>OZ004707.1:129201961-130570086 GCA_963924515.1 Vespertilio murinus | reverse complement strand
ACAATGGAATACTATGCTGCCATAAAAAGAAGGAATTCTTATCATTTGCAGCAACCTGGATGGAATTGGAGAACATCATGCTAAGTGAAATAAGCCAGTCAATGAAAGAGAAGCACCACATGACCTCACTCATTTATGGATTAAAAGAACATTATAAACTAAAGATAGATATAGACAGTAAAGCAACAAGCAGACTGTCAAATGACAGCGGGGAGGGTAGGGAGATCTGGGGGAGATAAGAGATCAACTGAAGGACTGGTATGCATGCATATAAGTACAACCAATGGACACAAACCTCTGGGGAGGGAGGGCATGTATGGGAGGGGGGCAATGGTAAGATATGTACATATATAATAATTTAATAAAAAATAAAGCATTTTATGAACCTCTAAAAAATAAATTAATTTTTAAAAAAAGATCTTGGAAGTCATCATACTTCTCATTACTACAAAAAAAGAAGACAAACAACCAGAAAATTAAAGATTTTCATAGACACATCAGAGAATTGTGGTTAGAGGGAAAACCATCATACAGAAATTTGAAAATGTAGACAAATTGGCAAATACAGAGTAAATTTACAGTATAAATCTGTTGATCTGGAGTAGAAATCTCCAGAACCATAAACTAGCAGTTGCAATATAATGATGCTTTTGACAAATTTCTGGAGGCTGAATATGGACTAGCATGAGTGAGAATTCCTGGGAACTATTGTTTTCAGAAGGTTCCTAAAGTGGGATTTGACAATCAGGAATTACCCAATTTCAGCCCCCTCTGATCTTTCTGTCTTACCTAAATGTAGGGAAAAGATCAGACACATTTTGTGGGGGTCAAAGTCTAGGGACACAGGCCCTCTAAAACACTGATAATAATTATAGAATGCTCCCCTCCCTAATACTTGACCATCACGCTGACAGTGGATTATGGCTGAAATCGCTGAAAGACAAAGATTGAATTTAATGATGTCTTTGAGAGATCCAAAATAAAAAAGGGGAGATTGAAAACCAAGACATGTAATCAATTGGAAACCTTTGGTAACTGCAGCTATAATAAAGAGTAAACAGCCCCACTCCTAGCAAGTTTAACATAAAAAATCACACTATGTGAGTTTTATAGTTGGAGACTTCAACACACCTATTTCAGTAATTAATAGATTATTAGCAGGTAGGAAATCAGCAAAGATATAGTTGAACTGAACAGCAATACCATTAATAAATTTGATCAAAAGGCAAGGAGTATCCAGAAAATGGAAAAACATGGCCAGGCGAGCATGGTCTTGGAGTAAATCTGGAGCTGAGCCAAGTCCCTGAGGCTGGAGCCTGAAAGGCAGGTAGATGGTGAAAAATACCAAAAGGGAAAGTGATGAAAAACTTACACCAAGAGTGCCTCATATTTTTTAATGTAAAACCTCTATGTTGACCAAGCACTTAAATTGAGAGTTCTACAGGCACTACAACTATTGGAAAAATCCAGGGGAAATGGCCTATTTCACAGAAGGATTTCACAATGCTGAAAGAAGTCAGAGAACAGAAATGTGAGTGAATCTGGGAATCCCTGACAGCAAACACCTTAGGCAGGACACTGGATTTCAGACTATGTACCCCTGTATTAGTTATAATTTGATCACAAAGGCAGGACAACCCTGAGATGTATAATGGACTAACTTTAGGGATTCAAGGTTACATGATGATAGGAACTGGCTAAGCATTCTATGGGAGTGTGCTGCCGCTGTGTTAGGTGCTGTGTCTGACGACTGTCACTCTCCTCCCCACTCACACTCACACATCACAGGATGGATAGGAAAATCTACAGTCTCTCTTTTAAAGGGGTAGATGAATGAAGTGTAACCTAAGGTAGTCAAACTCAACAGAATTGCTGCTCTATGAAAATGACAGCCAAGGCTTCATTCCCATCCATTTTGAAATCTAAATTCATGCTGAGAGCCTTTGACTACATCGTTGACATATGGTACTAACAATGAAAAAAAGTTAAGGAGCCATTTAAGATAGGAATAGAAGGGCAGAGTTGACAATTGAAAATGAGTTTGATCTGCTTGTCCTATAGATAAAAACTTTGATGGTGCAGTTTTAGGCTGCAACACACTAATCTAGAAGGCTTAGCAAGCTCCATGCGCATCTTTACGTCTCCAGCAAATAGCTTGATGAGAGAGTCTTATGATATTGATAGACACTTTTCCCAGGTTCTTCTGATTTTATTTTTGCACTGTTTAATTTGTTTTTGCCTAAACATGTATATGCCAAACATTTTTCTTTTTTAAAAAAATAATATCTTTTAAAAATATATATTTTATTGATTTTTTTTTACAGAGATGAAGGGAGAGGAATATAGAGCTAGAAACATCGATCAGCTGCCTCCTGCATGTGGGATGTGCCCACAACCAAGGTACATGCCTTTGACTGTAATCGAATCTGGGACCCTTTCAATCCGCAGGCCGACACTCTATCCACGGAGCCAAACCAATTAGGGCTCAAAATAATATCTTTAAAGTGACATTTATAAAGAAACATTTAAAAATAGATTAAAACAATTTAAATTTACTCAGCAAAATGCGGACCCTGAAGAATAAATTAATTGAAGTCTTAGGTAGAGTATTATTGACACATTTAAGATCTCTTTCAGTACTGATCACAAGCTTAAGAGAGTTTATTCTAACAATTTTATTTATTTTTAAGGCATAGTGTTTTATTTTATTTTTTTCCACCACTAATGATGAGATTCAGCCAATGGCTACATGTAAAAACAAGTTCAGAGCAGTTTCAACCTTCACCACCCTGAAGAGAATTTACCCTAGCAAAAATATGTGAAATGTAGATCTAAACATTCCCATCATGTCAGTTAGATTAAGGTTAAGCCTTGAAAAAGCATATTTGTTTTGTTTTTAAAATATATTTTTATTGATTTCAGAGAGGAAAAGAGAAGGAGACAGAGCTATAAACATTAATGATGAGAGAGAATCATCGATTGGCTGCCTTCTGCAAGCCCCACACCAGGGATTGAACCCACAACCTGGGCATGTGCCCTGACCAGGAATCAAACCATGACCTCCTGCTTCATAGGTTGATGCTCAACCACTGAGCCATGCTGACTGGGCAGAAAGCATATTTGTTTAGAAACTTTCTTTTCCAGGGATGTTAACGCTCATAAAAAGAATGTTTTCTTCATTGAAGAGTGGCTCACAAACTTAGGAATTAACCCAAAGACCTCCAACTATGCTGCATCACCAGTGACAACTGAGACTAGTCATACAGTTTAGAAGGTCACATTATAGTGTGAATTTTAAGCATCTATTGAACACTTAACTGAACAAGAAATAAGAGGAAATGGTTTATATGGAATTTTGCTTAAACATAGCTAATTTATTTCTGATTTTAATTTACTGAGCTCTACCTAGAGAGTAAGGAATATATGCAAACTACTAACAGATTTAGACAAGAGAGTGCAATCTTTAGTGCAATCATTCTGTATTAAGATAACACTACTTTACAAGACAAGAGGCTCATGTATTCTGTACTGGTCAGACCACTTGCTATTGTGGGAATCACCATCTTTTAAGAGTGACATACATATATGTGCATTGTTGGACGTATTTTTGGTATCATATGCTTTGGATAATTAATGACAGTTCTGGTGCTGTTTACTCTGAAAAGGGATTCTTAAAGGAGGCATAACAATATTTCTCAAATATGAGATTTGTCATGTGAAAGTAAGAGAAGATACTGGGAGAATAAATCTATAGAGAAGAGACAAATAAGTATCACAGAGGGGAAGGTTTTGCTCAATATATGACATAGCAAGTAAACTTGTCCAACCATGGCTATATCTCCATAGGAGGTAATGAAGCCTCCCATTTTATTTCTACTTACAATTTTTACTAATAAGAACAAAGGCTCTTGCTAGATCACCATTTCATCAACTCTGCAAGAATCAGCAAAAAATTTTAAGAGTGTCATTTTAGCTTAATAGGCAGTGGATTCACAATGGTCCTTTTAGAAACTAAGCTATGTGTAAGTGGAAACATATCAGTAGTTATTGTCCTATGATTAAAAATATTGAAAGTGGATATTAGTCACTAGTGAACTGAAAGCGATTTTATACTTGATGGAATGTTGAGTCATATTCTCTTAGGAATCCTTATGTAAGGCTAAGATTTTTATAGCCTTAATAAAGATCATTAAAGTAGAATTCAAGAGAGCTAAGTTTTAGTATTGCCTTTCATCTTTAACTGTGGAAAATTACTTAGCCTCTCTGGTTTTCCTATTTCCCGAATAAGAGGATCATGCCACATAATAGTTAAGGTTCCCTTTAATTCTTTTCCCCAAAGCCCTATCAACATGTTGACATATAACACATATAAGTTTAAGGTGTACGATGTGATGATTAAATGCATGTACATATAGCAAAATGATTGACAATAAGGTTAGCTAACAACTCCACTCTTTCACATAATTAAGATGTGTGTGTGTGTGTGCGTGTGTGTGTGTGTGTGTGTGTGTGTGTGTGTGAGAGAGAGAGAGAGAGAGAGAGAGAGAGAGAGAGAGAGAGGCAATAATAGGTAAGATTTACTTTCTTAACAATGTTTAAGAATATAATATAGTATTGTTAGTTATGGTCATTAGATACCCAGAATTTATTTATCTTATATACTAGTGGCCCAGTGCATGAAATTCACGTATGGGAGGTGGGAGGGTGTCCCTCAGCCTGGCCTGCACCCTCTCCAATCTGGGACCCCTCAGGGGATAGATAACCAGCAGTCGGTCATCCCTCTCACAACCCAGAACTGCTGGCTCCTAACCATTTGCCTGCTTACCTGATTGCCCCTAACTGCTTCTGCCTGCCAGTCTGATTTCCATAACTGCTCCCCTGCTGGCTTGATTGCCCCTAACTACCTCTGCCTCGGCCCCACATCCAAGACCCAGGATTTCCTCCTCCAGCCAATCACAGGCACCCGGGGATCCGCCGGGCTTCCCTCCCTCTGGTCAGCCATAGGCGCCCAGGCCAGCTGCAGCTGCAGGGGATGGTGGAAAGGTCACTTTGCCTGGGCTGCAGCCACAAGTGCTGACCCTGGGACCATGAGGTATGTGGCTTCTCCGTCTCCTGGGCCACAGCCAGCCACAGGTACTGGTGCCCGGGACTGCGGGGTGGGCGACTTCTCCATCTACCAGGCTGTAACCAGCCACAGGTGCTGGGACCTGGACTGCAGGTGGGTGGCTTCTCCATCTTCCCTGGGATTCAGTGTGGGTGACTTCTCCAGCTGGCTCTGGCCTGGGATCATGAGGTGGCCAGCCTCAGGTACTGGGGCCCAGTTTCTCCATCTCCCCCAGGATGTGGGGCAGGTAGACGTGAGGCTCCTGCTGCTGACTGTGGCCTCAGATCATGGGGCAGACAGCTTCTTGGTCTCCCTGGCTGCAGTCAGCCTCAGGAGCTGGCACCCAACGTCTCCGACTCCCACAGCCTGGAGAGGCTGGGGAGAGGAGCTGCCACCATCTTTTCAGGTTAATTTGCATATTCACTCTAATTGGCTGTTGGGTGTAGCAGAGTGACAATAATTTGCATGTTTCTCTTTTGTTAGTGTAGATGGGAGTAACACTTTTGACCAACATCTTCCATTTCCTCCACACCTAAGTCCCTGGGAATCACCATCCCATTCTTTATGTCTATGAATTTGGCTTGTTTTAGATCATCCATATAAGTAAGAATATACAGTATTTTCCTTTTACTTTTTCACTCATTTCATTTAGCATAATGTCTCTAATGTACATCCATGTTGTTGCAAAAGGCAAGAGTTTCCACTTTTTTATGGCTGAATAATATTGTATTATGTGACACTTAGGTTATTTTCATCATTTGGCTTTTATAAATGCTGCATTGAACATAAGTGTCCAGATATCTCTTAGAAATAGTAATTTCAAAGCTTTTGATTTTATGCACCTAAGTAGAATTACTGCATCATATAGTAGCTCTACTTAAAAAAAAATGGTGTATCCATATTGTTTTCCATAGTAGATGCACCAATTTCACTTCCTACCAGTATTGCACTAGGGTTGTCTTTTCTCCACAGTCTTACCAATGCTTGCTCTTTCTTGTCTTCTTGATAATAGCTATTCTGACATCTGCTAGGTAATATTTCACTGTGGTTTTGATTTGCATTTTCCTGACCAATACTGAGGCTGAGCATCTTTTCATGTTTCTGTTGGCCATTGGTATGCTTCTTTGGGAAAAAATGTATATTCAAGTTCTTTACCCATATTTAAAATCAGATTGTTGTTTTTTCTTTACTACTTGAAAAAAATTCTATGTGCAAAAATAATGAACCTATTTTAAATCAGCAAGAGAAAAGATTACTTAATGGATAAAATAGCCTATTATAGTCTAATATTCAAAAATATTATGCTCACTGAAGTTCTCTAATGAGGTGCTTTTGATGTGGGGTTGAAGAACAGTCAAGGTTTAAATAATGACATTTCATATTAAAAGGAGAGTAAGGACAAATGAATTATTGACAGTGAGTGAATTTGGAAATTGTGGGGGAGAAAGTGCTCAGTGAGGTGCACTGGCCAAATGATTCCTACTATGAAGCTAACCTGCATGGCAGAATCAGCAAACTGGACCCAGTGGGTCAACTCGGTTTTGTTTTTGTAAGTAAATTTTATTGGATCCCAGGCATATCATTTGTTTATTTATTTTGCCACTGCTTTTCCACTTAACTGTGAAGTTTTGTAATTATCACAGAGGCCCTGTGGCTGGCAAAATTCTAAAATATTTACTACCTTGCCCTTTAAGAAAAAGATTGCTGACTCCTGCTATAAAGAATCATTGTGTAGCCTGTGAGCAGTTCATAAGGATTTTCTCCACAGCAGTGATTTTCTGTTCTTTATTATTTTGGAGAGGAGTCACATGATAGTTGTTAGAATATAAAAGATAATGGTGCAGCCAAAAAGCAGGAAGATTTTAGTGATTTAGAGATGTTAAATCTCTGTCTCAGGAATAAGAAGAAGGTTGATTTACAATTTATTTAAATGATGGTAATTTGATACCTGCAATATGTGATATTTTGTGTAACTTGGAGTATTCCTTCACCTTCAGTATTCAGCCATAAATCTTGCTATGGTTTTAAGGATTAGGAGACTGATTAACTACATAAGTAACTATGCTGTACTTAGTAGATGGGGATATATTAGAAAATTTTCATTTTTCTCCAGGATTCCATTTTTCCTTTATTCATTTACTCATTTATTTATTCTGGCCCCAAAAGAAATTCACTTCACAAAGCTGTATTGCTGAAAAGTATGGTGAAAGCATAACTCACCAAAATTAGGCAATTCAAAGATAAGGCTGTTTCTCACTCACCCCTAATTTTTCATTGACTTGTACCTTTTTCTTTTGCATAGCAGAAGTCACGATGAGTTATGCTGTAAGTCAGGCTAACTTAGCACCTGACGATTAGTCCCATGTGCCTGGTGAAAGTATTGTTATCCACAAAACATATCTTGTTCTGAGATCCTATCACCTTATAAATATAAATGATGCCATTATGATATCAATGCAATTCCAAAAATTGCTTTTTAGGTTTTTTGTTATTTATTCAGAGCTGAGATTAAAAAAAAAATTGAACTAGTTAGTTGGACTCATTGAGGTTCCTTTGGAATTGTAAGTAAATCTTTTCACTGAAATTCTGAGACCAAGTTGGTAAAGCATTGAGGTATTGCTTGGAAACCTGGAGATGACACTATTTTTTCCTTCTGTCTTTCCACTGCAGTTTTTACTTTAAATCTTCCCATTGCCCTTGGTTTATCCTGGAATCAGACAGATGGGAGCTTAATTGCTGATTTGTGACAGCCAATGATTTTGTCAACCTCGGTTTTCACATCTGTAAAATTAGGCTGATAATCTTTCTCAAACAGCTGTTAAGAGTTTTAAATAGGAGCCTACAAACTCACACAGTAGGCACTCCTCATCCACACAAACATTTTCTATGTCAATGTTACATAACCTGACTATGTTTATCACACCACAATCTGCTAGAATCAAGTTCACTCACTCAGTATCACATGTTCCAGAGGGAGTGATGACAATTAGCAATGGTTGGTCAGTGACTATGAGTGCTGAAATAGCTGCTCATGTTCTAGACTGGTCACTGGCCAAGTAGAAATGTCATAGCACATTGTATAGACAAGTCAAGCAGCTTCTTAAAAACAGAATCTCTTAATATGGATACTGACCTATTTATCTAAGTCTGTTCTAAAGGTGACCATATCAACATCAATATTTATGTGAATAAGAGCTTAAACTATAACCTCACCCTCTAAGAGGCAGAAAATGTTATTTGAGAGTATGTGACTTAGATAACTTTCTTATTCCTTTATTTTTATTCTACCTGTTTAAAATACATGAAAACAAAATATATGCAAAATAACACACAAATGCACATAATTTTATGTTCATCTGATGTAACCACTTATTTGTTTTTAGGAAGAAATCTCTTCTGCAGAAACTTTACTTGACCGAAATGATACAATTGAGAGAAGAGTTTTAAAGGACAAAAGAAGGAATAAAGTGCCAGCAAGTCCCTTTCCAAAATGTTTCTGGGACTCCACAGGGTGCCCTGTTGAGAATCTGTAGTCTTTGCTTTCCTCTGAGAAGTTACCGGGTTTGTAAATGCTCTTAAACAAAAGGGAAGACTGTGATATTGGAAACTATGTCTCTAAGGTAAATCATAAGCTGGTTTTTAATCAACTGTCTGTTCAGTTATTTGCTGTAACAGACCTCCCTGCTAGCACTCTAAGGAAGGCTGGAAACAACTCCATGTAAGAAGAAATTTAAAGGATTAATTATTTAAATTAAAGATTTGATTGCACCTGAAAGTTCATCCCCTTTAGAGCTGTGTTTTAAGTAAGGCATTAGAAATCAAATATAGCTGCATCATGTTTAAAGAGTTTATATGTTGAAAATATTTTCCTATTGAAAAGAGTTAAAGCAGAATTAGGTAGATAGGGTGGAAGAGGGAAAAATCCTGGAACCAGCTGAAACAAACAAAAAGTGTGTTTTGCAGGAAACAGGATGGCAGAAAAGCAGGATGGATAGCAGAAAAACAGGGTGTTTTGAAACAAGGATTATTTCTTGCAAGTGCAAAACAAAAATGTTGCAAAAAGGTCAGGAACCAATCAGACAATGGCACAGGTAGACAAAGAGATGGCCTTTAGGAGACATAAGGGGAAGAGCAGAATGCTCATGGGGCAACCCATTTGAATCCTCTTCCGGAGCAGGGAGCCTGGGTTTGTTCGCAATAAACTGCCTTATTTGAACACTTTTGGTCCACAACTTTATTCTTTGATTTCATGAGTCAAGACCCCAGAGAAAATTGCTGTTTGCCAGTTCTGGTACTGTTATAGAGATCCTAAACAATCAAACAATGCAGGAGAGTTTGGAGATTCACTTTATTCACTGCGGCGGGCTTAGAGAAAATGAATTCAAATCCTAAGCTAGGCTACAAGCAGAACTTCCCTTCTTATTAAAGAGCCAGCCCTATGTGCTCTTAGTGGTTATCTCGCTGCTGGCCTTGAAAACAACACAGTTCTATCCAATTAAAAAATGCACCTGGCATGGCATTGAGAGTATGGGCATATCTAGTCTCTGGTCTACAAGGTCAGACAGCTAAGTTTATTTTCCTCATCATTCAAGGAGTCTAGAAAGCAAACTTTTTTTTTTTTTTTTTTTTTTTTTTTAGAAAAAGAGGCCATCTAAGAAAAACAGCAGAAAATCCCAAATAGCAGGTTTTTGTTGTTGTTTTGTTTTGTTTTGTTTTTGTTTTGTTTTTTTTTTTTTACAAAATAGGGGTTTTCCTTCTCAGTACCAGTATCTTCCCAAAAATGTTTCTTATAAACACAGAAAGAAGAGAGAATTTATAACAGATGTTCATCACTGTTATAAATGACCCTGATTTACAGACTGTTATCTTTTTTTTTAACATAAGTGACCTCAACCAATCCAACTACGTTCTTGATCATACCCAGAATGTATTTTGTATTTTAAAATGTCCTTATGATTTTCTTGATGCTGTCCATTACAGACACCATTTGGAGGCAGCATTTTGTTTTATAATATATATATATATATATATATATATATATATATATATATATATATATATATTATTGCAGAGAGGAAGAGGAGATGGGAGAGGGAGAGAGAGATGAAACATCAATGATGAGAAAGAATCATTGATTGGCTGTCTCCTGAATGCCCCCCTCTGGGGATAGAGCCTGCAACCCACGCAAGTGCCCTGAGCAGGAATCGAACCTTGACATCCTGGTTCATAGGTTAATGCTCAACCACTGAACCTTGCTGGCCAGGCTGGAGCCAGCATTATAAATATTTATTATCATAGATAAAAATCTGTCGAAGTAAATTAACTTTATGGCAAAAACTAGACAAAATTTTAATGGAGATAGAGGCAATCTATATATATATAAAAGCCTAAGCAATTGTTACTACTGAATGACCAATCACCCAGTTGCTATGATGCACACTGACCACCAGGGGGCAGAGGATCAATGCAGGAGTTACTTCCAGTGTGCTCCCACAGCCAACCTAGCATGGGCCTTTCCACCTGCTGTTTCCCCCAACGGCCCCAATTGAGGGGCCAGCTGGCAAGGGGAAGAGTCCACAGGAGGTTAGCCTGCCAGCCCACTTGATGGCACTGATCAGAGCCCAACTGACCAACCTCCTGGGATTCCTCCTCTTGGATGGCTGGTCCCTGGATAGGCTTCGACTACCAGCCAGGCTAACAGACTCCACCCATGCACAAATTCGTGCACTGGGTCTCTAATATTAAATAATTAAACAAATATTATTTAATTATTTAATACTAATTTGGTTCACAGGCTGGTTTCCTAACCGTCCAGTTTGATTCAGTGGATAGGAAGTCAGCCTATGAACCAAAGGGTCCTGGGTTCGATTCAAGCCACGTACCTTGATTGCTGGCTCCTCCCTGGCCACAGCCCTGGTTAGGGAATATGCAAGAGGCAACCAATCCATGTGTTTCTCTCACATTGATGTTTCTCTCTGTCTTTTCCTCTCTTTTCCACTCTCTCTAAAAATTAATGGAAAAATATCCTTGGGTAAAGTTTAACAAAACAACAACAAAAATATTTTATTGATATAAAAATCATCTAGGTTTTAATGACAGTTTGGAAGAACATACATCTAAGAAATTGCCACATTCCAAAATGTTAGTTTGTCATAAAATGTGCTTAATCAGTGAATTAATTTGTAAAATTACGAGAATAAAACAACCCACTAAATATTATAGCTTTTATTACAACTACTCTAAATGTAAACCATATAGAAATAGTCCGTTGTCACTGCAACAGGAGGAGGGACAGAATAGCATTTCTGCACACTCTTGGATTGTCCAAGAATCCAGACTTTATTCATACACTGGCAGGTTTTGAAAATATCAATATTTTTGAATTAATCAGTATATAATAGGTAAGTTTTGTCTAGATATTTTCCTACAAGAGGCCAGGTGTATGAAATTCATGCACGGCAGGGGTGGAAGGTGTCCCTCAGCCCAGTCTACACCCTCTCCAATTGAGGATCCCTCTCCCAATCTGGATTGCTGGTTCCTGAACACTT
Source organism: Vespertilio murinus (assembly GCA_963924515.1). Classification (NCBI taxonomy): domain Eukaryota; kingdom Metazoa; phylum Chordata; class Mammalia; order Chiroptera; family Vespertilionidae; genus Vespertilio; species Vespertilio murinus. The sequence goes on along the minus strand of OZ004707.1, from coordinate 130,558,434 downwards.
GTCTGCCTATCTGATCACCCCTAACTGCCCTTGCCTGCAGGCCTCATCTCACCCCCAACTGCCCTCCTCTGCCAGCCAATTCGGTTCTGATTGGTTAGTCTCTATGCCAGTCAGGGTCAAAAGCTCTGCCTCCTAGGCAGCCATTGGTTCCTCACATTTCACCCAGATTTGGTTCTGATTGGTCAATTTATATGGCAGTCAGCATCTCTGGGCTTATCAACAGGGCCTAATCAGAAAGGTGTGGCTGATCAGCAGCCCTAGTGGAGGCCTGGAGATAAATGAAGGCACAGCTGCTGGCCAGTTCTGGAGAGAAAGAGAAAGGCAAGTGCTGATTAACAGCTGCCAGAGGCTATGGATCAGTCGCTGCTTCTCTGTTCAGGCCTCTCTCTGGGCCTGATTTACAGCCTTCTCAGCAGTCAGTGCTGGGTCACCATGCTTGCAGCTGTAGCAGTCAGTGTTGAGTTGCCATGGCAACCCAGTGCTGACTGCAGGACTGACTTCGGGTTGGTGAGCCTCCGGTTTTTGTGTATGTTATGGACTCAGGGTTTTTATATATTAGGATATTTTTATATTTCTCCTCATTTGTACATTACTTCTTTTCTACCTGTAGCAAAGCACCACCTGTCTTTTCTTTGGGGGATGGGGGGGGGATTGGGGAAATGGGATGGGAGATGATGCTCTCTGGGCCTTGGGTTCCTGCCAATAAACTATATATTCCTTGTAGTTATTGATATAATAAGGGTGTTACATTTTCATCATTAGGGCACTTTTACATGTAAACTTTGCATTCCTTCTATGATCATTTGTTAAAATGATCTAGATCTAGATGATGAAAAATTATGTATAAACTAGAGGCCCGGTGCATGAAATTTATGCATAGTGGGGGGGATGTCCCTCATCCCAGCCTGCACCCTCTCCAATCTGGGACACCTTGGAGGATGTCTGACTGATAGTTTAGGACTGATCCCTGCAGGATGGGGCCTAAATCAACAATCGGACATCCCTCTTACAATATGGGACTGTTTAGCTCCTAACTGCTTGTCTGCCTGCCTCCCTGATTGCCCCTAACCACTTCTGCTTGCCAGCCTGATTGCCCTTTAACCTCTCCTCTGCCGGCCTGATTGACACCTAACTGCTCCCCCGTTGGCCTGATCACACCCAACTGCCCTCCCCTGCCAGCCGAATTGCTCCCAGCTGCCCTCCCCTGCTGGCCTTATCACCCCCAACTGCCTTTCTCTGCAGGTCTGGTCACCCTCAACTGCCCTCCCCTGTATTCCTGGTCACTGGCAACTACCCTTCCCTGATGGCCTGATCTCCCACAACTACCCTCCCCTGCCAGCCTTCTTGTGATGGCCGTCTATGTGGCATCCATCTTGGGATGACACCACTACTTTTATTATATAGGATAGGTTTTATTTTTTAAAAGTAATTAAAGAATTATAAATGCTTTCCAATGTGCTATACTTTATATCAGTTAATTTAAACCTAATTCATTGATTTTTGTTTGTTTCTTATAGTTTCACATAAAGAGAATGGGCATATGGTTTCCACTAGCTGAATGTTCTGTCTCAAGTGTACCTTACATTAGTAAGTTGTCTGATATGACCTTTGGTGTATTAGTTACCTGATCTCTTTCTAGATAAAAAGTGTTTTCTCTTTTGACTTCTGTGAATTGGTACAAAAGAAAACTGGAAAATATAATTTACCACTTCTTAAAACACAAAATAGTTAAAAGAAGAAAAATCTTTCAATTAGAGAATCACAAATTGTATTGTTAGTAGAATTAACAAAAGAAAAATTATAGAAACTTTTAAACCTTTAGATTAAACATAATCAGAAATGTTAATAATCCTATATAGTAAAAGCCTAATATGCGAATTAACCAAATGGCGGAACTACCAAAGGGACAACTGGTCACTATGATGCACACTCACCACCAGGGGGAAGACGCTGAATGGAGAAGCTACCCCAATCCTACAGGCCCAGGCCAGTGGGGGGCCCCCAATCACCCCACTGGTCATCCCACAGAAGGAGGCAACTGGCGCTGGCAAGGGGCATGGCCAGCAAGTGGGTGGCTCTGGGGTAGCCAATGTTGATGTCAGCAGGGGGCCCTTGATCATCTGCTGGTCACCCCACTGATTGGCCCTGATCACCAGTCAGGTCTAGGGACACTTTCATGCATCAAGTCTCTAGTTCACTATATATCCCTAATATGAAAATAGACTAAACAGCGGAAAAACTGAACAACCAAAAAACCGAACAACTGGTTACTATGAATTGCACTTACTACCAGGGGGCATGCAGAACATGACAGGCATTGACAGCAGGAGGCAGAGAGTAGAACATAGTGGGCGTTGAGCTTGACAGGATGGTGAAACAGGTGAGTGGAAGTGCTAGACCAAGGTGGGGCCACCAGTCACTATCATTGGGTGAGTCTCTGGTGGTTACTGAAAAATCTTTGCTCCCATACTCGGTGGTTTGGCTTGCACCTGCTGCTGACACTGGCCCTGCTAACACCCACTGTCAATGTCCGTTGCTGGCACCAATCTCTCTGTGCCATCAGCGGGTGTGAGCTGTGGCTGCTAGCCCTGATCACTCCTAAGGTCTTCTCCACCTCCCCCTGTTTCTAAGGGCTTCTCCATCTCCCCCTGCATCCATGCTGTCAGTGGGTGTGAGCGAGGCTTGTGCTGGCAGCATATGCGAGCAGTGGTGGAAGAAGCAGGTCTGCTGGTAGACAGAGGACCAGGGGCCACAGTGGGAGGGACTGGGTGGGTTGCAGAGGATGGGCCAAGAACCGCCCCTGTGCCCACTGCAGCCTCACAAACCACAGTTCCTTTCAAGGTACACGAATTCATGCACTGGGCCCCTAGTATATAATAATTCACTAATCAGCCTCTTACCTAGATACTTTTCTTTTCCTCTTTCTGTTTACTACATTTTTATTTAACTTCGTTGACTTCTGCACTCTTTAATGTTATACGTAAATTTCTTACCCATGATGTTCAATACATTTGTAATGTCAGTTTATTTTTCATGTATAGTTGACTAATGCATGATTCACCCTGTAGATTACAGTGAACCAAAACTGTAACTTTTCACTCATAACTGTAATTTTAGCACCTAGCATATTAATTTGTACATTAGAGGCCTTTGATACATGGTTTAGAATGAATAAATGCTTTCCAAGTCCCTAGGGTATGAAGTAGGTGAATTTATAAGTCAAATTAAAATACATTTGTCAAATTAAATACATGAAAATTATCATCATTAGATATAAAATATAGGAACAGAAATATAGGGGGGGTGAAAAAGAAAACTACCATTCCTTTTCATAGTGCCTACTACCTTATAGCATTCTACTTTAATCCTATCTAATAAAAGAGCAATATGCAAATTATCCATCACTCCATGACAAAAACAGGGGTGCCCATTGACACAAGATGGTGGCACCCAGTCCTCTCAGGCTCTCCGGAGTCCCCAATTCCCATGGAAGGCTCCTGCTGAGAGTAAGCAGCATGCAGCTCTGGCTGTTAGCCTAGGAGGTGGCCTTGCCACCCGGTGTGATCTGCTCCTAGCCCCAGCCAGGGCAGTGGCCTGGGAGGTGCTCGTGCCCCTCTCCTCTCCCCTATCGCAATATGCTCCTAGCCACCGCCTGGGCTATGAGCCTGGGAGGCACCTGCACTGCCTTTCTCTCCCTCTCCCACAGCAATCAGCTCCCATCTGCAAGCAGCCGCATCCACCCAGAGCTATCCCCTTCCAGCGGCAGCCTGGCGTGTCAGCCTCCAAAGGGCCTGTGCCCTCATGGAGTGATCCCCTTCACACACACCTGTAGCCTTGAAACTTCCCTTGCCCCCAGCCAAGTGATTGGAGGTGGGGGTGATATCTGGGCAATGCTGCCCAGCAAACCTCTCCCATTGGGTAGAAACTTCTGACCAGGTTAGGGAGGTAAATGGGTTTTGTTTAAAATCTTTAGAAACCACAAAGGAAATATCTGAGAAACGATTTCACATTGGAAGAAACTTACAACTAATTTCTGAAGGCAAAAGGGAACATTGCAGTTATATTCCTGGAGAGTACCCTGAGGTCTGGAGGTTGGCTCTGCCAGCACGGTGGTGGGATGTCCCCACCCTGGTTCCTCAGCACCTTGGGCGGGGCTTGAGCCCACCCAGGAAGGCCTTTTCCTTTACAGTTTTCACCAAGGCAAGGAAGTTTTGTAGACATGCATAAAAAGTGCCCACACACAAGTACTGAAGATGCTGGAGAATAGAAAGAAAGGACAAAAGATGAAATATCAAGAAAAAGAAAGATAAGGGAAAAAAGGAAGAAATAACCACATGATATCACCTTTCCAAGGTCTCATGAATTTCCTGTTTAAGGAGTTTATTTTATGACACTTTTAAATTGGGTTTACATTTTTACTGGTTTGTCAAGACTACATCAGGTACACTATCCAATACTTTTAAAGAAAAAATAAACCCTATCTAATAAAGAGGAAATATGCAGGGGAGGGCAATTGGGGATGATCAGGCTGGCAGGGGAACAGTTAGGCATCAATCAGGCTGGCAAGGGAGTGGTTAGGGGGTGATCAGGCTGGCAGGCAGAAGCAGTTAGGGATGATAATAAGCAGGCAGGTGAGCAGTTGGGAGCCAACAGTCCCAGATTGTGAAAGGATCGGGCCTACACAAGCTGTCAGACATCCCCCAAGGGGTCCCAGATTGGAAAGGGTGCAGGTTGGTCTGAGAGATACCCTCCGCCCAGTATATAAATTTCATGCACCCCCCCCCCGTGTATAAATTTTGTGCACTGGGCCTCTAGTTTTCATTATAAACCCACACCCTTTTAATTATTCTATAGTTCTCCTTTTATAGTTCAAAGACATAATATAAAGAATTTAAGTATTTGGAACTCCCTTCACCTAAGAAGTGGTGAAGCTGGGATGTGTCACCAGATTTCATCATTTCCAGAGCCCCTTCCCCATTTCTACCGCTCCATGGTAGAACGCCTCGTAGCTTTATACCTCTGCTTCCCTCTCAGATCCTCTTCAGCCTCCGCTCTGGTCTCTCACATCTGAAGAATGAGTTATGTGGAAATTGTAAGTTGAAACCTATCTTTGGCACACATCTTCTTAATTGCGTTTTCTCCCTTTCCCCATAAGTACAGCCACAATTTAAATGCTTCTGCAATTGTTGATTACTGCACTTACAATATGCCAGATGCTATCGCATTTGAATTGTGCCCACATACTGCAGGTGCAAAATGCAGGCCACAATTCAGCAAATTTGGATTTAAGTATCTCTATGTTTTGTTTAATCTATGTGCTTCGCCATATAAATAATTTTCTTCTGATTTTTCTCAACTTTTTCTTTGCCAAGCACACTTTATATTACTTTACAAGTTCTGGAAAGTGAGATTGAGATATTGTGTTTTATTAGAATTACCCCTCTGACCTGAAAAAATAAAAATAAAAATCTTTATCTCTGAGGAAATTTTGCATTTTCCAAGACAACAAAAAGGGTACCCTTTCACATTTTTTAGTTGTACAATATAATATAGCTAAGCCAGTCATACTTACCAGAGAACAGAACACTTGATGGGCTGTGGCCATAAGATATCAAAAGTCAATAAGCAACTTGATCTGTATAATCCCACAGTTACTCTTTATTTGTTTTAAGAGGTGAGCCCTTTTTTATTTTCCCTTAATTTAAAAAAAAAAATGTGTACTATGCTCACTCTCCTTTGCTGTCATACCCCAAAAATGTAAAACTTACAACTTTATGTGGCATCCACAGTGGTGTTTCTACTAACTGCTAAACCTAAACTAATGAAGAAAGACCAGAAAACTCTGAAATGTTCATAAAAAAATTATCTTAAAATACATTCTATGTCACTGCTTTATAGCATCTGAGCTGCTGCTACATTACATTAGATTCAAGACAGTCAATTGTATTGCACACTATTATGTTCATTACCATTAAGAAGAAACAATAAGAGAACGCTGCCAATTCAAACTTACCTTGGTAGTTTTTGTTTATTTTATAATTCTGGAAAGTTATATTTTAGATTCAATTTAGACTTTTATTTCATACATTAAATAGAAAATATCTTATACAATAAAAGCCTAATATGCAAATTGACTGAACGCCAGAACGGCCAGTTGCTATGACACACACTGACCATCAGGGGGAAGATGGTCAATGCAGGAGCTGCCACTGGTGGTCAGTGCAGTCCCACAGAGGGAGCACCACTCGACCAGAAATCGGGCTCACAGCTGGCAAGTGCAGTGGCAGTAATGGGGGCCTCTACTGCCTTCCCCACAGCACTAAGGGGCAGTGAGCCAAGCAGTAAGGAGCAGTGAGAAGGCGCACAGTAAGGAGTAAGGGGTCCTGGATTGTTAGAAGGTACAGGCCTAGCTGAGGGACATCCCTCCAACCCCAACTGAGTGCAAGAATTTCATGCACCAGGTCTCTAGAAAGAGAAATAATTTCAGCTATTCCTAAAATGTTTTTCATTCAGTGAAATCTCTTTTGAATCACAGAATTGTCCGCCGTCTCTGCATTTTACTTCAGAATAGTACCTCCTGTGACATCAAGAGGACTGATAATACAATGATACACAATTACTTGAAACAATTCTCTACTTCTGTTCCCAATATATTTTTCCATGTCACTTATAGTTATTCTACATACTTGATTTTGTTGTTCTCCTGAACTTCCCAGTGGATTTCATGGAATATCTTTAGACAACAATGACTCTTATATACCCTATTGATTTTAAAATGGAGGACTATGGTTGTCAGGCCATGCTGTTTAATGGGAGAATTAAACTCCGTGGTCTTTTCTGGTAGTAAGGTGGAGATTCTTGGGGAGCTGCTGAAAGAAGTGTTTTCAAAGCCCCTGTATGTGGAGGATCTTATTTGTATGAAGCCTTGGGTTCCAAAGGCCCCTGCCCCTGATGCCAGTGCTGGTGCAGCTGGGAGTTCAGCAGAGCCATAAATAAGACCAGAGTCCAGAGGTTTAGTTCAAATTGCAGCCTGGTGTAGCTCGGCACTCAAAAATTTAAAAAAATTATGTAGTTAATTGAGGGCTTCGTTACTTACGGTTTTATTGCATACAAGTAATAGTACAACAAAAATATACAAATTAGTCCAGCAAATAGAAAACTACAATTATTTTTGTGTCATTTGAAGATAAAAGTATCAATAAGTTTGGATAATAAGTGTGGATCAATCAGAATGTACACTGGTATTATCCAAGATATTCATTAAATAGTCAGTGGAATATGAAATGCATGCACACCCAAATCTGTAAGAGCAAAATGCTAGAATCTAGAGAAAAATAAATGATACTGAGACTTGATTGAAAAATACTGATGAGTCTGGACAGCTGGGGAAATTATTTAGATGAGAAAGAGATGAGTTTTAATGAAAAGAGCAGAACTATAATGCATTTGAAGAATACACAGCAGAAAAATATAAACTAACAAGAAGTTAAGATGCATATGAAATAATTATTGAGAACACTATTTTATTGTACTTCTTAATGAACTGAAAAGTTCAGTATCACAACAATGAAGGATAATTATATTTTAAATTTCCAAAGTTGAACAATTGGAAAAAGAGAGAAAAATTATAATACTACTTAGCTTCACAAAAAAATCTGTCTATAAATTTAATGGACATTTTATAAAGTTAGCCACTTTCAGGGCAAAATAGCAATTGCAATAAAAGCTGGAAATTTTAACTAGCATGGAGATAGCTGTTTGAATACTTTTCTGTTTAAAATATTAAATTTCCTGACATATTCCCAATCTTGTAGATAGGTCTCAACTCTGACCATCTCAAAGTTCCCAACTGGTCACACTCTGGTGACTTTTTAAAATAGCCTCTTCACCTTAAAGCAACATGACAACTCTCACTTTGCACTCAAGACACAGTGAAACTAAATACTCACAAACTAAGGACTCACAGGAGTCTGTTTTGATCAAATGAAACAAAATTATATTTCCAGGACATACAACACACTCTTATCATAAGTTAAGCCATGCCATTGATAATTTTATAAATTTTGCATTGCTGAGAATAGTAATAAACTATGATTAGAACACAGTCAATATCAGTTTGTGTGCAGGGAGACAAATAATAACTACTGTAATCACTTGTTGGTTTAAATGAAGTTACCCTAAGTTTAGTAAATTGATGGAACTATATGTAACAATAAGGCTGACTGAAATGGTAGCCTCTAATATGATGGGAGAAGCTTTGGTTGGCCATTTAAAAACTAGAAATTCTTGTGCCAATTCTGACTCACTTCCTTTGTGATCTTAACAAACCTCTTTCTCTGGGACTGACTAAAATCATGGCATAAAGAGCTTATGAAAATAGAGAAGCTCTATATAAAGATAGCATACCACTATCAACATTGTTAATATTAGCTTCAAGTAAATTGAAGTTAATGTTTATTTATAAACATTCTTTTTTAAAATAAAATAGAAATATTTGTCAGAGTATTTAAACATATTAAACTTAATTAGTTTGATCCTCCAAACTCCTGATACTAAAATTTTAATCCTTTATCTTTACACAGGTCTTATTAATTTTTCTCTTTCTTCCTCTTTTTGTTTTAAGAAAAGATTTCTATTGTCTTGGATCTCTTTTTTTAATGTTTTTTTGAGTTTTTGTTTAACTATCCCACTTGTCTGGGATAACTCTGTTTATTATCATCACCAATAGTAATGATTGTGAACACCTCCAATAAGTCATAATTGCCATCACTTGACACATTATGTGATAGCCTATTCTGTCATATTTCCAGAAAGAAGAAAAAAAATTAGTATTCATTGTAGCATCTTCACTTTTATAAATGGTGTTTCCTCCTGCACTGCTTCCTGCTGCAGTCCCAGAAGCACTTACTAATTCTAAAACCCTCTCTTGGGTGATTCTCTGAATTGAAAATTGTGACCTTGAGGCTGTACTGATAGATCACATCTCGTGTGCTTTGATTCCATGACTGTGTTGAATTCCAGAGAAGAGCATCTTGCTTTAGCTCCAGGAGATTCATTTGTCTCTAGGGTCTTTGTTTTTCTTTCACCAGGGGAAACATTTCATGTTTGTTTATATGCTGGATACCAAATACAAGTAGAAACATATGGTCAATAATATGCTATGATATATTCATATAGGAAGGACAGTTGGAGAGATCAGGTAGAAAATATAAATCAAATAGTAACCTCAGGCAAGTAATTTCATGATACAGCATGTATGAACCAGAGAATATTTTTTATTGAATCACACATCCTGGAAATTATTACTAAAAGTGTCTTTGCCTGAGAATTGGCCTCATTTTAAATGATTAACTTTACATTGTATGATAAAACACTAATACTAATAAATCACACTTTGCTGATAATCAGGATTATTAACTTAGTAATTCTATATTATAAAGAGGTAAATATGAAAATTGACCGTAACACCCTTGCACAAGATGGCTGCCCCCATGTGGTCACAAGATGGCTGGCAGGGGAGGGCAGTTGTGTGTGACCAGGCCAGCAGGAAAGGGCAGTTGAGGGTAACCAGGCTGGCAAAGGAGGGCAATTAGAGGTGACCAGGCTGGCAAGGGAGGGCAATTGGGGGGACTGAGTCTGCATGGGATGACAGTTCGGGGTGACTGGACTGGTAGGGGAGGGTAGTTAGGAGTGACCAGGCCAGCAGGAGAGGGCAATTGGGGGCAATCAGGCAAGCAGGAGAGCAGTTAGGGGCAATCAGGCAGGCAGGCAGGCAGACCGGCAAACAGTTGGGAGCCAGCAGTCCTGGATTCTGAGAGGGATCCCAGATTGGAGAGGGTGCAGGCTGGGCTGCAGGACAACCTCCTTCCCCCAGTTCCCCCATGTATGAATTTTGTGCACTGGGCCTCTAGTCTACACTAATAAAAGTGTAATAAGCTAATTAGATCAGGTCAACCAGCATCTTCCAGACGTCCAACTTTCTTTCAAACAAGGCCATAGGAGTGGGGGCCAAGGTAGAGGCAGTTAGGGGTGATCAGGCCAGCAAGGGAGGGCAGTTAGGGATGATCAGGCAGGCAGGCAGGGAGGTTAAGGGTGATCAGGCAGGCAGGTGGGCAATGTAGGGGCAATCAGGCTGGCAGGGGGCAAGGTAGGGGCGATTAGGCCAGCATGCAGAGGGGTGAGGGGTGATCAGGCAGACATTTGAATGGTTAGGAGTCAGTCATCCCAGATTGGGAGAAGGATGTCTTACTGCCGGTTTAGGCCTGATCCTATAGTCAGACATTCCCCAAGGGGTCTCAGACTGTAGAGGGTGCAGGCTGGCCTGAGGAACCCACCTCTGTGCATGAATTTCATACACTGGGCCTCTAGTAATAATAATCACCCAATAAAATAGTCTACAAAGATTGTTCTAGTTTACAGAGGAGGAAGCCAAGTCCCAAGAACTCCCAGATATTAAGCACAAGAGCCAGGATTAAAATATGTGTTTATCTTATTTTTTTAAAATTTATTTATTGATTATGGTACACATAATTGTCCTCTCCCCATTCCCATCCCAACCCCCCCCCCACGTATGCCCACCCCCTGTTGTCCATGACCACTGGTCAGGCTTATATGCGAGTTTATCATAATTTTAAGAACTCTGAGATTTTACTCACTGTCTCCACATATTGAAAAAAATATTTCAGTCAACAAACCTATCAGTTCCTGTGTGCACTAATAAAGCCAAAGACATAGAGGTAAGATGGACTCTTTCCAGCTCTCATTTTCTACCCTGATCAGTAATGAACAGAAAGCCTGGGATCTGGAGTTTAAACAATAGGGAAAATCTTCTATTTCTGGGGTTCACAGGCATACAGTGAAGACCTTGATAAAGTTATTTGGGAAAGTCTCCACATTGCTGACTCTGCCCTGGAAGCACACATTCAAGAAGACATGCAATAAATTATGGATTGTTTAACGGCTCAGTGTAATACAATGAAATGACAATCATCCTGCAAACCAAGGTTTTGCTGGGCAAATCCTACACTTGGAAGCAACTCTCTCCTGACCTACAGGGCTCAGAGCTGTCATTGTATTCTGTTAACCTCCAGAGCTCATCATCAGTCTCTACAATGCTGCTCTATTTATGTACCAGCTTCCTGTTCAAGAAAGCTGGCTTAATAAAAGAGGAAATATCAGTAAATACTACGAAACCAAAGTAGCTACATGATACTTGTAGAACTGAGGAGAAAACCAAAATTGAAAGATAAAAAACAATAAGCAACTGTTATATCTGAGTGCACATACACATCATATCAAATGGTCTCTCAGTAGCCTACGGGTGAAAGGTTAGGTGTTGATGGCAGTAAAACAGAGCAATCACTAATTTATCATAGGATAAATCATGGTACCCTAAAGTTTATGGTTCAGTCATGCTTTTGCTACTTTTGTCATTATGAATGCCAGTGTTTAGAATAAGAGATATTGTTTTAATCAATGCACTTTCTAATACAGTTTAGCTGTGGGTGGCAACAACCCAAATCAAATTGATACGAGCAAAAACGAAGTCTTTGGATGGTAGAAAAGAGAAGTCTAAGAGTAGAAACTGCTTTAGGTATGGCTTGGTATGGGTGTTCAAGTGAAATATTCAAGAATAGCTCTCTAATGGTGACTCTTCACCACTGCTCCACTTTTATCTTTGTTGATTTTATTTTTAGGCAGCTCTTCTCTACCACAAGTAGTATAAAGTCATAACCAGTGACACCGAGATGTAGTTTCATCAACTTAAATATCCTTTTTGATAAAAAAGAAAGAAACAACAACAACAAAACAATTTCTTTCCCTATTGGTAGTAAAACGCACATATAAGGTTCTCAGTGGTCCAGCTGAGGTAATGAGGAGACTGAAGTGGCCTAAATGGTTATGTCTCAATCACACATATTGCTAAAATTCAAGGCTGAATCAGCCTCCTTTAAATCACAGGGGTTAAGATGGAGAAAAGAGTTATCTTCCAATAGAAAGGCAAAGTACTTTCATCAAATGAAAAGGAAATGGTTGCTGGGCAGGCAAAATTACAAATCCTCAGAGTAAACGACACCCCTGGGAGGCAATGAAGATTAACAGAGTCTAAGTATAACCACGCATACTCAGAGCTTGGAGAGTTCTTGAACTCTATTATTCCCCTTGTTCAGTGTTTGGACAGAATGCATTGACAAGCACTGTGTTAATGTCTTCAATTAGCAAAATGGAGTTGAAATTATCAAGATCCTGGACCAAAATGCATCAGTTGGTATTATAGCCATGCTTACTAGACCTGCTTGCTCTCAAACGAAGCCAATGCATTTTCCAGCCAAAAGAAAGACTAGGCTATAGAAACCCAGCCTGTAGGAATGTAAAAGAGTGCTGATTGCTCGAAATAAACAGAAATAGGAACAGGCAGCTGGCAGGGAGGAATCATAGACAGGCCGATACCATTTTAGAAAAAAGAAAGGTCTCAGTTGATCTATATTACAGAGACTAATAGGTAAGAGGTAGAGCTTCAAGTACGAGGGCATGCCCTGAAAGCAACAACCTCATCCACTAAGGAGAGGGCAGCTTTCACGACTGTCTGCCTCAGAACATGTACTAGCCCTTTCCGCCCCGTCCTCCATTATCACAATCAGCTTCAAATACTGAACTATAGTAACTATGTTCACATTCCATACAGGTATAAATGCCACATGAAAATCGAGGGCCATTACGGATCAAGGGTGCCCATGGATCTATGCAATATAGTGAGCCTGTCTGAAAACCTGCAAGCCAACCAAACACACACAAACAAAAAACTAGCAATCACAATTCCATACCTAAACCCCAGTCATTAAAATAGAGACTTTATAATTAAATTTAAGGCTTACTTGGGGGGAAAAAAAAGATGATTAAAATTTAAATCAAGTACATTGTCTAGTCTGTGTGAAGCCAGAAAAATTGAAAGTTTGAATAATACATTGTTTTCTACATATAAATTATATCAGCAAGCTCTTTTGTATACATATTGTGTCTGGTTTTTGTCCCATCACACTTTACCAAAATGTCTGAGTGTATGTATATGAGCGTGTGTCTGTATATAGGCATCGCTGTACAATACTCTCCTCAATGGCCAGGTGTTCCTCTCAACTCTTAGGGACATGCTATAAAAAGAGCAATTCTTCCGTTCTAATTTAAATGCAGTAAGAGAGAAAGGATTAAGTGCATGCACTTTCATTTAGCAGGTTCAGCTAGCTTATTTGTGCATCCAACATAATCTCTTAAAAATTACCATAAGCAAAATTTAACAGATTGTAAACGGTTGCTCATATTAACTTAGCTAAGTACTTGTAATCTGCCTAAGCGTTATTTAACAGAGCATAATTGCAAAACAGTATGATACCTCCAGAGTTTGGAAGATTGTTATGTGCCTAAATCATAATTACAATCAGAAGGCTAAAATGAAGAATACATAAACAGTAGATACTTTTCAAATGCATGCAGATGTATTGTTTATTCAAAATTGAAAAATATATTTGATATTAGAAAAAAAAAATCTGTTCGTTCTCCTGGTGTTTTATTTCATTAACCTTAATTTGAAACAGAAACAAAAGAGAAGACCACAGGTCTGAAAGATCAAGCACTTTTGATTTGAAAGAACCGGGCTTTGGGGAGAGAGAAAAGGTTTTTCTAGAATTCCAAAAGTTCAGGATTAAATGTGAAGCCAATTTTGAGAAAGACTAAGGAATACAGTTTATATTATAAAGAGGGAAAAATTTAGCATGATGATCTTCCAGACCAAAAGCAAATACGAATTTATATGGGTCATTGGTTCCCTAATTATTGTCCCTGGACCAGCAACGTTAGAAAACATTAGAAATTCAAGTTGTCAGGTTGAAGTCTGGGCTAGTCAGAAGCTCTGGAATGGGAGCTCTGCAATCTCTGGGTCAAAAGTCCTTTGGGTGATTATGCTGCATGCTTAGAACCACTGGTCTAGGTTAAAAGAGATTTGTTAGAAATTATTTAGAGATAGTTCTCTGAAAGTGAGTCATCACACTTGCCCATCTAGAGGTCAAAACCTTGGTAGACCCAGGGGTACCCAATAGAAACAGGAGTCTCTGTGCCGGTACTTCAGCCTTCCTCCTGAGCAGACAGCACAGAAAGAATGTGCTAAACCTTTTGTCCATACCCTGTCCAATACGAAGTTGGGCTTTGATAGTGGCTTCTGAGTTCAGGGAAAGCATATGAAAGTTCTTATCTACCCTCAAATGGGGACAGAAATGTTGACAGGAACTGAATTTGAAGCAAGGAGGACTCAGTCTGAGGATCTTGATGACTAAAAGCTATAACAGAATATATATATATATATATATATATATATATATATATATATATATATATATATGATGACCCATAACATTCTGCTCCCATTCCTAAACATTGACCATCTGGAGAGAGGAACATAGAATTCTCAAAGTCATTGTGCTACTTGGACTTAATAAAATCTTGGAAATGGGAGCTTATGGTTGACTTGTTTTCATTTATTGAAAAGTCAGAACAGCTATATATATTTTTTTCTCATATTGCAGCCTGTAACTATTTATTTTTAAAATACTACCACTAAAATAAGCAAAAGTCTTTAATAACAAAAGACCCCGATGTTCTTACAAGTATTTATTGATATTTTTTAACTTGACAGATCTTGCCATGCTTTGATTTTAATTTCAGTAACTGATATTTCAAAAGCACAGATGTGTTCTAAGTATTATGTTAGGTGCTTCTCATTGTTACCTCATTTATAGACATAACAATTCTATCAGATAGATATAAGTTTATACTTGAGAGACTTGGGACTTCGAGAAATAAATTTACCATTAAGCATCATATTCTAGTAATGTAAAAACACAGGTATATGATATGAAAACCTAAAATCTTAATATCTATGTTATGCCAGAGAGTTAATGCCTGAAGAATGTAAATAGTACAGATTAAATGCTAAATAAAATACCTGTTTTACATTAAATATGGACAGTCAATAAATATATGTTGAAGCAATGGGTACACACCATTTAATTTACACAAATTTAAGTTTATATTTAATTAAGATGGGCCTTATGTACCCACCTTATCTCAAGAGCACTACCCTTTCCCCTGAATATCTCTTTAAGCTGACTTATATTCCTTCTTAACACTTACTACCACTTGCATATCTTTATTTGTAATTTCACTTGGATTTTATCTTTCCAGTTTATGTGTAAGTTCCATGAGACCAGGGCTTTGCCTCCGGTCCCTGCTGTATCCTTAGTACTTGGAACATAGTGAAGATTCAATAACAATCTCCTCCATGGAATATTTATAAATGAAACAGTATTCTTGCAATTTTCAATGACATAAATATTTTTGAATAAATATTAACCTTCAGATAATGCCTTTTTCTTTGATTGCATAGACATTGAAATATCCTTTCTATGGGATCTTAAGGGGACATTTTCTAAACATTTTGACTTCAATTCTTTTGAGGTATGCTTTCCTCAAGATGATCATATTCATTGTTGTTGATGTTTTTTTTTTCTAATATGTGTGAAGCTAATAAAGTGCCCCTGCAATATAAGCTTGCAGAATGGCAGTTGGATTCATTTCTAGAGAAAAGTGAGAAGTGGAAAGTCAGAGGCCAGTTTAAATGGGGAGATGGAGGTAGGGATAAAAGTGTTGCGTTACACCTCCCTCTTGTGGTAAAGGTAATCCTACACTCCACTAGGCCACTGTCAAATCAACTGGTGGTTTCTCATAGCGCCTGCCCATCATGGTTAACCCAGCAGGGCACAGCAAGTTCCTAGGCAGGGAGCCAATTGCAACAACAACACAGCTCAGAACAAGAGAACAAAATGATGAGTTTTAGGACAGCAATCTAACACTCAGCAATTCCTTGGAAGCTTTTATCTCTGCAAGCTGGAAAGAATTTTGGTTCCTATTTGTTTTCACCTAGTAAAGACATCTTGTTGGCACCAGGAGCTCCAGAGAGTGTCTGCCAAGCCATATCAGTCTTGGCCAGTTTTCAACAATGTGCTCTACAGTGCATTAAACTTTATGCTGCTACAAGAAAGCAACCTGTCAGTATCTAGATTTCTGTGCTAAAAACCCAGCTAAATTGTAAAGATTTCCTGATTGCGTGACATGAATTTAGGATGATTGAATGCTTTAGTCTTAAGAATGAATGCAATAGTTACTAAGAAGCAACTTCTTTGCTCACTTACCTTGCAGAAAATACATTTTATATACACTAATTTTCTTTGTGTGTGTGTGTGTGTTTTGTTTTTCATTATTGGCTGTTTCTAAAAAGACAGATGATTCTATTCATCTGTTAATTTTTTTATTTTTTTTATTTTTTTGCTTTAAAATAATCATGGCTTTTTTTGTTCTTTTTTATTTTATTTCTTTTAATCAGCTTACTCTTATTTTCTGAGTGCCCCAAACAAACTGAAAAGTAAAGCAAATAAGAAAAATAGCACCTTCTTTTCAAACATGTTTCCTTCGATTCAGAAATATTTAAAAAATAACAATAATAATACTTTTATTATCTCTAAACCCTGATTTGCAGGTAAGACTGCTGTAAGAAGTAGTCATTTACTTGCCCTTATGAGGTTGGGTATACATAGGAAACCCCCAAGATTTCTTTTATTTGATCATAAATGGAGAGAACTACATAAAAGTAAAATTGAGAAAGGAAAAGAAATAGGAAGCCAATGGCAATTTCCACAACAGTGTAAAAAATAGGCCAGCGTCTCATAGAAAAATAGCCAAAGGTGGGATATTTGCCTTTTTCTCACTAGCTTGTTTGTCATATTGGAAGGAAAAATAACACACCATTTTATAATAAGAATGGTGCCCTTCGGTGCTAAATAAAATATGCTATTAGTCTAAATGAATATCACAGGCCCTCTCCCTTTTCAAATGGAATATTCCTTTCAGAATTCAGAAAAGGGATTGCTATGCTTATGGAGCACCAAGACTGAATCCTGGAACAGTCAAGACCTGAGATAAACAGAAAGATCAAATGTCTAAAAATTGTCTTTAAGACGATACAATTCTTAAAATGTGGTTCTAAGTCACAGGAAAATAAAAAATAATTTTATCAAAAGAAATAAAGCTGAGTTATCCCAGCTAGTACATTATCATGTTCCTGTGACCATTTTTTTAAAAATATTGCTTTATAAGGTAAAGAAGAAAAATAACATCTTTTCAGATTCATTTACATAACAAAAATAACAGTAACAAGTGGGCACAATCAATTTGCATTATATATAAAGTAGCTCAGTTTTAATGAATGGTTTTATGCAAATGAGTAGACTGACAGCCTATTAGTTCAAATAATGTAGTCAATGTGTCACAGGAAAGGGGTGGAACTGAGACGGGTCTGTTCCAGCACAGCCTGGAATGTGTGTGTTCTTGACTTCCTGCAGGAAAGATTTCACAAGACAAGTTTAGATGATTTTGAAATTATGCTTATTAAAGCTGGGGACAATGAAACAAAGGAAGGGCTTAAGATACAGGAGACAAGATCATAGCAACAGGAATGAGCCCAGGAGGATTTATTTGCCTTGCCCTTTGGAAAGAAAGCCACGGAGGCAGAGAAGTGAGTCAGCGGAGCCGTGTGGACCCAAAAAGGAATTACAGAAGCAAAAGCAGGGCCCTTGGAGACAAGTTCAGGGGGTCAGCCAGGGAACAGCCGCTGCTGCCCCCTGCTCCCCTGGTTGCAAGTCTTGTTGGAACCCTTAAAGCTCAGGAGAAAGCACAGATGGGTCCTGAGGAAAGAAGAGGGGGAAGGCACGGGTATGCTCTAGGTAGAGAGTGCTCACTGTATCCTTTGTCTTAAGGGCTTTATCTGTTTTCTAAAAGCAGGAATTTTAGGGGTCATATCAGGGGAGGATCTCAATAGAACATTCCTCAGCTTTCCAGCTGTGTCTTTCAATGTGACGATTCATCAAAAGGACTGTATCGGGGTCATTGTTTCACATGCAAAACAAAACATTACTAAAGAGGGGCTGGGAGCAAGGAAGGTCTGCCTCTGCATGGTCTGGAATTGTACACCATTTGCTCCTAAATATTCTTGGTTAGGGAAGATAAGACCTTGTGATTTATTATCTGCAAATTGTCCGGCCTGTGTACCTATCTGTCTCAGTTTGCCCATTCAACTTGCCAAGGAATTTCTCCAGCTTCTTACTAATCTGCCCCAAATGAATTGTAGTGTTGCTTTGTTAATGAGCTTGCCCAGCCAGGATACTTGGTGTAAGGAACTCCTTCATGACCAAAGGTAGAGAACTCGTCATTCCTGGATCTGAGGAATGATTAAATTCCCTAATTACTGTATCTGAGGGCTGTTAGAAGGGGAAGGAAAAAAAAGCTCATTAGTTCAGCACAACTACTTGATGATCCCCACACAGTAGAATCTTATTTTTCATGCAAAAATTGGTTGCCTTTTGGTAAAGCACGGCTGCATGGAAAATGTATTAAAAGAGCTCCATGATACGTGCCTAATGTTTTTGTATTGTTGAGGAGTTTGGAAGACAGTATTATGCATACAGATGTGCAATAGATCATTAAAGATCAAGTGCTTTCAGACTGCAAAGTCAACAGGCTGATACAAAAACGGAGAGAATAGCATCATGGGTGCAGAATAGGCACTTGGAGGAAAAGTAAAAGTGGTGCTCCAACCGCCACCCTACCTTATCCAACACTGTGAGTGCATTCTACAATTACAAAAACGTTAGTGCATACTTAATCTTAAAATTAGTATTTATGGAATAATTTACCAAAATTTTTGAGAAAATCGTGTTGCATAAGAAAATATTGGCATTCACATTTGTACTAATTTGTGAATAGGCAATGATAATAAGTAAAAATATGCTCTAATATAATCACAGGGTATCTGTAAAAGAATGGGAAAATTTGGCATTTATTGAAAATACCATTTAACAAATTTTGTTGGATTTTTTTTTCTTTACAAGGAACATGAAATGTAAAGTTTATGTTGCAGGGAAATAGTTCAAGTTTAACAATATTCTGTATTTCCTGATTTATATATGACCCCCACTTTGAAATGGCTGGAATAAATATTTAAATAGGTTAACTCCCTGTGAGGGAGGCTTTATAAACTTTGAGAAATGAAAAAGTGTCAGATTTAGCCTGTTGTTAATAACGCTTAGTAAATAACCACGAGAATTTACTAGTAATTCCTTAGTAATAAGAGGAGGACCTACTACTAGAGAGTTTTAATGTCCCTAATTAAGGAATACAATTGGAGACCGCTAATAGAAATGGATATGAACTAGGCCAAGGGTCCACAGGGTCAGGATCTGGCTACCTCCCTTTTGCCAGACTTCTTACTCCGAGATCAGCCCTGCCCTTGCTTCCAGACCCAAAATTCTCCCTTGACAGAAAGATTTAATTCACTGCCAGATGGTCAGCAAGAAGTTGTCATTGCTACCAATCTGGCTCTGACAATTCAGGCCAAATCAAGAAATGATGCTGCTTCTTTGTTCCTGGGAGTGGGTCTGTGACGAGGAAATGTCCCTGCCTTCCATGCCAAGGTTCCTCTCTAAATAGCCTGTCTTAGAAACTCTCCACTCCCCCACGCCTGGACCCTGGCTTTTCTCCTTTGTCTGTCCCTGTCCTCTCACCTTCCTGAGGCTGCAGACTGCAGTTAGTCCCCTGTCCGTCACCCTGCGACTTCTACTTCATGCATCTTTTTTTTTCTTTCCTTTTTTTTTCCCTTCTTTTTTTCTTTTTTCTTTTCTTGTCCCTCTGGGTCTCAGAACAGTGACAGCTCCTAAATTGTTCCTTGCCTTGCTCAACTAGCCTATCAGAGATGCGCTGATCTTCTGGGGAAATCCCTGACACCAGCCACTTACCTGTACCAGTCCTTTGTCACACATTCTCCCGACACCATATTCTGCCTCTCAATCCAAATTGCCTTTTGTGGGGGTGAAATGCATAGGCTTTGCTTTACAATGGCATTTGAAAAATAGTTAAAAGGCAGATTCATCCTACTCGGGAAAATTAAAACGAAGAAACAAAACAGTGAAATTCTCACTATGATGATATAGAATAAAAGAGAATAGAAGACTGGAGGACAATTGAAGTAAAAAAATCTTGAAGACATTTTATCTGACTACAAAATATGGAACGGGACTAACACAAGCCCCAAATTCAACACATCATTGTGAGTCTTTGAGTCTTGAAAGAGATACATTTTATTTGATCCCTCCTGTCTGTCTTGTGACTCAGAGATTTGAAGTTGAAAGTGAAAATAAAATGTCACAAGGTGGTCTCTGACAATTAGTAAACATCTGGTGAAGTTGATCAAGAAGAAAAAGAGACATAAAACACAAATAACCAATATCATAAACAGATGTTACAGATAGGCATTGCCTTTTTTAATTGGCATTAAAAAGGAAGGAGAGGATACTATATCAACTTTATTTTAATAAATTTGAATATTAAAATGAAATGGACACGTTCATAGAAGACATTAACGTTCCAAAACACTGAAATTATTAGGAATCTGAATCAATAATTAAGATATTCACAGAGTGTTAATTACAAGACCAGATGGCTTCACTGATAAATTTTACCATAATTTAAGGGGAAAAAAAAGCCATCCTTACAGAAACTATTCCAGCACATGGGCATTGCTCAGGTCATTTTATAAAACTCATCACTTTCAATAAATACCTTATATAAGTAATGTTATAGATTATAAAAATCTAATAAACTACAGGGCCCATGTAGCACAGACAAAACTCAAATGACTTCTCAAGAAAAAGATTATGCCAGATTCTCTTTTAATACCGTCATTAATTATAACTCTTTTGATGCACCTTTTAATCAGAAATTAAAATATATTATTTCTTTTTTATATGAAAATTAAAATATAATATTCCTGTGATTTTACAATCCTAATATATAAAAACCCAAGAGCCCTCATGACTGAAACAACAAGATGGACAACTGAACACAGGTTGTGTGGGGCGACCAGGACATCAGGGGGCAGTGAAGGGTAACCAGGCTGGTTGGGGGGGGCAATTTGGGGCAACCAAACTGGCAGTGGGGGCATTAAGGGTGACCAGGCTGGCATGGGGGGAAAGTTGGGGGTGACCAGGCTGGCAGGGGGGACAGTGAGGGGTGGTCACACTGGCAGGCAGTCCAGGATTGTGAGAGAGATGTCCTGAGGATCTGACCTAAACCAACAGTCAGACATCCCCTGAGGGTTCCCAATTGGAGAGGGTACAGGCTGGGCTGAGGAGACCCTCCTCCACCCCACCCTACAAATTCCATGCACTGGGCCTCCTGTACCTTATAAATGAGCATGAAATTGAAAAACTCTTTAGTTCAAAATGTTTTACCTATTGGGTTTTGGGTTTTTTGTTGTTGTTGTTTTTGTTTTTTTGTTTTTGCTTTGTCTGTCTTTTATAATGTTTATATGCTTATTTTAGCATGAATAAAATGGCAAACAGGAAATATTTTTCCTATATACTTTGTCTTCTATGTCTATTCTCAAATTATTGATTTGAAGTAGCTGTTAAACTAAAATAACTGAGTAAAGGGCATATACTGCCCAGGGTACTGAAATATGTATTCACCTGTGTTTATATTTAAAAGAGGAAGGGAAAGCCGAAACCGGTTTGGCTCAATGATAGAGCATCGGCCTGCGGACTGAAAGGTCCCAGGTTTGATTCCGGTCAAGGGCATGTACCTTGGTTGTGGGCACATCTCCAGTAGGGGTGTGCAAGAGGCAGCTGGTTGATGGTTCTCTCTCATCGATGTTTCTAACTCTCTATACCTCTCTCTTCCTCTCTGTAAAAAATCAATAAAATAGATTTTTTAAAATAAATTTAAAAAATAAAAGAGGAAGGGAGAGAGAGAGAGAGAAACATCAATGGTGAGGGAATTACTGCTGCCTCCTGCACACCCCTTACTGGAGATTGAGCCTGCAACCTGGCTGGACATGTTCCCTGATCAGGAAGCAAACCATGACCTCCTTGTTAATAGATCAATGCTCATCCACTGAGCCATGCCGGCTGGGCTATAATTATCTTTTTTATACTTCCTTTACTTGTTTATAATATAAAGTTTAAATTGGCACCCTAAATAAATTAAATCTGTTTTCTTTAAGTTTTTGAAACACTTTGTATAAGGCATAGGTGATGTAGTTTATTGGAAATTTGGCCAAAATGATATGAACCTATAATTCCTTTAATTCATAAAATGTTTAAATATATATTTAATCAAAATTGTATGCACAACCT
Source organism: Vespertilio murinus (assembly GCA_963924515.1). Lineage (NCBI taxonomy): Eukaryota > Metazoa > Chordata > Mammalia > Chiroptera > Vespertilionidae > Vespertilio > Vespertilio murinus. Next base: position 130,536,145 of record OZ004707.1, on the reverse strand, counting down.
CAGGTCTTTTTTAAAAATATATATTTTATTGATTTTTTTACAGAATGGAAGAGAGAGGGATAGAGAGTTAGAAACATCAATGAGAGAGAATCATCCATCAGCTGCCTTTTGCACACCCCTACAGGGGATGTGCTCACAACTAAGGCACATGCCCTTGACCAGAATGAACCTGGGACCCTTGAGTCTGCAGGCCGACGCTCTATCCACTGAGCAATCCAGTTTTTGGCCTCAGGTCTTTTTTTTTAAAAAGTATTAATTAAATAGAGATGATAAACCACTGACTTCAGCACACTCTCTAAGTCATGGGTCTGAGTGCTATCATGTGTTATTCTTTTTTTCCATTTTTTTCCATTTTCATTATTTGCCCTTATATTGTCTAAAAATACAATAAAATCTCATTTCAGGATTCTAATACTTTGTTCTATTAAGCTTCTTTTAATGTGGAAAAGTATCATGAATAAATATTTTAAGAAATTGAGAAGGCATTACCATTAGGAGGAACACTGAGTGAGTCACATAAAAACTTACTGAGACTGTAGATATACAATATCAAAGACTAAACAAAACAAAACAAAACCCGTATTAACAATTTGCCAAGCAAAGTCAATAAACCAACTTGGGTTTTTTTTCATAAAAAGTAGGTAGTTTAGTGGCTTGACATTATTTCTTATCTGCATGTAGACAAGATAAATCAGCCCCATGTTTCCCTGGAACCGACCAAATACAGAAGGCATCAGAGCATGTATTTCTGAATTTAACTTTGCGCCTTCTTACTTTATGCACACACATGCACCATAACAGAACACCTCATCATGAATAGCTAATCAGAGGACCCGTCGGCATGCTGATCAGCTGTTGGCTAGTAGAATTGTTGATGAGCGACAGGTCATTCTTCCTGGCCTCCAGCTTGCTTGCTTGCTTGCTTATTTATTTATTTATTTATTTATTTATTTATTTATCATCTTTAGCAACCTCTACTACATACTGTGTGCCAAATAGCCTGAAGAGGTGACACTGGGAACTGAACCCGCATCTCTCCCTTGGGCATTCAAAAATGCTACTAATGAGCTCCTGTGTGGGCTCCAAAACAGGAACTGAATTCATAAGACTGTCCAAGTGCCCGCTTTAGAATTCCTCACATGCCTGGACGACGCTCCAGTCGCTGATGCATCCCCGCCACATCTGCCCTTTCTGCAAATGCTTCCAGATGCGTGTCTGCTTCTTTAAGCAAACAGAAGAAGGAGTAGGAAAACATGCTTCTGAGCCCCATTTCCTAATGGGACTCAGGATGAAGGATTCTTCTCTTACTTTTATCTCCATTTGGAAATGATCCCTGTAATATTACCTTTTAGCTCGAGTGTGTGAATGTGCTGTTGGGACTGCTACAAGCGCAAGCCACTTGAAACATAGGACATTTTTACACGATTCTCGCAATTTTCTCGTATTCAACAGAGAAATGAAATTGAGAACCCAAATCATTTATATATAGCTTTGAATTCCCCACACTCATTTTCTCTTTTATAGTGAAAAGCAGACCTATGTAATAAGAACCATTAAAGAGAATGCAATTTACTGCTAAATCAACTATTTGTAGGACGTATGCAATCGTGACTGCAGGGGACAGATGCCTGGTTTTTATTCCTCTCTTCACTACTGACTTATTATGCAACCTTTATGCATGCAGTTAACTTCTCTGTACTTGATTCACCTAATTTAACTATAACGGCCATTATAAAAATTAAAAAAAATATGTATTTATTTTCTTCTCACTTAGCCTTCTGTGTTTCCAGCAGATGTTAAGAATTTCTTTGGGGGAACTTCATATTATTCAATATTACATATTCTTTTAAAATATAATTGCTTAGTTTACCCCACTCTCTTTGAAAATATTTAATCATATGTTCTCCAAAGCCATGAAGGAAAGAACAGACTCTACTTGATTTCCTCTGTAATATATAATAAGTTCTACCAGTCTATTAAAACTGCAAGTCATAATTTATTAGTAAATTTCAATGAATACAGTGCATTATACACACTATTTAAAGAGTAGACTGTGGTTTTTAATTTTTTTAAAAAATTATTTCAGAGTGGGAGAAAGATAGAACGTCAATGATTAGAGAGAATAATTGATCAGCTGCCTCCTGCATGACCCCCACTGAGTCATGTGCCCTCACAAAGAATCAAACCATGACCTTCTGGTTCATAGGTTAATGCTAAGCCATTGAGCCATACTGGCTAGGCTAAAATTTTTATATGTATGCTTACTGAGGCAAAATGTAAAATATATATTATTATGGATTGAGGTTACAAAAAATTTGAAAATTTGCCCTTTGAACTGTATATTTTGATATGATGCAAACGCATATTGATAAATTAATACATTTCATTTAATGCACTTTTATTTTTTATTTATTGAATTTATTAGGCCTAATTGATCATCTGACTGTTCTACTGTCCAAACAGTAGCTGTGACATCCAGTGACCACCAGGGGGCAGGCACTCAATGCAGGAGCTGCTGAGCTGCAGTGACTTGGCAATTGTGGTTCTTGGGCGATGCATTCGAAACCAGAGAGGAGCCAGCCAGATTCTGGGATGCGTCCCCTGAGAACTGCCCTCTCACAATCTGGAACCCTTCAGAGGATATCAGATACATTTATTTCTAAAGCTCATAAATTTAGAAAAAAATATGTCCTTTAGGAAAATTATATTTGGTGTATAAAAATTTATAACAAACTTTGACTTTTAAATAATTTTTTAACGAATAAACTATCAAAATAATTTTAATCACAGTAAGGAACATCTTATTTTCACATATTTCTTATGTACTTCCCAAAAAGGTACAGTAGTTTTCTTGTAATGGCAAGACTAATTTATATAATATGTAAGCCCCAACATTTTGTAAACAAGATCTTATCTTTTTGGAAAGAGCTTTTTGATGCAAAAATGTTTTTTTCTCTAATTTCATTGTCATCTGTATTTACTTACATCAATGATTATTAGGTCACTTGGAGATCTAGTGGGCCATAACTTTAATGCATGAGTACTTAACTAATTCTCTAATAGGCGTAGAAGGCCTCAGAAGTGATTATATGGCTGAGAGATTTATTACTCACATAGAAACTGGTCAGGCAAACCAACTTTCAGAGTGTGAGAGGAATGCTTTGTTATTAAGTCTAACTTACTAACTCTTATCAATTACCTCACTAATTATGTCTGTGAGCCATAATTGTTTGTTCTAAAGATCTAAGAAAAACAAATCCACTTAATCTATTGGCAAGATCTACGTGTTGAATGAGTGTTTGTGTATGTTTGTGTATATGTATGTTTGTGTATATGTATGTTTGTGTGATCATGGGTGTGGTGTACCTTAGGGATAAACTTACATTATTAGGTTTTCTGTAAACAGCAATGGTCTTTGAACAATCACTCAAGTGAATCTTAGATTTTTACGCCTGTGTTGGGTTTTTAATAGTCAACTTGGAATTTCTTCCTTCTAAGTCTAAGACATGCTTTCCATGGAATCCCCTTCTCTGTATTAGCACAACCTAGAATTTCTTATTGAGAGGAACTAGAGTAAAATTAGGAAAGCAGAAGTGATGGGATGGCCACTAAGGTCGTGCTGGTCAGATAATGATGGCTTGGTAAGCTCTCTGACTTGCAGTTCTAAAGAAAAGAGAAGGAAGCTTGTTGAGAGTCCCTATGCTTTCTAGCTTTTTCCCATCCTCAGTCTATGCTTTAGCTAGCATCATTAGTACTTTTTTTTCTAGTCTTTCAGATCTAGGTTTATCTATTTTTGTTCCCCTACTTTCTGATAGAATTATATAAGCTCAAATCCCTATATTGAAACCCCTTATTCTAGTAGTACGGTTTTGCTAACCAAACACAGATTAAAACAGTCCCTGAAGTTAGCAAAGGGAGAAATAATACTAAGCAAAAATACTGACTATCTGTACTACATAGCAGGTAAGTATAAATCCAGAGAAATTAAAATCTCACAAACATACTACAAATTAACAAGATGATCAACTTGTATTGTTGATTGTATTTGATCATGTTTTGCTCATAAGAAATTTTTGACATTTTGATATTAGTTTGATCCACCTAAAAATACTGGTTTCATAGATCAAAATGGTTGAGGTCTGATAATTCCATGTAACTCAACCTAACAGTTTATATCAATTAGGGGGAAATACTTATTTTTTAAAAGTAGAGGTAATGAGCTAGGCAGAGTAAAGAAAATATCATATGATTTAAGTTACATGTGGAATCTAATGAACAAAATAAACTGAAGAACAAAATAAAAGCAGAGGCATGGAACAGACTGGAGGGGGTCAAAAGGTAGAAGGATGGGGTTGGGGAGGGGACTGGATGAAAGTAGGTGAAGAGATTGGTCAAAGAACATATATGCATAGCCCACAAACATGGACAACAGTGTGATGATGGCCACGGGGGTGGGCCTGGGTGGATGTGGGTAAGTGTGTGTGTAGCGCAGGGGGGAGGAGGGGGGAAGGTACGAAGGGGGAGGGAGAACAGTTGTACTAGTGTCAATGATAAATAAAAATAATAATAAAGAAATGTTTAACATAGCTGGGAAAAAACCTAAAACTAGAGGTAGATTAACATTTCCTTCTAGACAGCACTCAAGTGGGAAATAAACACATAAGGAATGGTGCACAGAAGTTCTGAGGAGTGTACTTGACTGGAACATTAGTGACCTCGGAATGTAAAAGGGCAATAAGAACCAGGGGAAAAGTTTGAAAACTAACAGCTTTTCCAATTTAAAAGTGCTTTCTTCTGTCAAGCCTGAATGATTTCCTAGAATATAAGAGCATCATATGATTTGGGAAGAAATTGCATTTAATGTTGATTTTTTCCCCCTCAGTAAAACTATGCTGGGTGAGACTTCACCTTTTCATTCACTGAGGGAGTAACACTATGATGGTTTTGAATTTAATTAATGGATGTCTAGCTCATATACATATTTGAGAAGAATGAATGGTTTGGTTTCCAAATTACATGCTCATAGTTTTTATCATCTATTAAAGAAGGAATTAAAGAACAATTATGTTATAGCACTTGATTATTGTCGTATTAAAATATAAGAACTTAATTTAGCTTTATCTTCACTTTTCTTTTCTAATTTTACCTAGGAATGAGAGATGTTTAAAGAAACAATTTTAGAAGTGTTGATCCCAGGATAATCAGTGTGAGAAGTCTCGCAGGTGTTTATTTTTAAAAGTGGTGAGACTAATGTACTCTGATAAAAATGTAATGAGGTATGCTAAGAATATTGCCTATAAGTCAAGAGAGGGGAAAAAAGTAACATAAAGTTCATAGAATGTAAACTCTCACCTATAATTTGTTAACCATCTATAATCCAAAGTCATTGCAATGATTCAAACCAATATAGTCAATTTGATGAATTTTTACTAGATAGCAATGCTAAAAATAGGACAGAAGAAAATCTCTTACCACAGTATCAGATATATTTTCTCAATGTTAAACTCTTTTATTTGTAATAGTGTTTTGACTCCCTTTATACATCCTAAGAACTACTTTAGTTAAATGTGAACTTGTACAATTGATTTTTTCCCCTATTTTTTTCTCAAATGCTTTTAACTTCCCAAATTCAATCAGCCTGGTAGCTCCTTTGAGATTTTCAGTTTGGAGGGAAACCATGTCCAGTAAAGTGACATGGTGTCACAGTAAAGTGATTAACCATGTCAAGTAATAGTGAATTAACTATATAATTCTGATTAAGTGTAAATTCAATTAATATGTATATATAATATTAATCCAATTCTTAACTAAAACCTCTTTCTTCTGTATTTTATTTATTTATTTTTCCTTTGTAGGTTTTATAATGAGTGTATGAAGCATATTTCCAGGTACCTATTCTGTATTAGATTGAATTACTTCAGCTACAAGTACAGTAGTGTAAACTTAACCTTAAATTGTATTTAAAATAAGAAAATATATGAACTCATTTAAAAGGCAGTCCAGATTTAGACCAGGCTCCTGAGATGCTTTGGTTTCTAAAGGGTATTATGAAAAACCAAGGTTATTTCTGTGTCTGCTGTGACACAACAGACTGGATTCCTCTGAAGGAGGGCTCTCTTCATGAGTGTGAGCTGTGTGCTAGCAGAAACTGAGATAACAAGCCTTTCTTTCAGATCCAACTGCAAAGAAATAATTCAATTCTTTATAATTTCAAAGTAAATAGTTGCATTTTCACTGGATTAAAGTTGTTAAACTTATCCATCTATCAACTAAACACTGGCAAGGTTGAAGAAAATGTCATGATTGACTTAGGCTCTAAGTCAATACTTTACAGGGAACAAGCAATGACCAGTCAATCACAATGGTGACCATGCACACTTAAGACCAGTCTTGATAATTAATAAGAGGATAAGTTTTTAGAAAAATAATGGTGCTTTTTTCCACTTTGTCTTTTGAAATTGTTAAAGGAATTTACTTCTGTTCACACAGATACTAAGTTATGAAATGCAACTTCAGCTGGATTCTAATTATGATGTGATTATCTAATTACGTAATCTTATTATCACTTCTATTTTCTAGCAACAGCTTTGACAAGTCTAAAAATCTAAATTCTCAGGAGAAACCAAGATGATGGCATAGGTAAACACCTAAACTGCTGCCTCTCACAACAATATCAAAACTACAACTAAAAGACAAAATAGACACCATCCATAACCAAAGGAAAGCTGGCTGAGTGGAAATTCTGCAACTAGAAGGAAAGAGGAAAGCACATTGAGCATCAGAAGAGCTGCAAAAGGTTGAGGTACAGAAATGCGCAAACGCAGAGAGGACAGGCGGCTGACTGTACAAGCGGCTGAATGTGCAGCTGGGAGATGGAAGCTCCCAACTGTGCTAAACTCCAGTTCTGGGCAAGTTTGTGGGAAACCAGACTCATTTGGGGAAAAACTGGACTGTCTGGTAATGGGCAAAATTGAGGGTGGCTTTCTCTGAGGTGCTTGCAGCAATTACCAAGGGACCTTGGGACCCAGGGGCTTCATAGGGCAGGGTTGATAGGAAGCCAAGGCTGTCTGCTCTCCCCTGAGACTCTGCCCCATCCATGCTGAGCACAGAGGCTTTTGCAAGTCTTCTTCCATATTGGTGTCTTCAGCACAGTTCTCCAAGCTGATCCTCACAGCTGATCCTCACAGCTGATCCTCACAGCCAATTGGCTTGGAGGTCAATTCCTCCCAGTGATACCAACAACAATCAATACTTAACTACAACAAGGCTCTGCACACAGTCCACAAAGGGGTGTGCCAAGAGTGTCCACCTCAGGTAACTGGGGAGGCTGAGCCACAGGGCCATATAGGGCATCTAGCACACAAAGCTACTCTACCAACTCAGGGAAGCAGCAAAAATGTGGAGACAAAGAAACAGATCACAAATTAAAGATATGGAGGAAAGCAAACGACTGAATATAGAGTTCAAAACCATAATTATTAGGTTTTTCAAGAATTTCCTAGAAAAGGCAGATAAATTTAGTGAAATCCTAGAGGATATGAAAAAGGACCAAATAGAAATTAAACATACACTGACTAAAATAAAAAAATATTATACAGAAACCTAACAGCAGACTAGTGAACCACAAGAATTAAGTCAAGGATTTGAAATAAAAAGAAGCAAAAAACACTCAACCAGAAAAGCAAAAAGTAAAAAGAATCCAAAAATTTGAAGATAGTGTAAGGATCCTCTTGGACAACTTCAAGCATACCAACATCTGATTTATGGGGGTTCCAGAAGAAGAGAGAGAGCTAGATACTGAAAGCCTATTTGAAGAAATAATGACTGAAAACTTACCCCACCTGGTGAAAGAAATAGACTTACAAGTCCAGGAAGTGCATACAACCCCAAACAAAAGGAATACAAAGAGGACCACACCAAGACATATCATAATTAAAATGCCAAGAGCAAAAGACAAGAGAAAATACTAAAAGCAGCAAGAGAAAAACACTTAATTACCTACCAGGGAGCACCCATAAGATTGTCAGCTGATTTCTCAACAGAAACTATGCAGGCCAGAAGGGAGTGGCAAGAAATATTCAAAGTGATGAATAGCAAGAACCTATAACCAAGAATACTCTGCCCAACAAAGCTATTATTCAGAATTGAAGGTCAGATAAAGAGCCTCACAGATAAGAAAAAGCTAAAGGAGGTATCCACCAAACCAGTATTATATGAAATGCTCAAAGGTATTCTTTAAGAAGAGGAAGAAGAAGGAAAAAGTAAAGATAAAAATTATGAACAAAAAATATGTGTCATAACAGCAGGGAGGGGAAGGAGACCTGGGGGGAGATAAGAGAACAACCGAAGGACTGGTATGCATGAATACAACCAATGAACACAGAACTCTGGGGAGGGAGGGCATGAATGGGAGTGGGGGGGGGGCGGCAATGGTAAGATATGTACAAATAAAATACCTTAATAAAAAAATTGGGAGGAAAAAAAATACGTGTCTATCAACAAGTGAATCTAAAAATCAAGTGAATAAGAAAATCTGATGAACAGAATAAATTGGTGAATATAATAGAGTCAGGGGCACAGAAAGGGAGTGGTCTGACAATTTTCAGGGGTAAAGGGGTGTGGGGGCTGCTGAAAGAGACTAAACAAAAATCATATACCTATGGATAAGGACAGTGCGGGGGAGGTAAGAGCAGAGGGTAGGGTGGGAACCAGGTAGAGGGGAGCTATGGGGGGAACAAAAGAGGAACAATTGTAATAATCTGAACAGTAAAGATTTATTAAATTTTTAAAAACTCTAAATGCTCCAGTATTTCATCTAAGGATGTCTTTTTCTTGACATAACTGTACCTACTATAAAACAGCAATAGACATGCCCAAAATAATTAAATTTCTTTCATTATCCTAATCACTAATGTCAAACACATAAATATACTGAAAATACTAATCATTGATTATTTTTGTCTTACTTCAAGTATAAAATATGCTTATTTACTTTAAGAAGATTAATCACATTTTTTCATGCCTCTCATATCTTTCTCTATCAATTTTATTATTTTACTTTTGTATCTTCAACTTAACCAGCTCCTTAATTCAATACATGTAATAATAGGTAGCACATAGTGGTTACCAGGTTGTGAGCAAATTTAGACACATTAACTCAGTTAATATTTAGATCAAATCATTGGGTTATGTACTGTTATTTTCTCCTTTCTACAGAAGAGGGAACAAAGACACAGTCTTACACAACAGCTAGAAATAGAGATTTTGGAGTTAAATCCAGAAATTATAATCTAGCAAGAGTCTGTTTTTCTAATTCTGACATTGTCCTGCCTCTCCTAAAATCAAAGTTTATATAAGTCACCAAGTTGCAGTAAATGTGAAACTGCAAAGCAAGATTATCACATGATTATCACCAACTTTACAAAGGAATGGGATGGGATTATATACCACCGTTATTCACAGATTTATTAAGATAGAATATACATAATGTAATACTCATCAAGTATAGATTTATAATTCAATAATTTTAGGAATTTACAATAATGGAACCATCACCAAACTCAGTTGAGAACATTCACATCATTCCCCAAATTTTCCTCATATCCTCCATTTTGAATCTTTTCTATTCCTTGAAAAATATAAAATAATAGGATAGTAATGATATTAATAAACCTAGTGCTATACTTCAGTGGTTATCAAAATGTAGATTGGTGATCCTGATGTTTTCTCCAAACCCCTTCAGGACATTCATGATGTCAAAATTATGAGTCCATAGAGTAGAGATTAAGGGTAGCATGCACAAAGAAGAAATACTTTATATTGCAAATGATGAACACAGTATCAGGTATGGTAATAAATTTGACATCTATTAAGTGAGATATTAAAGGGATTTACAAAAATATAGAACAATGTCCCTCTTTTTCTCTAGAAAATATATTTATTTTTCATTAAAAATATATTATTCATGTTAACCTATAATAGGTTCACTACTATTATATTAAATGAATTGGTAATAATTTTTAATTTATGTTTTAATGTATAAGAGTAAATATTGATAGATATATGGAACGCAAACAATATGGGTTCTTTAGAAACTTTTAGTTTGAGTGCCAGTGCTGTGCTTCATGCCTCATAATACCATCAACAAGAAGGGAAGGGCTAATTGATTCTAACTCTTTAATTCTGTCTTTCTGAGGCAGCTTTTCATAGGATCCCTCAGAGAGATTTCAAATATGTTCACTGTCATTTTTAAACCATAATAATGATGTTTGTCTTATAACCTTAAAAAGCTTAAGATGACCTCTTGTAAGAGGTTAAAGGTAACCATGTTTCATTAACCTTAACCTCCAATAAACTAAAGATATTGACAGCAATACATAAATATTTCTTCTGAAACTAATAAAGGCTATGAGCTGGAGAAATCAATTATAGAGTTCATTTCAGTTTCTATCAGACAGAGATGCCAGGAAAACTCACTGTGAAAAACCAGAGTGACTCCTAAGTGAGAAATGACTTGATTTGCAAGTAATCTTTAAAAAATAGGTTTGGATTATTTTGGGACAAATAGAACTGCAGTCAGCAGTGCCCAACTGAAAATTTCCACAAAAGTATCTATTGAGACTTTTATTAATATGTGGGAAGAGCAAAACTTATCTGAGAAAAACTTAAAAGGAAGATTAAATACAAAAAAAGTAAAAAATTATTTTTAAAGGGATCAGAGAGCTGTTGAAGCCACTAGGATAATTAATATACAAAGAGTGAAAAAAACACAGAAATGTGACATGTTAATCTGAAACAGCATTTTCCCTAATGAATTTGACAACTTCAGGTGTAAACATGGCACTAATATCTACATTTCCCCCTGAAAAAGGTCCTCTGAGCATATTTAATTTTCCTCCAATCTGGGTACTATCTTGTCCATCTCCTTAAAAACCTGGAATAAGGTCAGAGTGACTGCTTTCCTTTGCTCTTACTCCTACCTGGGCATATTCCTTATACCATATCAATCAAATTAAGTCAGTTTGCTTTTATCCTCATAGACAGATGATAGAGATAGAGATAAAGATAGAGGAGATAGAGATAGAGAGATATCTTTCTAAATATATACTTTATGTACTCCTAAAAAAGAAATATATATGTATTATATACATATATTTTTTTAAACTTATTCATGTACCTAGGCTTAACTTTAGGATTGGCTAGCTTTCTAGTTTTAATCCAATAGGTTCCTAATTTTATTTTGTCTCTGGTTTATCAATTACAATTTACAAATTGTCAGTATTTTATATTATTAGTAGAGAGGTTTTATTCCCATACCACTTTTCTGGTTAAAAATTTTCAATGATTAATATGAAAGTCAAGTGTCTTTCTAATCATATCCCTAGCTGTCTAGTCTCATCTCTATATATAAATATTTATTGAATCAAAATTAAATGTTTTGATATATATTATCTGTTGTTATATGTGTATATATAAGAAAAAAGTGGAAAAGAAGAAAGTTTAACAAGTTGAGGATATAAATTGACATTTAAAAACTTTTGGAACACTTATTTTGAGAACATTTCCTTTTATTTAAAGGTTTGTTTATTGACTATATTTTGTCAGATTTTGTATTTGGATTCAGCTCTAGTGATTCATCCATAAAAAGTATGATGTTTGTTTTAAATTGCTTTATGAACAGAGATGATTCACTCTGAGCCATTTATACTTTCTCTGAGTCACTGGGTAGATAATGGTGTGGGGCTGAAAATGACTGATATGCTACCTTTTGTTACTAAATAGACTAGAGAAGGAAGAACTGTTTTGGTAATTAGAATAAGCCATCCTTCAATAACTTGCTAAATTGATTTGATAAATAACACCTTAGTTGCTTGAAAGTTCTAAGCAATTTCTAAAGGGAATAATATTTCCTAGCCATTAATTTATTCAAGTAAGACCAAGTCCATCTAACAATATATAAATCTTTGAAATTTTATGAAATATAAAACTGAAAGATACATGAAATTGAATAATGTTTGTATATCATAAGTTAATTGTGATAAAAAATGGGAGAGAGAATATTTCAAAAAAAAGAAACAAAATTAATTCAGCATAGAGCTTTGAAAAAGTCCAAAAATAAATTAATCTGCTAGATTTCAATGAACAACATGAATTGCGGGGGCCTGATGTGGCGGGATCTCCCTTTTCCACGTCCCGCACGGAAAGAGAGATGAACGAACCGGTTCTAAGGGGAGGCGGCCAGGGATTGAGAAATATAAAAAATAAAGAGAGAAGATACAGAGATAGATTTTAAGCTGGGAGCTGGGAGGGCCGCCGCCCTCCTCTGCTGGAGAGGCAGACTGACGACCTCCTGAGCCATGCAGCACATATATTTATACTCCATTCCACCAAGGGAGTTTCACAGAAAAACAAGGAGCCTGGGAGGGCCCAGGGCCCACCCACTCCTTCCTCCTGGACAAACACAAGCCAGGAACTAAGAACATCTCCGCACTCCCAGGGCGGGAGTGCAACTGACATGATTTTGCCAATATCCTGGGCCCAGTCAGCAACAATCTAAAGAATATCCAGGTATCTCTACAATGAATGTCTCATATTTTTTTAGTATTTGCCATGTGCTAAGCATTCTTCATTCATTCATATGAATGACTCATTTATATGAGTCAGCAATTGCTCATGGCAATTGGTGGTCCCAGCACTGAATAAAAAAGTCAAAAGCCCCTATGTTCTAATGAAGATAATCCTATTTAAGCCATAGCACAAGTGTTAGTTATTATTGACTCCATTTTATAGTGAGAACCTAAAGTTTAAACTACTTTAATAATTGACCAGATGTCCAAAATCAAAGTGTTGGCAACTTGGTTTTTTTCTAGGGGTTAGTAAGGCAAATGTATTCCATGTTCTGTCATAGCTTCTGGTGGTTGTTCATACTCCTTCCCCTTCTTTGGCTTGTGGCAGCACCCACAGCCACAAGATGTCAGCACCCAGTTCCCTCAGCCATCTAGCCGCTGAGGGCAGGCCGAGAGACAGCCAAATTACTGAATAAGCAAGCTGCATGGGACAACCAGGCTGGCAGAGGGATTAATGAGGGATGACCAGATGACTGAACAGCAGATTGAATGGGGCCACCAGGCTGGCAGGGGGGAAGGAAGGCAGTTGGGAGCGACCAGGCCAGCAGGGGTGAAATTGAGGAAATTAGGCTGGCAGGGTCAGTAAGGGCTGACGAGGCTGGGGAAAACCAGAGGACGCAGTTAGGGACAATAAGGCTGGCAGAGGGGCTAGTTGGGGGTGACCAGGCCAGCAGGGGGTGGGCAGTTAGGAGCAACCAGGCTGGCAGGGAGGGAGAAATTGGGGGTGACTGGCCAGCAGCAGGGGGCAGTTAGGAGCAACCAGGTTGGTGGGGAGGCAGTTAGGGGTGAACAGGCAGGCAGGTGAGCAATTAAGAGCCAGCAATCCAGGATTGGAGAGGGTGCAGGCTGGGCTAAGGGGACCCCTCTCCCCATACATTAATTTCATGCACCAGGCCTCTAGTATCAAATAAAAATCATAGATGTAAAAAATTCATGACTTAAAACATTAGAATGACATTTGATGCAATATATCCATACCCTAAGAAGCTTAGAGGAAATTTAGCTGACTGAAAAAATGGGTCTCATCTCATGTTTATCCAAGAGCTTACGTCCACTGAGTGAAAAGGTAGAAGAAAGGGTCTGCCTTGTTTCAATTTTTTTCTTTCTTATCTCCCATCTACTGTTTATAGCTGAGTTTATCTACTATTTGTATAATGGACACACACACACACACACACACACACACACACACACACATATATATACATATATATATATATATATATATATATATATATATATATATATATGTATATTAAATGGGTAGGAAATGTGACTTCATTATTGCATGTTTTCAAAAGTAAGATTTGACACATATTATTTTGTCATTTCAGGAAGCGTGTGTTACATTTGAAAATTATTGATATGTCACAGGCTCTGAATCTGTATGCTCTGATACTTTCCTAACTTACTTTTTATATTTGTGAACATTACACCAAGTAACACTAAATAGAAAGGCATGACTACTGTTTAAGTAGGAACAAAGAATGCAACATGGACATACATTCCGTTTGACTTACACATAAAGTGCAAAGCGGAAAGGTTCAATGTTGTCGAACTCTCCAACAATACAGAGAACCACTGAGCCACATCTAGAGCTACATGGGGATTCAAGGAGAGGTAAAAAAAAAATGACACTATATTTTTAAAGGAAGATTTAAAGTAGGATAGTTTGGAGGATAGGAAACAGCAGTGATGATTGAAGGTAAAGAAGGATTATCATTGTATTGGCAAAGAGAATAGAAACTTAAATCCATCCATTTTGTAGAACATGGTTTCAAAAATAAATTATTTTAAGTAAGCCCAATTGTCTTACCAGAGCTGTCACTTTATTCTCAGAGGTACCATCAGAAGTGATATGAAACTAAAATTAAGTATCCTTGTTTATCCAAACTTGCAGCTTAATGGAGTGAAAAATAGAGAAACATGTCTCATCCATGGCTCTGTGTCATTATTCTTAGATAACAACATTGCAACTTATATTTTGTCCTGATAATACACTATAATCAGAAAGGAACTAAAAATGCAACCTAACTTACTGGAACTGTGGCTCAGTAGAGCTACCCTGTTTCCTCAAAAATAAGACAGTGTCTTATATTAATTTTTTGCTCCCAAAGATGCACTAGGTCTTATTTTCAGGGGAAGTCTTATTTTTCCATGAAAAAGAATACAGTACACATTTATTGTTAAATGAAAATAAAGGAAATTTATTACCTGTATATGGTACGGTAGTACGGTAGTTGTCAACACAAACCAGACAAACTGTGAATCCTACAGTATCAAGAATTTACTCATTTATTCAATGACAATCATGTCATCATCTTCTGGAACATCATCATAACAATTCAATTCCTGAATTTCCTGGTGAATTTCTTGTGACTCTATTTCTTTCAGAATCAGTGGACCAAATCTCTCATGTTTAGCAATAGTACTGTGTTTAAACGAGTACTTCTTGTCAAGGTAGCCTGCTCGCAGTGCATTTGCAATGCAACTTTTAGTGATTTTCCTCCATGAATTCTTCACCCAAGTCACAACTTCTTGCAGTTTAGGTTTCACAAAGTTTCCAGGCTGATTTCTCTCTATTCACACAACAATGACATCAGGACTCAGCGTAATTGGTTGCTAGACGCCAGTGGGGTGGCCCTAGTGATCAGTTTACGGTAAATTAATTTTCATTCTGTGACAGAGCCTGGGGGCCTTATTTTCAGGGGGATGCCTTATATTTTACTCAGAAGGAAACCTGTAAGTAGGTCTTATTTTCAGAGGATGTTTTATTTTCGGGGAAACATGATATGTACTCTTATGGATCAATACAGTTTAATCAATCCCTTCACACTATTCAATTAAAGCCCAGCACTTTGGCCTGTGTTTATAGCTTTAAATTAAAATATAACACAGACTAACCAGTGCTAAACAAGTCCAAACATCTATGTAAGACATGGCTGAGCACATAATGACCGAGATACTTGCCTGCTTGCAATCCTCTCACCCGCAGTGTGCAATTCACTACCATAAAAAGAGCTTCAAGATTGTTCAGAGAAAAGGGGATGCCAGATCAAATTAGCCTAATTGTGCGGAAGTTAGTTTTATCATGTACAACATAAATCATCCAGAGTTGAAAAGGAAGCCTTAGCACAATTCTCAAAGAAACACTTTGGTGACTTCAACATAAAAAAGAATTTATTTATCAGTGTATTAGCAGATGTAGCACCAGTTGAAGTAGCAATACATTTGTCATAAAATGACAATTTAATCATAATTACAATGACAATAATAATAAATTGTATCCCCAATGCTTCATTGTGAAGTCTAATTTAACCTTCAGTAATAAAAAAGTCACAAAATATATAAAATGAAACAGATCTATTGCAGAGTTTGACATTGTTTTCCCCAGTAGTTTATTAACTTATTTCTCAAATTTAAAAGTCCGTGGGATTTTGCCTCATTTGTAATGCACATGATGGTAGAATTAGTTTCATTGGTATATACTATGATGTAAAAGTGTCCAATGTGAGGCGATATTAGTCCTTGGTAAATATTTCTATTGTGTGAATATTTAGTCTAATTTCTATTACATAAAAAATGCTTTGGTATATAATCTGATACATATAATGTAAAGTAACTGAGTAGTTACTATATAAAATAAATGGCCCTAGCTGTTTTGGCTCAGTGGATAGAGTATTGACCTGCTGACCGAAGGGTCCCAGGTTTGCTTCTGGCCAAGGGCACATACCTGGGTTGTGGGTTTGATCCCATTAGGGGGTGTGCAAGAGGCAGCTGATCAGTGACTCTCTCTAATCATTGATGTTTCTATTTCTCTATCCTTCCTTCCTCTCTAAAATCAATAAAAATATATTTAAAATAAAACAAAATAAATGTTTTTTTCATGATTTAAAACAAAATACATAACAGCTATTAAATTTTTTAAGTGAATAAAAGCAATTCTAAAACTTTCTCAGGTATCTTCTTGGTACAACGTTTTTCCTTTTAACATAATCCTGGTTTTTTCAATCCTATATAATAAAAATGTAATATGCAAATCGACTGAACAGTGGAATGAGCGATCACTATGACACGCACTAACCACCAGGGGGCAGTCACTCAATGCAAGAGCTGCCTTCTGGTGGTAAATGTGCTCCCACAAGGGGGGCACTGGTTGTGGGAGCCTCTCCCACCTCTGCTGTATCAGGCCTTAAGGAGGCAGGGGCCTGGAACTGCAAGAGCTCCGGACTGCAATAAGGATGTCTGACTGCCAGCTTAGGCCCAATCTCTGGGGGGATAGGGCCTAAGCCAGCAGGTGGACATCCCCCAAGGGGTCCTGAACTGTGAGAGGGTTCAGTCTAGACTGAGGAATCCCCCCAGCAGTGCAGGAATCTCATGCACTAGGCCTCTAGTTAGGTAAATTAAAAAAAATAGAATCAGACTTTAAAATAAATTTAGAGGAAACAGAGATTCTTTGCTAGATAAACTTATATTTCATAAATATGATGCAATTTATTTGTCCATTCCCATGTAGATGACTCCTCAGTCTTTTCTAGTTTAGGGCAATTATGGATAATGCTGCTACAAGCATCTCTGTGCAATTCATTCAAGAATGAAATCATTTGCTCATAGAATGGGCATATCTTCAACTTCAGCAGGTAATTCCAAAGAACTTCCAAATGGTTATGAAAATGTACACAAAACCAGTGAAATATGAAAATTCCCAATGCTCCACATGGAATTGCCATATTTTCTATATGATTATTAAATATGTTGCCAGACTTTTCTTATGATGCTGTTGTCATTTTATTTTATTTTTTTCTGTTTAAAGTTTTTGTTCAAGAATTTTGCTAATTTTCAGATGGCTTACCTTTTTTTGTATTGATAAGCAGTTCTGTATATTACAATTGTGAATTGTTACTCAATTATTTTAGATAAAACAACCTCTTGATTTGGGTGTAGAAAAACTTTTTAAATTCTTTTCATATTACCAGAACTCTATTGTAAGAAAATTTTCTCTACACACATGAAAATGTTATATATTACCTTATTTGCCTTTTTAAGAGTTTTAAAATTTTAATGATGTTTTAATTTTATAAAATATAGAATATTTTAATATAATGTACTTTAGTATATAGACTTATAAAATTTTGCAAACAAGTTTATCTATATATG
Source organism: Vespertilio murinus (assembly GCA_963924515.1). Classification (NCBI taxonomy): domain Eukaryota; kingdom Metazoa; phylum Chordata; class Mammalia; order Chiroptera; family Vespertilionidae; genus Vespertilio; species Vespertilio murinus. The sequence continues at coordinate 130,518,362 of OZ004707.1, read as the reverse complement.
CACCACCCAGATTGAAACATAGAATGTTAATAACACATTAACTAGAAACTTCTCTCATCCTCACTCCCAGTCAAAACACACATACATATAATTATTTTATGACCTCTAATATATTTTTGTTTTAGTTATTTTTTTCTTTTTATTGATTTCAGAAAGGAAGAGAAGGAAAAATTGAAACATCAATGATGAGAGAAAATCATCAATCAGCTGCCTACCTCACACCTCACACCTTCCACCTCCCACTGGGAATCCAGTAGGCAACTCAGGCCTGTGCCCTAACCGGAATCAAACCTCGACCTCTTTGTTCATAGTTCAATGCTTAACCACTGAGCCACACCCGCGAGGCTGGTTTAGTTATTTTTTTAAATTGTATAAATGGAATCATGTAGTATACACATCCTTACAACTATCCATTCTTTAAATATTTTTATTGATATTTTACAGAGAGGAAGGGAGAGAGATAGAGAGCTAGAAACGTCGATAAGGGAGAAACATCGACCAGCTGCCTCTTGCACACCCCCCACCGGGGATGTGCCCGCAACCAATGTACATGCCCTTGACCAGAATCGAACCTGGGACCTCTCAGTCCGCAGACCGACACTCTACCACTGAGTCAAACTGGTTTCGGCACAACTATCCATTTTTATTACAGGTAGAAGTAGTTTATTCTTTTTCATTTCTCTATAATGTTCTACTTTCCATTAAAAAAATAAACAATACTACTTATTTCATACTATAAAAGAGTTTAGGGTTATTTCTAATTTAAGGATAATATAAATAAATCTGCTGTGAGCATTCTTGCACATATGCATTTATGTTTGCTGTATGAACTAGAATCAAAATTACTAGGCCATAGCATTATGCTTATGTTCAGTTCAAGAAAATGCTACTAAACAGTTTTCCATGTATATTTTAACTTATTTGTCATGCGGCAGATTTACTGCATTTTTTGAATCTGTGGAGTGTTGCCCTCATTAACTTGGGAAAATGCTCAACCATTTTATCTTCAAGTATTGCTTTTAAATTATTCCTTCTATTCATTTCTTCTGCAACTCCAATGGTATGGACTTTAGAGTGTCTCAATATACTAGTCATTTTCTTATCCTCTCTTGTCTAATTTTAATATTCTTATCTCTCAATACTGTATAATGAGAAATTCTTCAAACCTATTTTCCAGTTGGCTGGTTTTTCCGCCAGGTATGTTTCACCTACTCTTAGATATAAAGCTTGCTTTTGAGAACTATCTAGAAATATCTTCTTTTCGCCATTGCTATTGGTTAATGTATACATATATTATTTTCTAGAATTTTTATTTGGTTCTTATGTAAATCTACTAAGTCACATTTTATAGTTGTTTTTCTATTTTTTGCAACTTTTTAAGTCTCTTTTTTTATCTCGATGAACATAGTAAATTGTGTGTGTGTGTGTGTGTGTGTGTGTGTGTGTGATTTGTATCTGATGAATCTAAAAGTAAAATCATTGTTGATCAATTTCTGAATTCTCTACAGGTTTTGCCATCGCAATCCTTTATTTCTTTGCTTTTATTATTGAATATGTGCTGTACATTGTATGTAAGAAAATCAGAAGCATTATGTCTCATATAAAGCATTTTTTAGTTCTGATCTACCTCTCTATGGTTATATATTATACTAAAGGCCCAGTGCACAAATTTCATGCACGGTGGAGTGGGGACTCCCCTCAGGCCAGCCTGCACACTCTCCAATCCGGACCCCTCAGGGGATTGGACCTAAACTGGCAGTCAGACATCCCTCTCACAATCCTGGACAACTAGCTCCTAACTGCTCACCTTCCTGCCTGCCTGATTGCCCCTAACTGTCCCTCCTGCCAACCTGATCACCCCTAACCACCTATGCTTGATGGCTTGATGACCCATAACTCCCCCCCACACACTGCTGGCCTGGTTGCCCCAACTGCCCTCTCCACCAACCTGGTTGCCCCTCACTGCCCCCCTCTGCCAGCTTGGTTGCCCCTACTGCCCATCCTGCTGGCTGGCTGGCCTGATCACCCCACGCAGCCTGCTATTTTGTCATTATTGTTGCTGTGATAGCATTCCAGAAAATTTGCATATTCATCATATATATATATATGTAATAAAAAGCACATTAAAATATCAGAAATATATATTTCTGATATTTTAATGTGCTTTTTATTACATAAATGATTATTTTTAAAATTATCTTCAGGGGAAAAATTGAGAAAATTGTTCTACATTACTTTATCAAAGGTAATAAAAATTTTGTTAATAATATTTATCAAAACCAAAAAATCAGCCGAAACCGGTTTGGCTCAGTGGTAGAGCGTCGGTCTGCGGACTGAAAGGTCCCAGGTTCGATTCCGGTCAAGGGCATGTACATTGGTTGTGGGCACATCCCCAGTAGGGGGTGTGCAAGAGGCAGCTGGTCAATGTTTCTCTCTCATTGACATTTCTAGCTCTCTATCTCTCTCCCTTCCTCTCTGTTAAAAATCAATAAAATATATTTTAAAAAATCTATATATTATATTATTGAGATATTTTAACTTTTTTTGTTTTCTTTTGCTTTAATTATTACAAAAGATAAAAAGATACTTAATACTTCTGATAAGCCTTACTTAGGTTTGTTTTTAAGTTTGTTATTGTCAAAGTAGATAAGAAATATTTCCTGAAAGACATAAGCAGAGAATATTAATATCTAATCATTTTAGTTTCCATTTTGAACTTTTAAATAATTTTCTTTAATTGTTTTTACCATTATTCTTTTACAAATTTTATGTTGGCCTAGTTATGCCTTTCTTCCCATCAAGTAATGATCCAACTAACACTCATCAAGAACATAACTTTGTTTTCTTCAATTATGTTCAATTAACTGTTGGGTGAGTGGGGGGCTATGCCTGCTAAAAATTAACCAAATATAATACTGCTCTTAACCAACTCTAATTATGGCAAAATGCTGGTTTTTGTTTCAGAAAGTGCCCAGTTTCAAAAAATCAAGAGAGAGAGAGAGAGAGAGAGAGAGAGAGAGAGAGAGATGTGCTATAACAAATTATAGTAGTTAGAATAGCTAATCAATGTAGACCTGCAATGAGAAATTTAGACTAACATTAAAAAATAAATAAATACAGTCAAACTTTGGTTCTTGAACATTTCTCCTTTCAAACAGTTCAGTTCATGACCAAGTTCTTCACAGAAAATATGCCTTCTTTGTCTAACAAAACTGCAGTTTTTGACCCAATAGCCCTTCATGCTGATGCCTGTGTGATCAATCACATGTCTCTTAGGTGACAAACAAAAAAGAGAACTTGAGAGTATGAGTCAGTTTACTACTAACCTTATGTTAACATCTCACGAAATTTTGCTGAGAATATCTGTTTTTTTCTTTTTCTCTTGTTGCTAGTTATTATTAAACTAGAGGCCTGGTGCATGAAATTCATGCATGGGGTGGGGAGTGTCCCTCAGCCCAGCTTACACCCTCTCCAATCTAGGACCCCTCGAAATGCCTTTGCCTGGATTATCTTTCTGTAATGGCTTTGCCTGCTCTACAGCTGAGCCAAACTGGTTTCGGCTGTCAATTCTTTGTTGAGGACCTGAGATACAAGTGTTAAGTGTCACTGCTACTTTAGTGTTAAGTGTCACTGCTACTTTAGCTTTCTTTGGTAGTGTGCAGCCAGCCTGTGCCTGTTCTTTGAAAATATTCTCAGGTTGGAATGATGTAAAGCATAGATACATTTATTTCTCCATCAACTCAATGCTAGAGAGAGCCCATTGGGTCAATAGAATCAAAACCAGATTTCCAACGTCAAAAGATTGAGTCTTCAGTTCTACTCACTCTCCATGTAAGGCACCCTCTTTTTCCCTTTAATGAATCCCACAAAGTTTCATTTGATCAGTGTTCCAACATGCAATGGCCCAGACCACATTGCCATGATAATACCCTATGTTTATATTCTTATCTTTATTTTTTATTCCTACTGAACCTCAGGCTACCCTTTGCTTCCTTTTGACAGTCAATATGCTGGTGACCCATACCTTACCCAGTTTTTCTTCTAGATATTTCCAGTTAGATCATCCTATAACCTTGTTCATGGAGCAGCACTGACAGCTTCAGGATTCTATTTTTGTCCCTGCCAGAGGAAGCAGGGGTGGACTAGTGGGACAGTGTTTACAATGTGTACAGTAGCACACAGTAATGTCCTAGCCTTTACACTAACTCACCACTCATTCACTGACTCACCCAGAGCAATTTCTAGGCTTGCCAACTCTATTCAATATAAGTGCCCAATACTGGTACAAATTTTAAATCTTTTTTGACTATACCTTTAGTATGTTTACATTTGGAAATACCATTACGTTACAGTTGCCTACAGTATTCAGTACAGTAACATGTTGTACAGATTTATAGCTTAGCTTAGGAACAATAGTCTACAACGTATAGGCTAGCTGTGTGTTAGACCATATACTAGGTTTGTGTAAGTGCAATCTATGATGATTGCAAACAATCACATGGCCAAATAATGTATTTCTCAGAGTGCATCACTGTTGGTAAGTGACATACGCTATGGCTATGAAAGAATTACACGTGGATCACTGAATATAAGATGCTGAGCAGCTCTGCTTTGTCAAGGAACAGAAAAAAATGGGAAGCCCCATACCCAGAACACCAGCACCGAAACCTACTGCCCAGCAGTCCATGCCACAGTTCCTCTACAAGATCTGAAAATGAACTGTCATACAATGACATGACAGGCACAGACAGGATAAAGCCTTTCAAAATAAAATATCAGTGATGTGAAACCAGAGTTGATTAACAGCTGGCCTGGGAAAGCTCACTCTTTATATCTTGGGACTCCTTGAGTGTCTCTGACTTGTGGAAAGATGAGAGCAGTGGGATTTATGATGTGATGTTTAAGTCTGGAACTTCCCTGGTAACTCACAGGATTAGTTTCTTTATAGGTAGTTTGCAACAAGCCCAACCCATTTGACAAGTGTGGCTTGATTATTTAAAGAGATACTCAGAACTCTTTTTGAGGAGAAACTTGTTAAGTCAAGATTTTTTCACACAAATTATGGTAGTTAAGACTCAGCATGCTCTGTGAATGTGTAAAACGAACAAAACAAAAAACTACTCATAGTGGAATGTCTCTTCAATCTCTGATACCTACCCATATTCTCTGTATCTCACTTTGCTGCATCAAAGTGAGATACAGAGAATCTCAATCTATGTGAATATACTTTGTGGATAATGAAGAGAATTTGCAAATATCAGAACTGGAGTAAACAATACAAGTAAGCATACATACAGAAATGACCAAATATTTGAGGAAAGCCAATGTAATGACTAGGCATAACCACTGCGGCCCTTCCCTCTGCTGGCCTGGTCTTATGGGTCCCCATCAGAGTGGGCCAGCTGGACCATGCCTCTGCATGAATTTGTGCACTGGAACTCCAGTAATAAAAATAATTGCTACCGCTACAGGATGAAAAATCTATGGTTTGCTTACCTGGATTATATGATCACTCCTGTGGCCAAGGAGAAAGAGCACTGTGACCAAACATTTTCATCAGCATGACATAATTTAAATGAGGAGAGAAGTGTCTCCCTAAATAAAATGGTAGAGGGAGGATTTGGGGTGGTAAAATGATAAAGGCAATGACATTCCTTTCTATTGGTGTCTTTTCCACTAATATTGCATTCTGGATAATGTGAGTCAACCTGATACTTCCCCAAGCTTATTTTTGTCTACAAATTGCTTAGCAGAAATAATTAAGATTTTAATTTCTTGATATCACTATTATATCACTTTCTGCTATACTGCATATTTTCTTGTCTTTTCTTATGCTGCTTGTCAAGCCAAATGACACAGCGTGGGCAATATATTTGGACTTTTATTGAAACCATTACTTATATATATAAAAGCCTAAGCTACCATCCAACCATCCAACCAGTACCTATGATGCACAATGATCACCAGGAGTCAGACACTCGACTCAGGAGCTGCTGAGCTGTAGTGACTTAGCAGCTGCGGTTCTTGGGGGTGATGCACCTGGAACCAGAGAGGAGGGAGCCCAATTCCAGGGTGCATTACCCAAGAAAAACTTTCTCTCAATCCAGGGCCCCTCGGGGGATGTCAGAGAGCTGGTTTTGGCCTGATCCTTGCCGGCCAGGCCAAGGGACCCCGCCTGCCAGAAGGACCCCGCTCACTCTGCAGACACCTTTTGAGCCATGGTGCCACCCCAGGTATGGCCAGACAGGGAGAGACCATGGGAAGTTGGCTCCAGAGTGAGTCCATCCCATCTCATCCAGTCCTTCCTGGCTAGCCACCTTCTAATGAATTTCCTTTCAATGTGCATGTATCTGTGCTTCAGGCCTATAGTTTTTCTATAAAATCTCTCCAAATTACTGTCAGAGAAGGTGCTGCTTTCTTTCAACATCAACTATACAAAATTCTGCCTATTCCAGGATGCAGCACCTCTTGATGAAGCAATCTTCCTGCAAAGAATTCTGAAGATAGATCAGTAGAGACACATTTTAATCTGCCTTAGGCAGTAAAACACACTTCCATCAAATCAACTAAAGGCAGCAGCCCTGATTCCTAGCCCTGTTTCTTGTGTAGGACAGTTTAATTCTGTCCTGTAAGTAATAGCTAATGGACTTTTCTGCTTAATTACTTTATCTCTAAATTTGTGTGGGCAATATCAGCTTAACATGAGGCTCTCTGACACCAGAAAAACTAAACATGCGGGGACAAGGCTAATCCTCTATCTGTGAGTAACTCTGAACAAAAGGAGCTTTTCCAAACTTGATCCAAGCTTCTCCATGGTCATACCACACAAAAGATTAGGCTTCAAGCGCCTAGCTGGTTTAGCTCAGTGAATAGAGTGTTGGCCTGCAGACTGAAGGGTCCTGGGTTCAATTCTGGTCAAGAGCACATGCCTTGGGCTGTGGACTCAATCCTGAAAAGGGGGCATCCACGAGGCAGCCTATCAATGATTCTCTCTCATCATTGATGTTTCTATCTCTTTCCCTCTCCCTTCCTCTCTGAAATCAATAAATTGTTTTTTGGTTTTTGTGTTTTTTTTAAAGATTAGGCTTCTAACCATCTTGAGTCATTGTGATGGAAGCAAAACAATGTGGTCCTATAAAAATCTACCACTGCAATATGAACAGAATTGCACCCCAGGCCAATTTTTGCTGCAACTCTTTTCAGTTAAGAGATGTAAAGCAATGGAACTTTGAGTTGTCCTGTGTAGTTGGAAGCATTCGTCTTAAGCTCATCAGGAAGGCTGTACATCTGGGAAACCAATGTATACCCTCCTATGTGATCAAAAGGGGAGATTTTTCTTTAAAAGTTTCCAAAATATAGTCCCAAGAAACACATGAATCTTTTATCATTTGAAATATTTTACTAGTGTGCTTTCATATATTGTTTTTTAACTTAAAATATTATAAACAATCTTGACAAAGAAGAATAAAGAGAAAGTATATCTGCCTGATATTAAGGCTATTAAAGAACTAAAATAATCAAGATAGGGCAGCATGGCATAAGCATAGATACATGTCAATAGATCAGAGTAGAGAACCCAGAATTAGAAAATCTATGGAATCTAGGGCTAAGCAAAGTTTTTTCAACCTGACACCAAAAACACATTCTACTGTAGGAACATTGATAAATTGGAGCTCTAAAAAATTAAGTTTTGCTTCTTGAAAACCTTATCAGGAGGATGAGAAAACAAGCTAGCCTGAGAGACTTGCAAGTGCATCTGACAAGGAGCTAATATCTAGAGAATATATTAAGAAATATCAATGTAAACAGTAAAAAAAAACAAAACAAATTATATAATTAGTTGATGGACTAAAGAGATGAAGCAACATTTCATTGAAGATATTTGGCATATATATATGCCAAATAAACACATATGTTAATATCACTAGCCACTATGAAAAGGAAAATCAAAACTATACTGTGGTATTACTAAACACAAAATGAAATGGCTAAAAAAAATCCTATATAATAAAAGGCTAATATGCAAATAGAACAGCAGAACAGAACTGAACAACCTGTCACATATGATGTGTGCTGACCACCAAGGGGAGCACGTGGGACATGGTGGGATTGGCAGCAGGCTGCAGAGTGCAGAACATGGCAGGTGTCCACTGTGGAAGGATGGTGGAGCAGGTGAGCAGGGACACCAGACCAAGGAGGGGCACCAGTTGCTGTCATCAGGGCAAGCCGCTGGTGGTTACTGAAAAACCTTGCTCCCGCTCTGTGCTTGCATCTGCTGCTGGAGCCAGCTTCAATCACTTTGCGCCTTCAGCAGATGCAAGCAGGCCAGTGCCCATCAGCACGTGGGAGTAGTGGCAGCAGGAGCGGACTGCCTGCAGACAGAAAACCAAAGGGCCACAGTGAGAGGGGCCTGGTGGGGGTGCAGAGGATTGACAAAGACCCACCCTTATGTCCACCACAGCCTCACCGCCTATAGTTTCTTTCAAGGTGCACAGATTTGTGCACTGGGTTTTTAGTAAATAAATAATAAAACCACCAAATTCTGGTGAGGTAGTGAAGAAACTCCATCACTCACACACTGCTGCTGAGAACCTAAAATGACACAGCTATTCTTGAAAAGTAGTTGCAACTTTTTTATTGTTGTTGTTGTTTTGAATACTAAACATAAAACCCAATAATTGCACTTCTGGGCACTTATCTCAGAGACTTAAAAACTTACATTCACGCAAAAACCTATTCATTTATAGGATATTTATTTTTTTATAATCAAAAACCAGAAACAGGTTAATAGTTAATCTGACTAAGATACATCCATACAATAAATGTTATACAACAATATAAAAGAACCAGCTCTTCTGCCTGGCATGCATGGAGCTTGGAAGTCATCACTTCCACCCTCACAACAAGAAGATAAAAAATAAAAAACTGAAGAAGGTGAAAATTCAACATCTCTTCTTAGTTGCATAAGAGATGCAGGTCACGGAGCACACTACTGCCTGCTAGCAGCACTTCACAACAAAATATATAGTAGAATGTAAGAAACCTCAAGTCTTGATCCAAAAAAAAAAATGACAGAGTTTTCTTAACAAATGCATCAATATTATTAATTGGATAGGTGACAAATTATATTCCTAAAAGAAACATATTTTCACTGGTGGAAAAATCTGGAAAAGCTCTGCAGCATGAATATGCCAGAGTTATGCCGGAGTGAGAAGGGCATGCAAAGAGGAATATGTGGTCCAGTCCCCCTCCACACCCCCCGCCCAGGAAATTACATTCAAAGTTGTTTCCTCTGGGACTGCCACTGCTGTGGTTAAAGAATAATCTGAGAAAGAAGCATCCCATTTCTCACCACATTTGAAACTTCTAAATTAGTAAGCTAGCTAGTTCTGTGGCAGTATACTTGAGAACACCCTATTTAAATTATAAAGAGAGAGTAATGACATAATTGTACTATATCAGTACTATGCATAAGTAAAAAGATACAATTCTAAAAAGAATAAAAATTTATTTTAAATATGCATACATGCTCACACACAAACAAGAGAGCAATGCAGAGCCCCTGACAAGGGGCAAAGATTCAGGGTTGAATTCTAGTCTGAAAGAGAAGCAATGAAGCAGAGCTGTGTAATCAGGAAGAATGAAGTGGTAAGAACCATGAAAAAATAATCAATCCAGTTTGATTTTGTCAAAATTGAAAAAGAGAGAAACTGTTATTTGGCCAAAAGAAATTCAGGATCCAGGGCCGGAGGAATAAAAAGAATTGGGAAAAAACTAAACAAACATAAAAAAGAAGTAGGATTCAATGATCCAAGCTAAACAAATATAAAAGGTAGTAGGATTCAATTCCTGCTTTGGATCATTGAGTCCTACTACCTAGGGCAGTGGAAAAGACTCTGGAGAACTCATTTTTATTGGGGAATTAACATATCTATCACATCATATATTTATGCCATTTTACAAAAACCTAAAATACCTTAACTTCTAAGGTTATTAATTTTTACTTCCATTTCACACATGATGAAATTGAGGTTCAAGGTTATAAGATATGTCTCAAAGAGATATTTAGCCCAACTCTTACTCTACATTATAACAGAAAAATGCTAGTGCAAATTGTACCTTGATATTGCTTACATTTGTATAGTGATTTACAAACACTTTTATATTAATTCTCACATTGTTACTTGAAGACAAAGCTGTGGGCTAGATCAATTTAATATTATTATTCCCTCTTGTTAGGCAGGGAGAGAGCCTCGGAGAAACTCACTGGCTCTCCTGAAGACACAGAGAGTAGGATGGGTTTGCACTTTGCTCTTTTGTTTGGTTGCCATCCAAGTCAAGTGCTATTCTGATCACACAGAGCCCAGCTACTGTTATAGCTGCATCAGAACTGACTCTGGGAGTGGGCCTGGAGCAGATGAGAGTGGTGAGGATTATAATGGTCTGAGGATCACAAAATAGTGCTAAAGTGCCTGGGCTCTGTAGCCATATTATTGAGTTTATAAACCTCTGCTACCTCTACTGGATGTGAGATTTGGTCAAATCACATAATCTCTGTTTTACTTTCCTCTGTGTAAAAGGGTTTTAATAATAATACCCCAAAATCTACCTCCTACAGTCTCTGTAAAAATGCACTGAAATATAAGTGCTCAAAATTGACAGGTGTTATTAGTAACACTAGCAATAGTAGTAGTTGTTGTAGTAGCAATAATTATCCCATCTAATAAAAGAGTAATATGCAAATTGATCATCACTCCAACACACAAGATGACCTCCCCGATGTGGTCAAAGATGGCCACCCCCATGTGGACACAAGATGGCCACCACAAGATGGCCAGCAAAGGAGGGCAGTTGGGGGGACCCAGGCCTGCAGGGGAGGGCAGTTGGGGGTGACTAGGCTTGCAGCGAAGGAAAGTTGGGGGGAACAGGACTGCAGGGGAGAACAGTTAGGGGTGCCCAAGCCTTCGAGGGAGGGCAGTTAGGGGTGACCAGGTTGACTGGGGAGGACAGTTAGGGCCAATTGGGCCAGCAGGGGAACAGTTAGGTGTCAATTAGGCTGCAAGAGTGGTTAGGGGGTGATCAGGTTGGCAGGCAGAAGCAGTTAGCAGCAATCAAGCAGGTAGGTGAGTGGTGGGGAACCAGAAGCACTGGATTGTGAGAGGGTTCCCAGATTGGAGAGGGTGCAGGCTGGGCTGAGTGACACCCCACCCCCCTGTGCATGAATTTTATGCACCAGGCCTCTACTTGAAAAGGTAAGAACACTTTAGGAACATACAAGGAATATGTATCTTCAAAAGAGAACTTTTTGTTCATATTGTTCTATATCAGTGTTTCCCAAATTTTTGACATATGTGTACCCCTTCTATAATTTTAGTAATGCTGAGTACCTCTCGTCAAAAAAAAAAATTGATGTATTTTACTAACAATCAAAATATATTTATTTTTTATTTTTTTGGTACATACACAAAATAATAATAAACTAAAAATAAAATTATTCATAATAAAATATAAATAAAAGTTATATTATAAGTAAAATTTATTTGAACCAATGAGAAGGATGAAATTGACTTGACTCATGAGAACGTAGAATTAGGCGCAGCTAAGCACAGTGTAGTGCCTATCTCCACCAAACTCCAGTGCAACGCATACCCCCACCAAACTCTTCCCGTACCCCTGTGGGTACGTGTACCACACTTTGGGAAACACTGTTCTATTTTATTATGTATAAATATATATGGCAATATAGTAGAGTTGAAAAAGTTGAAGATACTATATATAAAGAGAAGAGGAATGAATAGCAAAATTAATTTTTAAAAGGAAGAGTGACAACCCCAGTTCTATGACAAAGAAGAAAGAATAGAAAGGGGTGAAAGAATAGAAAGGGGTGAAAGAATAGAAAGGTGGTTTTTATATTGGTATTGGAAATTTGAGTTAATTATTTACTATTTGTTCTTTCCTTTCCAATGAGAAAGTTTGACTTTTGTTGAGAATAGACTGTGGTGAGAGAAATGGGAAGTTTCACAAAGCTCAAAAAATATTTTAAAGCAATTGATTAAACAAGTAGTCAAAAAGCTCATGATACCGGTGACTATGAATGATTAGTTCTATCATTCTGTCTGATATTGTGATGCTTATCCATCAAGGCTCGGCATGAGTGCAGACATGAAGAAAGCCAACATTACATTCTTCAAGTCTCTAAGCTTTACTGGATAATTTTGGCATATAGCATAGAGGGGGGAAAGTCTATATATATATATATATATTACCATATATATATATATATATATATATATATATATATATATATGCCTAAGTGACCATTATGACTAGACAATTGGACAACTGGCCAGTAGCTATGATGCGCACTGACCGCCAGGGATAGAGGCTCAATGCAGGAGCTGCCCCCTGGTGGTCAGTGCACTCCCACAGCCAACCTCCTGCGGCCAGCCAACCTCCTGTGGCCAGCCAACCTTCCACGGTTCCTACCCAAAGCCAGCCAGCCCTGATTGGCCTTGATAAGGACTGGGCAAGATGGCCCTGATTGGCCCCAATCAATTGGCCCCAGGCTGAGGGACCTCACCTGTGCACAAATTCATGCACTGGGCCTGAAGTAAGATAATAAAGGAGGAAGCAAGATATAAGGAGAACAGTTGCTTTAATAATAAACTAAAGGCCTGATGCATGAAATTCATGCAAGGGGCTCAGCCTTTACAGCCCCAGCTGCCTTGGTCATCCCTCACAGCCCCAGCCAGCCCTCCCAACCCATCGCAGCCCCTCACAGCTCTGGTTTCATCCAAATGGTCATTTGGAATGTGGTCTGGGCACTTGTACTGCTATTCAGTCTAATTAGCATTAGCATATTAGCTCTTTATTATATATGATGAGAAAAATAAATAAACAACTGAAAACAAAACAAAAAGTAGTAATTGAGAAAGAAAATAAAACAATTGAAGATGGTCTTGGGTAAGCATGTTTGTTACGATTTCAGAGTAAAGCAGTTATAAAAGATTGGGATTCTAGGGTATGACAATGGCAAGACAAAAAGTTAATGAAAGAACAATAAACTACCAGGTACAGTTCACAGAGAATTAAAAGGGCAACATTTTGAGCAGTGTCTTTCACATGGAATAGATGATAAACAAATGCAGGCTAGACATGAAGATAGTCACAGGTGGTTTATACAACTAGAGACCCGGTTCACGGATTCGTGCACTGGTGGAGTCCCTCGGCCTGGCCTGCAGGGATCAGGGCTGAAACCAGCTCTCTGACATTCCCCGAGGGGTCCCAGATTGCGAGAGGGTGGTTCTCAGGTGATGCACCCCAGAATCAGGCTCCCTCTTCTCTTCTTCCAATATTACCTCACTTTCTGTATCTGTCTCGCTTTTTTTCATCTCTCTTTACCATAAGTTTGGTGGTAACTGATGACTTGTGGGCATTTAGTTGCAAAATGCAATTACTTAGCAAACAGGATTTACTTAGCCTGGAATCTAGTCAGCGTAGGGCGGGTCCCTGCTCCATGTCAGGCTCCTGCCCAGGCCCTTCCCCCCAGGCAGAGTCCTGTAGTGGTGGGAACCTCATTCTTCCCACCTGAGCTGCTCCTTCTCCTCCTTCCTACCCTGAGGTTACCCGCTGGCACTACTATCTGCCAGAAGAAGGGAAGTCATGGCTGCTTTCCCAACTGAGAGCGGTAATGAGAAAATTGGCTGCATCTACTGGAAATTAATATTCAAGTGGATGTGCTAGCTTGGGCACCAGACATTGGGGCCAAAGCCAGTAGGTCCTGTATGTCTCATCATTTAGCTAATCAAGTTGAAAAGTTTCTGTAAGGGCCAGAGCCAAGACCTCTGCAATGGGCTAGAACCACAGTGGGGAGCCAGACCTGAAGTGGGGAGCCAATGGGCTAGAGGCCTGGTGCATGGATTCATGTACCAGTGGGGTCCCTTAGCCTGGCCTGCAAACATTAGGTCAAACCAGCTCTCTGACACCACCTGAGAACTGCAGCTACAAAGTCACAGCAGCTCGACAGCTCCTGCAATGAGCATCTGCCCCCTGGTAGTCAGTGTGCATCATAGCTACCAGTGGGATGGTCTAACAGTCAGCCAGTGGACCAGTCACTTAAACTTTTATATGTATAGACTAGAGGCCCAGTGCATGAAATTTGTGCATGGAGGGTCAGTCCCTCAGCCCAGCCTGCACCCTATCCAATCTGGGACCTCTCAGGGCATGTTTGACTGTCTAAACCAGCAGTGGAACATCCTCAGACAATCCAGGACCACTGGCTCCTAATCGCTCATCTACCTGCACCTAATAACCCCTAACCACCTTTGTCTGCCTGCCTGATCACTCCTAACTGCCTCTGCCTACCTGCCTGATCACTCCTAACCCCTCTTCCTGTGTGCCTGATCACCCTTAACCTCTCTCCCCTGCCTGCCTGATCAACCCCTGACTGCTTTCCCTTACCAGCTTGATAGTCCCTAACCACTCTGCTTCAGCCCCCGCCATCATGGCTTTATTTGGAGGGACGTCCAGAAGACTCCAGTATATCTGGTCTAATTAGCATATTACCCTTTTAGTAGTATAGATGGCCCAGTTCATCTATTGTTAGTTTACACCACTGAGCTCCATTTCAGCCTTCTGACGGTTATCACTGTCTAATCTAATTGAATTATTTATCCTCTGACCGAAAATGTTTATTTAAAATTCTACTTAATTAGAAAGTGAAATAGAAAATAAGAATTTAGAGATTTAAAGCTGAAGATACTGGTGACAATCCAGTCTAACAATTCATTTTGTCAAAGGAAGAGACCAGGTTTAAATGCCTATTTAAATTCACAGAAATAGTAGCTAGTCAGGGTAAATCAATTATCTTATTACGCTTGGCACGTTTCCATTCCAAATGAATTAACAAGTGAGGAAATTTATTTTTTAACAAGAACAAATATACCCTGCCTCTAAATAAAGGATGTAAAATCTATAAAAAGGTACAATTTCCCCATAAGTAGCATAGAAAATTTAGACATGTGGTTAAACTGTGGTACTTTATTGTCAAGCTCCGAAAAGTAAGATCAATTTATTTCTAACTATGGAAATAACATTAGAGAGAGGTAGGGAATCCAGCACAGCTAAAGAGTGGTCTGGTACCTGAGTAGGGGTGGTTGGGGATTGAGAAAATGAAAGAAAGAGACAGGCACAGAGATAGAAGGAAAAGGCTGGGGCTGAGTGGGAACGCTGTCCTCTGATGGAGAGACAGGGACAGGGACCCAGAGACAATACAGTATGTTTATTTTATACAGCAAAAAGGAGAAAGTTTTACTAAAAGTCAAGACAAAGGAGATTATGTGCATTCTTGGGTGGGCCAAGGTCATATTCATTCCTGGTGCTTGGCTGTATTTAAATAACAAAACTCACCCCCTGGCACCTAGGCTGAAGGTCAAGCTGACAACACTCCCGCCTTCTGGCAAAGTGTGTATCCAGGATGTGGCTTTGCCAATGCCACTAAATTCAGCTGACAATCCACACTAATAAAAGAGAAAGATGCAAATTGACCATAACTTAGTGATGCCCACCAGCCAATCAGGAATGAGTATGCAAATTAACCCAATACAGATGACAGGTTAATTTGCATATACAAGTGCCAAGCAGCCAGAGGAGGGGCCAGGTGGGAGGCTTGTGTCACCACCATGGTGATGAAGCAGGCTTTTCACTCTGTCCCAGCACCTCAGGACCTCAGGGCAGTGTGGGAAGGTGGGACCAGGGCAGAAAGAGGTGGCTCAGGGCCGTAGTGGAAAGGTGGTGCTGACAGCCAGGGAAAGGAAGGCCCATTCTTACATGAATCTTCATGCATTGAGCTACTAGTAATTAAAAAATGCCCATGTGCCTTCCCAGGTGCTCTCTACAATAGGGTAGAATGTAATTGTGCAAAAAAAAAATTAAAAAAGGTATAAAAAAGGAGATAAGGACATAGGTATCAAATGTAAAAGAAGTCATATAAAATTAATACCAGCTCATAGTCCATAAGGAGTCTGTATCTGTTATTGATATAAATATGATTTATAAGAGATTATGAAAGTAAGAGATGAGACAATAGATGAGGAATTATTTTAGCATGCCAAGGGCTAATAGAGGTTCTGTAGTTCTGTGTATTTAAAGTCAAGGAATATGATATTTTTTTTCTTAAAACCTTGACTAATATAACATTTTAAAATATATTTTTATTATTTCAGATTAAACTTCCTTATCTACCTTTGATTATTTAGCTTTAGAAAACAGAAAAGGGATATGAGAAAAATTTATTTTAACATTGAGGGAGAAAATGCTTATAAAATCAACATTAAGAACAAAACAAAAGCCGAAACCGGTTTGACTCAGTGGTAGAGCGTCGGTCTGTGGACTGAAAGGTCCCAGGTTCGATTCTGGTCAAGGGCATGTACATTGGTTGCGGGCACATCCCCGGTGGGGGGTGTGCAAGAGGCAGCTGGTCGATGTTTCTCTCTCATTGACGTTTCTAGCTCTCTATATCTCTCCCTTCCTCTCTGTAAAATATCAATAAAATATATCTAAAAAAGAACAAAACAAAAGTATGACTATTTGTACAATTAATATTTTCAGATAATACAAATGATATCAAAATAAATTATTTTACACAATAATTTGAAGTATTATAAAAAAGGAAATCATGATTGCAAAATATAGAACACAATATAGAAATCTCTTGTTATAATATTGGAAGTAGAAAACATTGGAGAGGATTACATTGTATAGAAGTGGTTATTTTATTTTAAATTAGACAAAATGGATATTCTATGTACTTAAAAAGATAACATTGATTCTCATTACTTCAGAGCTTTTTATGAATTCATTTTATTATTTTTTCCTTCCATATTAGTCAGAGGATATGTTCATTGATTGTTAGAGAGAGGGAGAGAAGGAGAGAGAGGGGGAAAAAGGAAAGAGAGAGAGAGAGAGAGAGAGAGAGAGAGAGAGAGAGAGAGATCAGTGTGAAAGAAAAGTCCATCAGCAGCCTCCCACAGGAATCCCAACCAGGGCTGGGTATCCAAACTCCAACCTAGGTATCTATGTATCTGCTTATGTCCTCTAATTGGGAATCAAACCCATGACCTTTCAATGCCAGGGAGACACGCCAAGCAACTGAGCCACACTATCTAGGGTTTCACAGCTTTTTATTTGATCATAGTAATTTAGATCCGATATTAAAAATGGAATATAGTGTTGGTCAGCTCTATAGTCAGAGAGTAACTAATTACAATGAACTCACCTATAAGAATAAGGTATTTATTTTAGGCAACTAGGTAAAAGACCTAGATTTAATGTTGACAGTTTCTAATAAACATGGTTTCAGATTTTGTATTAAAAGGAATATCAGTCAAATGAAATATAACTGTGATAAAAGAAAAATATGCAAATAGCATAATTCTAACTATCAAATATTTATTACTATTAAAAATGCCTAAATGATTTTATTGAATACAAGTTCTTATTGATTATTCACTATCTTTAACTGTCCATGGTATTGAGGGGTGGGGGAATGAAGTAAGCATTTTTTTGAGTAATGTTCTTTGAGTGTCCTCAACTAATTTATTTCTCTAATAAGATAACCACAAAACTAAAATTAAACAATATATTAGATAACAATGACACCCAAGTCCCATGAGTAATGTATTTATGTTGTAAGAATATTAACATAAGTATCAAGAATATTAATGTCTCTCAAATCAGGGTCTTACAATAACCACATTTCTTTTTTAAGATTCATGAATACTAGTCAAAATCCAATTGCTGTAGTTATGTCTGAGGGAGAATATACATAGCTAACACACACAAAAAATGTTTTAATGGGGATTCAAATAGAGTATAAGGCAATAGGAAAATACTTCAGAAAGAGAAAAAAAATGGCACTGGAGAATGAAAATGACATCTCTTTACAACCATTTCATTACTGAGGTGACTTAAAAATAAGGGATAAAGGAAATGGGAGAAACTAGATGAGTATGGTGCAATCTTTCCTCTTGCCAAGAGCAAGTAATGATGACTCTCACCAGGGAAACCCAAATTGAGAGTTGAGAAAATAGCATCAGATAGGCATAAAAATGGAAGATACTATGTTTTTAAATGAGGAAAAGTGCTTCCAATAAGGCATCCTATCTAATAAAGAGGGAATATGCTAATTGACCATCACTCCATCACAAAGAAGACTGCACCCACAGCTGAGGCCAAGTTCCCATAAGGAGCATTAACAAGGAATCAGCAGGGACCTCAGGCTACAGCCACCCTCACCCCCCATAAGGCTTGACAGGGGACCTCAGACTGTGCCCCCCCTCAACCCTGAAGGGTTTGACAGGGAACCTCAGGCCACCCCCATACCCTGGTGTCAGGCTACAGGATCTCAGATTGCACCCCCTGCCCCAGTACCAAGTCAGGGGACCTGAGGCCATGCCCCCCAACCAGCAGGGCTTGACGGGGGACCTCAAGATGCACCCCGAGTGCTGGGTTGCAGGAACTCATTCAGCACACCTGCCCAAGCAGAGCTTAACAGGAGACCTGAGGTTGCACGCGCGCCACCTCCCACCTCCCCCCACCCCGGTGCTGGACCGGGGAACCTGAGGCTGTGCTTCCCACCCAGCAGGGCTTGACAGGGGATCTCAGGCAGTGTCCCCCACCTGGCATGGCTTGATGGAGAACCTTAAGGCACTCCCCACCCCAGTCTGGGCTGGGAGACCTTAGGCTACACCCCCATCCTGGCTGAGCCAGGAGACCTGAGGCTATGCTCCCTGCCTAGCAGAGCTTGACAAGTGCGGGACTGGCCAGGTCTGGATCTTTCTAGACCATTGGGGGAGCGGGGGAACTGCCAGTTCTGGGTCTCACACAATTTTGAGGTGCATTGGGTGGGTGGGAACTTGACTCTGATTCCCATGATGTGCCGCAGACTCTGACAGGAAGGTTTTCATATACATTTTACTAATTTTCTTTCATCTTTGACACTTCTATTATAGAAAAAGGGCAAATAGCAATATTAAGTTATTTCCTCTAATTAATCGCCTTTTAATGTGCAAGAATTTCATGCACCAGTCACTAGTTTTATATAAAACATTTTCTATTTGTCCATTATCGGCAACTCAATCATTATTACATAAGAAAGGCAACTAAGTCTTATATCTGTCATATATTTACTGAAATGGAAAAAAATAATAATACAAAAATGTAATGCTGCAAAAAGGAGTAATTTTCCAGTTATACTAGACCTGAAATGAATCAATAAAAGAAAAAAGAAAAAGGAGCAATAGTATGTGATCATGCGAGGAAAAGTTCTGAATAAATTCATTAGCCCAGAAAAGTGATAAGAAGAGAAAGAGATGAGAATGATACTATTAGCTTAGAGGGGGATTTTTCCCCCTCAAAATTATGGCAAGTTGATGCCCCAAAGCAATAAAATAAATCTATAAAAAAGGTAGCTGACCAGTCATACTCACAGTGCAGAGACGAAAGTTCTATTACTTACATTTGTCAAGAATGCCCAGAGATTGGCTCTGAACAGATATAAAACAACATATTAAACAACAGAAACAAACATGATTGGGACCTTTCAGTGGGCCTTTGATTTACTCAGACTTCTTTTTTTAAAAATATATTTTATTGAATTTTTACAGACAGGAAGAGAGAGGGATAGAGAGTTAGAAACATCGATCAGCTGCCTCTTGCACACCCCCTACTGGGGACGTGTCCACAACCAAGGTACATGCCCTTGTCCGGAATCGAACCTGGGACCTTTCAGTCCAAAGACCGACACTTTATCCACTGAGCCAAACAGGTTTCGGCTACTCAGACATCTCTATGAAGACAGTGTACGAATGGAGAAAAGATTGATTATACAGTAGCAGAGATCAAATTGCAATGCAAACATATGAGATTGCCTATATATGACAATTTTCTACTTCTAATACATTGAAAATAGAAAAATGAATATTGATTTCCTTACAACTAAAAGCTTATTCCAATATAATTTTTAAATGGAGATTCCTAATTGAGTTCTTGCCTGACTAAAGTTGCAGATCAGGAGACAGACTCCTGACCACCATGGAATAAGAAGGACTGGATACCCTCCTATCCTATCTAATAAAAGAGTAATATGCAAATTGACTGTACCTCTGCTACACCCACAGGCCATGCTCACCAGCCAATTAGGAGTGAGCATGCAAATTAACCCAACCAACTTCGCTATAGCCAGGGAGCTAGCAGGAGGCTTGGGTTTCCCCAATAATGGAGGAAGCCAAGCTTTCTGCTCACCCTATGCCTCCACTCAAGGCTACAAGTTTCAATTATAGAAAATAAACAAATCCCAACAAAAATGGCTGCAGCCACAGAACAAGCAGGAGGCTTGGCTCTGCTCCAGGCTACAATGTTTCAATTATAGAAGGTAAATAAATTCCAGATACCAGGGCCTCCACATGGGTCACTGGAGGGCATGACCAGCCTGCAAACCACCATAGGACCCTTGCCCAGGCCACCCCATGCCTCAAGGGAACCCCCACCTTCATCCAGGACACCCTTCAGGGCAAACCAGCTGGCCACCACCTGTGCACCAAACCTCTATCCTATCTAATAAAAGAATAATATGCAAATTGACCATCACTCCAACTCACAAGCTTGCTGCCCCATTGTGGTCAAAGATGGCTGCCCCCATGTGGATACAAGATGGCCACCACAAGATGGCCAGCAGGGGAGGGCAGTTTGGGGGAACCCAGGCCTGCAGGGAAGGGCAGTTAGGGGCAGATAGGCTGGCAGGAGAGCATTTAGGCATCAATCAGGCTGGCAGGGGAGTGGTTAGGGGGTGATCAGGATGGCAGGCAGAAGTGGTTAGGGGCAATCAAGAAGGCAGGCATGTGAGTTGTTGGGAGTTAGCATTCCTGGATTGTGAGATGCCCCGGCCTGCGGGGCAACAACGAGGGCACGCAGAAACCACCTAAGAGAATGAATCAAACAAGAAGCGCAAAAGAATGGAGTCAAGACGGGTTCCGATCAAGCCGCGTTTCTCTATTGAAGCGTTGCAGTTTTTAAAGGCTCAGAAGGGGAGGAACAGGATAAGGAGTTGCCATGGGGTGATTGGTTGGGGACTGGGTGGGATTGTCATGGGGTGATTGGTTGGGGACTGGGTATCTGTCCTTAGCTGATTGGTCTGGCCTTTGGCGCACGCGGGCTCAATTAGGAAGTAGGGCTGACCAGGAAGTGAGACTGAACTCTTGTTTTTATGGCTCCCGGCAGTGAGAGGGATCCCAGATTGGAGAGGGTGCAAGCTGGGCTGAGGGATGCACCCCTCCCCATGCACAAACTTTGTGCACCGGTCCTCTAGTTCTAAATAACCAGAAAAATGGACAAAGTGTAAGAAATATGTTCTTTCAGTCACTGAACAATTGGTAATGCTGGGCCATGATAATTAAAAGAAGAGAAAGAAAGTGAAGGCTATGACTGCTCCAGAATTCTGCCTGAGCAAACCAAGGAGCAAGGAAAGTCTAAGCAGAGCATACTAACCTGTTTAACTGAGGAGGCAGAGATTGGAGTTCATGGATGCTGAGGCAGCTGCAATTTTCAGGGCATATTCCAGAGAGGAGACATCTGCATAGAAAGAAAGTTCCAGAGATTTCCATGCCCCAGCCCCTTAAATTTTTATTGGTTATTAGTCATGGGTCCCCAATGAAATAGAAATAATAGAAGAGAAAGACAGAGAAAGAGAGACAGATAGACATATAGACAGGGACAGAAAGAGAAACAGAGAGAATTTCAGAAATGAAAGAATTGGCTCAGATGATCTGAGAGGCTGGCAAGTCTGAAAATTATAGGGGCAGACTGACAGGCTGGAAACTGAAATAGGAGATGATGGTGCCTTAGTCTCGAGGTAGAATTTCTACTTCAGAAAAAAAAATCATCTTTTGCTCTTAAGGCCTCCAAATGATTGGATGAGGCCCACCCACATTATCAATTGTAATTTCTTTTACGTAAAGTCAACTGATTATGGATATTAGCTACATCTACAAAGTGCCTTCACAGAAACTTAAATCAGTGCTTGATTAAATAACTGAGCTGACATCTACTAAATTGCACATGCATGGGGTGAAACTCCAAAAAAAAAAAAAACCTGAGCAACCAGAGTGCTGTAAACCAAACCAGAGCTCTCAGAGGAAGGATTCAAATTCCAATAGGCCAGAGACAGGAGTCTCTATTTACCATGGGAGATATTGAGCAGAGACCATAGGAAGACTATGCCTTATTAGTGCAACTAAAGACACAAAATGAGTATTAAAAGCAAGTCCCAAACATAGTAAGTAGAATCACTACGCATTTATCTTTAAAAGCAGAAAACAGGAATTCAAGCACAAAAATGTTTATTGCACAATTTAAAAGAATGTTAGTTATAGCAAGAAGTAGAAAAATGTGACAAGGAAAACATCCTATATAATAAAAACATAATATGCAAATCTACTGAACAGTGGAGTGACCAGTCACTATGAAGCATACTGACCACCAGGGAGCAGACATTCAATGCAGGAGCTGCCTCCTGGTGGTCAGTGCGCTCCCCCTGTGGGAGCCAGGCTCATGACTGGCAAGCACAGCAGTGGTGGTGGGAGTCTCTTCCGCCTCTGCGGCAGCACTAAGGACCCCTCGGGGGATGTCTGACTGCAGGAAGTGGGTCTAAGCCAGCAGTCAGACATCCCCTGAGGGGTCCTGGACTGTGCGAGGGTGCAAGCCAGGCTGAGGGACCTCCCACTGGGTCTCTAGTTGTCAATAAAAAACAGACCTAGAGAGATAATAGTACAAGAATGCTAAAATATTTGTACTACATAAAATTATTTAAAGGAAAGCATGAACATGCTGAGGAGGAAAATGGAAGTAATAAAAAGACCTAAATGAACTTTCTAGATAAAAAAGATTAAAGTATCTGAAGTGAAAATTAACTGAATGGGCTTGACAGCAGATTAGATAATACAGAATCGAGACTCACTGTACATAAAGGTAAAAAATAGAAAATATCTACAACAATATCAAATGCTTATGTGTATGTGGAATATTAGAAGGAAAGAAGAGGGTGATCATTATTTGCTATTCGATTGAACAAGCAGACAGAAAATTAGCGAAACTCTGGAAGATTTAAAGGACATTAAAAAAAAAATAGGCCCTGGCTGGTTTGGCTCAGTAGATAGAGCACTGACTTGTGGACTGACGGGTCCCAGTTTTGGTTCTGGTCAAGGGAACATGCCCAGGTTGTGGGCTTGAGGGGGGCATATAGGATAAGGTGACCAGACGTCCCGCTTTTGGCGAGACAGTCCCGATTTCTAACAATTTGTCCTGAGTCCCGCAGCGTTTTAAAAAAGTCCTGATTTTTGGAAAGAATCTTTCCAAAGCGGGACGTCTGGTCACCTTAATATAGGAGGAAGTGTGCAGGAGGCAGCCAATTGATGATTCTCTCTCATTATTGATGTTCCTTCTCTTCCTCTCCCTCTCTGAAATCAATAAAAATATATTAAAAACAAAGAAAAATAGATCTAATAGAAAAGAGAGAAAGAGGGAGAGGGGAATTTACAGAACATATATTTTGGTGATAGCTAGTTGCAGAACATGTCACCCACTAACAATTGAAAACAATTGTTTTCAAATTCTCAATTTAAAAAAAAAGGTGAAATTGTTCATAGTATGATCTTTGATTATAAGATGAAACTAGAAAATAATACCTAATTTGGAATTTGCCAAATATCTAGAAATAAAGCAACACATTCCAAATAATAATTTTAAAAATTTGTAAATGAAACCAAATAAATGAAACATACATATGGAACAAAAACTAAATAAATAGAAAGGAGGTAGATTAAGTCTCAGTCATATCAATAATCATGTTAAATGTAAGTAGACTGATCACTATAGTTGAAGAAGAAAATATCACACTGCATAAAAAAATATGATACAAACATCTGGTGTCAACTAGAAGATGAACTTTAAATATAAAAGCACAGGTCAGTTAAAAGTAAAAGGGTGGGAAAAGATGTACCATGCTGACCAGATATTCCTAACTACCTCTATTTGCAAAATCTAACCAGAATCTCATTGCAATAGGAAAAAAGAAAGTTTCATAAGGGTGAAAATAGAGCAGTCACCACAGAGCACCAACGTATCCTCCTATTGTAAGATGAATGACATAGCAAATAAAAGTCTGGGTGTAGAGAACTAGCCAAGGGCAGTAGCAATGTATTACTCCCCTCATCTTATGAAGCAAACATAAGGGAAATGTTAAATTTGTAATAACAAGAAATAGATATGTAGGAATAAATAAAAATTTTAAAAAATTGTATCATAAGAAACATAACTTCAGAAAATATATAAATGTTCAAATGAGTGGTAGGTGAACCAACTTCCTAATCTTTCAAAGTATAGACTGATGACATAAAAAATGAAGGTAAACACATTTTAATTATAATTGCATTATTTATAGAAACTAAAACAAAAAGAAAATTGAACAACATATATTCTGAGAAGTAGGACTTGGAGTGGAAGAGAGAGGATGAGAAATATGTATTGTCATATAATAATTTTAATATTTTTCTTACACTTTTATTATGGGCATCATGCCAATAGTATTACTAATACTGTATTAAAAAACACACTGCATATGCCTCACAGACTTATTCTATTTTCATCCTGCCATGGGTATAGAGTCCCTATTTAAAGCATTAGAGTTTTACTGTTCATTATATTTATTGCAAATGTAAGGTGACCAGATTTTAACATTGGTAAAGCAGGATACCATTGACAGGGGGTGGGGATGGGGGTTCCTTGATTAAAAATTTGGTATATATGGAGCAACTGAAACTTTTGTTGTGGGATCAAACCCTGGGTTCAAAATAAGACCACTGGAGGCTGATGATTTATTTTTAAAAAGCAGGCAAAGATTTATTGAAATATCTGGCCAGGGCAGCCGCAAGAGCACACACGCAGGCGGTTCCATATGACTGCACCATTATAGATGTAGCTAGCCCTTTTAAAGGCTCAAACCACAGGAATTTTCCTTTGTTTTAATTTTAAAGGCTAAAGACTACATTCTAAAGACTGGGGTCAGCTGCAGGGTCTTTTCCAGTCACATCTTGCTGGACATTGGAATGTGGCCCTATCTTGCAAAGCAGAACTCAGTGGTTAATTTCTAAAGGTTATCTCCAAAGGTTATCTACAGTTTCTATCACTGAAGTTACTGAGTCAGTGGGAATCAATCTCCTGTGCTCCTGGTCCCAGGCAAGGAAAAATTGCCTTAGCCTCCAGGTCTTCACCTGGAGGCTAACGTAAATATTCCTTATTTAATCAGGTGTAAGAGACAAACTTAGCAGGGTTAAAATTCAAACAACAGTTTTTACCTGAGATGTATATTCTTAATGTCTTATTTCAATTTTCATAGAACGCAAAAATAGTATTGTAATATTTTTTTTTCAAATTTCAACATAAGTACAACTTAGAAATATAATAAATAAAAATTTATGTATAGTATTATTTTATTCTTTGGCATATTTCTCATTTGAGTGAATTTTTTTTAGTAGATTTCTGTCATTGTTTAAAAGCTCATGAAATTTTTCACAAGAAGTTGTTAAATTATATTTCACACATAAAATGGCTTTCAAAGTCTCAACACTTAAATATGATTTTTCTGATGTCCACACTTTATTTACCTTAGCAAAAACACGTTCAGTCGCAGCATTAGTTCCTGGTAAGGACAGCTTGTATTACACAATTCTAACAACTGATCAACAATGCGAACTTTGATAAGCAGTTCTTGATAATCATTCTCAACAATTATTTGTTATTATTAAAGTTTAACATTATAAAATTAACAAAAATATTATAAAACTCATATCCTGGCTAAATATGCACATGGCCGCCAAAAACCATATATTCCCTTCCGTTCTCCCACAGTTCCGTAGCTTGTCGTGCATTCTTTCCAAAAATCAGGACTTTTTAAAAATGCCGCGGGATTCAGGACAAATTGTTAAAAATCAGGACTGTCCTGCCAAAAGCGAGACGTCTGGCCACCTTATGCAAACATGCCCAAAGAATTACTAAGCAGAAGGTAAAGTCAATAAATAACTTGGAGTCACGATATTAAGGATCTATTCTTTCTTCCATCATGTTGGATGTTCACTCCAAGTCACTTAACCTCTTTGTACTTCAGTAAAAGTGAAGACAAAAGCAAATCCACAAACATATTTTGAGATGCTATGACTAACGGTGCTAATTCACAATGAGTCAATATCCGTGTACATCTACCAAAGATAATAAGCATTATTAAAGACTGCCCACATAAGGCTATAAATATACTTCTTATACTAACAATTTGAAATGGCTTGTATTCAATATAGAAATACGTATGTTTTATCTTTCCTGTGAAGTGTATGCAGAGACAGACCAGCCTATTGCTAAGTAATTTTTAAAAATATATATATTTTATTGATATTTTACAGAGAGGAAGGGAGAGAGAGAGAGAAAGCTAGAACACCAACCAGCTGCCTCTTGCATACCCCCTACCAGGGATGTGCCCGCAACCAGTGTACATGCCCTTGACCAGAATTGAACCTGGGACCTTTCAGTCTGCAGACCAATGCTCTACCACTGAGCCAAACCTGTTTCAGCTGCTAAGTAATTTTAAACAGAGGTGCTCAGAAATAAGTTTCTTCGTGGACAAATATATAAAGCTCCTTTGGGCGCCTGCATCCAAACAAAAATGCTTCTTCATGTGCCTGCTCAGTGTTCTCAGTGAGTGGATGGAGTTGTCAACCTCATGGTAATTATTTAGGACTTTGGAAGGAAAATGTATTTTGCATCAATGTTAAATTAATTCATCAGTTATGAGTTCATAGGCATTGTCCAACACTGTGCACAAAAATATCATCATCATCATCATCATCATTCTCAATGCCCTGGGCATAACCCTCAAGTAGTGCAATATTAGAATCAGTGGATTAAAGTGAACTCAGTGAATAGAAAATTCCAGATGGATTCCATATTCTTTCCTGAGATCTCTCACACAGCATATCCTCAATAATATAAACTCTATTGTCTTGTCTTTTTCCATTTTCACTCTTTTCTTGTCAGGAACCAATTCCAGCAAGTAATAATTACAAGAATTTCACCAAATGATTGGTGAAGCCTGGGCGGCTCAACAAGGGTGAGCCACATACTTAGTTCACCTGTTGCAAAAGGCTAAAGGGAATCTCCCCCAAACCTGAGTAGGATTATTGTTAACTGCTAGACAGCTCAGGGCAATTTATTGCCTAGTATTGGCTAAACACCTGAACAGCTGAAGGCTATTCCTCAAACTGGCAATGCTTCAGTATATCCTTTGATACCTTACCCTTTGAAGTGTATATCTCCACCTTGCCTTAGGACAAATTGTGTTAATAAAAGCAGGGTCCTGAGTTGAGGAAGCAGTCTTCAGTTCCTTTAGCTGAACAACTTCTGACACACACCCCCGCCCCCCACCAATGCCTTTCAAAATTATCTTTCCTCTTTGGACTCCTTAATCATCTACTGCGCAGCCCCTTTCTCCAGAATGCTGAACTCGGTAACGCTGAGAAAAGAACCCCGGCATTTTCTTCTGCTTACAAGAAGCATCTTCTAAGTATTCGTAATTTATACAGCCAAGTTTTTGCCTCCTGCTCTGCTTTTAGGAAAAACAAATTAAAAGAATACACACTTGTTCATTGAATAGTAGCTCTCTCACTTCTCCAACAATTTCACTCAGACTATTCCCAACTTCCCCTTTCTATTTCATCAGAATTTTTTTCTCATGAATTAAAAAAAAAATCTGTCATATGGGCATACTGTAATTCTCTTATCACAGCAAATAAATGTTCATTTACTATATCCCCCCCTCCAACTGTAAACTTTTCCCCATTCACACTTTTTTTTTACAAAGCACCTAAAATGATTTATCTTTCGTCTATATTACCACTGCCTCATTTTTCTTTAAAATCCACTCTCAAGTGATTGATTTTTCTCTCCACCATTCTATCCAAATTTCATTCTATCACCAATGAGCTCTACATGGCCAAATCCATTTGACAGACTAGATCACTTCTTTTTAAAATATTTTACTTTCTTATCCTCTGGGGTAACACATACTCCTGCCATTTTTTTTTTTTCACTTTTCCCCCTTTACGGGTTATTTTTCCAGATCTTACTCATACCCTTTACTTTTAAAGTTTGGAGTGCTCTAAAGTTCTATCTTTGTACGTACACACATGTCAACTCTCTTACTCCATTAGTGATCTAATCCTGTCCCATGCCTTTGATTATCATTGATATGTTGATATCTTACAATATCTTCCCAGCCTACCTTCTAACTACTACTGTCACATGGTTTTAGAACAAACACAGATACTGGATAACTGAGCTCTAACCACATTGACTTCCTTGCAAGCATCTGAGCTTACCATGTAAGTTTCCACTCCCAGGCACCATGTTTCTATAAGGAATGCTCCCCTCTTTACTCTTTTTAGAGTCAGGGAAGGTTTGCTCACTTTATTTAGGCCTCTTTATATTATCGTTTCATCCCAGAGGGCTTTCCCTAATCACCCAAAAATTCCACATCCAACCACATCATTTCTATCCTCCTTCCATCCTCACACTGATTGGTAAGATGAATGCTGTATGCACAACTCAAGTGTAGCTCTCTCGCCTCCCTAATTGAATTCCAGGAGATCTTTGTAAAGTAGAAAGAGCACTGGTTTTGAAGTCATATAATTATTTCTTCTTGCCCTGCAACTTTCTTGATGTGGTCTTTGACAACTTAATTGGTACAATCTCAAATGTAAAATGAAGCCAGCTATACCCAATATGTTTAGACAGATAGATTAGTCATTATAGAAAATACACAAAAGAAGGCAAAAGAGCCAAACAACTCAAGCTAGATTTTTTGACAAATACATAATTTAACAATATTATTATTCAGCGTCATGTACCATACATAAAAGTTAGAGTCAAATCATGTAAAATTATTTTAGTAAATTTATATTGTAACAATTTTAGTTATTAACATTTTGTCTTAGGTGAAAATTGGAGTCACCTCTTCTATGAAGTGAGGGTTAAAAAATTGTTAATTTTGACTTTTGTCCTTTTTTAACTTGAGGTATAATTGACAGACATTATATAGTTTCAGGTGTGCAACTGAAACTATATTTGGTCCCACGTACCTCTGACGGCCAGAGGGAAGCCCAGGTCCAGGGTGCCAGAGGGAAGTCGCTGCAAGGAAGGAAGGCCTACTCTTGCACAATTTTGTTCATCAGGCCTCCAGTTTTATATAAAAAGCAGTATCCTTAATCTCTTTTATATGGCAGGCACCTAATTTATAGGTAGAAGATCAATACAAATATGATCTGATATTTGTATGCATTGTGAAATGATCATCACAATGAATCTAGTTAACATTTGTCACTGGAATTTACAGATTTTTTTTCTTGTTATGAGTTTACTCTCTTAGTAACTTTCAAATATGCAATGTGGTATTATTAACTATATTAGATGCTGGTGCACAAAATTCATGCTCAGGTAGGGTCGCTAAGCCTGATTGGCGGTCAGAGCTGATTTGTGGGGCAACTGGCAAGCAAGGTAAATGGGCGCCCCATTGGCACCTGACTTGGCTAGTGGCCTGGCACTGCCTGCTTGCCAGCCCTGATGGGGGCAGCTCCTGCATTAAGCATCTGCCCCCTGGTGGTCAGTGTGTGTCATAGTGTTTGTTTTATTTGCATATTAGGGTTTTATTATATAGTGTTTGGCATGCTGTACATTACAGCCCCATCGCACATTTATTTTATAAATGGAAGTTTTTGCCCTAGCCGGTTTGGTTCAGTGGATAGAACATTGGCCTGTGGACTGAAGAGTCCTAGGTTCAATTTTGGTCAAGGGCACATGTCCGGGTTGTGGGCTCAATACCCAATAGAAGTGTGCAGGAGGAAGCCAATCAGTGATTCTCTCTCATCATTGATGTTTCAATCTCTCCCTTCCTATCTGAAATCAATAAAAAATATATTATAAATAAATACATAAATGAATAAATAATGGAAGTTTTCATCTTCTTTAATTTTTCCCACCCTTCCCAGTCCCCCAACCTCCACTTTTGGTAATCACCAATCTGTTTTCTTTGTATCTATGAGCTTGTTTTGTTTTGTTTGTTTAGCTCCTACAGTATTTATCTTTCTCTGTCTGACTGATTTTACTTAGCACAATGCTCTCAGGATCCATCCATATTGTTGCAAATGGCAAGAATTCATTCTTTTTTTTTTATGGCCAAATAATAAATATTCCTGTGTGTGTGTGTGTGTGTGTGTGTGTGTGTGTGTGTGTGTGTATCATTTCACAATTCCTGTACCCATTCATCCATAGATGGGTACTTAAATTGCTTCTGCCGTATATCTTGGCTGTTGTAAATATTGCTGCAATGGATATGAGGGTACTTATTTATTTTTGAATAAGATATTTTTTTTTGTTTTCTTTAGAAAAATACCCAGAAGTGAACTTTCTGGGTCATATGGTAGTTCTATTTTTAATTTTTAAAGGAATCTCCAAATTGTTTTCCATAGTAGCAGTGCCAATTTACATTTTCTTCAACAGTGTATAAGAAATAACTTATTTCTTATCTTTTTGATAACATCCATTTTAACAGGTGTGTGTTGGATTTTTTCTTTGTGGTTTTGATTTGCATTTCTTTCATGACTAGTAATGTCTGTCGAACATCTTTTCATGTACTTGTGGTTCATCTGTATGTTTTCTTTGAAAAAATGTCCAGTTAGACTCTCTGCAAATTGTTTTGTGGTTGCTGTTGTTATTGAGTTGTACGGATTCTTTATATGTTTTGGATATTAACTCCTCACCAGATATATGATTTGCAAATATTTTCTCCCATATAGTAGATTGTGTTTACATTGTGCTGAGGCTTCCTTTCCTCTACAGAGCTTTGCAGTCTGCTGTAGTACCACTTGTTCATTTTTGCATTTGTAACCTTTGCTTTTTGTGTCAAGTCCAAGAACTTGTTACCAAAACCAATGTCAGGGAGCTTACCACTTACATATTCTTCTTGAAGTTTTATGGTTTCATCATTATCTGTTTTATGTTTGATTTTTTTTATTGTTATTTTCAATTTCACCTTCTTCTCTCCTTTGTCTATACAAATTTTTACAACTCTAAGGCAATATTCTTTTATTTAACTCATTTCACAGCACATCTTTATTTTTTTTAATATATTTTATTGATATTTCACAGAGAGGAAGGGAGAGAGACAGAGAGCTAGAAACATCGATGAGAGAAACATCGACCAGCTGCCTCTTGTACCCCCCCCCCCAACTGGGGATGTGCCTGCAACCAATGTACATGCCCTTGACCGGAATTGAATCCGGGACCTTTCAGTCCGCAGACCGACACTCTACCACTGAGCCAAACTGGTTTCAGCTCACAGCACATCTTTAAAAGAAAGTCCCATCAGATCTCTTAAGCCATTAGTACATATGTTTTCTTCTATACACATATTTATCCTTTTTCTCTCTCACAACATGATTTAATTTCAAAACTATTGAAACTGATATATTTTTAAATTAGATAGAATTGTTCACATTTATTGAACCCTAATTTTTCATAACATATAATATTTCCTCATGCTTTACTGTTTCACTGTTTCAATTGGATACTTCTACATATAATTTAGGTGCCTGCCACATAAAAAGGATTAAGAATATTGCTTTTATATATAAAACTGGAGGCCTGATGAACAAAATCATGCAAGAGTAGGCCTTCCTTTCTTGCACCGGCTTCCCTCTGGCACCCTGGACCTAGGCTTCCCTCTGGCCGCCAGCAGGTACCTGGGACCACGGCTTCCCTCTCAGCCTTGGCTTTGTCCAGAAGGACAGAAAAACGTCTGGGAGGATGTCCAGTTTAATTAGCATATTATACTTTTATTATTATAGAAATTTCTTTTTCTCACAAGTCTGATGTCATTTATAGTGAAACCTACAAAATTCCCAACTAGCATGTTTCTTACCAGCATAGTATAAACTTCAGAGAAGACTAAAATGATTCATAGTGAACTTAGAAGTACAGTATACATAATTTTTAAAGTATTGGAACAGAAGAATGATTTTATATACTTTTTTCTTTTTTTAACACTGGCACAAATATTTAAATTGACTGCATAGTATTCAGGCCTGGTGAAACCACTTACAGCATTATACAGATATAAGAGCATAGGCAACAGGAAAAGAAAAAAGAAAGTAAAACCTTCATCTTTTTAAAACATCTGGATGAATTCTATGGGATATATGTATAAAGCACCAGTAACATACCTTGAAGCATTTAATAGATATCAATTTTTTTTAAATGAAAGCACAAATAATGGGTATAGGACATTGAAAATTCTGTGCCAACATTTTTTTTCCACATGAAAAATGCTCCACTGCTCCACTGCAATTTCAATATTTATGCTCTTTTGCATTTCCATGTATCCTAGTATCTTCCAAAAATGCTACATTCAAAACCCCCCTTAAATATGATTTGAACTGTGGTTATTTCACAACATTTTCCTTTTCATGTATCAAAAGAGTTTCTCCCAGTACTTTTCTAATGCAAAAAAGTATTCTTTCAATCATGACAGCCTCAGACAAACAGTTCTTGTTTTTGTGAGATGATAAAGTAACCTAGATAAAGTAAATAATAAGGATTTAAAATGATCCTAGTAAATTTCTAACAAAATTTACCACTTAATTAATGTCTTATTTATAAACTTAATCTTTTAAATAGATAATGTAGATTTTCAAAAGAAACAATGAAAATAATTGCCATTTGGTCTTACCCAAAGTTTAATACATTCTTCAAGTCCATATATTCTTCAAACTATTATTTAGGACAGTAGAGGCCCAGTGCATGAATTCATGCATGGGTAGGGTCCCCCTGGCCAGCAATTGGGACCATCTTGCACAGTCCTGATCAGGGCTGGCTGGTCAGCCGCTCGGGGGGAGGGGGAGGTTGGAATCACAGAGGGTTGGCTGTGGGAGTGCACTGACCACCAGGGGCATCTCCTGCATTGAGCGTCTGCCCCCTGGTGGTCAGTGTGCATCATAGCGACTGGTTGACCAGTCATTCCAGTCGTTCTGTTGTTCAGTTGTAATGATTTTAGGCTTTTATGTATATAGATGGTCAACACAGTAAATATGTTATTTTATCTAAATGTATCCAAATTTCCAGTGTTGTTTCTCATTCAGATATATATCAGAAAACATAATATCAGTTTGAAGCTTGCTAATGTTCTCTAGCTCACCAGCCCTCCCCCCAATGAGGATACAATTAATTTTCCATCTTATGGCTAAAGGATTTACTTCTGATCCTTTCTCCAGAAATTGTGTGTGAGTGGTGAATGGGAATAGGGCAGGAAGTGGCCTCTATCTTCTTCTCATAAAAAGGAAAGTGAAAAGGAACACTATATTAAATATAAACTATAGGAATGAATCTATTACATTAAAATATTTTAATGTGTTTTTATTGATTTTGAGAGGGGGAGGGAGAGAGAGAGAAACATTAATGAAAGAAACATTCATCTCATTCTCTGCCTCCTTCATGCCCCCTACTGGTAATGGAGCCTAAACTATGACCAAAAATATGATCAACTGTCACTGTGTAAATCTATCACAATATTACTGATATTATCCTTCTTTTTTTCATCCATTCTCACCCTCCTGCCTCTGGTCACCATTCCTTTGTTCTCAGTTTCTATAAGTCTGTTTTTTTGTTGTTGCTTTTTTATTTTAGATTCCACATATATGTGGACCATATGGTATTTGTCTTTCTCTGCTTGATTCATTTCACTTAGAATAATATCCTTTAGATCCATTTATGTTGTTGGAAATGTGATATTTCATTCATTTCTATTGGTGCATAATATTGCATTGTGTATCTACCACATCTTCTTTATCCATTTACCTGTCAGAGGACACATAGGTTTAGAATAGTCAATATATGGAAGCAACCCAAAGTGTACACTGATATCTTTTCAATATAGTAGTCTGTTAATCATATAATCTCATAGGATTTTACCTTTATTACCAATGGGAATACTCTTTGAAAGACATAGATTCTTCACTCCTGTGGCTATAACTATTGAAACCATGTAATTTCCAATGCATGAAAAATGTTATTTTAGAGCATAAACTAAATTAATCTCTTACACATCATGTAAAAATCTGATATCAGTTTGGAAACATAAACAATATTGCATACCCCATGTTCTTTATGTTCAGCATAGTTAATAATAACAGTTTTACTCTATTAATATTAATTGCAGATTTACTATGTGTCTTAGAATTGCATGCCTTAGCTGATCTACCTAGAGCTTATTTTTTCCCACAAAACAATTGAAATTATTACTGAAGAATGCACATATTTTTAAATATGTATGTAGTTTTGAAAGTCCCAAAGCTATTTTTTTCTATATATCTGTTTATATATTCTATTAGTTTATTTCTCTGGAGAATCCTGAATAATACTGATTTGGGTACTGAAAGTGGTATGAGAAGTCATAATTCTAAGTTTGATCTCAGTAAGTTAAAAAAGGCTATTTTCTACATTTTAATCTCCTCTATCTCTCAAACACACACACACACACACACTACTCAAATTTTCAGTCACACTGAACTCTGTTTATATGATGTTTAACAAAAAATACTGTGCTGAATTACATTATAAACATTTCTCTTGTGGTGCTACCATAGTTTCTCTTTCAAGTAATAGCTGCCATCATTTACAATTACTTCATGTCTTCAACTACAAAGTTATCCCTCACTTGGAAGTTGTGTACAAGGCTCCCTTGATAGTGATTAGGTGGAAGGCTTTCTTTCTATTAATATCCATATCATCTTATGTAATTCATCTTGAAGAAAGGAGACATTGTGAGCTTTATGGTCTACAACAAATTCTATTCAATTGATTCAATTGAGTCTGATTCAATTGATGAGATACAAATCGAATGATATAATTCCAGTGTGGAATAGATGGGTATATATAATTTCAGATAATGAAACATGTTCAACAGTACATGGAAGAATAATATTGCATAAAAAAGACCACAAAATTTCAGTGGCATACAATAATGAGCTTTTAATTAGTTCACTCTTGGGTGCAAGCTGAACTTGTTTACATTTAGCTAGCTGGGGTGGGAAACCTTTTTTCTGCCAAGGGCTATTTGGATATTTATAACATCATTTGCAGACAATACAAAATTATCAACTTAAAAATTAGCTCGCTATTTTTGGTCAAACATGTAGTTAACTCACCCCTAATGCCTTGGCAGGGCCAGACCAAATAATTTTGCAAGTGTATGGGCAGGATGCTGCCCCCCCCCCCCGCCCCTCCTCCAAGCTAGAAGATGGTTTTGCTTCAAGCTAAGGATCACTCTGAGCATGGCTCTGCCCTTTGCTGAGATTTGCTGTCATAACTCCTCTGTGTTTATTCTGGGGTCAAACCTAAGGAAACAGCAGCTACCAGAGAAAACAGCAGCTCCCAGGTAGCAACAGAAAGGCAAGGGAGCAAGTGGAAATACCACATGGTCCCTTAAGAAAACTGGTACTTGTCACTTCTGTTTCCTTATGTTGACCAACTGGAAACCCAGTGCATGAAATTCGTGCACTGGAGTGGGGCATCCCTCAGCCAGGCCTGTGCTCTCATGCAGTATAAGACCCCTTGCTCCTTACTGCTTGACTCACTGCTGCTTAGTGCTGCCACAACCTCTGTGCTCGCCAGCCATGAGCCTGGTTTCTGGCTGAGCAGCACTACCTTTGTGGGAGTGCACTGACAACCAGGGGGCAGCTTCTGCATTGAGTGTCTGCTCCATGGTGGTCAGTGTGCATCATAGCGGCATGTCATTTTGCTTGTTCCATCCTAACGGTGGCTTAGGCTTTTATTATATACAGATGAAAATCATGTGTCTCAGTCTCAAGTCAAGCAATAGGAAAATGTACTATGTAGTCTGCCCCATTTCCTGGAAGGAAATACGAAGTCACACATGATGAAGGATGTGAGAAGGAAGAGGGAAATACTGGAGCCGCTTATTCACATTATCACCTATAGAGAAGCGGGGCTAAATGGGGAATTCTTATACATCACAACAGAAATGAAAGTTTAAAACTGTTAGATTAGACTTTATTTTTAAATTTAAAGTAATACCAAAAGTTACAATAAACCTGTAATTGCATAATGGATTTCTCAGGTTGTACTTTATACAATGAACTTTCTAAAAGAAGCGTGCCCATTAATCTGTATGTTGAAGTCTTATGGCAATAGACACATTTATTTTTATCAATCTAAGAAGAAGCTATTAAATGTGTAGAAATCCTAAGGGTTATGCAAGTGAACATATGTTCAGACATATATCTAAATTTATAACATAAATTTCTAAAAAAATATATATATCCATATAATATCCCTCCCATCACACAAATACTTAATTTTTTAATATGAAGTGAATTCTTTATCCACATTTTCTCACAAAAAGGAATGCCCTGGAATGTGGGCTCCTCTGATATGGCTCAAATATGAAACCACTGACTTACTGAAATTAGCCCACGGTGGCACCTGAACATTTATCACACAATCCTATGATCATGGCTTCACATGCCCTGCTAGTTGAATTTGAGTTTTTTACCTCATAGGGAAGGCAGGGGAGGGTGGGCGGATGGGAAGATATCAACCAATGAATTTCTATGCATAATTCATGGACACAGAAAATAGGAGGGTGAAGGCCTAGGGTAGGGGATGGGCAGGCTGGGAGAGGTCAATGGGGGAAGGAGGAACATAGGTGATGCTTGCAACAATAAAGCTTTGATATTTTACAGAGAGGAAGGGAAAGGGAGAGAGGATTAGAAACATGGACAATAGACAACAGCTGCACAACCAAGGTACATGCCCTTGACTAGAATCAAACCCGGGACCCTTTAGTTTGCAGGCCGACACCCTATCCACTGAGCCAAACCAGTTAGGGCAATAATAAAGCTTTAAAAAAAATACCCTAACCCTAATAAATAAATAAATAAATAAATAAATAAATAAGAAATTGAGTTTTTCACAACCTATTGAAATTTTGTTGTTGAGACATTCAGTTCCTCTGTTTGAATGGAGTACCTTCAATAACCATCCATTGTGATATGCATAGCTCATAGGAAATGTAAACATAAGGCATTCAAAATACACATTTATTATATTCACTGGGCCTTTATTCCTGGCAGCAGAACCAAGGTGTGTGTGTATATATATATATATATATATATATATATATATATATATATATATATATATAATGTTTCTCAACAATTCCATTGGAATCTGAAATGAAAAACGTTAGCCTAAGTACCCTTTACCATGGGACAGATAACACCTTTCCTATTGTGAAGATTGCAATAGTTCACAACCCCAGGAGGTTACCTTTCTCAGATCTTTGAAAAAGCATAGGCATATAGGCATACATTGGAGAGTGCAGACTCCATTCTGGACCACTGCAATAAAACGAGTAATATAATAAAGTGAGTCACAAATGTTTTGGTTTCTTGGGGCATATAAAAGTTATGTTCACACTATACTGTACTCTGTTAAATGCACATTATGCCTAAGAAACAATGTATATACTTGAATTAAAAAATATTTTTATTGCTAAAAAGTCAATGTCTTTTTCCTGGTGGTGAATCTTGCCTTGACGTTGATGCTCTTGACTAACCACGGTTGTGGCTGCTGAAAGGTGCAGTAACTGTGGCAATTTCTTAAAATCAGGCTATAATAAAGTTTTCTGTATCCATTGACTCTTTCCCAAATCATTTCTCCTTACCATGTCATGCTGTTTGATCGCATTTTACCCACAATAGAACTTCCTTCCAAATTAGAGTCGATCCTCTCAAAGCCTGCCGCTGCTTGATCAGCTAAGTTTATGTGATATTCCAACACTCCAGCCTCACTCCGGCTGGGGCCCTGCTCAGGCCTTTGCAAACCAACCTCTGATGATAAAGATACGAGAATTTTTATATGAAGATAATTAGCAAACACAGGTGGCCTCCCTGATTAACAAGTTAATTTAGAATTAACTATTTATGACAAAGGGTGATGTCAGTTCTCTTACTTGAGGACTCGTTATTGCTTATTTTGAGACTATGTATACAATGGGTTGTACTTGCTTGGCAATATAAGAGGTGAGATTTATTTCTGTCTTTGCGATCTCTTTGGTGGATTGCCTATGATGTGCATCATCACATTCTCCTTTATTGCTTATTAAAAAGTACAACTATTTTTTTTTTCTTCTACCTTTGTGGAGAAGTTTTCTGAGTTAGAAAGAGGTTTATTTATTTTATTTTTTAAAATATATTTTATTGATTTTTTTACAGAGAGGAAGGGAGAGAGATAGAGTGTTAGAAACATTGATCAGCTGCCTCCTTCACTGGGGCTGTGCCTGCAACCAACGTACATGCCCTCGATCAGAATTGAACCTGGGACCTTTCAGTCCACAGCCTGATGCTCTATCCACTGAGCCAAACCAGTTTAGGTGGAGTTTTTAATTTTAACTATGTTTTCCCAACAGTTCCTGAAGGGGTCAATGTGAGAAAAGAATGGCTTGTATCACAATCTACCCACATTTCAGCATTAAACTCCAGTGTGTGTGTGGTGGGTTTTTTGTTTGTTTGTTTGTTTGTTTGTTTGTTTGTTTGTTTGTTTGTTTGTTTTGGGGGGTTGGAATATAAGTAAGACTGCTTTTCCCTGCACAAATGAACAAAGGCAGAATTGATTGGAATAAACATGAGTTTTAACTGCTTTTTATCTGAGAGCTTGAACTTAAAATTAAAAATATATATATATTTATGAACTTACAATAGAAAAAGCCAACTCTAAATACACCAAAAACAATAAAAAGAAGATATGCACGTCCACTAGAGCATTTTTTAGATGCTCAAGTAAACAGATTTAAATTTCTTGCCTTGAGCCTGTCTTAGGTACTATGAAGTAAAAAGATTACCCAGTGAATGATATTAAGCAGGCAACCTTAACTTTTTAAAGTGAGAGAGGATATATTTTTAGGTCCTTTGAAATTCTTTTTCATCCACCTCTGGACTTAGACTATTCCAAACTGCCAACATTATAAATAGAGTTGGGAAGTGGAAGAACAGAAAAAAGAAAGAAAAGGAAATCTTTTTAGAATAAGAAATATATATATATATATATATATATATATATATATATATATATATCCTATCTAATAAAGATGAAATATGCAAATTGGCTATCACTCCTCAACAAAGATGGCAGTGTTCACATTCAATAAGAAGGGAATATGCAAATTGATGCGACAAAGATGGAGTGGCTGGATCAGGATTCTTGTGTCATCACCATGGTGACGACACAGGTGTTCTGCCCCACCCTGGCCACTCTGGGCCTCTGGGAAGCACATGTGCACTGGTGCGGGGTGGCCAGGACACCTACTATGAGTGGGGGGCGGGAGATGAAGGGAGCTACAGAAGGGTGGTAAGGCTGAATGGTGAAGGGAGCTACAGAATGGTGGCAGGTGGAATGTAGTGGCCAGAGCGAAGGCCCAGGTCCTGGGTGCCAGAGAAAAGCCAGTGCAGGCAGCCAGGGAAAGGAAGTCCTATTCTTGCATGAACCTTCATGCATCGGGCCTCATATATATATATATGAAGAGCAATATATGGAAGTAAGGCAGTTCAGGAGTCACAAATATGCATAGAAAAAGGAATATAATCTAGCTGAAGAAACTGGAAAGGAAGG
The DNA here is from genome assembly GCA_963924515.1 of Vespertilio murinus. Lineage (NCBI taxonomy): Eukaryota > Metazoa > Chordata > Mammalia > Chiroptera > Vespertilionidae > Vespertilio > Vespertilio murinus. The sequence continues at coordinate 130,478,528 of OZ004707.1, read as the reverse complement.
CAAAGTATGTGAATGCCAGGAAACCCTTTATTTAAAGTATTCAGTAATTATGCCAGTGAAAAGTCCCCAGAGCATGTTCACTTTCAAATTTCTTCCCTTATGTCCTGTGTTTTTCTTTGCTGGTTTGTTTGAATGTGAGTGAGGATTTGTATTTTGTTTATTTGCATATATCCCAGTGTGTGCAGTACAATGTTCGTATCTGGTTGATCTCTGAGACTGGAGTTCAGTGAGGTAAGATGAATTGCTTTAAACTGAAAGCTCCATTCCAGCACTGCTTATCCTCATAAACTCCAGGAGGTCCCTGGAGCTGAAATACTTAGCTATTGTTCATTCTTATACATAAAGTCACTGCATGGTTGGCATGAAGCAATGAAAATGTTTTAACACAAAGTTAGTGTGATGGCTGAGGCCTACCTCACTAGAGCCACTACATCCATCTAACACACCTGGCTCAGTTCTACAGCGTTTATTTCATAGGCTGCGGCCTTCCCTCTATGAATAATTATAATTTTAATTGGAGTGTACATCAACTTTTATGTACTGGTTTGGCCACTGACATGCCAGACATGTGGTAACTCCTCAAATGAACCTGACTTGGAACTTGCATCTCATAAATTATATTCCCAGATTAAATTTTAAAAACTTCTCTGCCACCTTGTGGTGGATTTTTTAAAATAATAATTCAGTTTTGGGAAAAAATATCTGTTTTTAACCACATTAAAAGAGAATAAAAGCCAAGAAATTTACATATGAATAATATATGATTTTGATGAATTCAATAAAGATCTAAAAATATTATTTCTGATTTAAAATCAGCATTCACCATAATGAAAATAACTGTTTTATTCCCTATTATTTCTATAATAGCTTAACACATTAAACTTAGAAAAAATATTAGCTAATCCCTATTAAATAAATGTGCTATAAAACTAATTTGAATCCTTTCTATGTTTTACTGGTCACTTTATGAAAACTTTAAAATTAGATTTAGCTTATGAACAAATATTCATGTAATAAGAAATTGCTTGTATTATGAGACAATTTAAAACTTACTATTAATTCGATAAAGCATTCACTTTTAATAAACTAATACAAACTATGTAATTCAAAAAGAATTTATTAGTTGGCAAATAGCATGATTTATCATAATATTTGTAATACCTATGCCATTATTTTTCTTTTGTTTTGATGAGCTTGGGTTATCTACTGTCTGAGAATACATCTAGTATGTTGTAAAACTAAATTAATTACTAGTCTAAAAAAGGCTGTGAGTTTCCTAAAAAAAAAAATCATTTGGTTGGAACTTATAATTAAAAGGCCAAGAAAACTGTTAGAACCCAAAAACAGCAGTGAAAAAGAAGCACAGGTTAACCATAGGCCATCAATCATACTGATGAAAGGAGTTTGACAAATGATTGCTAAAACTTCAAATTCATAAACAAGGTGATCTATTTGAAGTCAAGTTAGAGAGAACTGGGTTTTAAAACTCTGTTTTATAATGCATTAGCCATCTCACAAACTGCCAAAATTGCCAAGATGAGAGCATTGGTTTCATAGAACAAATTCGTGAATCTTGCCTCAATCCTGTTCTCACACTTGACGAGTGGTTGAATTCAACCAAGTCTCAGTGGGAAGTCTGACGATGTAGTGATGAATTTATTAAACATCTTCTTCCTCAAATTAGGGAGATTCCACACCTGGACCAAAGTGAGAGCTGCTTTTATTTCCCATTGGTGAGGAAAATAATCCTTTTTGAGATTTAACTCAGATAGAAATTGTAATTGTTTTTATCTTTCAGCTAGAAAACAAATTAGTTATAATGCAGACCTTTCACTGAAACAAATTTGATTTAAGGGCAAAAATATCTAAGGAGAGAGAACCTCAGGTAATCTTATTCTCAATTTAATAATATTTCAACAAATCCTTTATGTTCACCTTCTATGGACACTCACTGGTATTCACATTTGTCATGAACTCTGGGAATTACATTTTGTACCTGCTGCAGGTACTGAATAGTTGTCCATCATGTTATTTTTAGCCATTCTCCATGCTGTGGTCTTTGTGAAAAAAATAGTGGGAAAAGAATGCAAGAAGAAACCCTCATTTGAATTACTATTTATTTATTGAATATGCATCTTTCATTTAGGTCTTATCCAACTATCTCAAAGTCTGTGCTTTTATGACTTCATAAAATGTTTTCCTTTGTGCCTTTGAAGGGGTCCCATTTTCTTAATGGAAGAAATGTATTTAAATTGTCTGAGAGCCATGCGTGCTCTCCTTGCTTGCTGCTCTAGGACGTGTGAGAGTAGAAACTCTATCAAAAATAGCCTTAATGGACTTGCTAACAGTCACTCTCTCGGTAGGAATAATTTTGATTAGTAGGGAAAGTGTCTTCTCATTGTCTTCATTCACTGATAACTAATACATTGCAGTTGTGCCTTTACTGAGCCTAGAGACTTTAGATTCATTATACAATTAATCCTTCTAACATTGCTGTAAAGTTAGAATGGGGGGGGGGGGTAAGGTCTCAATCTGCATATACAGAGAGTAGATGACATATTATGTCACCAAGCCCCAAAAAACCAGCGTTAAGAAAATTGCTCAAGGCCTGACTTTATTGAAATATTGGGTCACTATTTCTCATATTACAAGAACCTCTTGAGTGATAACTGGCATAAGAAGTTGAGGACTAAATGGATGTCTTCATGTTTAATTATGAGGATACTAGAGGCCCGGTGCACAAAAATCTGTGCTCTCAGGAGGGTCCCTCAGCCCAGCCTGCACCCTCTCACAATCTTGGGTAGGTGTGTTTTGATATCAGGGCCTATGGAGATTTTCCTTCTCTGGGCTGCAGACAGCTGGCTCCACCTCCGCCACTGCCACTGCTTGCCATCTGTGTGCAGCACTGCCCACCCTCCCCTGCCATAGGTAGCTTCCCTCTGCAGGCAACAGGCCTGGCGTGCAATGGCTAGGCTGGCCTGGGCCTCCCTCTTTCTTTCATGGTGGGTAGGGCCAGCTCTGCGAGGGGCCGTCTGCCTACCAGATTGCTCCTAACCACTCGCCTACCTATCTGATTACCCTTAACCACTTGCCTGCCTACCTGGTCACCCCTGATTACTGGGGGGTGGGGCCAACTCTATGAGGGGCTGTCTGCCTACCTGATCACCCCTAACTGCTGGCCTGCCTATCTAATTGCCCCTAATCACTTGCCTGATCACACCTAACCACTGATCTGCCTGCCTGATCACCCTTAACCTCTTGCTCGGGGATGGAGCCAGCCCTACGAGGGGCCATCTGCCTACCTGATCACCCCTAACCGCTAGTCTGCCTGTCTGATTGCTCCTAACCACTTTGCCTGCCCACCTGATCACAACTAACTTCTTGCTTGGGAGCAGAGCCAGCAACGGCTGTGTTGATTCTGGTCTCTGGTCATTCTGCTATGGTGACTGGCCTTTTATTACATAGGATTCCCTAGAGCAGTAGTCAGCAAACTCATTAGTCAACAGAGCCAAATATCAACAGTACAACGATTGAAATTTCTTTTGAGAGCCAAATTTTTTTAAATTTAAACTTCTTCTAACACTTCTTCAAAAATAGACTTGCCCAGGCTGTGATATTTTGTGGAAGAGCCACACTCAAGGGGCCAAAGAGCCGCATGTGGCTCACGAGCATCAGTTTGATTACCACTGCCCTAAAGTATAGAGGTCTCTGTATCCTTCCCATGTGTGTGTCCTATAGGAAAATATGTAAGGTTTTCACAAGAAGACTGATGTTTTATTTTTATTTTTTTCTTTATTGATTAAGGTATTACATATGTGTCCCTCCTATTACCCCCCCCTCACCCCCTTTCACTCATGCCCTCATACTCCTGGTGTCTGTGCTGTTTTAGGTCAGAGGTAGGCAAACTTTTTCTGTAAATGGGCAGATAGTAAATATTTTAGGTTCTGAGGGCCATATAGTCTCTGCCATTGTTACATAGAAGTGCCCATGGATCATGTGTAAACAAATTAGCATAGCTGTGTTCCAGGAAATTTTACCAAAATAATCAGCAAGCCAGATATGGCTCATGAGCCATAGTTTTTTTAACTCCTAGATTTAACATTAGCTGTCCAGGGAAATCAGTTTCCTATCTAGCAAAAGTTTGACATCTGTAAAATGAGAGAGTTAAACTTATCTTTTGTAAAGTTACTCTCTGTTCAAAAATAATGAACATTTTCTCTGTGCTCGTTTATTTTTTTCTTCTTGTATTTAAGAGAAAAAAATATTGTTATGTTTACAAAGGCTGAATAAAAATTATTCACAAAATCATGGCAATCACTTAAACTTTTTGAAATGATTGTTTTATCTGGAGGAGAGAAAGGAATGAAGCTTTTATTCCAAATACATTGAGTGCTTTCATTCTGTGTGAGTCATCAGAATTTGTCATGGCTCCCTTAAGAAATCACAACAGAAAGCAGGGCACGTGAAGTCCTGGGGGATACAGGGCAGATGCACTTAAAACATTTCTTTTTTTCTGACTGGATTCTGCCTGTTCTTTAGGAAAGAACAGCTTTTGTTGGCTCATATCAAGACATCCTCTTTACTTCAACCCTCACTCCTGTCTAACATTGTTTCTGATTCTATGCCAAGAATTTATTGTCTCCAAGATTCTCAAAGCTGATCCCTCTTCTGGGATTATATGTATATCATAGTAACTGTGTTTCTATCAGTTCCAATGTTTTCTATCTCTGCAGACAGCTCATGGCATGTTTGGGTCAATTTTTTTTTGTACAAATAGAAAAATACAATTGTTCAGAACTGCGCAGCCCAAGATGGGCGACTCGGTTGGTTGGAGTCTCCTGCTCTATACCGAGGGTGGTGGATTCGATCCCTGGTTGAGGACACAGGGGAGGCAGCCGATCAATGTTTCTTTCCCACATGGATGTTTATCTCCTTTCCTATCTTAAAAAATCAATAAAAACATTTAAGACACACACACACACACACACACACACACACACACACACACACACCCCTTCCAGAATCTAATGTGACCCTGCCCTGCCCTGTCCTCCACCAGCTCCAGCCCTGGAGACATCATTTTTATTTTAACTTACTCCGCAGAATGATCTGCCCTCTCTAGTGGCTCTAACCATTTCCTTAACCTACCCTTCAGCTTGAGTTACACAAAACCAGAGCTATGCATATATTAACCCATGCTTAAGTAATGAAAACCACAGAAAATGTCACGAGATAAAGCTTTTACCCATTCAATATAATTTAAAGCATATTTTTGATGGCTTGTTCTACATCAGGCACAGAGCTAGGAAAAGGGATTCCAGCAAAACCATTATCCTTAGGACTGAACCATTTCCTGGGGTAATGAGAATATTCACCAGTACTTGTTACTGGGGTGCAGTTAGTTAGCTATTCTTGGTGATATATCACTCAACAATCAGGGGAGGGGGGATAGTTCAGATAGATGAATAGAATTAGCCAATGTGAGAAGGAATTAATGAGAATTAGGAGAGAACAGCAAGCTCAGCATGTTAAGTATTGAGAAATATGACCTGAAGCCAAGAGGAAAATGCAGGTTGAAAAATGGATGATAAAACCCTGAATTCCGCATTAAGGAATTTGGAGATTTTTACCCCTAAAGGGAAAGGACAATACACAGACCACAATCAGATTTAGAAAGTCTGTTCATAGAACATGTATTAGATGATAAAAAATCTGGAAGCAAAAAGGCTGATTAGGAAGTTAATAAATTATGTCCCACAAAGGAGAGGTATTAAACATGGAGTTGGTGAAAATGACAAGTGAGGGAAAGCTGAGAAAATGTTCGATGTAGACAGTGAAAAGGTTGTAGTTGGATAACATCTAGTGCCTCTATTATTTCTATATTTTATTACTCAGTATACCCTGCTCACAGAAATAGCTCCTTTTAAAAATGTTTTCATTTTCTGTTTAAATTGTTACCTAATAAGAACTGGATTTGGTTTACCATACCAGTATGTGAAATTAGCTTCTATACCAATGTTTGAGCTTAGCTTCTATTGTCTCCTTTACTTATTTAATCATTTAATGGGTTCTTTAATCTGATCCATTTTATTCTCAAAATGTTTACTTCATTTCATGATACTCTATATTCAAATATTCTCCCCCACAACAAACAAACAAACACACACACACACACACACACACACACACACACACACACACACTTTAGATCACATGTTCCTATGTCACAGATTCTCATGGTATGAAATTTTTAACACCGTTTGGTGAGTTTACATTAATAGCTACTTTTTAAAAATATTTTTTATTTTTTATTTCAAGGACAGGAAGGGAGAGGGAGAGGGAGAGGGGGATAGAAACATCAACAATGAGAGAGGCCGAAACCATTTTGGCTCAGTGGTAGAGCGTCGGTCTGCGGACTGAAAGCTCCCAGGTTCGATTCCGGTCAAGGGCATGTACATTGGTTGCAGGCACATCCCCGTTGGGGGTTGTGCAAGAGGCAGCTGGCTGATGTTTCTCTCTCATCGACGTTTCTAGCTCTCTGTCTCTCTCCCTTCCTCTCTGTAAAAAAAAAAAAAAAAAAAATGAGAGAGAATCATTGATCAGTTGCTTCCTGAATGACCCCTATTTGGGATCAAGCCCCCAACCTGGAATTGAACTGTGAACTCCTGGTTCATGGGTTGACATTCAACCACTGAGCAACACTGGCCGGGCTTAATAGCCATTTTTAATCTTTGAAAAATTAGCCAATAGTCATGGTTACCCAAGCCACAGTTAATCAGTAAGGAAATGTCATCAATGCCAGCAAGGTAAAATTTTTAATTGTGATAGTAAGAAGAGCAATGAGGTGACAATTTGCTGGAAAGAAGCAAAGAAAATATTTTTATATAAGAGACATAATCATTTTTATTTTTATTTTTTTGTTTCTTTGATTTATTTTTGTTGCTTTTATGTATTTTTATTTTTCAATGTGAAGAAAACAATAGGGAATGAGAAGAGAATAAAGATTAATATGTAAAGTGTTATAGCTTTAACATCCATGAGATTAGGTTTTCAATTATGGATTGATAAATATTAATAAATAATTATGAAACAAAATAAATAACACATAAATTAAGATGTATTAATAAAGTACATGTTTAGATGTAGTCCATTACAAATGATTATATTCTATAAGAAAATATGGTTTCCAATACAGAGGTTGGCATTTAGGCGATGCTCCATATGCATATGATGAATGACCTGAATCAATAAAAAAACGATTTCCTTTATCTAAAGAAACCCCCTAGAGCATCCAGTGACCATATGCCACATTTTAAGAACCACCTTTGTACTTTTATTCCCCTTGCAATCAATTAGAAATTCTTGATTTTTATCTTCTCTTTTTCCCCCTAAAATGTCAGCAGATGTAGCTTAAGTAGTTCTAAAATCTTGCTTTTCATGTTTGATATATCCAAGTACTATGCAATAATGACTGTTTATCATTACTTTATGTTGTACATCTATTATTTTATATGAACTATTAACTGTAAAATTAACATTTTTAGCATGTATTTAGCTGCTACTCTATAGCATGATCTACTGGGAATACAGAGACAAATGAGAATAATCTACTCTAAATGGCTCACAGCTTAGTAATGGTCATTTTCAGAGAGGCTCATCAATAATCCTATATAATAAAGATGTAATATGCAAATTGACCATCACTCCAATACACAAGATGGCCATCCCCATGTGGTCACAAGATGGCCATCACTAGATGGCCAGCATGGGAGGGCAGTTGTAGGTAATCAGGCCAGCAGGAGAGGGCAGTTGGGAGAGACAAGGCCTTCAGGGGAAGGCAGTTATAGATGACCAGGCTGGCAAGGAAGGACAGTTAGGGGTGATAGGGCTAGCAAGTAAGGGCAGTTGGGGGCAACCAGGCCTGTAGGGAAGGACAGTTAGGGGCGACCTACCTGGAAGGGGAGGGCAGTTAGGGGCAATAAAGTCAGCAGGAGAGAAGTCAGGCTGGCAGAAGAGTGGTTAGGGGCAATCAGGCAGGCAGGCAGGTGAGTAGTTGGGAGCAATAGTCCTGAATTGTAATAGAGATGTCCAACTGCCTGTTTAGGCCCTACTGGGATTGGGCCTAAACAGGCAGTAAGATATCCTTTAAAGGGGCCCAGATTGGGTCACACAGGTTGAGACCGCTAGCAGGGTCACCTAAGACCATCGGAAAACACAGATATTTGCATTACAATTTATAACAGTAGCACACTTACAGTTATGTATATATTTACATTATGATTTATAACAGTAGCATATATATATATATATATATATATATATATATATATATATGCATATATGATAAATGTCCAACAAAAATAATTTTATGGTTGGGGGTCACCACAACATGAGGAATTGTATTAAAGGGCCGTGACATTAGAAAGGTTGAGAACCGCTGTCCTAGTCCAATAGGAGCACGAATGTAAACAAATACATTTGAATATCCCATAGTAAATGCAAAAAATAAAATAGAAATAAACAGAAGTCGCATACAGGAGAGTCTGATGACCTCTGTGTCAGTTGGAACCCTCCAAGAACAAAAGGTCAAGATGGGATTTGATGTACAAGAAGTTTATTTTGGAAAATCACCTATGAAAGACAAAAGGAGCAGGAATAGATAGGGAGAGTCTTCAGTCCTAAATACAATCTACATTTTAAAAAGGAAAGGGGAAAATAATGGTTGGGTAGAAAGGAGCTTATTGCAGCACAGTTCCATAAAATTCGTAGCCAGGCTGATGAGCCAAGGTTTTCCATCAGAGAAATGTTTCACCTGGCAGGCAGGAAGGGGCTGACACTAATTTAACACTGCTGCTGTGTAGGGGTATTGGCTGTGCCCTGGCTAGGTTATCCCAGCACTCTATGAGACTAACTGCAGTATGTGCTGTGATAGGATCAGTGATCCCCATTATCACAGTTCATAGATCACCTTCCCATAGTTCTTTCGATGTAAAGTGAGTCCCCTGACAATAAGGCTATACAGAAGAACCACTGGCATTCTAGGATGGGAGTGACAGTGTGGTGGAACTGTGGTTGAGAAGTTTTTTCACCTCATGAAAAAGGACCCAATGCGGGTTCAGAATTAAACTCTGCTGCCAGCAGATTGAATATTCAGTCACTTATGTCTTGATTGACCTTGGTGAGTGGTATTCCATTACATTGAGTTTATGCACGGCATAGATAAATAGATAATTAAATAGGTACATAGGTAGGTAGATAGAGATATAATAAATATACATAAATATATGATAGCCATGTTATAGAGTTATGTTGAGTGAAAGGTCATGTTTTAATAGTGACAATTCTATAGAAGCATATATGATTAGTGTCCAAAAAACAGAATAATCTAAAATATGAAAAATATTGTTATCAAATAAAAAGACACACATGAATATATTTTTAGGCAAACAGTAGTATCGTTAAATTATCCAATAAATGGAAAATAAAATGATATGAAATTTTAAAAATGTTCAAGTTCCATGTGTTTTCCCAAATCACCATTTAAAAACCGCTCTCCACAAGTATTATTACAAGCAGTCTCTCAAGGGCCCATCCAGAGTAAAGAGTTGTTTTAGAACGTGCAATGCAATGACACATTTTATTCTTAGAGGAGCAGAGCTTCTGGAACCAGTGACACCTATGGGATCTAGTTAGTAGAAAGAATGTCATAGACAAAAGTAGCATGAGGACCATTTGTTCACTTAGAAACATGCAAGGTACAAATAGTAAAACACTATTGACATCATCAGAAATCAGCTGAGATCAGAAAGTGTTTCAGGAACCAAATGCCAAAGAGATTTCATAACATAATTTTGACAAGTAGTTCGTCCACTGGGGGGAAAAAGCCGTTAATTTTATTTAAAATAGCATTCTTTCTAGTGCTGTAAGTAACATTATAAATTGCAACATCTACCAAAGAATATCTTTATTTTCAAGTTGAGAGCATTTACATACTATGACTTATGAAGTTAAAGATAAAAGAACTGTTCTTTTTATGAAGAGGTGTCCATTTTCATAGGGAAATTACTACTCTTATAATTTGTTTTCCAGTAGTCAGGCTGCTATCACAAGTTATTAGAGTACATTTGCCTTGAAGATGTTGTTTTTTATCCACTGGCATTTATAGAATATAAGATGATCATGTAACTGACACTGTAAGATGTTAGCAGCACCCACTATTAATTACCTGCCTATAATGTGCTTATATGATTCAACTTCTGGAGGAGAGAATTAATATTTATTGAGAGCTAACTTCATAAGAGCTCTGCTAAGCATTTTATGTACAACTTCTTATGAAATCTTTAGAGCTTAATGAAATAGGCATTCCTCTTATTCTAAAGATTAGGAAGCTGTGGCCCAGGGACCCTGAGCAAGTGGATCAGGCCATAAGGCTACTAAATGGCTGAGTTGGGATTGAAGTCTTGTTCATCATTATGCCACATCACATGATGCATTTTTAAAAATATATTTTATTGATTTTTTTCATAGAGAAGAAGGGAGATCGTTAGAAACATCGATGAGAGAGAAACATTGATCAGCAGCCTCCTGCACACCCCCTACTGGGGATGTGCCAGCAACCAAGGTACATGCCCTTGACCAGAATCGAACATGGGACCCTTCAGTCCTCAAGCCAACGTTTCATCCACTGAGCCAAACTGTTTTTGGCCAATGATGCATTTTTAAAAATTTTAATATGTTTTTATATAATTAAGGTAGAGGAGAAGAGAGAAACATTGATAAGAGAAACATTGATCAGCTGCCTCCTGCATGGCCCCAACTGGGGATCCATGATACGATTTTAAAACATAACAAATATATTGTTACTCCAAATCCTAATTATAAAATATTGTATCATTTTAGCAAATCAAATAGTAATTGACAGCAATATGTTTAAATATATTTTGAATAATGCTGAAACTATAAGTAGGGGACACAGCAGGGTCCTTATTTTCAAAAATCCTTAAATTCAATACTAACTTCTGCATGGTAGAGATTTGCAAAGTGGTTGCAAAGATAACCTCTGGATATACGCAAGTGTACACATCCTGTTCTATGTGGTTTCAGCAAAGTTTATGCCTGTAGATCTGTAGACATTCCTTGAGAGTTATGTGAAGGAAAGCTGTGCGCGGGTGTCATGTCAGCAAAGAAGGAAGAATACCTAACAGAGAAACTATAATGAACTATTATGTAAAAGAAAAGCCAAGGAGTAGTCTATGTTAATGTATTCACATACCTGCCATGTATCTGTCAAAATAATGTTGAAATGTTTTCATGAACATTATTACATTGAATGATACAGTGAAAATCTTAATATCTTCATTGTGGAGTGAAGTATTGTTAAAGACCCAAATTAAGTAATTCAGCAATCCAATCTTGTTAACCCTATCCAGTGTGACTCCATAAATCACCTTACTGTCAATAAAGAATACAAATGGCATTTTAAATTCAATAAATTTAACAACTCATTTTGGTCAAAAATATTAACTAAAGTGCAAGAAAGATAAAAACATGAAGAATATCACTTGAAACGTAATTGATTTTTGTAAGAATCAATGGAGGAATATAGTCTTGTGTATGATAATGAAAGGAATTTTAGAGACAGGACAGGTAGTTTTAAGGAAAGGGGATCCATGGGGGATCCATGTATATGTGAAGGGAAGGGGATAGCTCCAAGATGCCAGAATGCTTATCTTACTTTCACAGAGGATAGAGAAATGTTACAAGAGGAAGGCATACATTCACAGAGGACAGGGGAATGTTGCAAGGTAAGGGAGAGAGAAAGGGGGGGGGGGGGCTGTAGGCCTTGAACTTGGAAACTGAAACTATTGAAAGGAGTTGTTACCGGTAAAATAAGCAGGTTTATGGAGTTTTAGGAATTAAGTGATCTTGGAAAAAGCACAGGGCTACAGAGCTGCAGAAGGTACATTTCCATGGAATAAGGGAGCTGGGAGCTGCAGAAGGTATACGTTTACAGGATTAAGGGAAGGAAGCCCCTTATTCAGAGAGGGAAGAGGAAAGTCCAAAGGAAATAGGAAAACAAAAAGGAGAAGAAGAGGGGAAGCTCCCATACCTCACGTGAAGTTTGAGCTCTGGAATTGCTATAGCGACCAAATCAGAGGGGATAGTGAGCAATCAGAGGAGATGTCAGGGCCCAAAGACCTGCAGCCTTTATAAACTGTAGAAAAAAAAAGGACTTAATGGGACTCTCTTCTCCTCCCCATGTGGGAATCTATGCTTAGTTCTCAATAAATTTCCAACTTTTACTATATTACCTTTTGTCTGTGGTTTCATTCTTCAACTCCCCTGGAAAAGGATCCAGGAATAATCCTGCCCAGAGGAACACCACGGGTTCGGGTTCAAGTTTTGCATTTCACTGTGCAGCAGTGACCAATGAGGAGAGCACAGGGGTCCTAAACCAAGGAAGGGTCCAATCAGAAAGGGTCATGCTCAGAGAAAGAGCTGCAGCCTTTACAAACCCGGAGACAGAGATATTTTTTTTTAAATATATTGTATTGGTTTTTTACAGAGAGGAAGGGAGAGAGATAGAGAGCAGATAGTGGGCAGAGCACAGATGCTGACATCAGATCGCTGAGTTCATTCCTGAGGGAACACTGTTCACTACCTGTATGACCTCAGGCAAGGTAACCCTTCTGTGCCTCCTCTTCTCCTCTGCGGGTTATGATAATACCTGATAACTCACAATGGGGAATCAATAAGTTAATATTGTATAGAATAGTGCTAGAAACATATTATGCACTGTAATTTGGAAAATTAAAAACCTCACATTAACATTTATATATCTGAGCAGCAACAACCCTCACATAGTCTTTGTGTTTTTAATCCTAGGCACTAGTTGTTTTTCTCTCTGCGAATCACTTTCCAGTAGTGCGAACTGGGCCTTCGGATTTGGCAAAGGTATCATCAGTAGCAAGTCCTACAGAGATCTCCCCAAAGAAGTTATATTGTAGTTAATGAGTTAGCCAAAACGCTTCCAGTGGTGGGAAAAAATGGAAACAGTTAAAAAAGAGCACAGTTATATTGTCTAGCGTGATTCTCTGATAAAATTCATAAGTATGCAGGCAGGAGTAAGAGAGGGAGCATCTATTCATTCTCCTCTAACGTAGTGACAAGAATCCCTCTACTGGTGAATTTGCAATTAAAATATTCTCTCTCCCACACACAAATATTCAGCTTTATCTGCTGTCTGCACTCTGTCCATTACCTAAACCTTGTGGAAATAAATGACATTCCCTGTGCCACCATTCCTTCACATAAACTGTCATTTTAAATGGCAAGAGATTAAGAAAACTCTGAATAGTGAGTTTTCCGATATTTCCAGAGTAAATAAATTGCAGTAAGAAAAATTAACTCCCTCTATCGGAGTAATGTTATCAGTAATCCTGCCTAAATTGAGAGCAACACCATCCATGGAACTACACAGAAACATTACAGAATATATTTAAGATTCAAAATTTCTACTGACTACTATTTGGCGCAAGCATTTATTGTCAAAGGAGGAAGGAAGGTTTTTCATCTCAGCGATGCATAAAAATGAAACTGAGGCAGAGTCACAGGAGGGAGAAGAATATTTTTTGAAAACTGTTGTTCTCTATGGACTCAAACATGCGACAGCAAGCAAAAGAATTGTTTTTATAGAAAATATATGCCCTCTAAAAAAATTCTCAACCCTTTAAACAATAACTGTATCTGAGGAATGTATAATGAGCCAGCACTCACAAGACACTGAGTATAATAACAACTAAAACTTACAAACTCACGGAGCACACAGTCCAGTGAGAAAGCTATTTAGGAATCAATAACCACACAAATGGTCACAAAACTGAAGATCTGGCCCTGGCCCATGCGACTCGGTTGGTTGAGTGCCACCATGCATCAAGAGGTCATGGTTTGGCCAAAACCAGTTTGGCTCAGTGGTAGAGCGTCGGTCTGCGGACTGAAAGGTCCCGGGTTCGATTCCAGTCAAGAGCATGTACCTTGGTTGTGGGCACATCCCCGGTAGGGGGTGTGCAAGAGGCAGCTGGTCAATGTTTCTCTCATCAATGTTTCTAGCTCTCTATCTCTCTCCCTTCCTCTCTGTAAAATATCAATAAAATATATTTTAGAAGAGGTCATGGTTTGATTCCCTGTCAGGGCACATGAGAGGGGGGTTGTGAACCCATTTCTCAATAGGGATGTACAGGAGGCAACTGATCAATGTTTCTCTCTCTCTTGCCCTCTCACATCTTCTCTCTAAAATCAATTAAATATATATATATATATATATATATATATATATATATATATATATATCCTAATAATTGACAAACATGTAAATTGACCGTACCTCCACTATCCCCACAGCCAACAAGAGTGAGTCTGCAAATTAGAAGGCCAAAGATGGCAGCCGCCCACCTGCTTCAGGCACTGAGTGGCCAAGTGAGGCAGGATGCCTGCTATGAGAAGGAGGTTGGTGGGGGGGGGGGGAAAGGATCTATAGGAGTGGAGTGCCCCAGTGACGACTGAAAGGTTATCTCCCCCACCCAAACTGGTGGGCAGAGTTTAACACATGACCGGTGTAAGGCTCTCCCGCTCCTAAACAGGTGGGTGGAGCTAACACATGACTGGCACCTGCCACAGAGACATCTCCAAGACAGTGAACCACCAATCAACACGGGCCAGAGTGCCCTTGGGGCCCATCCCTTCCTGTTCCACCCTGGGCCCAACCCCCTCCCTTTCTGTCCTGTAAGAGGGACCCCAGGCAAGACACATGTTGCTGTGGCTGCTGGTTGTTGGCTATGGCTGCATCAGCCCGACTGGGTCCGATCCCCTGTCCCGTCCCCCTCCAATTCTGATCTTTACCTCCATGATGGCTTCTGTCCATTACCGGGGAATAAACTGTACTTTAAAATTCCCCGTTGTTCTGTTTCCTGTTTCCTTTCAAACCTAACAAAGACAAGACTACAGATTCCAGAGTCTGCAGCAAAGACAAAGATGGCAGACTCCAGTCTGAGTCTGCAACAAAGATGAAGAAGGCAGACTCTGGATGGAGTGAAGGCCTGGGTTCCGGGTGCTATAGGAAAACCTGTGTTGGAAGCCAAGGGAAGGAAGACCTATTGCAGGAATCTCTTTGTGCCACAGGCAATATATATATTTGGAACACTTAACTGCACACACACACACACACACACACACACATCTGGTGAAAGTTGCAAAGCACATTTAGTAGGGGGATTTGCTCCAGCAAGGGATGTCAGAGAAATCACTTGAGAGATGACATGTGGGAGCCAGTGTTGATCCAGCAGAGTGAGGGGTATGACCAAGAGCTTCCGCAGGGAAGGGAGCTGGGTGTGCTGAGGCCCTGGGAATGCCCATGTATAGTGAGTTCCTAGCGGATGTCAGGGGGCCTGTGGGGCTCACTGAGACTGAAAGGTAGGGAGGCACCAAGTGGTGCAGTTAGTTGCTATTTATATAATCTCCTTAAATGAACTAAATATTTCTTTGGTGATGGTGAACTCTGCAGTGCCTTTGGGACAGTGTGCCCCTAGATATAAACATCTATGTTGCAATTTTTTTTTCTTCTTCTGAAAATAGTTCAAGTCTTTAAAGTTCAGGAGGGAATAAGGAATGTGAGGAGATTAGTAATGAGATTATTATGGTCTATGAAGAAGTAAATCAAATTATATTTTAGGCCATTTAGATGGCAAGACATACCCAGAATTATCTTATCTTATCCTAAAACATTCTGAAATGGAATTTTTGGACTGGAACCCAGGTTCTTTGTCTGCAAGATTTGAAGAATGAATCCATGGACGGAAGGTGGTATAGCAAAGGTGCATATTTATTGAAGAACAAGTATAGACTCCCACATGGGAAGAGGGGAAAAGTCCCACAGAATGGACACCCCCATGGGGAGGGGGAAAGGGTTCCACTGAGTTCCTTTTCCCCTAAGGCTTATAAAGGCTGCAGATCCTGGTGCCTTGATATCCCATCTGATGGGTCACTATTCCCCTAGACTGGTTACTATAGTAACTCCTGGGCTCAAAGTATCAGGACTTTGGATCGTCTCTACTTCCCTCCTTCCTTATTGTTCTCCTATTCCCTTTGGGCTTTCTTCTTCTTCTGGATGAAGGGTTTCCTTTTTATTTTGTAAATATAGACCTTTTGCTGTTCCTAGCTCCTTCGTTCTATGGAAATGTACCTGTTGCAGTTTTTCAGCTTCCCTATTCTATACCTTGTGCTGATCTGCAGCCCTGTGCTTCCTTCCTGGTCCCCTTAATTTCCAAAATTACCTAAGCCTGTCCTATTTTACCCCTAAAATTCCTGTTTCAATGCTTCTAATGGTAACTGGGCACCAAACAATGTCAAAGTCAGTACAAACTCTGTCTTATCCATTATTTTCAATATTCAATGGCTTCTTAAAAAGTTCTCAACTTTTCTTTTTTTCTTTATGCTTTTATCAGTTAATGACCTCACTTGCCTTTTCTTCTAATTTTGTATCTTCAGACAAGAATGAAGTTTGGAAAGGATAATGTGATTTGCAAGCCAATTTAAGGGTCCCAAATTACTAAAGCTTTGTTTGATGGGGCAATATTCCTACCACTTCCACAAATGTGCTAACATACTCAACCCAGAACACTTTTATTAAATCCAAATAAGAAAAACATAATTGAGAGTGAAGAAATAGCTTTGTTATCCACCCCACCCACCCCCAGTTATCCTATATAATAAAGAGGTAATATGCAATTTGAACCGTACACACTCATGTCACAAGATGGTCACCCCCATGTTGTCACAAGATGGCCAGCAGGGGAGGGCAGTTGGGGGTGATCAGGCTGACCGGGAACAGTTAGGTGTCAATTATGCCATCAGGGGAGCAGTTAGGGGGCTATTAGGCTGGCAGACAGAGTTATTAGGGGCAATCAGGCAACCAGGCAACCACTCCTCTACTCACCATACTCCAAAGGTCCTCTTGATTAGCAAAAATGCAATCAAAGGAGGGACATAGGTGGGTTACATGAAATTCATTGGTGATGGAGTAAGGAGGCAGGAGAAAGCATGCTTGTGGGAAAGCCCTGGGATTGGGTAAAAAGTAAACTGATGGACGCTTACTTAGGTGAGTGCAGGAACAATTTACATGATAACGAAGGAATTTGAGGCATCTGTCCTGGTACCCACCACATTTGGTTGTACCTCAGGGGCTCCAGAGAAAAGGGAAGTTACAAGTTATTCAGACATCTCACAGATAGGTTATCTTAGAGGCAGGAAGGCAGATGGGCTCAGGAAAAGATCAAAGCTGATTTTTGTCTGGGAAACATTGGCCTAGAAAATGACTGCCCACTATAACCTGTTTGTAGTTAGATATTTAATTTTCAAACCATCCTTTGTGGTTACTTCAGGTCTCTGAGTCTGCAAGACTGCCACGCAGACCTTCCCTGAGCTCATCAGGTCAGCAAGTGGCTCTTTTCGTTCACAGATTTCAAATGAATGCCTCCCCCCACCCACCAGTTCTGAATTGCCCCTTCTTTTAGGTTAATCAACCTAAATATTAATTTTAGTGATCACTGTTAATTTCCCACCTCAATGCAGATATATCAAACATAGAGTTGTAGGGGGTTAATAAGAAATATGTTAAGAAACCTGTTAAAAATTTCTAAGTTGAGTGACTAAGGAGAAAATCTTTTGTCACAATAGTCTGTTTATCTTCTCTTGCTCCTTTCTCTGGGATATAACATTGTGTCTAACCAAGTCATTCAAGCCCAAGAGTCATTGCATTACAAGAAGACCTTGAGATCTAGTTCATCAAGCCCTTCAGCAACACCCAAAGCACTTGGTTCACCTCTCGGCAGACAAGGCATAAGCCCAAAGAAATAACAGATTTAACTAAGCTCTGCTGTCCTGAATGAACAGTAATAACATAACTTCTGTTCTACCATTTATTGTGCCCCTTTCACCCTTTTAATAACTTCTCTTTATCATTACTATTAATAATTGACTCTTTTAGCAAGCTTTCTCTAAACCCAATTCATCCAGAAAGAATTAGGAATTCCTTAACTTTGCAGAGCTCTGAGTTCAGACTTCTAGAAAACAAAACAAAACATATTTTCTATGTGTTTTGTTTTTTTTTCAGAGAGAGAGTGGAAGGGAGAGGGAGAGACACAGAGAGAGAAACATGCAACTGAGGTACATACCCTTGATGGGAATCAAACGCTTCAATCTGTGGATAGGGCTTAATTGGTTTTTTATCTATCTTCTTCACTATACTGCATTTGTTTTCAGATTAAGAATCCCTTTTTTATTTCCAAGAACTTGCAAATTTTCAGCTCTGTAATCTTTTCAATAGATGAATGAATGGATAACGGACAAATCTGTGGCAAGACTGATGATATGGTGGATGCTGTTACTCCTCACCTTGACCCCTTTAACAGGGATGCCACCATGTTTCCATCACACACTGCTCAAAGTGTTGGCCCTGATAACAATTCATACCTATCCCCTTCTCTTGAGAACTGCTATTGTTTCCATGCCCTTCAAATCTCAAACCTTGTCCAAGGTCTGACTTTGGGTAGAATACTTGCCTCAAGGTGGAATTAATTCTACGGTGTAATTTGTGCTACACCATATCCCTCTTACATCAACTGAAACAAGTCTCTAAGTGAGCTATACTATGCTTAGATCCCCCACCCCCTTCCACCAATCTGATTCCCTTACTTCCCTGTAGCTGAGCACAGTCCCCTAAGTAATCATTTGAACAACAATTCTTCATGTCTGGCTTTACTTCTAGAGAACTTGTCCTAATAGAATAGATAGACAGATGAATGGATGAATGCATGATTGAATGGAGCAACACATTGGGGAGTATATGTAAATATGAAAATCTATGAAGGCCAGGACTACAGGCAAGGATGTATCATGAATACTGGAGCTGGAGCTGGAGCTGATGCAAATATAACAAAGTTCGGATGCAAAGAAATCAGATACAGGCATAAAACTATCCTGGGGTTATTCTCAAAGTTTGATAAAAAAAAAAAAGTTCAAATATGGGTCTAAACTTAATTTAAAAAAAAACAACAACTGGAATTTGAAAAACACTTAGCTTATACAGGGGTGGGCAAACTTTTTGACTCGAGGGCCACAATGGGTTCTTAAACTGGACCGGAGGGCCGGAACAAAAGCATGGATGGAGTGTTTGTGTGAACTAATATAAATTCAAAGTAAACATCATTACATAAAAGGGTACGGTCTTTTTTTTTTTTTAATTTCAATAGTTTAGAACAGCCGAACGGGCGGGATCCGGCCCGAGGGCCATAGTTTGCCCACGGCTGGTAGTAGGTCAGAACCAAATAGCATTTCCACAACAGGAGTAAAATAAAGGACTCAGAGCCTGTATAATCCAGGCAGATGGTCTAGGTAGCAGGCTCAGAAATCTTGGTAACATCCCATCTAGAGTAAAGACTAATTTAAATTATTTCTAGTCACAACATGCAGTGCTGCAACACTTTACTGAAGTAGTTTTATATCTGAACTCTTAATCCTTTTCAGTATCACAGTGTTAATCTGTGAATTTCCATTTAACCAACGTAATTGTTGGAGTCAACAGACCCCTCTCACTCCCTAAAAGTGTTTGTGCTGTGAAGTAAAAGGCAGTTGTGATACTCGATAGCAAATATACATATGGTTGTCTGTGTGTGTGACAAGCACATGTGTATTTCACTGTTCTAGCCTTCCTTGTTAAAAAGACAGGTATTTCTGTTTTGTTTTGTTTTCTTTTTGTTTTTCTATATGCCCGCCTCTGCAGCTCGCACGTGTGTGTGCGCGCGCACACACACACAGTCACCTCCCCCCCCCACACACACCATCAAACCTTCCCAAGGGAAGATAGTCAGAGCTGCCTTTGCACAGGAATGGTATCGTTACTCTCACAGCTTTATCCCATGGGGACATTTACATTTATAACACCCCTTAGTAGAATTCTAACTGTAACTAGAGCAGCAAACAAGTTTTCTACAGAAAACTCAGATTTGCCAAAGTCAGTATTACATTTTAAACCTTGTTTGCATTTCATCTAGAAATATTAAACCATTTCACAAGCAATCTCCATAATGAATCAAAATAATGTCTTGTGACAAGCTAACAGGTCCATGCAAAAACCCCAATTTTACACAGGTAAATAATAAGTAAACTAAATTCCCCTTATTAGGAATTTTGTGCAGAATGAATATATTGCAATTACTTAAAAAAAATGCTCTTCCCACTGACAAGAGAATGAAATCTCCAGAAAATATAATAATTTAATTCAAAAAAATAACCAAAATATTCTAAATATTAACCTGACACTAGCTATCATTGATTTTAGTTATTTTTACCTGAAATATGTGTCTCCAAAATCCATTTTAAACAATTTATCAAAATTAAGTAACACCTGTATCACCCATTATATGATTCCACTAGGAAATATTTTTCACAAATTATTGCCAGGTTTGAACATAAACTTCTTATAGAATTTCCAGTGTCTGAAATGCTGAAATTTCTCTGAAGGCAATATTCCCTAAAGACAAATTATATGTTTATGGCATTGATTGCGGTGATGGTTTAACAGATGTATATTTATCTCCAAACTCATCAGATTGTATACATTAAATATGTATTGCTTTCTGTGGATTATCATACCTCAATTTTTTAAAAAATTAAGCTATACGCTCCATGCAAGCAGAGAATGTCTGGGTTTTTTTGCCACTAGATTCCAAGCAATTTCTCCCCAGAGACCCTTACCAGGCAGAAACATTTTATTACCAAGCCATGAGCTCACAGGCTAAAGAGTTTAAACATATTAAATGAAAGAAAACTATTTAAATGACAGAGCATGAGGCAAGATTATTGGAATATGTTGATAAATATATTTTCTATAATAAATATTTTCAAATGACAAGAGAGGATATTCATAAACCAAGACAGGAATAATAATTCATACAAATATAAAATAAGTTATGCCTCCTATATAATAAAGGGCTAATATGCAAATTAACTGAACAGTAGAACCACCGGTCACTATAATAGATACTGACAACCAGAGGGCAGATGCTCAATGCAGGAACTTCCCCCTTGTGGTCAGTGTGCTCCCACTGGAGAGCACTGTTTAGCCAGAAGCTGGGCTCATGGCTGGCGAGTGTAGTCGTGGTGGGGAGAGCCTCTCCTGCCTCTGTGGCAGCACTAAGGATGTCCTACTGTTGACAGGGAGGGAGCCTAAGCCTTGAGTTGGACATCCCCTGAGGGGTCCCGGACTGCAAGAGGGTGCAGGCAGGGCTGAGGGACCCACTCAAGTTCATGAATTTTGTGCACCGGGCCTCTAGTATTATAATGATTGAAAGAGAACAAAGAGATATGATACAATGGGCGGGGGGGGGGGGAATCAGTGAGCATGATGATAAATCACTGTGAAAAACTCTCTGAGAAGGCAACAGGAAATAATGAGAAGGTAGGTGACATAAATATAAAGCTTATGAATTATTAAATAGAACTAGACAGAAGTAGAGGCCAATAAACACATAATGGAGCTCCTGAAGAGAGAAACAAAATAAACAAATACAGATAAACATTCATGCTCACATAGGAGGATACATTTCATAAAATGACAATAAATGTCAAAAAATTAAAGAAATATTAGAAATCTCAGGTTGAAATGACTCATAGAGTGCAAAGCATTTATATGAAGAAAAACTAAGGTACACTTATAAACTTAAAATGGCATAAAAGCTTCCAGAATAGAACAGATTACCAGTAAAGCAGTAAGGCTCATAGAGATATCAGAATTCTTAAGAGCAAATCAACTGTTTAAAAAAATATTTGAGTGATAATTTTAAAGTGGTTGATGGAAGGTAAGCTTGAACCTAAATTCAGCTCAATTTGTGTTAGATATTTGAAAGCTCAGAAAATTAGTCACTCAAAGATCTGCTCTGAGAACACTATTGGAAAAATAATCTTATCTAATATTAGACATGTACCTAAATAGACTGTACCTCTGCTATGCCCACAGCCAATCAGAGTGAGTATGTGAATTAGAAGGCCAAATATGGTGGCCGCCCAGCTGCTTCAGTGGTGGAATGGTTGGGTGGGGCAGGACGCCTGCTATGAGAGGGAGGGTGGGGTCCAAAGGGATCTACAGGAGCAGAGTGCTGCAATGAAGACAAGACTGCAGACTCCGGACTGCAGACTTCGGAGTCTGCAGTGAAGACAAAGATGGCAGACTCCAGCTGGAGTGTGAAGCAAAGATAAAGAAGGCAGACTCTGGCCTGAGCAAAGGCCTGGGTCCTGGGTGCCAGAGGAAAACAGGTGCTGGAAGCCAAGAGAAAGAAGGCCTATTGCACAAATCTCTTTGTGCAAAAGGTTTCTAGTGAAATATATAAATATAAGAAAATGATGAAGAAAGTATGAAAGTAAAAATAAGCAACTTTATAAATAGTCAAGTAAATATGTCTGTATATAAATACATATAAGTATATACACATATATGTACACTATATGTTCAAAACAATCCAGAACAAAATTTTTAGGCAAAAGTAACAAGATGAGAGTTGCAGAAGATGGGATAATCCATTGATGTGAGAGAGAAACATCAGTTGGCTGCCTTCCATATGTGCCCTGACCGGGGATCAAACCAGCAATCTAAATATGTGCCCTCACCGGAATCAAACTGGCTACATTTTGTTGTAGAGACAATTTTCCAACCAACTGAACCACACTGACCAGGGCTTGATTTCTTCATTTGTGTTTTGTGCTTCTAATATCTGTGGCATTCAAGTTGACTGGTCAATAAGCCATCTTGAGGCTTATCAGACTGGTGCATGTGTTAACTGCAAGTTTGAAAACATGAACAAGAGTGGATAATTACTATCATGGTAAAGACTGTGATTGGTTAATAAGGAATGTGAAGCAAGAAGAGAATAATTGCTTGTGTGCATTCAGAATGGTTGCAAGTAGAACAACTAGAAAGAATGGATCGCTATATATCACAACATCCACCCTACTGAAAAGTTAACTCCATGAGTTAGGGAGTTTATCAGGTTTACTCCATAGAACTTGGAACAATGCCTGAAACAAATAGCTTCTCAATATATTCATGTGTTATCAAGGAAGGAAGGAAGGAAGGAAGGAAGGAAGGAAGGAAGGAAGGAAGGAAGGAAGGAAGGAAGGAAGGAAAGAAGAAAGCCAGATTTTCACAGGAAATTCTCAGAAATATAGATTTTGTAGATATATGAAAAAGCACTCTTTGCCTTTTTCCATCTCAACCTTTGGGGATATACACCTCTGTAATGTAGACATATAAGAGTTGAAACTTTAATTTCCTCCCTTGATGTTAGATGAGTCATTATGAAAACAAAGGAATTATATGGGGAACATTCAGTTTTAGGAAGGAAATTACTTATGGGGGACATTCTTAGTCTGGAAGCAAAAGGTGAGCAAGGCCTTCTATCCCACACACCAGAGCTCAACTAATTTATTTTGCTTTTAAAAAGCTTCTTTTACACTAAGTTATTTGATTAGTTTTATAATTCTCCTTCTCTATGCAAATAAGCTTATGACATTTTCCTAAAGGGATATAAACCACAACTGAAACATGCATTCTCTTCAAATAAGTTGAGGAAAATAATGTGAAAGGACATTGTAAGGAATAAATTATGAATTTTAATTTCTATAGAAACAGAAAATGTATGCCAAAACCGGTTTGGCTCAATGGATGAGCATCAGCCTATGAACTGAAGGGTCCCAGGTTGATTCTGGTCAAGGGCACATACCTTGGTTGTGGGCACATTCCCAGTGGGGGGTGTGCAGGAGGAAGCTGATCCATGTTTCTCTCTCATCGATGTTTCTAACTCTCTCTCCCTCTTCCTTCCTCTCTGTAAAAAATCAATAAAATATATATTTTTAAAAAGAAACATAAAATGTAAAGTTAGAAATGTAAAGCAAACTAATAAGTTGCCCCTTTTAAAGTATTTTGAGAGAATTATTTAAAACTAGTGACCTGATGTAAAGATTTGTGCACATTGATAGGAAATTAATAAGAAGGTGGCGAGTAGGGTGGGACTGGGTGGGAAGGCCAGACGTGCCCTGGAACCAACCTCCCTCCTGCGTTGAGCATCTGCCCCCAGTGGTCAGTGCATGTCATAGCTACCAGTCAGATAGATACTAAGCATATTAGCCAAATGTTTTTATAGATTTAGAGAGGAAAAGAGATGGAAACATCAATAGTGAGCTGCCTCTTGCATACTTCCCATAGGGGATCCAGCAGCAACCCTAGCATGTGCCCTGATCAGGAATCGAACCATGACCTCCTGAATCATGGGTCAATGCTCAACCATTGAGCAACACCAGCTGGGCTTGAGAGTATTTTTTAATCTTCAAATATTAATAAGGATGTTATACAGATGTGTTTCTTTTTAATAAGAATAAAACGGATTGATGTTAGGGCATCAATTTATTAATTCAGGATGAGAATCTCAGAGGTTTTTTACTCAAATTACAAATACATGAAGAGGTGACAGTCTTCCAGGTAAAGAAACATGAATTTTTAAGATAACATAGAAGTGGGCATCGCTCTTGTTCTCATAAGTATATTAAACCAGTATTTCAAGACTACCATATTGTCTATATAACTAATGCAGTCTTTAATATTATTTAATGATTTAGCGATGCATTTGTCTTAAATACAGAGCAGGGCTAACAGATCAACCTTTTCCAATATTTTTAGAAGTTGTTTTGTGTATTCTAACAAGGGGGAGAAAAGGCGCAGCTTGCACTGATATATATGCAGTGCAGTGCTCAGCATTGCTTCAAGACACAACCAGAAATGGTATAAATTTACAAAGGAGATGGAAAGATAACTGGAAATGAATTTAATGGCATATATCGCTAAAACAGAAGCATTCATTATAAATATTTATGGGCATAATTGATCTCCCCTTTTACACACTCTTACTGCATTCCTAGCACATTTCATCAGCGTGAAAGCCTGGGAGAAGAAATAGGTCCCAAAAATACGATTGTAATACTTTACTGTCCTTCAGAAGACCTGTAAGAAAGCTTGGAGCAAAGGATAATAAGTATGCATTTAAAATGATTAAATACTAATGCTGCAAACTTCACAAGTGATGAAATCGCTGGTACTTTAATCCGGACACATTCAGATTAACAGGATGTCTGTAGGACAGTTTGATAAATGCTTTGTTCTTACACAGTGCAGCGGTGTCCAGAATTCAAGAGCCTTTGCCTCCAGTCCCTGTTCATTAATTGGCTGGTGTCTGTACATATATTAGAACCATGCTGTTAAGTTAACAAAATTTTCTCTTTCAGACACACATGGAGTTTTAAGAATCCACAGGAGTGTACAAGAAAAGCAATGGCGATGCTGTAGATGTGAATGATCATTTTAAAATGGGAACTATTTTTTTTTCTAACTGAAAGAGGCAGTTATAATTTAGATAAGGTCATTGAACATTAAGCCAGCTTTTCATTAAGTTGCCGTTGCTGTTTGTAAGTCAAAATATCATATCAAATTTAGATCTATCACATTACAAACAACATTTTTGTTATAGACATTTTACCATTTAACATAGGTTGTAAACAGACTTAAAGGAAACAGATTTTATTAAAATTTCCTTTTCAAATTGACATAAAAATCTGCATTAGGATAAAATAAAGACTACTGGACAACTTTAATTTTTGTGCATTGTGAGAAAATTCATCTGATAAGGGGAAAGAAAGTCCCCTGCGATCGGATGTTTAATATATGTATCCATATTTCACAACCATTTCATTCCAGTCAATAAACAAAGGTTAAATCTCACTCTATTTTCAGTTTCTGTATCTATAAAACAGACTCCAGTACACTGCATATAAAGATTAACTTCATTATTTTATTTGTTGTGTGTTTATTAGTTTTCACCAAAGTAGGACATAACACTATATGTTTATTGTCTAGCTAACAAGCATAATAATTCTCTATTCTTTGCAGTGTGGTGGGGAAAGAAAGATGAAAAATCCTCAAATGACCCAAGGAAACTATGAGGAGTGAGAAGCTACTTTCCCAGCCCCACTTGTACACACAC
This sequence comes from Vespertilio murinus, assembly GCA_963924515.1. NCBI lineage: Eukaryota > Metazoa > Chordata > Mammalia > Chiroptera > Vespertilionidae > Vespertilio > Vespertilio murinus. The sequence continues at coordinate 130,452,390 of OZ004707.1, read as the reverse complement.
CCCTGGCCATGAGGAATACTGATGTTTTCCCACAGCACCGTTATCCTAGGGGCCAAGATGCAACTTGTAAGGAGAAGGCTTCCTGCCTGACTTCTGGATCACAATCTACCCCAGGTTTTTAGAAATTCTCTCAAAAACTAAACTAAATAGCCTAGCCCAGTGGTCGACAAACTCATTAGTCAACAGAGCCAAATATCAACGGTACAACGATTGAAATTTCTTTTGAGAGCCAAATTTTTAAAACTTAAACTTCTTCTAATGGCACTTCTTCAAAATAGACTCCCCCAGGCCGTGGTATTTTGTGGAAGAGCCACACTCAAGGGGACAAAGAGCCCACGTGGGTGCACAAGCCTCAGTTTGCCGACCACGGGCCTGTCAGAACTAGCAACCCAATAGGGTTTAAGTAAGCATTCTCTGTCCTAACCTCAGTCTCAGATCTTTTAGGCTAATGATTGTCGTTGAAACTCATTAAAGTTATATTTTGTAATTATAAATAATTGACAACTTATTAACTGTTATAATTTTTAAAAATTAATTTCTCTAAGACAATATAAAAAAACTTAGACAATTATTACAAAAAAGAAGACAGGAAATCAATTTTCTAAATGTTCTGGAGGCTAAAGGAATGGTTTTAATTTTTATTCATTCTTTTGTCAGTGTTCCATCCTTCACCTGTCTCCTATACTTTATCTTCTGTGGGACAAACAGGGCTGAGCAGGAACAATCGTCAGACACAGGACCTCCGCACCCCGTTATTTTCTGAATGTACTTGTTTCTAGGGAAAGGAAATGCACTCTGAACAGGGCCAGAACTCGGACATTTTCAGATTTGTATATCTTCTCTTCCCACAGCACTGTTGATCTTTAATTTTTGCTTCACTTCAACACTCCGGACTCTATTGCTTCTGTCACCACTCTTTTTTTTAAATTGATTTTTCACAGAGAGGAAGGGATAGGGATAGAGAGTCAGAAACATCCATGAGATCTCACATAGACCAGCCGCCTCCTGCACACCACTACTGGGGATGTGCCTGCAACCAAGGTACGTGCCCTTGACCGGAATTGAACCTGGGACCTTTCAGTCCGCAGATGACGCTCTATCCACTGAGCCAAACCGGTTTCGGCCCTGTCACCACTCTTATCTCTGTGATTCTGTCTCTGCTTTCTGCCCTCCTCACTCTCTGGGGCCTCAGCAATGCATCCTCCTTACTATTCATCATGCGAGGACAGGCTCTATCTAGGGTCACTTGCCTCAGAGCTTTGAACTTTGAATGATAGTGTCAGTCCAGAAAGACCTTTGCTTCTCAGCACATTTCAGCAGTTAATTATCTCACTTCCAAGTCAACTCAAATGTCATTTTCTCAGAGGAAGCTACTCTGGTAATTCTATTTAAACCCTAACTTCTGGAGGTACTTCCACTCCTAAACTCTCTGTTCTTAATCTACATTTTCTTCCATAGCCCATAAACTAGAAATTACATTCCAGTTTACTAGAAATTTACTTCCATTGTTTACGGTATTTCTTGTTTATCGTTTAACAGATACATGCACATTGTCTATTATATATAATAGTTCCTAGATGAGAGCATCATACATAATGGATTAGTTAATTAATTAAAGGTAGTTACATATTTACACTTAAAACTACAACATGAGCACATCTTTTTTAAAAAATATATATTTTATTGATATTTTACAGAGAGGAAGGGAGAGAGAGAGAGAGCCAGAAACGTTGATGAGAGAGAAACATCTACCAGCTGCCTCCTGCACACCTCCTACCGGGGATGTGCCCGCAACCAAGGTACATGCCCTTGACCGGAATTGAACCTGGGACCTCTCAGCCCGCAGACGGAAGCTCCACCACTGAGCCAAGCGGGTTTCAGCAACATGAGCATATCTTAAAATAAGTACTAAGTACTGTGAAGTTTTGGATGTTTCAATTGAATGTGATCGTGGTTACAATTGTTCCACTTGCTCATTTGGCAGCTGAAACATCAGGCCTTATGAGGCTAACATATTACTCAGAATCAACAAGCATCTGATTTATATAGTCTGGATATTCAGACTGGTTTTTCTGCCCTTAGATTTATCTGTACGAGGCTGTGAAGAAGATGGAAGAAATCTTTTAGGTCAGTGGTTCTCAGCCTCTTTAATGCCATGACCCTTAAGTACAGTTCCTCATGTTGTGACCCCCAACCATAAAGTTATTTTTGTTGCTACTTCATAACTGTAATGTTGCTACTGTTATGAATTGTAATGTAAATATCTTGTGTTTTCTGATGGTCTTAGGCAACCCTGCTAGTAGTTCTCAACCTGCCAGTTATGACCCACAGGTTGAGAACAGCTGCTGTAGAGCCTAAGACCATCGGAAAACACAAATATTTACATTACAATTCACAACAGTAGCAACATTGCAGTTATGAAGTAGCAACGAAAATAATTTTATGGTCGGGGGTCACCACAACATGAGGAGCTGTATTAAAGGGTCACAGCATTAAAAAGGTCGAGAGCCACTGAATAGAGGATTCCTTTGGGATGAGTTGCCAGTGACGTAACACCTCCCCAGTGCGAGGGGTGTTTCTTCCCCAGGATGAATGAGAGGGACGTCCAGGGGACCACTCAGGGACCTTGACAACAGCTTCCTTGAGGCCTGTAATTCTCACGTGGAAGTCTGTGGCCAGGACGAAGGGTGGCTGAAGCTGACTTGAGTGCAGGGTGAAGAGAGTTCGATTGGGAAGTGCTGCATTTCCCCGGAAGGAAGGCAACTGTGCATGCTGCCCAGGGAGCTGATGAGCGTCTGAGGAAGTGAGCCAACCTGGGAGCAGCTCAAAGGGTATTCACTGACCAGGAGGGACAAAACTTAAGAAACAAAGTAACCTAGATACTGGCGCTAGAATGAGTCGTACACTTTTTGGACTGCTTTGTACGTACATCTTGCACGATGTACCTCATTATTAATAATTCCAAATTCACTTACATCTGGAATGAAGAGAAAAAATGACAAAGTGTTTTTGATAACATACTATTAAGTGGAAGAAAAGAAACCCCTTTAAATTATCCTGCTTATAAACCAAGATTTCTGGGCATTTGTTATACAGATATTATTCCTTCACTTGTGACAATTTTGTGTTTGATAAATGGCAATACCACTTGGTCTTTGCATTTCATTCTGAAAGATAATTTATGCCGGATGTTATAAAAGTAAACAAATCATGCACATTTGTGACTTTCTTACATTCTTCTGTTAATAATTTTTAAAAGTCCAGCTGTCACTGCCTCAAATAAGGAAATTACATTTGGATATCATAGAATGACAATCATTTAGGGCTTTTTTGTGTTTTTTAAAATTTAAGTTTTTATTGTTTAAAGTATTACTTATTTCTCCTTTTTTCCCCTTGACCTCTCCCTGCTGCCCCCAAGTACATGCCTTCTCCCCACCCTCTCTGTGTTCATTGGCTATGCTCATATGCATTCATGCAAGTCCTTTGGTTGATCTCTTATCCCCTCAACTCCCACCTTCCCTCATAGATTGGACAGTCTTTTTTTTTTTAATATATTTTATTGATATTTCACAGAGAGGAAGGGAGAGGGATAGAGAGCTAGAAACGTCGATGAGAGAGAAACATTGACCAGCTGCCTCTTGCACAGCCCCTACCGGGGATGTGCCCGCAACCAAGGTACATGCCCCTGACCAGAATCGAACCTGGGACCTTTCAGTCCGCAGACCGACGCTCTACCACTGAGCCAAACCGGTTTCGGCAGATTGGACAGTCTTAATGTTTCTATGACTCTGGTTCTATCTTTGTTCATCAGCTTATATTGTTCATTATGTTCCACGAATGAGTGGGGCCATATGTCTCTTGGCCTTCCTTAAGTCCTCTTTCAAAAAGTGTCTATTTAGGTTCTTTGCCCATTTTCTAATTGGATTGTTTATTTTCCTTTCTCCGACTGGCTCATTTTACTTAGCATAATGCTCTCCACTTCCATTCATGCAAATGGTAAGAATTCCTTCTTTTTATAGTAGCATAGTGTTCCATTATGTAGATGAACCACAGTTTTCTAATCCACTAATCTGCTGATGGGCACTTAATCTGTTTCCAAATCTTCCCTATTATAAATTGTGCTGCTATGAATTTATGGGTGCATATATCCTTTCTGATTGATGTTTCCGTTTTCTTATAATATATTTCTAGAAAAGTCCATACTGTCTTCCACAGTGGTTGCACCAGTCTGCATTCCCACCAAAGGTTTCTTTTTCTCCATATCCTCACCAGCAATTGTCATTTGTTGATTTGTTGATGATAGACATTCTGACAAGTGTGAGATGGTACCACATTGTTGTTTTAATTTGTATATCTCGGGTGATTAGTGACTTTGAGCATGTTTTCATATGTCTCTTGGCCTTCCTTAAGTCCTCTTTCAAAAAGTGTCTATTTAGGTTCTTTGCCCATTTTCTAATTGGATTGTTTATCTTCCTTTTGTTAGTTGTATGAGTTCCCTATCCATTTTGTCGATTAAACCCTTATCAGAGATAACAGTGGCAAATATGTTCCCCCATGAAGTGGGCTTTCTTGTTGTTTTGTTGATGGTTTCTTTTGCTGTGCAGAAGCTTTTTATTTTGATGTAATCCTATTTATTTATTTTCTCCTTTCTGAGGAGCTGTATTGGTAAAAATATTCCAATGACATATGTCTGATATTTTGCTGTCTATGGATTTTTGTAAAATTTCTATTTTCCATTTTGAGTTCATTTTTGTGTATGGAGTCAATTGATGTTCTATTTTTATTTTATGTCCATATTATTTTTGTTAGAAAACTGTTAAAATTTTAATTAGAAAACCGTTCACATTCACAGATCAGTTGCAACAATAATTCAATGAATTTCTATATATCAGCATTCATCTAGATTCACCCATTATAGTTTTACTTTTTTGTCTTCTAATCCCGGGGGGTGGGGTGGGGGAGGGGGAAGGGATGGACTATAATAGTAATTATTGTTGGCAAACCTTTATTTAATGGAGTCATTTAAAAAAGTTGTGCACTTCCTGGTTCTTCACTCCTAAATACCTTAGCATGTGTCTCCAAGGAATATCATCTGCATATTTATAGGCCACAACTGTTATGCTCAGTTATAAGATAGGGGAGAAGGTTGTTAACACCAAGTTTACACAAAGGTAAAATTCCTCAAGAGCACACACATTTTGCAGCAGATTCTGAGGAAGAGGATAATGCAGAAGCCAGCTGTGGAGGACCACTTTCTCCTTCTTAATTTTCCAATTAGCCCATTGGCAAAAGACTGCGGAAGTGTGGAGCTGCCAGACAGGTTATACATGGATAAAAACACAAATCACATAAAAAAAGCTCGTGCCCTAAATGGATTACATGTTATCAATGTTCTGAATGTTTTACTGTACTGATTGGGTTAGATATATGAACCTACTTTTCAATAAAATGAAATGTGAATCATAGATAAACTACTCAGTCTCACTCTCATTCATAATAAAAGAAATGTAAATCAAAACTACAGAGATACATTTCCCATCTAATAGCTCAGTAAATATTTAAAAATTTGACAACCTGCTCTGTTGACACACCAGTGAAAACATAGGCACTCATACATCACTGGTTGGAATACAAAATTTAAAGAGACATTTGGTAATATCTAGCAAAATTACATTGGCACTTTTCCTTTGGCCCAATAATCTTGCTTTGAGGAATACATCCTAAGGCACATTGACAAAAGTACCACCAACAAGAAAATAAATTCAAACAACAACAAAGAAAGCCTAGAAAGATGTATTTACAATTTGTAAGTCTAATAATAATAGCATTATAGCAACAGACTAAAGCACAAATGCCATTGCTGTGGCTAAATAAACTGTTATGTCAAAAACTTCACACAACAATAGTACACAGCTGAAAAAGGAATGATACAAATGTCTGCATATAGTCTATCTTCACTAATAAAAGGAAAATATGCAAATTGACCAACCCTCCACTACACCCACCAGCTAAGTATGAGTATGCAGGAGGCAACTGATCAATGATTCCCTCTCATCATTGCTGTTTCTCTCTCTCCCTCTTACTTCCTCTCTGAAATCAATTTAAAAACAATTTTTTAAGAGGCCTGGAGTGATGGACTATAGCCAATGGGAATGGGAATGATTACTACCAAGATTTTAAAACCTGGCCATTCTCTGTGGCAGCTTTATTTGATAGAACATGTTAACAATTGTATGTCCTTAGGGAAACTTCACTTTATTATTCTCTGAAGACATACTTGGCAATAATGAAAACTCATGGTATCCTATCTAATAATAGTGTAATATGCAAATTGACCCTCACACCAAGACACAAGATAGCTACCCCCATGTGGTCAAAGATGGCCACCCCCATGTGGACACAAGATGGCCATTACAAGATGGCCACCACAATATGGCCTGCTATGGGAGGGGGAGGGCAGCTATGGGAAGTTAGGGGTGACCAGGACAGCAGAAAAGGGCAGTTGGGGGAGACCAGGCCAGCAAGGGAGGGCAGTTAGGGGGGACCAGGCCTACAGGGGAGGGCAGTTGTGGGCAATCAGGCAACCAGGCAGGGCAGTTAAGGGTGACCAGGTTGGCAGAGTTCTGCAGTTAGGGGGAGACCAGGTCATCAGGGGAAGGCAGTTGTGGGGGGACCAAGACTGCAGGGGAGGGCAGTTATGGGTGATTAGACCAGCAGGAAGGGCAGTTAGGGGTGACCAGATCTGCAAGGGAGGGGAGTTGAGGGAGGAGGGTGATCAGGACTGCAGGGAGGACATTTGGGGGGGACCCAGGCCTATAAGGGATGGCAGTTAGGGGGTACCAGGTCTGCAGGGGATGGCAGTTGTGGGGGGCAGGCCTGCAGGGGAGGGCATTTGAGGGGATCAGGCCTGATGAGGAAGGTAGTTGGTGTGTGTGTGTGTGGGGGGGGGATGCCTGCAGGGGAGGACACTTGGGAGGACCCAGGCCTGAAGGGAAGGGTAGTTGGGGGGGGGAGCTGGCCAGCAGGGGAGGGCAGCTGGGGGGGACCAGGCCTGCAGAGAGAGTAGTTAAGAGACAACAGTCCTGGGTTGGCTCCCAATTGGGATCGGGCCTAAACGGGTGGTCGGACATCTCTCAAGCAGTCCCAGATTGGAGAGGGTGCAGGCTGGGCTGAGTGACACACCACCCCTTGCATAAATTTTGTGCACTGGGCGTCTAGAGTATATATATTTACTATGTGCAAACAGTATTAATTTAATACTCATACTGACTCTGGGATGTAGGTACTATTATCATTAGTCATTTTACAGATAACTAGACTAAGATGCAAACTGATAAAGTAGTTACTCCAGATCTTATAGCTAGTAAGTGGTACACCCAGGCTCCAAATTCAGACAGTGTAAATTTAGAAACTATGCTCTTAATCACCATGCTATACCATCAACCAGCACAGTTCAATCATGCTTTATGAGGAACTATTGACACTACACCTGTTGTAGAGAATGTCCATCTATCACTTGAGAAAGAACATTCATAAATGTTTTAACCTGTAAAAGAACACAGTGATTGCTGTCACTTATTTCTTTGCTTATAATATTCCCCCCACCACACACACACACACACACACACACACACAAGCCTCTTTTCCTTCCTAAGAGCCTTTAACTGAGGGAAAACTTCTGGGTCAGTGGAAAGTTTAGAATTTGACTTTATGTCACTTAAACACTGGTATGCAAAACTTTCTAGAGAACAGAGATTAATCAACATATCAATGATCACCAAGAAATAAAATAGTGCAGTTGAAATTTGAATCTATGCCTCTTAGATATCAAAGACGTTCATACACCTGTTTAAATACTGCTATGCTGACCACTAACTGTGGGCCAATTAGATAATCTCACTTTATCTTTACTTTTCTTACTTCGCAAAGGATGTCATAAATACAATGGATATAACTCCTACCTTAAAGACTCAAAGTATTGAAAACAGAATGCACAGTAACATTAATTTATCATTTTCACTTTTCCTTTTATCATTGCTTTAATGTTCAACCATCTGTTTATTCACATTTTGCTTTTAAGCTTACAATGATAGTAATAATCATGCTAAGGGTATTGAAATCATGAAAGTGGGGAAAGAGAAGGAAAAGAAGGCAGAGGATAATACCTTCCCTTTTTTACTATTACTCCTACAAGAAGCAAAGTATTTTTATTATAAGACATCAAATGCAAACTAAATGTGAGGAATCCAAGTGTCAAACATGAAATAACCATACTCCTTTGGCCCTTAAATAATTAGGTATGAAATTTACTTATCTTAATAGAAATAGGACATGAATGTTGTTGCCTTTCTACAGAGTCCTGTAGTCCTATTTATTGTTCCCCATCTAGCACTGTGACAGCTAAAGGGAGTACACTTTGAAAAAAAATCTGCTTTTATAATTGTACTAGAGGTCTGGTGCATGAAATTCGTGCACAGGTAGGGTCCCTAGGCCTAGCTGGCAATCAGGGCCAATCAGGGTCTTCCAGCTGCTGGCCAGGGCCTTCCTTCATTCTACTCCACACCCTGGTGGTCAGCACACACCATAGCGAATGAACAAACTCCTGGTCGAACTCCTGAGGAGACACTTTGCCTATTAGCCTTTTATATACATCCAGAGGGCCAAATGGGAAGATACCTGGACATTGTTTAGATTGTTGCTGACTGGGCCCGGGATATTGACAGAATCATGTCAGTTACACTCCTGCCCTGGGAGTGCGGAGATGTTCTTAGTTCCTGGCTTGTGTTTGTCAGGCAGGAAGGAGTGGGTGGGATCTGGTCCCTCCTAGGCTTCTTGTTTTTTCCTGTGAAAACCCCACCTTTTGTGTATTTGAGAATAAATAGAGGTGCTGTGTGGCTCAGGAGTCGTCAGTCTGCCTCTCCAGCAGGAGAGGTCAGCGGCCCTCCCAGCTCCCAGCTTAAAATCTATCTCTGTGTCTTCTCTCTTTATTTCTAATATTTCTCAATCCCTGGCCACCTCCCCTTGGAACCGGTTCGTTCATCTCTCTTTCCGTGCGGGACATGGAGAAGGGAGATCCCGCCACATCAGGCCCCCGCATATACATAGATTTCATTAGATGGCATGAAAGATTTTATTAAAAGTCTACTCCTGTAGCAGAAATATCTCTTAAGAATGGTCTTCCATGAGTTGTTAAATGACTTCTTTCTCAAACAGTTTTCGGCAGCTTGAGCTGGCCACACTTTATAAATCTAATAAATAAATATTTATGGGATTATCTGCTTACTTTTGGAAATAAGACTTGAGTGGATGAGTAAATTGGGTGAAAGATTTTTCAGTCCTTATACTTCTCTTGAGAGTAATTGGCTCAACTATTTTCTAAAATGCATGTTTCATTTATATCCATTTTGATAATTACCTTTTTACTTTCCATCATATAGAAAATCAGTTTAAGTAGATACAATCTAGCATTGCTAGTATGTGACAGAATCCTAATTGTTCCCAAGAGTATATTGAAGTGTCAGGTTTTTTGAGTAACATTAATGCCACTTATCTGTAGAGTGCAGTGTTCTTTACAAGAACAAGCATCTTCCAGAAGCTTTATTAATGAATTATGTACAGTAATGCTTCTGTCTGTAAAACAGTAAATGGGTCTGAAAATTGTTGGCATATCTGGACGCCTCTTGGTCCCTAATGCACATTAGTGATAATAAGGTTATTATTCTCAATTACCTAATACAAGAATCCATTAGAGTATAAATGTATATGCTTTGATGCTCTTAACCTCTTAGTCATTAATTAATGTTTCTGAAGTTTATCAGAGATATTATAAATCATAAAACAATTCCACTAAAATATACATAGACAGCATATGACATAACCAACAGAAATGTGCCTAGTACCATACTAAGTGTGACTTAGCTGTCCAGTTTAGCCTGGAAAATGACTTCTAGAAATCAATTATTGATCAGTGGTTATCACATTCAGTTGCCTATGCATAAATTGCACAGAAATTTTCTTCAGTGAAGTACTTTATAACGAAAGGTTGAGAATCATTGATCTGTACCATGGAATAAAGGCATACTTTGAATAAAGAGTTCACTTAGCATCCTGTATAATAAAAGCTTAATACACTAAGTATCCAGCTATTCATTTGACAGTTTGACCAGTCATTATGATGCACACTGATCACCAGGGAGCAGATGCTTGTTGCTGGGATCTGGCTTATCAGGACTGGGAGAGACTGGCAGGTCATGCCCTGAATGAATCTGTGTATCAGGCCTCTAATCTAACCTAATAATAGAGTGATATGCAAATTAATCAACACTCTGATACACCAGCCATGCCTGCCAACCATGCCCACCAGCCAATCAGAGTGAGTATGCAAATTAACACAACAAAGATGGCAGTTAATTTGCATATGAAGAGGAAGGAAGGAGTGAAGACTGAAGACAGCATAGAAGGAAGAGGGAGGCAGTGGGTCAGGTGAGTGGAGAGCAGGGCACACAGCACTAGGTAGGAGGCGTCAGCAGGCAGGACCCTGGAGACTGTGGTGGAGGTGGCTGTGGGCATGATGGGGCAGGTGGGGCATGCCCCACCTGTCCGCCTGCCCTGCCCTCCACAACAGTGGAAGAGGTGGGGGGTGGGAGAGGTGAGGGTGTCAGAAGGGAACTCATCAGGCAGAGGCTTTAAGCTTGGGAAGAGGCTGAGCCTGTGATTAGAGAGGCAGGGGTCCCCTTCCCAAGCCTAAAACCTGGGGTGGAGGCTTTAGGCTTGAGAAAAAGATGAGCCTGTGATCAGAAGTTCTGTGGGGGAGGGAGGAGTGATGACACTTCCCAAGCCTAAACCTGGAGTGGAGGCTTTAGGCTTCGGAAGGGGCTGAGTTTGGAATTGGAGGGATGGGGAAAATATGAATGGAAACAGGTAAGGATAAAAATAAAGAAAGTAATGTCATATCCGCCCTAACTGCTTTGGCTCATTGGATAGAGTATCGGCCTGCTGACTCAAAGGTTCCAGGTTTGATTCAGGTCAAGGGCATGTACCTTGGTTGAGGGCACATCCCCAGTAGGGAGTGTGCAGGAGGCAGCTGATCAATATTTCTTTCTCATTGATGTTTCTAACTCTCTATCCCTCTCCCTTCTTCTGTAAAAAAAAAAAAATCAATAAAATATATATTTTAAAAAGAAATGTCATATTCTATGAAAGATACATCTTGAAAAATGCTTGAAGAAAGTTGTCATTTTTTCATGGTGAAGGGATTGTAGTCCATGTTGATGCAAATACCTTGGCCACTGCGCTGACTGGCAGTGGCTGCAGCAGTGGGGTGATGAGGCTGGTGCCTTCCTCTGATCAGCCTGGTCACTTCAAGAAAAGGAAGGGCAGACTGCAGCTTAGGTCCACTCCCAATGGAGAGAAGGCCTGAGCCATCAGTAGAACATCCCCTGAGGGCTCCCAGTATGTGAGAGGGGGCAGGCTGGGCTGAGGGACCTCTCCTCAATGCACAAATTTTGTGCACAGGACCGCTAGTAATTATATAAAAACATACAGTAGGTTCATGGGTTACATCGGAGATCCATTCCTATGGCAGGATATAATGTGATTTTCACCGTAAGTTGGAACCCACCTACATAAGCACCTATGTCACTCACATGGAGCACATACACAGCAGTAATGAAGTGAAATAGTAAAAAAGTTTCAAAAGAAAGATAACAAATTCCTGACCTTTACTTGTGGTAAATAAATATTAAAAAACATAAAGCACATATGTACATACATTGAAATAACAGGACTGTTTTTTTTTAATAACTAAATGGGAAATGGCGATATAACCACAAAATGAAGTACATCAAGTTCGACATAACCTGAGGACTACCTATATTAGAAATAATCTCCAGCCGGAACCGGTTTGGCTCAGTGGATAGAGCGTCGGCCTGCGGACTGATTCCGGTCAAGGGCATGTACCTTGGTTGCGGGCACATCCCTGGTAGGAGGTGTGCAGGAGGCAGCAGATCGATGATTCTCTCTCATCAATGTTTCTAGCTCTCTATCCCTCTCCCTTCCTCTCTGTAAAAAAATCAATAAAATATGTTAAAAAAAAGAAATAAATAATCTCCAGAATGGTTCTTATATTAGCTTCCAAACCTTCACATTGGGTGTGAGGATGCACTTAATCAGATGTGGCTGAGGAAATCTCCCAAGCACTTTTTCATTCATGTTTTCTCCTTAAATTTGTTGATTTTGTGTTGTCTGCTACAAAAGTTTATTACAAATTGCACTGTATTTTAAATTGATTTTAGAGAGAGAAGAAGGGAGAGAAGAAAGAGAGAGAGAAACATCAATCCTCCTGTAAGTCACCTACTGGGGATGGAGCCTACAACCTGGCCTTGTGCCCTGCTTGAGAATTGAACTGGGGACCTTTTGGTGCATGGGATGACACTCAACCAACTGAACCACACTGGCCAAGCCTGTACTGTATTTTCAAATTTTGTAAGTAATTAGTTGATATTTAAAGCTAGTGACCATCTATATTGTTGCTGTAGGTTTTATTTTTTAGCACACAGGTATAAAATTGGTGATTTTCTCCTAATCCACTGAATGTTATATAATTACTTCCTAGTTTGTATTTTTTTATCTTTATATTTCTCACTTGGAGGCATACAATACAACAAAGATCAAGTTGGGTTGCTCTTACAGAAAGAGAGAACCTAGAACTCTCATCCCTTTCACCCCCCTCACTCCTGACTCTTGATTTATGTTTTAAATTAATTTTGAGAGAGACAGAGAGAGAGGAGAGTGGGAAAAAGACATAAATAGAGACAAACATCAATTGCCCTAATGGGGATTGAACCCTCAACATTGGCTAATGGGAACAACACTAACCAACTGAGCTATTTGGCCAGGGCTCTTGCTTCCCTCTTGACTCAGGTGGACTTCCCATGGAGCATAGTTTGAATAAGTATTTTTAAAATTTTGCCAAGTGTTCTACATTTTAATTTGAATTTCTAATACATGGAGCTATGCAGTTAGAAATTGCTAATATCCTTAATTAATATTCTGAGGTAATTGAGCTCAATATTTGAATCTCAACATTGGGCCTACATTGAGATCTTTGTTCAAAGATTAGCAATGGAAAAAGAATCTGTTCTGAGGCTTATGAAAAGAAACTCTATGGCATAAAGGGGAAATTCTCATCATTTAGTAATTTAGTTAATAAAAAAAATCTCATTTATAATAGCAACAGACTATAGAAGGCCAAAATAATTTTCAAAAAAATATGTTTAATAGATAAACAGAAAGCTACAATTTTTTTTCTAAAATATATAAAGACATAAAATATATGAAGAAACATCAAATGCCTTGAAGTGAGCATTAAATATTTTAAATATAAACAATTCTTCAAAGATTTATATTTTGTAAGTAAACAAAAATAAATATAATGTTCTTAAAAAAGAAAAATATGTTGATCTATGTAAAAATTACTAAAATATTTAGTAATTGGGGTTAACATTGTGAATATTATATAACACTATGTTACAACCACTAATAAATTAGGAGAGTAACACACTAATAAACAGAAAAAGAATCCCCAAAATAAAATGTATTACCTGACAAAGGAAACCTCACAAATCATTGTGGTGAGAAAGAGTTATACATGAGTTAAAGCCTAAAGAAAAATAAACCGAACCTATACTCTTCAAATAATTCTCTTAAGTATAAATGAGTTAAATATAAAAATATACATTAAAACTAGAAAAAATTAACTGTTTTTTTATATATGGGAATAGTTTCTAATATTAAAACTAAAAAGAAAAAGAATCCCAAAGTGGAAAAAAGATAGATGTAAGGAGCTAGGCCTCCAGGACTGTGAAAGGGATGTCCAACTGCCAACTTAGGCCTACTCTAGCAGGCCGACATTACCCATGGGGTTCCCGTTCTGCAGGAAGGTGCAAGCTGGCTGAGGGACCCCCTCCCAGTATACAAATTTCATGCACTGGGTATCTAGCATTTATATAATGTCTTAAAGCATTTTGAATTTACTTAGTCTCTTTCAGTTACATATGAAGCAAATATCTTCTGTGAGAATGTGAACTCTATTTTCACTTTCTTGTTAGTGTATTTTAATTAAAAATTATTAATTTTGAGGTAGTAGAATTTATCATTATGCTTTCTTTATGGTTAGTAAACTTACATTATATGTTTCTTCATACACTTCAGTTACCTTTGCACAGCAACAATAGGTAAAAATCTCAGCAGTTTACAACACTAAATATTTCTGTCTTACACACATTATATGTCAGCATCTGTGAGGAATTGATGCTCTCCTATTCTATGTCTTCTAGCTCTGGATCCATATGAAAGAGAAGACCCTATATGACACATAATTGGTTTTATGACAAAGAGAAAATATCAGAGAGCTGGTGGAAACATGTAATGGCTCTTAAGGCTTAGATGAGGTGCTATGTGTATGCCCTATGCCACCGGCCAAAGCAATTTTTATGGAAAACAATGTCACTTGGTTGGAGATGTACACTCATTGCACATAATGTTTGGCAAATCACAGATCAGCAGGAATACATATGTGGGAAGAACAACAGTCTACATATTTTTATTATATTTCAAATAAAAGTATAAATTCATAGACACTTCAAATATTTTATAGGACAATGACTGGCATTAAATACACTAAAATATTAATAGTACTTTTCTTTTGATGGTAAAATGTTGGTAATTTTTCTACTTTTAATATTCTATATATTACAGTTTCATATAATGTGCACATATTTTTAAAAACTGAAAAATGTGAACTGTATCATCTTTTAATAGATTTCAAGCTATTTGTGATTAGAAATAATGTATTACATTTTACATTTCATTGAGCATCAATAATTATTTTCACTTAAGGTAAATATTGACTCTTCCTTTGGATCAATAAATTATGATCCATTCCTCAAGAGAAGTCAATATCTACTTTATTGTTTCTCTAGACTCTAAATGAGAATTTTGATGAATGTCTTTAAATTTTCTCTCAAGTTTCTGATGAAATGTTCTTTTGCAACAACTATAGATACTGAAAAGTTGTACAATTAATCATGAAATAGATCCTCATATCTTGAAAAGAAATGATCCAAAAGCAGTAAATAGATGAACTGTTCTGTTTTCTTCTTTAATCACATAATAACATGTAATAAATAAGCTAATACAAAAGAAAACACCCTCTCTAAAGGTTTTTGTTACACTAGTCTTTAATATTCTAAAGATTTCCTGAAATCTAAAAGCAGAACTTATTCCAATATTATCTTATTTGATTAATATAGCTATCAAGAGTTCCTCTGTGATGATAGGCTATTGTATAAAAGTAAACATTTGAGTCTATATACATCTTTTGATTTTAAAGTGCTCATCTGGAGAAAAGAAAACACACACAGAGACGATTTAAGAGGGGGCAGAATTACTCTTTCTAGAAACACTATTTTAAAGTAATAATTCCTATGGGTATTACTAACCAAAATAAAAAATAAGGAAATTCAAATCCATGGTGGTCATTTTAATATTTATTCTTTCAATGCCGAGTATTATATTTGTTAAGAAATAAGCTTACTTGGTGGGGGTGGGGGTAACTAAAACCCATCCTGGTTTAAATTACCTTAAAGATACTAACTTTCAGATTCATTGGTCACTGCTAAACAACAAAAAAAAATGTTTCTTATAAACAATTCCTTTAAAAACAGAATGTTTCTATTTTATAGCATTTAAAAAGTATTTCTATTGTTTACATGTTTTAAGCTTGCTTATTTTCACAAGCTTTTAAATTCCTTATTTAGGTCATTTTCAACTCTGTCATGTCTTCTTTTGTGTAGGAGAAAAAATAAGCTCCATTGCAATGACCTACAGTTGACTTTGTGGTCAGTAGTTCAGGAAGGCCACTGAATGCGAATATTAAAAGGCTGATTCCCGTGAGAAAACAGGTTAGTGACAGCCAGAAAGAAAGCTAGTCACGGTGAGAATGTCTAATATCCCAGTGTAAGTCTGTAACACACAACATGAACCAGGTTAGACTTGACTTTAGACTTTACTGTTTGTTGTGTTCCTCCCCCACAGGCATGCCCATTCTCCTAGGTAACTCCTACCGATGCACAGGGGTTTAGCTTAAACATTAGCTCCTCCAGGGCCCTTTGGCTGGCAAATCCCCTCCACCAATGTATGTCAGATGCTCTTACAAGGTATTTTATGAGCTCACGTAACTCCTGCCGCTTTCATTTAACAAACATTTCTACACTCGCTGTAACTGGCACTTCAGTAATTGTTAACTTTTTTGCTAAATCTGTTAGAATAAAAATTTTCTGAAGAATGTATCTGTGATATTCGTTTTTCATCTAAAGTAGCTAATACTTTGCTATTAGCACAGTAACCTCTCAGTGTATGATTGTGAAATATTGGCCCAATGAGTTAAATTGCATTTAAAGGTAAGGAGACCAGATGTCCCGCTTTTGGCGGGACAGTCCCAATTTTTAACAATTTGTCCCATGTCCCGCGGCGTTTTAAAAAAGTCCCAATTTTTGGAAAGAATGCACGACAAGCTAGGGGACGGCGGGAGAACGGGAAGGGAATATACGGTTTTCGGAGACTATGTGGCTATTTAGCCAGGATATGAGTTTTATATTATTTTTCTTAATTTTATAATGTTAAACTTTAATAACAACAAATAATTGTGGAGAACTGATTATCGAGAACTGCTTATGAAAGTTCGCATCGTTGAGCAGTTGTTAGAATTCGACCACCATTGTTTGGACTTCATGAACAATGGCCTTTTTTTGGGATTGGCAACGACGAAAACATTTTGTAACTGTCTCTCAGAGGATACACATCGCACTGCGTGCTAGTAAGCTAGTTACACAAGTGATGTCATTACAAATCAGCTATTCAGATAATTTAGGTAAGTAATTTATTGATTTATTTCATAAATACATAAATTTTCTTGAATTTAGCAGACAGTACTTGTATTATTTATATTTTATAGTGGCAGCAAAAAGTCTAGCGCTGGCCTTGAAAGTGACACTTATGACTATACATAGCTTATTTATTTATTTATTATATTTGTAAATTGTACTTATGTTGAAATTTAAAAATTTATATTACAATACTATTTTTGCATTCTATGAAAATTTTTGTTGCTCCATATAGACCAAATTTTTAATCAAGTACCACCTCCCCCCCCCCCACCTCCCTGTCAATGGTGTCCCGCTTTACCAATATTAAAATCTGGTCACCTTATTTAAAGGACAAGAGGCAACATAATTTAGTGGCTATGAACATAGATAATCCAGGCTGTAGGTTTGATTCCCAACTCTGCTGCTTATTAAGCATATAATCTCAAGCTAGTTGCTTAATCTTTCTGTGCTTAGTTTTCTCATAAAAAAATAAAATAAAATTTACATTATTAGAGTGTCACAAATATTACATGGTTAACATGTGTAAAGTACTTAAATAATTGCATGGACTGTAATAGCCTTTATATGATCATACATGGATATTTTAAGTGTTTTTATGTTAAAAGTTTTACAATCCAAAAGGATAAGGTAAATTTGCAATTATTCTAACTCAGCACAAACATGGGACACAAAATGAATTTAATTTCTAAAATACAATATTGGCATGTAGATTCACCTTTTTACTATTTTTAGAGATTTTCCTGCCTCACAATGATCAAGTTACATAAATTATGCAATTGAAAATATATTATTCATTAAGCAATTTATTTGGAAAATACATGTAAAATGCCAAAAGGCACTAACCACTATTATATACATTGAGAAAGGAAGGTAAATTTCATGTTTGGATGGGTCCTACAGAAATAACCTACATACTAAAGAAATATGAGATATGGTAAGTGCTGTGTAGAGAATTAAAATAAAGCAATGAGATAGGGATCCTGAGTGGCTACAGAAAGTCTACGTCAGGGAATGAATCTGATACTTAAAACTGACTTTTAACTGACATCAGAATGGCAAGAAGGTGCCAGCCAATAGAAAGCTAAGCAGAAGTGATTTTAAGCAGAGAGAAGAATTCTGCAGTGCTTAGAGATGAGAACAAGCTTGCCATTGGAATTCCAGTGCTTTTGGAAGAAAATAATCAAAGGAGAGAATGATTCAATATGAGGTCTGAATGTTTAGCAGGAACCAGTACATACACTGATTTTAAGTCTATACAGAGTTTGGCAATCATTTTAAGTGAAGAAAATGAAACTTTTTTAAAGTAGGAATTGGCATTATTTGATTTAACTTTCAGGCCATTTTTTATTTGGATCATTCTGGGGCAAGAAGTGAAATAGTTGAATTAGTGATCTTGCCAAGAAATCATAATGACTGATTAGGATAACGGTAGTGGCAGGGACCTATACTGAGGTGGGTCTGCATAGCTTATTCGTGGACTAGATTTGAGAGGTGAGTAAAAGAGCGTAAAGAAGCTAGACTTCTGAGTTTTGGTTTTGGGCTATAGGGTGACCATGGTGTCCTTACTGAGATGGTGGGCAGAAGCAGGCTTGAGGATTCAAGATAAGAGAATTCCATCTTGGTAACACTAAACTTGAGACAGTGCTCATTATGCAGAGATGGTACAGACAAGTTGGACTATGAGGCTGGCGTTTGAATTAGAACTCAGGACTTGAGATTCAAATGTAGGAATAAGATCGGGGCTTAATATTCAGGTTTGGGGAGTCGTCACCTAATAATTCAGGGCCTACGCTGAAGTTTCTTTATTCGGTTAAAATGATATAATTAGCATCTAATTTACTTCAAGTCTTCCTTCTAAATCCATATGAAGCACTGACTTGTGGGTATCCAAGGGAGCTAATGTAATGCCGAACATTGTTCTTCTTTAATAATTCAAGTACTTCATGTCAAAGCAAGTATACTTCAAGTTCAGACATTTTTTTTCACTATGACATTTTATCAATAGTCATTGGGCAACAAGGCCTCTCTGGATATGAGGAGGAAATAGATAATTCTAAAGTTCCTTGTGACAGGTACTGTGTTGAATTGATTAATGAGCTCGTCCTGCTTTTCAGTTCACCAGGAGCTTCAATTCATCATCCGGAATCCCCATTAAAATTGCTAAAATTTCTACAGAAGGATGTTTATATGTAAGCCCCATGATCAACTTCAGTCCTGCAGGTGTGTAATTTGAAATACGGTATTCCCTATACTGAGAAAATACATGATTTAGCTTTAATGTAGTCTCAAAATTAGGTAATAAGATATCTGACTCTCATTTTCTCATTAGCGTTCCAAATAAATACACATTTTCCCCCCAAATCCAGAAATAAGGAAACGGTCCATTTCAATGCAATTTAAGTTGCTGATTTGCAATAAAGATAAGACTGGCATTTCAGCTAATCACAGCTTTCCCATATATTATTCATTTACCAATTATTGCCATCATCTGCAGGTTCTTGAGGAAAAAAATATGCTGGGAGATAATTGGGAAGGAGGAGGTATTTGAGATTGGAAACTAAGAGAGAGAGAGAGAGAGAGAGAGAGAGAGAGAGAGAGAGAGAGAGAGAGAGAGAGAGAGAGAGAGAGAGCTGGGATTTGCAGTAGCACAGGGGAAAAAGAGGTGATATTGAATAGTGATTTTTTTTCTGATGGAGGTTTTGGAGGAACGGTTGAACACTGCATGGGGGTGCTTAGGAAAGCCAGATTGCTGATTAAGAGTTAGGCTTAATGAAAGAAAAAGAAAAAAGGAAAACAATGGTGTTGAAGAACTTTCTTCTCAGTTTCGAACTCTAAGTTAAGTTATATCCACATATAAAATGCTTGGGCTTTTTAATGTGTTTGGGAGGTTTATACGAAGTGCATTATGTCACCTTGTCTATTAAACTCACCTGCTATACCCACTTACCTACCCACTTGGTAGTTATGGGATCTGTCATTGCCAAGGTGGTGGTGGAGGGGGGGGGGGGTGGGTGGCAAAAAGATTCCTGTTTTTGAGGCGTGGTTTGACTGCATCCCCATATTTGACCTTAAAAGTCAAGAAGGCTATTTGTGAATTAAATGCAGTGTAAAACTGAACATTGCCATTGTGTTATCCCCACCGCTTTCACTTATCCACAAGTTGGAAGTTCTGCTTGTTTGTGCTCTGCCAAAGTCTTTCTGAAAATTCTGTAAGTCAAACGAGGTGAACACATTCACACACCAAGTTGTAAACTGGACAGTTACACTTAGGGTTAATAATTTCCTGATTTTTACTCTCCTCATTGTGTGCCTGTCAGTTCAGTTTAAATTGTTATAATTTTATAAAGAAATACTTCATTTTTCATATGCCTTTCTTTGGAGAAATGCTCTTTTTCATATAGCATCACTCTGTGCATTGGAAACTAAATCTGTTTGCTTCATGAGAACAAAGGTGGGTATGGCAGGGGGCATAAAAATTAACTGCTAGCTTCTAAGCAGTAGCACTAATACCACAATGAAACTCAAACTGTTTCATTTTTTGGCAACTGAATAGACAGTTGCCAGCAAGTGATCCTCATTTTTCCTGACATTCCATTTCTGTCTCTGTTCCTATCACCTACCACTGTGAATTTATAATTGCTAACAAAGAATTTCAGTACATTTACCAGATTTAAATGGGTTTCACAACATACTGATGCAATTACATGCCCTTTCCTTAAAGGCTAAATGTGTGTCAGCTCCACAATGCACCACATGGCAACAGACGGCAATATTTGACTGGCTGGCCTACTAAATTGGTGAAGAATGTCATTCTGCTCCTAGATACTTCTGCCTAGCTGGGGAAATTAATTTACAGTGAGAAAGGAACAAAGGGTTTCATTCTACCCATTTAATTACCTATCAAAGCTGAGACAGCGTTTGAGTCTAGTGCAGATTGACAGCAGACACCACCGATTTTAGGCAAGTCACATAAACACTCTCTCTTAACTCTCTTAATTCATAACTTGTGATGCTAGGACTTCAAAGTTCCCTTTATAGCTACCAAGTTCTGGTTTCTCAGGTATCAAAGATTAGTAAAGCAGAGAGCCTGAGCAACTTTCTACAGGATGTACGTAATACGCTGGTTGTTTCATTAACTGAAAAATTTTAAGAGCTAAATATGTATAGACAAGGCCTTGTTAAATTATATGATGTACAGATATATCCAGGTGTATCTATGTATAGACATAGAGATAAATGATAGAAAGGCAGATAGATAGCTGATATAAAGGTAGATAGATGATAGATAGATAGATGATATAGATAGAACCTCAGAAGCAGGACTAGAGACCAGTAGCTTGGGACAATGCTTCAAAACTAGTCTCCTGATTTGTTCTTCTGTTAAGCAGTATCATTTTCTTGTTCATTATTTCAGGGTTCATCGGAGTCACAAATTAAAGTGTTATTACTTGGATAGCTTATTCTCAAGTTGGCTTTGAGATTAAGCTGGGACTCCGCATGCTGGCATCATTGTTTAAGAAAAGGTCAGATTTCTTCCTCCATTCATCCCCAGGGAATTAACACAAAATAGAAATACTTACAGTTAGCTAGGCACAAGCAGCCCCGCTGGAACAATTATCTCTGATGGTGGATCAACTGCTGCTTACAAATGGGAGAAATTTCCCCCATTTTACTCTATCTTCAACTGTGGAAATGTGGCTATATAGTAAGCCTAATAAATAGCTTCTGTTTGGATCAGTAAGTCCCCCACACACATACAAAAAATAGATTTTAAAAAATCTATTAAGCCCTAACTGGTTTGGCTCAATGGATAGAGCATTGGCCTGTGTACTGAAGGGTCCCAGGTTCAATTCCGGCTAAGGACACATACATCCCCAGTAGGGAGTGTGCATGAGGCAGCTGATGGATATTTCTCCCTTCCTCTATGTAAAAAAAATCAATAAAATATATTTTTAAAAATCTACTAACATATCCATACAAATAGGCGACATCCCAAGCTTAAATTATTGGCTGTTATTAACGTTCTCAACTTTGAATAAGAATAGCCTCTTCTTCCCAGTTCATAACAATTAGTAGAGGTTGTGGTGCATCATGGTAGCGCTAAGTCATGGACGTTAACATATGTCTGAGATCGTAAAAGTTTTGCATAAGAAAACAGAGCGAAGGGGGGAAATCTGTTCTTACTTGATCTGCCTTTTAGAGAACACCATGCCATGTGATAGATCGTACTCAACCATTTGTTGAATTGCATCCCTGCAACAGACATTTAGATTTTATAATTCTGTTACTTAATTGAGCTACTTGACACTTAAAATCCAGTGAGTGTACAAACAAGGAAATGACTGTTTCTGCAGCCAATGCTTTCAAAGGCACCTTTTTTGCAATCTGTTCGCTCTCTTTCCCTCATTTCTTGATGAGATATTAGGCAGGTTCCAGTATTCCTTCTTGTTTCCCACCCCTCCTTCTTTTTTCCATCTTGATCATGTTCATGTAAAGGAAGAGTCCATTTCAGCATTTCTGTATCGAAAGATCCATTTCAGAGTCAATCAAACCTTCATTTTCATACCCAACTAGCTAAAATTTCATCTGACCTATCTTCCCACCAACTCAGGTCTATCCCATGCTCACAGATTTCTTATTTCAGAGCACTGAAGCTGCCAAGTAAGTAGTCCACAGGTAACTAATTGTAAACTCATCCATTGAAGCTTCTAGCAAAGTGTGTCAGTATGCACAGAGTGTTACTAAAATCTTGTATATATTACTTTAATTTCATACGAAAATTTTCATAATGTATATAAATTTTGTATATAGAGTATTTTTAAAATGTGGTTTTATTGATTTAATGGAGAGAGAGAGAGAGAGAAAGAGAGAGAGAGAGAGAGAGAGAGAGAGAGAGAGAGAGAGAGAGAGAAATATCAATGTGACTGAGAAACATCCTTGGCTGCCTCCTGCTGATGCTCAACAAACTGGGACACGTAGGCAGGAGCTAGGATATTATTTGTTGAATTTATTGGGGTGACTTCAGTTTACATAAGCATACAGGTTTCAAGTGTACAACACAATAAGACATCACTTGTACACTGCATGGTGCACCTGTCCCCCAAGCAAAGTCTCTTTCTATCCACATCCCCTTTCCTTTGCCAACCACTATTTATTTATCCCAACCTCTCTTTTCCTCTGGCTATTGTTACACTGTTGTCTGCTATGTTTGCATGTGTGTGTTTGCTTAATGCCTTCACCTTCTGTCAACCAACTCCCCAAACTCCCCACCCCTCTGACAGCATGTAGAGTACTTTTAACCTTAAACTTTTAATATTGCATAAGCATTATATTCAAATAATAAAATAGGTAAAATAGGATGCCAATGTCACCCTCCCACTGTCTATTAATTTTAAATCATATTTCCAAAGGCTAAGATTATAATCAATACTCTCACATTCTTCCAGAAAAAAAATTATGTAGACCACTACACACACACACATACACACACACACACACACACACACACACACACACACATACACACACACTAAAGGTTCAGTGCATGAAATGCATACATGGATGTGGTCCTTAGGCCTGGCTGGCAATTGAAACATGAGCATCTGGCATGGAAGATGCTCAGCTGACCTCTGGGCCCTGGGTAGCACCTGGGGCCCTAGGCCCCCATGTACCCCCTCCATCCTTCTGAGTTATCGGGTCTCCTCCTGGCTCCCTCAGTGCCTGGGAGTTGGGCACCGGCCCCACCTCCCACTGTAGCCACTGGTCACAGTCTTCTAGGCAATCAGCAGGGCAATTGGGCCCTGCTTGCACCCACCTTGGCCTGGCATCGCCCGCTCACCTGCTTCACCATCCTGCCATGGTCTTGCTCTCATTTTGGGCCCATCTGGGCTGGCAGCACCTCCACTGCCACCTGCATCACCAACACCCACCATGTTCCATGCCGCCTCCTGGTGGTCAGCACACTTCATAGTGAGCAGTCAAACTCCAGGTTGAACTCCCAGTTGAGGGGACAATTAGCATATTAGTCTTTTATTATATAGGACTAGAGACCCAGTGCATGAAATTTGTGCATGGAGGTGGAGGTGTCCCTCAGCCCAGCATGCACCCTCTCTAATCTGGGACCCCTTGAGGGTAATTGGACTTCCCTCTCACAATCCAGGATTGCTGGATCCCAACTGCTTGCCTGCCTGCCTTCCTGATTACCCCTAACTGCTTCTTCCTGCCAGCCTGATCACCCCTAACCACTCTCCTGCCAGTCTGATTGATGTCTAACTGCTCCCCTGCCAGTCTGTTTGCCCCCAACTTCCCTCCTCTGCCTGCCTACTCACCCGTATTTACCTTCCCCTGCAGGATTTATTGCCTCCAACTGCCCTCCCTTGCAGACCTGGTGCCTCACAACTCCCCTCCCAGGCTGGCCATCTTGTGGTGGCCATCTTGTGTCCACATGGGGACAGGATCTTTGACCACATGGGGGCAGCCATCTTGTGTGTTGAAGTGATGGTCAATCTGCATATTACTCATTTATTAGATAGGATAGAGGCCTGGTACATGGGTGGAGGCCAGCTGGTTTACCCTGAAGGGTGTCCCGGATCAGAGTGGAGGTTCCTTTGGGGTGTGGGGAAGCCTGGGGGAGGAGCCTGTGCTGGTTTGCAGGCCAGCCACGCCCCCTAGTGACCCAAGTGGAGGACCTGGTATCTGGAATTTATTTACCTTCTACAGTTGAAACTTTGTAGCCTGGAGCAGAGCCAAGCCTTCTGCTTGCTCCCAGGCTGCCGCCATTTCTGTTTGGATTTGTTTATCTTCTATAATTGAAACTTTGTAGCCTTGAGTGGAGGCTTAGGCTGGCAAGGGCAGATGTAAAGCTTGGCTTCTTCTGTTGCCTGGGAAACCCAGGTATCCCGCCTGCTCTCTGTGGCTGTAGCCATCTTGGTTGTGTTTATTTGCATACTCATTCTGATTGGCTGATGGGTGTGACTGGTGGGTATGGCTTGTGGGTGTAGCAGAGTGATGGTTAATTTATTTTTTATTAGTTTTATTTAACTTTATTAATTTATTTTTATTGATTATGGTATCACATAATTGTCCTTATCCTCCCATTCCCATCCCTAACCCCTCCCTACATATTCCCCCATCCCCCAGTTGTCCATTGCCACTGGCTAGGCCCATATGCGTGCACACAAGTCCTTTGGTTGATCTCTTCCCCTTACCTACACCCTCCCTACTTTCCCTCTGAGTTTTGAGAGTCTGATCGCTGCTTCTTTCTGTGGATCTGTTTTTGTTCACCAGTCTATGTTGTTCATTATTTCCTCTAGATGTGTGTGATCATGTGATCTAAGAAATACCCTCATAAAAACCTAAACTACGACAAGCCTTAATGGTTATGCTGAGAGGCAAATGGATCAGTCTGTAGTGTGCTCCTTTCTGGGCCAACAGTTCTTTTGAGTCCCAATTTCAATGTCAAATAGTTTCTTATATGTACTTGTCAGCCATGATATTTCAGATCTGGTTGGTGGACAAATGGTGGTGGTAATGCAGGTCTGACTGTCTCTGGTTTGGTCCTGGGCATCCTTCAGCAACACACAGCTGCTGTCTGCTGGTATTGTGAGGCATCCTCAGCATTTTATATCTCTGCATTGTGTTTCTTCTGTCTTCATGGCTGGAGCACTTCTGTGTATTCCTCTCTGTTACAGGATTCCAGATGGTCTCAGAGTTGTTTTCTGAAAATATACAAACACATTCTCAACCAAAAGTTAATAAGAGGATATTTTCTTTAAATTTTACTTGGGATTCTTTTTCATTTTTCCCCCAAATAATTTTCCTCTGGCTTGTTTTGACAACATGTGTGTATTTTTGTGGGTATCTTGCTGTTAGCATTTCAAATAAAGGTTAATTTTCTAAAGTACAAATTTTTTTTTAGATGTAAATTATTCTCAGGATATTTTTCCTTAGATGATATTCTTCCACTGTCACCCCCTTTTTTACTTTTAAATAATAGGAGACTTTTGGAAATTTTATAGTGTAGTCTTGATAGCTTTTACATTTTAATTATTTGCACTACATTATGACTGCTTTAGATTCATAACATGTTGTGCAATTTTACCATGAGACGCTCTGCCAATAAGAATTTTTGTTAACACTATAGGAACAGCTTTTTGTACAGTACACTCACTTTTTCTAGAATATTCATTTATTTCCATTAGCCACATTGATTTCCTCTGAGAAATTGGCTAAATATTACTCTTTTATTAGGTAGGATTATATAGGATTTTACCAGATGTACTGTTGTTTGGGTTGAATCGTATATGAAATTGCAGTTTCTTCACCATTTCAATCCACAAAAAATGGCAATTTAATATGGCTCAATCTAATATGTTATCTCTCGTTCATTTTTTCTTACTTCAAAGATCAACTCTTTTACATTTCTGATACACATTTATCTCTGAAATGTATTTGAAAGAATTTCTTTTTATTTCTCCTGCTAGAAGTATATTATTTCTTTTATCTGATAATTTGCCCATTTTTTATTATAAAAATGTTATCTTTGAATATTTCCTTTTCACATTCTATTATCTACTTTTAGATTACAGGATGAGATCTAGAACGTCTTTCTCTGTCCTCTACATATTTTAATTCTTATTTTACATTCTTGACACTCTTATTCATTGTGTTTCATTTTGTATAATTTTTATATTTATCTTTCAACTTACAAATCTCCTTTTTGTAGTTGTACAATCTGATATTTCATTCTTTGAGGTATACTTCCCAGCTTCTTTCTAAAATCTCTCTGTTTTCCTTAGTCAAAACTACCTAGCGACTTTTTTTTTTATAGTCACTTATTTCTAACCCATAATTTAAGTGGCTTCTTCTCTTTTTAGATGTAGATTTTATGTTCTGCACCTGATGATTTCCCTATCTGAATTCACTGCAGGCAAGGTTTTGTTGTCTATTGTTTCTGCTGGCTCTTTTTCATGATCTCTTTTTCTGGTAATGATTTTTGACATAAAGTTCATTGGAACTTTATCTGAGAAAATTCTTTGAGACCTATTTTAAACATGATTTTCTCCAGAGAGGACTTTTATTTCCTTCTTTCACTCATCTCAGAGGACTGCCAAACAGGGAACACTCTGAAACAAATTTCAGCTTGAGGTTTCTTAGGATATACCAACGTTTTGAATTCTGCCAATAGCTTTAAGGTATGTGGGTCAAGGGAAGTTATTTTATTTCATAGGAAATATTGTAACAGTATGGGTGGCTTTGAAGTTACACATTATCCGGAGATTTTTTTCTACCCTTTGGCCAGAACTGAGAGAGAGAAGAGTAGAATAAAATTTAGAATCCTCTAGAAGTAGGACAGCAGTAGTTCTTACAGGGATTTATAAGATTCTCTCTCCCCACCTCCCCTTAATTTTTAATGAAATGAGAGTTTTATAGAGTATGAGGACAGGAATAGCATGGTTAAGTCTTTAATTTTTAAATTATTCTACATTATAGAGAATATTTACATTAGATCAAGGCTGAAAATAGAATTACCAGCAATAGCCCTGGCTGGTGTGGCGCAGTTGGTTGAGCATCTTCTGGGACCTGAGAGGATGCTGGTTCAATTCCGGGTCAGGCCACATGTCAGGGTTGTGGGCTCTATTCCCAATAGGGGGTGTGCAGAAAGCAGCTAATGGATGGTTACTCTCATTGATGTTTCTCTTTCTCTCTTCTTCTTCCTTCCTCTCTCTCTCTCTCTAAAATAGATAAAACACACATTTTTAAAAGGAGACTGGATTACATAGTTAAAAGATAGGGGTGAAATGAAAAGAAAATGAAAACACTTAATAAAATACATTTAGTCCAAAGTCAAAGATATATGTCAAAGTAGGAAAAAATATTTGTAACTAAAAAGCAGGCAAGGTGCTGAAGTTGTGATGTTTAAAGAGGTTTTAGAAATCAATAAAAGGAAAACCCCAATGCAAATATAAAATATACCAATAGAATATGCACAAAAAGGCATACAGATGGTTTTTAAATACATGAAAAGGTTCTCATCCTTAACTATAGTAAGGTAAATGGAAATTGAAAGTATGTATAGAGTACTAGAATAGTAAAATCCAAGTCTAATAATATAAAATATGGTCAAACCTTTCCTAGATTTTACTGGAGGAGAGTAGATTGCTATAATTCCTATAGTAAGCATCCTGGCACTATTTATAACATTTTAAAAATGTAAAATAATTTCCTTATAATTTCATGTCTAGGGAATTATACTTGAAATACACATGAAAATATGTTGAGTGCACCCTGATCAAAATGTTCAGCGATTAGAGTACCAGTCTGCACACAGAAGGGACATGGGTTCAATTCCTGGTCAAGGCATGTAAGTGGGTTGTATGTGGGTTGCAGGCTTCATCCCCAGTCCAGGTTAGGGCACCTGTGAGAGGCAATGAATGTATCTCTCTCAGATCAATGTTTCTTTCTCTCTTTCTCCCCTGCCCCCTTCTCTCTTCCTCTCCACCCCTCTCCCTTCCACGCTCTACAAATCAATGGAAAAAACTATCCTTGGGTGCAGATTAACAACAACAACAACAAAAAGTAGAATGAAATGTGCATCAGGTAATTCACTGTAGCAATGTTTTCTTTTCCTATCTTTTTTATTTATAAGATTTTAAATAAATTTTTATTATAAGTTACATAGCATAAATTTGCCTATTGTAAGTAAATATACAAATAATTGTTGTAAATTCAGTTTTGCAGCAACTGGGACAATCACTTTTTTTTTTTTTTAACATTCTATCCCTGCCAAAATTCCCTTGAGCTTGTTTGTGGTCAATCCCTACTCTCACCTCTATTCCCATGCAAACACTGGTCTGTCTCTGTGAGCCTGCATTTCCTGGACATTTCTTATCATTGGAATCATGCAATATGCAGCCTTTTGTATATGACTACTTGTACTCACCATACTGTTTCTGAGTTTCTTCCATGTTGTGACATGGATCACTATATTTTCCCTTTTATTGCTGAATACTGTTCCATTGTATGCATATGCATCTTTTGTTATCCACTCCCCAGTTAACAGATATTTGGATTGTCTGCAACTTTTATTATCACATAATCATGTTTCAATGAACATTCACATTCAAGTTTATGTGAATACATATTTCCATTTCTTTTGAGCAGAGTTCTAGGCATTAAATTGCTTAGCTGTATAATAAGTTTACATTAACATTTTTACACTTAAAAATGATTTTTTAAAATAGCTGCCTATTCCCACCAGCACTGTATGAGAATTCTAGGTTTACATATTACCATAGCCTTCTGCAGCAAGCATCCAGGTGCCCAGGTACATGTAATGGCAATCTTAGAAAGAGGAAAGGAAAGCATGTCAATTGTATTATAAGAATAAAGGTTGTGCCAAAGCCAGTTGGGCTCAGTGGATGGACCATCGGCCTGTGGACTGAAGGGGCCCAGGTTTGATTCTGGACAGGGGCATGTACCTTGTGGGCACATCCCTAGTAGGCGGTGTGCAAAAGGCAGCTGATCAATGATTCTTTCTCATCGATGTTTCTAACTCTCTATCTCTCTCTCTTCCTCTCTGTAAAAATATCAATAAAAATATTTTTTTAAAGTATGAACTCTTTAAAAAAAAGAATAAAGGTTGAAAACTCCCAAATTCAATGAAACATTCATATACATATCTAAGAATTTCAGAATTTTCTAAGTAGGATAAAATCAAAGAGGTCATAATAAAACTGTTGAAACCTAAATAATAGGAAGACATGAAATCGCTAAGAAAAAACTTATTCATCATACACTGGGAATCATGGTAAATAAATACTTCTCATTGGAAACAATAGAGATTAGAAAGCAGTGGGATGAAATATGCAAAGTGCTTAAAGAAAAATACTGTGAAACAAAACTTCTTCATGTAATTAACCATCCTTTAAAAATAGCCCTCTCTGGTTTGGCTCATTGGATAGAGTGTTGGCCTCCGGACTGAAGGGTCCCAGGTTTGATTTCAGTCAAGGGCACATGCCGGGGTCAAAGGTTCTATCCCTAGTGCAGAAGGCAGCCTATCAATGATTCTCTCTCATCATTGATGTTTCTATCTCTCCCTCCCTCTCATTTCCTCTCTAAAATCAATAAAAATATTTTTAAAATAATAAAAATGAACAATGTTTAATTAAAATCATCATGGTATAAAAGGATTTGCACATAAGCATTCATTCTAATCATGTTTTTCATTTATCCTGAGATACTCATTTATTTATTATTCTAACATCTCAGAAATCAATATGATATTTTAGTCAATGGTATCTTAATATCAATGGTAGTCAGTAAGCAGCTGTGACATCACATTTTGGTCATTTGACAATGAACAAAAATCACTTGCTACTGATAGTGGCTTATTTGGATAACCACAATCCCTCAGTGATTTATTATAGACAATTTGAAGAAGAAAAAATATTATTTTTAGATAGTGTTTACATTACAAACATCAGAGACTCAACTGAGAAATATTTAAAATAAAAACATCAGTTAAAATATTGATTGGCTTAAGAAAAATCCAGACATATAACAAACTTTTCATAATAGAAATAAATATAAAAGAGAAAATGCCATTTAAAGGAAAAGATAAATATACAATTCTTAGTTATAAATTTAATAAGACTTGTATGGGGTTTATATGAGATGAAAACTGTAAAACTTTGCTGAAGGATGTAAAAATTGATTTTTAATAGGAAGATCATACTTTTCTCTAGAGAGGAATTTCATGTAGAATTTCCCCAAAATTAAACAATAAAAGTAAATCAATCTATCTAAAGTACTGATAGAAGTTTTTGTTTTTATTGGAAGAACATATTTACAGTAAGAATATATGACCAATATCTTAAAATGTATTTCATTAAGGGTTATCCTTCCATAATAAAAATCAAGTTTCAAATATGTATATGAACGATTAGAAGAAATTATCAATATTTATTAACCCAAATGACATGTCTTAAGTTTTGTTATATTTTGATAAATAAAGAGACTTTTAAAATGTTGAAAAGAAACATTTCAAGTCATAAAGCAGAATAGGGGAATATACAACTTTGAAGCACAGAGCTCTGCTATTCGAACTCAGAGTGGAAAATGTTTGGTTCTGGTAATGGGCTTGTTTCAAGGCTGCAGGTAAAATACATAAAAGCATGGTTTCATTAACTCCCCTACCTTCCTATGGGGTCTCATGTTGGGGTCATGTCTCAACTGGTCTCCAGCATTAAACTCCTAAACAAAGAATCCTTGCGTTACCAGGATTAAAATGGAATGATGGTGGGTATTTGGGCAGGTAGGGAATATCTGACACTAGAGGTCTCACCTAGAACTCAGAGCTAGGAGCCTAGCATTGTGTTCTAGTTTTTACTTAATCTGTCAAATCTATTCTCAACTGAATTGATAAAATCAAATGACAAGACAATTCAAAGGCAGAGCACCTCTGAAAATTGCTTCACACTGAAGTCCCAGGAGAGTACTCGTTCTCTCCCTTCATGGCCAGGGCCCGGAGTCTGCACTGCTACACAGTTAAGGCTTACTGTTGCAGCAATGAGCAGGTCAATGAAGAATGAGCTATTCCCATTAGAAAGCCATGTAACCTCTTCCTGTTCCCATTTCTACATGTCAAGAAAAAATAGAGGAAAGAGGAAGAAGAATTATGACCTAAACTTACATGAGCAACAAGCCATTCGCTTTTTCTTTGCCTCATTCCTGACTAGCCCAAAGTAAAATTACCTACTATGGAGAATACTAAAGGAACCATTCAAATTCAAGTCTAGTTGTGAGGAAAAATATTTTGTAAAAAAAATAAAATGGAAGTGATGGAATGTATTCTGATAATACAAATATTTATGTAGTACATTAAAATCTATAAATTTTGTTCTATAGTCTGCATTCAGTGTTTACCACCCACTATAAATGAGGCATAACTCTATCAAATTTTAGGTGAAGTGATTGCCACTCTGAGAAGAGATATGTCTAGTATCACTCCCTCACATGATAATGCTGTAGCTATCCATTTGGCACTAAAACCAAATGTGTTTCCATCAGTTTGTGTTGCCTTTCCAGCTATATTTAGGGATAATAAATTTAACTTAGAAAATGTAGCTCAATATTTCACCACCATAATAATAAGCCCTGAAGTCAACATTTCACTACAGTATCTCCCTGAAATTTTTAAAGACAGTCAGAAAGAATGACGTCCTTCACACTTTCTACAAAGAGAACAACACACCAGGTTACGAGCTTCCTTGCCTGAATCTTAATACTGAATGTTGGTAACTTGTGATGGGAAGCAATAAGCCGGGGATCCATACACAGCAGGATGCACAGTCTCTTGACAAGTCTGGGTCTCCTTGTGGATCAATTTTTTTGTGTGTGTTTTTTGTTGTTGTTGTTGTTGTTGTTTTATTGATTTTTTTACAGAGAGGAAGAGAGAGGGATAGAGAGTTAGAAACATCGATGAGAGAGAATCATCGATCAGCTGCCTCTTGCACACCCCCTACTGGGGATGTGCCTGCAACCAAGGTACATGCCCTTGACCGGAATCGAACCTGGGACCTTTCAGTCCCCAGGCCTACGCTCTATCCACTGAGCCAAACCGGTTTTGGCGTGGATCAGTTTTTACCCCAGACAGAAAATGACTTACTTACATTGTAAGTCAAGTCATGACAGGGTAAGGTGATGATGCCTGAGATCAGAGTTGCATTTTCATAAATTACCTTTATGATTTAAATAGATTTCAAAGAGAGCAGTTTTTAAACAAGAAATAAAACACTAAAATTGGGAACAAGTTGAAGGTTAATCAAAATACTTAAAAATCACAATTGTAACAATCTTCCTGCCAGGAAGAGAATGCTACCAGGCTCTCAGCATTCTCAATAAGCAGCCAATGAACTGACACATTTGTTTGAAGAAGTGTTCCATTCTTTAAAAATCTTTTAGTATCTCATGTTCTCCACTTCTCATAAACATAAAATTAAATGATTAGCTTCTTGGACTTTGGTTTGCTTTCACAAAAAGACAAGCATTTTAATATACCTTTCAACGTAATGTTACTAATCAGCTATTCCCATTTATGTTCAATTTGTTCAGATATAGTACGTTTACAGTAATTTTTAAACAAAAGTTAATTTCTCATCTCTCAAACAATTATATCTGTACTATTTGACATACTTAGGGTCACAGAGTAATTTGGGGCGATAATACCAAAGACACCTATACATGATTCATCTAACATGTTCCTGCATCCCTAACTTATATGTTAGAGTATAAAAATATAAGGAAGGAAGCTCTTATCACCAGATGAAGTTTAAATTATTCATTTATTCATGCGTTCAACACTTATATTTTGAGTATGAAGTATGTTATAGGTTTTGGTTAGGTCTTAAAGACATACAGCAATTACCAAGACAAAATGTCCAAACTACTGATGTGGGCAAAGAGGGCATAAGTGGGATGGAAAGAGACTTTACTGTGAGTAATGGGTGAACAATGGAGTATACAGATGATGTTTTGTTGAGCTATACACTTGAAACCTGTATAGTTTTATTAACCAATGTCACCCCAATAAACTAAATTTAAAAACATAAGCATAAAAACTTCTGAAAACTGATACAAATAAAAATCTGACAATCTCAATCATTGAAAAGGATATGGAGCATGGGAAATATTATTTATGCTGGTGGTAGTATAAATTGGCACAACTAATTTGGGAAATTTTTTTTGTTATTTAATAAATTTGAAGGTACACACACAAAAGAAATTTAACAAACATATTTGTATAGAAAAGACTAGCAGTTTTTCTTCCATACACTACTCTCTCTTCCAATAGAATAAAGAGGTGTAAGAGGGATCATTGAAGGTTAAGACAATGAGGAAATTTTTGATCTATGGATGTAACTGAAAATTACTTCATTCAATCCCATGGAAGGACATTCCTCTCAGTAATATAAAATCAAGCTCCATGAAGGGAAAATGGTGATTCCAATGTCCTTTATAAGACACCATTGTGCACAGATGTTTTCAGCCATTTGAACAAAGCATTTGTCAAAATACTTTTTCTCAAAAAAACTCCTAATTTAACATTAACATGTATATGAGAATATTACTTTAGGTACATTCCAATGAATTAAGATATGTGCCATTTTATCATTTAAACCACCATAGATTTTTTTTTAAGTCTCATATGAAAACTATTGTTTGTTGGGTGACTCCTACCAGAAGATCTTTATTTAGCTAGCTGTTTTTATTCACATCACATCTTAAAGGCTGCAAAATAAAAGGCATAAAAATGCCAATGACAGGAAAATAGAGAAAATTGCCTTGAACAAACTCTTCTAGAATAGTGTGGTGCATATAAATTATGAAAACACTAAAACTTGATCAAAAAGGAAGGTCTTTAACTTTCATTTAAATGCATGAACAGATGTGGCAGTCCTAATGTCAATGGATAAATGGCTCCAAATTGTAGAATATGAGAACTAGATCTCTGAATGTTTGTAAACTCATGCCAGGCATGGCTGGATTCTTCCAGAAATAAATGAATAAAGACCTAGGTTGTATGTAGGGCAGTGTTTGTCAAGTTATACTTTGACCACCAAAGACCTTAACTAGCTCTGTGAAAGAATGATTATCAGGTAAAAATTAATTTGCTCCCTACAAGTCAACCTCTGCATATGAAGACAACTTGAGCATCAATTAAAAAATGATTCCTCCAATTTTATTCTTTAACTATTTATTTATATAATTTAAAATTTGTTCACAGCTTTACTACCTCAAAAATTTCCTTATTTCAATCACATTTTATGTGTGTGTGTGTGTGGGGGGGGAACATGTCTTTTCTAATAAAATTTTAAGGGTAGGTCAACCTAACCAGATATAAGTATACAAGAAACTTGAATTCTATAAAAACACATGTCACTATGGCAACAGTTCCCATAAATATACTAGGATTATTAGGACAGTCTTCAAAGATTGAAAGATTGTTCTTAATAACACAATTCAAAGCCTCAAAAATTTAATAACAGATAACTGTTACATTTTGTAGGACAACATATAATTTCTTTAAGTCTCTTATTATATATTCTTGAATGTGAATAACAACTGAAAACCACACACTTAAGCTTAATGTCTTACAGAATACTTTTTAAAAATGATCTCTGCCATTCTCTAAGGTTTTTATTATTTCAACCCAAGCAAATTTTATCAATTTGATTCATTTTGTAGTTACTATAATCGTTTCTCTTCTCCCATCTTTAATTATGATGCATTAGTTCATAAATTTATCATATCTCACCTGGACTACAAATAGTATATGAATTACCCTGCCTGTCCAGTTTCATAGCATTCCATTACATCCCCTGCATTGATGCCAGGTAATATTTCTAATATAAAATATCTTAAGAACTTTTTAATGACCATGAGTATTTTTTCTACCCTCTCCTCCATTCCATCCCAGCTTCTATACATTCTTTCCTCCATACTAGCTTTAAGGAATAACTTACAGATAATGAATATAATACATTACATAATTTCTCTATGCTCTTATGCATGCTCTTTTCTCCATTTAAAATGTCCCCCACACTACCTATATTTACTAAGGAGCAACAGTCCACTTCCAATTCCCAAACAAAGTATCAAGCTTTCACAAAATGTTCCCTTCTCTGCACATAAAAGTGACTTCTACAATTTGATTATGTCTACTGGATGATATGTATATTTGTATCATAACTCCCATAATCCTTAATTCTATAAGTTTTAAGAGGTTATTTCTTTACCTCTCCTAAGAAGCTTTTTAAAAGAGGGATTAAACCCCTTTATCATTGTACCTCAAGTTCCACACACAAGAAAAAAAAATCAGTATTTGTTGATAATAAAACTAAGTGATTGTAAACCGGGATCATTTGAGTTGAAAGATTAATATTTCTCTTACATCATTTTAAGAAATAAAAATGTTATGTTTATTGAATGCTTATATAATATCCAGTATTCTTGTGAGCAATTTACATTTTATTTTACTTTGACAGCAACCTTATAAGAAAGCACTATTTGATGTCTATTTTACAGAAAATGTAACTAAGTCTGAGCTTTTACTAGAATCATCTAGATTTAAACAAAGAGCAAGTGCCCCAGGGTCTAACTTCAGAAGGCCTGTCATGAACCCACGCGTATGCTTCTATAACAAAGTGAATATGGTCAAAGTTACAAATGAATGAAACTAGAGAGTGGATGTAAGCAATTAACTCTTCTGAGATCTTAATATAAGGTAGCTATTTGTATCAAATTAAAATCCAGCATGATCTCTCTTATTTTTCTCCCCTCTCCTCTATGTTGTTGTCCCCCCAAAAAAGAAATCTACACTATACAGTAAGATTTGTGTAGAATTGTTATAGACTCTGTATAGGGAAAAGTAGGTTTAAAAAAAGTGTAAATCTTTGTCAGTTTGGAAACTGCCCAATTTAAGCCTGAAACCATCAACCTTACTTGTCTCCCCCACATCATCATGTGTCAAAATGTACAGGCAATAGATTGACTTTATTATTCAAGTGTGAGAAAAGAATTCTTTAAAGTAATATTTATTTTCCTCATCTCACTTTGATATTGAGAGGTTTTTGTTTGTTTGTTTATGTATTTAGCATTTATGGGAGCATGTATTTGGGGGCAAACCCCCCCTCAAAAAAAAAACCTGCCTTGTTATTTTCTTAAACCATCCAAGGAAGTATTAACAAGAACCAGACGTAAGCACACTAAAGTATACTCACAGAAACATCTGTTTGAATTAAAAATAAGGCAAAAAGCTGGCACACAAAGGAAAACTGCAGATCAAAACAACTCTAGGAACCAGATGTCTGATCTAGAAAAGAATGGTAAGATCATCTATGTTTGACCAGATGAGAATTTCACTGCACAGAGTTGTTTAAAGGTCACATGACACTTGTATGTGTGTTTTTTTTAAGTTTTTATAAAAATCCTATTAATATATGAATTCTTAAGATTTTGGGGGATCCGAAACCGTGGATAGAGTGTCGGACCTTGGACTGAAAGGTCCCAGGTTCAATACCTGTCAAGGGCATGTACCTTGGTTGCGGGCACATCCCCAGTAGGGGGTGTGCAGGAAGCAGCTGATCAATGTTTCACTTTCATTGATGTTTCTAATTCTCTATCCCTCTCTCTTCCTCTCTGTAAAAAATCAATAAAATATATATTTTTAAAGCAGATTATACAGAAGGTATTTCCAGGCTTCTTCAGACCTTCTTGAGAGATGATGCAATATTTAAGTAACCAAATAAGAAAAGTGAATGAGACTCTTTCATTATTATTTTATCCTTCTAACAGAACCACAACATAGATAACATTCCTTTTAAAGAGCATATAGTAAATATTTTAGGCTTACAAGCCCTATGGTCTCAATTGAAACTGCTCAATCATGCTATTGAAGCAAAAGAAAGTTTACTAATAGTTGAAAATACTCAAAAATGAAATTCAATTCTAAAACTTGGTGGAATGGATCCTATAGCATATTAAATATATTAAGGATTCTCTTTGTACATGGCATTGTGCTAAATGCAGATGAAGAACACTCATCTAGGATTGTGTTTTTCCATAAAATACAAGGCCTCAGCTCCTGAAGCCAGTGAGGACCACACATCAGGAAATGAGGGGAAAGTTCCTCAATGTTGACTAAGAAATTAGTGGCAAAAGTAAATGGTGATGTTAATAAAGAGTGAGGATTGGTAAAGTTAGGGTAAAATCATTTAAAAAAGATTAAGAAATATAAATTATGTGAGGCCAGAAGGCAGTTAATGATCCCTAAGAGTGGGGATAAATCAAGGTCTAGAATTCCTTTGAGAATTGAAAAACAAAGAGCAGGTTCAGGTTAATGAAGGAAAAGAAAAGGTAATACTATTTGAGGTTAAGTCCAAAAAGAGAAACCAGATTTACTTTATTTAAAACAAAAGAAAACACCTGTAACTAATCTGTGAGAAATTCTGAGATTTCCTCATGTTAGTACCTAAATTTGCCCTTAATTTTTATATTTGCCAAGATTTTCACAAGAAAATTAATCTCTCACTTGGTGGCAATTGCCAGATGCCTGTCTGTGTAACACAGAATCTAAAAGCATCCCACCCACTAGTGTAACAGCTTGACTTAAGAAAATATGAGACAGCTCTTGATGGGAGAAGACACACAAAAACAAACCTAATGGGCATTAGTCAAAGTAGAAAAAAAGAAAGCATGTTCAATTAATTACACGAAAAGTTTTCTCTACCATGAAAGCAAATAACTGTGAAAAAAGAAAGTTACAAAAAAAACTTAACTTTGCACTAAACAATTGAAAACAAATTTGGTGAAAAAGTTCTAAAAATGATAATATGTTTAGGCAGAAAGAACTTTTCTGTGAAAATCTGATTCCTAAAACTCTCAAACTGCATTTCTAAGTTAAGTTTATGCTCTTTGTGTGGAATGTATGATTTGTTAATCTGGAAAAAATTCTTCTTTAAGTGAAATTCCTTTAAAATAAGTTTTTTAGAAGTCTCTGTTAATTGTTGCCACTTCCATATTATATAATCATAAATTATATTCAGTGTTCAGCTTTACACTTTTCTGGGCCCATGCTTCTATCCACATATAAGGCATTCTTTTCTGTAAGAAGGAGCCAACAATAATTATTCTATATTTATTCAAAATATCTTATAACCTTCAAAGGCAGTGTCATAAACACTTTGAAAATGTTTTCACAAACATGTCTGTATACACTAATATTTGGATATATTTCCAGAGAGACTCTGAATCTCTTTCATAGATCAAAGTGGTTCTGAACAATTGATATATCAAAAAATCAACTTTAAAAAAAATACTGTGGTATGCAAAGTACTAAAATTGCTATTTTATTTTATTTATTTTTTAAATATATTTTTATTGATATTTTACAGAGAGGAAGAGAGAGAGATAGAGAGCTAGAAATGTCGATGAGAGAGAAACATCGACCAGCTGCCTCCTGCACACCCCCCACCGGGGATGTGCCCGCAACCAATGTACATGCCCTCGACCGGAATCGAACCCGGGACCTTTCAGTCCGCAGACCAACGCTCTACAGCTGAGCCAAACCGGTTTCGGCTAAAATTGCTATTTTAGATGAATATACTATAGATAGTATTTAAAAAAATACTGTGCTATGCAAAGTACTAAAATTGCTATTTTAGATGAATATACTATAGGTAGTTCAGGATTACAGTATCTTTCTCTTTAGTAGGTCACAAACTAGGGTTGCCATAAATACCAAAATTCACTAAGTCACCTTGATTTCACAGTTTAGTGGGGTAGATTAAAATCATAAATTTATTTTAGACATTGCAATTTTAGCATGACACCCTTTTCTCATATCAAACTATGGCATCTCAGAATCTCATGCAAGGCATAATAATCAGGTTTTAAATGCAAATCCTAAAAAAATGGATTTCAGTAGAAAATTAATTTGAAATTGCAAGCTGGCCATATCTGGGAGGACATGTGAATATTTATTATTGAGTTATGACACACACATATTTCTTCTGAAAAATCATTGACAAAAATGCATAATACTCCATAGCTTATTTCTTACATAAATCACGGTCCAATGAAAGTACTGTTTATAAGAGACAATAATACGGCAAAATGTGCCCTCCCTCTCTGATTTACTCTTCACTTATAATGAGTAAGTAAAGAAAAACAAGTAAAGGTTTAATGAATATTTTATAAGTGAAAGTCAATTTCACAGGAGTCAAAATTGCCAGATAAAATAAAAATTTCAAGGATAATTGACCTTCTATCTCTGGAAGGGGACGGGCCCCAAATGAGAGGTTTGCCTCAGGCAGGCCTGCAGTGTGCAGGTTCCTGACTTAGTTCAGGAAAGATTTCATAGCATGAGTCCAGGTGATTTTGGAGTGTATGTTTATTAAAGATGGGGACAGTGAAACAAAGGAAGGGCTTAGTATAGAAGAAACAACAGCTAGGAAGTGCTGCTTTGGCCTCTACAAACATTATAGGAAACAAGTGAGAAACATGGGGCTACATGGGCTCACTGAGAAGTAAAAGGCACAGTGATAGAAGTGAGCCAAGGCAGGGAGGCTTTAGTTCATTGAAAAGTCAGAGAAAGCCGAAACCGGTTTGGCTCAGTGGTGGAGCGTTGGTCTGCGGACTGAAAGGTCCCAGGTTCGATTCCAGTCAAGGGCATGTACATTGGTTGCAGGCACATCCCCGGTGGGGGGTGTGCAGGAGGCAGCTGGTCGATGTTTCTCTCTCATAGACGTTTCTAGCTCTCTATCTCTCTCCCTTCCTCTCTATAAAATATCAATAAAATATATTAAAATAAAAAAGAAAAGTCAGAGAAAAGGAGGCCTTGGAGAAAGGTTCAGGGGGATATCCTGAGAGGAGCTGCCACTTTCTGCCCAAGCAAATCTCTCTGGGGATCCTTAGAGTTTAGAAGAAAGAGAGCAAAAACACATGATAGGGAAGAGGGACACCAGTCTGCATTCCCACCAGCAGTGCATGAGGGTTCCTTTTTCCACATCCTTGTTGGCACTTGTCATTTGTAGATTTGTTGACAATTCATTCTGACAGGTGTGAGGTGGTACCTCATTGTCATTTTGATTTGCATCTCTCAGAGGATGAGTGACTTTGAGCAGGTTTTCATTTGTCTCTTGGCTTTCTGTGTGTCTTTTTTTGAAAAGTATCTATTTATGTCCATTGCCCATTTTTGATTGGGTTGCTTATCTTCCTTTTGTTAAGTTGTATGAGTCCCTGTAAATATTGGAGATTAAAACTTTATCAGAGATAACATTGCAACTATGTCTCCCATGAAGTGGGTTTTCTTGTTTTTTGTTGATTTTAAAATAGGGACTAGCTTTATTTAGATGAGGAAACAAAGAACTGTAAAATGTTGGATATAGAATTTAAACCCAGAAAAGTGACTCTAGTTCTAACAATTCATGATGCACCATTTTAGGAAACTTCTTTTGTCTCACACCATATTTTACATATTTCAGGTTTCCTCTCTTCAATAGATAATATAGATACAATTTTCTCTTTCAATAACTTTAGAGATGTATTTGATAATCTATAATCACATTGACTTAATGGTCTTAAAATAAGATAAATGCCTTAGGTTCCTATGATCAATATAATTATGTCTTTAGTGCCTTGTTTTTCATTTAAAAAAAGCGAGAGATAAACTATCCTGTAATTTGTTTCCTTGCACCATCTAGTGGATTTAAATGACAACTGCGCAATACCCTTACACGATTACAAGTTAATTGAACAAGTTAAGTTTTCAAACACACTGGAGAACTGCTCCTAAAACTATTCCGCATCACACACCACAAGTATACTCACAATTATTTTTATTTTCCTTTTTCATAAGGAAATCAATCAAGCCTGGGCGCTGAGTTATCAGCGGCTGTTTAAAAATCCACACCTAAATAACAAAAGACAGCACCGTGCCTGTAATCTGTTTAGGATTAGACAGAAACTATACATTCCAGTCCGTCCTACCACCCTCTCCTTAAACTCCAAGTATTCCTTGGCAGCTGCGCAGGCGCACCGCGAGTCTGCACGGGGCCAGTGCGCAGGCGCGTTTGGAGCGGAAGTGGGGAGGCGGGGCTAACCTCGGAGCCAGGACCGGAAGAGGCCCGGGCAGCTGGGTGTTGCGCGGAGACTGTTTGGCTCGGTGAGTCCGGGGTTGGCTGGCGCTCCAAAGCCCCAGGCCGCGGGGGGACGTCCAGAGACGCTGAGGACTTGGTGCCCCGGGGCGGTCGCCGCTGACTGCCGGTTCGCGGACGCCCCCGCCCCGCCGCCCGGAGACCGGCCCCGAGCGGCCTGTAGAGGCCTCGGCGCGGCCCGCCGAGCCCGACGCGCCGCCGCCGCCGCCGCCCGCGCTGCCGTGAGTACCGCCGCGAGCGCCCTCCCCGCGGCCCCGAGTCCAGGTTAAGATGGAGGAGATCTCGCTCTCCAACCTGGACACCAACAAGCTGGAGGCCATCGCGCAGGAGATATACGTAGACCTGATCGAGGACTCGTGCCTGGGCTTCTGCTTCGAGGTGCACCGGGCGGTCAAGTGCGGCTACTTCTACCTGGAGTTCGCGGACACCGGCAGCGTGAAGGATTTCGGCCTTCAGCCCGTGGAGGACAAGGGAGCGTGCCGCCACCCGCGCCGCTCCCTTCCCGGCTCCCTCCCCGGGGAGTCCGCTAGCGGGCCCGAACCGGCGCTGCAGCGCTCGCCTCCGGAGTTCCAGTAGCTGCCCTGGGAGAGCGCCTGGTGAGCGTGACCAGGACAAGAACATAGACCGGTCCTGTGGTCTGGAGAAGTTAGGTAGCTAAGTAAGGGGGGGGGAAGAAAAAAAATCAGACAAAGCCCCAATTCCCATTGAAGATTCTAGCCTTGAAAACCCCAGAGTGGAGAATTTAAAAAAAAAAAAAAAAATTCGGATTCTTTTCTAAGTACCTGGGATCAGGTTCGAAACCCTGGGCAGGAGGAGCTGTGTGTGTGCATCTTGCACTATTGCAATGCGCGGTTGATTTCTAAACACACCAGAAAGTGCGCAAGGTTCCTGCACTGCCTGCCTGTGCCCGGCATACGAGATCCTTTGGTTCCTCATCCTTTCGGTTTGCCCGATGCCAAGGGCTTCTTCCGTCACTAACACTTTGGACATAACTGATGGCCAGGCCTTCATCCTTGGGCCTCGGTGGACTGCTCCTCTGATCTCTGAGCCTCTGTTTTGGGGCTTCTTCAAGACACCACGGAAGCCAAGTATGAGATCTGGATATTGACCATTCCAATTTGGGAAAACCGAGAAGAAGTAGAAGAATTTCCAGCTGAGTGGTCGGGGAAACTCTGTGGTCTTGGCTCCAATAAGAAGAAAAGGTCAAGTCACCAACTTCCAAGGGCCCAGCATTTACAGTGACTTTAATGGACTTGGGGACAAGGGCTGGGGTTTTGTTGAAGAGAGCCCGCTTTCCTCTTTCCGGCATCCCATGTGGTGGCAGAGGCCTAGCAGATGGACTGCTTGGGTATCCAGGCAGGTTGAGGACTTGGTTATGGCCCCTTGGGGGGGTAGCGGGGGCCTCTGCAGCTATGCACCATCTCTCCAACAGCAAGATTCCTACCTGGATATGTTATTCTGTGCACAACAGTTCGGTGCGGCAGTCATTTTCTTACTCTTCAGTTATGGTTACATAGTCCATGGGTCTGACTTGGTCACCATGCTAGGTCACTGTCTGCCTTCTACCCCAGGGGCAGGCCTAACCGATGGAGGAGCGTCATGGCTGTGCAGGAAGGGGGCTGTGCTTTGAAAGCTGAGCCCAGAGTGGATCTCTTCCCCAGCCCTCAGTAATGTGAATGGGTTAGTGTTCGGAGCCACGGAGCAGGACTGGGTTTTCTCCCATCAGCCTTTGCGGTATCCTGCCCAATGCCCCAGTTACAGAGCACTGCGGTGGTACCCCTAGACTGTCACCACCTTCGCTGCCCCTCACAAAGGGCGGTCCTTTTCAGTTGGTCTTCTTTGGACCTTGAACACAGGAGCTGTTTTTTTGTTATGGAAAGTCAGGGAAGGGCCCCCAGAAATTCCTTGGCTTCAGGGAAGGAGTCAGGGGAAGATGGAAAGTGTGAGCCACATATCAAAACCACCCTCCATTCTATCCCCTGATGGAGGGTTATGAAGTGCAGAGGGGAGGGAGCCCCAAGGTGAGCAGGTGCTGCTTTATTTGAGATGTTTTCTTACCTCATTCTGTGCCCCCCAGTAAAGGGGCCCGGCCTCATCTGTCCGGCTTGGCCCCACCTTCCTCCTCCTCGTCCCCGCTCCACTGCCTCTCTGGTGCAGCTCATGATGCCAGGTGCTGCCTGCCACCTTCATTTTACAGTGACCAGTTTCAGTTCATTCCTTGACGCTCCTGCTTCCGAAGCCTAACCAGTTTCATTGCCCTTGGCTTCTTTTAAGTTTTTCCCCTTGTTTTTGTGGGAGACTCAGAAAAACCTATGGCTCCCTCTGTTGGGAATAGGGTGGGGGGGGGAAAGTAATTGTATAGGAAAGGCAATGTGATTCCCAAGTCTCCTCTAGGACTGCCTTGCTGATATGAATATGCCTTCCTGCTGTGTCTTATTTCATGAGGAGTTATAGCTTCCCACTTCCACTTGGATAAGCAGAAGAACAGTACAGGCTAGAGACAAACACATGG
The DNA here is from genome assembly GCA_963924515.1 of Vespertilio murinus. NCBI lineage: Eukaryota > Metazoa > Chordata > Mammalia > Chiroptera > Vespertilionidae > Vespertilio > Vespertilio murinus. The sequence goes on along the minus strand of OZ004707.1, from coordinate 130,408,216 downwards.
ATGGAGCGGGTCCTGATCCATTTTCTCTAACTCTGGCTGTGCACGTATCCTTTCTTACTCTAGAATGAATTATTCGGACTGCGTGCACTGATTCGGGGTACATGCTCTAGAAGATTTAGGAAACAATAGTAATAGGGCCTCAAGATTGTGGATCACTGCATTTCCCCCCTAGAGTTGTCCTTGTCAGGGTAAGGGGCCTAGTTACAGGTTGGTCTTTAAGAATTATGATTACTTTTTAAAAAGTCAGACTTGGGCAAGAGCTAAAATAATTTTGGGTAATCTGCCCTTGGCTTTACAGACATCTTCTTAGTAGATACAGAGTAAAGGAGGGTTTAAGTGGGACTCTGGCCTACTTCCATTCCAGATAATGTCTGGGAAACAGACTGAAGGTAATACCATTGTCCACTCTTCCATCAGAGAGGGAGCTCAGATTGTGACATTACTTACCATTTTCTCACTGGCCATTTCTCTTGGTTAGAGGATGAAGTGGGAAGTTCCTGTTATCTCTCACTTGGTTTTGTTTTGCCCCCCACTATTAGGGCAGTAGCCCCCCGCCCTGGATGGGTATGAAGTGGGCTAGAACAAACTAACCCCTTTCATTTTGGTGGAGATAATGCCCCCTACCATATAGTTGACAGTGATTAGGAACTCTCCCTTCCCTTGCCTATCTTCCTTCTAACAGCAAAATTCGTAACCTTTCCTCTTCAATTAAATGTATTGGTCACCCTGTAATTCTTTATGTTTGTGTGTGTGAGTGTGTGTATGTGTGTATGGGGGAAGGGGTTCTTCACAAAATTTCTGTGGTTTGTGGCTTATCCTCCCGTACATTATTTCCTATCGCCGCATGCCCAGGGGCCATTGCCTGGCATTGTCGCATGCTGGGATCATTGGGGAAGTGTAGTGAAATTCACCCCTGTCCTTTGTTTTGGAGATTCTTATTTTTGCAAAGTAGTTTATCCTATATAGATTGCTGTGCATTCCCCTTGCCCCTATGGCTGCTGGTGTAAATAAATTGCATCTCCCCATTGGTAAATAGTAATAATAAAATTTTTAAAAATGACTTTATTTGGCCTTTGTATGTTAATCCTTTCCAACTATATGTTTTTCTGGTATGGATAGTAAAATAAATGTTTAATTGCTGTTGAACCTTAATCACTTTTTCCTGATTGGGAGTTATATCTATAGATAGAAGAACACTGTCTACTTTGTTTTTCCATCTAGTTTTGAAAATTTCTGCAACATCCAGTGAAAGAAACAAACTGTATAGAATCTGTCCTTTTTCATTTGAGGTAAGAATGTGGTAAAATAAATATAGTCCAACCTATCACCAAAAGTCCAATGTGAAAGATCGTTCAATTTAAATGGAACTCAAAGTATCTTAAATATATACCTTTTCACCACCACTTCAAGCTAATGTCCTTGCTCTAGAAAGTCAAGTGATTCATAGGAAAACATGAGTTTCCCTTTGTAAAGGTAGTTTTTTCCAAACACTTTATATTTTACCCCAACTTTTCATGTTTTTCACTTTGTTTTTAGAATAATTTTGAATATTTTATTCCATTTCCTAATCCAGAGTTGGAGTACTTCCCCACAAGTTGTGCATATTAATTACTTCTTAGTATTGATAAAAATCACTTGATTGCTAAATGTTGTAGTTCATTAAAGAAACAGTGCAAAATTGGAAATAATGTTGTTAGATTAGTAAAAATTATTATAGGAATTAAGAGGGAAAATTGTCTCAAAATAGGAAGCCTTCTTGGACATGTAACATGGTTTTGAGTCACAACATTCAAATGCAGCCACAGCAAATACTTTTGGGTCTTACTTTGTATGTTTAGATCGGAATTAATATATTTAATACTAACCTAGTTAGTTTTTTGAAATAAATTATTTGCAAGACCTTATTGCCTTAATAAATTAATGGTAAGATTTCTAAAATTATACCTTTTCATGTTTTCTAATATTTTTTTCTTAAAAAGAAGAAAATGTTATATACCTTTTAACTTCCTACGTTTCACTCCTTACTACTGCATTTCAGCAATAGCACACGCAGCATGAAATCAGGAATCTAATAAATGGTTACTTAATGTTAAGATAATGACAGAAAAGGAAGAGCTTTATTTTGCACCTGGTAATAAGCTGGTAATGTTGCCTTCCATTAGGACCTATCTGAGGTATTTTAAAATCTTTAATTTTTAAAGTGTTTTATGAAATGAGGATATATTAATGTGTTAAAATCCAACATTTATAATTTATTAAACTTCATTTGCACTGGTCTTTAAAATAATTGTCATGATTAGTGAATTGCTGCTTCTCATACCATTTTAGAGGGAGCATCAGACTGCAAGTGTAACGCTGCTGTGGGAGGCCCAAGCTCTGATTCTCATTCATGTCCCAAAAGATGCTATGACGCTTTGGAGGGAAACATTTGTTACAAGTGATACACTTTTTAAAAATGATATTGCAGATAAACCTGTAAATCCGTGGATTTTCCTTTTTCATTTTTAAAACATTTTCAATTATATATTGCTTGAGCCTCATTAGACAGGTGAATAAAATATTAAATTCAGCCGAAGCCGGTTTGGCTCAGTGGTAGAGCGTCGGTCTGGGAACTGAAAGGTCCCGGGTTCGATTCCGGTCAAGGGCATGTACATTGGCTGCGGGCACATCCCCAGTAGGGGGTGTGCAAGAGGCGGCTGGTCGATGTTTCTCTCTCATCGATGTTTCTAGCTCTCTATCTCTCTCCCTTCCTCTTTGTGAAATATCAATAAAATATATTTAAAAAAAAAATATTAAATTCATGTTAGAGATGAGAAAATATGTCCAGCAACAAACAAAAATAGAGAAACACTAGCAAAAGTAGAATGCTGGTGCTCGCCAGTGCTCTGTTGAAGCAATGGGAAATTTCATTTAGTAAATGAAAGGACTAATTTTTAAAAAGACAAGCTGTGGTTAAAGTAGATTGAAGATTTTAAGGCAGTGAGTTTGAAAACATTGAAAAAATTGAAATAAAAAGTATAACTCACCAAGAGTGACAGAAGGAATTTGTATTTTTAAGTTAACAATACATCTACAACGTAAAAGCCAACTCCTCATCTCTACCCAAATATACACACAAAAATACTAGACACTTAGAATTTTACAGACAATACAGCAGAAATAAAATGTGTACTGGGAAGATAGATTTTTTTTTAAAAAAAAATTGAAGATGCTATCAAAGCAGATCTTTAAAATGTCAAAAACATTGTCAACAAGCCAAATTCGTCCCAGGAAAGTAAGATTTTGACTCTAATAAGTCACATCATAATTAGGGTAAAACTGAAAATCTTGATAGATACAGAAAAATATTCTGTAAAATTCAATGTCAATTTCTGATTTAGGAGATAATAATATAGAAACTAGGGCTAAATAACTCCCATACATTGAGTACTATATACAGTTGCAGTGCTTAATGATAAATACGTGGAGGCATTTCCTTTAAAATCAGAAATGGAAGAAATAAAATTCTCATATTCTCAGTTATTTAATTGGATAATTTTCTAGAATCTGAACAGACTGATAGAGTGCAGTAAAGTTGCTGGATATAAGATTAATATTCATAATCAGAATAATAAATTTTTAAAATAATTTCTAATGAAAATCTACAAAAATTATAGTGACTGTATGAATTTGAGGTGTAAGATGGAGAAAATTATAAAATTTTCTGGTATGTTGGAGAAAACCCAAATAAATGGAGACTGATAAGATATTCATGGATTGAAAGCTCAAAATTATCCAAATACATGAATTGGAGTTATCTTAATAAAAATCCAAATACTAGTGGACACTTTTCTGGAACTTAAAAAGCTAATTTTAAGATTTATATAAAAAATAAGGTGCAGCCTCGACTGGTTTGGCTCAGTGGTAGACCATCAGGAGGCAGACTGAAAGGTCCCGGGTTCAATTCCGGTCAAGGGCATGTACATTGGTTATGGGCACATCCCCAGTAGAGGGTGTGCAAGAGGCAGCTGGTTGATGTTTCTCTCTCATTGATGTTTCTAGCTATCTCTCTCCCTTCCTCTCTGTAAAATATCAATATATATATATATATATATATATATATATATATATATATATATATTAAAAGAACAAGGTGCAAGAATACAGATCTTTAAAAAAAATGTATCATACATAGTGTGGTTTTGGTGTCGGAACAGTGGAATAGAATAGAGTTCAGAAATAGCTGGAAAAACCTAATTCTATATAACTAAATTGGTATTATAATCAGTGGATTATAAACCAATATATTGTTCTGAAATAGATTATCCATAAATAATAAAACTACTCTAGACAAAAAAATCTTCATGTGCATATAAGACTTATTGTGGAAAAGTAATACAATAAACCTTTATAAGAAAGTAGAATATGCATATAATTATAGGGAAGAGAAAATGTCTTAAGTAAATAGAAACAAACAAAAAGAAAAGATTGATACAGTGGACTAAAATAAAACAAACTTTTTGTGCTTTGTCATATGAGAAACAAAACAAATCCCTATGACATACTTGTGAGTAGAAGTGTTGCAGTTCTTACAATAGATAAAAGAGTATTACCAAAATAAGTATACAGTTGGCAAATGGATCAAGTAAAAGAATAGCTCATTTATAGAGGAAGTCCAAATGGCATAAAAAGATGTGAAAAGTTAACAGGTTGAGAGAAATGCAAACTAAAAGCATATGAAATACCAATTTATATAAGAGTGTGGTTAAAATTTAAAAAGGCGATGATACCAAATCTGACCATTATATGGAGCAACTAAAACATGTACATTGCTGGTAGACTATAAATTGATAAAAATATTTTAGAAAGCAATTTGGAAATATGTATTCAAGTTGAAAAGTATAACCAGCCCCCTAATATTTCCACTTCTTGTACTATAATAAGAAAATTTTGAAAACAATACAAAATACACATAGAGTAACTATATAGAATTGGAAATAACTAGAACTGCACAAATTAAATATTTAGTAAAAGATTACCATAATTTGCTTCCTTTCACTTGAAGTTTAACAATATGCAAAATAATGCTATATTTTTAAGGAATATGTGCATATGTAATAAAAAAAGTTCTGTTCACCAAATAAATCTCTACTTCTAGAGATTGGAAAAAGATGATGCAAAACATGTGGATATTGAATAAATTGCAACAAAGATACTATTAAGTGTCTTGCTATCCTTCCAAGAAAGTATAGTACATAGCCAGCTCTTCCTTCTAAATTCACACAATGAGCACCAGAGATGCAGTGGAAACAGAAAATGGGACTGTACCGGGAAGCATATAGATAACCAAGAATTTCCATATGGGAGTGGAAGATTAAGCCTGGATCAAAAATTGACACCCTTACACTATATAATCTTTACATCCTTAGTGAGAGACTGGGTAGAATAAAAAGAGAGAGTCATGAACAGACTATTGAACCTCAGAGGGAAGGCAGAGGAGGTGGATGGGAAGAATTCAACCAATGAACTTGTATGTGTATATGCAAAACCCATGGACACAGACAATGGGATGGGGAAGGTCTGGAGGAGGGGGGATGGGAGTGGGCCGGAAGAGGTTAATGGGGGGCAAAAGGAAGACTTATGTAATACTTTCAACAGTAAAGATTTAAATAATAATAATAATAATAAAGATTGAGAGAGACAGAAAGACAAATACTTTCCTGACTGCAGAGAGAACAGAAAAGAAAGTCTGCCATGGCCAGATGTGAAATAATACCATCATCATCACTTCTTTTGGGAACTTGTATCCATTCGCTTGCTTTCACATAGTTACTCTATCCTGCTAATCAGACAACCTCTACCTAAAAGTTATATAATGTGTCCAAGATGATATTTTGTTCTTTAGCTATCTGTCAGAATTTGGGTCCCTTGGCATTTCAGAAAATATAAGCTTGCAATTAAAGAAACATCTATTACTTTAAAGATTTCATTCACACCTATTCTGTTTCTAATCCTACTTATAAGAAAGGAGTGCTAATTCTGTAGATTATTATTTTTACTGACTACAGAATTAGCACTTTTGTAACTAGAAATATTAGATGCAAACTATAATGTCTATAAATTAAATCTTTAAGTTAATAAATGGAATTGTAATGTCTATAAATTAAATCTTTAAGTTAATAAATGGAATTTTAAATGAACAAGATACAGGAGAGAATGATGATGGAGTTATGAAAATGAAATTAATAGAACTGAAAACAATGTATGCCTAAAAAATTAAAAACTCAATGTACAAGTTTAGTTAAAACTTCCAGCTTAATTAAAATGGAAAAATGAAAACCAGCAGTAAGCACAATCTATTGGTTAATGATTTTGCTTAGTTCAGGCAGCAGTGTGTGTATTTGTGTTTCCTCCTTGCCTCATATTAGTAAACTCAGGGTTTTTTTTTTTGTTTTTTTTGTTTTTTTTTTTGTAGATAATTGCAAAGTAAAAGTGTAGCAAAGAAAAATAAGTAACACTGAAAGTCAATTGGATGTGATTAGAAGATGGCTGACAGTGGGAATAGTGACACTGCCAACATTCTAGAGACCCAAGATATGCAGCCAGAGAACTCAATGAAAGTGAAATTATCAACCCAAAGGAGGAATCTGGTTGTGACAAAAAAGGATAAAGATGTGTCAGAGGAGGTGAAGGTTCCAGTAAACTTGACATTAAAGGATATGTCAGAGATATGGTACTTCAAAATACTGAAAGTGCAAACTGTCCAGTAGGGGGCGGGGTTTCTGGAACAAGGGAGAGGGCCAGGCCTGCAGCTGAACCTGGTCAAGTCAACAAGGGGGCGGGGCCAGGTGAAGGGCAGGAAGCGGTGACATAAGCAGGAGAAAGGCTGGTGGGCTGAGAAGTGGGAGAACAGCCCAGGCCCACAGGCCTGCCTGACAGCAACAGAGACCTATGATAAAGACTTATCTTTATCTTATTCTAAAGATAAGTCTCTCAAGATTCTTGTCCCCTGGCTATTCAATCAAATGGTATTCTAAACACTGCAATGAAGGTATTTCACAGATGTAATTAAAGTCCTTCATAGGTTGATGGGAGGGTATGGAGCTTTGGGGCTGGACTTGACCCAGTTTAAGACTTGGAAAACACTCCATCTGGAAGTGAAAAGGCAGATTTGAAGGGTGTTATTCAGTTTGCAGGGTCAGTTTTAAAATCTGCACAACTGTCAAAGCAAGCACTACCTGCATAGTTATTGCTTTTTAAATTCTTTTTTTAAATATATATTTTATTGGTATTTTACAGAGAGGAAGGGAGAGAGATAGAGAGCTAGAAACATCGACCAGCTGCCTCTTGCTCACCCCCTAACGGGGATGTGCCCGCAACCAATGTACATGCCCTTGACGGGAATCAAACCCGGGACCTTTCAGTCCATAGACCGACGTTCTACCACTGAGCCAAACCGGTTTCGGACTTCTTTTGTTTTTTCTTACTTTTTTAAAAAAAATATATGTTTGTTGTGTGTGTTTTTTTTAATTGATTTCAGGAAGAAATGGAGAGTCAGGGAGAGAGAGAAACATCAATGATGAGAGAGAATCATTGATCAGCTGCCTCCTGAATACCCCACACTGAGGATTGAGCCCACAACCCAGGCATGTGCCCTGATGGGGAATCAAACTATGACCTCTAGGTTCATAGATTGACACTCAACCACTGAGCATGCCAGCCGGGCTGTTTCTTTTCTTAAAATGTTAATGCTGCATCTTTTTTAAAAAAAAATTGTATTCCAAATTTTAAAAAATTAGCAGTCAAGAAATCACACATTGACCTTCCATAGAGAATTTGGGAAATTCAGCCTAAAACACAAACAAATATGGGTCTCCCAATAGCTCTTTGGGGAAGCTTGTAAAATGACAGTACAAAGGTAAGGAAAGCATTTGGTAGCAAAAGCAGAGGGAAAAAAAGAATATAGGCTAAATGAAACAGAATATTTAACCAAGAATTAAGGAAGGAAGAGGCACTTCCTGCATTAATGAAAAACCTCGAATGCATGAGGAAGAACACAAATGAATAAAGAAAGTTGATAGGTATTGTACCCAGATATTTGTCATTAATCTTCACTCTAACTTATTAATAAATAAATTTGGGAAGTTAACATTCTGTAGGAACTCTTACTTTCTGTTTATTTTATAGATATAGCAATAACACCACACAATTATGAAACTAAATATGTGAGGGTGGTGAGTGGAGTAAAGTAATGCTTTCCTGAGAAGGTGATATGTGAACCGAGAACCTGGAGTTAGTTACCTCGGATAAACAGGTCAGAGTGGGGGTTGGGTTGTTAGAGGAGGATGGAAATGGGAAAGGCCTCTCAGGAGTCTGATGTGTTAGAACCATTCAAATGGAAGGTTTAAAGCTCTGGGGAAATTATCACTTTGTGCCTCTATAGATAGAAAAATGTCATTTATTAATATAAAGCAGAATATCCCTTCCATCTCTATCAGGAGGTTTCTGGATGCTATTGAAAGGAAAAGTAATTAGATGGTGATCTTTATTAGTGGCATAACCCTCTTACTTGGGTTTCATCAGGTAAATAGATAAATAGTAATTAGGAATATAATTCCACAGAGCTCTAAGGAAACAAACTCATTAACATAATAACATCTTACACCTGGGAGGTTAACCTTACATCTGTAAGATAAAAGCAGTGTTTTTAATACACAGGGACCTCTCCACGTTTAATGTGCTTTTATATCCTAAGCTTACTCTTTTCCCACTGGACTCTCCTTAGCCTCCCAGCTCTTTCTGTTTCCCAAAATACGCACACGTGCCCATGAGCACAGAGGAGTTACTATTCTAAATCAAGTCCCAGGTCAGAGTAAGGGTAGCTAATCTGCTTTTGCTCTTGCTGTTATATGGACCATATTTCAAGGCCTTCCTACAGACCAGCCACTTTTTACAGTTTAGAGGCAGATCAGTGTTGGCCTCTTAAGTACTTGCCTTATAGCTAAATTTTTAACAAATTAAAAGTGTTCATCAGATGCTGTATATAGAATTGAACACATGCAGCCTAGTTATATTAATCAATATCACCCCAATAAATTCAATAAAAGTTCATTAATTTTACAAATAGATGACAGTACCTGAAAAGTTGTCTTTACCATCCTGAATAGTTTTGTGGTATAAGTGATGAGTTTGGTATTAACCTAATGTACAGAGTATTTATATGGTGTTATAAAACCACATGGTCTTTACCTATGATTATCAACTAGCACGCATGCCTGCTGTTAAAAGTGTGTATGTGGGGGTAAGGAAATGCAAAATGAGCTTAAATTAGTTTAATAAAGCACATTTTGGAGTTGGGGAGGGAGGAGCTAGAGAAAAATAAATAAAAGTGCTCATGTTATTTCTGCTTTCTACTTAGTATAGAATTCAACAATAACCCAACAAGTGGCTTTGACTTTGTCTAATAGGTTGGAGAAAACATTAATCTCTCTCCTAATTATACAGTAAACTCTGTGACCCCAATAAAGCAAGTCTCTTCATTGATAATAAGCTTGAATGAGATAATTTCTTAGATCCATTCCACCCGTAGCATTCTATAATTCTATGAGCTAAAATGTTGGAAAATAACCACCCAAATCATTTTATTCCCAAAACCACTTTTCATCCAAATGCAGAGAAATTGGCAATCTTAGATTATGGGTTCTTTCTCATCAGTCTGTGATGTTCTCTTTTGTTAATTGTCCCATGGCTTTTCCCTAGACCTCCATCCCTTCTTGGGTTGGAAGTGCCTCATTCTAACCCATGCTCTCTCTGTTTCAGAAGTACATACCCAAGACCATACTTAGGTGTCTCCAGTTAAATGTCCCATAAGAACCTCATCTTTCATCTTCTGCAAAAGTGAAGTCTGGGAAGCTGCATTTTCAATATATGCCCCGGTCAACTTTTTGCATTCTAAATGTTGAGAACCACTGCCCTGGAGAGAAAGTAGAAAAGAACTCCATATTCATTCTCTCTTTTAATCTCCAATAGGCCATCTAAGATATTTGGACTTTTTTCTTTTTTCTGAGCTCCTGTATATGTAAATTATTTTATTTTAAAATGTGAGAATGTAAAGACATCAGGTCCATTGTAATGCCTTTACAAAGATAGAAGATTTAGAGCACTTATTCCTTAAATTATGATCCTAGACTTCTTACCTCTCAAATGAATAAATAATACATTATGCCTCTGCCCCTAAACATTTGGTGCTAGTCTTCTGTTGAATATCTTTGGATCACTTCTTTTGCTCAGGTTCCGTCCTTTTGCTCAGAAGTTTAATGTTCATTTCAGAGGACACTTGCAGCATGAACAAAAATGGCAGACTGGAGTAAGAGATGGAAAATATGAAATAATTTATCATCTAATCACATCAGAATTAAGGCCTATAATGAACTTCTCAGTTGCATTTGTAGTGCAGCAATTAAAGTATTCTGAACTTATCTCAGTCACTATTTCAGTCTCTTAGTATCAAGTGTTTTACACTTCCATTCAGATCAAGTTTTGATTTGAAAGTATTATATACACAGTCAGGGATTTACCCCTAACAGATGTAATGACTATTCATAAAATTTAAAAACTGATTTTCCTCATCATCAACTTATCATTAGCCAGAATAACTTTTCTTCTAAGCAATGATCACAAGAACAATAGAGTAATAAAACCATCTCTATCAGAACAATAGTGTACTAGTGAACAACATATAAAAGAGTGAAATTTCCATTTAGTTTATCTATTATTTAATGTAGGTTGTTCAGTATTTACAGGGGAAACAATAATCTATAGTGTAGTCTAAAATGCCACTGTGAAATTAATGCTAGCTAGTCTATAGAAGTTATAATATTTACTATTGGTAAAGCTATGAGAAAGGCTCAAGGAAGCACCAGAGGCTCAGAAAGTGGTATATTAGGGACATTTATAAGGCTTCTATGGAAAAGATCATTAAGCTGCTTTATCTTCTGGATATATGTAAATATTTATCAGACCTGGCCTAACAAGGCCCAGAGGATTATTACTGGAGTGAGCATACATTCTGGTTTTCCTGGGAGAGTCTTAAAACCAACTATCATTATTCAGGTATTACTGGTAGTATCTCTTTGTCCTTTCAAAAGTGTTATGTTTGAGACAATAAATTATATTATTACCTTAGTTATAACTCACAGAAAACCTGAGAGAATTTTTAAAAAATAGAGCTTAAACTGTAATGGAGGTTGAGAGAAAGTTTTCAAAGGATATCTTAAATTTCCATGTAATATAACATATTGATAAGAGTATGTAACTAATCAGAAGTTAGAAATAAATGTATAATTTGCTTTGACATATCGTAAAAAATGTATAGTGGATTACCTGATGGATTAATTTGTAATATATGAGACAATGGAAGGAATGAAGATATTTGAAGTTGGATCTTCCTTGCTTTATGTGATTTGGCATAAAGAATGAACAAGGGTCCAGCCAGTGTGGCTAAGTGGTAGAGCGTCGACCTATGAACCAGAAGGTCTTGGCTCCTGGTCAGGGCACATGACCTCATTACAGCCTCCATCCCCAGTGGAAGCTCATGCTGGAGTCAGCTTATCAATGAGTCTTTATCATCATTGATGTTTCTCTCCCTTCCTCTCTGAAATCAATAAAAAAATAAATTTTTAAAAATGGACAAGGGATAAACTGGAACAATGAAACAAAACATCGTTATTATATGCTCTGAAAGTTCAATTGGTGAATGAAAGCAAATTTTCCAAACTTCAAACTTTACCCTTGATTCAATGGCAAAACCATGGGCAGTTTGCAATCTGGGATCTGGGACCAAATCACCCACTTTGAGATCATATTCGAAACAATGCAGTATAGCAGGTAATGCATAGCAACTCACAGTCCTTAATAGGCAGCATCATTGATCAGAGTGGGTAAGAGTAATTCAGAGTGACTTGCTATATTTGGTTTATAGTTAGTCATGTTCTTGGCTAGCGATAATGTTTTAGGCCTTAAAAGTCACCTGTTATTGATCAGTGCTATTCAGAACAATTTTCTGCAATGGCAGGGATGTTCTATGCCTGGAGCTGTGGTTAACTGAGCATACAGGATGGTGATAGCTACTTTAGAGGTAATGATATATCAGGTAAATAGACAAGTGGATCTTTTATGGAAAAATGTCACTCTGTCCTTAGCCCAGAAAGAGCAGGAAGATAATTTAGATACGAAAGCCCATTGTTCAATCTTATGTAGATTCTATATTCCTTTATTATGTATATGTGAAGCTGTCCCGATACCCGCCTGGCCCATTTCAATTCCAGAAGCTTTCTTTCTCTCTAGTCCCATTTTATCCTAATCTTCTGTGTTCAGAATGGATAAAAAGAACATTTAACAATGATCATATTTTATAAATACCAATTTATGTAACTGAGTAATCCAGCTGCAGATACTATGATAGAGTCTGGGCCCTATAATTAGGAATTAGTTCTTTGTAGCAATGATAAACATCAGAGTATATATTATTAACTGGTAGTGAGCAGATTGTTAAGATATAATACAGAAAAGTAAGTCTTGTGAAAACTGTGATCATCATCATTTAAAATTTAGTTCACATGCATTAAAAAGTAATGTTCTACACTGCTGAATGATCTGTATGTTCTGCATTTCCTCTCACTAACATGTACACAAAAGACAATCATTAAGTGTTTAGAGATTAAAAAATATACACATCACACATCTCTATGTGACATTATGCCAGGAGCATGATTATGCTTTTCTTATTCTGCAATCAATATCATTTTGAGTGTTAAGTACATGTTTTCTGGAAGAATAAATTTTACCCAGTCATGAAAATGAAACTACCCCTCTTTCCCTTTACAGCTGGGGAAACTAAGGCATATAGAGATTAAGGAATTTACTCAAGGTCACACAGATTGATCCCTCCATTGAATTAATTGGTGTCTCTTGCTACATAACAAGTCACCATAAGCTTACAAGCTTTAAACAACAAATATTAATTACTAGAGGTCCCGTGCATGAAATTCGTACAGGGAGATGTCCCTCAGCCAAGCCTGCACCCTCTCCAATCTGGAACCCCTTGAAGGATGTCCGACTGCCCGTTTAGGCCTGATCCCAGTAGGACTACTGCCTCCCAACCACTCACTTGCCTGCCTTCCTGATTGTCCCTAACCGCTTCTGCCTGCCAGCCTAATCACTCCCTAAACACTCCTCTGCCAGCCTGATAGATGCTTAACTGCTTTGCTGCTGGCCGGATTTCCCCCAACTGCCCTCCCCTGCAGGCCTGATCACTCCCAAGTGCCCTCCCCTGCTGGTCCAGTAAATCCTAACTACTCTCCCTTGCCAGTCTGGTCTGCACCAACTGCCTTCCTATGCTGGCCCAGTCACCCCTAACTGCCCTCTTTTAAAGGCCTGATCTCTCCCAACTGCCCTCCCTCGCCTGATGGCTTGATTGTGCCCAACTGTCCTCCCCTGCATGCCTGGTCCTTCCCAACTGCCCTTTCCTGCTGGCCTTATTGCTCCCAACTGCCTTCCTCTGCAGGCCTAGGTCCCCCCCAACTGCCCTCCCCTGCAGGCTGTGTCCCCCTCAACTGCTCTCCCTTGCAAGCTGGGCCCCCCCCAACTGCCCTCCCCTGCAGGCTGTGTCCCCCCCAACTGCTCTCCCTTGCAGGCTGGGTCCCCCCCAACTGCCCTCCCCTGCAGGCTGTGTCCCCCCAACTGCCCTCCCCTGCAGACTGGGTCCCCCCCAACTGCCCTCTCCTGCAGGCCTGCGGTCACCCCTAAATGCCCTCCCCTGTTGGCCTGATTGCCTACAATTGCTCTACCCTGCCGGCCATCTTATGGTGGCCATCTTATGTCCACATGGAGGCAGCCATCTTTGACCACATGGGGGCAGCCATCTTGTGTGTTGGAGTGACAGTCAATTTGCATATTCCTCTTTTATTAGATAGGATTTTACAGTTTCTGTGAGTAAAGAATCTAGGTACAGATTAACTTAGTCTTCTGCTGAGGTTCTGACAGAAATCAAGGTGTCAGCCAGAGCCTCTACCTCATCAGAGCTCTGGGTCCTCTTTCAAGCTCATTGACTATTGGTAGATTCATTTCCTTGTGGTTGTATGCTTGAGGTCTCTGATTTCTTATTAGCTGTTGAGGAGGAATTCCTCCCAGCTTCTATAGGTCCTCTCCCTCGCCAGTTCTTGCCATATAACCATCTCCTCTCACAACATGGAAGCTTAGAGCCAACAGAAAATCATCTTTGATGCATCACTCTCTTTTAAGTAAAGACATGGGTAGGTCAGTCTCAGTCAGGGTAATCTTGCTTTATATGAACTCAAACCCCAAAGGAACCTAATTATAGGAGTCACAACCCATTATGTTCACAGCTCCCTTCTCACTCTTTCAATGGGTTAAACAGGGTGTATAAACCTGGGGAACAAAGGTTAAGAGGCCATCTTAGATTCCTGCTGACCACACCCATTTACAGACTCAGCCTCACTTCTCTCCTCAGTACCTAGATGTAAGGTATTATGAAGTTAAGGGTGGCATTTCTCTTGTCTGATCTTCAGGGGTCAGGGTTGCACAGTTCAGCAAGAGTGGGTATCTGATAAGTAATCCACACAAGGCCCTATCTACCAAATCATGGAATTCCCTATGGAAACACAATATCCATGAATCCACAGGAAATCACAATATAAAAGCAAGCCAATATCTGATATTTAGGGAACTTGGTTGTTGACTTTTATTTACATCCATTGGGAGAACTTACCAGTAATATATGGGATGTGAACAACAACCAACTGTGACAGCGCCTCCCATCCCCTCATCCACCATTCCGGTCTCAATGCTCCACCACATCACTCTCACTTCCCTCAGAACTAATGGACAGGAGCAAAATAAGCACACTTCTTGAAGGTAGGGACCATTAACCCCAACACTGTTCCTCACAAAGTTAAAAATTTCCTGTTAGAATTTAAGTTTCATGAGAACTTATGATTGTCCTGTGTACTGTCCAGCACAATGTCTGGCCCATTATAGATGTTGAATAAATATTAGGAGGGTAAATGATAAAAATAGAGGTATATTGAATAGAATATTATGTTATATTACTTATAAGAATAAAATAATGAATTGATTTCCACAGTGGCAAGGAGGAAAAAGTTATCTTACCATTATTTCAATTATGAAATATTTTTTCTAAATATTTTATATTTCAGATTTTTACTCCGAACAATTTAAGAATTTTTTTATTTTGTTTTTAGTCTACTTCTACTTTATTTTTTAAAATAATTTAAGATCTCACACTTTTAAGCAAATTTAATATCTCTAAGAATCTAGACATTTCAAAATTATTTTTAAGAATACTAATCTACTATTTTTTCTTTTATGCCTAGTACATTATGAATCCAAATAGTGAAATGGGAAGTTTTTCTGTTTGGTTGCAAAATGCAAATTAGGTAGGTTAATATTCATCTCATAACTTCCATTTCCTAGGAAGCGCGTTGGCAATTAAAGCTTGATTAATTAATTCTTTCTTTTAGGGGGCAGCACTAATGAGAGTATCACAACTTCTAAAAAGCTAAGATGCTAGATTATGAAAGTAGACTATTATAAGATGACTTAAGCACAAATTTTACATTTTAATTTTACATAGAGAAACAAAGTTATGATTAGGTTGCTTAATGAAGTAAAAGAAAAGCTTATAACAAAACATACCATTAAACAACAAAAGCATCTAACAATACTTAGAAAACTACAATTAAATTTAACTACTGGTACAGAGAGAAAACCTGGCTTTAAAACATTTCTACATTTCCCATATATCCTATCATTTATTTTTATTGTTATGCTTTCAAAATGGGATTCACACCACGTTTTTATAAACTTTGGCATGTCTGTTTTTGTCATGATGGAGACTGAATAAAATTTAAACCTTGATGAACTCCTTTTAGTGATCAAATTATAGTGGCCAATCTCAGGTATATTTAGAGCAGCAGATAACTCTGTGTGTCTGATAAATGTTATGTTTGAATATAATTTTTAAAATTACTTTACAGAAGAGTTCACACATTGGAAACATCATTTTTAGATTTGAGCACAAAGACAATTCATTTATTAAGAAAATAACAACTAGACTATAGATCGCTTAAGCTATAATTTCAAATGTACCCACTCGCCCCCAATCATTTTGTTCTCTGTTTTCAATTCTATGGTTTTGCTACAGGCCAACTGTTGGAGAGTGGGAATTTTTGAGCATGCTTCCAGAGAAGCCATGGACTATGCCCCAGATGGAGTTGTCAGTGCTGACACCAGCCCAGGCTTTGAGATACAGTCTCATGGCCCTTTCCCAGCACATAGGCCTTCTTTCATAGATCACTGTCAGCTTTCTGAAGAACAGGATGACCCTGTGAACAACATGGTTGTCAATGGCATGGCTGTGGCGTTGGTTGGAAAAAACTGTTTTATCTTGGGTTACTTGTTCTGCAAAACAGAATGTGGTTAATGGGCTTAAAAGTCCTACACAAAGGGTCACTGCTGCTCTCTGGTCTCCCTGCTTGGAGAATGGCAGAGCAGTTGCCCGGCTAGTTGCTCTCCCGGCCAGCTATTAAAGGCTCTTTGCTTTTGCATCAGACTCGGACCCCTGGTGGTCCTTGGGAATCTTGAAATCTGGACATAACACAACCAATTATGGAGCAGTTCAGTAAAATGACATAAAATGACTTCTGAGTGTCATTTAATGGAAAGAGACTTTGATCTAAAAAAAAAAAATCCAAGTGAAATATCACTCACAGAAGGACTAAATCAATGTATTCGATTATTTCAAAGAAAACTTTTGGGCTTGAGTTAAAGTCACAGATTAGAAATAAGGAGCAGACAGTAGTATCAAAGCAGTGTGTTTATTCTTGCTTGTCTCAAACCAGTCAATACACATGAACATTGCAATTGTATACCCAATGTTCACTAATATTTTCACCAGGAAAGATTTAGTGGAACTTTTACAAAATACCCTTTATTTAATGCCATTAAATTTAAATTTAACTCAAAGGATATATATTAATCATATTTTCTAGAAGAAGCAAAAGGTTACTTGTCTGTAATGTGTTATTTCTTTATTTGGTAATTTAGACATGTATCCAAGTACTGCAATGATTTTCTAGTAAGATTGTCTAACAAAACGTCTTTCAAAGAGTAGTTGACAATTCATTTTGCTCTTAAAATCTTTTTTAGTATATATAAAAGTTGAAGTATGATTATAAAATAATCTCTACTATGTGATTTGTGAAGGAGCATAGCTTATGGGAAAGAAAATTTATTCAAGAATCACACCTTTACCATTTCTTAACTTCTGTGCTCATTCTAAACTAGAAGCCTGAAGCTCAAAATTCATGCAAGAGTAGGCCTTCCTTCCCCTGGCTGCAGCACCAGCTTCCTTCTGGTACTTGGGGCTGCCAGCACCAGCTTCCCTCTGGCATTGGGACCCTGGATACCTCGCAGCCCAGGCTTCATCCGAAAGATCACCCAGAAGGATGTCTAGAAGAATGTCTGATCTAATTAGCTTATTATGCTTCTATTATAGACTAGAGGCCTGGTGCATGAATATTCATGCACTGGAGGGGGGTCTTTCAGCCCAGCTCCCCCCCTCTCACAGACTGGGAGCGCTCAGGGTCGGGAGGTGACCCAGCGATCAGGGGAAGGTGACACCCCCATCACATCTCTGCTGCTGCCACTGCCAGCAGCACAAGCCTTGGCCGCCCTGGTTACCTGAGCCTTGGGTGGCCCTGGGCAGCTGGGCAGCTGGTGGCTAAGAGGACTGGGGGATCCGGAGACAGGCATGTGGAGTGGCCAGAATCCTCCTGGGGGAGGGCCCAGCTGTGCTGTGTGCCTGCCACCCTGATGGGCCTGAAGGGACTGGGTGTTGTGGCTGTGAGCACCGCCATCTTTGTGAGGGTGTGATAGTCAATTAGCATATTCCCTCTTTATTAAATAGGATACTTATTTCATTGTTGTTGCAGGATTCCTAATATCTGTACTATTTCAGTGCTTGATTCAAAATTAAACTAAGTCTTAGCAAATATACAATTACTTTTTCCATCATATATTTAACATTTTTTTATTTTAATTGAATTTAGAGAGGAAGGGGGGAGAGAGGGAGAGTGAGAGAGAGAGAGGTATTGATCAGCTGCCTCCCTCATATGCCCCTACTAGAGAATGAACCTACAACCCAGGTATGTGCCCTGACTGGGAATCAAACCCATGTCTTTTTTAGGCTACAGGGCCATACACCAACGAAATGGCCAGGACTCTATCATATTTTTTTTTAAATGCATGTATATATTTTTAAACATAAAATAAAAATGCCATTACATAATTTATGTAGGTTTCTACTTCTTTGTTTTTTTCTTCTTCTTTTTTTTTTTCTCTATGGATTTGGGCTATGTAATGAGTAATTTTACCAAAAATATATTCCATTATCACATAGCAATATGAAAAGTGAGTGGCTTCTCATGGCCAAAATATATAAATGTATAAATCATATTTTGGAAAGCTAAGAAATAATGTTTTTCTACACATAGAATTCCATCAATACAGATAACTATTGCATATATTTATAGTAATTTTCTGTAATTATGAATATTGGATTTATGATGTAGCCACAAAACAATATATTTCTTTAAAAAAGTTTTATTTTCCTAGTCTTATACTTTTGAGGTGTCCAATAAACTTAGCTTAACCTTAGGATGTAGATGTTATGATGTTAGAGCATTGTACACTGGATATTTAGGATCTTTTACTGTTGTACAATTATTTTTGCTACAGAATCAATTTACTTATTTTCAAGTAATTTTTGTTACATTATTTTTTATTTAATAATATATCATTATTTCTACTATCGATTTTAATGGGCTTTTTTCCAATGATCAAAGTTGTTTTTGTGTTGGTGCAATATACTTGGTTATAAATATAACTGGATGTTTGGTGCATGAAATTCATGCACTGGGGCGTATCCCTCAGACCAGCCTGCACCCTCTTCAATCTGGGACTCCCTGGGGAATATCAGACTATTGGTTTAGACCCAATCCCTTAAACTGACAATCGGATATCCCTCTCACAATCTGGGACTGCTGATTCCCAACCATTTGCCCCTCTGCCTGTCTGATTAATTCTAACTGCTTCTTCCTGCCAGCTGATTACCCCCTAACCACACCTCTGCCATCCTGATCGATGCCTAACTGCTCCCTTGTCAGCCTGAACACCCCCAACTGTCCACCCTGCAGCCCCAGCCACCCCCAATTGCCCTCCCCAAGAGGCCCAGTCTCCCACACCTGTCTTCCCCTGCAGTCCTGGTCCCCCCAATTTCCCTCCTCTGAAGGCCCGGTCTCCATTACTGCCCTTTCTATAAGCCTGGTCATCACCACTGCCCTCCTGTGCAGGCCCAGTCACCCCCAACTGCCCTCTCCTGCCTGCCGGTTGTCCCCAACTACCCTCCCCTGCTGGCCTGGTCATCCCTAACTACCCTCCCCTGCTGGCCATCTTGTAGCAGCCATCTTGGGACCACATAGGGCCAGCCATCTTATATGAGAGGCATGATGGTCAATTTGCATATTCCCTTTTTATTATATAGGATATAAAATAAAAGAATTGAGTTAGCATATCATTTTATTTAAAATTTCTGGCCTATCCAACACAATTAGAATTGGTACCTATTTTTAAATATACCTCTGATGCTACAAATATCTCTGCTCAAAAAAGAAGTAATTTTAACTTCTCAGTTTGAGTCACCATCACATATCTAAGTCATGGTGACTACTAACCTGAGAGTTCTAGTTAAAATGATGTTCTGTTATTTATGGCATCATAATAAGTATTGCATGTGTCCTTGTACAGGCAGCCTCACAACCTTTAGTTATTTTCCTTTTATGCTATAGGCTAACAATCTCATCTCTTGAGACTTCTCCATAGATTTCTACATGAATTTTGGTAGGCCAAATCCTTACAAATATATTTTCCAAATTTTTTGGGAAACCATCTGGCTCTTTTTGCCAGGTGTCATTTATAGACAAATGGATAAAAACTTTGTTAATAATAGAGATTATATTTAAATTGATTGGCTCTAAGTTAGTGCAGCTCTAAGAAGCATGAGCACCCTACTGTTGCAATCAGCATTCAGCACAGGCAGTCTAAATTGCTGCTCCCTTGGTGAGATTTTAGGTTTTATGACTCTTTGACTCTTAGCATACTTGAGCTGAATTTATCAGTTGAGTTTCCTCCATAAGTTTAACAAAAGCACTGAGTAATTGTCCACAAATATGAAATACTTAAAAAAACATCTTAGAGTCTCATTTGATAATTTTCTCATGAGTTTGGTCAAAATTGAGTTTAGTCTTTAGAGAGAGAGTGTGCTATGCAATGACAGCAGTGTAAGGGTTTTAAAATTATAGAAATCTAGATTTTAATCAAAACTCTATGGCCCATAATCTTGCCATTTTACACATTAGGTAACTTTCCTGAGCCTTGACGTTTTATGTATATAAACAGGGACCCGGTGCACGAAATTCGTGCACATTAAAAGGGGATTAATTAGAGGAAATAATTTAATATTTCTATTTGCCCTTTTTCTATAATAGAAGTGTCAGAGAGGAAAGAAAATTAGTAAAATGAATATGAAAACCTGTAGAGGGCCAAATAGGAAGATACCTGGACATTCTTTATGTCAGTTGCACTCCTGCCCTGGGAGTGCGGAGATGTCCTTAGTTCCTGGCTTGTGTTTGTCCAGGAGGAAGGAGCGGGTGGGATCTGGCCCCTCTCAGCCTCCTTGTTTCTCTGTGAAACCCTCTTGTTGGATTGGAGTATAAATAGATGTGCTGGGTGGCTCAGGAGGTTGTCAGCCTGCCTCTCCAGCAGGGAGGTCAGCGGCCCTCCCAGCTACCAGCTTAAAATCTATCTGTGTCTTCTCTCTTTATTTTTAATATTTCTCAATCCCTGGCCACCTCCCCTTAGAACTGGTTTGTTCATCTTTCTTTCCGTGCGGGATCAGAAAAGGGAGATCCCGCCACATCAAGCCCCCTGCAAAAACCTTTCTCCTGTCAGAGACTGGGGTTCACCACAGGACCCAGAGTCAAGTCCCCACCCATCCACATGCACCTCAAAATCACAGACCCAGACCCAGCCGGCCTCATCCCCATTTGGCTAGATCTAGACCTGGCTGACTCCGCCCCCATCAAGCTCTGCCAGGTGGGGCACATGGCCTCAGGCGGCCTGGCCTGGCACCCCAGCACACAATGAGGTCCTCTGGCCCAGGCTAGGGGCGTGGCCTGAGGTCCCCTGTCAAGGCCCCTCCCACTCCCCCTAGACCCCAGGCTGGGGACAGGGCATCAGGTCCCTGCTATTTGCTCCTTAAGGCTCGTTATAGGAACTCAGCCTACTCTGAGGGCCCAGCCATCTTGTGTTCAGGATCCCTTCCTCTGTTGTGGGAGCAGCCATCTTGTGTTATGGAATATCTGTCTCTGCTGTGGGCGCAGCCATTTTTGTTATGGCATGAGAGTCAATTTGCATATTCCCTCTTTATTAGATAGGATAGGGTTATAAAATCAACTTTTTATGTTGGTCCTAAAGATAAAAATATATACACAGACACAATGTATAAGACTTCATTAAAACTTAGCATATGTCTATGCTCTGTAGAAGTAAAACTATTCACTTTAATCCTCACTTTTTTCTGCAAACCATCAGAGTTGTAGCAGAGGCCCTTGCTGGAGTCTGAGGCGCCCTGAATTTGCCTGCATAGGTAGTATGTCAGAGCCATCAAGGCTCTCCTAGGGGATATGTCGTGAGAAATACTTTTTGTTATGGGCTGAATTACATTTTAAAGCCCAATCCCACAGAATCTGATTCTATTAGGAGACAGAGCCTTTAAAGAATTAAGGTAAAATGAGAGCAAAAGGGTGGGGCCATATCCAAAGTGACCTGTGTTCTTAAAAGAAGATGAGAAGATGAGATAGAGCAATGTCCAAGAGAGGACAGAGCGAAAAGGTGGCCGTCTGCAAACCAATGAGAGAGGCCTCAGGAGAAAGCAAACCTGCTGACACCTTATTCTTGGACTTCCAGTGTCCAGGACTATAAGAAAATAAAATGTTTTTTACAACACTAAATCCATGTTATTTTGATACATCAGTCCCTGCAAACTAATTCGACTATTTATTGCAACCAAGAGATGTGGTTTAAGATTGATCACTGAACATCTGAAGGGAGAGGGATTTTCAGTGTACACTGGTGCCTGTAACTCAGATTGATGCTGCCAAGTTATCATAGAATTAGCAGCAGTGTTTAGGGATTGCACTGAAACATAAAAGCGGATAAAAATTGAACTTTTTAAGCCACATTTTATGCAACAAATGGCAGCTTTAATAGGAGTAGCAGACCCAGAAGCAGAATTTTGGATACCACATGGATCACACACCATAGAATGAAGAAACACATGCGTGTGAGTAAAGTAGGGAAGAAATGAAGAAGCATTCAAATAAGATACAAAGTGGATGTCATGTATTTTATTTTTAGATTTTCAATGAATTGGTTATAATTCTTATAGGGTGGGGCAAAAGGAGTTTACGGACATGAGTATGTGAAATATAGTTTATTCTTTATTATTAAATTACTTTAATATTTTCCATATGAACAACTCTTTATGTAACTACAGTTGCCCCACCCTGTATATATAGTTACAGTTCACATTGAAGGTGGATTATTATCTGACATAAAACTTGATTTAGTCAAAAAGCATATCTGCACGATTAGTAATAAGAAACACTGAGGCTATTAAAATGTATCTGTAGCCAATTAGGCAATGATTTGATTTTTCACTTAACTCTCAATCCAGAATATATTTAGAAATAAATGACCCTAATAACTTCACATAGATGAACAGCCTGATGAAATGAAGTTGTCAAATACTGGCATTATTCCCCATTCACGAAAAGGCAGACATGCCCTTTTTAATGAGCATATGTTTATTTGGAAAAGTGTAGGTCTCTGGAGCCAACTAAACAGCATGAGGCTATTGGATACAATAAAATATAAACACAAGCAGGGCTGATCAAGGACAAATTTGTGAATTAAAGAAATTTTCTCATTTTAAATGCTCAAGCTATCCTTTACCTCTCCTGTTGACATTTTGTAATATTTCACTCCCTGTTGTCAATGCTCAGGGCCCAAATAATCTTCAGTTTTCATCTATATGAATAACGGGGCAATATGCTAATTAGAGTGGATATCTTCCGGTCGACCATCCAGATGTCCTTCCGGACAAAGCCGCTTCAAGGGCTGGGCCACTGGTGGCTGTGAAGGGCCCAGGCTCAGGCTGGTAGTGGCAGCAGAAGCAAGGTAATGGGGGCAGTGCCTTCCCCTGATCCACCAGATCGCCTTACACAGAGGGAGGCCAGACTGCAGCTTAGGCCAAAGGGGCTGAGGCAGAGGTGGTTAGGGTTGATCAGGCTGGCAAGGGAGCAAGTTAGGGGCAATCAGGCCAGCAGGCAGAGGCAATTAGAGATTATCAGGCAGGCAGGCAGAGGGGTTAGGGATGACCAGGCAGGCAGGCAAGTGAGCGGTTAGGAGCCAGCAGTCCCAGATTGTGAGAGGGATGACCAGCAGCTGGACATCCCCCGAGGGGTCCCAGATTGGAGAGGATGCAGGCCGGACTGAGGGACACTCCCCTCCCGCCATGCATGAATTCCAAGCACCAGGCCTCTAGTTCATTAATGTTTTCATTCAATAGGTAACTTAGTGATCTCTTCCTATGTAGCAGTCACTCTCACAGTAAGCACAGAAAGAATCTCTGTTAAAATAGAGCTAACCTGGCTCTCTTGCTGAGACTAGCACTTTCCAGACACATTTCTATCTCAAGGCATTTATACTTACTTATTAATGTCTCTACCTGGACCACTCTGTCTCCATGTCTTCTCATTTTTCATTTTTCAGACCTCTTTCCATATTATTTTAGAATATTTCAATGGGTAAGGGTTCTTCTAGAATCCTCAGGACTATACAGCCAAGTCTCACAGGGAAGAAAAGGATGAGTTTTATCTTTGGAAATATAGTTTAAAGCTTTAAAATGCCCTGTGAAATAGAACTAATTTCATTGAAAGTAGCTGCTCCCCACCCTCCACTTCTGCTGTTATAATGACTCAGCTACATCCCCAACTCTCCCTCCACTACTACAAATGTTACTGCAATCAACATAGTAAGAGAGATTCAGAGAATGGGTTCAATGAGCTATCTGATTTTGGATGAGTTTTAAATCTCCCTGTACTTTAGTTTCCCACATCTGTAGGAACGGGAAACATTCCATAATACTTTTAGGATTGTTGTGCTGATTGAATGAGATGCTATAGGAGATGATTTTTGTATAGTGTTCAGCTACATAGGTCTAAGTTATTATTACAATTAGCAACTCACCTCTCCTATTTTGATCTACTTGTGTTTTCTCTTTATTTGTAGCCATTTCTGCTTCATGGATTTTACCTATTACCTCTGGGCATTTTTGGCCTTTTGCTTACCCCCATCCTGTTCTCCTACCAGGTAGGACCTACCTGTATGCCTTTATTCATCCCTCAAAGTGACAATGTTGATTTAATCACTATCATATTTGTCCAAGCTTCTCATTTGTGAGAAAGGAGGCCATTCCTAATTTCCAAGTCCACTCCTGGACTTGTGGGCAGCTGTGACTCAGAAGGCAAAGACACATAGCCTCCCATCATAAAGGGCTCTGCAATCTCTGAGACCGCTCCAAGGTGTCTACCACTCATGAAAGACTCACAATAACAGAAGTCTAACTAAAGTTTGAGAGTGCTGATTCCTGTCACTGAGGGAAGACTGGAGATGTTAGATATGCTCCTGAACCAAAGAGATGTCAGAAAATTGAGGAATTAAAAAAAAAAGTAACTAGGAAATGAGACTGAAATAAAGCAACATGTGAACTCTGCTTCCTTTCCCCATCTCCCTCCAGAAAAAATGTTTCCACAGCTGGAGGCTAAAGACTGATTCCTTATCTATTGCCCATTGAATGGTGATCAGCCATTAATATTTTACTCATGTACATACTTCATTTTGATGCAATTTTCTTATATAACCAGCCAAAATCATTTGCAGGATATTTAACAAAAATGATAGAAATACTCAGCTGCATCTGTTCTTCATTTGGCTAACCATATTTTTGCATAAATTTAACATGGGCTTAAGCCACCACCATTATTTTCTTCATCCTTTTTTTCTCCACTATTCAACTCTGCATGCCAAAATTTATTATTTTTCAGGTATCCAATCACATTATCATCCTGGCAATCAAGTCCAATGCAGCAAAGCAAAATTGAGAAGATGTTTTCTAGAATCTCAAGCATGTACAATGCTTCCATGAGACAACAACCCATGGTTGTAGCAATGACAAACGGCTTTAATAATGGAAATCGACTCTTGGTTTTACCTACACTGATGCAGTTTAATTTTCTTCTTCTTTATTAGAATCATCAGTAGCTCTCCTCCTCCACCCTGTCCCCAGTTATAAAAATGAGTTAGCAAACACAACAGTTCAATTCATTCTCAGTTTAATATACAATTTCTCATATATGCAAAGGGGTGAAATGGTTTCTAAAAACATTGGCTGGTAATGATGACAGCAGAATCTAATTCCCTCAGGTGCTCACTTAATACTTATCTCTTCGCTGGAGAGTGTAATAAGGCAGTCAGGATTATTGAAGTTGACAGAGCACCAAGCTCAGATTAATTATATCAAAGAAATCAGAAGGCATTAGAAAAAGCAACAATACTGCCTCTGGCAAGTGCATATATATTTTATAGTTTTCTAAGGACTCTCTGTATAATATAATACAAATGAGTGAAGGGTGGCTAAGGTAACTGATTTATAGGCTTTGGGATACAGATTCTGAAAGATTAATTATTCTGAGAGTAAGAGGTCACCATTGCAAATTCAAAGAAGACACTCAGGGTGATCTTTGGGGAAGATTAAAGGGCATGTGAAAGGTGCTAATGATTCTCCTACTAACTTCCAGGAAATTAATATTTATTAAAACATTTTATTTTTTCTGTTTTATAATTTTAATATATATGTTTTTATTGATATCAGAGAGGAAAGTAGAGGAAGAGAGAGAAAGAAACATCAATGATAAGAAGGAATCATTGACCATTTGCCTCCTGCATTGCCCCTACTTGGGACTGAGCCTGCAACCTGGGCATGTGCTCTGACCACAGAATCGAACCGTGATCTTCTGGTTTATAGGTTGAAGCTCAACCAATGAGCCAAACCGGCAGGGCACATTTATTTTTTCAAACTAGAAAAGCAGCTATTGTCCTTTACCATATGGAAAATGAGGCTGAAATAAGCTAACAAACTTTCCCCAAATCTCATATCCAGTGATTGGTGAAGCAACATTTGATTTTATTATCCACATTCCAATCTCTTTCCTCTTTAACATAGAGAATTCCAAAGCATTGCTCATGCAAACTTGCCATGTTAGATGAATAAAATTTACAGAGGAAAAAACTCATATGATTAATAAATAAATACATATCAAGGGCCTTCTTTAAACAGTGCTGAGAACTATATATATATATATATATATATTTTTTTTTTATAAAAATATAAGAAAGTTTAAAAATTCAGTGAGCTATTTAAAAGTCACTTTGGGTGATGTGACAGGTAAATCTGAAATGTTAAAAAAAAATACATGACAGCCTACACCATTCTATTTTTCAAAAGCTAGAAAGATATTAGTGCTGCAGGTTTGAAAATCTAAAATACACCCAGATATGGAATAAAACAAAATGAAAAAGGCTTCTGGGCAGGTGAAGCAGATATTTCAAAGCAATTTCTTCTCGGTTCACACAACATACTTGTAACTGGATATTAAATGGGATGATTCCTATTGTCCGGATGGAGAGGGACTGACCGAGGTTGTGAAGTTCCAGACAAAGGGTAAATGGTGCAGGTCTGTATGCCAAAGAGAGGAGCTCACATATTTCCGAGGACTTGCTAAGAGATGGACAACCTGGTCATCATCAGTTCCCATTCACAGAAGATGTAAAACAGAGCTAGAGACTCAGTAGGGATAGAAGTGTCTACGGCATTTCCCCTCTCACCTCTCCTAGGGAGGCAAGGAGGAAGAGGGTCCTTTCTCTACACCTAAAAAAAGTGAGGGTGTCCCAAGACGAGTGATAGAGATTGAAGTCATCTGGCACAGATGATACATAGCTAGGGTGCAGAAACTTGCAGGAAAAGAATGGAAGTTTCTTGGGAAAATATCTGTCATGTGTTTCTATGAGTTTACAAGAGAGAAAAAAGAACAGAAACCTGATTTCTCTAAGAGAGTCCTCAATACAAAGGCTGGCTGCCGAAACCGGTTTGGCTCAGTGGTGGAGCGTAGGGCTGGGGACTGAAAGGTCCCAGGTTCCATTCCGGTCCAGGGCATGTACCTTGGTTGCGGGCACATCCCCAGTAGGGGGCGTGCAAGAGGCAGCTGGTCG
The DNA here is from genome assembly GCA_963924515.1 of Vespertilio murinus. Lineage (NCBI taxonomy): Eukaryota > Metazoa > Chordata > Mammalia > Chiroptera > Vespertilionidae > Vespertilio > Vespertilio murinus. Next base: position 130,380,688 of record OZ004707.1, on the reverse strand, counting down.
ATGTTTCTCTCTCATCGACGTTTCTAGCTCTCTATCTCTCTCCCTTCCTCTCTGTAAAATATCAATAAAATATATTTTAAAAAGTACAAAGGCTGGCTAAAAGAACCTGCAATGGAAGGTAAGGAGAGAGGGTATTAGTAGAACTGAACTTCTCCTGTTTAGTGGGACAAGGATTTGTGAGTTTTCTAGTGGTCCAAAAGGAAAGCAGGGGAGATGCCCAAGAAGGTTGTCTCCAGGGCAAGGCAACCCATATCTGTAAAGCCCCCTCAGGAGCTTATGAGGGTGATGTGAGATCTAGAAAATAAAATGAAAGTGACCTCAAAATTATAGTATATTCCTGAAGTGCCAATGACCACAAGGGGACATCAAAAGAGTGTAGTTGCCTGGTTGACATGACTCAGTGTTTGAACATCTACCAATGAATCAGGAAGTCAGGATTCAACTCCCAGTCAGGGCACATGCCCAGGTTTCCTGCTGTCTCAGTCTCCAGTGGTGGCTGTGCAGGAGGTAGCTGTTCAATGATTCTCTATCATCATTGATTTTTCTGTTTCTCTCCCTCTCCTTTCTTCTCTGAAATCAATAATACACACACACACACACACACACACACACACACACACACACATCTATAATAATAAAAGTGTAATATGCTAATTAGACCAGACATCCTTCCAGACCACCTTCTGGACAAAGCCAGGGCTCTGAGAGAATCCTGGGTCCTGGGTGGCATAGGGAAGCCAGTGCCAGCAGCTGAGGGAAAGAATGCCTACTCTTGCATGAATTTTGTGCAATCAGTCTCTAGTCCTATATAATAAAGAGATGATATGCAAATTGACTGCCACATCCACACCCAAGATGGCCACTCCCATGTGGTCACAAGATGGCTACCACAATATAGCTGGCAGGGTAGGGCAGTTGTGGGGAACCAGGCCTTCAGGGGAGGGAAGTTGGGGGTGACCAGGTCTTCAGGAGAGGGCAGTTGGGGGGAACCAGGCCTGTAGGAGAAGGCAATTAGGAGTGACCAGGCCTGCAGGGGAGCAGTTAGGCATCAATCAGTCTGTCAGGGAGTGGTTAGGGGGTGACTAAGTTGGCAGGCAGAAGTGATCAGGGGCAATCAGGCAGGCAGGCAAGTGGCTGGGAGCCAGCAGTCCCAGATTGTGAGGGGGGCGTCTCACAGCTGGTTTAGGCACACAGGGATTGGGCTTAAACGGCCAGTCAGACATCCCCCATGTGGTCCCAGATTGGAGAGGGTGCAGGCTGGGCTGAAGGACATCCCCACACCCACAGTGCATGAATTTCGTGCACCATGTCTCTAGTATATATATGAGAGAGTGTAATTAAGGCAATAAGGGGGCAAAGTTGTTTCTACCATCTAGCCCATTACATATGTACAAGAGAGCCCCTTGGGCTTACCCTTACAGAATATTTACTGTGATCTTACAAAGGAATGTATCAGGTTTGCAATATTTGTATTTTTTGGACTATGACTGCATTAGACAGCAGGGCACTGGCTGTTACTGGCTGGTACAGTGGCAGCAATGAGCAGTGACAGCAAGTCAGAAAACAGCAACACTCTAGAGACAGCTTAGCTCTCAAGTCAGACGCATCGTCACTGATTGCATTGGGACGAATTTTCCTCCCCTTATTCCCCTACCCCAACACCACACCCCTCCTCTCACACCCATACAGTGAAGTGGATTCTGGGAAAGTCTGACTCAATAGGTAGGTCTATAGTAAAATCTAGGAGTCTTAGGTACTCTAAAAAACAAACAAACAAAAAAAACAAAACAAAAGAAAATGGTGATTTGGACCACTTTGGAAAAAAAACAATGTGCTAGAGCCCTCCAGTTAATGGTGTTAGTAATATTTTTATGTCCCCATATATCTCCAATTTTAGTCTCTTATAATCAGGTTTAAGAAAAGCATAATACATTTTAAATGATGTCCATTCAAAATTAATTTTAAAAAATTTCTGCACATAGTTCTTCAGAAAACTTAGTTGATCAGAATGAGGTGTTTTTGATATGTATCAAGTAGCCAAGATTTTTCTGGATGAAAATGATAAATGCCATATAAAGGCTCATGAAATTAAAACAAGGGAGATGCAAGGCAAGGCCTGGCATGCCAGAGCTGTGGGACTTCTTTAGGAGCTTGGATTTAATTTCTGGACAGGAAGCCTAGGTAAATGCCGAGATTCCATAAACATCCCCCGCCTCCCAGCGCTGTACAAAATAGATTCAAAGGGAAGGTAATTGCCCATCTAGTCCTCAGGGTGGGCTAAATTATTGTGAAAAAGAATTTCACTCTCAGCATGGTCCTGCAAAGGAGTACAGGCTGGGGAAATGGCTGCTTTTATTTATGAGATTGCTTAAAGGATACATTACACAGAAGATAAACTAGAGAGACTGTGTGGTCCTATTTGCCCATATACAATCAAATGCTCCGCACAATTGATGTATCCAATAAAAACATGAGATGCTACATAGACTGTACAAAATAGCAGAGCGAGAGCACTCGGCTTGGAAGATGTCCAGGAGAAACTATATGAAATAATTTATTGTATTGCCTGAGTCCTGAAATCAGAGATGTCTGAGTGGAGGGAAAAAAAAAAGAGGAAGAAAAATACAAGGAAAACCACTGATGGCAAATCATGGAAGGCAAAGTTCTGGCTCACCAGACAGGGCTGCAACATTAGTTCCATGAGCACTGCTCTTCCAGAGGGCTCAGTGCGGAGTGAATATAGAAAAGTTAACTGAGGCTGAATACTGGAAAAATCATTCCCCCAACGTAGTAAATTAAACTCAATTCACTGAAACAAGCAGCTAAGGAGGTACTTAAATACATGCAGTTTGAAGTGAGTGCTTGCTTTTTTGAGGATTCTTTTCTATAACATACAAAATGAAGGTTGTTGAAATCTCTTGAAGCACCACTTCTTTTTGTGGGCCAATATTATTCACATATAGGTACAATGAAAGAGAAGGTGAAATTTATTATTATGCCAAATACAGATTTTCACTGGAACATTCTCTTTTTCTAACCGATGCAATCTTTTTAAACAATTTTCTACTTTATCCTATCTAACCAAAAAGTAAGATGCAAATTGACCATCACTCTAACACACAAGATGGCCACCCCATGTGGACACAAGATGACTTCCACAAGATGGCCAGCAGGGAGGGCAGTTGAGGGGGACCTGGCCTGCAGGGGAGGGCTGTTAGGGGTGACTAGGGCTGTAGGAGAGGATAGTTAGGGGTGATCAGGTTGGCAGGGGAGGACAGTTAGGGGGGACCAGTCGGCAGGAGTGGGTAGTTAGGGGCATTTGGGCTGGAGGGGAGCATTTAGGTGTTGATCAGGCTGGCAGGGGAATGGTTAAGGGGTGATCAGGATGGCAGGCAGAAGCAGTTAGGGGCAATCAGACAGGCAGGCAAGTGAGTGGGTGGGAGCTAGCAGTCCTGGATTGTGAGAGGGAAGTTCCAGATTGGAGAGGGTGCACGCTGGGCTGAGGGACACATACACCCCAGTGCATGAATTTTGTGCACTGCACTGGGCCTCTAGTCTTTCAAATAAATGACCTTAGATAACTTTATTCATCTTGTTTACCTCTTCTGTGTACACTTCCCCAAAGATTAAAATATCCTACAAGTCTTCTCTCTCATCATTTTGTTTCTTTTAATGCAGCCTCTTCTACCTTTTGCCTCATGTTATGCTTTAGTTTCTTTGCACAAATATTTATGGACTATTTCCTATGTCCAGACACTGTTAGAGATCATGGGCACACAGCAGAGTGGAGAGAATGCCTGCTGCCTCGGAACTCACAAACAGGTAAAATAGACACAGCTGTACTTGCCGGCAAGCTCAGGTGAAAAGGAACAAAAACAAAACAGGCAAATAAAAGCAGGAAACTCCTCCACTTTCTGTCCCATAAGGCCTCTATTTCCTGCTCTTGTGACCAGGAACAGAGAGCTGCTTTAGTAACCATTTCTGTCTGCAACTGGTGGGCATGCCCAGGCATTCAGTTGTCTGTAACCCCAGGCTTGGAGAGAACAGAGTAAAAGAAAATAAGACCACGTACCAGTGTTTTGAGCTCCCAGTCCACCTGCTAGTATTTCCTTGGCACAGCCCACAAACAACGTCATATAAATGTACAGGAGTTTAGTTTTATTTGGGGCAGTCAGGATTGCATGCCCTCATTTCATCTTTTTCTAAATTCTTTTCTTTATTGTTTAAGGTATTATATATATTTTCTTATCGCCCGATTTTCCCATCATCCTTCCCACACTCATGCCCTCACCGCCCTGGTGTCTGTGTCCATTGGTTAGGCCCAGAAGTTATATGCATTCATACAAGTCCTTTGGTTGATCTCTCCCCTTTACCTCCACCCTCCTCCCATCTTCCCTCTGAGGATTGAGGGTCTGATCGATGCTTCTCTGTCTCTGGATCTGTTTTTGTTCATAAGTTCATGTTGTTCATTATATTCCACAAATGAGTGAGATCATGGGCTATTTATCTTTCTCTGGGTGGCTTATTTCACTTAGCATAATGCTCTCCGGGTCCTTCCATGCTGTTGCAAATGGTAAGAGTTCCTTCTTTTTACCACAGCCTAGTATTCCATTGTTCATCTTAATGGAACCCAGACCTCCAGGGAGAACCACGTTCATGGTTCTCCCACAGCACGTCTCCGGACAAGTTCCTGTGAGCAGCAGCCTGACGTTCCTTTTCCTGCCGGGAGGTGTTTGTGTGACCTCCCTATACTTCAACCTGAGGACAGGCCACAGTGTCAGGAAACAGAAGAGCTAATCAATCCTCCTTGGAGTTTCTTTTCTAGAGAAACGAAAACTCGGGAAAATCCAGACCCTCAGAGCTGACTCAGATTCACCCTCATTCTCGGTGCCCATAGTTCTCCTTGTCATACTCTGTGATGATGGTGATTTTATGTTCCTCAGCTTGTGGGGCCCGACCATATTTCATGGTGAAAATGACCTAATGTTCTATTCTGTGGATACTTCACATTTCATTTTATTTATATTTACACATCCAAATAGATGAGCATGCTGCTGTCTTCAGTGCTTCCAGGCATCTGGCATTAAAAGAGTATTGTTGCACTCAGCAATGCTGTATATGCCACTGCAGATATGTTCTCACTATGTGTTAAATAAAGTCCTAAAAGTAGAGCATGATTTTACACATTTAAAAAATTAAGGACTGATGGGTCATTTACTTCCATTTTCCTCAATTACCCTAAAAATAACATTTTGGGGGGAATATCCATTTTCCCCACCTCTTTTTTCTCATAATATTCTCTACCCACAGCTCTTCTATCATTCATAAAACTATTGTGCAATGGCTTATAGTCCATTCTTCTAGACTAGTGCTAGACGTGCTGTTGGAGAACCATGAAAGTGGTTCTCCCTGGAGGTCTTACCATTTGCAACAGCATGGACGGACCTGAGGAGCATTTTGCTAAGGGAAATAAGCCACTCAGTGAAAGATAAATAGCACATGATCTCATTCATTTGTAGAATATAATGAACAACTTTGAAGATGGAACATTCATATGCTGCCCAATAAGAGATCTACCAGCCCATATAGCTAACTAAACACTTGAAATGTGGCTAATGTCACAAAGGAACTAAACTTTAAATTTTACTTAATATTAACTAATTTAAATTTAATGTGTTTTGTGGCTAACATATTAGACAACATAGGTCTACCCTGTTCCATTGAGGGTAGCTATTTTTCTTTTCTTTTCTTTTCTTTTCTTTTCTTTTCTTTTCTTTTCTTTTCTTTTCTTTTCTTTTCTTTTCTTTTCTTTTCTTTTTTATATTTAGCACCCAGAATAATCAGGATAGCCGATGGTCTACTCTAAGAACAAATTAATCTCAGTGTATCAGTATTTCAACATTAAGAAATAATCTCAGTGTATCCGTATTTTAACATTAAGAAATATATTTATCGCCAAAACCGGTTTGGCTCAGTGGTAGAGCGTCGGTCTGCAGACTGAAAGGTCCCGGGTTCGATTCCGGTCAAGGGCATGTGCATTGGTTGCGGGCACATCCCTGGTGGGGGGTGTGCAGGAGGCAGCTGGTCGATGTTTTCTCTCATCGACGTTTCTAGCTCTCTATCTCTCTCCCTTCCTCTCTGTAAAATATCAATAAAATATACTTTTTAAAAAAGAAATATATTTATTGCTCACCACATATAACCACTGTGGAGTGGTGGGAATTTTGTTCCCCACCATTATTCAAGGTCCCAGGCTAATGGAAATTTCAACACCTTGTAGCAGCAGCATTTGGAATACAAGATCTCTATATTCCCCACAGTGCGATAAAATATGCATGAAAATTTACTCTGCTACTTGATGCTTCATCTAAAACCTACTGGTTATCCCTAGCTGGTTTGGCTCCAATGGATAAAGCGTCGGCCTCTGGACTGAAGAGTCCCAGGTTCCATTTAGTCAAGGGCACATGCCCGGTAGGAGGTGTGCCCATAACCAAGGTACATGACCTTGACTGGAATCGAACTTGGGACCTTTCAGTCCACAGACCGATGCTCTATCCACTGAGCCAAACTGGTTTTGGCAATACGTTGTTATTAAATGATTCATCTCTGCCATGTATAATGCTCTAGGAATCATGCTGCTTGAATGTTGAATAAGGGGCACTTGTGACTGGTGAACAGGAGAAGAGTATTCCAGAAATTTTTTAAAAAAAATGATGCTGAGGTGGAAAAGTAAAAATATAAAAGCCTATTTGGGGAAGAGAGATAAGTATCATTTTTGGCAGATAGAGACATAAAAACATTAGATCCTAAGTTAATAGATTTAAAATGTATTTGGAAAACAACCACCAATTGATGATTTGTTCTGGGCCATCAGATCATCGGGCCTTTAAAAAAGTATTTAAATTAGGTTTCCTATGACATTGGAAAGGAGGAGAGTCTTCTCTTTCCAATATAGCACAGTAGAAAGAGATGATGGATGAAATTTAGAAGAAATTTTAAAAGGTCCAACAAAGGTAGAAATATAGATTCAAAAATATCCATAACAGCTAACATATTGCCCCTCAACAGTGTCCCAGAGACTGCTCCAAACACTTTACATTTTTATGCTTCACTAAAGCCCTCAGGAAACATATGTGATGTGTACTATTCATTCTCCCCAATTTAAAAATGAGAAAACTTAAGGATTAATATCTCAGTTAAAGAATTTACAACAAATCATATAGCTCATAAGCAGTGGTCTGCTTGCAAGAGGCATATAATCTACTGAAAAATATAATAACATAATATAAACCTCTTAGATTTAGTCAAAAAATATATCCTCTCACTCCAATTTTCCACTGCAAAATCAGTAACTTGATAAAGAATATTCAATGAAGATAAAAGAAAATTCTGAACAAAGTACGACCTGAGATAACTATTGCTTTGTTCTATTGGTCTGATATTTCTTTCTAGAGAGTACTCTCTCTCTTTCTCTCTCTGTCTCGTCACTAACTAGTCTTAGGTAATGACCAGCTCATCAGGAAATTGTGTCAGCTGTAACAATATACAATATTCAGTATTTCTAAAAATTTGGTGACTACTTGCTTTAATAGTTTGTTATTTTTAGCAGTGGATGTACATAACTTTGATGGGGAAAATATTTGACTTTTTATATATAAAATTGTTTGTATATTATTTGTCAATATTTAATTTCATCAACTAAATCTTCACCATTGTAATGGACAATTGGAAGTTGACTAGATGTTCCATATATAAAAGAATATAAATTCTGCTATTTTTATGATCAAGTATATTCCTTTATTTTCACTATTGCTAATATTTTTTTCATAGCATTATCTGTAAAAACATTTCTGAAGTAAATGAAATGCTAGTCACAGAAACAATACAGACACTTGGTTATAGCATTTTGTTGCTCTACAAAATCAGGGGACTCAGAAAAAAATATGTCTGGCAGTGCAAACTCACACAGTTGCACATCAATTATATACTTAGTGGTGGTACATTTTGCTGAGAAAAAATGACATCTGTAGAAAACTCACTAAGGCAAACAACTATGAAAGTGCCATTCGAGTTTCCACTCATTTCCTAATGTCATGTTTTTCAAATTGCATCATGTTCTCATTCCTGTTCTATGTTCCTACTCTGGAAATAGCAACAGAAAATTAAACTACATTTTGAAATGTTACCTCAACTGAGGAAAGAAGTTGCCATCATCGTGATGGCAAACACCACTATTTATCAATGCATTTAATTCTATGATGAGCCAGGAACAAAATAAAGATATTTTCAGGGACATCCATTGCTCTCATAGAGAAAGGGTTCTCTTCAATTGCCTCTGATCTCAATATTATCCATGAACCTCATACTTGTGTATGGAAATAAATTGTAGCCCGGCAGCAGTGGCACAGTGGTTGAACATCAACCTATGAACCAGGTGGTCATGGTCTGATTCCAGGTCAGGGCACATGCCCAGATTTTAGTCTCTATCACCGGGGGGGGGGGTGTCAAGCAGGAGGCAGCCCATAAATTATTCTCTCTCATCATTGATGTTTCTATGTTTCTCTTCCTCTCCCTTCCTCTCTGAAGTAAATCAATATATATATATATATATATATATATATATATATATATATATATAGTTTTTAAAAGAAATTGTAAATGTGTATTACTTTTTTCAGAAAAAGTTCTATCATTGTAAGATATTCAGTTTGTAAAATTGGTTAAGATTATTCATGGTCCTCAGACAAAATTGCTTGTTCGCTCTTTATCACCTTTTCTCCTTCCATAAACAGATTAAGCTAAAAGGAAATGATTAGTGACTGTTGGCTGTCCTATTTTAGGACAATCAATGGAAATCCTAAATTAACTAGGCAAGAATTAAGCTAGATTCCATCATAACTACCTGATATTTAGAGAGCTGGAAAGTTACCTAAGAGGGAGATAATTATCACAGGGAGACACTGCCATTTAATTGGGAGTTTCATTTAGGACTTGCTTTTAAAAGATTCAGGTCCAGAAAAAATAGAAACCATGTTCACAGTTCACATATTTCTTTTTATTGAATGTTGTAGGAAGGAAAATTTGGAAGATAGAAAGGAAAAAAATAGAAGAAAAAGGGCACACACGTGTGTGTAAGTGACAGAGACATAACTGTAGTATTTCACCAATGAAAGATCAATGCAGAATACATTAAAAAAAAATATATATGGCCGAAACCGGTTTGGCTCAGTGGATAGAAAGGTCCCAGGTTCCATTCCGGTCAAGGGCATGTACCTTGGTTGTGGGCACATCCCCGGTCGGGGGTGTGCAGGAGGCAGCTGGTTGATGTTTCTCTCTCATCGATTTTTCTAGCTCTCTATCCCCACTCTCTCTTCCTCTCTGTAAAAAATCAATAAAATATATGTAAAAAATAATATATGTATTAATATATTCGAGATATAATTTACATATAAAAGAAAATCAATGAGTTGTTAAGTAAATAAATCTTAAGGGTACTATTTGATGACACTTGGCAAATGTGTGTTTGCCCATACCCAGGCCCTGGAAAAACATGAATCATTTACTGACTTAACAATATTGACTTTTTAAAATGTCATATGACAGGAACCATAGAGTTTCTTAGGCTTTTTTTGTCAGTCTTCTGTCATTGTTAACATGATGCCTTTGCAATTCATCCATGTTAGACATCTTTTAGAGTCCTGAGTATTATTTTATTATATAAATACAGTAGTATTTTATTATATAAATACACCACAATGAATTTATATGTTTTCTTTTTAATAGTTATTTGAGTGTTTCCATGTTGGGTTGATTACTAGTATGAATACAACTGCTTGAACCACTGAGTACAGGTCTCTATTGGACATTTGTTATGATTTCTTTCAGGTCAATATATATCTACATTTCTGCATTTCCAGCAAATGCTAAACATTGTAAGAAACTCAAACTCTTTTCCAAAATAACTATCATTGTGCATTCCCCAAAGAAAGATTTAGTATCTTAGTTGTTCTATGTCTTTCCTAATACTTGGTGGTAGTTTTGGGGTTTTTAAGAGCTATTTTAGGGTGTTTGGAGTTGTAACTTATTACCTCATTGCCATTTTAATTTGCATCTCCATATTGAGTAATTATTTTTAGCATCTTTATATTATTGTCCTGTATTGTTTTTCTATGAGGAGCTTGTTCCAAGTTGGTGTCCATTTGTTCTTTTGTTTTTACTGTTGTGTTGATTTTTAATACATTCCAGATAAAAGTTTCTTATCAAATGTTTGTTTTACAATTTTTCCCCTAGGCTTCTCATAAACAATGTGGAAAACATAAAAAAAATGTTTAAGAACTCAAAGTATGGATTTCTAGGCTTGTTATAATAATCAATATGGTACTGAATTAAAACCATTATTGATTTTATAGTTATAGTAAAACTTCACATTCATCATTTAATTATCTAATTTAACTTTCATTCTTTTTCTAAAACAGGAGTACAATATACATCTTGGCAATTCTTCAACCATCAAACCTAACAAAATTTCCATAGATTTTGCCTCGGTGTCTCATAAGATTAATATTGTTGAACTTTATTATTTTTCCTTTATGGCTAAATGTTCATTTTGCCATACTGTGCATTCCCTTTCTGACTTGTTCTATAGATTAGCCAAAAGTGTTGTTAGGTTTCTGTGCATTTATTATTCTAAAGAATCTTTAGAGCCAAGACTATCCTTTTCAACCTAACTTTGAAGCTGTAATTATTTTACAGTCCACATAATATTATTTTAGGTTTTAGTTAAGTACATTCATGGCTATTCAACCTTACTCTATACTCAGGATCCAAAAGTGGACAGAGATTTCACTGTTCCCTGGTCATCCTGAGCAAATAGCTATTACAACTCTCCTCTCAAATTTCCCCTGTGGCTAACGTTGTGAAAGAGAGGATTTCCATCCAGGAGGGAAATCCCAGCCATAAACATCTCCTTTGTGATTCTTTCCTGTTTTAGACACAAGACCTCTTGTTGCCATTCTGGAAAAGCCTAAAACCTAAGAGCAGCCATCTCTGCTTCAGCCCTTACGGGAACCTCTCTGGTTTACAAGTTCACCTGCTTCCAGCAAAGACAAAAGGCACTCCTATTCTGTCCACAGACACTTATTAGGGCTCTAAGCTAGAATTTGAGACCAAAATCTTATGTTCTAGACTTAGTTTTGGGGACTTTGTAGGGGAAGGGGTAAAGTCAAAAGTGATATTATGGCAACCCTGTATCCCTAAGTCAAATACAATTTAAATTTGTCTCTATAGTCATGGGAAAGTGAACTAGTGTTGGAGAAAGAAACCCTAGGCTATTGAATGTAGAGAGGTCCTGGAAAATTGTGGGTCCTCAGTCATCAGTGAGGTCCGAAGTAGCAACTGAAAGGGTGAGCAGAAGGGTTATTTACGGCCTCTCTTTACTGCCTAACTCTTGCCTGAGGGAATGAATGCAGCTGTAACACAGATTTCATAAAAAAATTCAATGAAGCAGTGGCATAGGCGAAGGAAATATTGTTTCAGCAATAAAATTCTTCAATAACTAATAAAGTTGTCGCCAGCTTTTCTTTGAATCCTGGTGAAACCAACGTGGTTGAAAAATAAACTACTTATAACTTTATAGAACCTGTGTTTTTTTGTTTGTTTGTTTGTTGTTGTTGTTGTTGTTGTTGTTTTTTTTTTTTGTGTGTGTGTGTGTATTTTTTTATCTGTGTTTGTTTTTTAACCAGGCAATCATCTCATCCATCCCATTCAACATACATTTATTGAGTTCCAAGTATGGTTTTTAATCCCTGAAATTGAAAGAAACTCCCTCAAGGTGTTCACAATTGCTTCAGAGACCAGTGGAGAGAAATATTTGTTCTGGTGTGAAAGTGGATAACACAGTGGCTGGGGAGGGCAGAGAAGAAACACAACCTGGAGAGATTGAATTGCAGACACAGAAACCTACATCTAACAGTGCAAATTCATATGCTCAAACTCAATACACATTTTTTTTCAAGACAGCCTTTGTTCAATTCTATATTCTAAAAAGAGCTTTTGATAGTTAACTTGGGGAAGCAAATTTTTGTGGACGTCAAACTTTGGAATGCAGTGATGGTGTAGCCTGGACTCTCGCGGCTATCTCTTGTGGAATTTGAAAATAAACTTATACAGAGGGGTTTTCAACTACTATCTTAACTACCCAATACTAAGTACTGGAGGATACTATAAAACTCATAGAACTTTGCTTCCTAAGGAAAAAAATAATTTCAAGAATGGGGACAATTGAAAGAAGCTGTGAATTTCTACATATTTCACAAAATGTTATATTCAAATAATTTTATTTTTAGAAATAAGATCTTTATAGTATCACAGAGCATTTGCTCTAGAATGCTTTCATGAAGTTGCCTAAACCTAGATATTGATTGTGAATGAGATATTAAAAAGCATCTCCTGCAGCTGAGAATATACATTAGTATGCAGTACCTTAATTATATTTTTAAAAAGTTCTTATTGAGTACATCAATATAGTTTCAGAGGAACATCATTTTTAATGTACTTCATGAAGTATGAAAAAATTTCAGAAATACAAGACTTTCTTAAAATTACTGTTTCCAGATGAATTAGTCAATACTATTCATCCCGCAATGTATATTTATAGCTTAATAAAAGATTCTAAGACATTTAAAATATATATATATATATATATATATATATATATATATATATATATAATTGATTTTCCACAGAGAGGAAGGGAGAGGGATAGAGAGCTAGAGACGTTGATGAGAGAGAAACATCGACCAGCTGCCTCCTGCACACCCCTACTGGGGATGTGCCTACAACCAATGTACATGCCCTTGACCAGAATCGAACCCAGGACCCTTCAGTCCACAGACCGACGCTCTATCCACTGAGCCAAACCGGTTTTGGCAGATTCTAAGACATTTTAACAATAATTTGAGTTTTAAGAAATATAAAGTATACAACCAAATGTCTATACACACACCCCTTATTTTTAATTTGCAACATTATGTCCACATTTTAATTTAACAATAATCTGTTTTGAACTGTAGTATTTTCAACTAAATCTCTCTTATTCATGATAATTTATATTATACAATTATACCATGTAATAATAACAAATCTCACATTTAATCTTTGCTTATGTCACTCTCATAACTATCTCCTGTTCTCAAAAGATCCAAGTCAGAAGCTTGATTTTAAGATCTCTATGATTTGGACCCAAACCTCTTTAAGAGCTTTGTCTCTTAGCATTACTCACCATATACTCTTATTATTGTGCAAGTATACTATAAACTTAACTGTTGTCATATACTCTTGACTTTATCTTTCCTCAAGTATTCTCTTGGTCAACATGTGTCTATTAAAATGCTACCCATTTTTTAAATTTTTAATTAAATTTAATGGCCTGACAACGATTAATAAGATTATAGATTTCAAGTGTACAGCTTGTATGATACATGATCTGTATTTTAATTTGTGTGCCCACCAACTAAAGTTAAATTTTCTAAAATATTTTTACCTTTCAATGATTGCATAAGTATATTCAGGCAAAAATCCTTTTAGAAAATACTCTTTCATTACACTCATTTTATACCCAGTTTAATATTCTAAGCAGTTTACAGTTCAATGAAAGAAGAAAATGTTTCTTTCAAAGAAAAGAATTTAATTAATTTTTGTGTGTTCAGCTACAATTCACTAGATCAGTTATATGTATATTCTGGAGTAGAATTGAATGGGCTTATATTCTTGTTTCATCACTTTCTATATGTGGTTCCTTAGAAAGTTACTTTTTCACACTCCAATTTGAAATGGGTTTAATATCAATATATACCTCATAGGATTGCTTCAAAACTTAAAATAATGAATACAATTAGAATGCTTATTAAAGTATTAGTACTTTTCAAATAATGAATAAAACTTAATAAGTGATTAAGTAGAAGGTAAAATTCTTCTAAATAAATTCCCCTGAGGCATGTTTTACTTTTAGGAAGATATGGGGCCTTTGTTTAAATTATGTTTTCAGTTAATACCATTATCATATTACCAACCCAATTTGACTAAGAATCAGAGTTTAAAAAGTCTCCTTTATAAACTTTGTTATAATGACTTGACTCTGAATATTGAACCTATTTTAACAGATTGTTTCTCAGTTATTGCTCTAAAATAAGCTCCAGTATTGTTGTAAATGGCCTTGCATCAAAGATTTGCAACTTTTCCACCACTGTCCTGTTTCTACCTTCCCACCCCACCCACCAGTCAGGCCAAAATATTATCTTATGATGTAGGAATGAGCATTTGTAGAATTTCTGCCAACAAAGTGCAATGATAATTATTGGATTCTTAAAAAACCTGTGTGTATTAGGCTTTTTTCAATTGAGAAAATAATCCTAATAACATAGAGATTAATGAGAAAACAAATAATAAGCACACAGACAAACCGAACAACTATATTAATAAATAATTTCATATCAATCCCTAATACAAAATTAATAACAGAAAATGGGAGTAAGTTATTAAATCCTCAAATCAGATATAAATCAGTTTCTCTAAACAGTGTCATTGCAATCTACATCTTCTTAAATAATGCAATCATTTAACTTATTCCCAATTTTTTTAATGGTGCATTTGCCATACTAAAGACTTTTTGTAAGCCTCCATTCATACTTCATGTGCCTACATATGTATGAAGATTATAAAACCAATGGCAGAATTAGATTTCTTATGTTGAATTAAAAATAAATATATTTGGGATATGTTATTTAATTAAAGCTTTGGCCAAGAGGCTCAGTCATTTGGATGCTCAGTCAAACCCATATGCCAAAAGGTTGTGGGTTTGATTCCCAGTCAGAGCATGTAACTAAGTTGCAAGTTCAATCCCTAATTGGGGTGTGTATGGAAGGTAACCAATGGATGTTTCTCTCTCACATTGATCTCTCTCTCTCTCTCTCTCAAATTAATAAAAATATATCTTTGAGAGAGGATTAAATTTTTTGAATCAATCAGAAATGTATAACTGATGTCCACATAACATAAATAATAATATGATAGGTTATTACAGTTTACTGCAACTTGAATAATATTGTTTTACTTATCATAGTGAGTTTCTTCTTAATTAATATTAAGTTGTAAATAACACAACTTTTGAAGAAATGTTGCATTTCAATTAAGGATATTTTCATAGTTTATGGTCTAAAACATTTTGTTGAAATATATTTTGTCCAGTTGGGAATGACTCAGACATGACAAAAATGAGCAAGCAAATTTGTAAAGCATGAACATAAGTCACACAATGATAAAATCTTCTCTATTTTAATTATAGAAACGTTCATATCTTTGGTTAGTATAAAATTCAAAATATCTCTGTAGGCCTCTACTTTTCTTCATCTTCAAATATTTTCCATTTAGTCAATGAAGATTTTTCTTTCTTATCTTTATAAGGCATTACCTAAATTATGAGCCAGATAAATGGAAATAGGGTGAAATACAGGCAATTAGCATTTTATTTATTTTATATTTTTATTGATTTCAGAGAGGAAGGGAGTGGGAGAAAGAGATAGAAACATCAATGATCCAAAAAAGATGGCAACAAGCAAGAGTATGTGAGAGAATGAGGGAGCGCTAGAGGAGTGTGTGATGTGTGTAAGTAAGAGCTAGGTACAATTACATCCTACAGGTCTTTCAAGAGGCTGCCAAACTGGGCAGTCTTACATGGTGAAACCATACTGTCACTGCAAAAACTCTGGGGAGGACACCACTGGCACAGAGACCAGGCTATCTTGAAAAACAGCATTGCTTGAGACTAGGATCTTAGCCTCGGCACTACCCAATCTTGTCTTAGTCACAAACCGGTACCCTACAAACACTCGAGTAAAAGACCTACAACCCACCGAAACCAGTTTGGCTCAGTGGATAGAGCATCAGCCTGCAGACTGAAAGGTCCCAGGTTTGATTCTGGTCAAGGGCACGTCCCTTGGTTGCAGGTACATTCCCAGTAGGGGGTGTGCAGGAGGCAGCTGATCTATGTTTCTCTCTCATCGATGTTTCTATCTCTCTCCCTTCCTCTCTGTAAGAAATCAATAAATATATTTTTAAATATATATTTTAATAAATATATATATATTTTTAAAAAGATCTATGACCACAGTTGCAGACCCAGGGACACCAAGGTCCCATGCATCCCGGCCACAGATTTCTGAGTCCCATAGCCAATCCCCCTCCCTGCTGGCCCTGCAGCAGTGGCATAAGAACTGCCAGACCTCTCCGCAAAAACAGGTGTCCTGTCTATACAGGGCAATTGCGGCTGTACCTGAATTTAAGCTTAGGTTTGTGGACATTGGAAGTTTGTTTCCAGTGACCAGACTCCATGCCTAGGCAGGAAGGCTACACTGAATCTGAACCTGAATGCTGGAACTCAGGGAGTTTGTTTCCTACAACCACACCCTGCCCCAAAGCAAGGAGTCTGCTCTGAATTTGAGCCTGGGGACAGGAACTTGGAGAGTTTGTTTTCTCCAACCAGACCCCATACCTACACATGGGATCAATGCTGAATTTGAGCCTAGTTGCATGGACACCGGGAGTTTGTTTCCTGCAGTGCATACCCGTGTGACCAGACCCCATGTCCACACTGGGCAGCAGTGCCATCTGACTTTGATTCAGGGCAAGTGCACATGGAAGACTGTTTTCTGCAGGGCAGCAATTCTTCATGACTCACTAGATCAGATGGACTTAATTGAAATTTTAAGAACATTTCACTCTAAAGCCATGGAATATATATTCTTTTCAAGTGCACATGGGACATTTTCAAAAATAGACCATATATTGGGTCACAAGCAAAGTCTCCCCAAATTCAAGAAGATTGAAATAATTTCAAGCATTTTTCTCAGACCACAATGGCATAATATTAGAAATAAACTACAATAAAAACAATCCAAAAACTCAAACACTTGGAAGCTGAATAGCATGTTATTAAATAATGATTGTGTTACCAATGAGATCAGAGAAGAAATTAAAAACACCCTGGAAACTAATGACAATAAAAACACAACAATCCAAAATCTGTGGGACATGATGAAAACAGTCCTGAGAGGGAAGTTTATAGTTCTACAGGCCTACCTCAAAAAATGAGAAAAATTGGTAGTAAACCATATAACTCTACAACTCAAAGAATTAGAAAGAGAGCAACAAGAAAAGCCCAGAGTGGACAGAAAGAGGAGATAATAAAGATCAGAAAAGAAATAAATGACATAGACACCAAAAACACAAAACAAAACAAAACAAAACAAACCCCAATATGAAAAATCAATGAAACCAAAACTGGTTCTTTGAAAGGATAAACAAGATTTATGAACCTCTAGCCAGGCTCACCAAGAGGCAAAGAGAGTGGATCCAAAGAAACAAAATCAGAAATGAAAGAAGCGAAATAACAACAGACCCCACAGATATACAAAGGATTGTTAAAAAATATTATGAACAACTCTATTTCAACAAACTGGACACCTGGAGAAAATGGACATATTCCTAGAAACATACAACTTCCAAAACTCAATCAGGAAGATTCTAAAAATCTCAATAGGCTGATAACTATGGAAGACATTAAAGCAGTCTTCAAAAAGCTTCCAGCAAACAAAAGCCTGGGGCCCGATGGCTTCACAAGGAAGAGTAAAACTTATCCTTCTCAGACAATTCCAAAAAATTCAAGAGGAAGGAAAACATCCAAGCTCATTCTATGAAGCTAGCATCACCCTAATACCTAAACCAGGTAAAGATAACACAATGAAACAGAATTATAGTGCAATATCCCTCATGAACATAGATGCTAAAATCCTCAACAAAATTCTAGCAAATTCGATCCAGCAATACATAGGAAAAATCATACTCCATGGCCAAGGAGGATTTATCCTAGGAATTTAAGGATGGTACAATATCCACAAATCAATAAACGTGATACATCACATAAACAAATTGAGAGATAAAAATCACATAGTCATATCAGTTGATGCAGAAAAAGCATTTGACAAAATCCAACACCATTTCTTGATAAAAACTCTCAGTAAGGTGGGAATAGAAGGATAATACTTCTACATAATAAAAACCATATATGATAAACACAAAGCCAACTTCATACTCAATGGGCAAAAACTAAAACCATTTTCCCTAAGAACAGGAACAAGACAGAGATGCCCACTCTCACCACTCCTGTTTGACATACTAGAAATACTAGCCATTGTGATTATACAAGAAGAAGAACTAAAAGGCATCCAAATTGGAAAACAAGAAGTAAAACTGTTTATTTGCAGATATGATACTATACATAGAAAATCCTAAAAACTCCATAAAATTATTAGATTCAATAAATGAATTGAGCAATGTAGCAGGATACAAAATTAATGCCAAGAAATCTATGGCATTTCTATGCACCAATAGTGAATTTACAGAAAGAAAGACTAAAGAAGCAATTACATTTACCATCACACCGAAGAAATTAAAATACCTAGGAATAAACTTAACTAAGGAGGTAAAAGACCTCTATGTGGAAAACTACAGGACACTGAAAAAAGAGATAGAAGACGATTTAAACAGATGGAAGAATATACCATGTTCATGGATTGGTAGAATCAACATCATCAAAATGTCCATACTACCCAAAGCAATCTATAAATTGAATGCAATACCCATTAAAATACCAATAGCATACTTCGCAGACCTACAATGAACTTTCCAAATATCCATCTGAAATAAAAAAGGACCCCAAATAGCTGCAGCAATCCTGAGGAAAAAAAAACAAAGTATGTGGGATCTCAATATATCAAGCCACTGTTCTCAAAACAGCCTGGTACTGGCACAAGAACAGACATATAGATAAATGGAATATAATAGAGAACCCAGAAATCCACACAAACCATTATATCCAAATAATATTTGACGAAGTAGGCATGGAGTCAAGACAGTCTCTTCAATAAATGGTTGGGAAAATTGGACCGATACATGCAAAAAAAAACAACAACAACAAAAAAAAAAAACTAGACCACCAACTTACACCATACACAAACAATAATCTCAAAATGGATAAAGGACTTAAACATAAGAAGGGAAACCATAAAAATACTATTGGAATCCACAGGCAGCAAAATCTCAGACATATGCCAAAGGAATTTCTTCACTGATACTGCTCCTAGGGCAATGGAAACTAAAGAGAAAATAAACAAATGGGACTACTTCAAAATAAAAAGCTTTTGCACAGCAATAGAAACCATCAACAAAACAACAAGAAAGCCCACTCTATGGGAGAACATATTTGCCAATGTTATCACTGATAAGGGTTTAATCTCTAACATTTACAGGGAACTCATGCAACTTAACAAAAGGAAGATAAGTAACCCAATTAAAAAATGGGCAAGGGACCTAAATAGATACTTTTGAAAGAAGACATGAGGAAGGTCAAGAGACTTATGAAAACATGCTCAAAGTCGCTAATCATCCGAAAGATGCAAATCAAAATGACAGTGAGGTACCTACCACCTCACTCCTGTCAGAATGGCTATTATCAACAAATCAAACAAATGACAAGTGTTGGTACAGATTCGGAGCAAAAGGAATCCTCGTGTACTGCTGGTGGGCATGCAGACTGGTGCAGCCACTGTGGAGAACAATATGGAGTTTCCTTTAAAAATATTAAAAATGGAACTCCCATTTGACCCAGTGATCCGACTTCTAGGAATATATTTCAAGAAGCTAGAAACACCAATCAGAAAGGATATATGCACCTCTTTTTTTTGTTCATAGCAGTACAATTCATCATAGCTAAGATTTGAAAACAGCCTAACTGCCCATCAGCAGATGAGTGGATTAAAAAACAGTGGTACATCTGCACAATGGAACACTATGCTGTGTTAAAAAAGAAGGAATTCTTACCATTTGCAACAGTATAGATAGAATTGGAGAGAATTATGCTAAGTGAAATAAGCCAATCAGAGATAGATAAATATCACATGATTTCACTCATTTATGGACTATAATGAACAACATAAACTGATGAACAAAAACAGAGACAGAGAAGCATCAATCAGACTGTCAAACCTCAGAGGGAAGGTCGGGGAGGGTGGGGGTAAGGAGGAGAGATCTACCAAAGGAATTGTATGCATGCATATAAGCCTAACCAAAGGACACAGACAACAGGGGAGTGATGGCATGAGTGATAGGGGTTACAGGGGTAATGGGAAGATGAGGACAGATTTGTAAAATGTTAATCAATAAAGAAATTTTAACAAAAACATCAATGATGAGAGAGAATCATTTATTGGCTGCCTCTTGCAAGCCCCATAGTGGGAATGGAGCCCACAACCCGGGCATGTGCCCTGACCAGGAATCAAACCATGACCTCCTGGTTCATAGGTCGACACTGAACCACTGAAGCTGGCCATGCAATTAGCATTTTAAATCGATATTTTTTAAAATGATGGAGATTTGGGATGAATTATAGCACCTTTTCATTCTGTGACTTTCCACATCTCATATTGTATATGACATTGTTATAAATAAATGTACTGACCCTCTGTCTACTTGGAGCTTTGTTTCAGGTTACTCATACATGCAGTTTAATTCCAAAAGAGGACAGAATATTCTTCATTAAATAATAATCTTCAAGATAGATATCATGTCTAGGCAAATGTGCATTTGAAAATGCTCTAGTGTTAATGATTTCTCTTGAGAATGAATAATTATGTGTCACTATTTTGGCCAGAAAGATAATTTTGCTTTCCACTTCTAGGCAGAATGCTAAGATACTGATCCATATCAGCTTATTAAATTCCACAGAAAATGTACCTTGCATTTTCAGAGAAAACAAACTTTCCTTTCTTCCAATGAGACTTCACACTTCTCTTTAAATTTAGGTTTTCATTAACAGTTGTGTTAAAGTTTTTCTAACAACCGTTATTTGATTTTTTACTTTTTCTATATTTTTAGTTATGTTTCAGTTAGATTTCCCAAAAGGCATAAAAAGATCGAACATGGGACAGCATAAATTATCAACTTCAGCTAACCTCAGTAGCAATGATGAGCTGACAGTGTAAGGTAGATATTAGACTATATACAATGCAGTATGTATGTGTGCATCTGTGTGTGTGGGCATTTGTGTGTGTGTGTGTGTGTGTGTGTGTGTGTGTGTGTGTGTGTGTGTGTGTGACTGTGCCTCTGTGTCTTTTTAAACTCACCAGTGTTTGCCAAAAGTTATAAAAATATTTATCTGCTAGTCACAAATTCAACTGAAATACAAATTATCTTTATTCTAACTGATAAATGTGTTTTGAAGAATGAAGAAAAGTGTCTACCCTTTCCTCAAGAACTTAATTAAAATAAAACAATAGCATATAAAGTAGTACTATAAGTAAATAGCACACAAATCAAAACACCAATAAATCAAGTTATAAAATGGGGCCACCCTTAAAGTTAGGATATATTTTTGAAAAACAGTAAGTTTATCAAGGTAACAAAGAAACAAAAAGAAAACAAAAGAAAAAAAATGACTAATGTTCCTTGAATGCCTGAGGGTGGGTGATGATCAGCTTACACACTATGGATATTTGATATGGTCTAGTGGATTGCTATGAAGCTATTCTCTTTGTCATTTCCAAAAAAAAAGAATAAATTCTACAGACAGTGCCATCAATATCACCACTAAAAACTTCCCCTATCAGCAATCTGATCTTGTTGCTATTGCGAGTGCAATTTACCTTTTATGTCTCATTGCTTTACTTAGAAAATGTACACGTGCTGTTTAACTTTTGCAGAAAGGGACTATGTTATTTTCAAGTTAGTGATACCCAGAAGGAAAAAATGTAATAAAAGTATCTCACATATTGTGAAAGCTGGACTATAAAATTTGAGAATAAAGATGGGTGAGGGCTGAAACCCTGACAGAAACATCAAACCATTGGAAGGGAAATAAAGATAAGTTGATAGCTTCATTGAGCTCAAATTTAAAGGTGTGTTTAAAAGCATAGACTAAGGACAAATACAAGGGCTGGAAGGTAAAATCTTGTTTTTTATTGATTTTGGAGAGAGAGGGCAAGGGAGATAGAAACATCAATGATGAAAGTTAATCATTAATCAGCTGTCTCCTACATGCCCCAAACTGGGGATCGAGCCTGCAACCTGGGCATGTGCCCTGACCAAGAATTGAATCATGACCTTCTGGGTCTTAGGTTGACACTCAACCACCGAGCCAGCTGGGCAGAAGGTAATTTTTTTAAAAGAAAAACTGAATTGAAGAATAATCTATAACATTATATTTTAGCTTAAAATTAGGCAGATTATCCTAGTAGTGAAACACATATACTTTGCAGCTGACTGCCTGGGTTGGCATCTTATTAGGCAATTAAGTAAACTGTGAGTCTAGTTTGCTGATTTTAAAATCAAGAGAATACTAGAACTGCCCTGGCGAGGTGGCTCAGTTGGTTGGAGTGTCTTCCTGTACACCCACAAAGGTTGTGGGTTTGATTCCAGGTCAGGGCACATACGTAGGTTTGGGAGACAGCAGATCAATGTTTCTTTCTCACATCCATGTGTGTGTCTGCACACCTCCCTGCCCCTTCCTTCCTTCTTCTTTCTTTAAAATCAATAAACATATCCTCAGATGAGGATAACAATATCATAAAAAAGAAAATACTAGAACTATTTATTTGGCATTATTGTGATGATAATGTGAGAAAAAAATACAGTATGATAAGTAGTACACAGTAAATGTTACTACTATTTAAGGAAAGTACTTAAGTTTTTTCAAAAGTAAGTTATATCTAGGTTAATTATATTTAAACAATTAAACCAGAACTTTGAATAGGCAAAGAAAGATATTTAATGCATCTCCCCTAAAACAAAAGGCAGAGAATGTTAAATGCTGGACTGAGCTGGTGGAAAATTACTGGCCAAAGTTAGCAGGGAGTTTGCTTAATGTAAGTTGACATTCTGTGTTTGCTAACTGTTTCTCTTTGAAGTCAAGTTACTACTCCTCCCACGGAGACTGGTCTAGAGGGAAGATATACATCTCAAAGGGGCAGAGAAATAATTGACGATTGTAAATTTTCTAAAGTCAAAGCTGTAAGGAATGAGAGGTTAGTGGCCTCTAGTCAGGTAGAAACTTGTCTACAATTTAGTCAAGCTGAGAACATTAAAGTCATCCTGGAAATTAATGATCTAATGACAACTAAAGCACCACTTATCTGCTTCTACTTCATACCATTTTCTTTCTCAGGAATAATGACTCCATTTCAGTCTGTGGAAACTATTAAGTTGGAATCGAATACCAAAATTAATGCTGCATTTTAAGTCCGCTCCTAGCTGTTCTAAATAAAGTTTAAGTTTTCTTTTTTGGAAGAAATTGAATCCCAGTGTAAAAAAAAAAAAGTGCATGAGAAGTTACTTTCATAACATGTAGAATGTGAAGATTAGAGGTTTTAAAAAGCTACACAGCATATTGTGTGTGTGTGTGTGTGTGTGTGTGTGTGTGTGTGTTTATATTGGAGGTAACTGGTAAACCTGAAGAGTGAGCTCATGAACTGCTGAGACTTATATGGGTAAAAAATTGATACATGAAGTGAATTATGCAGAGGTGTCAAACTCAGTTGTTTCTCGGGGCCAGACAAGAAACATAAATATTTGAATCAGTAAGTGTATGTCAATCAAAAAGAAGTACAGATGCCTATGGAAAGTTGAAAAAGTATGTCTCTCTTAAAGTCCCTGAATTTCCTATTTTTAAGCCCTTTAAGTCCAAGCACTGTATGTAAACTATGAATTCCAACTGTGCCTATGAGTTTGGTATCCTTGATAATAATCTGGATTTTGTCAAGAATTTAACCAATATCATGTAGACACTAATGGAGAAATGTAGACTTTAAATAAAGTTATGAGAATGCATAACTGGTGGAATACTGCATCAATTGATTACTGAATAATGCATCTATATTAAGTAGTAAGACATGTCTGACAGCATAGCAAAAAGTGTTCAAAAATCTTAATAACTTAGAAGACAAAGTTTATGGAGAAACAGCACACAATTTGGGTAGGAAAAAATGATGATATCAAGTTTGAATAATGGAGTAAACCTAAGAAGAATTTTAATATAGATAAATCTGACACACTTAAATTAGGTCTAAAAAGAACTGGCAATTACAAGATAATAAGACACAATTTCATTGTATGGTAAATTAAGAACCAAGATTAATAGTTTCTTGTGAGCTTAATAAGAGTCAATAGTATAAGACCATTGTCTCAAATTTAGGAAGTAATCCTTAGACCTTTTATAAAACAATATTTTAAGAAAATGGGAAGTGATAGAACTGCTCTATCTCTCTGCTGGACAAAACATGCTCAGGCACAGAAACAAAACAAAGCAAAAGAAAAAAAAAGTATTAAAGGAACCCACATTCATATCAAAGGAGAGCTCACTGAATAAACATGATGTTTAGTCATGGCAATATAAGAATTATGAAATATTAATCTTAAAATGTATAAAGAGTTCATAAGCAACAAGTATAGGCTTACTCTGTGTTACTCTGTAAAGCAAACATTCAAAGATGTGAGATGTTGTCAAGGAACTGATTTTTAAGAACAAAAGCTTTTGTAAATCAAAGCTGGAGATGTTCAAAAGTTAGGCAATTCTGTGGTGTTTTGAAGAAAAATAAGAACAGAATACATTTGTCTGCTCTGTTAGTGAGATTCTAGAATAATCTGAATGACCCTTTTTTTGGTAAACCCATCAGAATCAACAGATAAGTTCAATGTGCAAGTTAGAATTTCTAACAAAACTTCCAGTATATTTTTCATAGAAACCAGTTTTTATTTTGATTTGGGAAATTAATTTTTTTCAGTTGTAGAAGCATAAATAACAAAATGAAACAAAAAAATCAATCTACTAATTACTTGTAAAGAAAGAGTATTGATTTGGGAACCATACTTGTTTATGAATATAATTTCTGTTACTTGCAATTAGTCTGCATATATTATTTAGCTATTTTGTGGCTCAGCTTAATTGAGTATGAAATGGGTATAAAACATACCCCAATATTTTTTGTGATTATTAAATGATGTAAAAGCCATAGTAAATGTTACTCTCTCTTTGATATTTTGATATATCATTAATTTAGAGTAAATTATTTTTTCATATACAAATCATATAATACCCACATTAGATAACTGAGGGTCAAAGAGACACTCAAAATTTTAGATCTACTGATTAGAATAGCCAGATCTACTGATTAGAATAGCCAGAACTAGAACTTGGATTTTTTTATTCCTGGCTTCTGTTCCTTCCACGTCACTACATACTTTCACTGATAGATAGATGATAGATAGATAGATAGATAGATAGATAGATAGATTAAAGTGAAGTTGATTAAAAAGGTAAAAAACAAGTAAAATTTATTACCAGCATTAATCATTAAGTTAATGCTTCTGTATTGAGAAGTAGTCAATTTTACCGAAATCATTGTTTAAAGAATGACTCTCGTCTGGGAAAAAAATAAATCCTAAATATTATAATTTCTTCTCTGCCAGGTATCTTTTTAAATGCATATTTCATTCTTTGTAACTACAAAATGTCATTAAGGTGCAAGTTGAACCAGCAAATTATTTTTAATCTTTGGTCATATTAGGATTCACTGATCTCATCTTGGGCATCAGCCTGCCTTTCACTGTCTTAACTAAAGGGTTACATTTTTCCTATTGAACACATTTTAATGCTACTGTCCTAGCATTAAATAGGACAAGGATAAATGTACAAGGTAATATAAATGTAATATGGCTCTCATCATATGTTCAATAACAGTTTGGGGGACAGGAAAGTACACAAATTCTTAGAATATAGGTAAATGGGTGGAGAGATGAGATAGAGGGAAGAGATGAGAGAGAGAGAGAAAGAGAGAGAGAGGAGATAAAGGAGAGAAGGAAGAGAGAAGGGAGAGAGAGAGAGAGAGAGAGAGAGAGAGAGAGAGAGAGAGAGAATTAGACTAAAAGAGAATTAAATTACTGAGCTAACTATGAAAATAGTCAAAAATAATATTCTGAACTCTAACACCGCACTATTAAATGCACATTTTAATCTCATTCCTATTGACCTTAGATTGGCAAAATGTCTTAGAATGTTTGATTCTAAGAAACAGCCTCATGTCATCACAAGTGTATAGTTGCTAATATTATGAGAGCTGAAATCAGGTATTCTAAAAGATAGTACAGAGAAATGATTATAAACGTTAGTGAAAGACAATCCAAGATATTAATTCTGTTAATCTTACTCATGAGTCATGATAACTGGAAAAATGTATACAATCTCGGAGCCTCATTAGCTTCATCTATAAAATAAGCCCAATATTTTTACATAGGCTATGAAAGTTAAATGAGATAATATTTGTAATGTAATGTGCCTGGCAAAAAGCTATACATGCTTAATTTTCTTGATCCAAAGTTTTTATGGTGTCAATGGCTGTCATTCTTGATGAATTCAAATTTTACTACAGTACAAATTTTAAAAATATAATTAACATTTAAATTTTATTTTTAAATTAACAATTTTTTATATTAAAGGTCATTAAACAATTATCTTATCTGATTATATCTACTTAATTTGTTACTATACAGAGTCCCTTGGCAGAGTTTACTTTACCATGAATTATCTCTTTATCAATGCTTCCTTCACTGAATCCATACATACCCATATTACATTTCAGCTACTACCCCTGGTAAGTATTTCAAATTTGAACCAAACTGCCGGAATGCTGTGTTGCTAGATATATTTGTACTTTGTTTCTAAGATTGATATAGAAACAACACAGAATTATCCCATTAATTGCTATAATTTTTCAATTTTCCATTTCTTCCAATGTCATAAAAAAGCTTTACAAAATACAAAAAAAAAATAAGTAAAGTAAAAAATAAAAGCAGCTGTGCTCAGACCCACCACATCTAAGTTTAGTTATTGCCTGTAGAAAATCATGTTTCAGTGCCATTTGAAGGATAGAGTCTTCAATGTGTATGATATTTGACAAAATGAATTAAAGACGAAATAAAATGAAGATAGGTTGTAAGCCTGGAGGTCTTCTGAATGGCAGAGCCTGCGATCAGCTAAATGACTAGTCAAAGTGAAGGCAAAGAGAAGGCACACCCGGTTCCCAGCTTGTGCTGGGTATTTCCTCCAAGTCTGGCAATAAAGTGAGAATACTGCTTCTGCGCTCATTAATTATTTATCACCAGCTCTCTGAACTTCTGAACAATTTCTGCTGAAGGAACTACAATACACATGGAGTTATTCATCAAACGCAGATGTTCGCACATTCCCTTTAAGGCTATAAACACAAATGCCAGCTGTCCAAAGAGAATGGGCAGAGTGCTGATTTATTAAAAGTAGTGAATTCCCCCATATATTGGAAAGAGCGAAAATATCGGGTTCTGATAAATTAATAGGGATATAACACATACATTGCCACTTGTGGAAAAGATTTAAAGATACAAGAGGTAGAGTGGACAAGGTAACAACTATCTATTGGGGAAATAACATGAAGACAGATTGAAAACAACATACCCTGGCGTTTACATCACAATGTAGCTGAAACTACTACTCTTCTGACTTGTTACGTAGACTCATTGCACCAATTACACAAAATCAGAGTTAAAACGAAAATCCTTTATGCCTATGAGTTAAAAGACATGATTCTCTAAGAAAATTTGCTTTCTTAATTATTTAATGAAAGATTCCTGAATGGAATTTATGATAACCAGCACAATAATAATTGTCTATCTCTCTCCTCCTTTCTTTTACATTTCTCCATATAACTCTTTACTTTTTTTGTTAACATTTGCATTTTTATTCACTTCAAATTGATTTTTGCCTCTAGATTTGCATGAAAACTACCCTCTAAAATAGTGATTTTCTAATTTAGAGTGTCTAAAAAGCATTTGAAAAGCTTGTTAAAAAATAGATTCATGGCGCCTATCTTGTCAAATTCTGATTAAGCAGGTGGGAATTAGTGGGCAGAGGTGGTGAGGAAGTAAATTCAGCATTTCAAATCAAGGTGGCCAATATTCAATATAAAATTAATTGCAACTTTCCCTCCAACCAACTTTCGTCTTAAATTTTTAAAATATATACCTTTTAATCTTAAATTTTCAAGCAGTATAGTGCTATAAAAAATACACTAAAAATTCGCCTCTCACATTTTCTCACTCTTATAACCTAAAGTTAAAGCAAGTTAACATTTGGATGAGTATCCTTATATATTTTTTATTTTAGTATAATATGATTTAATTTATGTAAAACAAGAGGAACCTACAAAGCCAGCTACATTTCTATTGTTGCTAATATAAATTTAATTGATCATCTTAATTTCTTAGAAAACTATCTGAAATTCATGAGAATTTTTATATTCTTCATTCTGTATCTAATATATTTTTGTTTTTAAAAAAACAGTACTAATGAAAAGCCTTCATTTTTTACTCACCAAATAGCACATGAATTATAAGTTTTTTGTGTTTTTTTTTGTAGGGAAACTTCATCTATGTAGAGAAGACATCCCAAACTACAATACCATTCCTACATATTCCCTAAGACTTGGAATTTTCACTTTTTTGTTTGATAGCTTTATATAGATGTTAGTCAGTACACAAATCTTTATAAATCTAAAATGGAATTTGTCTTTGTTGGGAAGGATGAAAATGATGAGAATAATGCCTTCATTTGTTCTCATAGAATACAATCCTGCCTCTCCCATTTCTTTATGAATTTTATATGTTTCTTGTATCCAACTAAACTTTAATCTTGTCTATCCTCCATTATTCTGCTTTGGAAATCTACAACTTTGAGAGGCCCTCTGGACAGTAGGGAGTCCCCAGTGCCTGTATGCTGCGTCCATAAATTGGTGCACTAGATTGTTATTGACTTTGAAGCCCCTCTATTGAGGGTCTTGTCAACCTAGGTACACTTAACAGCCATACAGTTTAAAGTCTCATAACCAACTTTATCCTCCATCTTCAACTTTCTGTTCTGTCTCCCATAAACAACTTAGTATATTATAGGAAGTGTAATAGATACAGTCAAGTGGTTGTAAATTCTTTATGAATCCAAACCCTGGCTCAGCCACTTACCGGCTTGTGCTTCTGAGCACGTTACTTATCTTCAATTTCTCATTTTTACCAGGAGGGTTATGTTGGTGCTGCCCTGTCCATAAGGTTGACGGGAACAAAGGAATAATGTATGTGATGCACTGAGAATTCCGAGGAGCACAGAGTTGCACACCCGTGTGTGGTTGGTGCTTATTGTCCCTGGACACTGAGCATAATTATTTAAACCCTCTACAAAGAAAGGAAGAGTGAATGCCCTCAAGGCAAAATAGCAGTTTGAAATAAAACAAGAATATTTAGAAAAACTACAGATTAATACATTTGGGGAAAAAAAACCCTCCTAATATGTTAGATAATGAAAAATCATGTAAGCATTAAGACTGCCATATCCAAATTAGGTAATTTGTTGACCTATGGCAGAGAGAAGTAAGGACTCAGATGAAAACTTATACATAAAAAACATTGTTACAATTTGGCAATGAAAGTCCCCAAACTTTCAATATAATAGTATTTGGTATATTTGGTTCTAAACATAATAGGGATGGAAATACAATTGCATCTATAATGGTATTTTGTGAACTCTTTTATCCCCCTTAAACACTATGAAATAGTTTCAATTAGTTATCTTGACATATATTAATTAATTAATTCAAGACATAAATTGAAAAGCTGACATCTAAAATAATCCTCTCTGCCATCAAGAGTAATTACCTAGGCTTGTTGGAAAATATAAATTCTCTAAGGAATGGTTATAATGAAAATACTGTGCCTTTCATTCATTAGATATTATTTTCCTCATTGAAAATAAATCAACTCTATAATAATTTTGGAATTGGTCAGAATTTAAACAGCTTTATAAGAAGTATTCCCCATATAACATGATATTATATTTAAGAGAATTGTGTTCTCAGTTTTTTGAAAGCTTAAAAAAATAATGTTTTGTATGTAGTAAGTGTGTCTTCATATCTATTGATATGTTCTCTTCTTATTTTGTTTTTTTATGCATTTAAATGCAATTATTTTAAATTAACATTTTACATGTAAATATACAATGAATAAATATGTGTAAAAATTATAAATGTTAAAGAAGTATATTCAGTAAAACATAAAATCTCACATTAGACTCTAAATTATGCATTAGCACTTTAAAACCTTGATAAAAATAAAACACTACCTTACTTTATGTGAGGATTAAAATTTTGTAGCTTTACTGGACCTAAATAATTACCATTGGTTTATCAAGGAAAAATACAGGGTTTAGATGACTATTGTGTTCTGCTAGTTCTATTTCATTAATCTATGGCCCATCAAGAACTCTTGAATTTAGAAAATTTAGTGGGGAAAAAGGCTTTTAAAACTTCAATAAAATAATGAATGAAGCATAAGGAATGGATATGTTAAGTATGAAAGAAAATAACAGCCACAAAATAAAACTCCAAGCTTTCAAAAAAAACAACAACAAACAAACAAACAAACAACAACAAACAAACCCAAAAACAAACAAACAAACAAACAATCAAAAAACAGGGTTGGGTGCAAAATCATTTGTCAGTTTATAAAATCAAATTGAAGTATAGATCATATCCTTGTTATGCTGTCTAACTCCCAAGCTACAATGATGATCCTTGTCGTATTGTCTAACTCCCAAGTTACAACTGAAGCCACATTGATGATGGCATTTTGTTGATGCACACTAATATCTAAAAACATAATCTCTGGGTATTCTCAATTTTGTTACTACTACTGAAGAGAATAGGTGACAGATTCAGAAAAGCTCTATCTAAAAGTCATACCTTCAGACTGCTCTCCTATACTATGTTTTCTTCAAGAAGTCACCAGCATCTTCAAGCCAATCCACATTAGTCAAAGTAGGTTATTTTCACTCCCAAGAAAAACTGAGTACAATTTATACAAAAGTAAAAACAAACTTCTGACTTCCTTTTCAGGTGCTAAGACTCTATTTTCTGGGCAGCCATCTTAAACTCACGATTAGATAGCTTATTCATCTCCTTCCAGGTTCCATGTCATCCCTTAAAACAGGTGATGTTATTTCCTTTGGATTAAACTCTTCTTGAACTTGGTAGTTCCTATTGTTCCCAGAATTTTACTTAGCCCGGCTCTCCAAGTCTTTTTATATAAGTGATTGTGATCTCCTTGAAAACAAACTCTAAGCTGCTTCTCATTGTCTTCAAACCATGAAGTGGTTTTCCCCTCGCTATTCTCATGTCAATACATGCTCTGCCACCAAGAGCTCCTTCACAAGCTTTTCACTCTTAACATCTGCCTTTAACCTCTTTCAGATTTGGTATATTTATTTCTCCTTTTCCCATTTTTAGACATTTTTCTATTTACATTTTACATTATTATTTTACATTTTTTGTTTTATCTTAATACATTATTATACTTAAAGTATATATTTACATTTTTAAAATGTTGCTTAGAAAATTAGTGTGAGAATAGGCCCATAGTTACTCAGGAAATAGAATTTCATCACACACTCAAAGATTATGATATGACATGCAATATAAGGAAAATTTTATAAACTTTCTTCATGTTCTATTTCTAGAGATATACATACTAGAAGATAAGTATTAGATCAACTACTTGGTCATATATGGCTTATGTAAACAAAGCCTTAATTATATTTTAACTTTGTTAAAGCAATATTTTTATTTATAAGACATTTAGTAGCTTAGATAATATTTTAGAACATGATATGATTTATATTACTTGATTTTGATGAAAGCACTGTTATAAAGATAATATGCTGATTTTACTGATGTAGACTCAGTGTTAATGGCTACTAGTCTCAGTTCCAAATCTTCACATTTATACTCTATTACTCTTTCCTCTAAAGTGCACATCTTGGATGAGGAAGACTCTTTGTATAAGTAGATGCATATCCAAATAAAATTGAGTTAAGAAAATTAGAATATTTTTGCTGCTTCTGTCAAAAAATCTATATGTAATCCTATCTAATAAAAGAGTAATATGCAAATTGACCATCACTCCAACACATAAAATGGCTGCTCCCATTTCTGTTCCCTGATAACGGAAACAAATGAAAACTTCTCACCTTAACATATTTTCCAGTTCTCAAATTTTCATAGAATACTACATAACAAAATTAATTCTTTATTAGTCAAAAGAAAAAAGGCATAAGCAATAATAACAACAAAAATTTAATCAAGTAATACAAAACAAACATATAACTTCTAACAATTACACCTGGATCAAATAGTCAGAATTCTAATGGGACCCAGAAAAGCTAATAAATCACCATATATTAGATTTTTAGTATAATTGATTTCATCATAAACTTTGTAAAAACATTAAATTTTAGATTTTGGGGAAAATGACTGGCAAGTTAATTTTACCACATATTATAAGTGAAAGTGTGAGTAAACCAGTTAAGTTTACATAGATTAGAAATGAGGCTAGACTCAAGCCAATGATCGAATATTCAGTTATGGTTACATTTCAATAACAAAAATATTAACTTTTGATTAATTTAACATAGGTTATCCCTTAAACCTTAAACTATGAAGAAGAAATGAATGAAGCATCCCAAACCAGTTTAACTCAGTGAATAGAGCATTGGCTCACAGACTACATGGTCTTGATTTTGAGTCTGGTCAGTCAAGGTCACATATCTGGGTTTCAGGCTAGCTCTCTGACCCAGGTCTGGGCAAGTGCAGAAGGCAACAAATTGATGAGTCTCTCTCACATAGATGTTTCTCTTTCTCTGTCTTTCGCCTCCCTTTTAGTCTCTTTAAAAATCAATGGAAAAAATTTCCGTGGTTGAGGATCAACAACAACAACAACAATAAACAACACACACACACACACACACACACACACACACACACACATAGAATGAAGCAGCAGCTGTGATATTGGTATAGAAACATTTTTTATGACAAAACATTAAAATACATTATGTAATACATTATATAAACAGCTATTTTTTTAAAAAATAGAAATGAGTCAAATTCCCATCTATTTTCAGTGTTTGGAAAAAATACTTGCTTTGTACAATTTGACATTATGGACAAAACAATTGTGCTATGTACTCTCCATTTGTTGACAGAATTTATTTGCCCGTGTCATAGTCAGAGGGTAGTAGAAACGAATGAATCGAGTGCCCTTTCATTTCACTGGGCTTCAGATTTAATTGAGAAGACTGCTTGGCTAATTTCCATCTCAGTGATGCTGTGAAATTGCTTGTTAGGCTATCTTTCAATTTTAATCACTTTCCAAAGTGAAAAGGCTCAGCACCTAACACAAGGATTGAAAAAAAATACAAATTGCTAATATAGTTTCCCAATGAATATCTTTGTAAAACAGATGTACCATTTATATTGAATTTCAAGACTAAGATTCTTATTAGTCATATGTAATTTAAAATGAAAAAATAATTGGCAGCTTAGTTAAATAATTATTAAGGGGGAAATCACAGATTTGATTCCTTGATATGGCAAATATGTTTGCAGTTGGCACTGTGCTTGAAGAATTCTATGTAACTTGCTATTGATGAAAGTTTTGTTCAGTTTTCCAGACCATCAATATAGGTACATCTTTCTTCATCTCAGGTCATTAGACACAGAATGCTAGAAACCTACATTTTTTTGGTGAAAAGATTTTCTATAATACATCAATGGATGAATATATCACCCTCCTACCACCTGACAACAAAGGGCAGCATATGTTCAATGGGAGTAAAAAGTATGTGTATATGTGTGTGTGTATATATATATATATATATATATA
Source organism: Vespertilio murinus (assembly GCA_963924515.1). NCBI lineage: Eukaryota > Metazoa > Chordata > Mammalia > Chiroptera > Vespertilionidae > Vespertilio > Vespertilio murinus. The sequence goes on along the minus strand of OZ004707.1, from coordinate 130,346,794 downwards.
TATATATATATATATATATATAAACATTTTCAGAATAATTGTATTCCCTCCAATACTTAATACTATAAATTTAGTAACTTATAGTAGTGATAATCTAGTTTTTTCAAAATCTTAGATAGAAATTATATTTTCCTCTACTTTGAATAAAGTAAACTGTTGCTAGTCACTCGTAAAATGAGAGTAATTAGGCCAAAATCAGAATTTATAAGAATTCTGATTTGAAACATTCCTCATAGAGTCTTTCCTTCAGTTTGTGTTCAAATTGCAGCCAATGGCTTTCTATGAAAATATTTCTATAGTATAATAAAAAAGTCATCACTTTGATCACAATATATTTTCAAACTTCATGTGAAATTATATTCAGATATAATATGTACAACTTTCTGTAGTAAGCAGCTTTATCCCCTTTTTACAGATGATGAGGTTGAAATATAGAGACATCAAATAATTTTCTCCAGGATACAGAGCTGACAAATGATAGAGCTAAGAGTCCGGATTATATTTGTCAAATGCTAAAGCTTGTGCTCTCTGTCCTGACCAACACTGCCAGTCCTGCAAGGTTAAATTCAGTGACAGGATGATTTCTGATAGTCTGATCAAAATTTGAGGAAATAGTCACATAATTTATCTACCACCGGAAGAGACAACTTCAAAATATCCTTTATCAATGCAATTTTGGATAGAGAAATATTATTCTATGTGTTTGGATGACTTACATTAAAATTTGGAAAAGAGCAATATTGAAGCCAAACAAAAAAATTGGTCTATTTGTGTGTTTGATCTGAAGCCAAGAGATAGTTTAAAGCTTAAATATCATGTTGATTAATATTCTTTTTAATTAAAAAGTAGTACCAGTTTTCATAAGTAACTTAAAAAACACAGTAAAATAAATAGCAGGGGAAAATTAGCAAAAGTTCCATAACTCAAGAATAGTTTAAAAATATTCTGATATATATAATCAGTACATTATACTATTTTATTTTTTAAATTATTTTATTAAGGTATTATATGTGTACATAGCTTACCATTGCCCCCCCCACACACACACACCTCCCATTCATGCCCTCCCTCCCCAGAGTTCTGTGTTTGTTGGTTGTACTTATATTCATGCATACCAGTCCTTCGGTTATTCTCTTATCTCCCCCCAGGTCCCCTTCCCCTCCCCGCTGTCATTTGACAATCTGCTTGTTTTATGGTGACTATCTCAGAATCACATGAATAGAATCCGCTCCTCATTTGGCAGTCTGCTTGTTTTATGGTGACTATCTCAGGACCATATGAATAGAGTCTGCTCCTCCTCTGGTTCACATCGCCCCTACACCCTGGTCCCACTGCTTCCCCTGGGATACACGGCACACCCGGGACACCTGGCCCCTTTGGGACACATGGCTCACCCAGGGCACATGGCCCCCTGGGACACACGGCTCACCCGGGGCACACGGCCCCCTGGGACACACGGCTCACCCCAGGAACCCGGCCCCACATTATACTATTTTAGTATATATTAAATATTATAGAATATAGTACAATGTATATTATAGTTTAATTACAATTATCAAATTATATTTGTTATAAGTAGATAGAGAACAATATACATATTATGGATTTGCCTATAAATCTTTGTCACATATTTGATTATTTTATTAGTAAAAAGTTTTACAAGTAAATAGGAAAAAATTTAATTAACATTCTGGAACTTTTATACTAATTTATACTGCCAACAGCATTATACGGGAGTAATTAATATTTTGCTATTCAGTGGATGCTAAGGTATGCAGCCCACATCCCTTTTCAGCACTGAGCTCTCATTACTCAAGCTGCTAGGAATAGTGGTAGCTGATAATTTAGATCTCAACGTATTGTTTATGCAAATAAAATCTGCCCATTATAATACTAAAGAAAATCACAATTAAGAAGTGAACATACTGTTGCTTTTTCCCAGTGCTCTGATGCTTCTTATTTGTTAAAGTTTGACAAATTCCATTTTGTTGTAATTTTAAAAAGAGCTCTTTTAGCATCCCCAAAATGGAATACTTATGTATAAATTTGACAATATATGAACTATATCTAAATGAGGGGAGGTACAGAATTTGGATAAAGGAAATCAAAGAAGACCTTATTTTAAAAATTTCTATATTGTTATTTCAGTTTCTTAAATTAACTTTATGATCAATAACAAATTTTTTACGTATTTATTTTTAATTAAAGAGTGTGTATCTTGGCCTGAATAAAGGTTGTTATCTGAGAATATTTCTTCCTTAGTTGTTTCTTTGTCTTTTGTAAACAAATCCCCTAAACCTGTGGTCGGCAAACTGCGGCTGGTGAGCCACATGTGGCTCTTTGGCCCCTTGAGTGTGGCTCTTCTACAAAATACCATGGCCTGGGTGAGTCTATTTTGAATAAATGGTGTTAGAAGAAGTTTCAGCTTAAAAAATTTGGCTCTCAAAAAGAAATTTCAATTGTTGTACTGTTAATATTTGGCTCTGTTGACTAATGAGTTTGAGGACCACTGCCCTAACCCAATCTGAAATTCATTCCTACATAGGAAAACTTTTTTTTAAAAAAAAGTTGGGTGATTTCTTATAAAGACTCATTTTTTTAATGCTTGCCATTCAAAAATATTCCAAAATATTTACCTTTTTTAAAAATTTTGCTTTGTTTTGGGTTTTTGTTCAAATTGCAATTTTCTGGCACTCAGGAACTCTGAGCCAGTCAAGTACATATAAAATAGATATTTAAAATTAGGGAATTTGATACTGTTGTTTTTTTACTTATATCAGAATAAAAAGATACTAACATATTTTTTTTGCTAATACTGTTTTTTTTTAGTCTAATGATTAACAGTAAACAACTGGTGAAATAATTTCCTACATGTAGTTAAGTGGTATTGATTTCACAATAAAAATCTTATGCTTTCTTTGTGAAATACTTAGCTAAGTATTTATCATGCTCAAGATTTATCATGCCCAATAATGAACGAATGTCTTTCCATACAGTTGCTTTTAATTAGCTAATAGTGTTTGATATTATGAGTCTATTGCTTTAAGTCTACCTATTTATTAGGATGTTGAGAGTAGCTAAAGACAGAGCTATTAGCCAAATTTTATTTTGAATCAGTAATCTTGTCTTCACTTCTGAACTAGAGTACATTAAACATGCCATGACCTTTTAAAATGTCTCTATCTAGAGCAATTTTGAAGGTGTCTTACAAATGTTATGCAATTTAAGTCTAATGGTGAATCTCCCAATCATACTGATGTGCTTGGGCCACAGGACACATGAAAAATATTTGAGGAACTTTCTTCATTGACTTCAAGTTCACTTACAGGAATCATAGCTGTGTTTTTCATAAAATAGATTGGGAAGAATACAATCTTTGTACATCTGTATGTGGGGTAAATCTGTGAGCTAAACACACCAGTTCCCCCTTAGTGTGGTTTTACACTCCTTGGTTTCAGTTACCTGCAGTCTACTGTAGTCCCAAAAGTGAGATGGAAAATTCTAAAGATAAACAATTCATAAGTCTTACATTGAGCACTGCTCTCCGTAGCCTGATGACAGCTCTTCTTGCCATCCTCTCTGCTCTGCCTGGGGCAGGAGTCATTAATTTGCCCAGTGTATGCACACTGAATACGCTACCAGCCAGTTAGTCACTTGGTAGCCATCTTGCTTACCAGATGGACTTTCATGGTACCTCAGTGCTTATGTTCAAGTAACTCTTAGTTAACTTTATAGTGGCCCCAAAGTGCATGAGTGGTGATATTGGCAATTGAAGTATGCCAAAGAAAGAGCTTAAAGCGCGTCTTTAAGTGAGAAGTTGAGTAAAGTAAAATAAAATGTTTTGATAGAGGGAGAGTAAGAGAGACCACATTTACATAACTTTCATTACAGTATCTATCCTATCTAATAAAAGAATAATATGCAGGTTGACCATCACTCCAACACACAAGATGGCTGCTCCCATGTGGTAAAAGATCCTGCCCTCATGTGGAGACAAGTTGGCAGCCACAAGATGGCCAGCCAGGGAGAGCAGTTGAGAGGGACCAGGCCTGCAAGGAAAGGCAGCTGGAGGCGATTAGCCCTGTAAGGGAGGGCAGTTAGGGGTGACCAGGCCTGCAGAGGAGGGAAGTTGGGAGCAAATAGGCTGGCAGGGTAGTAGTTAGACATCTATCAGGCTGGCATGGGAGTGGTTAGGGGGTGATCAGGCTGGCAGGCAGAAGCAGTTAGGGACAATCAGGAAGGCAGGCAGGTGAGCAGTTGGGAGCCAACAGTCCTGGATTGTGAGAGGGATGTCCGACTGCCCACCAGGATCGGGCCTAAATGGGCAGTCAGATATTCCTCAAGGGGTCCAAGACTAGAGAGGGTGGGAGCTTGGCTGAGGGACACCCCCTCTGTCCCTGTGCACGAATTTCATGCACCGGGCCTCTAGTATACATATAAAACCCTAATTCGCAAATAGACCAAACAATGGGACAACCGAACAACTGGTTGGTATCACATGTGCTGACCTCCAGGGTGGTCGTGCAAAACGTGGCAGGATCGACAGCGGGGAGCAGAGCGAGGCACATGGCAGGCATCAGCGGTGGCAGGATGGTGGAGCAGGTGAGAGGAGCGCCAGACCAAGCTGGGTGCTGGTTGCTATTATTGAAACAAACCTCTGGTTGGTTACTGAAAATTCTTTGCTCCCATCTGCAGTTGCACCTACTGCTACTGTCAGCTCTGGTGCCACAGCTCACACCCACTGCCGCACCAGGCACTGGTCCTGATCACTCGGTGCCATCAGTGGGTGCGAGTGATGGCTGCTGACCTTGACCACCCCTGCGGGCTTCTCCACCTCCTCCTGCTCCTTAGGGATGATTGGGGCAGCAGCTGCCACTTACACCCATTGATTGTGCAGGCCCCTCTTGCACCTCCTTCTGGAACTAGCCCCAATCACTCCCCACCATCAGCAAGCAGGTGAGAGTGAGGCCAGTGCCATCAGCACATGGGAGCATTGGCAGAGGGAGTGGGGCTGCTTGCAGACAGGGTACCAGGGGCTGTGGTGGGAGGGCTTGTTGGGAGCATGGAGGATAGGCCAAGACCTGCCCCTGTGCCAACCGCAGCTTCACAGACCACAGTTCTTTTCAAGGTGCATGAATTCATACACTGGGCCCTTGTCTTGTTATAATTATTCATTTACTTATTATTGTCACTTTCTTACTGTGCCTAATTTATAAATTTACTTTCCTAGGTATGTATCTATAGGAAAAATCAAAGCTTGTATAGGGTTCCAAACTATTCACTGTTTCAGGCATCCACTTGGGGGTCTTGGATCATATCTCCTATAGATAAGGGGGGAGTAATATATACATATATGTGTATGCTTTATATATATATACACACATACCTATAGACATATACATTGTTATACACATATTGTGATACATATGCACCATATATGTATATACATATATATTGTGATACATACATCCTATACATATTTATACATTACATTTTATAGACATCACTGTATGTATATGTACATACACACATATATTGTTTTCAATATGTGATGGCTTAGATTTCTAAACTTATAAAGATACAAGTACTTATTTAAATAATAACGTTGAATTTATGGCAGTACCTTTGCATTTTCATAGACATAATACATATTTGTTTTCTCATTAAAATATTAATGTGGCAAATAAAATATTAATAGTTAAAAGACTCTTTCAAGTACCTGTTGGAAAACAATTTCAACAGGTACTTGAAAGTATAAATACTTATAAATAATGCAAATGCTAAAATGGTTGCGCCTTAGGATACAGGTACCTAAAACATGAAAGGCATACCTTTTGGAAATAAGTGATCTATTATCTCTAAAGTATGCTTAGAAATGCCCATGCCCATTACAAAAATGCTCTGCAAATATGTATCATCCTATGTTTATAAGAATAGTGCTTTTTCTCCCATTCTGCTGGCAAAGATGTAAGGGAATGCAGGTCGCCCCTGAGGAGACGCTTCTGACAAGCCAACATTGTTAACAGTCATTGCCGTGAGCGTTTATAATGACAGATGAGCGAGGAGTCTAGTGAAGATGTTTCTAAAGCTCCAGTGGTTAGGGAAATGTTATGTTGAAATAAAATTTAAAGTTGTCATGCTGAAACATGATATATAAAGCAAATGGTACTGATAAAATGTGTTCAAAAATATACTCTTCAACCATTAACACCAATATGAGTAAAATTACAACTTTCCATAGATATTTTGGCATTGTATTCAACCATTCCCTAAATGTTTTTCTTTATTACTAATATTTCTATGAATGTTCTATATGAGCTTAAAAGGATTATATTCTTCTCTTGTTAGGTGAAGTAGTCACTAAATGTCAAAAGTGGGGAATTCTTACAGTCAGTTTTAAACGACAGTGATGAGAAATGCAAGGCAGATGCCCAGAATGGATTATGTTAGTAGTTACTCCAGTTATCCAACCGGAAGGCTGCTGCTTCAACAAACAATTGTGTTTTTAAATTCCTGAGGAAGCTTGGGTCTATTTTAATTTTTTAAATTGAATTTATTTAAAATTTGTATTCTGTACGGTAACTCCTCAGTGCCCATCCTTTATGAAACATTTATATCATATTATGTATGATAAATAGTTTTATAGAAAAATATCAAAAGACGGTTTCCTACGTAAGCATATCAAACACAATGCTCCATTTCTAATTGTATATTTCAGTACATCAAACTAGACTTAGTACTCTCCAATTTGGCACCATCAGTAAGTACCTGATTGATTCTAAAATACTTCACATTTTTTCAGTACAGTCCTTGCAACCATCCAGATATTTAAAGGCCTTCTATGAAGTTCAGATGAAGAATCACACATATAATGCTTAAATATTTATAGTGCGGAAGAAGTATCTGAAAATTGAAAGTTACATATAATTAAGGACAATTTATCTCATGGTTTTCCAGTGAAGTATGCTATTCTAAAAAAAAGGGGGGGCAGCACAACAAAAGAAAACATCTAATTTAATGTGGTTCTTTTATTTCTGAGACAGTTAAATTGTATAATATTGTACCATACAGCGTGTTAGGCACAGAGACATACTCCGCTGAAAAGCAGCTGCTTTGTGGAGTTATTATGAATACAGTTGGTAACAATACAGACATTTCTGAAACACACAGGCTTCCTAGAGTAAATTTTGATCCAGAGCCACAAAAGCCCGATACCAGATGAAAGCCGACACAAAGATACAACTTCTCCCTTTTCTTTTTTCTTCTTTTTCTGAAGGACAATAGCTCCTCCTAATGGAGAAAGAAGCAAATGAAAAAAGGTAAGCTTACTTTTTATGTCTGATGTAAAGTAAACCCGCTATTGTTAAAATCAGAATAATATAGGAAGTTGGGGAATAATCCATTAGAGCTAGCAGATGGTATTATACATTAATTACCTAAAGGAAGCAATGAATCTCTTGGTTAATAATATGAACATGTGCATTAATGACACAGTGTCTTTTGCCAAATATGGATGTGGTATAATTGAAAAAATCAGGTCCATTAAAATTATCGGTTGGCTTTTATCGTGGAAAAACACAAAATCCCACAAATCATGGGGAAATTAGAGCAAAGAACACTTTCTTTTTCAATTTGGCAACATCTTGGATGTTTAGCAGTCTGACTTCATTCTGGTTGAGAGACAGATGAGAGGATAATGCATGATTCAGAGTCTTTTTCACACAAACAAGCAATTATTATGGACTTGGGAACTTTGTTGCTCTCTTTGTTTGAAGATCTTGTTTAGTCACAGTCACTTTTACTCACATTTGCTAGTTCCATTTATGCTCCTCCAGGGCATAATTATATGTAGAATTTCAAGAACTTAGCAAGATGCTTTAGAAAACATTTTGAATGTGATTCATTTTCCTTAGGGAAACCTCCAAGTTCTGAATTTTTAAAATAAGAGTCATATCTGTTAAGTATTATCGTGTTCTCTTATTGGTAATAAATGTCAGTCAGCTTTGTTGTTACTGTCTTTGATTGCATTGGTGTATGCTATTTTTCTATATTCACAAAAATGTTTTTCCTTCTACTTCCTTTAAATTCTATCATATGCTATACATAGACTGAAATAGGAACATTTTTTATTTGCTATTAATATCTGAAAAGAGCCATCTTATAAAAAAGTTTCAAGTCAATTATTTAAAGAATTCTCTCTCAAATGGCCCCTCTTTTATACTGCAGCTTCCCTCAGCCAATCTACCCCATTATCTCACGCCTAGATCATTTCAATAGCCTCCTATTGTTATCCTCGCCGGAAGTCTCTGTCCTGAGAGCTTGCTCTGAATTATTATCAAGACTGAAATAATAGTCCTAGTCGGTTCGGCTTAATGGTTAGCGTGTTGGCCCATGGACTGAAGGGCTGCAGGTTTGATTTTGGTAAAGGGCATGCCCCTTGGTTGCAGGCTCAATTCCCGGCCCTTGTCGGGATGCATGTAGGAGACAACCAATAGATGTGTCTCTCTCACATCAATGTTTCTCTGTCTATCCCTATCCCTTCCACTCTCTAAAAAAAAACAATGGGAAAAAATATATCCTTGTGTGAGGATTAATTTTAAAAGTCTGAAATAGTATCGCTCTGTCCTTGTATTTACCTGTATAGCTATCACTTGATACCATTTAGCTTATTTCCTTATATTTACATTTTAAGCTCTACATAAGGTTGACTCTTGATCTTTAAATCTAGGTTTCCAGCCTGTTAAGGTGTTTTGTTTGGCATAGATATATATATATATATATATATATATATATATATATATATATATATATAGAGGAAGGAGAAGGGGAAGGTGGTGATTTAGTTGTCAGCATTCAAAAATGAGATTTCATATAAAACCTGGATGTCCAGCCTCTCTCTAGAGGTTCTGGCAGCACCTCCACCGCACTCCAGCAGTTGGCACGCCCTGAGGAGCAGGTGTAGCAGCTGCTCTTTCCTGATGAATTAAAGCCACTTATGAGGGCCTGCTTGCTCTCACAAGTGGCTTTAATTCATCATCTCCTGCCCCGGCCTCACCTCAGCTTGTTGGGCCTCCTCTTTCCTAGAGAGAGCCCGGGTAGCTACTCCATAGAGCCAGCTCTTCCGTAGAGCCTTCTCTTGCCTGATTCCCTCATTATGGGTCATTTATATTATTAATTAAAAAAACAAAATGTTGTTAAGAAGTCACATCTTCAAACAAGCTGTGTTCCTCTGTGATTTATTACCGAAAGGACCATATGGAAACATCGTAAGAAAAATCTATTTTCTAAATTCCAATGAAAGTTTGATTACCTATTCCATGTGAAGAGAGATTCGGAGGCCCTTTTTAAATGTGCACTTCAAAGATTGAGGAATTGTCTATCTCACTGAAGAGCAGAAACAACACCGAGGGCACGGCACAGTTAAATTAATTCCAATCACTAAAAGGAAACACATAAACATCTGTAATTCTAATGGCCATAATAAATCTTAGCTGTTGAAAAAGTAAAAATTCTAGCAGACTTGATAATTGAATCAATTTTTCACTTATGGGCTGTCAATTACTTGACATTTTAATGCATGCCAAATACAGCTAAAAGTATTTTAATTAGAATAATGCTGCAAAAACTAACCCTCCAGTGTTAATTGTGGTTCTGGAGCACAAAATGTGCATCTGAATACCTATTTGCAGAGCAGAAGTTAATTAAAAGCATAGTTTTATATTGAACATGCACTGGGCAGAAAAAAGAGGGAAATAATTGGCAATTAGAAATATATAAGAGTCCACTCTATAAAACTAAGCAAACTTAAACAAGTTAAGAATTTCATTATTATTTTGGGTAGTATCAGAAGTTTGAGCAATTCATAATTTTTTACATAGAGGTAGATTACATATGGCTGTTATTTCAAAAGCTTCAATTTTATTGTAATAACTTATTTTGACACGATTTATTATTTTCGAGCTACCCCAACATAAATTATTTTATTTGGTTTTATGAAATCCTGAGGTTGGTTTGAGAGCCTCAGCACATAACATTTCCTTTCCCCATTGTCAGAACTCAGTTCCTTCCTCCTGCTCCACTATACCAATTGTCTGGTCCCAGCCCCTCTGCTAGAGACCTGACCTCTTGGAACCCTGGGTATTCGAAGAGGAAGCCATGAGAAGTTGTGGCTATATAAGAGTCTTTATTGAAGAAGCCAGTGGCTATGTAGCCATTGCTAACAAGGAGCCACTAGACAAAACAGTTCTTCAAAGTAAAGTCCATACAGTAGCCACATACCGGCTAGGTAACAATACGTCATTCCCACACAGCAGCCATAGCCTCTGTACCTATCGTTAGCAGCCTGCTGCTTAGCAATACATCGTCCCTGTGATACAAAGGCCTCACACTAAGCAGTTCAGCCTTACATAGGAGCAGCAGCCTCTGTACCTATAGTTATTATCTGAGCAGCCCCATACTGCCTGCTGGTCAGTAATAACTGTATACTACTTAGACAAAAGAGGCTTCTCATCAGAGTTACATCAATCATTTGGGCAACAGAAGGGCATGCTGGTGAGAGTACATACAGATCACTGTTGACTTGCTCTTGCACCTGTGCTTGGTCCTGGGACACCCTGATTAGGATTCTTACACTCTAATGGAACATCCGGAGTGCTCTGAACAAGGCCTATACACTCTAATAGGCCCCGAGCATCCGGTGTACTCCAAATAGGGTCCCCACACCTATCTAAGAAATGAGCCAATTGATGGCTAAGTCAAAGGCAGACAGTTGTGAGTACATGAAACACATTTTATTCTCTCTATGATTAATTACTAATTATTGTATTAGTTTCCATAAGAACAATTGTAAACCTACTTTTGCTAGATATGATTTCCTAATATTTTGTTGAGGATTTGGGTGTCTATGTTTATTATGGATGTTGGCCTATAGTTTTCTTTATTTGTTGTGTCTTTATCTGGTTTTGGTATTAGGAAAATGTTAGCCTCAGAATTCATCATTATTCTATCTTCTTTACGGAGACTTTGCTAAAATAATCATAAGCACACTATAATATTTGACAAAGGAGGGAAGAGCATACAATGGACTTAAGACAGTCTTTTCAATACATGGTGCAGGGAAAGGTGAACAGGCAAAAAAGAAAAAGAAGAAACTAGACCACCAATTTACACCATCCACAAGACTGAACTCAGAATGGATAAAATACTTATAAATGTAAGTTACAAAACCATAAAAAAATTTAGAAGAAAGCACAAGCAGTAAAAATCTCACATTTCTTTTTTAAAAATATATTTTATTGATATTTTACAGAGAGGAAGAGAGAGATAGAGAGCTAGAAACGTCGATGAGAGAGAAACATCAACCAGCTGCCTCTTGCACACCCCCTACCGGGGATGTGCCCGCAACCAATGTACATGCCCTTGACCAGAATCGAACCTGGGACCTTTCAGTTCACAGACTGACACTCTACCACTGAGCCAAACAAAATCACATTTCTCACAGCAATATATATATATATATATATATATATATATATATATATATATATTGCTGATATGTCCCCAAGGGCAGAGGAAACTCAGGGAAAAAATAAACAAATGAGACTATATCAAACTAAAAAGTTTCTGCACACCAAAAGAAACCATCAACAAAATAAAAAGAGAACTCATTGTATGGGGGAACATATTTGCCAATGATACATCTGATAAGCTGATAATTTCCAAAATATATAAAGAACTCAACACCAGGAAAATAAACAATCCAAATACAAAATGGTAAGAGGACCTGAATAGACACTTCTCCAAAGAGGGCATACAAATTGCCAATGAAAAAATGCTCGACATCACTGATCATCAGAGAGATGCAAATTGAAACTATAATGAGGCATCACCTCTCAATGGCTACTATCAATAAATCAACAAACAACAAGTGCTGGCGAGGATGTGGAGAAAAGGGAACCCTTGTGCACTATTGGTGGGAGTGTAGACTGGCACAGCCACTGCAGAATACAATATGGAGTTTTCTTAAAGAATTAAATGTGGAACTGCCTCTTGACCCAGCAATCTCACTTCAGGGAATATATCCTAAGAATCCATAGACATCAATCAGAAAGAATATATCCATCCCTATGTTTATAGCAGTGGTTATTTACAATAGCCAAGATCTGGAAACAGCCACAGTAGTGCCCTTGAGCAGATGAGAAGCTGAAAATACTATGGTATATTTACAAAATTAAATACAAGGCTACTTTGAAAAAGAAGGAACTCTTACCCTCCTTTGCAACAATATGCTTAGAGACCTGGAGTGTATTATGCTAAGCGAAATAAGCCAGTCAGAGAAAGACAAATGCTAGATGATCTCACTAACATATGGAATCCAATGGACAAAATCAACTGATGACAAAATGAAAGCAGAAGCATGGATATGTTGAATAGACTGGCTGGTGCCCAAGGTGAGGGGGATGAGGATGATTGGATAAAGAATGTGAAAGGATGAGCTAAAGAACATATCCGCATACCCCATGGACATGGACAATGGTTTGGTGAGGGCTACGCAGGGAGAGGCAGGGGTGGGTGAAGGTGGGCAAAGAGGAATACCTGCAATAATGTCAACATTAAAAAAATCAGTAAATCAATAAATGAATATATAAAATCTGGCTAAATTATATTTTAAAAAGAAAATAAAGAACAATAGTGAGTTTCAAAGGATCGTTTTGCCCAAACAGCGAATCCTTCAGCTATTGTTAGCTACCCCACACTAACTCAGAGCAGGAAAGAAAGGGTAAAACTCAAAATAGTTCCTATTTAGAGTTATTTCTAGATTAAACTCCTTCAATCAAGAATTATGTATTAATGGCTATCACCCACCAAGGAAACTCAAACCGATAGGGCAGGGCAAGAAGCTATGGAGTTTAGGGGAAAATATGCTTTTTATAGAAATTAGAGCAATGGGAAAGAGGCCTCTTTTAATGTGAATCATCCATGAAAATTAGACTTTGAAAGGTAAAGAATTTATGCTCTACAAACTTACACAATTAAGACCAGAACTGAATTGATTATACGTCTAATATCATTTCTACTATGTCTTGCTGCACCTTTGCCTCATGTCTGTATTCTTCATTTTGTTATTTGAATTGTTTTAACTTTGGCCATTGGGAGCTCCTTCAGTTGACTTCTGTGACCCATCCATATTTTTCCTTTGACATCATTGGGGATTTTTCTTTCTGTTATCATTTCCTTACTTTCTACCACCATAAGATGCTGCAAGCTATACCTGCACCTGCAATTTTTATCAGGATTTTTTTTTAAAAAGAGTGTATTCAGCCTCATCATTGCTAACACTGGAGAAACTGATCTGTGTATGATCAATACTATTCTTGGACTTAGGTTATATATAAGGCTACAATACCCTATTCTAACAAGGGGGCAGGTATGGATTGCCCCTGACAGGCACCAACCAACTTTCTATTTCTTTGAGTTTGGCTTTTTTAGGTTCCACATATAAGAGAGATCATATAACATGTCTCTTGCACTGCTCTGTCTGACTTATTTCACTTAGCACATTTCATATCTGCTCCACTCAAGTCACATGACTTGGTAAAATAGAACTTCCTATACCAAGGGTTGATCTTGATTTATCTATGTGACTCAGTAAATCTTATTTCCTGGCTAGTGATTATATTTCAGGAGTATGGATATTGTGAATATTGAGAGATAGGATGGGATAAAATTTTTGCTGGAGAATTTCCCAAAAATAAAATACCAGCATTTGATTAGATGGTAGGTAAATATAATACTTAAGTTTTTTCTGCAGTTAAAAGTGAAATCAACACATAGGGAACAAAGATGTAAAAGTATGAGGATGAAACTAGAGTAACTTGAATATTTGGTGCAGTGAAAATGAATAAAGAAATAGAATGAGCCCTGGTTGAATAGTTCAGTAGGTTAGAATGTTGTCCCTCTTTGCCAAGGTTCAACCCCTGGTCAGGGCACATACAAGAGTCAACCAATGATACATAAATAAGTAGAACAACAAGGAATGGAATAATAATCTGTAAACAAGAACAAGTACCCATTTTTTCTGAGATTATTCTGAAGTGTTAATGACTGTTCTATGGAAAGAGGAAAGAAAAGTTATAGAACCAAAGAAATTTTAAAAATCGAAGCTATATGATCTTGGTTACATGCTTAGTAAGTTTGTAGATGACTACTCTTTGCAATACTTATATTTAATCTGAAAATGATTTTGTAAAGTGAGGTTCAGTGAGACAGATAGGCCTAAATCTACTGGATGTTCACTTTAGTTTTATAAAATAAAATACATATGCTTCTGTTTTGCTATTGTAGAAATAACGTAAAAGTTAGTTGAGGGAGTTTTTAGGCAATATTTTATAGTGCTTTATTGGAATAATGGGCTGAAGCAGTATTTCTACAGAGGTACCACTAGGAAGAAAGCTAGATACACTTGCTTTTCAACATGTATATGCTAATACAAGTACTGTTACATTTTATTGACTTGTAATGATTTAAAAATAATTTTAAGTCCACTAAAATAAAATTGGCAATGTATTTAATTTGATACTATTTCTATGTAAATATTCTTAGTAATGAAGAACAAAAGTGCAGAAAATGCAATTTGGAAAACAAAACTGTTTCTAAGTGTAACATTTGTCAAATGTCTTTAGGATTGAGCAGTTTTGAGAATGATTAATTGTGCATGAATGTTTAGAAAATACAAATTCAAATAAATAATTGATTCTAGAAATGATTAAGTAGGCAGATGCCAACTTTATCATTAATTTTGGCATTGCTAAGTGAGGAAGGGATAATGTTGATTTATATGAATAAAAATTAGCTACAAAGCATCCAACTCTTCTTAGTAAATTGAAAATCTTAAAAAAATAAAATGTATGAGGATTTCTTATACCCATTTTATCTTTTGTTTTCTGGTAACTCTATGGTCCTTTTCCTCTATGTTTCTGTCTGTTATCTTGTTTGGTGGTATTCTCTATATTTCCTCTGTTTCCTCTTTTTTTTAAAGTTACTTGTCTTAGTTGTATGTGTGTGTGTGTGTGGGGGGGTGGTGGTTACCATTAGGTTTATGTAAAACAAAGTTTCATATATACAGTACTGGCTTTTCTTCTGAATGTATCTTATATTCATCTCCCTTTGCATGTTCAAACCTTTTTCTTCCTCCCCTTTTATGTTTTTGTTGCCAAAACTATTCCTACATATGCTTGAGTTCATTTCCAAGTAGCAGCAGCTATTGTCTTCTTCCTCTTTTTTGTTAATACAATTCTATGACCATTGAATGAATGGTCACTAATAAAAAGTATTTCTTTCATTTAACAAATAATATTTTAGACAAATATTTATTCATTAATCATTGTAATAAAATGTTTTCCTCTATGAGCTGACTTCCCATAGTTTCTCTAGTCAAAGGACTATGTAGAAGGAGCCCCCCAAAATAAAATTAAAACTGAAATAAATATTTATCTAATAAATTATAATATTTTATGGAAGTCAAAGCAAAAATTTTTATAAAAATTTCATACATATGTTTTGTTTATATATTTAATTGACTAGTAAACACCACAAAATTATAGAATTGGAATAGTGAACTTAAACTTAAGCTAGAACTCCAAGAATTTTAAAACATAGAGAAAGTTTAATATGTAGGACCTTTTTTATCCATAATTAGAGTAGCCAACTGGTTTTGTTTAAATATGATCACATGGAAGTGGAATACTGCCCTCTGGATTTTAGAGCAGAATAAATTGGACTGATATCAGTCCCATCAGAGCTGTGTAGAAGGAAAATCTGCAGAAATCTGATGTAAAGGAAGGTCTAGCCTCTTATTGACAAGCAATGTTCTATCAGGTTTTCTCTATGGATACCATTTGAAAGGCAGAACTGTACTTGCAGTTTATCCACATATGGTACATAGTACATGCAAAAGATACTCCTCAAGCCCTGGCCAGGTAGCTCAGTTGGTTAGAGCATCATCTTGTCCACCAAAAGTGGTGATATTTCCCCATCAGGGCACATATCTAGGTTGCAGGTTTGATACCAGTTGGGCTGTGAATGGAAGACAACATATTGATGCCTCTCTCTATATTTCTCTTTTTCATTTCTTTCCCACTTCCTCTCGCTCTAAAATCAATAGACATATCTTTGGGTGAGTATAAAAAATTGTAAAAGATGCTCCTCAAAATATTGGTTATTAAATTGATAATGTGTATTATAATCAGGAATGAATGAAACATATCTAGGTTGTTTGTTATGTGTTGTTTCTTAAAATATAACTTAGAATGCAAACATCATCTACCCTTTTTTATTCTCGAGTTTGAATTCTTTAGTATATGTAATTGATGATTGTGAATTACAATAATGAGTATTATAATTTAACTAGAGGCCCAGTGCACGAATTTATACACAAGTGGAGTCCCTCAGTCTGCCCTGCAGGATCAGGCTGAAACTGGCTCTCTAATATCCTGGAGAAGTCTTAGATTGCAAGAGGGTGAAGGTCAGGCCGAGGGACCTATCGGTGCATGGTCAGGGCTGGGGAGGGTGTGGGAGGTTGGGCAGCTGGGAAGGACCAAGGGAGGGCTCCAGGGCATGTCTGGCCTGTTTCAATCAGTTCTGATCAGCCTGACCCAACAGCAAGCTAACCTACCAGTCAGAGCATCTGGTGGTCAGTGTGTGTTATAGTGAATAGTTGAGTGGCCTTAGCATATAATTAGCATATTATGTAATTTGTTGAACAGCCGACTGGACGATTGGACACTTAGCATATAAGGCTTTTATTATATAGGATTACAAATATCTCCCAATGCTTATTATATGAAAGAAAAATATATAAACACATATCTAAGAACATTAATGATTTTAAAATGATCTCATTAAATCACTTTGATTTTTTTTAAAAAAGGATTTTGTTATTTTTTTACAGATAGGAAGGGAGAGGGATAGAGAGTTAGAAACATCAATGAAAGAGAAACATTGATCAGCTGCCTCTTGTACACCCCTTACTGGGGATATACCTGCAACCAAGTTACATGCCTTTGACCAGAATCGAACCTGGGACTTCTCAGACCACAGGCCAACACTCTATCCACTGAGCCAAACTGGTCAGGGCATCACCTTGATTTTTAAATTATTCTTTTAGAATACTTTTTCTTTAAATGAATTCAATGTCATTGAATGATGCTTTGATGTTTCTCTTCAAATGTCAACATGTGATATTAAGTTTTTAAAAACAAACTAAAGTTAAAGCTCTATGATATAAAGAACCATGACATTCCCCAAACTTCTAAAATGCATTTTGGCTAAATGTGACTTCATGCATAAATTGTACTTCTCTGAAAACCTTTCTGTTCTAATAACTCCATTTTCTGTCTCTCCTTACGTTCAATTCAAAAATCACTTATTGAATGCTTATTATAGAATAAGCTCTGTGCTAAATTATAAAGATACAATTTTTAACAAGAAATAGAAACTTTAACCTATGCCACTTGTATTCCAGTTGAGTTAACAAGTATGTGATATATAATTTCAAATACTGTGAAAAGTGCTATTAAGAATTCACAGAAGATGGTCACTTATATTCAGAAGATTCAGGGAAGTATTCCTAATGGAAAAAAAATAGTGCTTGAACTGATATTTGAAGGACATTTAATATTAAATGAAGGGGGCATGAGAGGAAATAGCAACAGCATAAGTGCCATGATTGTTGTAGGCAGATTGTTTTTACTAGACTGTAAAATAAATTCAGAACAAGAGGGAGTCAGGGCTGGAGAGGTGTGTATGGGACAAATTTATTATATGGGTTTTATTTTTATCTCGTTTTGCTTCACAAATACAGCAAAACATGAAAATACATGGAGACATACTATATTTTTGCCTTTTAAAATTATCTTCCTTGCCCTAGTTGGCTTGGGCCAGTGAATAGAGCATCAGCCCATAGACTTGAAGGTTCCCAGGTTCGATTCCAGTCAAGGGCATACACCTCGGTTGTAGGCTCCATCTCAGTCCAGGCATGAGCAGGAGTCAGGCATTTGATGTGTCTCTCTCACATCGATGTTTTTCTCTCTCTCTTCCTCCTATCCACTTTCTCTATAAAAATCAATGAAAACATATCCTCAAGTGAGTAGTAACAAAACAAACAAACCAAAAGGTCTTCCTAAAAATATTATGAGAGGAGCAAAACAGTATCAACATAATATTAATTATCATTATGCTTTTAAAAATAATTTAGGATGATGGAATACTAAAATGATGATATTATTGCCTAGAATTGCTTTGTTATTTTCTTCCCTAGCTCTCTGGCTTTAACTCTAAAGAATCATCAGTGGAGAGTATGTATTGCCACTACACATTTCTGTGTGGAAGGCATTCTACCAAAGCAACGCTCCAAGCTTCTCATCCACCCCCTTCACTAACCAATGGAAAGTTAGCGTATTGACTTACTGGGCAAGTGGAGTAATGGAATGGTTATGTGTGGGTTGACCCACTCTGATTCCTCTTCCATTCTACCTGCTGGCAGCAAAATGTGTTATCTGTGCAGAACTTGGGGTTGTCCAGTTGTGTCAGTAACTGGGAAATATAATAAATGGGCCTGGGGGTCAAGAATTACATGCCCATTTGATATTGTGATTTTCATCTATCTCTCTATTTCTTGGTTTGTTCCAATCTCAGAAAATAGAGGGATGTATGAAATCTCCTCCTAAAACTCCAACACCTGTTAGGCAATCATTTAATATGAATTCCTAATTAAAGGTCAAGGTGCAGTCGAGAGGAAGCTTAGTTGTACTTGTTCCCCTCTTCACTTCATGATTCCTGGAATCTTGCTCAGGTCTCCCTTCCTTAGGTACAACTTCTATTCTGCTATATTCTGCATGAAGCTAAACTTGTCCATTTAATAATCTTGTGTGGAGTAACAAGATAATGAGTGGTGCTGAGCTTTTGTGTACCCATCACTGTATAATACATATTCAGCCTAGCCTATGTCCTCTGGGCAGCAAATATCTAAATCCAAATATGTGACCCTAAAAGTAGAAAACTCACATTTGATAACAAGCTTTGGGGGAAGTTACTTTTGAACAGATGGGCTTTTTGGTAATGTTTAATTCCATTAAGTTGATAGCTAAACATTGCATCTAAATTTGTGAGTCAGCTTTGGCAGGAACTTATCAAAGCAGCCCTAGGTTCCAACGACAACTAAGGCAATGATGGTGTGGCAAACAGTGCAGGATGTCTTACTCGACACTTCTTTACCTGTCACTGTTATACAAACAGGAGACTGAAATGCCAGGGTCTGTGCTTTAGGCAGGGCATGCAATGCAATTCTCACCAATAATATGTCAACATTAGTCCCTATATCTGACATCCTTTCCAAATATACGAATAGTAGAAGAAAGCTTTCACTCCCCGCTTCTCTCCTACCTTGTGGAAAAACAAAATAGGGATGCAGAAGTCATCTGGGAGCAATGAAGTAAAAATATCATATGCCGGCCCAGCAGGCAAACCAGAAGGTAATGGGTGTGATTCCCAATCAGGGTACATGCCTGGGTTGCAGGCTCAATTCCCCAGTGTGGGACTTACATAGATGTTTCTATCTGTCTCACCCTCTCTGAAATCAATAAAAATATATTGAAAAATCATATGCCGAAGATAGTTTGACATCTTTGAGCACCTCATGAAGAATTAGCCACATGTTTGAATAAATGTTTGTCAGGTGTTGTGTGTGTGTGTGTGTGTGTTTGTTTTATTTTTGTTTTTGTTTTTTTTCACAAACACACTACTACTTCACAGGGATAAAAAGTACATTTTAACTTTCTATAGGTCATGGTTCTTTTTTTTAAATTCTTTATTGCTTAAAGTATGACATGAATCTCCTTTCCCCCCTCATTGACCTCTCCCCAGCCATTCCCTCCCCCATAGGTCATAGTTCTTGAGCACAGACAATTTAAACTAAACTACCTGGCTTATTTATTAAGGAATCAGCTAGTGGAGGTCACAGGGCAGAATTGTTAGTATGGCCTTTAAGCCTGGGCACCGCATTTCTAGGAGATATACATGGAGGACAACATCGCCAGGGGAAACGACCAAACTATGTGAGGTGGTTACAATGGGAAAAAAGAAAACACACATTGCTGTTGCCCTGTAATAAGAACAAGAAACTCTACAACAGTTTCCCCAGCTGACCCACATGCTTCCTGTTGTTTATTTCCTCATCCATGTTTCATGAAGGTGCATCTGCTTGGCGGAACCCCAGTCCCATGCCTGCATGCCAGTTAAAAGGATGTTTGGAAAATGCAGGCGTGGGTTGCCAGTCTCTACTGTTTAAGAAAACGAACCCTGGAAGCATTGAAATGAGTGGTGAGCGAGCTAACATGAAGTGTCTGCTGCACACTGTGCCAGCCTTGATTGCTATTGACTTCCAGGAGTGGTGCTCTGAAGACGGGCCAAACATATGCAGGCTCAGCGAGAGAGAGTGACATGATTCATTAGTGAGAGCTGCTGACATACAGAGAGAAAGAGTTTGGATATGCCTCCCACGCATGTTTCATCACCAAGCAAAGTCAGGGTAAAAGAAGCAAGTGGGGAGTGGAAACTGGGGATTTGGGGCAGATAAATAATTATAGGAGAGTAAGATCTGGAGGACACCAAGCTGCTGTATTTGTGGAGCTGCTCAGTCTCAGGAGACACTGGAGGACCTGAGATAACCAACATAGATCATAGGAAAGTAGTGTTTTCCTGGAAAGATACTTAAATTAACTCTCTTCCCTGATGTGGTAGTTATTTTGGCACTTAGTTAGTCAATCCTCAGTTTATGGACAGAAAAACAACAGGAAAGGAAGATGAATTAAATTTGTCCTATGCCTATACATTTTAGGCATACCTGAGAATTTATAAAGGGATATCATATTAAAGGGTCATTGGCTTCTGGATCTACAGAACAAAACAGGCTAAGACCCATAATATAGACATGAGTTTCTAGAACTGTACACCTAACCTGTCTCACGTGACCATTTCATTTCACATGTGAAGAATCTGTGACCAGAGATGTACTGTGGCCTATGCAAAGTAAGAGTTTAGCTAAGTAGCATTTGCATTTGAATATGTTTCGGTCTTATGCTTTTTCTATGTAATCACAGGCTCATTCAGTCATCTATATGAAGATACTGCACTTTTTGCTAAATATATTGTTACAGAAAACCGAAGAAGAACAAAGCAATACTTAGAGAGATGGAGTTACATTTATTACACGCTGGTCCAGAGGAAAATGTATCTCAAATTCTGGGCCCCAACATGCAGGAATTATCCCTATTTATATGATTTTTACCTTCTTTGTCTCCCAAATATGGAATGTTTCTGGCACCCTTTAGCAAGTTATGAAAGAGTCAGTGGGTACTGGGGCCTTGAGACCTCAACCAGAGGCCTTGCCTTGCACCAGCACTGATGACCTTATCTGGGGAAGGTTAAATCCACAGAAGCCAAACAGCAGGGTTAAATTTTCAAACAGCAGTTTTCTTACAAGATGGATGCTTCACTATAGTTAAGACAAAGAATTTGTAACAAACAAGGGTTGCGTGATAAAGCAGCTTAGAATCAAATGAAGAACAAAGATACATAAAGATGATATACTCTCTACGAATTCCAAAGAAAGGGAAGTCACAGTGAAATGAGGTATGTAATTGGAAATGATCAGGCTTTGGATTCAATTAACAGAACCTGTTTCTATGTGAAAAGGAATACAATTCATGTGTGTGGGATTTTTTTATAATTAGTGTGCTTTTAAAAAAATCACTGTAAAGAACAAAGAACCAAGCTGAATATTAATTGCCAACAACAATACACAAACCTTACTGCAGAACTGGCATGTTGAAGAATATTTCTTCAGGTACGAACACACCCATTTTTAGCTTTCATTTCAGACTGTGACCTTCACAAGCTGAGAAAGAGAGCTGCTTGTTAGCAAGCTGCATTGGCTGTGGGGGAGGTTGAGATCATGAGTCGCTAGCATTTTTACTTTTTTCAGAAGGAGGATGCATCCCCCCTCTACCAATATTGTTAAAGTAGGGAATTTTCCAAACCTAGAAGATCAAACTCAAAGTCACCTTAAATTTAAAAAGATGTCCACCACAAAAGCTATTTAGTATAATAACTTTCCCAATAGAAATGATCACATTAATAATTCACATCTGACTTATTCTTTAGTGTCATATCTCTTACCTTTCACGACAGCATGGATGAACCTAGAGAATAGTGTGCTCAGTGAAAAAAGTCAGTCAGTCATAGAAAGACAAGTACCATATGATTTCACTTACATCTGGAATTTAATGGAAAAACCCCCACAAATAAACAAAATAGAAATCATAGAAATATACTCATAGATACAGAGAACAGACTGATAGCAAGGGATAGTAGGGGTTGGGAAGTTAGATGAAATAAGTGAAGGGATTAAGCAAAATAGAAAAAAAAATCTCAAACTGACAACACCAGTATAGTTGAAGGGGTTGTGGGGAAGGTAGATGACAGTAAAGATAGGATAAATGGTGATGGGAGAAGTTGCTTCCATGTGGTTATTGAGAATAATCTGTAATGAACATGGAAGTGCAGTTAACTTTTCATGATCCTGATTTCAATTCCATTGGATATGCACCCAGAAGTAGGATTGCAGAATCAAATGGTAGTAATTTCAATTTTTCAAGGAACTGCCAAACTGCTTTCTATTAGTGGCTACACCAATTTACATTCCCACAAAGTGTACAAAATGTCTCTTTTGTCGACATCCTTACCAACATTCATCACCTTCATTTTTCATAAGAACCACCCTAACAAATGTGAGGTAACATCTTACTGTGATTTTGACTTACACATCCTTGATGATTAGTGATTTTGAACATTTTTTCATGAACTTTTTGGCAATTTGTACGTCTTTTTTGAAGAAACCTCTATTCCAGTTTCTTGCCTATTGTTAATTGGATTATCTGGGGTTTATTGTTATTAAGTTATAGGAGTTCCTTATATATTTTGGATGGTAGCCCTTTATTATACATACAGTTTGTAAGTATTTTCTTTCATTTTGTAGATTATTTTTCTCTGTACAAAGACGTTCTCATTTGATGTAATCCTGTTTGTTTACATTTGCTTTTATTATTTAGCTTTTGGTGTCATATCCAAGAAATCATTTCCAAGGCCATCGTCAAGAAGCTTTTCCTATGTTTTCTTCTCTGTTGTGTCTTATGTTTAAATCTTTAATCTATTTTGAGGGTTTTTCTTCCCTCATTTTTTGTAAAAAATGCCATTGGGAGCCTTGCTGTGGTGGCTCAGTGGATTGAGCATCACTCCATAGACCAAGAATTCCCAGATTTGAGTTCCAGTCAGGGCACATGCCCAGGTTGTAGGCTCAGTCCCCAGTAAAGAGCTTGCAGGAGGCAGCTGAACAATGATTCTCTCTCGTCATTAGTGTTTCTCTCTCCCCCTTTCCCTTCCTCTGTGAAATCAATAAAAATGTATATATTTTTAAAATGTCATTGGAATTTTGATAGGAATTGCTTTGATCTGTAAGTTATTTCATATCTCTTCTTAATATTAATTTTATCCACTTTTTCAAAAAAGCTTTGAATTAAGTGAGTTTTTATAGGGTTGTTAATTCTCTTAATTTGAATATCAAACAACTAGGAGAGGGAAACAGGTGAAAGTTAAGGCCAGAAGTCCAGGAGGAGTAGAACAATCCTGAACTGAAATGGTGTTAGTTAAAATGCAAAGCCAAGGGGAGCTGCACAAGTAAAGAAGATTAGGCAAATTACATACAGAAGCAATGCACAGGAACATTTAGACAAAAAAAATATGAAGTTTTGAAGCTTCATATAACTTTTTTATTTTTAAATTTTTCTCCCGAAGACTTAGCAGTCATGTTTTTTGATGCTTAGAGAAAATAATTTAAAAGAGAGAAAAATTAAATAGAAAATATAGAGAAAATTAAATATATGGAATAAATAAAGAATTTGAAAGGATTTCCAAATCCTGGTTCTGATTCTTCTTGAGATTTTCCTCTATGCCTACCTTAAATACAACTTTGTTGTTGTTTTTTAAATATATTTTATTGATATTTCACAGAGAGGAAGGGAGAGAGATAGAGAGCTAGAAATGTCGATGAGAGAGAAACATCGACCAGCCGCCTCTTGCACACCCCCTACTGGGGATGTGCCCGCAACCAAGGTACATGCCCTTCACCGGAATCGAACCCAGGACCTTTCAGTCCACAGACCAACGCTCTACCACTGAGCCAAACCGGTTTGGGCACAACTTTGTTGTTTTATAAAATCTAGGTATCCTTGTAATTAATTACTTTTTTTTTTTTACTTCAGCTAAATAGAGTTGAGTTACCACTTGCAAGCAAAACATTACCAAGAGGCCTGGCCTGGTGGCACAGATGGTTAGAGCATCATCTGGCACATCAAGAGGTTGCGGGATTCATTCCCAATCAGAGCGCATATCTAGGTTGCAGTTCAATTCCCAGTCAGGATATAGATAGGAGGCAACTTATTAATGTTTCTCTTTCTCTCTCCTTGCCTCTCTCTCTAAAATCAGTAAACATATTCTGAGGTGAGGATTTAAAAAATTGCCAATAAGTTTAATGGAAAAATACATCTAATATTGGAATTATATTAAATGGAAAGAATTTTGTAATTTTTTAGTGCTTGAAAGACTAAACTCTCCATTTCATTGATCTCAGGTAGATAACAATTCCGTCAAGGTCAAGGTGGAAAATGTTGCCAGGTCAAAGTCAAAACAAGTCTTTTCTGAATATCCTGTGATCTATTTTCCAGGAGCAAGGATTATAATCACTGAGTAGCCAGGCATGCTACTAAATACAATGGAATACTACTCAGCCATAAGAAAAGAGTAAATGCTTCCATTTGCAATAACATGGATGGATCTTAAGAATAGCATGCTCGGCCGAAGCTGGTTTGGCTCAGTGGTAGAGCATCGGTCTGCGGACTGAAAGGTCCCGGGTTTGATTCCGGTCAAGGGCATGTACATTGGTTGGGGGGACATCCCCAGTAGGGGGTGTGCAAGAGGCAGCTGGTCGATGTTTCTCTCTCATCGACATTTCTAGCTCTCTATTCTATTCCTTCTTCTCTGTAAAATATTATATTTTAAAAAAAAGAATAGCATGCTAAGCAAAAGGAGTCAAATAGGGAAAGTTAAGAACCATATGATTTCACCATATGTGGGATATGAAACTCAAAGTAACAAATGAACAAACAAGAAAAACAAACAAATAAAACTCATAGACACAGAAAAAAATGGTGGTTACCAGAGGGAAGAGGGGTGGGAGAATTATACACTTTTTAAAATATATTTCATTGATTTTTTACAGAGAGAAAGGGAGAGAGATAGAGAATTAGGAACACCTATGAGAGAAAAACATCAATGAGCTGCCTCCTGCACCCCCCTCCCCCACTGGGGATGTGCCCTTGGTACATGCCCTTGACTGGAATCCAACCCTGAACCCTTCAGTTCGCAGGCCAACACTCTATCCACTGAGCCAAACCTGTTTCAGCGAATTGTACACTTTAAACCTATAGATTTTATTAACAAATACAGATTATGTATGTTTAGTGATAGAATACACACACACAAACACACACACACACACACACACACACACACACACACACACACAAATAAAACAAAACACTGAGGAATGAAGATGTCCACAGGAGAGAAGCTCTTCTTTAGAATTTGAGGTCAAAATAAGCATTCCCTGAGTAACTGCATGCTGCCTGGGCTTGAGGGGAAACTATGTAGAGTGAAGATATAAGGGTAGAGTTCTTAAATGAGGGAAGGGAGGACAGGGAAAGCAACCAGCATTTTACTTCAAGAAATTCCCAGGTGAGGAGACAAGGAAACAATTTATACTTAAAGGCAGAAAATTCTGGTTCTTCCAGACCAGCACTGTCCAGCAGAAATATAACGTATGTTATTTTATATTTTCAAGTAGCCACATTAATAAAAGTAAAAAGTAAAAAATGGGCAACTATTTTAAAATGAATCTTTATTTCATATATCCAAATATGCTTATTTAAAACTATAAACTTTACAAAAAAACATTAAATAGGTATTTTACATTTTTGTTCCAAATCTTCAGAATCTCGTGTGTATTTTACACTCATATCACATAGCGGTTCAGGCCACCCACATCCCAGTGCTCAGTAGCCGACTGTGGCTCTTGGCTCCTGTGCTGGACTGGACCTCAGGCCTATGCAGTAGTGAAGTAGCTAATTGCTTCTTCCTCTTCTCCAAATGTTCTTTTTTTCACTTTTGGATTCTTTCAACCCTGTAGGTAAAATTAGTTGGAAATGGTTAATTTGAAAATTTTGCACTAAGTTTGTATAAGTTTTCAGGTGAGAAGTAGCCCAAATCAGACCTTAATGAGCCAAATGCCCTCATGAAAATTCTTGATGATGAACTGAATTAGAACATAAATTTGGAGTAACTTTTCCTTGTATAACCATAGCAACGAATCTTGTGGGTTTTCCTGGAAACCTTCTTCCCACCTTCAGGTTCAGTAGAAAGATATGGCTTTTTCTAAAATATAACCTACCTAAACTGAGACTGGATGTAAATTATGAAGAATATTTATTTTATTTATTTATTTTTTGATAAAACTTTTAAAAATTGTTTTACTATTATTCCTTGTTGTTTAAAATATTACAGATGCCTCCTGCCTTTTTTCACCATTGACCCCCTCCTCCCCAGTCCTACCTCTTTTTTAAAATAAGGCAAAAAATACGGAGTCCATAAAATGAAAAGTATAGAAATTCTACTAAAAACTTACACTTTTTATGTAGACTGATGCAGATTCTACTTTTAAGAAGAAATTCAGGAATAAACCTTTTCAGTATTATTTTGTTCATTATTATTGTATATTTTAGTCCTAATCTTAATTTGTGTGATATTTACATATAAATGTTTGTTAGTCTACCTTTAAAATATATATTATTTTTCAGTTGTATTTGACATATAATATCATATTAGTTTCAGGGGTATATCATAGTGATTGGACATTATATTACTTACCAGGTATTAGACTACTTTATGAATGTCTAATTTTCATGCTTTTTTTGATACTCCAAAATATCAGCAATAAAATGATCACTAGATGGCAGCAGAATTCAATTCTTACAAAATACATTTCAACTGGAGATGGTTTTGACTATTTCAAAAATTCTGACAAAACAATATATTTAAGTAATATGTTAGTTTGTCTGAATTATCAGTTGTATCTAATAGCAAGTAATTTTTTTAGAATAAAGACAATGTATTTTCTATGCTCTAAGTGAGAAAGCAACAATCTTTAATTATTGCTTTAAACATTAATAAGTTAATGTAATGTTAGGTCTAATAAGGATATAAACTCAAGTGCACGAGTTTTGGAATCTGACTCATCTAAACTTGAACCTGGCTCTTCTCAATACAAGTCACAAAATTTAGAAAATTAGTTTTGTTTTTTTATAGAATCTCTTTGTAATTGAAACCTTTAATGTAGCATTTTTACTAGTACATAGAAAATGACTTCTCTATTAATTTGTCCTATAATGATTACACTTCCATAGTATTTAACTTACAGTATAGTTACTAGAATTTAAATAATTACAGCTTTGTTATTTTATACTTGCATCATGCAGGTAAATATTCTCCTATAGTCTTCAATTTGTGTCTTTCTCAATTTTCTAGTTATAATGACTACACAGTAAATGTGTTTTTATTATTTAAAAGAGATGAGTATTATGAAAATGATTGATTTGCTTTAAGTATTCTAGATCTTTACTACTGAAATATAACTGCACATATTTTTTTTAGAATGGGTTTGCTTATGCTCCAAGTCTTTTTAAATCAAACTGGATGAAGATCAGTGGTTAAAGTTAATGGATTTTAAAAAGATCATATCATTTGTTGTTTCAGACCCAAGATTAGAAGCAAATTACTTTTTCAACATACAACATACTGATTCTTCTTTTGTTCATGAACAAAAACCTGAAAATTTACATATTTAGATTTTAGACATTATTCTATCCTCATATATCAAACTTAATCACAGATTCATATCAAATCTACCTCCCCAAACCTCTTGAATCCATCTTATTTTATTCATTCACATTTCCAATCTTCAGTTAAAGCCTCTATTATCCCATTTGTATAATTATAATGCTATCTGAAATGATCTCCTGTTCCTAGCTGGAACCTAACTACTATTCTACTACTTCCTCCTTTGAAATATTCCAGTTCACTTTGACTGAAATGGACCTCTCAAGAGCATGTTATTTTCAGCTTTTATAAATGTAAAAAGTGACCTATATGTTCTAGATATGAAGCATATAAAGCTCTTCATTTCATTAGAGGTGTGTGTGTGTGTGTGTGTGTGTGTGTGTGTGTGTGTTAAATCTTTATTGTTGAGATTAATGCAGATGTTTCCTCCTTTACACCCCTCCCATTGCTATCCCACACCAGGCTTTCACCACCCCATTGTCTGTGCCCATAGGTTATGCATATCTTATACAATAGAAGTCTAATATTCAAATTTTCCCCTCCGATGGTTGTTTGACCAGTTGTTGGACCTGGAGTTTTTAACTGCTTGCTATGACATGTTCTGACCACCAGGGGGCGGTGTGAAACATGGTGGGTGTCAAGGACACAGCACTGGCAGTGGGCAACAGTAGAGGAACTGCCAGCCCCAATGGGCCCCGATGAGAATGGGACTGCGTCGGAATGGCGGAGCAGGTGAGTGCACAGTACCAGGCCAAGGCAAGTGCAAGTGGCCGCCCAATTGCCCTGCCAATCACCCTGCAGATGGTGACCAGCTGCAGCAACGGGGTTGGGGCCACTGCCTGGCTCCCAGGTGCTGAGGGAGCTGGGCAGGGAGGGGCCTGGCCCTGATTGACCGCTCCACAGGCAGGATGGTGGAGGAGATGAGGGGCAGGCACCGGGCCATGGAGGGGTACCAGGAGGGGCTGCAGGGCTATGAGGCTGGGGCATGAGCTGGGCCCAATCCCTGTAGGCTACCCCGAGGGACCCCACCTGTGCACACATTCGTGCACTGGGCCTCTAATATGCATATACATTTTTTGGCTCAGCTTCCCCAGTTACCTGGACTGGGCACTCTAGGTGTGACCCTTTGTGGGTTGTGTGCACTGTCCTATTGTAGTTGAGTCTTCATTGCTATTGGTGTCACTGTTAGGAATTGAACCCTAGGCCAATTGGCTGTGAGGGCTAGCTATAATCACAGCAGAAGAAGAGCTGCTGTGCAGAAGCCAACCCTATAAAACAGGACTTGCTTTGGTGGAGCTTTGGTGCTCACCAAGTCTGCCCTTTGTGTTGCTCATGGATGTGACAGAGTTGTAATCTGGTGTGGTCTGAAGCTGTCTACTGGGCGCATTGGGTCTTGGGCCTTTCTGGAAGTGCAAAGTCAGCCACTGCCTATGCCAGGGGTGGGCAAACTTTTTGACTCGAGGGTCACAATGGGTTCTTAATATGGACCGGAGGGCCAGAACAAAAGCAACTTGACTATGCTGGACTCTCATCTTGGGCTGCTGGTGAAAGAGCAGATGGGAGAGCAAGAGAACCCTCCGTGGGCCGGATAGAACAGCCGAACAGGCCGGATCTGGCCCACGGGTTGTAGTTTGCCCACAGCTGGCCTATGCCCTGCCTGGGCTACCCAGCAGGAGCTACAAAGTGATCTGCAGATGGCTGCTACTTATGTTGGGCTTGAGATGCCAAATTATGAACATTGTCAAGCTGCTGCTAGTGCTGGCCCTGGGGCCACTTTTTGAGGGGTATAGGGCATGCTGATGGCAACTGCTGTTTGTTGGAAGGATTTTAGGAAAATCTGAAGCCTGATCCTGGACAGACAATTCATACAGAAAAGACACTACAAACAGCTTGGGTGAGGTTACAAATTGGGTGGGATGGGATCTCAGGGAATCACCGGGATAGGGCAAACCGTGTGGACCTGGTTGATGGAAACACAGATATGGTGTCTGACAGCCAGCTCTGTGCCAAGGGAGGTTCCATCACTTTTTCTAGGAGAAAGCTACAGCACAGTTCTTGCCTGATGCCAGATAATTTAGTTCCTCTCCATATGTTTCTGGATCCTTTCAAGCTGCCCCAGTGCTGGAGCTCAGAGGGGACTTCTCTTCCTGGCACTGGAGCCCTGGGTTAGGGGCCTGATGTGGGCAGGGACCCCTTGCTCCTTACGGAAGGCCACCTCTACCAATATATCCCTCCCAATTAAAAATATGTCACACGTGGGTGTCAGACCATCCTGTTCTGTACCTCTGCTCCTCCTACCAGTCTCGTTGTGGTTTCTTCTTTAATTCTTTACTCGTAAGACTTCCATTCAACCAGATTTTAGGCAATTCTGAATCATGGTTGTTCTGTATTTCAGTTGTGATTTTGATGTAGTTGTGGGAGGATGTGAGTTCTGTGTTTACCTACACTGCCATCTTGGTTCATTTTCCTAGAGATGTTTTATGTAATTAACATTTTTAAAGGAAGAAAAGAAAATTGAGATTTTTATTTTGTCCTTTTATGGCATAGCTAAAACCTTAGTAGGAAGTTAGGTAATCCTCCACTTACTCAATACCTCTTTCTGCATCTAGTCAGAGATTATACCTCTCAAATGATAAGGAAGACAACGTTGGGCCAAATAAAATAAGCAAATGAAAGCAAGGCCAACAAAAAGAAGCTTGGTAGAAGTGTCTATTGGAGTTGTATTTTCCTCACGTACTTCTCATGTCTAGCTTTGATTAATTAGATGGATACTAAGTGGACATTTCATCTGAAGTCATCATAATCTTTCTAAATGAAAGTTTAGGATAATTGAGAATGACAATGCAAAAATTACACCAAAGTTAGACAAGCAAGACTTTATTCCAGATCATCAATTTTTACAGACGTGACTAGACATTATAAAGTAAGAGGGTGATTGGGGCCGCAGTAGAGTTAGGAAAATGGAAAAGTAGTATGAAAAGCTAGAAGGACAAATTGGCCCATGTGAAACCCACCTGCTAACTGGCACATACTTCATAAAAGTAGTCTTCAGAAATAAATATTATCATGAGGTCTAATAAAGGTCTCATAAGCAGTAAGCAGTAGAGGCGAGTTTTAAGTGCAGAATTATATTAATCCCAAATCCATTTTGCTTGCATACTGCTGTTTAGCATCTTCTTTATTTGGCAGTCCTAAGAATTGTTTTTGGCAAAGGTGATGGCCATGACAACCCAGCATTCTCTTCTTGAAGCACTCAAAACTCTCCAGCTGGGACCACTTCATTCCCACCTGCAGCCTCTGTCCCTTCTCAGCTGCTAGGAACCTCTCTTTAAAAAGCTCTAGGTTAGTGTTCGATCCTTCAGCATTTCATCCTGTTAATCCTGCTGGGCTTCTGCACCTCAGTAAACTTAACGATTAAATCGACTACGTTCCCGTTTCTCTGTCCTATTAATTGGTGTCTGAAGCCTGCTGCTGTTCTCATCAATACTTCTGAGGCCTGAAATCCTCTCCTTCCTTCCTTCCTTTCTTCCTCCCTCCCTTCCTTCCTTCCTTCCTTCCTTCCTTCCTTCCTTCCTTCCTTCCTTCCTTCCTTCCTTTTTTCTTTCTTTGTTCTTTCATTTATATTTTAGCTTTCACCACCTTTGGATGCTTGTTAATTTCTTTTAGATTTGTATGATATTTATAGATTGTCAGCCTGCATCCCTAAAAATTGCCTGTTTCCTCATTTCCAGTAGCTGTGTTTTATCACCTTGTCTGCCAACCCAATCTTTAAATATATATATATATATATATATATATATATATATATATATATATATATAATTGATTTTTATAGAGAGGAAGGGAGGGGGATAGAGAGATAGAAACATCAATCAGAGAGAAATATTGATCAGCTGCCCCCTGCACAACCCTTACTGGGGATGTGCCAGCAACCAAGGTACATGCCCTTGACCAGAATTGAACCTGGGACCCTTCAGTCTGAAGGCCAACGCTCTATCCACTGATCAAAATCAGTTAGGGCTGTTAACCCATTCTTTATTCCATTCTATACTTGCCAGCACCATGGGCCTGCATATCTGAATCATTGCTGGTCACATTCCGAATCCCATGCTTACCCAGGAAAACTGATTGTCACCGTTGTCTTCTGCAAACTTAGTATACAAGGCTTTGTTTCCATCCCAAGGTCTACAAATTTAATTTTTGCACACCTTATCAGAGACCACATACCCATTATGATGATTTTTCAGCATCTTTCCATTTGTCTTTTTAGTGACAATTTTAACCTTAGGGCCCATGTCCAGCTGCCAATAATTCTATTATGGCTGTTAAATGATTGAGCTATTTCTACACTTTCTGTTTACTAAATGCAGTTATTTGGTGAATATTTGGAAAGCTCAGATAGTGGTTTCACACTAATTGCACCACATGCATGTATAGACCTTTGGATGTTTCTATTTTAATTTTTTATTTAATTTTAAACACGGAACAGTTGCAAGAATAATAGAACTCATATATTTTACCCTATCCACTAATTCTTTTTATTTGGACACATTTGCACTATTTTCCTCTCTAGTTATATATATGCATTTTTTAAAACCATTTGAAATAGGTTATGGTCATTTTTCCCTTTGGCCCCACAAGGCTTTAATGTGTGTTTCCCAAGAACAAGTATAATTAGTTGCACAAATATATTAGTTATAAAATTCAAAAATTTTAATATTGAAATATTTTAAATTTCTAATCCAAGTTTTAATAATCATTTTAATATAGGAATTATGTCAGGGGTTCCCAAGACTACCTCCATGTTTGATTCTAGAAGTACTCACAGGATGAAGAGAAGCAATTATAATCATGGTTATATTTTATTTTTCTGAAAGGATATTGATTAAAAGCAGTAAATAGGAAGGCAGATGGGATTAACTCCAGGAGAAACCAAATGTAAGCTTAAAGGTGTCTCTTCCCATTAGAGTCATATAGGGAGACACTTAAAATGTCTCAGCAAGAATATGTGAAAAAAACATGAAAGTATTGCCAACCAGGGATGTCCACCCAAGCTTTTGTGTTCGGTAGCTTACTGGGCATCAGTCACACAGGCATCCAGTCCCTGCCTGCCTGACTGACTGACCAGATGACTGACCAACTGACCTCAGCCACTCAGAGGCCAATTTCCCTGCTATATCCCAAACACCAGGAGAAAGGTATAAACCATAAACCACAGTATCAGGTAAACTTCCTGAGTGACACAATATGGCCCATGACCTCAGACATACAATAACATTCTTTTTAAAATATATATATTTTATTGATTTTTCACAGAGAAGAAGAGAGAGGGATAGAGAGTTAGAAACATTGATGAGAGAGAGTCATCGATCAACTGTCTCTTGCACACCCCCTACCGGGAATGTGCCCACAACCAATGTATATGCCTTTGACTGGAATCAAACCCAGGGCCTTTCAGTCCGCAGGCCAATGCTCTATCCACTGAGCCAAACCGGTTTTGGCAATAACATTCTTATCAAACAGAAAATTGCAAGGGTTAGAGGTTATTTCTCAGGAGCCAACCTAGGATCAGTCTGAAGACAAGCCTTTTTTGGAATATGCAGGGTGTAAGTGACCAGGCCTGCTGAGTTAAGCCTTCCCTGACTAGGAACCAATCCAATATCATATATTATGTTTACTAGTCATGTGTCTTTAGTTTTTAAAATCTAGTTCAGTCCATCAGAAATTCTTTTGTCTTTCATGAGAATGTCAAAAGAGAATAGACTAATTATTTTATAGAACTTTCCTCAAACTGGACTTGTCTGAGGTTTCCTGATTAGAATCTAATGATACATTTTTGGCTGGAATACCAAAAGAGTAGATCTCTCTTTCTCTGTCTTACACAGGCGAGAAGAACAAATCTCTAGAGGGGGGATTCAGGCATCACTGCAGGGGCAGATCATTATGAGGAAGCCACATTCCTAGATCTCTTCAGATGACAAACTTGACCTCTTGCTAAATTGGTCATTATCTTATATCAACCACACTTATTACCTTGTTGCTTAATTCCTGAAACAAACTTCACCAAAAAGGCTTTTAAGTAGGTGGCCATATAACTTATTACACATATTGGAAAACCTTTGAAACATGTAGCAGGAGACATATTTGTTGCGCTGGAACAAAAATAGGTACAAATTGAGATGCATGATCACCTCAGCCCTATCAAGGCCATGGCTGAACATGAGTGGTAGTAGTTGAGATTAAATTACTTAGGTTAAAGAAAAGCTTATTGTGCCCCAAACCAAAACATTTATCTTTATTTTTTTTATGTTGAAAAGTAAGCTTCACTTTTTTAGGACTCAATATGTTGCAATCAGTTTATTTTTCCATTAGGCACATAGGAAGCTTGTCAAGACAAAATGATGCAATGTTTTCTGAATAACAAGGACAATATTGTGACAAATAGAAAGGAGAGTTTTAGAGGTCATGGATAGA
This sequence comes from Vespertilio murinus, assembly GCA_963924515.1. Lineage (NCBI taxonomy): Eukaryota > Metazoa > Chordata > Mammalia > Chiroptera > Vespertilionidae > Vespertilio > Vespertilio murinus. The sequence goes on along the minus strand of OZ004707.1, from coordinate 130,312,258 downwards.
AAGTTAATCATAGCAATGCCAGTGTGTACTTAGCAGTTTACATAAGTTAGATTAATTTACTACAACAGATGTAACTTAACAGTTATAAAATCCTACACATAGATAGGATGGATGTAATACGATTCCCTGCAGCAGGCTTAGTAGTCACTATAACCTCAAGCATAAGATTAAATTATACCCAAGTAACTGTGTTAAATTCAAAACAAAACAAAACATGTTATAGTTAAAGAAGTATATACAGAAATTTTCACATTTTTCAGCAAAAACAATCCTATTCATACTGCTTATACTGGGCAGGCTCTGTTCTAACTACTTTTTCATCACCAGTTCACTAAGATAGGTATTTTTATTCTACTTTTTATCTCTAATGTATAGGTGAGGGAATAAAGGCATAAAAAAATCAACTAACTTGTTTTAGAATCACAAAACTAGTTAGTGGGCAAGCTAGAATGTTTCATGTTCATTAGGCTCCAATGGTCATGTGCTCTGAGCCACTCTGCAAAGCTGCCTTTCAATTTCTGGCATGCCAGATCAATTTACTATCACAAGGTAAAAAATATGAATAATTATATTTTAAACAAAATTATGTCCTCATTACTGCCAATACCCTAACTTAATTTGTTGTGTATTTATTCCATCTGATTTGTGACTAATTTTAGCCTTCTCCATTTTTTTAATAAAGAATAGACTATTGGCCATAACCTGTTTGGCCCAGTGGATAGAGTATTGATCTGCAGACTAAAGGTTCCCAGGTTTGATTCTGGTCAAGGGCACATACACAGGTTGCAGGTTCAATCCCCAGTGGAGGATAGAGTATGTGCAGGAGACAGCCCATCAGTGATTCTCTCTCATTGATGTTTCTATCTCTCTATCACTCTCCCTTCTCCTCTGAATTCTCTCTCTCTCTCTCTCTCTCTCTCTCTCTCTCTCTCTCTCTCTATATATATATATATATATATATATATATATATATATATATATATATAAACTAGACCCCTTTTGTACACATCTCTACCTCTTTTTTCTCATTATAGTTTTGACTATGTTAACCAAAGATAAATCAAGGTACAGTACTAAAAGAAAAAAACAACCCTCAAGATTTGAATTTTCCAAAGCCTCTTTTTTTTCTAGTTATTTGATCCAATAACATTGAATCATCTTTTAATTTCTCACATCATCTTTTCTCCCAGACTCTTGCCTTCTCTCTTGCTTGAATGCTCTTCACTCTTGCTTGAATACTATCACCATTTTTTGGAAGGGCTATCTCATCTTTCCCATTCAAGGTTTAGTTTCCTCCATAAAAAATTTTTCCTAGCTACCATAAGTAAGGTATATTTTCCCCTCTAACAAGGCTGTTCATCCCAGATGAACCCTCATACTTAGACAATACCACTTTAACACTGAGAAGGAAAATAGGGGAGCAACTATGGGGGCTTACAGCCTAGTTCAGTATCTAAACAGTAACCTTACCTTCCCCATTCCAACAACTGACTTGGGAGGAGCTGCAAAGCCCACCCCAGGGGCCTCACAAGAAGATATATACATATATATATAAAACCTCCCCAGGACTAGCAGTGCTGCGTTATAAAGGACCTTTCCTGATTCCTCTAGGTGCCAGCTGTTGTTCTCTTGGGCCACAACAACACTACATTGTCATCATATGCTTTTCTATAACTCTGAATTTCTTTCTGGGCTTTGTTTAAATGATTTAGAATTTTTCAGTGCCAACTAACCTTATATTTCTATATAGTCTCTTCTGCTTCGAAAATATGCACTAGGCCCTTAAATTGAAATATTTAATAACAGCATCATTCATTTACATTGAAACTATGAACCATTATAATTACCCTTCCAGTATTTTTCCTTTTCAGTTGTTCAGTTCTTTGCATTTTTCCTCTATACTCTGACACTTCTTTACCCTGATAAGTTACCAAAAGGAGTTATTCTGTTTTTCAATTTTAAATGGCAAGATTTAAAATAACCACACAGTTGCATACTATGTGTTCCCTGCTTCAATGTTATTAGTATATTGATAGTCCTCTATGCTCCTCTTTATTTATCCAGAATAGTGACCTCTTGTGTTGATTTGTCATATTGGAGTCCCTCTTCAAGCTGATAAATAGATTTAATTAGGTAATAATTGTTTAACATACTGTGTGGGTTCACTAGGTCTGATTTCTGGAGTCTCTTTTGCAGTTTGAATTCTGCAGCCAGTAGTAAAAACAGTGATCTTTGTTTTATGGGCCAGCATGTAATGGTTTTTTAAAAAAATGGAGATCCAAAATAAAAAATAATTGGAGATCCACTCCCTGAGATGTGGAATGCAGGAATTGATCTTCTAAAACCTTTTCCGGTACAAGTGAGAAGCACGTGCAAATGAGAGAGGGCCTCCTCACCTGTCAGACAGATGCCACTCAGGACAGTCATGTATTGCTACTCCACAGTTCCCCTCCAAGCACCAGGAGGACCATGTGGACACCGAGCCCATAGCATTAGTAACAGCGGGTTGAGAAGTGCACCTCCCTCCACAGGCTTGTCAGGCCAGAAAGGCCTCCCTAACCAGCCCAGGCGGCTCTGCTAGTTGCAAGAGCTGAAGCCGTAGCTTTGGATCCTCTTCAGGTGGCTCAGCCAGCAAAGCTCTCCTGCTTGCCATCCCCAGAGAAATCACAACTTCCAGTGCATGTGCTCATGCTTCACTAGCAAATTGATTGTATTTGTTGAATCCTTCCAGCAGAGCAGAGAGTTTCAGGGAATCAGGATTTCCTCCAGGACTCCATCTTCTTAAACCCCCCCTAGACACAGTGTAAACCACACTGCACAATAAATGGATGATATTTGCAGGGATAACCTGAGATATTTTAGTAAGTATGTAAGTTTATGTGGGGGGAATACTTTCCTTGATTATCATTTACAAAACATACTTTATAATTATTCCTAGGTCTTTTGATTAGCAATTTATGCCGGTATACTAACAAGTCATGCAATTATATCTCTCCTGTAATATTGATAAGATTAATTTTAATGTCTGTTAATAATGCTAAGACAATTCTCTGCTATACTTAATGTATACTTTAGTTGAAGGCAAAATGAGTTGAAGATACAGTGATAGATAAGAAGATGCAAATGTCTGGGTTTGTTTTTGAAATGTAACTCCCTTGCAATAAAAATGCTTGGGGGGGGAAAAAAAAAACCAATGTTTTTTATGATACCATATGATAAAAATTCTCAGCTTCTGTAAAAGAGACAAGGATTTACAATCTTATCTTAGCAACCTAGAATATTTAGTACAATGTTTAATATAGATAACTTTGTTACTACTGCTGACATTATGGAAGACAGAAGTTTCTGTTCTGATGATGTTAATTCCAATTACTGTGCTCTCCTCAGTAATAGGAAAAATGTCATTAGTGTTGGTATTTGATTATTATAATGATTTCAAGAGTAGTTAAATGTGGGTTCTAAGATAAAACTTTAATTTTTATTTTGAATTTAGCTATTCAATTATGTATATTGTTATGCCATTATCAAGGAAACATTACTTAATATTACCAATAATAAATTAAACAAGAATTCTTTGTATAAAGTATGTGGAAACATTGAGAATCTGTATTAATCAGGAAAAGTGTGTAGAATTAGTGGTATTTTTTAAACTAGAAGAGAGTTTAATAGAGATATAGGGGCAATATTCTTTTAAATTTTATATGTTATTAACAGTTTGAAAATGCTTTGTGTTTTAAGATATAAAAATTCAAAGTGATCAAGTTAAAACTTTTAAAACAATTAATTTTAATATTAACCTAATATGATTTTGAAAGATTTGAATATAATGAGCAAATCAAGGAAATTTTATTGGAAACAATATTTAGTATAAATTATATAACTTTCAGAGCGCTGCATATTTTCCACATTCTAGGAGAAAAATATTCCAAGAAGTTATCACTGAAAGTTTGGCCATATTTGTAATGATATTTCCAAGGACATATGGATTAGCTAAAAAGGCAAAACAAAATCATCATCATTTTTCTTGATTACTGTACCAGAAAGTGTGATTAAAGTCAAAACTAAATTAAAAATCTTGCTTCTATTCCTGATATAACATGGATTTTTTTATTTGTAAGGAATTTGATTATTTAATTGCCATGAAATTTTACTCAGTTTAAGCAAGTGTCATACATTAAAATGAACATTTCTTTCCTAAAAACAGATTTAGAAAACAGAAGCTAGAAGGGACTTTGACTTTGATTGAAAGTCAACTATCTTTTCCAAGAGTTGCTCATCATTAGAACCGCATAGGAGGTGGGGCGCATCTCCCCGGATATGATTCTTATTCAAGGGATTTGAAATTAAAAGTCCTATATGTGTTGTAGGTTTCCAAGTGATTAGACTTGGTTTTCATAGGAAATGTTTTTTTTTTTTTGCTTTTTTTTTTTTTTTACATTGATGAGATAACTAGCATATTGCAAAGTTTAAAGCCTTAATTTTATTTTTAAGAAAATATTTTAAGTCACTTGTTCAACATTACCAAATGTCTTGGCCAAATTTAGATCATGGAAAAGAATAATTTACTTTTATAAATTCCTATCATTTTATGAAGGAGTCACAAATAAGTTTTTTGTTTAAGTTTCTTTCTGGGCCAACAGTACTTTTGAGACCCAATTTCAATGTCAAACAGTTCCTTACGTGTACATGTCAGCAATAATATTTCAGTTCTGGATGGTGGACAAATGATGGTAATGCAGGTCCAACCCTCTCTGGTTTGGTCCTGGGCAACCTGCATTGACGCACAGCTGCTGACTGCTAGTATGGCATTGCGACGTCAGCATCTTCCATCTCTGGACTGCTTCTCTTCTGTCTTCATGGCTGGAGTAGCCCTGTTAATTCTTCTCTGTTGCCAGAATCCACATGGTCTCAGTTGTTTTCTGAAAATATACAAACATATTCTCGACCAAAAGTTAATAAAGGAATATTTTTAATAAATTTGACTTGGGACCCTTTTTTGGTTTTTGCCCAAATGATTTTCCTCTGGAAAAAAACAAAACTATTTTAACTATTAATTTCATAAGTTCATTCAGAGAATCATTTTTTAAAACTTAAATTTAGATACAGATATTTTTACAAATTAATTTTGATAGAAAAAGTATAAAATTCATGCATTTGACAAATGTTCATTTTTGTTTTCTGATCACAAACTTTGTACCAATCAAATAGTTATAAATGCTTTATATTTATTATTGATGAACTAGGAACGTATTATTATTGCTCTAGTTTCATGGCAAAGCTCACATTCAAATGCAAGTTTGTGAGATTGAAAAGTTGACACTGTAATGACAAAGTGATGCTATTCAATAATAAATTTGGTCTTTACAGGTCCATAGTGGGGTTTTCTACACAAATTAGACATTTCATCTCAGTCTACAGAAGAAAAGAATTGTTCTAGAAATGAGAAGAAAGCTAAAAGAGAGAATTGGCTAGAGTCTTGATGGGTAAAAAGAGAATAATAGGCAAAATTGGTAGGAAATGTGAAAATTTGACATGTTTCATAAATGTTTAGAATGTTTAGCCTCAGACTATTATTAACACAAGCCACCAATCACTTCCCTGGTCCCTGTATTTATACCTGTACTTGAGACTTTAGTATGTAATTACTATTTTACAATTTGCAGGGGAGTCAAATATGTATTTATTTGTAATGTGATACTTGTAGAGTTGTGCTCTAAACGAGTGATTTCCAAAGCACTGATTTATGTTTTGTACACTGCCAACAGAAGCCTTGCCTATATCTACTGAATGTCAAACAATTGAATAAAAATTGTTGGGGGTTTGGTCAAACATTCAATATTTTCTTTCTATTCCAAATGCATGTAGAATTTTTTATTTTATGACCTTTTCTCCTCATATGTCACTCAAATGTTTGGCATTACTGAAACACCCCTTCCCTGCTTCAATAATGTAGATATCCCAATAGATAGTTTAATGACCTAAGGTTTATCTATAAAGCAAATTTTTCAGAAATAGCTCCAAGCCTATATAATCCTATATAATAAAGAGGTAATATGCAAATTGACCATCACTCCAACATACAAGATGGCCACTCCCATATGGTTCAAGATGACTGCCCCTATGTGGACACAAAGTGGCCACCACAAGATGGCCAGCAAGGGATGACAGTTGTGGGTGATCAAGCCAGCAAAGGAGGGCAGTTGGGGGGGGGCAGGCCTGCAGGGGAGGACAGTTAGGGGTGACAATGCCTGCAGGGGATGGTAGTTAAGGGTGACCAGGTTGGCAACAGAGGGCAGTTAGGGGCAATCGGGTTGGCAGGGGAGCAGCTATGCATTGAGAAGGCTGGCAGCAGAGTGGTTAGGGACAATTAGGCAGGTAGGCAGGCAAGTGGTTGGAAGCAAGCAGTCCTGGATTTTGAGAGGGATCCCAGATTGGAGAGGGTGCCAGCTGGGCTAAGGGACACCCCAATGAATTTTGTGCACCAGGCCTCTAGTATAAATATAACCAGAAAACTGTGACCAAAATGAAGATGTTATTTTATCAGTCTGTTCTATGAATTTTTTCTTATCTCCATATCTATCACTTTTCATAAATCTATTTGACCCAATAAATCTCTATAATTATAGAGGAGAAAGCTGCCCTAAATTTCAAAACATGTTGTTGGATTGTTCATGCTATTAATGTTTCATCTCTATTAAACATATATGCAGCAATTTTGTAATAGAAAATTTTATTGCAGATAAGCATAAAATATAGACATTGGACATACATTCCACTTCTTACTTTTCTGAAATGCATAGAAATTAAAAAGGGAAATATATAGTTTAAAATGTCTGTACAAATAAGAAAGGGTATAATGAACAACTCTAATAAGTTTAGAAAGTTCTGCAAGTACAGGAAAGATGAAACTAGCTCAGGTGCTGAATAACCCTAAATTAAATTGAGAGATAAGTAGGCAGAATGGCAGAACTCCATCTAAACCCCATGATTAGAAAAGAAATAACTGAGAGTGAGGGTGTAACTTACACAAGTTAACTAGAGATAAATCAAAATTTATGAAAGACTTTAGGTGATACAGTGGAAGCAACTGTAGAGAATGATCAACTGGTGTAGAGTATACAAGATTGTGGGCATATTCACAATCTCCTGGTCTGAAATTGTCTGCTCAGTTTTATTCTCCTGCTGTCCAACTATGTTGTATTTATTCCTAAAATCTATCCTTTCATTAGCATGTAGATAGGTAAGGGTAGAGTTTGACTGAAGAAAAGGAAGGAGCACAAGAAATAATTATTTGAATTAATATAGATCACTAATCATTGAGAAAGATAAAGAGAACAAGCTGGTAAAGTGAGAGAATATTTTATGGTTTGGGCAGAAAAGGATGTAAAAAAGTAGGCAAAAGAAAAAAGATTTAAGGAATGTTAGGGTTGTGACTTGCACCTTCCTTTACAATATTTTAAAATTAAATTTTAGTTATCAAATTATCAATCTTAGATATTGTTCACAAATGGAGCCTTGTAGACAATAACTGCTTTTTTAGAGTGCTAATCCAGAATTTTGTACTTAATGCGCATTCCAAATAAAAATCATTGACTTAGATATTACTCAAAGCCATACTGGACATCTGGATGACTGACATTGTAAGAAAGTAGGAATCCATTAAATAAGAGGCATAATTTGTCTGCTCAAACAAGTGGCAAAAATACAAAAAAGTTCCCTGAAGACTTGCTGACTTCAGAGATGAAAATAATATAATTATATCCTTGGATATGAAATTCTTTGGCTCAAACCTACACAGCTCTAATTTAAATTTGTTTCATGAGATGGTCATTTTGAGTATTCTCTGGGGCTACTTATAACAAGTCATGTGAGCTTTCAATTTGAAATGAAACTGCTGTGTGCCATTCAACAGTTAGCAAAACTGGATTTTTATATTCAGAAAACATAAACCTATCTCAAAACAATTAGGAATTAATATACCATGTTGGACATCATGTCCATTCCCAGGAGCCATTTTAATTTTAGCTGGTGATTAAGTAAATTAAACTGGGGGGAAAATATAGGTGGATCAAATGGTAAATATGGTGTAGGACTGACCTTATAAATTTAGTCCTAGGCTCTAGTGCAAATTTAAGATGCTAAAAGAAATGGAGGTATCCCTTCACTCAACAATATCCAAAAACAAGTGAGTAGGGAAAAAGTTAAAAGTCCACAAAAAGAAAAAAGAAAATGGACTCAAATATCAATACATCAGGGATAAGGATTAATCTAAATGTAAAGTAAACCTATGGGAAAAATAGAATACAAATATACCTATAATAAATAAGTGTGAGAATTAAAACTATCTACACTTAACTTATATTAACATGCCTTAATATGACTTTATTAAAACTGAGGCATTGGAGAGGGAGGGGAGAAACCAAGATGGCAGCATAGGTAAATGCCTAACTGCAGCCTTACACAACAATTTTAAAAAATTACAAATAAAATACCAAATGGACATTATCTAGAACTACAGGAAAGTTGACTGACTGGAAATTCTACAACTAGAAGGAAAGAGAAAACCAGAAGGAAAATCAGAGGAGCTGTAAAAGCCTAAGGTATGGATACACGGTGGACACGTGGGGAGAGGACTGAGCCGGAGAGGAGGGGGCGGCTGAGTGCCTGGCTGGCATTCCGTAGCAGAAAGGAGATAAAAGCTCCATACTGTGCTGAACCCCAGTTCTGACTACACTAAAACCCAGTTCTGAGCGAGACCCTGGAGATCTCATACAGAGGGAATCTAGGCTGTAAGGCAGAAACTCAGGGGGGTGGCGAAAGGCAGAGCCCCAGAGGCACGCACGTTTCGCACAGAGGATGGACTTTTGTATGTGCTGCTGGATTGCCCTAGCGGGAAAGAGACAAAAGCTCCAGACTGTTCTGAACCCCTCTTCCAACCCCACTTCCAACTGCTCTGAACCCCAGTTCCAGACTCATTGGGGGAGAGACTAGACTGTCTGGTAATGGGCGAAACTCGAGGGCACCTTTCTCTCAGAGGTGCTTGCAGCGAGTACCAAAGGACACTGAGGAACACTGAGACTCAGGAACCTCATAGGGCAGGGCTGAGGGGAAGCCAAGGCTGTAGGCTCCACCCTGAAACTCCACCCCATCCAAGCTGAGAACAGAGGTTTTTGCAATTTTCCAAGTCTAGTTGAATAAGGCTGTTTCCCGACATAGACACAGCTGATTTTCAAGCCAATTGGCCTGGAGGTCAATTCCTCCCAGTGATACCAACAACAATCAAGACTTAACTACAATAAGGCTGTAAACACAGTCCACAAAGTGGTGCACCAAGAGTGTCCACCTCAGGTAACTGGGAGGCTGACCCACTGAACCATATAGGACACTTTAGCACACAAAGCCACCCTACCAACTCAGGGAAGCAGCAAAAATGCCAAGACAAGGAAACAGATCACAAAGGAAAGAAATGGAGGGCAAAAAGCAACTGGATATAGAGTTCAAAACCACGGCTTTAAGGTTTTTCAAGAATTTCCTAGAAAAGGCCTATAAAATAAATGAGACCTATGAGGATATGAAAAGGGATCAACTAGAAATAAAGAATACATTCTCTGAAATAAAAAAAAATATTATACAGAGTCCTAAAAACAGAATGGCAGATCCCAAGAATCATGTCAAAGATTTGGAATACAAAGAGCCAGAGGACACTTCTCTGTAGAAGCAAGAAGACAAGAGAATCCAGAAAGTTGAAGATAGTATAAGAAACCTCTGGGACACCTTCAAGCGAACCAACATCAGAATTATGGGGGTCCCAGAAGAAGAGAGAAAGATACCGAAAACATATTGGAAGAAATAGTGACAGAAAACTTCCCCCACCTGGTGATAGAAATAGACTTACAAGTCCAGGAAGCACACAGAACCCCAAACAAAAGAAATCCAAAGAGGACCACACCAAGACACATCATAATTAAATTTCCAAGAGCAAAAGACAAAGAGAGGATATTAAAAGCAGCAAGAGGCACCCAACGACTATCAGCTGATTTCTCAACAGAAACCATGCAGACCAGATGGGAATTGCAAGAAATATTCAAGGTGATGAATAGCAAGAACCTACAGCCAAAAATACTCTATCCAGCAAAAATATCACTCAGAATCGAAGGCCAGATAAAGAGCTTCACAAAAAAAACAAAACAAAAAAAAAAAACAAACAAACAAAAAAAAAAAGCTAAGGGAGTTCATCACTGCCAAACCAGAATTACATGTATTGCTGAAGGGGATTCTTTAGGAAGAGGAAGAAAATAAATATAAAAATTATGAACAACAAATACGTAACTATCAACAAGTGAATCTAAAAACCAAGGGAATTAAAAAATCTGATGAACAATATTAACTGGAGAATATAATAGAATCAGAGGAAGGGGAGTGAACTGACGATTCTCAGGGAAAATGGGAGTGAGGGGTGCGGGAAAAGACTGAACATAAACTGTGCACCTATGGATGAGGACAATGGGGGATGGGGAATGGGCAGAGGGTGGGGTGGGAACCTGGTGGAGGGGAGCAAAGGAGGGGAAAAAATAAGGAACAGTTGTAATAATATGAAAAATAAAGATTTATTTTAAAAAACTGGGGCATTTTGCTCAGTAAGATGAAGTTGCAAATAACTATAGTTATTTGGCTTTGAGTAATATCTAAATCAATGATTAAAAAACAAACAAACTGGAATCCATATTAAGTACAACAAAACCAGACAAGTCAATAGAAAAATTAACATATATTGAAACAGTCTTGACAAGAAAACGTAAAAAACCAAAAAACATATGAAGTCAGATGTAATCTCATAATCAGCACTCAAATAAGGAACTTCATGAAAATCCATCTATCCAAACATTAACTAGAGTAGAGTAGCATCTCCCCCATTCTCAGAACAATAAATGATTCTTTATTCATACATGCTCACTTCAAAACCCTCTATTTTCTTTGTGTGACAACCATAGTTATTATATCACAAATTTTGTCTAATCTTCATTGTTTTTCATATTGAAAAAGCACCTTAAATCAGGCTCTCCAAACAATATAAATATCACATTGCTGGCCTCTATCTTCTGTCACCACTAGAATTCTGTCAAAATACTTATCTCCCTGACTCAGTGAAAGTGAGGGTATAAGAAATAATATATTTTTAAAAATTCTAACAAAAAAAGGGGGAGAAAACACAGAGAAAAGAAATAAATCATAAAGTAATATTTGGCAGGTCTACATGCTTTTGCTCAGTAGCTAGAGCGTCAGCCCATAGACTGAAGTCCTGAATTTTAAGAGGGATGTCCGACCCATTGGGATTGCTCCTAAATGGGAGGTCCTTCAAGAGGTCCCAGATTGGAGAGGACCATTTAAAAATATATATATTTTATTGATATTTTACAGAGAGGAAGGGAGCGAGATAGAGTTAGAAACGTCGATGAGAGAGAAACATCGACCAGTCGCCTCTTGCACACCCCCCACCAGGGATGTGCCCGCAACCAATGTCCATGCCCTTGACCGGAATTGAACCCGGGACCTTTCAGTCCACAGACCGATGCTCTACCACTGAGCCAAACCGACCTCGGCAGGACCATTTTTTTTTTTAATATTGAAAGGTAAGAATAAATCAATTAGTAGACAAATAATAATTAATGAGCATGTTTTTTTTAATCAAAAGCGAGTTAATTACTAGACAAAAATTTAAAAAAAAATTATTGACATACTTTGGTGATCAGTTATTTCAAAGGTAAAAATAACTCATTCCAGTTTGGAATAAGACTTTTCAGAGTGGGATGCTGATAGTGGGAAAGGCGGTGCCTGTGTGAGGGTCAGGGATACATGGGAACTCTGCATCTTCTGCTCCATTTGCTGTGAATATAAAACTGCTCTAAAAATAAAATCTATAACTTAAACAAACAGGCAATGAGAAATCAAGGAAAATTTTTTCTATAACTCCAAGTAATAACTGGATTGTTAATAAAAAAAGAAAATAAACCCCCTGTCTATAATCAGGAACACACCATAAATTCAATGGCATCGAAACATATTCTTAGCCTTGTGAGAAATTAAGAATTATTTTATCCATATACATAAATACCTTGTGCAGAAAGTACTTGAAGGAAATATTAGTAATCCGGCTTCTCTTTTAATTATATTGTCTAAATATGTTAGCCCTGTTTGGAGGAGATGTTTAGATTTGCTTGCAGGAAAGGCAGAAGATAACTGCTAGCATATTGTTTCAGATGGAATTTGCCAACAATACAACAAAATGCCTGCAATGAACTGCATTTAACCTCCTTAGAAGACAGTAAAGCAGGCATCTGCCACTTGCTGCCTAAAACCTTACCCCAGGAGTGTTCCTGTCCAGTGTATAAAACGTCTTCCTTGAGTGAAGTCTAGTAAATATTTTCCCACCCTTCTCTTTACATATTCATGAAGTTTTTCTGTCCCTTAGAATTAGTGTTCCCAGGAAATTGTCTACTCATTCCATTCTTCAACCCAGCAACATTATATATATTGCCATACAGATATGGCTTCTAAACATTACAAAGCCCATCACCAGGTTGTGCCAAACAGTACATTATGTAAATGGTCAGGCAGTAGATAAGGCATTCCTGCACTTCAGCAGCATTTTTTTTAAAAGAAAATCATTTGGCATTTATGTTGGAGGAAAATGTATGTGGACATTAGGCTTGCTACAGTGTAAACTCCAGAGGAGCAAGACACACATTTACAGTAGTGATTGTTGTAGGTGACATTGAGGAACAATTCCCAGTAATTGCCAGGGCATCTGACATTATGTAGAAAAAAAAGTAAATTGCAATAGGAAAATCATAAACTGTTTTTATTTCTTTTCTTTTCTTCTAATGAAAGTTATACGCTTGAATTTATTTTATCAACTGTCTACGTCTAAGATTATTTCCCTAGAGACAAGATTGAATGGCTCACTTTTTATTACATTATTTTGGCCCAATCAATATTCATATCCGATATTTTAGTTCTCAAACCGTATAGTTGACTAAGATAGCAATCACGTTTAAATTCTCATTTAAGCACCAAGAATGTTTGCTGATGGAGTCATGTAATCAAAAGTATATTTAAATCTAAATTACCTAAATTATAAGAATAATTAAGCACACTTGAGAATGTAACCTATATTAAGCTGAAATGAAAACCCACTTCTGTGCATATTCATAAACCTATATTTTTCATATTGGAAAAAATGAAAACTAGTGAGTTTTAATCAAGTTTTATCAACTCAGGATGTGACTATTCTTGCTTAGGTAAATGATTTGAAATAAAAAAATGGACATTTAATTTGTAAATAAAATTTAATGTTATATTTTTAAGGCCAAGTAAACGGGAGTTTCTGGCTTGACAATTGAAACTATGGGGGAAATCTGAGGATAAATAATAGATATAAAAAGGAAAAACAATTAATTAGAAGACCCAACCAAGAATTTACCTAGAGAAAAATAAAATAGAGCAGCACATAAACTATATATCAAGAATACCTCCTCCTTCATTTTTTATTGATAAGATATAAAATATTAAAAAACAACTACATGTAAGACATTTTAACTCCAATTGTTTCACCGCCTCCAGAAAAATCAATGAAAAACATTGGAAGAAATATGAAAGACACTGGAAAGTTTAAAAATTAAAGTTTAGAAATGTCTTTTTAAAGCCTGATTTTAAAAGCTGGCCCCTAATAGCAAGGCCAGTGGTTGCCAAACTGTGGTCTGCCGCTCTGTTGACTAATGAGTTTGCTCACCACTGAGCTAGGCTATATAGTGCTACTACTGAGCATTAAAAAAATTCTACAAAATACTAAGAATAGCCCTAGCTGGTTTGGTTCATCAGTTAGAGCATTGGCCTACAGACTGAAGCGTCTCTGGTTCCATTCCTGTCAAGGGTACTTATCTTGGTTGCAGGCTCAATATGCCCCAGTTGAGTTGTGTGCAGGAGGCAACCAATCCATGTGTCTCTCTCACATCGATGTTTCTCCCTCTCTGGCTCTCCCCTCCCTTCCACTCTAATCAATGGAAAAAAATATCCTCTGGTGGAGATTAACAAACAAACAAACCAGAAGAATAATTTTTAAAAAATTACCCCATGACTGTGGTGGCAGGAGAAAAAACAAGGCCACTTGGAATCATGTCTGAACACAAAACAAACACAAGGGCACCCCCCAAAACAACCAAACATACTCCTCTCCAGCCTAACGTGAATGACACTAGTTCTTTACCAATGTAAACTCCAACCCTCAATTTTTCACTTTCCTCTTAGGGAAAACAAAATAATAAGATACCTTCTCGTTAAATTTCCCCTGTATTGTGACAGCATCCAAAATAGAATCAAACAGAGCCCAGGCCACTGAAAAGGCTTACAGTCTCTGTAACAAGTGTCAAATAAAAAGCAAGTTATCATCCGCTGGCATGGAGACTTTGAGACACTGGCCCCTGAATTTAGTGGCTGGGCTGACACCTTGAATGTCATTGTCCTCTGTAGTCCTGACATTCCTAGGGAACTAGTGCTGGACAAGATGACTTGGAAAGCCCAGCAAGTGCCCTTGCCAAGCCCTGAACTCTGGGACTACACATAATATTTGGCTATTCTTTCTATTTTGGGGGACAGCTATATTGGCTATGTGTTACCGTAATCCCACATAATAGATAAAATCCATCTAAAATGGATCTTAGGTTAAGTAATTTCCAGAGCCAGGAAGCCAACATGTGTGTGATGCCTCAGTAAACAGATATCAACATAATTATCTCTATGGAATTCCTGCAAAGAAGTTGGGCTACACCTCCAGGTCAGGGCTTTGTGCACCTACTGGCTCTAGGGATGCTCCCATGGATGAAAAATACCACGTTGAGCTCACTGCTGAGAGTCCAAGAGAGTGGTGAGAATCATGGGAAGGGTTGCTCAGGCAGGTGATTCTGAAAGGCCCCTCAAAGGTCCAGACAGCTCTGCCAGAAGCTTATCTGCAAAGTTAAACCCCCAACTTAATTCTTGAAGACAGAAGTTGATGGTGCTGAGATGAAACCTGGGGCAGTCACTGCTAGGAAGTGTGAAGGTGCTCCTTACACCCTGCCCTAGAAATGGCTCTGCTCCCAGAGTGCACTGGGCAAGGTCTCTCCTGTAAAGATTCCTCCAGTCACTCATTCATTGCCCATAAAAGTTCAGGTGCAGCAAGTAGATTCTGAGCATTAGATTCTAGCAATAGAAGAGTGAACAAAAATAGCAATAGGTCTTTTCTCAGGCAAAGTAATTAAGCCCCAGTTGCAACACACTGTGACAGGAGAAATCATTACACTTATCCCAATTTGAAAGGACCACGGTCAGCTCCCAGGAGCACCATTTTTATTAAAATGAAGGTAGGAAAGATTAGGGATGGAAGTGTTTTTGAAGGTCTGATGATGAAAATTCCCCATCTCTAGCTTCTGATTCCTTTGTGAAGTTGGTGTCCAGTATATTCTATTGGAGGCACTACCAAACAGATGGCAGGACTTATGGGAAGTGGAGAAGGTTTGAAACACTTTTGAATAGGAAGAGAATGTTGGCTAAAGAAGCAGTGATGTAAACTCTCTGGGCCAGGGAGATTCGCCTGCTTGGCTCACTTCATGTACCCCATGTACTAGAACTGTGCTTAGCGGATATGGTAGCTACTTAAGAAATATTTGCAGAATAATCCTATATAATAAAGAGGTAATATGCAAATTTACCCTCACAACCTCACACGATGGATGCCTACAACCAGGCTGGCAAACAACTGAACAAGCAGGCTGCATGTGGCAACCAGGACAGCAGGTGGGTTAGTGAAGAATGACCAAACAACTGAACAGCAGGCTGCATGGGGCAACCAGGCTGGTGGGAGAGCCATGAGGGGTGACCAGTCTAGCTGGGGAAGAGGGAGGCAGTAAGGAGTGACCAGGCCAATGGGGCGGGCAGTTATGGGCAAACAGGAAGGCAGGCAGGTGAGTGATTAGAAGCCAGCGGTCCAGGATTGTGAGAGGGATGTCCCAGATTGGAGACGGTGCAGGCTGGGTGGGGGAGACACCCCCCTCCTGCCCATACATATTTCATTCACTGGGCCACTAGTGAATAAATAAGTAGTTTGAAGGTGGTTTCTGTACTGAGATGGTATTTCCTTTTCCCACTCCATCTGTGTGACATATGCATGTTAGAGAGCCCTAGAACTTTGTCCTTAAATATATTTTCTTCCCTCTATTTATTCCTTTTGTTTTATGTCATTAATGTCAACCAAACTGCTGACTTTTATTGTTATTTCTTTATTGTTTAAAGTATTACAAATAGCAGTACATGTGTCTCCTTTTTTCCCCATTGAGTTTCCCCGACCTCCCCTACCTCCCCAGAACAAGCCCTCCCCCTCCCCCAAGTGTCTTCCATCCATTGGTTATGCTTATATGCATGCATACAAGTCCTTTGGTTAATGTTTATCTTTAAGCAGTCTTCTTCCCCGAATATAAGCCTTGGAGAGCCAACAGACATGACATCACCAACTGGATGTCTAAGAGGCTTCTCAAAGCAAAAACATCCTCCCTAGATTTCCCTTTTCACAATCATCCCAATAAACAGCAACCGCATTCTTCTAATTCCTTAGGCCAAAATTGTGGAGTCATTCTTATTGCTTCTTCATGGTGGGGGAAGCGACATGAGTGCCATCCTTCTGTATGCACCCAGAGAATCAAAATACCTGTGTTCTCTTTGCAAGTGCACCTCTCTGTGGATACCAATTACTGACCCACCTTCTTTGGTGGGCACAGGGTTTGTTCATTGGGCTTCTGAACCATATACCATGGTGGCAGGGATACAGGCTCTCCATGGGCTCAACAGGAACTTGCTCTCACAGAGACTTCCTAGCCTCATAAAGGCAGAGTGCCCAATTTACATTAGCAGCAAACTGCTCACTGCTCACACAATACTCTTTTTTGAGGAGACTTGCCAGTTACTTGGTGCTAGAGTGATCATATTACAACACCCCCACCATGAAGGATGGAATGATTTGTGTGCACTGAATAGACAGTTACTATGGCTTTGGATTTGCCTTCCTTTGCTTTGCCACCATCCGTAGACTCACTGAATGCCTAAAACAGTGTTGTGGGAATTCCCTCGCAATATCTATTCTAATCCAGAGGTTTTCTTTATAATGAAAACAAGCTAACAACAACAATAATAACAAAATAATAGGCTGTTCTTTATTGTCTTTACAGACAATATTTGGTGATTATAGAACCAAAACGTCAAATTTATTGGAAGAGTTCCAGGCACATACTAAGCATTATTAATCTGTTGAAGACCACATAATAGTACCATTTGTGAGATAACACCGAAGCTATCTCTAAATTAATTATCAATATTTGGTGCTTTCTTTATAATACCTAGAGAACCCAAATCTAAGTTAAATGAATTAAACTTTTTATTTTCACACTTAATTATTCATTTAATATTTTTTTAAAATTCTCTTCTTCATCAATTAATAATTACTTGCATAGTATGGACCAATATTTTCCAAAATTGCATGATCTTAAAATATCTACTGGGGTACTCATTTAAAAATAGCATCTTTCAAAATTCTCTTTCAGTAGGCCTAAAGTAAAACCAGTATTAGTCAATATCCACAGGACAGTGGTAGGGCTGTACTTGAGAATCTAGAGTGATAGTTGCTTTTCCTTTTCCTATAGCACTGGATATTGTTTGCTGTTGATTCATTCTGTAAAATGGAACGGTATGTTCAGTCCTCCTGTTTACCAACAAATGAGTACAAAGTTCATCCTGAGCTCCACTTATTATCTCTCTGGGCCTTCGTCAAATACTCATTTTATATCTGCTGCTGGATGTTACATTACTGTGTATTTTTCCCAGCCAAATTCCTATTTCTCATAGACTTTCATTTAAAAATAATTTGGCTGGCTTTCTGATTCTATACCAAGTAACAAACTTGCAATCCTCAATAAGAACCTTAACAAAAAATATTATTATAATTGTCCCTACTCAGCAGTTTTACTTGTGAGCTCCATGACTTCCAGGATGCAATGTTTTGTTTCAGTACTGTGCCATGATTAATTTGCTGGTTTCTGAAACACACATTCTCTGACTCATTGTAGCAAAATTAAGTATCAAATAATGATAACTGAATGGAATGTACTCAAGTAATCATTACTGTGGAAAAAGGATATTTCCTGTCTGTGGCAAGCAGCAGACAATGAAAAAGTCACATACACTTCCCTTCTTTATTTTAAGTTTCAGGTAATTTTATGTTTTGGGAAACAAAGCAAATGTAAGCCATTGATTACTATTTTTATCAGCCAAGTATTTTTTTTAATTCTCTCACTTAAGTCCTTTGAGTATTTTTTTTATTGGATTGTTTATCTTATTTTTGTTAGGATGCATGAGTTCCCTATAAATTTTGGCAATTAGCTCCTTATTGGATATAACATTGACAGACACTTTCCAAAATTGGATATACAGAAGACCATATGAAAACATGATCAAAGTCACTAATCATCCAAGAGATGCAAATCAAAATGACAATGAGATACAATCTCACCCCTGTCAGAATGGTTATCATCAACAAATCAACAAAGGACAAGTGCTGGTGAGGATGTGGTGCAACCACTGTGGAGAACAGTATGGAGTTTCCTCAAAAAATTAAAAATGTAGCTTCCATTTGACCCAGTAATCCTACTTCTAGGAATATATCCCAAGAAATCAGAAACACCAATCAGAAAGGACATATGCACCCCTATATTCATAACAGCTTAAGTGCCCATCAGCAGTAGAGTGAATTAAAAAACAGTGGTACATCTACACAATGGAATACTACTATGCTATAAAACAGAAATAATTATTACAATTTACAACAGCATGGATGGACATGGAGAGCATTATGCTAAGCTAAGTGAAATAAGCCAGTCAGAGAAAGATAAATATAACATGATCTCACTCATTTGTGGAATTTAATGAACAAAATAAACTGATGAACAAAAATAGATCCAGAGACATAGAAGCATTGAACAGATGGTTAAACTTAAGAGGGAAGGCAGGGGAGGGAGGGGAAGATCAACCAAAGGACTTGTATGCGCACATATAAGCATAACCAATAGACACAGGCACTATGAGGGTGAGGGCATGACCTGGGTGAGGGTGGCCAGGGAGAGGTCAATGGGGAAAAGGGGAGACATATGTAATACTATATGTGATACTTTAAACAGCAAAGAATTTAAAGAAAAAGAAATAGTTCCAGCAACAAATAACTTCTCTACTGGTTTTTCCCCAGATTTTAATATGCCAATATTAAATGATTTTCCAAATTACAAAAAACAAAAACAAAAAACAAAAAACCCTAGCCAAACTGGTTTGCTCAGTGGATAAGAGTGTTGGCCTGAGGAATGAAAGGTCCCAGGTTCGATTCCTGTCAAGGGCATGTATCTTGGTTGCGGGCACATCCCCAGTAGGGGGTGTGCGAGAGGCAGCTGATTGATGTATCTCTCTCATCAATGTTTCTAGCTCTCTATCTCTCTCCATTCCTCTCTGTAAAAATTCAATAAAATATATATTTAACAAAATATAAAGGCTAATATGCAAATTGACTGAACTGCAGAAGAACTGGTCACTGTGATGTGTACTGACCACCTGGGGGCAGATGCTCAATGCAGGAGCTGCCTCCTGGTGGTCAGTGCACTCCCAAAGGTGGAGCGCTGCTCAGTCAGAAAGTTGGCTTATAGCTAGTGAGCAGAGCATTGGCAACAGAAGCCTCTCTTTCCTCCAGGACAGCACTAAGGACCCCTTGGCGGACATCCCCTAAGGGGTCCCAGACTTAGAAAGGACACAGGCAGGGCTGAGGGGCACTCCTCCCCCCAGAAAGCCTAATGCAGTGGTTGGCAAACTCATTAATTAACAGAGCCAAATATCAATAGTATGATTGAAATTTCTTTTGAAAGCCAAAATCCGACTTGTGTGCATGGGCCACGAAGTTTTAATTGCACTGTATGTGTGTCCCCACATGTGGTATTTTGTGGAAGAGCCACACTCAAGGGGCCAAGAGCCTCATATGGCTCACGAACCGCAGTTTGCTGACCACTGGCCTTAATGGCATGCCAGATATGATTATTCAAACCAGAGACTTCCATTTTTCTGCAAATACTTAAAGACATTACATGAAGAAAAAAATATACTTAATATTGTTAGGTCTAAAAGACCAACGAATGGATATTATAAGAGGAGAATTTTTAAGAGTAAGACAACAAATTGAAATAAAGTAAAGCATCTCCATCACCAATACTAATTGAAGTCAAATTTGAAAGCAAACACATAGTTCCCCTAGTTCAGGGGTGGGCAAACTTTTTGACTCGAGGGCCACAATGGGTTTTTAAACTAGACAGGAGGGCCAGAACAAAAGCAACCTGACCATGCTGGCACTCTCATCTTGGGCTGCTGGTGAAGCAGTGGAGGGGAGAGCAAGAGAACCCTCCGCTCTTTCAGCTCCGCAGGCCCGATAGAACAGCCGAACGGGCTGGATTATAGTTTGACCATGGCTGCCCTAGTTCAAACTCTTCATTTTAAAAGTTAAAAAAGAGATATCAAAAACTCATTGAAAACAAATAATGGAAAATCAGTCATAAGAATGAAACTCTTCATTTTAAAAGTGAAAAGAAACAGATATAAAAAAAAATCCATATTCCCTCTCATCTGACTGAGAAAAACAAATAGTGGGTAATCAGTCATAAGAATGTCAGCTTTATACATTTTTTTGACAAGGCATTCTTTGGAGAGGCAGATGATCATGCTAAGAGAAATTCAAATACTAGTATTAGAAAATTAAACTGGAGGACAGCTCATTTTGTGTCAGCATCTCATCCAAAAGCACCTCACGAAGTCATAGTCTACGTTTCTGCTGTGTCCCTGAAGCCTAGCAAGTGCCGGGCTCATAGTCAATACTGAATGGACATGTTAATGAGCGAGCAAACAAAATGCATGATTGTGTCAGCTTACCATTGCAACAATTATGTGGTAAGTGACACCAAAAGATAACAATAAAATATCTTCTGGTACTAATATGTTCCCCCGTTTTGTTGAGTTTCCTGTCATTGAGTCAGCTCCTGTGGATGGTGATGTCCACAGTGTCCTGTCCTCAACAGCCCTGCTCAGCTCCTGTCGATCATGCCTATGGCTTCTTTCATGGAGTCAATCCATCTTGTATCTGGATTTCCTCTTTCCCTGCTGCCTTCTATTTTCTCCAGCATCCTTGTCCTTTCCAAGCAGAACAGCTTCAGGTTTCATTACAGATACTCTAAAGTCATGTCGTGATTGATTTTCTTAACAGAAGTTGATTAACACATTTTACCTGCAACTAAGCTAAAAATATCATTTTCACTCAGTTTTTAAATCCTGACAGACCCGCAAATGGTGACCATTGTATACATTAGAACGAGTGGCCTCCATTTAAAGTGGACAAGAGTATACAGAAGAGAGGGAGGGAGAGGCATGAAAGTCCATATCGGGCACATTCAAACTTCACCAATAATTCAAACCCCACATTGTAGTTTCTTAAAATGTTAGGAGAGGCTTTCTAGGCCACCCAGGTAACCTTACTGACACGAGAATGTTACGCTTTCAGCAATTCTCTACAAATACTCATAAAGTGACTTTAAATATCTAACCTGAAAAACAGTTACAAGACTAAAACTATGCACAACATGTAAAACACTGAAGAATGATCTCTTCTGGCATTATTTTTCATTCAGAAAAAATAACAGAAACCTATGAAAGAATTTCCTCATTGTAGAAGGCACCATAAAAATAATTGAAATGTGCAATTAGTATTTCAGCCAGACACCATTGTAATAGAAATAGCTATTGCATGGTGCTAAGATTGTCCTAATTATAATGTTTTATTAAATTATATTAATTATATTAAAAATATAATAACAAAAACTAAAATTAAGTTGCAGAAGTGCTCAATGATGAATCAGTAAAGCATATAGGGTAAATAATGGTTGAAGGAACAATCAGAACATTTATATAAAAGAAAATAGTCACAAGAACAAGTGATAAATCTGAACTTATTCCAGTGTCAAGGAGAAATAAGTTTACTTTTTTGTGTTGCTTCAATAACCAAAATTAACTCTGTTGGAATACAGTCATCAAGAGATGTAATTTTGCCAAAACTGGTTTGGCTCAGTCGGCCTGCAGACTGAGAGGTCGCAGGTTTGATTCCGGTTAAGGGCATGTACTTGGTTGTGGGTACATCTCCAGTGGGAGGTGTGCAAGAGGCAGCTGATTGATGATTCTCTCTCATTGATGTTTCCAACTCTTTATTCCTCTCGCTTCTCTGTAAAAAAAATCAATAAAATATATTTTTAAAAAGAGATATGTAATTTTGTTTCAAAAATAAAAAGTCCTATGTAAAGGAATGGCTTCACAATAATTAATATTTTACCTTCTAGTACTTTCAACCAAGAAGGACCCCATGATTATAAATGGATTGTTGGGTCAGACTGGCAGGTGCCAGAGCAGGATGGGTGACGGTGACTAGATAAAGGAGGTGAAGGAATTAGCTAAAGAACATATTGCATACCCCATATACATGGACAATAGCTGGTGAATGCCAAGGGAGAGGAAGGTGGGGGTGAGCAGAGGTGGGCACAGGGAGGGGAAAAGGGGGACACCTCCAAGTATGTCAACATTAAGAATTTTTTAAAAAGGAATTTCATTAGGGAGAGTGTTTGAATAAACTTCTTTTAAAAAATTATGTGTTTTTATTTAAAAGTTTGCATGCATAATTCTTAAATTTTTTTATTGACAGTATTACAGGTACTTTTCATTTTCCCCATTTTCCCCCCTCCAACCAGCCCCCACTTCACCTCAGAACTCACCACACTATTATATATATAAAAGCCTAAGCAACTGTTAGGATTGGATGACCAGCCAGTAGCTGTGATGTGCACTGACCACCAGAGGGCAGACACTCAACTCAGGAGCTGCCCCCTGGTGGTCAGTGCACTCCCACAGCCAACCTGCCATGGCCAGCCAACCCTTCATGATCTCTTCCGGACTGGCCAACCTCTTGCAGTCCACCCCTCCACCCCCCGGCTGTTTTCCACAGTGGCGGCATCAGTCTGCATTCTCACCAGCAGTGCCCTAGTGTTCCCTTTTCTCCACATCCTCACCAGCACTTGTTGTTTGTTGACTTATTACTTATTGATGGTAGTCATTGTGGCAGGTGTGAGGTGATATCTCATTGTAGTTTTAATTTGCATCTCTCTGATGATTAGGGACATTGAGCATTTTTTCACCTGTCTCTTGGCCTTCTGTGTGTCCACTTTGGAGAAGTGCAGATTAAGCTTCTTTAAGGTCACTGCAAAGTTCAAGAGCCTACAAATCAGTGAGAGTATTTATGAAATAAATATAGCTATTTAGGAAATAGCTATAGTTGGTCATATTTACTTATAAGTAATACACGTTTTCACTTGAAAATATTTAGTGATTTTGAAAAATTTAATTGGTTTGAAAGGATATATCCATATGTTAGTCAAGCGTTTTCAATCAGAAATAATGTGAGAAGACACTACAGAAAATCTAGAGAGACTATTAGATAATGCCAACTCTGTCCATATCTTTTTATTAAACAAACAAAAATTTTTTAATTGATTTCAGAGAGAGCAAGGGAGAGAGAGATAAAACTTGAATGATAAGAGATAATTATTGATCAGCTGCCTCCTGCACACTCCCTGCAACTAGGGCATGTGCCCTGATTACAAATTGAACCATGACCTCTCACACCTTTTTTGTCTAGGTGCCATTAAATTATTAAATGAATAGAATTCAAAAATGTTAATTCAAACAATTTTAATCTTACTCAGTTAAAAAATCTATTTTGTTGTGGATATTTTTTATAATATGACTCTTATTTAATTCAAAAATAGAAAGAACTCATTCCTGAAATGACTGTAGGACAAGCACAGAGACCTTGGTAGACTCCCAAATTTCACTCCATAAAAAGTGAACTGCTTAGAAGAAAGGCAATGCATTTTCTAGAAAGTTGGATTGGATCCGATAACTTGTTATAATGAAATATATTTTGTTCTTGGTGATAACAGGTGCAAATATTTTTAGTGAATTATAAAAATAAAGTGATTGACTTCAGTGTCATAATTGATCATTTAAATGGGCTTTCTTTTTAGTTATTTTGAATAAGAATACTACAAAACAGATAATTTTTCATGGCAAAACACAGGCCATGTACACATTCAGATTTATCTCTTGAGTTCAGGCACAGAATAAAGCCTTCGGGGAATCAGGGAATGAGGACTAGCTGAAAAAGAAGAAAAATAAAGTTGTTTTCTGAAAGCACACACTAAGTCAATTTTTAAAAACAAAAATACCAATTTTGAAATGGAGAACCTGTTGGAGGAAACAATACATGCTCAATTTCAACTGTGGGAGCAACTGTGGGAGATTTTTCTTTTGTTTTCTTAGCTCTATTACTGAAAGAATTACATATACCCCCTTTTTTCTCCCCCGTTGACCCCTTCTAGCCACTCCTGCCTCCCACCCGGGCCTTCTCCACCGTATTGTCTGTGTCAGGGGTGGGGGGGGGGTTCTTAAAGCATTTATTAGGTTCACTGTCAGAATTATGTAAATGGTTTACCTCAGAAATTATTCTGACACTTGGCCTGAAAAAAAAATTAGTTTTGTAAATGGGCTATCCTACTACCCTGTTTCCCGGAAAATAAGACAGTGTCTTATATTAATCTTTGCTCCCAGAGATGCGCTAGGTCTTATTTTCAGAGGATGTCTTATTTTTACATGAAGGAGAATACAGTACACATTTATTGTTAAATGAAAATAAAGGAAATTTATTACCTGTATACGGGACGGTAGTATGGTAGTTGTCAACACAAACCAGACAAACTGTGAATCCTGGGGGCCTTATTTTCGGGGGGGGGGGATGCCTTATATTTCACTTAGAAGAAAACCTGTAAGTAGGTCTTATTTTCGGAGGATATCTTATTTTCGGGGAAACACGGTAGCAGCAGTGATTAAGTAAAACATGAAGTGTCCTTTATATATTAGAATGGATATTCAAATACAAATAAGTAAACAGTACTAGTATTTACCTTAAAATATTTTGAATAAAACAATAATATTAGAGTTTGACCAAAGATTTGAAAACTTCTAAGCTAATCTGACTCTAAGGCTCATCAGTGGTTTTTAAGGATACATATGACAGGCCTTATCTCAGTTACCATGAGCCAGGAAGGGAATGCATTTTAAGGAGTTAAGGTCATGTTTTTTTAACTGAATGGGAGGACAGTCAGGAACTGGAATAAAAGCTTTCTTAATTGACTTCCAATTTACAAACTAATGGCATACGCCAATAGTTCCACTCCCTCTCTAAAACACTGATTAATTCTCATGACATTTTGGATTGCTTCTGTTTAATAACCCCTTGCTTACTGCACTGCAACAACTCTGCCCACCTCGGTTCACCAGTAGGCTTAAAGTGGTTCACGTTGCTTCTCTAACCTTTATGTACTCACTGTACTTAACTTGGACAGCACATAATGCAATTATTATGTAAATTGATTAAGTAAAACAGTATATAGCAATAGATGCTTTTTCTATGAAATTTAATTGCAATACTTCAGAAATGCTTGACAACAATGCACTACAATCTCACAGTTAAATGAGTGTCAGACTACAAAGGATGGGAACTTTTTTTTTAATAGAAAAATTCTTAACTCAGTATACATTGCAAGGGTATTTAAGTTATTTCTCCACTTACAAAACTTAAAACTAGAATTTAAATTATTTATCATGTATTTAGTTTAGGCAAAAAAAAAATCACAAGAAACCTGTCAGTAGACCTATACTTACAGAAAAGGCTTGGGCACTTCATGAAAAGATATAAGAATTAAATATGCATTTACATGAAGAAAAATTAGAATATTTAATGCCATTATGTATTCCTTTCTCATGATTGCCTGCTTTAACCAAAGTTTTCATTACTGATCTTTATCTTGTAGAATAAAGACTTCCATCGACCATCCTGGTGTCTATATCTCTCTGGAATCCAATGGTCACTTGCTCCTCCTTCTCTCTTTTACATTATGTCATTGTAACACGTGTTTAAAATGAGCTGAACTTGCGTGCAAACAAAAATCAAACTACAAACAAATCGATAAAATAACCTACCTTTATTCTTTGACTGCTGGTATGGACTCTCTATTTTTCTCTTCTCGTGATGAAGTCTCCGGCAAGCCACATAGATTTTTTTTTAATACTTTGATCATAAAAAGTGCTTTAGGCATTTTTAGTACTAAGAAAAATCTCATTTCAATAAGTGCCAAATCTAGTGTTATAATTATGTACATCTATACTCTCACTTAATTCAAAATGCCTTTCCCATCCAGCTCAGAGCATATCCTCCACTAATTTCCTACCTTTCTTGTCAGCTACCCAAGGAAAGAGCTGTTTTATTCTCTAGAACTGAACATGAAGCAAGTGACCACCACACATGTTGTTAGTAAGGAGTTCAGTTCAGTTCAGTTCGGATCACATAAAAGAAGAGTGGACTTACATAACATTCATTCACTCATTCATTCATTCAATCAAAAATCTGGAGTCAACAAATATGTGTAAATATCTTATTATAGGCCAGATAATGTTCTAGGTGCCAGAGATACAATGGTAAGACAAAACAAAGAAACAAAAAAGCACAAATACTATATTTCTGACTTCACAGAGCATTCTAGAGTTAGCTAGAGGAAGGTTAAGGAGAAAAGCAAGTAAACTAGATAACTTAGGCTCATGCATGTGATGAAAACTGACTGAGGAAATTTACTTTCAATTGAGTATAAGAGGAGACCTCCCTGTGCAGTTCCAAGCTGAAGGCTCTGGTTACTCAATCTACGATATAGACAAAGAGCTGGAGTAAGTCTTTGGATTACGTAAATTTTTTTGAGAAAATAAAAATAGAGCTAAGATTTGAGGTTAGAATTTTTTATTTTTGTACTGATTAATTTTCAGGATAGCCATGAGATTTACAGTGAGAAAGGCAATTTACTTCAGGTCTGTAAGTAATCACCAGAGGGAAAGGGATGTGGGGAGAAGTAGAAGAAGATATTGGGGGGAGGGGCGCTGGTAAATGGTGATCAAAGGAGAGTGGGCTTGGGGTTGTGAACACAGAATTTCAATATATGGATGATGTATTTTAGAATTGTATACCTGAAACCTATATAATTTTATCAACCAATGTTACCCTGATAAATTAAAAACAAAATCTTACACTTTGGAGTATTGAATTTCCCCAAGAGATAAGTTCTTCAAAATATTAAAGTCAGATGGCTTGTCTTTCCCTTTCTAGAGCTATGTCTTTTTAAAAAATAAGAGCATTCCCTTTCTTGGCCATAGCTAAAAAAGTTAAATTTTTAACGATTTGCAGTTTCTTAAGTTCAACTTTAATGTGACTACAAGTATCAGGAAAGTCACTACACAATTATGACAGTTTTTGTTTGCATTCATTAGACTTAAGTTCCCTGTTACTAATATTATGCACTAGTTTTCTTTATTGAAAATGTAGTAAAGAGCTTTCTGTTCACTAAGACTGAATATCATATTGCTGCAGACGACTAAGCTTATTCATTCACCAGCATTTATGTAGGGCCCACGAGGTGCCAGACATAAGGTAGGAGATGAGCACAGGTGAAAAACACGGCTGGCAGTTTCCCTGGTTACAAGGAGCTTGTACTTTTTGTTTATATATGTTCATTTGATGCTTTCTTCAGAAAAATAGTATTTTATTGTTGTTGTTTACTTTTTTCAAGGCCTCTAAATAGGTTTCTGTGTTTCATAACTGAGAAGTGACACTTCATTCTCGTCATAAATATAGTTCTGAAGATGTAACTCTTCAAATCACTTACTCAAATTTCTCAGTAGAGAGCTCTGCAGCAAGATCCTGTTGTGAAGCTCTTTTGACAGAGTGTAAGCATTCTTTAATAGAATGATAAAAATGGACAGCAATAGTAATCAAAATAAATTTTATCACAGAAGTCACAAAATGCGATTGATTTTTCCCCCCTCATTTTGAAAAACAAAAGAATGACATGACTATGTACATTACTGGGAAAACACCATGGGACTATCCACAGTTTATTTAAACATCCCAATTAAACAGCACAAATCAATGTTTCTTCTTACCCAACAGTACTATGGATTAGAAAGTTGTACAGGCTTAATATTATACCAGCTGCCAATAAAGGTAATAAGAATGATAAAATTAAAGTGAACTCAATCAGTGCTTATATCTAGTCTGAAAAATTTACAGACACTTTTGTAAGACTCGAGTGCTGAAATAATCCTACGTTGAGTGCCCCCCCTTGGTGAGGTATTGGTGATGTGTAATAAACTACTTGATTGATCACTTTCTCTCTATATAAACTTCAAATGAAACTACCCCTGGAATAAACTGCATCCACAAGTAGAGCTTCTTGACTTGTGATTTGTGGTGAAGAAGAAAGGCAAATGAGACAAGCCAGGAAGGCTGTGGCCTCAGAAAGCAATAGAAAAGGACAGAGCCTGGGCTCTGTAGATAAGCTTCATTTCCTCAGAGCTTTCTGTTAAGTCCTGCTATGTCTATTAGGGAACAGTCAAGCATACACTTATGGCCAGTGAAGACAGCCACCCACACACTTTACCCCTCACTAGTGAGAGGAAAGAACAGTCATTGCTGTCTGGGAGAATTTAACCTAACAACCCACCAATAAGAATGAGAACTATTAATACCTTACCTGAATATTACGACCCATGGTTTGTTTGTGTTTCTTATTAATTTTGATGGAGTTTACTCCTTAACATTGGTAGATTGTGTCATATGAATTCTGTAAGCTTATAAGGGAGCTTGCTAATTAACTTGTTTACTATTTTGCATCTCACTATTAGAAATATATGTGACAGACATTTTAGGTAAAGGCACAAAAAAAGAAGAAAATATTGCAAACGAAAATGTTGGAATAAAAATGTAATTTGTCATGAATGAAAGTCTAAGAGGAGTATTTTCTAGCAATAAATTAATGTATAAATAAAACTCTTTAATGCATTTCTTTATCATTTTTACCTGACCACAAAAGAACAAATTATATAACAAGTCTTTTTCTTCTGTCCACTTGATTTATCAACATGATAATAAACTGAAAATTTTCCCTAGTTGAGCCTTACCTAAGAATGGCATAAGTCATAATGTCAAGAAATGAAATTCCAAAAAAGAACCTAAATATTTATTCAGTCATAATTTTTCTGTGTTCATAAAAGGCAATTAAATACTGTGACAATCAAATGTCCTCATTATTTTTGATTCTTAATTAAATGAAAATTTATTCAGATACTAGAGATCCGGTGCACAAAATTCATGCATGGGGGAAGGGATCCCTCAGGCTGGCGTGCACCCTACAGGGATGTCTGACTGTGAATGTCAGACTGATTTTTTCGAGGCAGTAGTACCATTTCCCCCATTCAATGCATGGAAAAACTGAAGCAGAAAGAAATTAAGTAACTGGCTTTGTCACACAGTTATAAGTGTCAGAACCAGGGCTGACTACAATATATATAAGCCAGAGTCCATGCATGTAATTGCTGCATCACCCTGTTTTTTTCAGTGTTAAAATAGCCTTGCCAGGTTTTAATTTTTAAATCTAAGAGACTGTTCCCAATATGTAGTGTAGGATCCCAAGGCCTAGCCAGCAATCAGGGCTGATCTATGGGGTGACTGGTGGATGAGGTGATTAGGGGCGCCCTTGCTAGCAACTGCCTTGGCTGGTGACCTGGCGCTGCTTGCCAGCCAGCCCTGCCCACCCCCCCATTGCCACCACCAGTCACGTCCCAACAACCGGGGGCAGATCCTGCATTGTATGTCTGCCCCCTGCTGGTCAGTGCACATCACAGCAACTGGTCATTCTACTGGTCTTTCCGCTACTCGGTCAATTTGCATATTAGGATTTTATTATATAGGATTCCAGCAGAATGAAATATATTTTTCAGTATTCTGAGATGTTATTGACTCATTCTCCTATTTAGTATTATAAGATGTTAATTAGACCAAATACTGAAAATTCTCTTTCTCTGCCCTTAACCAAAGGATCAACAACTATGTACTAATTAAATATTCAACATTCTAGTTATTATGTAAAAGAGTTGTGCTGATAGTAGTCTCTTACTCCAGGAATTTAAAACACATCTGAACATTTTGATTACTACACCTCTTCCACTGGGCCTGGGAAGACCTTTTTACTGGTAAGGAAGACTTATCAAAGCTTAGGGGTTCAATGTCCCTAAATTCATCAAGGTCTTTCCACATGTTCCCATCCCAGCTTATTGGATCCCATTCTTTTCAAACATACCTCCACTCTAACTGTAGACACCCTGTGATGCCAAGAGTTCAACTTAATTCAGCCAGTGGCAGAATAATGTTTTGTGTTTGATTTCCAGCAATCTCAGCTGTATGGCTACAAGATAAAAAATTCTCTTTCAGGGCACACTCAGAAGCTCTTTGATCATTTAAGCAGTCCTAGAGTTGGTGATTTGAATCCCTGAGTTCAACATTTCCTTTCACCACTTTGTTTTGAGATATTAGGAGTAACCAACTAACATATATTAGTAAGTTTTCAAAAAATGTTCAAAGTATCACATTCAAACTCATTTAGATTCTTGCTTCTTATAAGTGGAGTGTCCAATGCAGATATTTTTGCATAAGTTTATAAACAGGTCAGCTATAGACTATCAGTGCATAGTGTCATTGGCATCTTTAAATATAAATAAATTAAAGAGCCAATTTCTGAAATCCCAGAACCAATTCAGAGAATACATACATAAAATTTTGCTCCTCTTTCAAAACATACTCCATATTAGTCAGGGTTCTCCAGAGAAACACAGCCAGTAAGATGGATAGATAAATAGATAGATAGGTAGATGATAGATAATGATGATGATGGTAGGTAGATAAATGGATAGATAAATAGATGATAGATAGATGATAGATAGGTGGTAGATAGATAGATAGATAGATAGATGATAGATAGATAGATAGATAGATAAGAGGAGAGTTATGAGAATTAACTCATTCTTTATGGAGGCCAAGAAAGTTTCCAAGTGAGAGAACCAGAAAAGTTGGTGGTGCATTTCAGGATGAATTCAAAGTTCTGAGAACCAGGAGCCTGATGTCTAAGGCGGGGGAATTTTGGTGTCCAAGCTCAATCAAATGAGAGCAAATTTGCCAGCCATCCCTTCACCTTTTTGTTCTATTCAGGCCCTCAGGGTATTGGATGCCATTCACTCTACTGAAGAGGACAATCTTCTTTATTCAGTCTACCAATCCAAATGCTGACCCCTTCCAGAGACACCCTTCCCTTCACACCCAGAAATGCTTACCAGCTTTCTGGACATCTTAGTCCAGTCATGTTGACACATGAAATTATCACAGTGGACAAATGTGTGTTTTTTAAATATATTTATGTTATGTTTTATATGTGCTTGGCACATCATAACTACTTCATAAATACATGCTGAATGGATAAATAAAATTTTAAAAAATACTGGCACATATTTCCTTTGCATTATTTTTTTGTTGATTCAAAATATCATTGCTTTTCATAACGTATTCTATATTTTCTTTATTTAAGTATCTATAACATAATGATACTTTTGCTTTCAAAAACAAAATTCCTAAAGAACATAATTAAGTGTTTCAAATTATTCAGTAGAAGTATGAAATAAAACATGTGATATTTAAGTGACAAATTTCTCAATTTTATGAGCATTATTGACATACGGATTCATCTTCAGGGTCAGAGTATATGAATTTATGAACCACTAAAAATGTCCACATGCATGGGGAGAGATACAGAAAGAAGGAAATAATATTACAAAAAAGATTAGTATTGTTAATATTATATTTTCTGAATGTCAAAAATACAGCAATTTAAATACAATAAATATTTTAACATAATGCAGTTCAAGGTGATCTTGATATTATTACAGACTATATTTAGATGATATTTCTATCTTGCTCACTGTATATATTTGGTTAATTCTTGATTGCAAAAGCAGATGGGGATGTTAAGATTTTATTTTATAGGAAATTAGACATACAAACATAACTCAAAATGTGTTTTACTTGTTTAGAAATGTACTCAACTTGAGATGTGACTAGAAGGCAAAATTATTTTGCTGATATTTCAATCTACTTATGACTCAACACATGTAGAGTGATGTAAGTGGCACTGCCAGATGTGACCAATTATCGCAAAATCACTTCCTTAATCTAGTAACTGGAAAAGTCCATAGCTAGACAGTTCTTCTATTCAATGTCTCAACCCCAATTTACTTTGGGAGCTGTTACCAAGCAAAGAATAATGTAACTCTGATAAATTGGGTTCTAAAATTTTAAAAGAAGAAAGTACTTTAAGATCATAAGCCCCATGTAGATTGATTCAGTGCTGGCTGAAAGTGAATTGGAATTTGGATTGAAACATTTTAAGAGCAACCTGTTAGAATTTTTTGAGAAAATAATATATTTATTACAAGATTGTTTTGAACAGACATTGGCTTAGAAATTATAGTCAATTAAAAAAATCAGGATGAGGTTTACATGCGACCATAAATTAAAAGTTAGATTAATACTTACTCTGAATTCAGTCATCACTGAGTCTTTATCCAAGACTCTTTAAAAGTGGAAATAAGTCTAATAATGACAGCTGCTGTGTGCCAGGGCTTGTTCTTTGGGCTCCATCTGCGGGTCCAGGTATTGTCTCAGCTCTAGTCTCATCATCTCTGTTGTCTTCTGTGCTACAGACCCAGAGAACTGTGTTTTCCAGACTCTTTGGCAGCTCAGCTACCAAGGAGGCTCTTTCCTAAGATTATAAGAGAGGAAAATCGGGAAAATAATGAGATTGTGGCACTGGGGAGCCAGCCCGGGCTCCAGCAGCACATGCTGTGGTTTGATCCAATGCAGCTACAGGAGTGCGGATCTTGGGTTTCTATGGACTTCCTGGTTGCTTTCCATGGCAAAAGCGACAGTTCTAACCTTAGCAACCAACCGCAGAAACAGTGCTCCAGTGGCTTCGTAGGAGAATGTGGTCCTGCTCTCCCTCAACCCAAGGGCAGTAGGAGTTTCCTGTAGTTACATCTCTGGTGTGTGTGTGTGTGTGTGTGTGTGTGTGTGTGTGTGTGTGTGTTTTAGCTATTTGAGTACATTTGCAATTAATTGATTCTCCCTTTTTTATTACCTAAAAAGGTTTCTATTTTCTTAACTCGACACAAAATGACCTACACATATTCACTCATCTACTCTCCACATGCAAGCTTCTAGAAGAGCTATTATCACTAACCCCATTTTACAGATAAGGAAACAGAAGAGCAGAAAAACTGAGTAACTTTCCAGAAGTCACACAGCTAACTGGTGAAGCCAGGACTTGAATTCAGACTATCTGTCTCTAGCATCAAGTCTTTGAACTGGTTTGCTATGCTGCTTAACCCAGAGCCTTTCTTTCATATCAGAAGGTTTGTTTAACTAGGACTGTCTGTGTGAGAATCTACATTGGTTAAGTGTTAGTTTAGAGAAAATTAAGTTTGCATCCTACAAAAATAAATTATGTTTGTACTAAGCAGTTGAATTTGCTAATCAATCCTCCTTGCTGTTACAATTTTATCATAAAATAACTAGTGTATATGATACATTTAAAATCACAATGATATACCACTTACGCTCACAAAGGTGGCTACAATAGAAAAAGACAGGCAATAACAAGTGTTGGTGAGGATGTGGAAAAAACTGATCCCTCACGCATTGCAGATGGGAATGTAATATAGCACAATTACTTTGGAAAATAGCATGGTGTTTTTTTCTTTTTAACAAGTTATTAAAGGTAAATTATCATATGATCCAGTCATTCCACTCCCAGGTATCTACTCCAAAGGAATAAACATGTATGTTCACACACAGACTTATATGAGAATGTTCATAGCAACACAATTCATAACAAACAAAATGTTTTAAAAATCTAAATGCTCATCCTGGCCAGTGTTCTCAGTGGTTAGAGCACCAGCCTTGCTCAGAATGGTGGTGGTTTGATTCCCGGTCAAGGGCAACCAATTGATGTGTCTCTCTCATATGAATCTCTTTCTCTCCCCTCCCCACCCTTCTCCTCTCACCCTTTTTCTTTCTCCAAAAAGCGATAGAAAAAAATATACTCTGGTGAGGATTAACAGCAACAACAAAAAGATGTGCAATATTTAAACAATGGAATATTATCCTATATAATAAAAGGCTAATATGCAAATTGTCCCCATGGGTGGGAGTTCGACCAACCAGGAATTTGATATGTGCTGACCACCAGGGGTCAGTGTGAAACATGCTGAGTGTCAGCAATGCAGCACTGGCAATGGGTAGCAGTGGAGACACTGCTGGCCCAGTGGGTCCTGGTGAGAATGGAACTGAAGCAGGTGTGTGTGCGGCGCCAGGCCAAGGCGGGTACAAATAGAGGCCCCAGCCAGTGGCGGCAGCAGGCAGCCTGAGGAAGGGAGCCCCCGGCCAGCAGCCAGCAGCCACTAGGTACCCTACCTGTGCCTGAATTTCGTGCACTGGGTCTCCAGTCTTTCAATAAAAAAGGAATAGAGTATGGATACATGCTTCACAGTGGGTGAATCTCTAATGATGATGCTAAGTGAAAGAAGCCAGATACCATCACATACTGTATGAGTCATTTAGATTAAAGGTCCAGAAAACACAAATATGTAGAGATAGAAAGTAAATCAGTGAATGCTTGCCTAGGTGTGGGAATAGTGAGTTACTTTGCAAATAGGCACAAGGGATTACTTGGAAGTATTAGAAGTATTTTAAAAATAGTTTGTGGTGATGGTTCCATAGCTGTTTTGATCTACCAATGTAATTGTACTCTTAAAATGAAGTTTATGGTATGTAAATTATAGCACAACAAAATTATTAAAATGTTATTTTGAATTATTTATTTGTGTAAGTAAAAATTAAATAATTTAGATAGAATAATTTTAAAATGCAAATTTTTTGTTCTGCACAAATCAACTGTTATAAAGTAAATTTAAAATTTTTAAACATAATTCTTTTTCTCTTTATAAATATATTTTATTGATTTTTTACAGAGAGGAAGAGAGAGGGATAGAGAGCTAGAAACATCAATGAGAGAGAATCATCGATCAGCTGCCTCTTGCACACCCCCTACTGGGGATGTGCCCGCAACCAAGGTACATGCCCTTGGCCGGAATCGAAACTGGGATCTTTCAGTCCACAGACTGACACTCTATCCACTGAGCCAAACCGGTTTCGGACATAATAATATTTTTGATAAAAGAGTATAGGTATGACATCCACTCAAAAGCAATAAAGGCATTTTATGATGAGATTATCTTCAATATACAGTAGGACAACATTTAGGTTTATTTTCATAGGAACATACTGTATTTCTTTTTTAAAATATATTTTATTGATTTTTTACAGAGAGGAAGGGAGAGGGATAGAGAGCTAGAAACATCAATGAGAGAGAAGCATCGACCAGCTGCCCCCTACTGGGTTTTTTCCCCCCAACCAAGGTACATGCCCTTGACTGGAATCAAACCTGGGACCCTTCCGTCCACAGACTGACACTCTATCCACTGAGCAAAACCAGTTTCGGCAACACACTATTTCATAGGAACACACTGTAATTGCCAATGATTGATAAATAAAAGATCAACTCAACAAAAAAATGAAATTCAAAACATTGAATTTGGTAAATTTCACTATGTCACTAATATATAACACAGATTTTCTATCAAACAACCAGGATACAGCAGCTTTAAAACCTGCAAATGCTCAATAATGAATAAGCTTTAGTGACTATAAGCAGTAAGTAATGGGAAAACATTATTATTAATGTAATTTCATTACTTTTTAAAAATAAAAATATTGCCAAAACTGGTTTGGCTCAGTGGATAGAGCGTCGGTATGTGGACTGAAAGGTCCTGGGTTTGATTCCGGTTAAGGGCACGTACATTGGTTGCGGGCCCATCCCCAGTTGGGGGTGTGCAAGAGGCAGCTGATCGATGATTCCCTCTCATTGATGTTTCTGACTTTCTATCCCTCTCTCTTTTCCTCTCTGTAAAAAATCAATAAAATATGTTTTAAAAAATAAATAAAAATATTTAAATTTTGAAGAAAGTATAAGAATTAGCAACAGACAGTTATATTAAAAATAGCTTAGCAATTTGGTCATTAATATGGTAATTAATTATTTAAAAATACCAAAATTATATATACTGAAATAGAAAACAGAATACAAGTGCACATTAAGTCAAATGTTTAATGTAAGAATTAAGTATGTGAGTAAAACTATGTGAGAATATTTTAAACATTTTTAAAAACTCAATGGTCTTATTAACCAATGTCACCCAAATAAATTTAATGAAAAATTCGATGGTAAGGACAAATAAATAAAACATGTTTTCATCTGTTAAGCAAGTACTAATTTAATGTACCCAATTATGCTATTAGTAGTGAGTTACTTAACTAACACATCTCACTATAACAGACAAAAAACAAAAATCTCTGAGAAACTACTTAAAACTTATATGGCACAAAGCTAGGTCTTGTTGAAATGCTGTGGTGAATACTGAAAAGCATATCTCTAGTTAAAAGAGCTTATTGACAGAATTTTTCAACCTCGTTACCCATTTATTCATCTATCTACATTGCAATTAAAAACCTTTTACAGTCCTACTAATTATTTAAAATTTTAAAATGAATGACTTCAAACCCATTCCTCAAGATTTGGAGAGTGAGTGGGAGGAGACATTTGTCTCACCCAAGTTCTCCACTCAGCAAGGGACCCACAGAAAATCTGTGCCTTCCGGCTTCCATGTCCCATTGTGAACCATTGCTTCCTGGGCTGCCCTCCAAGGTCTGGAGCTCCCGGCCATGATCTCCTTGATAGGGTGTTGCTCTCTCTGCACAGCCAAAGAGAACTTAAGGTAGGACCAGTTGTGTTGCTCTGTACCATTCATATTTATCTGATATGATGCTTCCAGATTATTTTGATTCAGATCAAAGTCATATGCTCTGATAACATCAAAAACACCAATCTAAATTATATAAATTTCTTTTTTAAGTTTGTTTCTCATATTCCCTCTATTGTTTATATTTTAAACTTTAAGGATTACCTTATTAAACATTTACCTTATTAAAATGTTTTAAATTTATGTATTTAAAACAACACATTTTTACTATATAAAATACTAAATAGATTTTTGTTTTGGTTAATAATTCTTTTTTCATTACAATATTTTTTAATTACATTTTCTCCTAATAATTTATGATTATTTTTTGTATTTGGCTTTTCATACATTGGTATGAATATCCAGTTGTAATTTATTGAAAAGAACATTATTTCTCCATTGATTTGAAAATCTATACTATTTGCTTAACTTTCATAAATATGTAAGTATATGTAGTCCCATAATTAGCTACTATGTTAATTTGCCAGTCTGTTATATTAAAAGGAAGGTCTGTTGTGGTAACTGAGACTTGACCTTTGTGGTTTCATGCCCGGCATGACTTTCTTTTTTTTTTTTTTTTTTCTTTTTTTTTTTTTTAAATAAATCTTTATTGCTCAGATTATTACAATTGTTTCTCCTTTTTCTCCCCCATAGCTCCCTTCCACCTGATTCCCACCCCACCCTCTGCCCTTACCCCCTCCCCCCACTATTGTCCTCATCCATAGGTTATACAATTTTAATCCAGTCTCTTTCTGCACCCCACACCCCTTCACCCTGATAATTATCTATCCACTCCCTTTCTTTGCCCCTAATTCTATTATATTCACCAGTTTATTCTATTCCTGAGATTTTTAATTCACTTGACCTTCTTCCTCTTCTTAAGTAATACCTTTCAGCATTTCATATAATACTGGTTTGGTGGTGATGAACTCCTTTAGCTTTTTCTTATCTGTGAAGCTCTTTATCTGCCCTTCAATTCTGAATGATAACTTTGCTGGATACAGTAATCTTGGTTGTAGGTTCTCCCTATTCATCACTTTGAATATTTCTTGCCACTCCCTTCTGGCCTGCATGGTTTCTGTTGAGAAATCAGCTGATAGCCGTATGGGTGCTCCCTTATAGGTAACCAACTGCTTTTCTCTTGCTGCTTGTAAGATCCTCTTTTTGTCTTTTACCCTTGGCATATTGATGATGATGTGTCGAGAAGAATTTTTCTTTGGATTCCTCTTGTTTGGGGTTCTGTAGGCTTCCTGTACTTGCAAGTCTATTTCTTTCACCAGGTGAGGGAAGTTTTCTGATATTATTTCTTCAAATATGTTTTCAGTATTTTGCACTCCCTCTTCTTCTGGCACCCCCATAATTCTGATGTTGGTGCGCTTGCAGTTGTCCCAGAGGCTCCTTACACTATCTTCAACTTTCTGGATCCTCTTTTCTTCTTCCTTCTCCAGTGGAGTGTCTTTTGGCTCTTTGACCTGATTCTTGTGTTCTTCCATTCTGCTGTTGGATCTCTGCATAATATTTTCCAATTTAGTCAGTTTATCTATACTTTTTAGTTGGGTCTCATGAAGTTTATCGAGCTTTTCTAGGATATTGTTGCATAACCTTAGAACCGTAGTTCTGAATTCTATATCCTCCATCTCTTTTGTTTGAGATCTATTTCCTTGTCTCGGCATTATCACTATTTTTCAGAGTTGGTAGGATGGCTTTGTGTGTTTGGTGTCCTATATAGCACAGTGGGTCAGCCTCCTCAGTTACCTGAGGTAGACACTCTTGGTGATCCCCTTTGTGGACTGCGTGCACAGCCTTGTTGTAGCTAAGTCTCTATTGTTGTGAATTGACCTTCAGGCCAATTGAATGTGGGTATCAGCTGTGTCTACTATGGGATAACTTCTGTATTGGAGACAGTCTTATAGGATCAGACTTGAAAAACTGCAGAAACCTCTGCTCAGCTTGGATGGGGCGGAGTCTCAGGGCTGAACTGACAGTCTTGGCTTCTGCCCTGCCCTTGTGCACTCGCCTGAGTTTCCGTCTGACCGGCCCAGTTTCCCCAAGCAAGAGCGTGGGTGCCGCAGGGGCTCATCCGGACTTGGGCTGGTCTCTGTAGTCTGGAGCTTCTGACTCCTTCCGCTACAGAGAGGCCGCCACCTTGTACAGAGAGGCAGCGGCAGCCTCTGCGGTTAGACCTGGAGCTTCTGGCTCCTTCCGCTCCGGAGGGGCGGCGGTCAGACCTCAGCGCGTACTTGCTCGCGCGCGAGGCTATAGACCCTGCAGACTGCGACTGCGGCTCCCAGTCCCCGGTCCCCGGTCTCTGGGTCTCTGAGTCTCTGGGTGCCTTTCTCTGCAGTCCAGACTCCACCCGTATGAGCCTGGGACCACGGAATTTCAGCCGGGGCTGGGGTTCAGTACAGTCCGAAAGGGTTCCGTGCAATCGGGGATTCCTCCCCTCCCGCCGCCAGGCAGGTATTCGGCGGCCGCGTGCGCGAGCGTCTCCCTACCTCAGCGCTTTTCGGCTCCCAGTCTGATCCGTGAGCCTCTCTCTTTCTTTCTAGTTGTAGCTATTCCACTCCGCCAGCTTTCCTGAGGTTTTGGTGAAGTCCTTTTTGATTTTAGTTGTTTTTTTAATTAAATTGTTGATGAGGCGGCAGCTTAGGAGACTGCCTAGGCCGCCATCTTGGATCCCGGCATGACTTTCTTAACCTCTGCTCTTCCCATATATAAAATATTTTCCCCTCGTCACTGAGACAGAAGCTGGTTCTCTACAGTCATTTTTAGTCAGGATTATTGAACTATTTCAGACCCTTTGTATCCCTAAAGATCCCTGAAGACACGTTAGGGCAGGCATTTGATTATTCTGGAGGTTAGCAAAGATCATAAAAAATTAAAATTACTTTACTGTTATATAAAACCTAAAATCACTTAAAAAAACTATGTAGCCTTTACACATTTTAAAAATTTACATCTAAAAACTTCAATTTTAAATAGTCAAACTTGTATGGAACAAAAGCATTTTATTTTAAGGAAAATTATAACACCACATATTTAAATAATTGTAAGGGAATCTAATCACATAATTTAATACTCAAAAAATAACTTATTTAAAACTATATAAGTAGGTCCTGTCTTTTTTTAACAGTCATAGAGTTTACATTTTTATATCAATTTCCCTTCACAATTGTGCCATATTTTTCTGCAACAAAATACATTAATTATAAAAAATCTAAAGCCGAAACCGGTTTGGCTCAGTGGATAGAGCTTCAGCCTGGGGATTGAAGGGTCCCGGGTTCGATTCTGGTCAAGGGCATGTACCATGGTTGCAGGCACATCCCCAGTAGGGTATGGATAAGAGGCAGCTATCAATGCTTCTCTCTCATTGATGTTTCTAACTCTCTATCCCTCTCTCTTCCTTTCTGTAAAAAATCAATAAAATATATTGAAAAAAATTAAAGAATGTCATAATTATAGACTCCCAGTATTTTAAAAAAATCAAGATTGAGTAATCATTCAGTTGCTCCTAGTATGCAGACACCCAAATAACAAAATATTTTAAATGTTTTGATATAAATAATTGTTAAACATAAAAAGTCAATTTCTTTGGAAATGAGTTTACTAATGAGATGAGTGCAGCTGTATTCTTTCCAATTTAATTAGTTAATGTATCTATGAATAGCAATTATTTCCACAATGAGAAAGTGTTTGTTTAAAATCTATTATTTTCCAATTCTGTATTTTTATTAAATTTTCCAATTCTTTATTTTTGTTAAATTGCTCTTGCAGACAAATCATATCTCATAAGTGGATGGAAATGAACAAGAATTGTTATATAGCAAAATAATTCCATTCTTAAATCTGTATTTATGTTAATTGCTAAAAATAGCATAGTGATCTACCATTAAAAAATACTTTAAGTCAGTAGCCTGCAAACTCATTAGTTAACATAGCCAAATATCAACAGTACAATGATTGACATTTCTTTTGAGAGCCAAATTTTTTAAGCTTAACTTCTTCTAACACCACTTCTTCAAAATAGACTTGCCCAGGCCATGGTATTTTGTGGAAGAGCTACACTCAAGGGCCCAAAGACCCGCATGTGGCTCGTGAGCCATGGTTTGTCGACCACTGTTTTAAGTGTCTAAGGATATTGAGCACCTTTTTGAATACTTATGTTCATATGTATATAATTTTTTGAATGTCCATTACAGTCTTATTGTCTCATTTAATTGCTTTTCTTTTCTTTTGTCTTTCCTTGTCCTGAATATAAGTTCTTTTTAGATGTGCGTATTGAAGATATATACTCTATAACTTGCTTT
The DNA here is from genome assembly GCA_963924515.1 of Vespertilio murinus. NCBI lineage: Eukaryota > Metazoa > Chordata > Mammalia > Chiroptera > Vespertilionidae > Vespertilio > Vespertilio murinus. Next base: position 130,270,853 of record OZ004707.1, on the reverse strand, counting down.
TCACTTTTCAATGGTGTCTGTTGAGAAGCTCAAGTCATTCTTTTTAATTTAATGAAGTATAATTTATCAACTTTTACCTTAGCAATAATTATTTTGTGTCCTATTTAAGAATTTTATTTAAATTGGGCCAAAACAAACTTAGGTATCTTCAAAAAATATTAATACCAAGTACAGTAGCTTTTATTCTAGTAAATACTATTGTGTGTTTATGTTATTTCTAATTCTATTATTTTTATAATGCCATAGAGCAGCACCATCTGATAGAATTTTCTGTGATGATGGATCTATTCTATGTATTCACTGTCCAATATATCCAATTCCAGTTGACTCCTATTTTACTTTGAGAAACTCAACTAGCAACAGTTTAGGAATAAGGAAACAGGCACAGAGATGAGTAACTTGTCCACCATCATGGTACTGCTACTGAGCATAAGCTGATATCAGATCTGGTTTTCTTTTGAAAATGATATGGGTTTTACAAAAATGAAACCGCCATTCATTTTTTAAAGAAGAGATTATTGCCCTGAGATACAAAAATAAACCCAACAACAACTAGTTAAATTAAAAGAAGTTGACATAAAGATAAAAATTGAAGCCATATCTTTCCTATGAAGTCCTGATAACAGACAAGCTCAATTGCTTTTTATTATTACAACCCCGTTTGTACTTCTTCTTCTTCTTTTTTTTTTTTTACAAGAGAGGAAGTGAGAGGAATAGAGACTTAGAAACATCTATGAGAGAGAAACATTGATCAGTTGCCTCTTGCACACACCCTGCTGGGGATGTGCCCGCAACCAAGGTACATGCCCTTGACCAGAATCGAACCTTGGCCCTTGCTGTCTGCAAGCCGGCACTCTATCCACCAAGGCAAACTGGATTCGACTGTACTTATTATTTAAAACAGCTAATTAATACTGCATTATAAATTGTCATATTTTCTAATTCTCTAAAAAACAGAAATTGTACTAGTTAAGAGTGGCATTATTCCCTTGTTTATTGGTTTTTCACATGCATTTTTTTTTTCATTTTTCTAATCTGTTTGGAAACCATGTAGGCTCTGCTCATTTTCAGGTCCCACTAATTACTTGTTATTTCCACTTGGAAATATCCAATGGTTCTAAGTTGAATCCTCTTAGTGCCTTCTACCTACCAGCACCCCCTTTCTGCCCTCTCCTTGTTTTGTAATCCTTATCCTAGTGAACACTATCCGTCAGTTTCCCATACCAGAAACCTCACCCATCACACTCAATCCTGCAGTGTCTATTCTCTAGACGTCTCATGTCTTCCTCATCTTTTTTCATCCTCATGCAGTACTGTTAGATGAGGATTGTAATCTCTTTTTCTGGGTTATCACAAAATTCATCTAACGCCAGTGGTCGGCAAGCTCATTAGTCGACAGAGCCAAATATCAACAGTACAACAATTGAAATTACTTTTGGGGGCCAAATTTTTTAAATATAAACTTAAACTTCTTCTAACGCCACTTCTACAAAATAGACTCGCGCAGGCCATGATATTTTGTGGCTGAGTAACACCCAAGGGGCCAAAGAGCCACACGTGGCTCATGAGCCACAGTTTGCCAACCACTGGTCAAACCCGTCTTTCTCTATTAGTTTTGTCTTTTTTTCCAGTGTATTTTTCACCATGCTCCAAAACTAGCCTTCTGGTATTCAAATAACAATGTAGATTCAAAATATTTCCAAAGAATATATTGTAGCCCATTGTGTTCCAGGCACCCTGTTAGTTGCAGAAAATACAGCCTTAATCAAAGCTCAGGAGTTAAACCCTCCTCCATTAGCTATTAGTCCAAGTCCAAACTCCTAACTGCCTTTTATTACTTGCCTAATCCCTTTCCTGTAGAACAAAGAGAGCATTCTTGTCTCTTTCTCCCCCTCTGTGTATTCTCTATTCCCACCTAAAGTTTCTCTAATGCTTTACAGGTTTTGATGCCTCTGGAATTTGATATGTACTTTACATTGCCAAGAGTGTCTTTGCCTTTTCATTTCATCCCACTGCATATAGCGAGATAATAACCAATATTCTTTTGAACTCAAATGTCTCTTTTTTCAAAAGTCCAAGAGAAATAAAACCACTTCAAATGGCTGTAGAACTAATGGTAGAATTTTAATTAAGTAACTCGAGGAAGTTTAATGATTGAAATGTTTTTCTTTTCTTTTCCATATTAAATGCATTAGCATCCAGTAGAACATTTTCCACTAATAATATAAAAAATAATAAACTGGATTTTTATGAGGAATTCATATCTCCCAAAGCAATTGTATACTCATAAATTTTTCCATATTCTGGTAAACTAATTTCAAAATATTAAAAGGTCATAAAACTTGACTTTCGTGTGATTGAAATAGTAGGAATTTCACTGTTAGGGGTGACTTCCATTTACTTTTATGTGTAAAAATTTAAGAAACACTAATAAAGCAATGCTTTTAATGTTTCCTTTAAAATAGTACCTTTCTGTTTAACAATGAGAATAATTGCTATGTGCACAGCGGGAAAATGCCAGGGAATATTCAAGCAGAAAGGAAAATTAGCATAAACACAATATTATATTTCATTTGAGAGCTTTTATTGATTGAAGGAAAATGAAAAGAAAAGCAGAAAGAAATGACAGGGTTGTCTTAGTAACAACTATCATTTTACATGATTAGCTGTCTGCTGCTACATTTAATAACTTGAGGGCAATAAGGAAAGAAGCAACAAAGAATGTTAATATTATCTAATGCAAATGAGTCAATTTTGAGTTTTTACTGTTATTTGTATGCTTGATTAACTACATTAATATTAATTCATATATTTAGAAATTAATAGTATGTTAGCCTCTAACATATTTTTGCTTTACAATTAACTTTTCAATTTTAAATTAGCATTTGAGAATATCATTAGTCCTTCTGTATTCACAAATTCAATAATATTTATTGCTTGCTTCTATTATATTATATTAAGGAAGAATCTGAAGATTACAAAGAAAAATATGAAGTTTTTTACTCTTAGAGAAATTAAAATCTTTAACAGAGAAACACAAAAATTAACAGTTGCAATTCACTGTGATGTTTTCTGAAATATATTAACTATAGAATGTTAATACTATAGTCAACAGAATATCTCTGATATGTTCCAAACCATACCAGGTATTTTTAAAATATATTTTATTGATTTTTTACAGAGAGGAAGAGTAGAGGGGTAGAGAGTTAGAAACATCGATGAGAGAGAATCATCAATCAGCTACTTCTTGGATATCCCCTACTGGGGATGTGCCCGCAACCAATGTACATGTCCTTGACCGGAATCGAATCCAAGACCTTCCAGTTCACAGCCGACACTCTATCCACTGAGCCAAACCGGTTTTGGCTATACCAGATATTTTTAAATTTATTATTTCATATGTTAATTTTAACAATCCCACGTATTACCTGGTATTTCAATGTCCAGAGGAAAATCTAGGGCAAGTATTTTGTGTGAGACCCACAAGCATAAGGCAGCATAGCAAGGATGATACAGATAGAGAGACAGGTGGGGAACTGCTACAAATGTCCTTATATTTCATTGCTTTACTATTGTGTGTTTTGAATATTATTTTTGTGTTTGCATTCACATAAAAATTATTCTTTAAACTGTAATTCCAAAGTTGCACCATATTTAGTCATGTGATATAAACTTTCTCAAAACATCTATGCCTTAATCCTGGCCAGGTAACTCACTTGTTGTTCCTTATGCCAAGGTTGGGGGTTCAATTTCCAGTCATGGCACATAAAAGAATTGATTAATGAATGCATGAATAAGTGGAACAATGAATCTGTGTTTCTTTCTCTCTAAAATCAAGAAAAAATTTAAAAATAAAATATTTCTTGCCACCTACATGGGAATTCCTTAGTATGTATCTTTCTTAGGGGGTCTAGTTGAATTTAAGTTCATGATCACTTTGTCATTGGCAATTGGAATTTACATTTTAGATGCTGGATATGAATATTGTGAAATCATAGTCATTAAATAATTAAATTGAAAACAAAGGATTTCTATTGAAAAGGCAATGTGTTCACAGTTCTTCTTAAAGAAAATTGAGGCATTCGCCTTTGATATGAATCATTCCTCCATGGCTTTAATTGGTGAATATATAAGATGTTTTGTGTAAAAAATAGAAACTATGTAGAATTTCTAAATTTTAAAGGAAGAATTAAGTATTTCAAGCTCAGTGTTTAGCTAACATTCTTAATACAATATCCACCTTAGGAGAAACTGTTAAGCCATTTAATATTGTTTAAAATCTAAATTCATACTATTTTTTTTCATAAATATCCAATAGTTATTTGGTTTAGTAGTTGCCAATTTCCTTAATATTTGAGCCTCCAGTAACAGCAGAGGGAGCTAACAGTGTATTCTTTTGAGATTTGCTAACTTACATGTTTTATTTCTATTGCTCAAAGGAGAGATTATAAAACTAAGTTGTTGGTTTTTTTAAAAGTAATTTACATAAATATGTAATAGAAAATATAATTTATAGACTGTCTTGTAGCAATAAACCAGAGAAAAATAAATCTGACAACTTTACTGCAACTATGTTCATTAAATTCAGTTTTATACTTTTAACTGGAACTGCTCCCAAGTGTTATCCTAATCCTAGATTTATGTGTGTTGCTCAGGCCATTTTCCTGAATTCCAGACTTTGATATATAGTCAGTATCCATCCTTAGATACCGAATAGACATCTCACCCAGTCCAAAGTAATCTTCCCCTCTCCACATTTTCCCCATCCTCTTTGAGAGCAATATCATCCATATAGTTGCACAGGCCAAAAGCCTTAAAGTTATTTAGACTTATCTCCTTCTCCTAAATCTTAGATCTAATCCATCACATAATTTAGTTGAATACTCATTTTAAATATATTTTGATTTATTTTCAGAGGGGAAAGTAGAGGGAAAGATAGACACATCAATGATAAGAGAAAATCATTGATGGACTGCCTCTTGCACAGCCCACATTGGGGATTAAGCCCACAACACAGGAATGTGCCCTCACCTGTAATCAAACTGTGACCTCTTGGTTCATAGGTTGACGCTCCACCGTGGAGCCACACTGGGTGGGCATTATTGAATACACATTCAAAATGTTTTCAGAGTCCAAACACTTGCCAACATCCTTATGCTACCACTAATCTCATTTTTTATTTAGATTATTGCAAGACCCTCCTAAACAATATCCTGGATTTGTTCTTTGTAAACCACTTTGCTATTCTAGTTTCAGTACAGTAGCCATGATAATATTATAAAACAAAAGTATGTACTAGAAATTATGTGCTAGAAACTAATTCCAGCATACTATCTAATAAAAAAGTAATATGCAAATTAACCATCACTCTGCTACACCCACAAGCCATGCCCACCAGCCAATCAGGAGTGAATATGCAAATAAACCTAACCAAGATGGTTACCAACCACAAAGAGCAGAAGGGAGGCTTGTGTTTCCCCGGTAATGGAGGAAGCCAAGCTTTCCACCTGCTCTTGCCAGCCTGGGCCTCCACTCAAGGCTACAAAGTATCAATTTAAGAAGGTAAACAAATTAAAACAGATATGGCAGTAGCCACAGAGCAAGAAAGAGATGATGTTCGGTTTAGGCTAGGGTTACCCCCGGCGATGGAGGAAGCCAAGCTTTCCACACACCCTGGCCAGCTCAGGCCTTCACTCCAGGCTACAAAATTTCAATTATAAAAGATGCATAAATTGCAACAGAAATGGCTGCAGACACAGAGCAAGCAAAATGCCTGGCTCTGCTTCAGGCTACAAAACTTCAATTATAGAAGATAAATAAACCACATATAGCAGGGCCTCTGCTTGGATTGATGGCGGTGTGGCCAGCCTGCAAACCACCACAGGCACCTCGCCCAGGCTGCCCCACTCCCTAAGGGAACTCCCACCCTGATCTGGGACATCTTTTAGGGCAAACCAGCTGGCCTCCACCCGTACACCAGGACTCTATACTATCTAATAAAAGAGTAATATGCAGATTGGCCATCACTCCAACACACAAAATGGCTGACCCATGTGGTCAAAGATCTTGCCCCCCAATGTGGACATAAGATGGCCATCAGGGGAGGGCAGTTGGGAGGCACCATGCCTGCAAGGGAGTGCAGTTGGAGGTGATCAAGCCTGCAGGGGAGGGCAGTTAGGGGTGACCAAGCCAGCAGAGGAGGGAAGTTGAGGGCGACCAGGCCTGTGAGGAAGAGCAGTTGGGAGGGAACCAGGCTGTAGAAGGCCACCTGAGAAGACACATGGACATTCTTTAGATTGTTGTTGACTGGGCCCAGGATATTGGCAGAATCATGTCAGTTGCACTCCCGCCCTGCGAGTACGGAGATGTTCTTAGTTCCTGGCTTGTGTTTGTCCAGGAAGAATGAGTGGATGGGACCTGGGCCCTCCCAGGCTCCTTGTTTTCTTGTGAAACCCCCTTGTTGGATCAGAGTATAAATAGATGTGCTGCGTGGCTCAGGAGGTCGTCGTCTGCCTTTCCAGCAGAGGAGGTCGGTGGCCCTCCCAGATCCCAGCTTAAAATTTATTTCTGTGTATTCTCTCTTTATTTCTCAATCCCTGGCCACCTCAACTTAGAACTGGTTTGTTCATCTCTTTTTCCACGCGGGAAGTGGGAAAGAGAGATCCCCGCCAGATCAGGCCCCTGCACCAGGCCTGCGGGGAAGACAGTTAGGGGCAAACAGGCTGGCAAGGGAGCAGTTAGGCATCAATCAGGCTGGCAGGGGAGTGGTTAGGGGGTGATCAGGCTGGCAGGCAGAAGCAGTTAGGGGCAATCAGGAAGGCAGGCAGGCGATCAGTTGGGAGCCAGTGGTCCTGGATTGTAAGAGGAATGTCTGCCTACCCAGTAGGGATCAGGCATAAATAGGCAGTTGGACATCCCTTGAGGGGTCCCAAATTGTAGAGGGTGCAGGCTGGGCTATGGGACATCCCCCACCACCGTGCATGAATTTCGTGCACCAGCCTCTATTGTCATATTAATGCAAAAAAGTCCTCAAAAGGTTGATGGACTTCTATATTCAGCAGGGCTGAAGATAAATATTATTGTATCTAGGCCTGCTGGAGTAGCCAAAAGCATTTCCCCAAACCTGAAAATCTGCATATATTATTGCCTGCTATTGGAATAGTTGAAGGCAGTTCCCCCAAGCTGTCAATACCTACTGTATACCATACCTTACCTTTGCTATGTATATCTGCTTTGCTTTAAGGCAATTTGTGTTAATAAAAAGCTAGGGGTCCAGAAATTCAAGAACTTGATTACTGAAGCTAGGTCTCCTGTGGCTCCCCAAAATGCCTTCCAAATTTATATTTCATGTCTAGTCTCTTTATGAATTTGCATGTCAGCCCTTTCTCCAGGCCTTTGAACCCAGGCCACATAGACTGTGGCCTCACATATATGTCATGTCATTCTTGTTTTTTTAAAACCTTACAATGTTTCCTCGTTTCACTGAGAATAAAAGCTCACATATTTATAACGGCCTATTAGAATTTGTGCCTTTTCTCACCCCCTTACCAGTTAACACTCTGGCCACATCACCTGCTACTCTGCCTTATTAGTTAACAAGCTGATATTCCAACATTTTCACTTTCCACCCAGGTGTGTTCCTGGTGTAGGACCTTGGCATTAAATCCTTCCTTTGTCTGGAAAGCCTTTCTCCCAAAGACCTACACAATTAGTTAATGGAGTTATTTACTCATTTCTTCTTCACTAAAATATCATCTGTCTATGAGGCAGATCCTGAGAAACCCATATAAAATTACAATCCAGCTCCCTCTTCCCTCTTGATCACTCTTATCCTACTTCATTGTTTTTTATAGTTTATATCATTTTTTTAATATACTACATGGTTGTCTTATTCATTATACATAGATCCTTCCTAAAATGTAAATACCAAAGGACAAAGACTTTAAAAAACCTTTGATGTAGCTCAGGCATGTAAAATAATTCCTTTCATATAAAAGGTGATAAAAAATGTTGGTTGAGTCAATATATAAATATTAAACATTAATTTTGAATACATTTATGGTATATATTCTACTGTGTATTTTCATTACTGTGCTATAATAGTCATCTTTTCATCTAATATGCCAAGGTTAGAACCTCAAAAATAGTCTTTTTGAGCATTATCAATTTTATGTATTTTTATATGTATTTATGACTAATAAAGCATAGTGGGTATTTAACAAATGAAAACTGCTTTATAGTATAATGTTCTTTGAACAGAAGGGTGCCAACGCTTTGTAATAACTTTCAGTAAAGAAATGCAATGTTACTTTTTCACTTGAAAGGTTTTATGATAAAAATAATGAGTTCACATATCAATTTTACCTTAGTTCCAATTTCCATAAAATAATAAGGTTAATGTATTATGAAAATCAGAGCAGTCTGCTGGTATTTAAGTGGCATTTTGGACTAGCAAGTATCTTATTGCCTACTGTAACTGAGAAATAACAAATCTTAACTGTTTGGTTGGCTTAATGAACATATTAACACTAAGGTTAAAGCATTATTTTTATCTAGGCTATAAAAAAACATGATTAAATCTGTTTACTATTCAAATAATTGAATTGCTTTCCTCCGCTCTCTGAAGAACAAAATCCAAAGTAATGTGTACGGCTTCTATCAAACTGAAATGTGTTTCTTTCTGAAATACATCAAGCATGTTCACACCTAGGAACCTTTGAGTAAGCTGCCATTTCCTTTATTTAAATACTAGAGGCCTGGTGCACGTAATTGGTAAATGGATGCAGTACCTAGGCCTGGCTGATGATCAAAGCATGAGCATCTGGCATGGAAGGGCAGGTCCCAACTGACCTCTGGGCTCTGGGCAGCACCTGGACCCCCTGGCCCCTGAGCACCCCCCTCCACCTGAGTCCTCAGGTCCCCACCTGGCTCCCTCAGTGCCTGGGAGCCTGGCAGTGGCCCTGTCCCCTACTGTTTCAAGTTGATTGATGGGGCAATTGGGCCATGCTTGCACCCACCTTGGCTTGACACCACCAGCTCACCTGCTCCACAATCCCACAGCAGCCCCACTCTCTTCTGGGCCCATCTGGCCCACAGTGCCTCCAATGCTGCCTACTGCCTACATTGTGTCACCGATGCCTGCTATGTTCCGCACCACCCCCTGGTAGTCAGTGCACATCATAGTGAGCGGTCGAATTCCCAATCATGGGGACAATTTGCATGTTAGGCTTTTATTATATATGATTTTCTGAAGGCAAAGCCCATCAGCTGTGCATGAAAATCTAGTCTCCCTTTCTTCAGAATTTTCAGCTTCCACTACAGTTAGGTATGACATACAGTAAGCTGAAGAGATGTGTACTGCTATTAGGTCTGGCATACAAAACTTTCCACACTCACCCTTCTATGTTCTTCCCCTTTAGCTGCTGCGAAGGAGTGTGCCCTAGAGAATCTTGGAAGGCATGAGTTAAAAATGCTAAGTAACCATAGTCTGGCCCAAATAATTGTGTGCAGAGACTGCTTTGATGAGTGAAAATCTACCCTACATTCATAGCCCATGGGAAGAACAGTACTGTGGTAAAGAAAGACCAGAAGTGAGGCAGGGGCTGGTGGAGGGAGGGAAAGGAGGGAAGTGGGGAATATCTGTAATACTGTTAACAATATGATTTTTTAACACACACACACACACACACACACACACACACACACACAAATCTCAAACAAAGAAACAAAATGAAACAAAAACTCTATCCTACATGCTTACATATGAAAGAAATAAACTTGCTTGATAATCATTAAATGGAGTTGTTACTATTTGTTAAGGATTTTTAGCATACCTTAACCCATGACTAACAAACACTAGATTCCTACAGTGATTAAGTAGGTGAGTTCTATAATTTTTAAAAAATATATATTTTATTGATTTTTTACAGAAAGGAAGAGAGAGGGATAGAAACTGAGAAACATCGATGAGAGAGAATCATCGATCAGCTGCCTCTTGCATACCCCCTACTGGGGATGTTCCCACAACCATGGTACGTGCCCTTGACTGGAATCGAACCCGGGACCCTTCAGTCTGCAGACTGATGCTCTATCCACTGAGCCAGAACAGTTGTGGCAGAGTTCTATAATCTTTACTCCACTCACAAGGTAGAACTGGAACCCTCTGCCCACCACTAAAGTATCTAAATTTATTCCCCAGAGTAATTACAATATCCAGTGGTACATATGTATATATTTGTCTTCTCTTAAAATGCCACTGTTTGAGAAATAAATATTTTATTTATTTCAGAGAGGAAGGGAGAGGGAGAGATAGAAACATCAATGATGAGAGAGAATCAATTATTGATCAGCTGTCTCTTGAACACCCCCTACTGGGAATTGAGCCCACAACCCAGGCATGTGCTCTTGTCCAGAATCAAACCCAGGACCTTCAGTCCATAGGCGAATGCTCTATCCACTGAGCAAAACCAGCTAGGGAAAATTTTCACTTTTAAAGAACAAGGATTGAACCCTTTCTATTCTTGGTGTCAGATATAAAAATGTAGAAGACTAAGTCCTGAAGCAATGTATATTGTTTCATCAAATTAATAAAGACATGAGTGAATGAATTAGTGGCCTCAGAAATAATGCATGCATCATTCAGCCCAGCAATAATATTTTTATTAAAATATGAAGTACTTTAAACATTTAAAAATATTTAAAAATATGAAGTACTCAAATATTAAAAAATTAAAAATGATTTTCTTATTTTTTTCCTTGCCCACTTTTCCTTTATCAGTCACATTGACATTGAATCTATTTCAACCACATGAATTTCTTTAGAGGTAATGTTAATCTTTAGTGGAAAGGTGTCACTGTTATTGGGGAAAAATATAAATAAAATCAAAGAAAACAAATCTAAAATAGATCATTCAACCCACCAAGTAACCACCACCATGAACAACAAAACAGAAATCCCACACTGATATATCTGGGTGAATATGATGCTTTTTAAGAATCCCAATAGTTACATTACAGATTATTAAGGATTTTTAGAAGTTCATCTTATCAACTAATGGTTATGTTTTCCCAAAGAATCATCATTTATTATCAAATACAAGAAAATGTAGTAGCTTACAAACTGGAATAAAAGCCATTTTATTCAAACTACCAATTGTCTCTTAATTACAGGAGAGATGCTTTAAATTTGTGCTAGAAGTACACAGCAGTTAGTACAGTAAAGACACAGCTTTTGAAAGGTCAATTGTTACTGTGTACATGCAAACCTTAATAAAATTGCATTGCTCATTCACTGGTAAGGGTTAATTAGTTAAATCTTCAGTGCTACGTAGTAATTTTCTAACATGTCACACTATTCAAGTTCACACAATACAAAGCAATTTCAAAGCAGTAGAAATGTCACACCATAAAAGCTAAGTCAAATTCAATAATGCCTATCATTTTCTTCTAAAAATAATATATAACTTTGGCTCAAAACTTAACTTGTGCCTATTAAATCACGCTATATTGAAAAAACAAGTATCATAAGAACACAAAGAAAGGATGATATATCAAGAGTAGAACTAGCAATTAAACATATTGTACAACAGCCATTACAAAACTAGATGGTTCCAGAATATTGTAAATCACAGAAAAGTGTTGTATCAAAGCAGATGGAATATAAGGCAATATAAATATGGAATAAGAAGTTCAGTTGGAAACCAGTTAATTATTTTTCTGTTCTATACTTTGAATTTTAAGGTGCTTTTTTTTTAAAATCTGCAATTAGGAGAATTGTGCAATATTTTTCAATTATTTGTTTTTTTTCAAAAGTCATATCTTACATTTAGAGTTTCAATTATCCAGGTAATTTCATATCAAGGGATAACACAATTCAAGAATTATCCATAGTTTTATTGCCACTCTTTATTTCCCTTTTCCACAGGCCTACTTTTTTTTGGTCTGCTTGCTAACATTTCATTAGAATTCATTTAAACATAAAAACACTCAATTAGCTTGTGTATAATGAAAGGGAATATTTATGGGTGCATCTTTCCCAAATGGTATGTTTTCTATGAAATTTACATTTGAAATAATTCTTTTATAAGATTGCAGAACTATTATATATGTACAATTTTCAACTTGTGTGTAAACAAAGTAATTGATTCAAGCAAAACTTGAGGCAATACCGCCAACCAGAAACCGACCACTGTGAACCCTATCTCATGAGCCCTAAATAAAATTTATTTCACTCATTGGTACCATAATATGTATTCCCTCTAAACTATTCATTTAAAGAAAAAGATAATTTAAAAGGAAAAAAGAAGACAGAATAAGCGCAAATTACTTTCTTTGGGACTAGGAGACTTATAAAAGCATAAGACAAGACCCCTATATTCTATGAGTTGAGAGAAAATTTTTTTAAATTATGATATAGATATATAATGAGACACATGTACAGAATGGTGTTTGGTTGACCAGAGTGAGAACAGATGATCTTCTCTAAAGAAAAACTGAGGCAGGACATTGAAAGATAAATACTATATCAAAGGTGTCTGAGGAGAAGCACAGGGAATAGTAATAGCAAAGCCATAGTCAGTTTCATTATGTTAAATACTTTCTGCAGAAAGTACAGAGATTGAGGCTTCATATTGAAATATTATATTGAAAAGACTAGTTGGAATGTTCTGGTCCCATCTAGTTGTCCCCTACACCTTGCAACTGACATCCCATAAATTATATTGCTAAGTTCATCCCCTCACACATAAGTTTAAAGTCTTATATCATTTAGTCTGATATAGAGTAAGTTCAATGTGTAACAGAGAATTCATTTTGAGGAAAATTCTATCTCTCTATAAGTAAGGCAACTGTAAGGATAGGGCATATAATAGTAGCATATATAAAAGTTCCCACATTGTAAGTTATCAATCCATTGTTTGCAAATTGATTTAAGGCAACTCATGAATGGCTCTTGGTTTTTAGTAAGTTCCACTTATGTCCTAACCTTTATTTCTGTGTCCACAATGTGTCCAAAAACATTTTTGGAATAATGGATTTTAAAAACTATGCACAGGTAAATTCATTATAGAGGTCTCACATTTACTGGCCCGGAGGGAGAAAAATGGCATAATTACTAATCAGTGTTATACATAGTAGCTACCCCGAGTCTGGTCTTAGTGTAGTGGTCTCTTACCAAGAAGGGTCATCCATTTACCTTAAAATGTTTCACCAAAAATAAAAACACCCTTATTCTATCCCATAGATTATTATTATTTATCAAAAGCACGTTTGTCTTCACTCTCTTCTCCTTGAAGAATTTTAAATAAATGTGTTGTATAAGAGTATTATGTGAGACTAGCAGTCCATAGAAGATGGTATAAACTTGTTTCTCTACTTGTTCTTCCCAGCTAAGTATGGCTATAAACCCTGGCAATAACATAGAGGCAACTGAAAGAAACCTAGGGAAGGTGGAAAGAGAATGGCAGAGTAGTTAGACAGCAAGAAGCAAAAAGCATTCATAAGTATCCTTCAAGAAAACAACACAAATAACACTTTGCTTATAACCTATCAACTCATTCTTGTTTATATTTGCATGCAATCTTATTTTCTATGTTTATAAAAGACATATTTCATTTCATAATATTGTTTGGGGGCACTAATTTAATGTTAATAAAATTTTATTTAGAATCGTTTATTGACCCCACTAGTTGGTGTGCTTACTTGTTTCCCCAAGAAACAGCACTTACGTTTTGTAGCCTGTGAACTGAGAAAAAATTTCTCCAGTGAGATTAACTATCCAAAATGTAGAGCAATTAAGCACCAAACTTTAGCTTCAAATCCCCAAATGAGTATAAAACTCTAAATGCCAAGAGACTGGGTAAGTCCATAAAATAAGTTTAGGGACACTGCTTTATCCTGGATAAGAGGAATACATATTTACTTTTTTCTCTTATTGATGTCACTACTTCAGATAACCTTCCTTCCCCCCTTTACCACCTCAGCCAGGTCTCCACGACCCCTCTCCCTGGCCTTCACCACACTGTCTGTGTCCAGGGGTGGCTACGCATATATGTCTTTGGTTAATCCCTTTCCCTCTTTTATCTAATCTCCCCGAACCCTCTCCCCTCTGCCATCTCTCAGTCTGTTCCAAACATCCATGCCTCTGGTTATATTTTGTTCATTCACATATTTACTTTTACAAACAAGGGGCTGTACATAGAAATAGTTTCTTCTTGTTTTGTCTTTTTTAAATGTGTAATCGTTCCATTTACCTTTCATTTTTATACTGCTGATAGAGCCATAAGTTCATAGGAAGATCTCTTTAAGAACAAAAGTGCAAACCCAATAGCAATGCCTGCTAATAATTTGCCTCAGTGTTGAGAAAAACATTGGAACGAGTAGGACTCTGATATAGACCCTACTCAGCTCCAGCTCATTGTTGTCTGGAGGAAATGTGGAGCCAGCATTGCTAAATTTTTTTTTATTTTTAGGATAAAAAGAACTACAGAATTTTAAAATGAAATATGAACTATGAAAAGTTTTGTGAACCCAACAAAGTCTTCCTATTTTCTGTATGCACTTAGGTCCTCTGTGGGTGTAATCAATCTAGTATCCTCTGAATTTATTGTTGTGGAAGAAAAGTCTAAGGACGCCTTAATTTTCCTTTAAGTCATTTGTGATTAACATATTTTTTCTGCTGAGATAGTTATAAAGTTTAAAAATATTAGTGCAATTCTAAATGTTTGGGTCTATAGGTTTGGATGCCTGCATTCTGTTTTCATGGTACATTGTGAACATTATTTTATTTACAAATATTTATTCAACTCCAGAGCAATTTTGCATTGCACAATTGATTTTTCAATTTTATTTTTTGTGTTTCTGTATTTCTGCAGGTTTTCCATATGCTAATCTCTATTTTTATATAGTTGTCATCTCTCTTCACATGCTTTTGTTTTTTTCTGATTGCTCTGCACATTTGAAGAGTTTACAAAGTTCTCATACAAAGCATAGCCTTTTCCCTAATCAACCTTCTTTCACTCTTACATTATAAAAATGAAATCAGAATATTTATTGGGCTTGGAAAGTAAGGATTACCTAATTCTTATATGAGGTAAAACTAAGCTATCTTATGTAAAAGGTTTCCAAGATTATCTATCTATCTGTCTATCTATCTATCTATCTATCTATCTATCATCCATCTATCTACCTATTTATCATCTATCTATCTATCATTTGTCTATCTCTATCATCTATCATGTGTCTACATATAAGAAATATAGAATGTCTTTATTCTATGCTAATTATCAAAGTTAATAAGACAAAAACTGCACTTCTGCTTCACTTTCTCTATTCTTTAATACCCAAGACAAAACTTAATATCTTTTTACGATTTGGGAAAAAATGACTTTCTAATATACCCATCATAATCATAAAATTATAGAGAGTTGGGTTTTTTCTTCCAATCTCATAGCAGAGCTAGCTTACTGAAATACGGTAGCAGATGTCACATTACAGAAGAAAATAAGGGGAGAGAAAGATGACTGGGCCTCACCTTATGAGGGAGATATTCCTTTCTATTACTAGTTTGATGGCATCAAATGAAAAAGAGGAAGTGTCAAATCTTCAGTGAGTCATTAGAAAGAAGGTCCCATTAATGTTCCCAACTTTGCCATAGCAATTCCTTTTTTATAGGGACTGAAGAGAAAGGTAGGAACATAAAAAAAGGTTGGAGACCTTAAATTCCTATTCAAAATAGACACACTAGTTCTAATGCATTTTTTATTGTTTCATTATAATCTTGATTCTAGTAAGTGCTTCTCGTATTCATTTCTTTTTATATTTTGAGTACTTATTAATGAATTCCTAATTCATCTAAATCTAGTTTTTATCTTCTCATCTTGTATGCCACTGTATAAAATCTGCATTTTATTAAATTTTGATGTCAGTAATATTTCAAAAATAGTCTCATATTTCCTAGGGAAACTACTTTTGGCAATGTATTCTACTACTTCTTTTGGCCATGTGCTCTTTTCTTTACAGTGTATATACTTATTGATGTTTACTAATATTTGCATTTTGAAATTTACTCAAGCCATTATACTAAAATTGAAATAGTATAAATGTGTTTTTCTTGGATTTGCCTCATTTTATACTTGCTTATATAGTCACTGAGATCTTATTTTCATTCCATTTGGTTACTGATATCTTTCTCTTCTCAGATATCAAATTTATTGCTCCCAGTATAATTCTCAGCCTTGGGTAGTAGTGAGAAAAACTTGCAGAACGCTCTTAACCTTTTGCCATTGACTTTTTCTTTTTCTCTTTGCTGCACAAACTCTAACTTGTGATCCTTTCTAACTCTGATATTTATCATAGCAGAGAAGTTGCCTCTAAAATGTATTTGAAGATTCATGCTTGTGGATTATACCCTTCCCTAATATTAGCACTAATGAATATTTTATTATTTTTTAAAGTAATCCCTTTAGGTTCAGATAGATTCATTCAGGTACCTTCAATACTCACATCACCATTCCACTCCCACTGGCTTGGTTGTCATGTCCACTTGCTTTTGAATGGGAGCTTACCTTTAATGCCACTGCTCCCCATATATCAGAAAATGCACATATTAGAAAAGAAGAAAGATCTAAAATCAGCAATCTAAGTTTCCACCATAGGAACTAGACAAAGAAGAGTAAATTAAAGCCAAAGTAAGTGGGAAAAAATAATAAAATTTAGATTAGAAATCAATGAAACTGAAAACAAAATCAATAGAGAAAATTAATGAAACTAAAAGCAGATTAGATTAACTGTGGGGAAAAAGTAAGAGGGTATTACAATTAGTAATATTTGAAATGGAAAAAAAAGGAATATCACTAGAAATCCCACCGGCATGAAAAAGAGAAAAGTCTATCTAGATCCTTTACCCATCTTTTAATCATAATACTTTTCGTTTGTTATTGAGTTTCATGGATTCCTTATGTATTTTGTATATTAACCACTTATCAGAGAGATGGTTTGAAAATATTTTCTTCATTCCATAGGTTGTCTTTTCATTTCATTGATTTTTTTTTTCTGTGCAGAAGCTTTTTAGTTTCATGTAGTCTCATGTGTTGATTTTTGCTTTTGTTGTTAGTGTTTTAGATGTCATATCTAAAAAAATGATTTGCTAAGCCAAATGTTAAGTTGTTTTATCCCTGTGTTTTCTTGTAGAAGTTTTCTACTATGGCTTAAATTTATACATTAGATCTATTAAAGTTAATGTTTATTTTTAGTGCTGACAGTATTACAGATGTCCCCTACCCCCCTCATATAGCCCCCTCCAACTTGCTCCTACCCTAGACCTTCATCACATTATTTTGTGTCCATGGGCTATGCATATATGCATAGAAGTTCTTAGATTAATCTGTTGCCATCACCTCCCAAGAGATCCATTAGTCTGTTCCATGCATCCATACCTTTGGATCGATTTTGTTCCTTAATTTTGTTCATTAGATTCCACATATAAGTGAGATCATGTGATATTCGTTTTTCCTAATTGGGTTATTTCAGTCAGCATAATATTCTCAAGGGCCATAAAATAGGGATCTAGTTTCATTTTTTTTTTGCATATGAATATCCAGTTTTCCCAACACAACTGTTGAAAAATATATTTTTTCTCTATTGAGAAATAATACTTTATCGAGTATTCTTGCTTCTGTTCTCAAATATTAGTTGACTGTACAGTCAAAGGCTTATATCTGGGATTATTGGTCTATGTATCAATTGTTTATGGCATTACTATACTGTTTTGGTTACAATGGCTTTGTTATTTCACTTTGAAATTAGGAATTGTGATGCCTCCAGCTTTGCTCTTCTTCCTCAATATTGTTTTAGTTATTTGAGATCTTTTGTGGTTTCATAGAAATTTTAGAATTGTTTTCCTATTTTTGTTTAAGAATGCTATTAGAATTTTGATAAAGATTGCATTGAATCTACACATAGCTAAAGGGATTATGGAAATTTAAAAAATATTAATTCTTCCAATGCCTGCACACAAAATATCTTTCTATTTATTTATGTTCCCATCATTATAAGTTACTTTTTAACCTTATTTTTTTCTTTAAAACTTGATCTAGGTAGAATTTCTTCAACCCTATATAAGTTCCTTAAGATAAACTATGAAAACCAGAACTTAAAATCCTTTTACATGTGTGCTGCCAGCATGCATTTTTATAAATTGTCACTGAAAACTTTACATAATCTCAAAGATCATGTGTGAGCAAAATGAAATGGCTAAAATTTTCAATATTTCAAATGGAATTCATTTCTCTATTGCTAATGCCAGGGTACAAATATAATATTTCCCTTTTAATAAAAAAAATGACAGAATCCATTGAACTGTTCCTGAGATTGATAATTTAACAATCAAAGTTACTTCCAAGCCAGTGATTTCTTCTATTGCAAAGATCTCAAAAAAGAAAGTATAATTCCAATATACATAGTATAATGTTAGGCGGCCTAGATTCAAATTTTTGCTCAATAGCTTACCAGCTCTGCAACATTGGAAAACACAATGTTTTGCCTAAAATAGAGGGAATATGCGAACTAAAGAAGTCTAATAATGGATTCCAGCATTCAAATCACTTCTAAAAATACCCTTTTTCCTTCTGATTTTTCTGAATAGGATAATTTCATATCTTTACAGCACTTATTTTGCTTAAATGGAGCAGTAGTAAAATATAACTGGAGCACTTAAGTTTTAAAGAAACTAAGAATATATCAAGATTTATTTACATTTTTTGTCATCAGTTCAATAAGGGACATTATACCACAAATTTTATCTGTAAAATGGGGCAAAAACTGCACCCATTTTATAGGGTTATGATTACCAAATGACTTACATATGTTATGCTTTAGAACTTAATTGACACTATATAGTAAGCACTCAATAAATAGTAACCACAATTAATAACCTTGTATGTCACAGAAGTGAAAAAAAATTTGTAAAACTTGAGAATATTCTTTGTTACTATAATAAGTGTCAAGTTTACAATAATTTAAAAAAATATATGTGAACTCATCTGAGTTCTATGTGTTTTACAAGTTTTTCTTAGAAATTTGAATAAATAGCAAAAGCAGAAGAAAAAAATTCCACACATATAGATTTAGTTCAGAAAAAAATGCTATAGACATACAGAGTATTTAGAGGGAAAAGTCAGTACAAGGAGGAAAAATATAAGTAAATGATTGTGGGTGGGCATCTGGAAAAAGAAAAATATTTTGTTGTTATTACTAGATTCCTTTTCAAAATACCAGGCTTGTGTGCTGCCTTCTCAGAATCCACACACTTTGAGTGCTAAGAGGAGGGGTTGTTAGTACTGAAATAATTATAACAAAGGTACCGTTTCTGTAGGTGGGAGACAAGTTATTATATGGAGATATGTATTTTATAGTAGAATAATATTTTATCAAGTTTTAATATTCAGGCAAGACTACAGTTCTGCCTTCAATGTGAAGCACAGGGTTGACAGAAGAAAAGCATGCTTCATCTTTGCCCAGTGGAGACTTCTATTTATAGGTGATACTAATGATGCATATCATGAGCCTGAACTTGTCATATGGGACACATATCAGTCAATCAGGCCCTGTATTTCTTGCAAAGATGATACCAGCATTTTTCTTTGATGATATACTTGCCTTATATCTTTATTCTCATAAAATATTAATAAGAACACATACTCTAGAGCAGTGGTTATCAACTAATGTTGTGACCCTTTAACACAGTTACTCATGTTGTGGTGATACCCAATCATAAAATTATTTTCTTTGCTACTTCATTAGGCGACCGTGGGTCAAGAACCGCTAGCAGAGTCATCTAAGACCATCGGAAAACACAGATATTTTCATTACCATTAATTAACAGTAGAAAATTTACAGTTATGAAGTAGCAATGAAAATAATTTTATGATTGGGGGTCACCACATGAGCAACTGTATTAAAGGTCACAACATTAGAAAGGTTGAGAACCATTGCTCTAGAATCTTTAAAGTTTTGAATGCTATCTAAATAAAACTTATCTATAAAATAAATATCTTCATTATCTGTTTATAAATAAGTAACTTACTTTCTTTCCTCTTCCTTTCTTTCTTTTTCTTTCTGCATGCCACCATTCAATGTTGTTTCCCCGCAGTTGTAACTTGTGTGGGGTGCTACGTTAGTTTCATTACCCAGAAAAAAGAAAGTGCCACAATTTAAAAATTTATTCTTGACTTATAATTCAGAACTGAAGAGTTCAATACTAGTAGCTAATATGTAGATTCTACATGAGGGCATCATTTTTAAAAATTAAAGACTTTGGTTTTGTGTGTGTTTGTAGGACAGTTTTAAATTTACAACAAAATTGAGAGGAAGATCTAGAAATTCCTCATATGCCCCTTCCCCATACATACCTAGCCTTCCATGTTCAACATCACTCACCAGAATGGTATGTTTGCTACAATCAGTGAACTTACATTGACACATCAGAATCACCCAAAGTTTACAGTTTACCTTAGGATTCACTCTTACTGTTATATGGATTTGGGAAAACTCATTTAATCTTTGTGTTTGGGAAAAGTATAAAGAATGACATATACCCATCACTGTAATTTCAAACAGATTATTTTCACTGTCCTAAATTCTCTCCATGCTCTGCTATATTCATCATTCCCACCCATCCCAGGCACCAGTGGTTTTTGCTGTATGAGGAGCAAAGGAAAGTGAAGCAAGAGCCAAACAACATTTGTCTTCCATCTGAGATAATTTTAAAGAGGCCCTAAGAAGTTTCTGCCTGTGCATGCTTATACTTCCATTTTTGTTTAAAAAATTCAAATTGCTGTTCATGATACAGAAACATCCTGGGGTTGGATTCAGTTGACTTGGTCAGTAATACATCCCAGAAAATGCTTACATTGTACCTAGAGATAGGATTTACACTGGTATAAATAGAGATACATAAATTGTGCAAATAACGTTTAAAAAATGGTCAGTAACTAAGTGTTGTCAAAGGTGGTAAGAATCTCCTGGGAGCTAAGCTGGGAAAGGAATTTGATGCCAGATGAAGGAGGTATTTGGGTTCTAAGGTAGCATAGAATAAGAATCATAAGATCAAATATAAATTGGGTAATACTTCATGCCATGCTCTCACAATGACCCAAAGAGCTTACTTATCATTGTTATATCCAGAAAGAAAATAAAACTAATAATGAATTGGAAAGAGTTTTGTGACTCACTTAAAAATAAATATCCAATTGTGAGGATCAGGGTTGAATGTAGGCAATCCTATCTAACAAAAGAGTAATATGCAAATTGACTGTACCTCTGCTATATCTAAAAACCACACCCATCTGCCAATCAGGAGTGGGTATGCAAATAAACCCTACCAAGATGGCTACGGCCACAGAGCAAGCAGGAGGCTTGGGTTTCCCCAGCAATGGAGGAAGCCAAGCATCCTGTACACCCTAGGCGGCCAAAGCCTCCACTTAAGGCTACAAAGTTTCAATTATAGAAGATAAATAAATACAAACAAAAATGGCTGTGGCCACGAAGCAAGCAGGATGCTTGGGTTTCCCCAGTGATGGAGGAAGCCAAGTTCCTGGCATCCTCTGAAGACTAAAAAATTTCAATTATAGAATATAAATAAATCCCAGATACCAGGGCCTCCTTTTCAGTTGCTGGGCAGGGGTGGGGGGATGGGTAGTGGGAGGGGCTACATGGCTGGCCTGCAAACCACTACAGGTCCCTTGCTTAGGCTGCCCCATGCCCCAAGGAACCCCCACCCTGATCCAGGACACCCTTCAGGGCAAACCGGGTGGCCCCTACCCATGCACCAGGCCTCTATGCTATCTAATAAAAGAGTTATATGCAAATTGACCATCACTCCAACACATAAGATAGCTGCTCCCATGTGTTCAAAGATGACTGCCCCCATGTGAACACAAGATGGCTAGAAGAGGAGGAAAGTTGGGAGGGAACAGGCCAGCAGGGGAGGGCATTTAGGGGTAACAAAGCTGGCAGAGAAGGGAAGTTGGGTGCAACCAGGCCTGCAGGGAAGGGTAGTTGGGGGGGACACAGGCATATAGGGGACAGTAGTTGTGGGGCGTGGGGGGACAGGCCTGCAGGGGAGGCCAGTTAGGGGCCAATAGGCTGGCAGGGGAACAGTTAGGCATCAATCAGGCTGGCAGGGGAGTGGTTAGGGGGTGATCAGGCTGGCAGAAAGAAGCCATTAGGGGCAATCAGGAAGGCAGGCAGGTGACCAGTTGGGAACCAGCAGTCCTGTATTGTGATAGGGATGTCTGACTGTCCAGTTAGGCCCAATCTCAGTAGGATTGGGACTAAATGGGCAGTCAAACATACCTCAGGGGTCCCAGATTGAAGAGAGTACAGGCTGGGCTGAGGGACACCCCTGCATGAATTTTGTGCACTGGGCCTCTAGATTAATATAAGAGTCATCTTTCTTATTTATTTCTCACAATTTTATTTTCACTTTGTTTAATAGGTCTTTGGGAATCACAAATTTCTGAGGAAAAAGTTAAGAGCAAACTTCTGGCAGCAGATTAAGAACTAGAAGAGATTAAAAGCAGATATTTTGAAATATTTTACTTCATTATTATTATTTTTTAATTTTTAAATTACCTTTATTGTTGAAAGTATTACAGATGTCCCCCTTCTCTTCCATTGACTCCCCTCAACTACCCCCTCCCACATTCCCTCTGATATTTGTCAGTCTGTTCCATGCTTCTATGTCTTTGGATTTATTTTGTTCATTGGCTTATTTTGTTCATTAGATTCCACATATGATTGAGATCATGTGATACTTGTCTTCTCTGACTAGCTTATTTCACTTAGCATAATACTCTCCAGGTCCCTCCATGTTGTTTCAAAGGGTAAGGGATCCTTCTTTTTTACAGCTGCATAGTATGCCATTGTGTAAATATGCCACAGCTTTTTTATCCACTCATCTACTGATGGGCCCTTGGGATTAGCAGAAGTACCCCTTGACCAGCTTAGGCTGACATTACTGAGTCCATAATGCCTAATGAAAGGTATCTCTTGTTTTTCAATTTGGATCATGGCATCAAGTATCTTCCTCTCTTAGTTCCTGCTTTCCGAACAGAAGTACCCCAGTCTTCATCTCTCAAACTCAGACAAGAAAATCCTATTCATATTTGAACATTTCCTCCAGACAGAGTGTAAAAACTGTGACATGTTCAGTTTAGTAACAATATGAACAATCTTACCTTATATAATCTAGGAGTTAAAAGTTCTGGATTGGCTACCATCAATAAATCAACAAACAAGTGCTGGTAAGTATGTGGAGAAAAGGTTACCCTAATACACTGATGGTGGGAATGCAGACTGGAGCAGCCACGTTAGAAAACAGTATGGGTTTTCCTCAAGAAATTAAAAATCAAACTGCCATTTGACCCAGTGATCCCATCTTCTGAGAATATATATCATAAGAATCCTGAGACACCAATCAGAAAGAATTTATGCACCCTTATCCTCACAGCAACACTATTTATAATATCTAAGATCTGGATACTTCATTATTTATGTATTCATTCATGCTGGACAGAGGGGATTTAGTAGGGTATGTCTCCTACTTTTCTAAGCTTATAGTATCATGAATTAAATACATAAAATAGTGTAAACACATCTTGCATTGTATCACCAAACTGCCAAAATTGGTCTTTCCCACATTAAATGTTTAAATGAGTTAGTTTCTCTCATCATTTTAAATAAAAAACTCGACTTCTGGTTTGTCTCTCAGGAAGAAGAAATGAGATTTATTTTCTACTAAGGTTAGAGGAAATTGAAATTTTGTACCAATTGTAATTGAAACAACACATCCTAACAAACAAGATGCATTTTTAGGATAATTTGCTATGTTTAGTGATTGATTTTTTTAACAGTTGCAAAAATGCTTTAAAAAAATGGACCCCAGACATATATAAATTAATCCAAAGTTGCTTGGGTTAGATTTTTATTATTGATTTTATAATGAATCAGTCATAAAAATGATTGAAATCACCTGGTATTTTCAGGATTTTAGCACTTACCGGTAGGTTAATTACCACCATACAATGGAGATTCCACGTAACAAGCAATATGGATACGCAGCATGATGACAACTCAGTAACATTCTGTCTCTGTATGTTGGCCACAAGTGGAAATAAACAGATAAAAGCATTAACATTCCAAAATCAATTATAAAAGTAACTTATTTTACAAAACTAGTTTAAAAATTACACAAAACCAGCCCTGGAGGGTTTGGCTCAGTGGATAGAGGAAGGGTCCCAGGTTTGATTCCGGTCAAGGGCACATGCCCAGGTTGTGGGCTCAATCCCCAGTGTGGGGTGTGAAGCAGCTGGTCAATGATTCTCTTTCATCATTGATGTTTCAATCTCTCTCTCCCTCTCTCTTCCTATCTGAACTCTAAACAAAGCAAACAGTGTTTTAATATGATGTGTAAATGCAAGTTCTTCATTGCAACAAATGAATCAATCTTGTGGGGGGTGTTGATAGTGGAGAAAGTTATACATGTGGGGCAGGAGTACAAGGAAAATCTTCCTGTTTTTCCCTCAGTTTTGCTCCTCTAAACAAAATAAAGTCTAAATCTGAGTTGCAACACCTGCCACTAATTTTATGTGTTCATTTATTGGGGCACAAGATGCCCAGATGGTTGGTTAAGCATTGTTCTAGGTATATCTGTGAGGGTGTTTCTGGATCTGAGTTTGTGGAATGCCTAAAACACATTGCCCTCCCTAAAGTGAGGAGGCTGTATCCAATCTGGTGAAGGCCTGAATAGAACAAAGAATTGAGTAAGACAGAACTTCTTTACCTGACTGTCTTGGAACTGGGATGTCAGTCTTCTCTTGCCTTTGGCCTTGAACTTTAATTTACATCCTTGGTCCTCCTTATTCTTGGTTCATTGGACGTGAACTAGAAATATGCCATTGGCTCTTCTTGGTTCCCAGGTTGCCAACTATAATAATATAAGTCAACTTCTCATAATAAAAAAAAACCTGTGCTAATATATAAATTTTGGTACCAATAATCATTCTAGAAGAATAAAATATAAGGATGACTTTTCTGAATTATTTTGGGGTTTGGGGAACTGAATTTCTAATCTGCTCATATTTAAAGATGCTAATAACTATATTTCTACTAGCAAAGACAATATTGATAGTCTATGCCATGATCTAGCAATACTAAAATACACAAAAATATCACCATTGAATACTCCTAAGAACCACTTATAAGAAGAAAGGATCTGAGTGACTATATATTGGATACTTTCTGACATTTTAAAAAAATCTAACAAATATTATGAGATTGACTGTTTGTTCCTAATGTGCCTGGACAAAGTAATGAAAGAAAAGAATGAGCTGAGGGATTCAAATTCCTAGCCCCATGGTGCTCTACAGGGGACCCCTGTCCCCTATAATCACAGAGCAGAGATTACTGGAAATCAAACCTAGAATTTCATTCTGCTTCTGGCTGAATTACAACATAAATTGAACTTCCAATATTGTAGGATGTCTATTGTTAATGTGAGAGCATTGACTGGGAAAGAATGGCGTGCTGTGAGTTGGAATGGGGACATTTAAGATGACCCTGATGAAGATAGAGACATTAAGCCTCTAAATTGATGATTCATTATCAGTGAAAGAGACCGCAAAGAGATATAGCAGCTTTCTTACTCAAGTGCCTCTCTACCTTGTCTGATGGGATTAACTCTGAATTGCTTAAAGAAACTGTAGTATCCTCTACTAAGGCAATGGCTATGAAAGACAATGCTGATTCTCCTCAGGTTCCATCCCCACCACGTGTCTTTGCTCTAAACCTAATACTATTCTTAAGTCTCCACAGGATCCTAGAGGTAAGGTACAAATGATCATCCATGAAAAAGGTATGTTACACTCCAAAGGAACTAGTTGAATTTTCTAATTTATAAGAACAAAAATTGGGGAACATGTATGGAAATGGATAGCCCTAACAGGTTTGGCTCAGTGGCTAGAACATCAGCCTGTGGACTGCGTCCCAGGTTCAATTCTGGTTGAGGGCACATGCCTGGGTTGTGGACTTTATCTCCAGTAGGGGACATGCAGGAGGCAGCCAATCAACACTTCTCTCTCATCATTGATATTTCTATCTCTCTTTCCCTCTCCTTTCCTATCTGAAATCAATATATATATATATATATATATATATATATATGATAATGGTGGGAGGAACAGAAAGATGGATCAAGCCAACTTTATTGTCCTGGGCTCATTAAGCAGAGATTATGCATTTAATGCTGTAGCTCAGGAGATTAGAGAGGCTCTAACACTTTATTTGGTTGGTTGGCTGAAATATGGGGAGTCCACTGAGTGAAAAATACCTAGCCTGCCTTGGTTTAATGTAAAAGGATTCAGAAGTTTGGGGATATTGGAATGTCAGAGTGTATTTGCCATTTAAGATCTACTCACTTGCACTGAGAGGTTCCAGAAGACAAATCTTTCATCAATACTATGAGAAATAAATTTATGAGGGATAGCCTCAGAATTCCTCAAGAGCTCTGTGATCTTTCTCTTTGTAAGCCAGATCTATAGTAGGAACTGCATTTGGTGGAATTGGAAAACCTAAATACATTTAGATTAATTGGATTTTGGTGTGATTGGGGATAATTGGCAGTATTCAACTGATAAAGGTAAAGTAGCCATGATTACCATAAAGGACAGCCAGTCAAAGCATCAATCACAATAGTCTGACTTAGGTAAACCTATGTGTTGGCTAGTTGATTATGGTTTTTCTAAAAAAGTGAAATATATTGGAAGTCTACAATTCTTACTTGGTTTTTATAGGCAGAAAAATTCTAGGTTAAATGAACCAAAGTCTAACCTGAATCATAAAAACAGGTAATGGCCCTTCGATCATTCCAACTTGAGCCAGTTTGCTAGTATAGATCCAGAGCCCCTTGAAAGAAGGGAAGGCCCAGTCCCCTCAAGGAAGAACTCTGTTGCCAAAAATTCAGACTGGTAATCTTTCTCCCAGCCTTACCCAAATGGACATGTGGCCTTTTACCAGTGCATATAAAGTGGGAATTAAAAAAAAATCAGATCTTCTGGAGACTATTGGACACTGGCTCTGAACTGGCACGATCCAGGAGACCCGATGTCACTGTGGTGCCCCAGGAAAAAGTAGGTGCTTATGGAGGTCAGGTGATGGATGGGCCTTTTGCTCAGATTCATCACACAGTGGGCTAGATGGGTCCCCGAACCCATCCAGTAGTTATTTCCCCAATTCTAGAATGAATAATTGGAATATATATACTCAACTGTCGGCAGAATTCCCACATTAATTCCCTGACCTGTGGTGTGCCAGCAATTGTGATGTGAAAAGCCAAGTGGAAGCCACTAGCACTGTCTCTACTTAGCAAATTAGTAAACCAAAAGCAATACCAAATTCCTAGAAAGATTACAGAGATTAGTGCCACTAAGAGATTGAAGGATGCAAGGTGGGTGGTGATTTTCACCAAACTCCATTAAACACACCTAATTTAGCCAATGCGGAAGACAGATGGACCTTGGAGAATGACAATGGATCATCAAAAATATAGCAAGGTGGTGACCTTAATTGCAGCTGCTGGTTTCATTGCTTGAGCAAATTAACACACCCCCTGGTACCTGGTTTGCCACGTTGTTTTGACAAATGCCTTTTGTCTCCATTTCCATTAATAAGACCTACCAGAAGCAACTTGCTTTCAGCTGCCAAGGCCGGCAATAAATAAATCTTCACTGTTTTCCCTTAAGGTATATAAAACCTCCACCCCTAGGTCATAATTTAGTTCTGAGATATTTTTATTACCTTTTCTTTGGAGAAAATATCACAATGGCCTATTACATTGATGATATTATTTTGATTGGATGTAGTGAGCAAAAGGTTGAAATTACTCTAGACCTAGTGGTGAGACATTTGCATGTCAGAAGGTAGGAAATAAATCTAACAAAAAATTAAGTGTTTTCTATCTCAGTGAAATTTCTAGGGGTCCAGTGGTGTGGGGCATGTTAAAAAATCCCTTATAAAATAAAATAAAATAACCCCTAGCCTTTATGGCTCAATTTGCTAGACATTATCCAATCAATGTTTCGCTTTCACATAGATTTATCTCTCTGCCCCTCATATATATTTATATATATGAGTTGGGTGGTTTTTCCTGAGCAGGATACAAGGGTGATTTCTTTCTCTGGATTCTTTTTAAAAATATATATTTTATTGATATTTTACAGAGAGGAAGGAATAGAATAGAGAGCTAGAAACGTCGAAGAGAGAGAAACATCTACCAGCTGCTTCTTGCACAGCCCCTACCAGGGATGTACATGCCTTTGACCAGAATCGAACCCGACATCTTTCAGTTCACAAACCGACGCTCTACCACTGAGCCAAACTGGTTTCGGCTCTCTGGATTCTTGTTCAGGTGGATTTGAAGAATGAAGCCATGGGCAAAAGGTGGTAGATGAAAATGGTGGAAATTTATTGGAAGCAAAGTAGACTCTCATGTAGGGAGGGGGTCCCAAGGGAGTAATCCACTAAGCTCCCTTTTCTAAGGCTGCAGTTCTTTGTTCTTCATACTGCCTTCTGATTGGTCACTGTATCAGCTTCCTAGCTGGAACCCCATGTGGTGCCCCCTTCTTTTCTCCCCCATCAGTGGTAGGATTCTCTATCTCCTGTGAAAATCTATTTTTCTCTTTCTCCCATTTGTCAACATTTCTATATCCCCTTGGCTTTCCCCTGTCTTCTGTGAATGGATGTTTTCCTCGCCCCTTATCCTGTGGCACCTCTTTTCTTTTCTTTTTTCTTTTTTTTTTGTGTGTGTGTCTGTGAATGTATGCCTTTTGGCAGCTCCAAACCCCCACCTATGCAGTTTCCCCCATGGACACTCTTTATTTTTAAAACTCCCTAAACCTGCCCATTTTACCCCTAAAACTCATTTTTTTTAAAAAAAAAAATAAGTGAAGAATAAGTTGTTTCATCTGGCCTCTTTATCAACCAAATGAGAATCACAATGGCTTATTGGACTTCTTTGGATTTTGGAGGTAACATATTCATTTGAATGTGCTACTTCAGCCCATCTACCAAGTGACCTGAACTGTAGTTTTGAGGAAGACCTAGAACAAGAGAAGGAACTCCAGGCTTCAGTGCAAATTGCTCTCCCTCTTGATATCACCAAGCAATCTAGTGGCACTGGAAGTGTCTGTGGCAGGTGGGGATGCTGTCTGGAACCTTAGGCAGGCTTCTATAGGTGAGTTGCAGTGCACACCTTAGGGGTTTTGGAGCAAAGCCATACCATACTCTGCATATAACTATTCTCTTTTTGAGAAACGGAGCCTTAGTAGAAAGTGGATGCCTAACTGAGCCCTAACAAGTTACCATGTGAACTGTGCCTCCACAAAGAACTGGAGGTTTTCCGACATATACATGCTTGAGCCCAAGCAGGCCCTGAAGGCACAACTAAGTTATATAAAGAAATGGCCCAAATGCCCAAGATCCCACTCCTGCTGTCTTTGCCTTCTCTCTCCCAGCCTGTACCCATGCCTCATCATGAGTTCTATATAGTTAATTGACAGAGGAAGAAGAGATTCACACCTGGTTTACATGGGTCTGCAGGATATGCAGGCACCGACCACTCAAAAGTGAGCAGCTGGGGCCTAACAGGACTCAGACTTGGACTATTTTGACTCTTAGGCCTTAGGACTCAGACTGGAAATACACCATCAACTCCCCTGTGTCTTCAGCTTGCTGAATGCAGATGTTGTCACATGTCAGCCTCCATAATTGTGTGAGCCAATAGCCTATATTATAAATATGACATATTGGTCTGTTTCCCTAGAGAACCTTCACTAATACACTCACCATACTCTTATTTGGGAGCCCCACTAAGAATACCCGATTACTGCAGAACCAACCACATCACTTACTCAAAACCAACTTCTTCACATGCCCCTTAAATTTACATATAACTACATATAATTGTAATAAATGTTTCCAAATATACACATATATACAGATATAGATATATACATATATGCGTATATGTACATATATATGTAATGCTAAATACGTGTATATGTAATGCTATATATGTGAATATGCTTAATATTTATATGTACATGAGTATGTATTAACATATATAAACATGAAAATTTTGTGCAATTTCTCATAAAAACATAGGAGGGAGAGAGAGAAAAATAGAGATAAAGAAGAAAGAAACAAATCTGGAGACAATAAAGACATAACAACAGACAGATAATTAACTTTTTATGGTTTTATGTAAAGTGGTAATATTTGTATTAAGCATATTTTATTCTTTGAATAATTGTTTAACATACTTTTATTTGGTTTTAGAATTGTTTTCGTTTTTACTAATGTATTTGTTGCTGGAACAAAGAGTTTTTAGTAGAGAAAGAATTATTCATTATTTTCTTACTGATTTAAAAGTTGGCCCATCTGGTGTGGCTCAGTGGTTGAGCGTCAAACTATGAACCAAAAGGTCGGAGTTGATTCCGTTCAGAGCATATGTCTGGGGTTGTGGGCTAGATCCCCAGTGTAGGGAGTGCAAGAGGCAGCTGATCAATGATTCTCTCTCATCATTGATGTTTCTCTCTCTCTCTCTCTCTCTCTCTCTCTCTCTCTCTCTCTCTCTCTCTCTTTCTCTTTCTCTCTCTCTCTCTTTCCCTTCCTCTCTGAGATCAATAAATATATATATATTTTTAAAGTTGTGTTTTCTTAATGATAAGGACATGAGACTTTCTGTTTTATATGTTGTAATTTTTTTCTAGTTGATCTTTTACAATTTAACTTGGATTTCTATCTTTTTGAAGTTCAAATACAAGAATGTAAAATTTACTGAGGATACCATGTAATCCCAAACTTTTGCTTCCATGATTAACAGCATTCAGACCAAAGGGAATGGCTTATGCATGTCATTTACCTGTGCTGTGGGGAAAAAAAGGCACTGCATCCAAATGCAATGAAGGTCAGAGACAGGCATGTATAGAACTGCAGGCAGAATTTGAGCAGCAGAAGTCAAAGACAAATAAACAGACTTGTCATTCTTTCTTTTCATTCTTGCATTAAAAAAAGAACTATTTCTCAGTATTGTACAATATCCAAATTCTGCCTTTTTTGTATTGTAATTTGTGGTTCTGGGGCTACTGATGTGTTAGTAAGGCATTCCCAATAGTTGTTTGACGGCAGAAAAACATTTTGCACTTAAATATTTCTCTTACATTTATACATACATAGGTACAGACATAACATGCACAATGCATAATACTGATTACTTACATGGACAAGTAAAATATTTAATTACAGTTTTAAAAAGAAATGTACATTTTCAGAATTTCATTTAATAAGATAATTTTGACATTTAATTTAATATGTTTATGTGTAAGATAATTGACCTCTATTCTACTGAATGTCTAGTACATTCTAAAGGCAGATCATTTCTCCTCCTAAATAGTAGGAACTATTAGCAGTACACATTTCATTGATCACTACTTATGTTTATGTAAATAAGCTTCAAATCCAGAAAGGAGAATGAACCATTTTTTTTTCACAAAGAAGCTTGGGAATCTGCAGCCTTCCATCATCAGCACACATCTCTCACACACTTACATCACACTTCAGCCTTGAGTTGAATCCTTTTACCTTAAAGTTTTGGAATCAGCTGAGACTACTCAGGTTGGTTTAAGGCCAAAGGTTTTTGTGTAGTATTTGTTGTTATGGTTACTCTTTTCTTTTTCAACTGGCTTAGATTTTTGAATCTTTGTAAACTAAGGGTAAAATCTGGTCTTCTAGATGATGTACATTCTTTTGGGTTTTTTTTTTAAAGAAGTCTTTATTGTTGAAAATATTACATATGTCCCCTTTTTCCCTCATTGACCTCTTTTTGCCCACCCACCCCTGTCCTAGGCCTTCACCAGCCTATTGTCTGTGTCCATGGATTATGCATATATGCATACACGTTCTTTGCTTGATCTTTTCCCACCTACCCACCTTATCCCACTTTAATATGAATGAGTTGAGACCCCAGAACCAAGATTTGTTCAGATTGGTTGAGAGAAGCCTCCATCAACTGTTTTTAAGCCATCGTTTGTGTATTAAAGTTACAGCTTCCCTGTGAGGCAGCAGAAAAAGTCCCTGGTGTGGAGCATTTATAAAATCCTCATTGGCTCTGGCTAAACTTTCCTGCATTACTCTTACAATTCACTTTAAAATGAATATAAGGACACATATGTAATCAATAAAGAAAAAAATTAATGTTTTTTTTAAATTCATTTTGGTTGAAACTTTTGAGTTGTTATGTGATAAACACTGTTAAAAAGCTTTCCAAACATTTTTAGCAATGTCCTGGTAAAAATTAATGAGCTTGTTAAAAGCATAGGCCCTAGAGCCAAATTTCTTAGTTTCAAATGCCTCTTAGCATACATGTTACTAGGACAAGCTACTAAACCTCTCTGAAATTATGTTCCTCATCCAAAAAGTGGTGATAAATAACAACTCTCTCACAGGAGGGTTGTAACAGTTATTTGAGATAATATTTTATAGAGGTTTATGAATGCATCTGGTACATAATAAGCACTTAGTACAGGTTATATGTGACTGCAATGAATTTGCTGTGATGATAGTTATGTTTGCTTGTTGATTGGTTTCTTGCTTTGCTAGAGATAGCCTGAAGCTAACAAATAATTGTAATTCTGTTATTACTATCTTTATGCAAAGTTGAACCATGCAGTTCAACTATACAAATAGTCTAATTTTACTACTTAGAGAAATAGTTAGATATATGTAACTTAGAATTTGCAAAGTCACTGCCAGGCCACAGACAAAGTATTACTCCTGAATAAGGAAATTCCATGGCTAGGAATAATAAACCTTTCTGTGACAGCTCCATCCTTTTATAAATAGTGAGTAGTGGTCAACTGACTTTTCAGGACATTTTTAACTAGAAATAAAATACTTCTAAATTAAAGTTGCTAATATTCTAGAGATTTAGATACCTTCGGGGTCCATGCCAAATAATGAATAATATATGAGGTAAAATTAATCTACTTTATTGCTAACTGTAAATTGTGCTTTCATTTGATTGCTAAATCTGATCTAATGTAATTTAAAAAAATGAGTTATAAAAAATGAGTAATGTTTTCCTATTGAGATTAAATAATTTTTAAAAAATTGCCCTTCAGTAACCAAAGTCATAGACTTAAAAAAAATATATATATTATTGATTTTTTTACAGAAAGGAAGATAGAGGGATAGAGAGTTAGAAACATCGATGAGAGTGAAACATCAATGAAAGAGAAACATCATTCTGCTGCCTCTTGCACACCCCCTACTGGGGATGTGCAAAATTTTCTGAGATCTTCATTACAAACTAATGGTAAATCTTGTCACTTTTAGTTTTTTGGCAGGCCATAAGTATATTGCATTGATTAAGGGACAACAGCATAATCACAAACTGAGAGTATTATTGAAATGATTGACACATTAATGTATTTGCTTATAATATATAGAAAAATTAATGTGAAACCTTGTGGAAAATCATTGAATTTCCCTCTCTTTTTAATATTTCATATTATTTAAAAGTCTGGATGCTTTCCTTTTTCTTCTTTCTTTTTAGTGATAGCCTTGAACTGTAACCATCTGTAGGATGCACTGAATTGCTGTTCTACAGCTCAGCAGGGACCTTTATCACCTTCTGTATGGCACTTAGTATAAAGCATCAATTTGTTCCACTGGCAGAATGACACATCTGCTGCTCCACTCTATGTTATCTTATTTTGTTTTCTTGCATTGCATTTTATTTGGATAGCAAATTATACTACATCGTGATGGAAAGTCACTGACTTTCAATAAAGGATCACTTATTTTGTTTGTCATCCATGTTTTATAGTTTTCTGCATATAAACATTAGACATATTTTTAGCTTTAGGTATTTCATGTTCTGTGCTGCTATTATAAATGATACTTTAAAAGTTTTAATTTACAATTTTTCTTTGCTAGTATTTAAAAAACATATGCCCCTCACCCATGTGGCTCAGTTGGTTGGGGTTGTCCCATGCACATCTCTCTCTCTCTCTCTCTCTCTCTCTCTCTCTCTCTCTCTCTCTCTCTCTCCCCTTCTCTCTTTTTCTCCCTCTTCCTCTCTCTTTCTCTCTTTCTCTTCCTCTCCTGTCTCTAGTTCTAAATACATTTAAGAAAAACATTAAAAATTTAAGTTAAATTATTGATCTCACAAATCTTTGTAATATTTGCAAGAGGTGAAAGTCTAATTTTCTAATAAATCATTACCATCAAAGCTCCACCCTATATGTTACATTTTTGAATGTTTATCTTTTAAAAAGCATTGAAATTTATTTTGGATAAAGTGTTTAATCCTCTCAGTTGAAATAATAGCTTTTTTTAAAGTTTCTTGGTGGTGGTCTAGAGGAGCTTATAAAGTTAGTTTGAAACTTCTACTGAAATGTTATATTTTTGGTCTTTCTATTGAATGCCAGGTATTCAGAAAAATATCTTTACTCGGGCTAGGAGAAAGTAAAACATTTCCCAGGCCTATGTGATCCCTTGGAATGGTTCGACTTATAAGTTCTTCTGCAATATCTTATTTGTTTCTTTGAACCAACTTTGTAGAGTCTCAAGCTATACCTGGGCAGATTAGTATTGAGCCAGATTCTACTACCACTATGGAGATTCCTAAGGCTATTTCTCTGTATGAATCCCTTTTAAAAATATTTTTTATTTATTTCAGAGAGAAATGGAGAAGAAGAGAGAGATAGAAACATCAGTGATGAGAGGGAATCATTGATTGGCTGCATTCTGCACATTGGACCATACCCAAAACCCAGGCATGTGCCCTTGACTGGAATCAAACCTGGGACCCTCCAGTCAGCAGGCCGACACTCTATCCACTGAGCCAAACCAGCAAGGGAAATGAATCCCTTTTAATACATACTCAACCTTGGGAATTGTATCTCTTAGTTTCTCTGATTTCCCATCTTTCATCTCATTTAAGAACCCGGGTGATTCACTGAGCAACAGGTGGGATATATTAGTTTGCTAGGACTGCATAACTATATATTTCAAACTGGAAGGCTTAAACCATAGAAATTCATTGTCTCACAATTCTGGAGGCTGGTGAAGAGGTGAGGGATGGCGCTAAATCTGTAATGTTGTCAACAATAAAAAATT
Organism: Vespertilio murinus; assembly: GCA_963924515.1. Taxonomy (NCBI): domain Eukaryota; kingdom Metazoa; phylum Chordata; class Mammalia; order Chiroptera; family Vespertilionidae; genus Vespertilio; species Vespertilio murinus. The sequence continues at coordinate 130,235,621 of OZ004707.1, read as the reverse complement.
AAAGATGTTGGCAGAGTTGGGTCTTTCTGAGGCTGTGAGAGAGTATCTGCTAGCAGTAAGTCACTTGGGTTCTACCAAAAATTCTCTGCCCCATGATGCAGTCATGGTAATTCTATGTCTAAGTAGAAGGCTGTGGTAAATGTGTGCATAGTAAATTGATGTCATTCTTCCATTGAGGTTACATAAAAACCTTTTCAAAGAAAGTGAAGTCTGGCTTTTAAATGCCAGGTATGTTAGAATATAAAGAATGCCCAAGATTATTTTTGCTTTTAGCTTCTCATTTTGTCTTGAACTTCTGATATGGTTTACACACATTCACATGCCACAATTGCAAATGAAAGTATGTGATAATGGACGTTGTCAAGGTATTTTATTGGATGCTTTTTGTCAATATTCTTTGTTAAACAATCTTTGATATTCTGGATTATTTTATCTTTCATTATTGTATTTAATTAATATGAGTTTATTTTTCTTATTAGAGTAACTCCTGAATGCACAGAAATTTTAGGATAGGTCCTTTAAAAGGCAAAGAGATACAATAGGAATATCAGAAATAATCTTTTTCAACACTCTGTCATGGTTTTATTAATGATTTTAACTTTATTTCCTAACCACTTTTAATAGAATGAACTATCTGAGAGAGGAGGAGAGTAACAGAGTACACTTATGTAAACCATTAAAATATAGGGCCGATGGAAACAAGTATAATTATAAAAAGATAAATAATCTCTGTGAGGGCAAAGGATGAAGAATTAACTCACATAGGGAGATAGGAAACGACTTCAGAATGACATAGATGGATGTTAAGTTTTGAAGAATAACGCTTTGGAAAGACAGGTAAACATCACACGAGAGGTTAGACAACTGAGATTTTACAAAGCACACTTTAATAATCTTATTAATCTGGAATATGGAGGTATGACAAATATATAACTAAAAATGTTTAGTGCTCAGCATTAAAAAAGGTTAAAAAATAAGACTAGTAAGGAGGATACAGGTACGCTAGAAGGCGGTATAACATTTTTTGAAAGCAAGTGTTTAAAAACATTGCCCCTCCCTACCCCAATTTAGCAAAATCAAATTAAGGGCACTACATATAAAATGAAAATAACTATTCAAACAAGAATTATAATATTTGCAATTCATTTTAAATGATCAGCACACGAGATATAGGAATATAGAAAAGATCAAAGTAGGTACTAACAGTGGAGACCATATTATGTCTGCTTTGCAGGACACTAGAAACCTTACCGGAGTTAAATGTCAGAATTTTTTAAACTAATTGTATTGCTCTGATTAATAAACAGTGTATAAGGTGTAACTGAATATATATGCTGCAAAAATATGTGAATATGTAAATGCAAGTAAGATTAAATAATAAAAGAATAAAACGTTTTATTAATTGAAATCTAAAAGAATGCTTATTATCAGAATAATTGTTATCATTAATGTAAAATATCTACAAAATAGTTAAAAGATAAAAGTGGCTACTTAGTTTAAAAGCATGTAAACATTAATTAGTCCTTTGAGAATCAATAAAAGATCAAATCACAATAAGTTTGGATTGTTTATATAGCTGCAATCTCAAAAAGGCTACATAGAAAGAGAAATATTGACAGTTCCCCCATTACTTGGTTAAAAAAAATCACTACTTTTCTTTTGATAAGATGCCATTACTAGTTATATAAAAATAGTAAGTTTAAGGATATGCAAAGCCATGACTATAATCTTCAAGATGATATCCTGCAAATGACTAATCAATTTTATAGCCCAACTGGTATGTAATCTGGATTTTTGTTGTTTTATCTTGCTAATAGAAGACCTAGCCACACAGTGAGACAATTTTCCAAGTTGTTATTTGTTTCTGTTATTTACATACAATTCCACACAAACACTCAGCAGCATTTTTCAACTTTCAGGTCTATTAGCCAGGGAGTGATGCCTTCTTTCTTTGATTACTAAGGAGCTTTAACATCTGTTTTGTGCGTGTTAGCACTTTAGTTTACTTCTGTGAATTATCTGCTCTTATTCTTTGCATGATTTTTTTCCATTTATAACAGTTAAGAAGTGGAAACAACCTGTGCCAGTTTCCTAGAATTGCTAAAACAAATACCCACAAACTTGGTTTCTTAAAACAACAGAAATTTGTTCTCTCGTAGTTTCTGATCTGAGACCAAGGTGTCCCCAGGGCCATGTTCCCTCTGAAATCTCTAGCGAAGACCCTTCTTTGCTTCTTCCAACTTCTGAGAGTTCCCAGAAATTCTTGGCACTCATTGGCTTAAGCTGCCTCACTACAACCTTTGTGTCTCTCTTCATATGACCCTCCCTTTGGGTATGCCTTTGTACCCTCTCTCCTTATAAGGGCACTAGTGATTGGATTTAAGGCTCACCCTAATGCAGTATGATCTTATCTTATGGTATATCAACAAAGAGTCTGTTTCCAAATAACACTAAATTATGAATTTATAGGTGGATATGAATGCTGGGGGAACACTATTCAACCCATTATACAACATACATGTACACTAATTGATGAATAAACAAAAGGTGGTATATTTATATAATGGACTATTATTTGGCAATCAATAAAAAGATATATTCTCCACATTGATGAACCTTGAAAATACTACGCTATTTGAAAGAAGTCAGTCACTAAACACTGCATATTATATAACTCTATGTTTACAAAATATTTAGAACAGGCAAATCTGTACAGACAGAATATAGGTTAGCGATTACCTCAGGCTAAGGGGTGGCTTGTGGAGAGACTGCTGATAGTTATGGATTTCTTCTTGGGGGTGATAAAAATATCCTAAAATTAGGGGAGACTGGGTGAAAAAAGGTGGAGGGACTGAAGTACAGATTGGTAGTTACAAAATACTAGTACTCATGGGGATGTGAAGTACAGCATAGGGCATATAGTCAACGATAGTGTCACAACTATGTAAGTTCAGGAACACTTTATAAAATGTTCCCCAAGTACTGGAAATATCATGGGGAACACTTTGTAAAGTATGTGGTTGTCTAACCAGATGCTAAACACCTTCGACTAAAACAAAATAATATTGACTGTAAGGTGTAATTGAAAAAAAATTTAATGTAGGCAAAAAGTGTCCTAAAATTAGATTGTGCAGAGAGTTGTACAACTTTGTGAATTTATTAAAAATTACTGAAATGTATAGTATTTTATAGTATTCACATTTCATTTCAACAAAGGTTGTTAAAAAAATAAATGATTCACCTGAAAATTTGTGTGTAGCTATGCCATGCTTCAGGGTCATATGTAGTGACCCTGAGTTTCTATCTTTTTGTTGTTGATTTGGAAGAGTTAATGATATATTATCTCTATACATCTAGATATATGCCTGTATTGGGTTTAGTTACAGAAAACTCTCATGATCTGGCATATTAATTTTGATAATGATGAGGTTTGTTAGATTGAATTCCTTTATTTTTATATAAGCAAATGCATCAAAATTTTTCTGATTTATACTTTAAAATGTTAAGTCCCTCCTTTTATCATATATCAGTAAAATTGTCTCCTTTCATTTTTATGTATTTAGTCTATCTGAAGTTCAAGTCTTTTTATGTAGAGATATAATTTTATTTCTCCTCATGATATTATCCAATTTTTGTAGCACCATTTCCTAAGCAACGCATACTATAACGATTACTAAGTGCTTATACACATATGGGTTGATCTTTTGATCTCCCTTTATTTATTTATTTTTTTGTGGGGATGGGGGTTGATCTGGTCTTGTGACATCCCTACATTATTTTCTCTCTATAATTTCACATTTTCCTTTATTATTTCTTATATAGAATAAGAAGTCCTAAAGTTTAAAATGATATATATTGACTTTCCAGCAACAAGCCCACAGTCAAGCATATGGTAAATAATTGATTAATATGAACAAATTAAGAATGAAAGAATGAATGGGGCAGCATGCAGAAATTATGTGTATAATGTCAAATAGGCCAAAATAAATTACCAATTATGGTTTTGTGAAATTGTACCAAATGGGTGTATTTTAGAAGATATAAAACATAAAGATTCTAAATGAGTACAGACTCTGCAGAGTGGCACATGGAGCCAGAAGCATGGATACATGGAACAGATATGTGGGAGCCAGAGGGGAGTAGGTTGGGGGTTACTGGATAAAGACGTTAAAGGGTCAGGTCAGTGTGGCTCAGTGGTAGAGCATTGACCCATGAACCAGGAGATTATGGCTCAATTCTTGGTCAGGGCACACGCCCAGAATTCAAACTTGATCCCCAGTAGGTGTGTATAGGAGACAGTCAATCCATGATTTTCTCTCATCCTTGATGTTTCTATCTCTCCCTCTTCTTTCCTCTCTCTGAAGTCAATAAAAAAGGTATTTAAAAATGATAAACCATACATCAAATTTATATTTTAAATTTAACCATGGTGTGATTTATTATTCAAATGAATAGAATCTTTTTTTAGAGTTATCCCATTATCTCATTAATGTTATGTTTATTAAAAATGAGCAATCATTGATTTTAAGTTTAATAATTAATACAAAATATTATAAGAAAACATCTGCTTTTAATTTGAAAAGTTAAACTTTTATTGCGCTAATAAAATGTTCAGCTCAGTCAACTTTAATTGCTCATAGACGTTGTTTGCAGATGCAAAATGTGAAACCATTTTATAAAATTGTAAACACTTTATGATATTTTGAGTATTATACTTTATTTAAAAAACAAGCAATATTTTTAGATGTCCTTTAATAATTCAAGGAGTCAACAAAATTACAATAATTACAATTACTCTTCTTTGAAAATAATTTAATTGCTAAAATACCTAGGGATTCTCTAACTGATCCATGTCTTGCCTTACTTGTATCCACACTTAGTTCCCAGTATTCCATTAGCATCTGTTCTTGAATAAAAAATCATTTACTCTATGCACAAGTTGTATATCCACTTCCTCCAACTAAAGTCATATATTTGCAGTTATAGAAGCACAAAGCAGGACAATGTACAAAAATATCCTGAATGTAAGGAAGCAACTGCATGTTTTGGCCTTCTACAGATTCAATTTAGAGGGAAACCAGAAACACGGTCAAAGTTATGCTTCACTGAAGTCTTTATAGACTATACAGAACTGTGAGTTGCTAGGAGATGTGCATGCACTAGGGAAGGAAAGAGAGAGAAGGAAGGGAATTAAAGTAGGAAATGGGAAATTTGTACCAGTTGAATTTCTATCATGGGACTAACTTTGTGCTTGATGTTTCATACATATTTCCTCATTAACAGCCCCCCAAATGCTATGAATTCTATTCCCTCCCCATTTAAATGCTATAGCTTTCTTAGTAAAACAAAAACCAAAACACAAAAACTGAAATTTAGAAGCCTGTATGAGGTTCCAGATGCTGTCCAGGAAAACCTGGGCTACAACCAGGGCCCCCTGGTTTCAACTAGCATGCTCTCCACTCCAGAGAGAGTTCAAGATCAGAGCTAAAAATACAAATGTTTTCTTGGAGCTAAAGTACAGATGTTTTCTTAGAAGTAAGAGAATGTTATTTGTAAAAATGTTTTAAAATCTTGTATTTCATATTTCCATGCCATCTATGCCCAAATTGTCAACACTTGGTCCTTACATTTTAGTTGACTTACCACTATGTGACCAAATCTCTCAATTATGAACATATAGCTTGACTTTTGTACATTTCATGTCATAATTTTTTAAAATAAAAATACATAATTACTTTAAAACAAAAATATCGGCTTTTCAAAGAATGAACAAAATTCTTATCTGAATCTTTCTTTCTTTATTTATTTTAAAATCTGAACAATAAAGATTTATTAAATTTAAAAAAATAAATGAATAAAGTGATATAAGCAGGGTTTTTGTTGTGTGTGTGGGGGGGTGGGGAGTGGGGAACGAATGTAAACTAAGGCCTGAGCCAGTTTAGCTCAGTGGATAATCATTTGAGGGTCCCAGGTTTTATTAAAGTGAAGGGTTTGTACTTTGGTTGCAGGCTCCTCCCCTGCCAGGGCCCTGGTTAGGACTCATGCAGGAGGCAACCAATCAATGTGTTTCTCTCACATTAATGTTTCTCTCTGTCTTTCCCTCTGTCATCAACTCTCCCTAAAAATTAATGGAAAAGTATCCTTAGGTGGATATTTTTGTTGTTTTTTTATTTGTTTGTTTGTTTGTTTTATTATATTATTATATGTGTAGGGGGGGCAATAGTAAGATATGTACACTTATCTGAATCTTTAGTATACATCTAAAAGCATGTTTATAATTAATTATTGTATTTTTATTTATTTTTTTAAAGGATGCCTTATTTTTTTTTATTAATATATTTTATTGATATTTCACAGAGAGGAAGAGAGAGAGATAGAGAGTCAGAAATGTCGAGAGAGAAACATCAACCAGCCGCCTCTTGCACACCCCCTACCGGGGATGTGCCCGCAACCAATGTACATGCCCTTGACCGGAATCGAACCCGGGACCTTTCAGTCCGCAGACCGACGCTCCACCACTGAGCCAAACCGGTTTGGCTATAATTAATTATTTTAAATAGATTGCAATAGTAGGAGAAAACTACTTCAGAATTTCATTATCTTCATTCTATGTGTGGGCATTTTGTAGAGTAAGAACAACTCAGAAATGATTTTTAACTTAATGTTCTTACAAGGAGGAGGTTGCAATGAGAGAAAGCATGAAATATTTTTGTAACAAATGAAACAACTTATGGTATGATTTCCACTAGTTCTAGATGTGTTTCCTCAACCTGAAAATGCAGCATAATATTTTAACATATTAAGAACCTAATTAATCATAAAAGTCCTTAGGTCAGCTGCAGAATAAATAAGTTTATTATTAGATTTTTGGATTTGAACTGTTTTTTAAAAAATATATATTTTATTGATATTTTACAGAGAGGAAGGGAGAGAGATAGAGAGCTAGAAACGTTAATGAGAGAGAAAGAAACGTTAATGAGAGAGAAACATCGACCAGCTGCCTCCTGCCCAACCCCTACTGGGGATGTGCCTGCAACTAATGTACATGCCCTTGACCAGAATTGAACCTAGGACCTTTCAGTCTGCAGAGCCAAACCGGTTTCGGCTTGAACTGTTTTTAAATTCTATTTTATTTTATACCCCTTTATCTTGCCATTCCTTTGAAGTATACAACAGTAAATTTCACATCTAATAGTCAAATAAGATTTCATATTTTCACCAGAAGGAATCCATGTGATCTTTAATATTTATGTATTTTCTGCTATTTTACATTTAAAGAAAAAAAATAGTTCATTTGTTTTAATATTAGGTAGGTTTCAAGTTTTTAGATGTGATATGTAAATATTCATTATTTAATCCACTGAATTATTGAGAATTATTATTTATAGTAAACTAGACACCCAGTGCATGAATTCAATTGGGGACCCCATCAGGGCTGGGCCATCTGGGGGGAGGGGCCACAGGCAATTAGCTGGCAGGCCCCACCCCTTATTGGGGTTGAGGGGGCCAATTGGAGGTGGGGCTGGCCATGGGGAGGGGCTATGGGAAGTGGGCCAGCCAGTATCGCTCCCTATTGGGATGGGAGTGCAATCAGGGGTGGGGCTGGCCAGAGGGAGAGGTTGCTGGCCTATTGTGGTGGGGCAGGCCGATTGGGGGTGGGGCTGGACTGGAGGGAGTAGGGGAGGAAAAGTGTGATCAGAGGCAGGTTGGCTAGAGGGAGGGGTCGCAGGAGGTTGGGCAGCTGGCTCTACCCCCTGATCAGGCTGGTTCCCTGGCCACAGTGGGCTGAAGTCATAGCAACCAGTCATTCTAGTTGTTCCAGTCACTGGCTTTATATAGATATATAGATATATAGATATATAGATATATAGATGTATAGATGTATAGATGTATAGATGTATAGATGTATAGATGTATAGATGTATAGATGTATAGATGTATAGATATATAGATATATAGATATATAGATATATAGATATATAGATATATAGATATATAGATATATAGATATATAGATATATAGATATATAGATGTATAGATGTATAGATATATAGATATAGATAACCTTGCTCAACTCTTCTTAGGTGCCTCTATTTATGAATTAATAACATTAATAAGTATTATGTATTCTAAGAGCATTCATTTTGGCACTATTTACTGCATTCTAGGCAATGTGCAAAGAATCGTGTATACAGTGTTTTTCCTTTAATCTGTGCACTAGCCCCATTTAGAAGCTATATATAGATGATGGGGAAACTGAGGATCAAAGTGGTTATGTGACTTCGACAACTCACATAGCTCATGGGAGTAGACACATTATGCACCAGGCTCCACATGTTAAGTAGTTATAGGTCTATAACAGGTTCCACAACAGTGGGTATAGTGGATAAAGTGTGAATGGCCATTCCTATGAAATATTTGGAGGTGGCTGGCTGGCTTTACTAAAAATTGGTTGCCCAGTAGCATTAGTTGATGATCTGAAGTTGAGAATGAAAAACGGAAATAGATCGGAGGGAGGACAAACAATCTTTAAGCTGAAATATGAACCCTTAAATTTCTTGCTTCAAACAAATTAAAGGAAAATTAAAGTATTTGTCTACTGCCACAGACTTGACTATTTAGATGAATGCTTAAGTCAAATGCCTCAGTCTGTGAAAGCATAGTTGTTAGTCAAAATGAACAATAGTCTGGTTAAATTCTTTTTAAAATATTTACAGTGAAAACACCAAATTAGTAAATATAGATCCAATTTGAATTGTAGAATTTTTTCTTTTCATATATTTATGAAAGGGAGGTGTTTAAAATATTGTCATGTAACTCAGAAGGTGCAAGTGCAATGGCTATGAACAATCTTACAAAAAGGCAATACTTTTCTGGATGATAAAATAATAAAATTGTAAGTTTCTAGTCCCGTTTAACTAAAAAAAAATCAAAGCAGGGCAGGTTTACTAGTATTTAATGAAGCCAATCTTCACATGTCTCATCCTTTAACCTGTAATAAGTATATTTAATGCTAATTAAATTGATATCTACCCTGGCCGGTGTTGCTCAATTGGTTGAAGCATCATCCTGTACATGAAAAAGTTGTAGGTTTGATCCCTTGTTAGGGAATATACCTAGGTTGCAGGTACAATCCCCAGTTTGGGCACTTGTAGGAGGATACCAACTCTCTTTCTCACTTCTCTCTCTAAAGTCAGCAGGCATGTCCCTGGGTGAGGATTAAAAAAAAAAAAAAACACTTATAATGAGATTTTTGTACTTGGCCCAAATCACAAGAATATGTACAAAATACATTGTAAAAGTTCTGTGCATCAATAGACACCCAAATTATAAATCAATGGCAATTTAATGTGCCATGAGTTTGGTAGGGGTTGGGCAAAAGAGATGATTAAAAGTTGAAAAACAAGGCCTATAAAATGTTAAAATTAAAAGAATAATTTAGCTGGAGAAAATGAAATTGAATAATTTAAGAATGGCCTTCAGAGATATGAAGTCTGTATTAAAAATGGTGATAGCTAGTTACTTCCTTTATCCAACAATAAAAGAGTAAAAGAAAATGAAGCCAACTTGTAAGCCACAAGGCAATATTTTAATCTATAATAGTTATGAATTATTATGTTCCAGATTTCTTAGTAAGAAAAACCAAATGTATTTCTAATATATATATATATATATATATATATATATATATATGTGTGTGTGTGTGTGTGTGTGTGTGTTGTGTGTGTGTGTGTGTGTGTGTGTGTGGTAATTATAATTTGTAAAAGGGTTTTTAAAGCTGCATATATCCTGAATGATTCTTTGTCAACCCCCAACTTGTATTTTATAATTTTTGCCAGTTGAATAGGTATCCTAGACTTCAGAAAATAATGGTTCCTTTTCCCATGCCCAATCTCTTTAGTACAGAACTTCATGACCCTAATGAGGGTAAAAAGACCATCATCAACTTCATCTTTGAGTCAGAATAATACGATATGTCCCTATACATTATTAGTATAAAAGTTGCTATCAGGCCTTAGCTGGTTTGGCTCAGTGGATAGATCATTGGCCTGAGGACAGAAGGGTCCCAGGTTCGATTCCAGTCAAGGGCACATGTTGGATTGCTGGTTTGATCACCCGTGGGGGACGTGCAAGAGGCAGTCAATCAATAATTCTCTTTCATCATTGATGTTTCTCTCTCTCTCACCTTCTCCCATCATCTCTGAAATAAATAAAAAATATATATATTTTTTTTTAATATTAAAATTTAAAAAGCTACTATCAAGCCTAAAACAATAAAGATTGTTAGCTATATGGGTGGGAATAGCACTAACTTTGGGATGGAATGACTGAGGGATCAAGTATTGAACTGAAAACCAGTCTTCTTTTTTTGTAAGCAGAATGGCTTCTTGTACATAAGATAATTGCAATAAAATCAAGGACTTCCCTCAATGTGGTTTTGCAATGTGCTTTTAGATTTTCTATGCAAAATGATTTTATTTCAATGACATTTTTCTTTTAAATGGCTCTCTAGTGTCCCCTTTTCTTTTTCAAACTTAATTTCCTCCCTTGAAGATGGTAGTCATATTCCCTTTTCTATCCACTTCACAGAGTCCTTATGAGAATTAAATAAGGTAATTATGTGAAAAACCTTTTACAAGTATAAACTAGAAACATTGAGCATTTGTTTCATGATTTTATCGCTGCATGTGGCAAATCTCTTGTGAAATTCATGCACCAGGGATCTGGGATCAGCTGCCTTGCTTGTTTGTTTCATATTTGAAAAAAAAAATTGACAAATGTTAATCATGCATTCAGAGTGGACTAAAAAAATTTATCAGAGGGAACTCCGGTAATATTGACACCAAATCATTATAACAAGTCTTTTTCTGGTGCTTCAGTTGTAATTTGCAGAACACTGTTACCCTAGCTAACTGGAGAGAAAGTAGAATTCATGGAAAGAAGAACTGAAGACCTTGACTGGGACAAAGCAATAACTCACACAGCCCCAAAGAGGGGGAGCAAGTACAAACTGACAGCCTTCTGCCCCTGCTTCGGTGAATCAGCCCCACTCCTCGTCCGTCCCCATATCTGAATCACTCAGCATCTATTTAATTCCTGATAGAACCTAATAGGCTTAGCTGGGTTTGTATGTCCTTATCTTCTTGTCTAGGCACAGACAATGAGTGTTAATACTTTCTTCAAGGAGGCAAATAAGAAGGGATAAATTATCTTTTGGGAGGCTGCTACTAGAAGTAAGAATGGACACTGATAGCTAGAACAACTGCAATAATTATCTGCTACACAGTTGGGTCTTGGGCTTGTTGCAGAGTAAATCTGAATAAATTGGTTTTCTTGCCAAACTTTTCAAAAGCTGACGGGTATTTTTAGTTGATTTTCAATAAGCCATGCATTGTTTCTAATAATTTCTATGAGAGTCTAATACTTAGAAACATATTGAAATTTTATAAATATATATAGTAATAAAAGTATAATGTGCAAATTATACTAGATGAAGCTGTGGCAGTGGGGGCCAAGGCAGAGGCAGTTAGGGGTGATCAGGGAGGCAGACAGGCAAGCGGTTAGGAGCCAGAAGTCCTGGATTGTGAGAGGGTGCAGGCCGGGCTGAGGGACCCCGTCCCCACCTCCATGCACGTATTTCATTCATGGGGCCTCTAGTATACATATAAACGTAAATATTAGAGGATAAAATACATTGACACAGGCTTTCTTTTTTTCAGCTATATTACCTTTAGAATTGCAGTGAAGTCTGACACTTTTTATAAATTAATGGAATAATGTTTTTCTCCTGCTGCTGAAAGGATTTGTCTGGATCTCTAATGATATAAACCTGGAACTTTGGTTTTCGCCTTAAAATAAATTAAGAGGTGTTTATTCTAATTAGGCTAACTGTGCCCTTTGGTACTAATCAGTGTCTGTCAAAATACTTAATGCACTTATTTTCTAGCAATGCTGCCCTAATATTAATAGTCCATTAAAAATTTCTCTGCATATGTTATTTATAAATGTCTAAACCAGCTATCTGTCTAAGGAGCACACATTTATTCATTTTCATGTAAATACTTATCAAGCCATCAGTATTTATAAGTAAGCAACGCTAGCAGTTGTGAAGCATCACATGTATATGGCAGAAAGCAGGTGATCAATACTACCCTGTTTCCCCGAAAATAAGACATTGTCTTATATTAATTTTTGCTCCTAAAGATGCGCTAGGTCTTATTTTCAGGGGATGTCTTATTTTTCCATGAAGAAGAATACGGTACACATTTATTGTTAAATGAAAATAAAGGAAATGTATTACCTGTACATGGTATGGTAGTATGGTAGTTGTCAACACAAACCAGACAAACTGTGAATCCTACAGTATCAAGAATTTGCTCATTTATTCAATGACAATCATGTCATCATCTTCTGGAACATCATCATAACAATCCAATTCCTGAATTTCCTGGTGAATTTCTTGTGACTCCATTTCTTTCAGAATCAGTGGACCAAATCTCTCATGTTTAGCAATAGCACTGTCTTTAAATGAGTACTTCTTGTCAAGGTAGCCTGCTTGCAGTGCATTTGCAATGCAACTATCAGTGATTTTCTCCTATGAATTATTCATCCAAGTCACAACTTCTTGCAGTTTAGGTTTCACAAAGTTTCCATGCTGATTTCTCCATTCACACAGCAGTGACGTCAGGACTCCATGTAATGTCACTGGTTGCTAGATGCCAGTTGGGGCGGCCCTAGCGACCAGTTTATGGTAAATTAATTTTCATCCTGAGACAGAGCCTGGGGGCTTTATTATCGGGTGGATGCCTTATATTTCCCTCAGAAGGAAACCTGTAAGTGGGTCTTATTTTCGGAGGATGTCTTATTTTCGGGGAAACACGGTAGCAGTTACCAAGCTCAAACTCTATATGGGAGAAAGCAGGGGCATTTTCAACAAAATGATGAAAATGTTACTTTGAGATGTAACTAGAAGGAATATTTAAGTCTCCCTAAGAAGATGTGATTGAGAATGTCAAGATTAAGCCTCAGCTTCCAAAGTCTGTTTTTGGTCACACAAAACACGTATCATATGGAATATGAGCCACCAAAACATCAAAACATTTGCTGCTCAGTCCCAACTGGCTGGGCCCCAGCAGCAAGCTACCCTACTGGTCTGAACGTCTGCTCCCTGGTGGTCAATGCACATCATAGCAAGTGGTTGAGTGTCCTTACCATATCATTAGCATATTATGCTTTGACTGGTTGAACGGACAACCAGACACTGAGCATATTAAGCTTTTATTATATAGGGATTATACCATTGATAAAAGTGTATAGTTTTCAATTTTTGGATATTTGTATATTCTGGTGCCTTTTTCTGTAACACATCTACACAATTCTGTTGGGATAGTATTTTTAGACAGTCATAAGTTCAGCTGTAGTGAAGTCTGCCAAATAAAAAATTCCCATAAAAATTTATAAGAATTTCAGTTGCTCTAATTCTTCACCAACACTTTTACATTGTCAGTATTTTTTAAAACATTAGTTGTTGTGGTGTTTATATGGTGGCAACTCATTGCAGCTTTAATTTATATTTCTTCGGTTAATAATGATAGTGAGCATTTTTTCATACATTTATTACATACTTGATTTTCTTCTTTTTCAAAGTGATGTAATGTTTTCCGTCCATTGTCTATTGGGTTGTCTGTCTTCATCTTAGTAACTTTTAGGATTTTAGGTATTCCAGAGCATCAACCTATGAACCAGGAGGTCACAGTTTGATTCCCAGTCAGGACACATGTGGGCTCAATTCCCAGTGGGGGGCATGCAGGAGGCAGCCGATCGATGATTCCCTCTCATCATTGATGTTTCTATTTCTCTTTCCTTCTCCTTTTCTCTCTTAAATCAATAAAAAATATTTAAAAAATAATAGCTAAAGCAATGTATTTTCAAAGTTAGCTTTTTTTCTGTCTCATATATATTAGTATGTGTATAAATAGTCCCGATTTTACATTGTTGCCTGGCCTCCCTAAAAATACAACTTCTGTTTATGACTTAAATGGCTGTTATATCTCCTCATCTTGTACACATGTCAATCATTACTGGACAGAAGAGTCAGTGAAACAATAAAACCCACACCTTCAGTAAGAAGTTAGAGGTCTACCTACGGAGAAGGTTGAAAAACAGTCCCTTAATAAATGACAAAGAGAAGTATAGCGACTGAAGCCACTATCATTATTTTCCCCAGGCAAAGAAATGTAAACATTTTATAGAAATGGAGTCTTAGGCAGGAGCCGGTTTGGCTCAGTGGACAAAGTGTGGGCTTGTGGACTGAAAGGTTCCCGGTTCGATTCCGGTCAAGGGCATGTACCTTGGTTGTGGGCACATCCCCAGTAGGGGGTGTGCAAGAAGCAGCTGATTGATGATTCTCTCTCATCAATGTTTCTAACTCTCTGTCCCTCTCTCTTCCTCTCTGTAAAAAATCAATAAAATGTATTTTTTTTAAAAGAAATGGAGTCTTAGGCATAATAAAGTGCCAAAATTAATTTATAATAAGTATATTACAAATTTTAACCACAAATACTATTTTCACCTGTGATATGAACAAAGCAACTAGTTTGATAGGACACTGTGTGGGCAAGGCTGGGGAAAGACGCATTTCCCCATCCCCCTGCACACACTTGGAGGAAATGCAAACGGAAACACTCTCTATTGCCACCTGACAACATCTACCACATTTTTAGATTCATATATCTTTTTACTCAGGTGTTCTGTTCTTTAGAATTTAGCTTCTTCACATCTGAGTAGAATAACAAAGGTGCAATGAAATTCGGGCAAGCATTGGAAGTAGCATATATGTTTATTAACTGGAGCTAGTGCAAAGCAATTATACCCACACTTTCAGTGAAGTGCTTTGTATCGTTGAAAAGAAGATGACAGTTCCAGCCCAACTGGTGTGGCTCAAGTGGTTGAGCACTGAATCATGAACCAGGAGGTCGCAGTTTGGTTCCTGGTCGGGGAACACACAGCGGTGTGCCCAGGCCCTTGAAGCCCCAGCTTCATCCGGAAGGTGGTTCAGGTGTCTGAGCTAATTAGCATTTTTCACTTTAATTAGCATAAATACACTTAAAATGTCTGGATAACTTATAACGTCTCTTTTTCCTGACCCCTTGGGGCACAATCTAATGTACCTGGGCACCAAGAGAAATACCACAAATTCCTTCATTATTTTTGTGTTAATTGTAGACTGTTGGCTATCCTGCACCCACCTAAGTATGTGTCTATCAAATTATTTTTTATCCAATCCCTGAGGCCCTTCCCCTCCCCTGTTTTGCTTTCTCTCACCTCCCTAATCTATCACCAACTGACCTATGTCCGCTCCTTTGATTGCAAGGTATAAAAATAGATGCAAAAACCACCATTGTCTGGATCATTATCCCAATCCTTTGAGATACTGCTTCCTGGCAATTGTCAACAGTTTGGCTCAAGTAAACTCACAAAAAAATTATTTACAGGTTTGAATATTTTTACATTAACATGAGGTAAAGATATAATTTATTTTCTAAATCGGGAACTTTGGCAAATTAAAGATGGAATTTTCCATAATTTAATAATTCTGCTGTGACAACAGACTTAAGCTGCAGTTGTCCAACATCAACTGGGACATATGGTTAATTCAGCATTTCAGAAGGGAGTTTTCAAGACAAGCCCTAGAAATAGTTTCTCGTTTCTCCCACAACTTAAATTGACAGGTGATTAGGCGGGCCTGTATAACTTACAGAGAAAGAAAGATATTGAGTGTAAATCATGCAATTGACTTCACATTTTTGTTTTTACTCTTATAATTAAAATGCTATTCCACTGTGGTGAGCATAGCAGGTGATCCTGTGAATGCTTCACTGGTCCAGAATGTAAGCACCTGGGCTACCGATGCTGTGGCCGCCAGCTGGGCAGCTTTGTCAGCAGAAGGTGAGCCATGGAGCCAGGTGGGCATCTTGACAATCAGAGCCCATAAAATGAACTGGCAAAACCTCTAGTTCAGGTCCTTGAAAGAACTTCAACACCCTTCAGAAACTGGAGCAAATTACTACGTACTTAGGTGAACTACCAGAATTATGTTGAATTTGCCGTAACTTTCAGGCCATTTTATGTTTTCTATTAATAAGCCTACTTTTGCATTTTATCACCTACCAAATTTCTTTTATCCCCTTACCTATTTTAGACTGATGAATCTCAGACTGAGAAATCCCAATCTGAAATACACTACATCTGGAATTAACAGAGAGAGAGTTCAGAGTGAAGAAAAAGACTATGAAAAGTGTATTGCCCTTTGTGTATTTGATCTCTCATAAGCATGTAAGGCATGCCTTAGGGCAGTGGTCGGCAAACCCATTAGTCAACAGAGCCAAATATCAACAGTACAATGATTGAAATTTATTCTGAGAGCCAAATTTTTTAAACTTAAACTTCTTCTGTTACCACTTCTTCAAAATAGACTCGCCCAGGCTGTGGTATTTTGTGGAAGATCCACATTCAAGGGGCCAAAGAGCCGCATGTGGCTGGAGCTGCAGTTTGGGCATAAATTTCCCTCTGAATGGAGTTTCTAGAATTTGCCTCAGGGTCCCCCAGTTCCATTGTACAAGACATCTAGAAAGATGGGGGGGGGAGGTAATGGGGGAAGAGGACACATGTAATACCTTAATCAATAAAGAAATTAAAATGCAAATAATAATAATAAATAAGTGAATCAATCAATCAAAAGTGGAAAAAGGGAAAAAAGGAAGCAAGCCTAAGATGCTGGATGAGAAGGGAGTCAGGAGAGGGGAGGCACCACTGGCAAAACAGATTTCTTCTCTTAATACTACAGTTGGCTTTTTCAATTTTAGTTAAAATCATTTGGCATTTACTTAACCAAAATAGCAATTCTGCACTTTTAATCTCACTCTGTGACTATGATTTCAAATATCCTCTAAATACTAAGATTTCAAAGTGACAGGGTCACATGATATAGCAATTATACTTAGACGTTTCTATTCATGAACTTTTAATACAATTATAAAAATGAAGATGTAAGTTCCTTTACCATTATTAACAATGCACACTGATAGGAATCATTTCATTCCTTCTAGGTTGGTTGGGGTAAAGCAAATCATTCCAATATTGTCAGCCTTAGTAACAAAAAAACTTAGATTAAATTATTTTGAAAAAGAGGATATTGAGGTCAAAAAGAACATGTTATAATAATGTTATTGTCATAGGGAAACCCCTCTAATGTATGAAATAATTATTATGTGAAATGTTTTCTGTGTGGAAACCCCAATACTCTGTAACTTATAAAATTAATGAGCACCCCACTCATAATGTAAAAGCCCTTTAAGTATAACCGCCCTGCTCCTAGCATAAGGCACACCGTCCGACCCACACTGATAAGGACACAAGTTGTTTTTACTACTGGCTGTATAAGCCTGGGACCCTTTTTCAGTCCACATCTCCTGCTTGATAAGAGGAGGACTCCAAGATGCTCCGTCAGACAAGCCTCTAACTGCTCTGCTGTGTGAGCCTAAGCCAACTGTGGCCACCTGTCTGTCTCTATTTTCCTATACTTTCAGTTTCCCTTAATTTAATTATTTTCATTTGAAGGAAAGTTTCGATTTTGGACCGAACCTAGGTGACCTGATTATGCTCCAGTGACCAGTCTCTGGATAGGGAACATGTCAGTGGATATAATCCACCAACTTGGCTCCGCTTGGACAGAGAGGCTGCTAGGACCCTCAGGCATTCGCCATCAGGAGTCAGACTCTCCTGGGTATGCCCTTGCGGTGGACAACCACTAACCCACGTCCTTAGACTAGTTCGGTTTCGGTTGGTACCAGATTAATCCCCTTTACACTCAGTGGTCGTTTCCTTAATACTCCATCCTAAACCTGAGTGGTTTTGCCAATCCTATCTAATAAAGAGTAACATGCAAATTGACCATACCTTTGTTATACCCCTAAGCCACACCTAGCAGCCAATCAGGAGAAAGTATTCAAATTAACCCCACCAAGATGGCTGCAGCCATGGAGTGAACAGGAAGCTTGGGTTTCCCTGGCAATAGAGGAATCCAAGTTCTTGGCCTGTCCTGGCCTCTGCTCAAGGCTACAAAGTTTCAATTATAGAAGTTAATAAATTCCAGATACCAGGGCCTCTGCTTGGGTCTCCAGGGGGCATGGCTGGCCTGCAAACCACCATAGGTCCCTCGCCCAGGCTTCCCCATGCCCCAAGAGAATCCCCACCCTGATCCAGGACACCCTTCAGGGCAAACCAAACCAACTGGCCCCCACCCGTGCACCAGGCCTCTATCCTATCTAATAAAAGAGTAATATGCAAATTGACCATCACTCCAACACACAAGTTGGTTGCACCCATGTGTTCAAACATGGCTGCCACAAGTTAGCCAGCAGTAGGGGGCAGTTGGGAGGGATCAGGCCACCAGGGGTGGGCAGTTGGGAAGGATCAGGCCTGCAAGGGAGAGCAGTTGGGGGCAATCAAGCCTGCAGGGGAGGGCAGTTAGGGGTGACCAGACCAGCAGAGGAGGGAAGTTGGGGAGAACCAGGCCTGCAGGGAAGGGCAGTTGGGGGTACCAGGCTTGGAGGAGGAGGGAAGTTAGGGGTGACTAGGCCTGCAGGGGAGGGAAGTTAGGGGAAATCAGGCTGGCAGGGGAGTGGTTAGAGGGTGATCAGGCTGGCAGGCAAAAGAAGTTAGGGGCAATCAGGAAGGCAGGCAGGTTAGCAGTTAGGAGCCAGCAGTCCAGGATTGCAAGAGGAATGTCCGACTGCCAGTTTAGGCCCGATCCTTATAAACTGGCAGTAGGACATCCCTTGAGAAGTCCCAGATTGTAGAGGGTGCAGTCTGGACATCCCCCTCATGCACGATTTTTATGTACTGGCCCTCTAGTTTTAAATAATTATATGCCTGCGCTGAGGAGAAATTTGTTTTGGAATCCTGCCAACTATACCAATTGTCCCGATTATGCCCCCAATTAATTAATTATCTGTCTAGACTTAGTAGGACAAATGCAGGTTACCAGGAGTCAGCAATAATGGCCTATCCCCTGGTGCTGCAATGTCTAGACAGCTGAGCCAAACCAGAATACATGACACACAGGTCACAATTAGTATGCAATCACACAGGGTTTATTTATCTATTCCTAGTGGGTCCTAGGCTCCACCAAAGACCACCTGGTGATTCATACTGAAGGATGGACGATGAAAACAGAGGCAGACAGGCGGCCCCAGTTGGTTCAGGCTCACACAGCAGAGCAGCAGGGGTTCATCCCATGGAGCGATGTGGAGTCCTCCTCTTATCGGGCATGAGACTTAAGAAGTGTCCCAGGCTTATATAGACTGTAGTAAACGACTTGTGTCCTTATCACTATGGGCAGATGGTGTGCCTTATGCTAGGAGCAGGGCAGTTATACTTTAAGGGCTTTTATATTAAGACAGTGGGGTGTTCATTAAGTTTGAAAGTTATGGAGAATTGGGGTTTCCACATAGCAAACAGTTCACACAATAATTATTTCAGAACATAACGATATGGTTCCACATATAAAGCACTTACTGTGTGTTGAAATTGTGTGACTTAGTTAATGTACTGTGTCATTTAAGCCTTAAAACAACCCTGAGTGATGCATCATATTGAAAGGAATTTTAGAGACAAAACAGGTGTTCTCAGGGAATAAAGGGAGGTGTGTATGGGAGTGGAATACATGGATGAGGGTTTGAAGATGCCAAAATGCTTATGTTACAGAGAATAGAGAAATGCCACAGGATAAGGGGAGAGGATGACATACATTCACAGAGGATAATGAAAAGTCACAAGATATAGGGAAGAAGGAAATGTATTTTCGCAGGGGAATATTGCAAAATAAGGGGAGCACCAAGTAAGCTATGAGCTTTGAAACTTATATATGCAGCAGAGTAATCAATGAGGAATGCCTAGGGGTCCTAAATTAAGGGATGGGTCCAATTAGAAAGAGTCAGGTTCAAACAAAGAACTGCAGAATATATAAGCCAGAGACAAAGGGACATGAGGCAGATTTTTGGATTTAGATTTTTCCCCATATAAAGAGAGAAAGCAGACTTTTTCCATTTGGGTGTCCCTCCCCATGGAGTCTCCTTTGGAGACACTCCTACTCAGATGGAGTTTGTAAATGTTTTCAATGAACTTCTACATTTTTATTAAAAAAATATGTTTGTCCATGAATTTATTCATCAACTTCATCAGACAAGGACCTATGGGAAGAAAAATCTGCACCCCAAGCCCCATGTTTCAATATTATCCTCATTTTGCAGCTAAAGAAATTAAAGCTTAATATGTTTAATTATCTCTCTTAATATTATATAATCAGCAAGTTTAACTTTAAATATATAACTTTCCACTGCACAAGGAGATCAGTCCCTCAAACCCATAATTTCAAAGATGAGAGCATTATGGTCAATCCAGTTTAGATAATCAGCTTAAAGTCACATGTATTACAAGTACTTATAGTCACCTCTACTGACCCTCTATGACAAAAATTTCCTCATGCTAATGATATTCAATCTTAGCTTAAGTAAAGTTATGAATCAACTTTATTAAATGAGATAATATATGTAAATATCCAAGTACTATGGCTTAAGCATTGCTTACTCAAAAATGTTGCACTAATCTCTTTAATAATAATATACTTAGAAAGGTATTATCTGTTATCAACTCATTAGAAATGATTACATAATAATCCTATCTAATAAAAGAGTAATGTTCAAATTGACCATACTGCCCCTACACCCATCAACCGCACCAGCAGCCATGTCCATCAGCCAATCAGGAGTGAATATGCAAATAAACCCAACCAAGGTGGCTACAGCCAAGGAGAGCAGGAGGGAGGCTTGGGTTTCCCTGACAAAGGAGGAAGTCAAGCTTTCTACCTGCCCTTGCTAGCCCAGGCCTCCACTCAATGCTACAAAATTTCAATAGTAGAAGATAAATAAATCCCAACAAAAATGGCAGCACCCACAGAGCTGGAGAGAACAGAAGGCTAGGGTTTCCCCTGGCAATGGAGGAAGCCAAGTTTCTGCAGCCCTGGCTGGCCTAGGCTTCCACTCCAGGCTACAAAGTTTCAATTGTAGAAGATAAATCCCAGGTACCAGGGCCTCCACTTGGGTCACTAAGGGGGCTTGGCCGTCCTTCAAACCACCAAAGGCCCCTCGCTCAGGCCGCCCCACACCTCACCCTGATTGGGACAGCTTTCGGAGCAAACCAGCTACCCCCCACCCATGCACCAGGCCTCTAATCTATCTAATATAAGAGTAATATGCAGATTGACCATCACTCCAACACACAAGATGGCTACCTCCATATGGTCAAAGATGCTGTCCCCATGTGGACAAAAGATGGCCACTACCAGATGGCCATCAAGGAAGGACAGTTGGGAGGCACCAGGCCTGCAAGGGAGGGCAGTTGGGGGCAATCAAGCCTACAAGAGAGGGCAGTTAGAAGTGACCAGGCTTGCAGGAGAGGACAGTTGGTGGCAAACAGGCTGGCAGGGGAAGAGGTAGGCATCAATCAGGCTGGCAGGGGAATGGTTAGGGGCAATCAGGAAGGCAGGCAGGTGAGCAGTTGGGAGACAGCAGTCCTGGATTGTGAGAGGGATGTCTGACTGCCCATTTAATCTCGATCCTACCTAAACAGGCAGTCAGACATCCCTGGAGGGGTCCCAGATTGGAGAGTGTGCAGGCTGGGCTGAGGTTCCTCCCCTTTCCCATGCACAAATGTCATGCACTGGGCCTCTAGTATACATTATAAGATCATACCTCTGTGTTTATATGCTAATACGCTAGGTAGATGTTATTGATAAAGTGTTTGTGTTATTCCTGAATTCCTTAGTAGATCCCTACTAGGTAACTTCTTTGATCATTATAATGTCTGTAAAGCTGTCCCTTAGTTTGGATGTTACTATTGATGCTATCATTTAATATTGATGTAAATCAATGTCCTGAATAGCTTTATTTTTTTAAAAAAATGTATTATAAATGTTAAATATTACATTGGCTTTGTATGTAGGAAGCAAACTTGCATCTTTTGCAACTCTTTGTTTTCACTGATATTTTTATAGGAATCAAGTTAATGATAATTTATATTTTCTTCCTCAAAATAATCACAGAACTGTATAACTTTGGGAAGTCTCAGAAAGCAATGAGGCCTGACTTCTCATTTTATAGTGCAGAAAACGGAGGTCAAAAGTGCTACGTTGTCTGCTCAAGGCCATGGAACTTCAACTTAGATCTATGGTCTTCTCTTCCTAGCTACTTCCCACTGGAATTTATCTACAAAGCCAGAGATTTTTGCAATTTTGAACCAAGGCCATAAATTGCAATTCAGTGCCAACCACGCTACCATTTTAAAAGCAATTATAATTTGAGCTACAATATTGCAAGGTAAGGTCTTCCTGGCTTCAAATATCTGTTGATATCTGAAGAAACATATCCAGAGATAACATCAAAAACACATCTTTAGCTGTTGCTTTTCCCCTAGTCCTTGAAATAGCTTAGCAGGTCAAAAGGAAATAATATATCAAGTTTTCTAAAATGAAAGGGCACCAATGTGCCATATCTTGCTGTGTAAGACGAAAATCAAAGCACACATTTACAGCCTCAGAAAAGTATACTATACAGGGTGAGGCAAAAGTAGCTTTACAGTTGCAAATATGGGAACACAGAGCTTATTCTTGTATTATTATTTATTAACTAGAGGCCCAATGCAAGAAATTTGTGCAAGACTAGGCATTCCTTCCCTCAGCTGCTGGCACTAGCTTCACTCGGGTTTCCCTCGCAGCCCTAACTTCATCCAGAAGGACGCCCACAAGGACATCTGGTCTAATTAAGATATTTTGCTTTTACTATTATAGACTAGAGGCCCAGTGCTCATGCACCAGTGGGGTCCCTAGGCCTGGCCTGTGGGGATCGGGCCGAAACTGGCTCTCTGACATCCCCCGAGGTGTCCTGGATTGCAAGAGGGAGGGTCTTGGGTGACACACCCTGGAATCAGGCTCCCTCCTCTCTGGTTTCCGGTGCATCGCCCCAGAACCAGAGCTGTCATGTCACCGCAGCTCAGCAGCTCCTCCATTGAGTGGCTGCCTCCTGGTGGTCAATGTGTGTCATAGCTACCGGTCAGATGATAGAATGGTCGGATAGTTGCTTAGGCTTTTATATATATAGATTATTGTATTCTTTTCCATAGGAGCAACTATAAACCTACTTTTGTCCCGCCCTGGATAGGCCAGTGGACATAGATTGAAAAAACCACTTTAGTAATCCTACCTGGCTGTCTTCTGTAAGGGCCAGTGTCTTCTTTCAACAAAAGCTCAAGGAATATTTTAGCCAAAAAATTGAAATATTCAATATATAACATTAAAATATAATCAATTATCAGACTTTTACACTCTGCTAACATGCAAACAAATTGTTATAACTAGTAAAAATCAGACTCTTCTAGCGTATACCAATAAAATGCTAGTTTTTCTCTATGCTTTCATTTCTGCCATCAGCGTCTGAGTCATCTGAGGAACTCCTTTCTAAATTTAAGAGTAAATAGTCTGCCGAGACCGGTTTGGCTCAGTGGATAAAGCGTTGGCCTGTGGACTGAAAGGACCCAGGTTTGATTATGGTCAAAGGCATGTACCTTGGTTGCAGGCACATTCCCAGTAGGGGGTGTGCAAGAGGCAGCTGGTCGGTGATTCTCTCTCATTGATGTTTCTAACTCTCTATCCCTCTCTTCTTCCACTCTGTAAAAAAATCAATAAAATATATATTTTTTAAAAAAGAGTAAATAGTCTATCTCAGTGGTCAGCAAAATGCAGCTAACTGCTGGTACTTGATCTTGAACACCCAACCTCCAGAACAATGAGAAAATAGTCTCTGTTGTTTAAATGATCCAGTCTGTGATATTTTATTATGGAAACCTAAGATGACTAATACACAGCCATTCTATTATCAAGCTTAGAATAATTTATAACCAAGTTTACTAATGTATTAGTAACAGATGCCCATAGAATTAAACTCACCTGATGCCTGTAAATGATCAGTGACCTTCACATTCTCCTTTGCTGCTTAAAATTATTTCCATATGTATACTTGTCTATCATGCCTGTTCTAATGTAGAGAAAATGAAAGAAAGTAGGAAGAAAACCACAAAGCCTATGTTTGCTTTTGTCTTGAGAAAGTACTATGATCCAAACTAGAGTATGACTTCCTTGAGCACAGAGACTGTGCCTTGCTTGGTCGTGGCATCTTTATAAAGAGACAAGTAAATACAAAGCATATTTATTGAATTAAATGTCACTAAATTCATCGAAGTGTACTAATTTTGACAAAATGAAAACTCCAAAATACAGTTTACTTTAAAATATTGATTGTTGTTTCATAAACACATAGAATTATGTATAATTTACTTTGCTTATTTAATAATTCATTCAATTTATATTTTCCATGCATTTGCTTTGCATCATGCATTCATTTATTCAATTAATTATGAATTCCATTAAAGGATTTCGAGAAAAAAGAAAACAGGGTTTGAATTCATTATCCAGGTACTTATCTTTTAAAAAGATAAATCTTCTACACCATCATCCAGCTTTGACTCCTTCAATAGATTATTGTTGCACTAAGAATGATTTACAAACTGTAGCTGGTTTATATATGCCCATGTGACTTGACTTCTGCCTACCTGTTTGGCCTCATTTCAAATGATTCCTATCATTATCCACTGCAGAGCCAAACCAGCCATTCCATTTTCCTCAGATAAGTCAAGCTGTTTCCTAAAGGTATTCTTCCTCCGCATTTTTCTTCTTCCTTTTTCTGTTATTTAGGTCTGAGATTAAATGTCATCTTTTGAAGAAAACTCTTCAGACTCCACAGTTTCCTGGAGTCATCCTTGCCCTTTTGCATACATGTTCTCATGCTGCTCATAGTGCTTACAACTATTAAATATTACATCCACTTTTTAAATTTGTCTTTTTCTACTTAAATGCAAGTTCCAGCCTAGCAGAAAACATAAGGGTTGTGCTTACCACTTTATCTCTAGGGCACAGAGCAATAAGTCCATAGCTACTGCTCAATAACTATTTGTTCAGTAAATGAATGAATAAAAAATAAATACATGGTTGAATGGTAAGAAAGAAAGAAGACTCGGGAATGATTCTTAATTTGTTTTTTACTTGATCCAATGGATGGAAAGTGTTATCCTTTAAATTAAACTGAAAACTAAAGAAATAAAAATATTATGAGCGATTAGAAATCAATACTTTTTATTAATTCATATTAAGTTTCATATTTCTATTAGACATTCAAGTGGAAGTGTTAAGTTATCAAATAGTTACCAAGCCTGAGTCTCACTGATAAACTCAGGTATAGAATTATAGAAAGAAACATTCAAACTTTATAAGTGTTCCTTATAATAATAACAGTAATGATAATTATATATATACAGATACACATACATATATGTGCATATATACTTACATTTACACATTATGTGTACACATACATATATTTGCATGCATACTTATACACATGTATATTTATACATGTATATGTACACAGTATATGTATAAATACCTGTATATACATATATAAAAATATCTTTGCATAGATGTAAATGTGTTTTACATTTGTTTACCTAATCCTAATGACTTCAATTTAAAAGAGACACTGTTTCTATTTCATTTTACAGTTCAAGAACCTAAGTAACCTACCTAAATTCACATTGGATAAGAATTGAAATTGGTGAAGCTGGGATTCAAACTCAGGCAGTTTGATTTTATAACCTACATTTTTAAGTATCTATGGATAAAGAAAAGTGGGGTCTGGAATGAGTCCAGGCATATTCCAATATTAGAGGACAAAGAATAGAGGAAGGTCAAGAAAAGACAAAAAAACTGAGAGGAAAATTAGGTAGAAACAAAAGAGAAAAATATTTCTTTTCAGAAAGTGGGAGCAGAGAATTCTTCCAGAAAAAGAGAGCTTATTTGTGCCACACGTTTTTGAGACCTAGGAAAGAGGAGACCAGGAGCTCGACACTGGATTTTCAAAACAGAAATGAGTACTGGCCCCTTCAAAGCACTCATTGGTGGTGTAGAACGTGTGAAAACAGGAGGACACTGAGGAGAGAGCAGAAAGTGGAAAATCTAAGGATGGGACTTTTTTCCAGAATGTTTTGTCCTAATGTCCCTGTAGTTTGCAAGATGACAATGAGTAGGTTGTGGTAATTTTTAATAATAAATGTACAGTATTTTTATGCTGATAATATAATAGCGTCTGGGTCATATTAACAATAGTTCATTGAGATCAAATTACAAACATCAGAAAATATCAGAAAACTAGTTAATTCTGTATTGTAGATTTACAAGTTCTTCTTAACCATGAAGAAATCTGTCGCTACACCCCCTGTTCATCCATTGATTGCGCACTGACCTCTGGGTCAAAATATTTAATTTATAGAAATAAGTTTGTGATTAAATATTAAGAATGGCAGCACAAAAGTAAATGTGAGTATGATTTCCAACCCCAGTCCCACAGATAGGTCAATGTATACCTTTTGAGCTAGAGATATTCTTGTTTCTTTTCTAGACCATAAAAATATTGTTTTGTTTTATTAAAATAAAAAATAAAAAAAAACATAGCGATTGAAAAAAGAAATGGCATTGTTCTTTTCTTGTCAGCATTTGTGACTTAACAATCAAAAAGAGACCTGCTTTATTTAGTAAAGAACAGCAAGCTGTCGGCAAAGGGCTCTGAGGTGGAGAGTGTGCTGACCCATGGTTCCCATGACATCACAGTTGTAGGATCTGTCACATTCTGAAAATGCCAAAACACCCATTCAAAAATCCCAGCCAATTTGGCAATTACAAGTAATATGTAGGGACTGTACTTCTTTATGAAAGCCAGACGTGTATTCCAAAAATATATTTTAAATAGATTTTGTCATGGCACCCATTGTCCAAAATATTATCTAGGAAATAAATGGTTTCTATACATAATAACAAATAGATTAAAATATATTTTTCTTCATCAAGTTGGTCTGATGAAACCAGCATCATGTATAATAGAACTTTGAGAACTAAATTCACCATAATATATTATTAAGCAGCTTGATTCAGCATACTAATTCTAAAGTAATACAGAATAAAAAAAATACAAATAGGTAGTTAGAAAAGTCATGGGAACATAAAGTGTAGCATAGGGAATATAGTCAATCATATATATATGATATACATATATCACCAGAGCCCATAGCATACACAATGATCAAAGGTTCGACCTAATGCCCAGGCTGCAAGTGCAGCAGGTCTGGTGGGTGGAAACTTGTGGCAATGGGGGCAGAGAAGGGGAAGGTGGGCTTGGCACTCACACTCACTCACAACCGCAGGCACACAGAGACACACACAGTGCCCACAAGCTCACAGCATTTTCTCTGTTTCTTCCCTTCCCTCCCAGCTCACTCTGGGAGCCTCTCTCAGAATGAAGCCCCAGGGTAGGCAGAGGGTGGAGCTGCCCCCACTGGTCACGCCCCCTCCCAGCCAGGAAAGAGGAAGAGGGAGAGAGGAAGGCAGGGAGGCTGGAGGACTGCTGAGAAAAACAAAGAGGGACAGAGACTGGGAGAGACTGGCATGGAGAGATGGAAACAAAATACCAATATTAAAATATTTCCTCTAATTAATTCCTTTTTAATGTGCATGAATTTTGCGCACTGGGCCACTACTATTGTAATAACTATGTGCACTACCAGGTGGATACTCAAAATATTGGCTGAAGAGGGAACACTTTGTAAAATATATGACTGTCTAAATACTATGTTGTACATCAGAAACTAATCCAAAAGAATATTGAATGTCAACTCCAATTGAAATATTAAAAAAAATAAACTGATGAACAGAACTGTTCCAGAGACATAGAAATACAGAATAGGAAAAAAATAAAAATAAAAAAATAAAACAAGAGGTTAGAAATAAAAATTAATATTTATTTAAAACAGACTGATAATGGTAATATAGGTAGTGCTTATTGTAAATTGGTGCTTAGAATTTGCTTCAGTACTTAACTGGTTGTATCAATGTCGCTGCCACTTGCATATGCTATTTATGGCATATACCATGTCTGCCCTATGCTTTTGGAATAAATTGGTCAATTTCCTGAAGCAACCACTATATAGCAAATGATTCCACAAAATATCACTAATGCCCAAAGAGATAATATGCACACAACTGAAAGCCATCTGCTATTCCTAATGTTGTTTATTTCATAAATAAGTATTGATTTAATCTCGGACATTTATAAACTGATCAGGTGAAGGAAAGCAATGTTGAAAATAATAATTGAATTTTCTTAAATTGCTATGGATTATACATAAAGCAGTCACAAAACTGAAGTTTTGAAGTCATGTCTGAATCATTGTTTCATACTCGGGTCAATAAACATTGGTCGCATAAAATATACCACAGTTACCATATTTATGTAAAACCCAAAGTATGATTGACAATAATGCAAAAACAATGATAATTATTATATGCTGAGGCTGTACTAAGAAATGGACACTGAACTAAGAAATGTAATGTTGTTAAATTTAATCTTAAAAGTGACATTGTGAACAGGATGTCATTATTACCCCTATTGTGGAAAGGAAGTTTAAGGCGATTGAGTAATATGTCCACAAAACAGTAAGGGGCAGTGAATTATGGCTAAACTAAGTATCACCAGGAATAAAAGTTCTGGCTAAATGAAGTATCACCAGGAAAAATAATTAATGGTGAGTTAAAATTGAAGAGTAATATTATTTTGGGCTTTTTGCTTTGCTTGTTTTTTAATGAGAATAGCATGTCACAGGTGTGTTGGTAAATTACTCATTGCTGGAAAAAATGATGTTATTCAGTTTTTAGTGATGTTGTCCATATAATCTGGATTTACTTTTACCATTTTATGTAACAGAGCTTGACCAGAAATGGACTCAGAAAGATATGAAGACCACAGAGAAAAGAGACAAAATAGATTGGAGAACTAGTGGTGAGTGTTGGACATGGTTTCTGACACATGGAACTTACTCAAAGAGAACAAATCAGAAACCTATTAAGCTTTTGAAGAAAATGTAGCATTTAAAAGAAGGCTTTTAAAAAGGTATGCGTTTGGGAAAGGGCTTTGACAAATACTTTTAAAAAAAAAATCCTTGAGCCCATAATGTGGCATGAAAAGAAATAAGGCTCCAAAATCATATGCCAATATGGCTGAGAACAGCAAGGAACATGGAAAAGCATCCCAGAGATCTGATGGGAATGGGTAAAAATCTGTAAGGGGGCTGCTCCAGACAGCAGAAACGGTGGCCAGGCAAAAATTTCCCAGCCCAAGATAGGGACTTTCACATAGTCTGTCTGGCACGAGTTTTGCATTACTACTTCCAAAATAAGAACATGTTGTGTTAATGCTCTTTTTGTTTCACCAATAAGTAACTGAGTGATTTGGGGGAGAAAAGTATATAAATAACATATCCCTTTAGGTCTCTACACCAAAAGAAGTAATATTTGGATCCAATTGAGAAGAGTGAATATCACTTTATGTACTAGACTTTGAGATGGATGCCACCACGGGTGTAATTTGGGTGTTGACAGCTTTGGGAAGGCTGAATGTGTTCTGTTTGGGAGAAATAATGAAAAGAACACTAGTGACCAGATGGGTCTGGCTGGATACTCACCGATTCTATTGACTGTTTTGGAGCACACACTAGGATGCTTGCCAGACTTCTTTGTAGTGAGGTTGTGATTTTGTGTGTGATTTTATTCTGTTACACACACACACACACACACACACACACACACACACACACACACACACACGGCGTTTGTTAATAAAACACCACTTCCAAAGATAAATCTTAAAATTTCCCTATCTCTCTTTCCCTCTCTCTCTCTCTCCCCTCCCCTCTATCTTTTCCTCCTTTCTTCCCTCTCTCTCTTTTAACCCTATTTCTGTAGCCACATGCAAAGGACTTCAGCGGAGCCACAATATAGAAGGAGCCTAGGTTTTTAAGTCACCCCTTCAAAAACATACTCCTAAGAGACCATGGTCTACTCTTAGCAGATCATGACATGAGGAAAGATATACATTTTAACCTAAAGCACTTTGATTTAAGGGAAGTTTGTTATGGCAGATAGCAGTATTACTCTGCCCAATATGTGACTCATGCACCATATATGTTTTACCCAAATCTTGTTTATTTGCTCATCTATTCTTTTTTTTAAAAAATATTTTATTGATGTTTTACAGAGAGGAAGAGAGAGGGATAGAGAGTTAGAAACATCGATGAGAGAGAGTCATCGATCAGCTGCCTCTTGTTCACCCCTTACTGGGGATGTGCCTGCAACCAAGGTACATGCCCTTGACCGGAATCCAACCGGGGACCTTTCAGTCCGCAGGCCAAAGCTCCATCCACTGAGCCAAACCGGTTTCGGCACATCTATTCTTTTTTTAAATTGTCCTAAACAAACACACACACACACACACACACACACACACACACACACACACACACATGTGCAGAGATAGAGAAGAAGAGATATCAGGTAGGTGAGGTATTCCTAATGATAAAGGAGTAGAATAAAACCATTTTCACGTGATGAGTGCTCACACAGCAAGAGCATATCTCAAAAATCTATCCACCCAGAAATTACAAAATGATTACACCTCCATTTGGTAATATAAAATGGTGGAGAAAAAGAAAACCATTAAGTAAATGTTATCCACTGTATATGAATATAAAATTATGAAGCAAAAAGCAGGGCAGGTCTCTGAGCTAAGCCAGAGGAGTTCTGGCTGATTCCTGATATGAGTCTAATGATGAGTCAATGGCCATGCTATTTATAACCGAGTCTGTCCCAGCAAGAGCTAAGAGCCTGTGCAAAGCTACATTACAACTGGTTCCTCTGCTGGCAGCTACCACACTAAAACAGCACTTGTGATGCCATCAGTACAGCTATCCCACAACAATAAACCAACAAATTCTTTATGTTCTCTCAGCTTCCGTATTCTTTCTTACAGCATGAGAATATTAACATCATTATACAAGCTAACCTCCAATTTGGAAAGCTGCCAGTAACAGAATTATCAAATATTTTTGTCTTTGTTGAAAAAAAGCATGATTTCAACTCTTAAAAGAAGAGCAACCTTTAACAAATGTGAGCAATTAGTCTGATTTAGTGTAATCCATTGTAAATCTTAAGCTGATCATATGTAGCAAAATAACTTTCCCAGTGCAAGTGCAGCCTAAAGAATATTATCCAGAACACTGAAAATTCAGTGCGGATTGTTACAGTCACACTGCAAAAATTCATTTGAAAGCTATACTTTTGGGGACTGAGTAAATTGGTCCACACAAACCTAAAAAGGAGTTTAAATGTAATGTAAACAATAGGCCTTCATTTTGCATAAACAAAAAAGTTGAACAACTTCAACATTTGGCACTGCCACCTAACCCAGATAATTACAAGGAGCACCTATATCAGGTTTAATGAGCTTCTCCCACTTGTGCCATTATCTGGGACTCATTGTTTAGCTTGAATCAGGATTAATATGTTGTGAAGTTGCTAGAATCTTTGTTTTTAACAGTCTTCAAAGTACCTTAAGTATACTAAAACTGATGAATGAGTGACCCACTAGAACAGGAATTCTCCAACTTTAGAATGTATCAGGAGACCTTGTTAAACTCATTCCCAGCTCGACCATCAGATTTTCTGATTCAATAGGTTTAGTAAATTCTAAAATTTTTCATTTTTATAATTTACTAAACTGAGGCTGATACTGATGGTCTAGGGATCACACTTTGAGAATCACTTTACTAGAATATTAGAATATGAATGAGAGTACATCACAAATGACCTCATTTAGTCACCATCAGAATTCAAAAGCTGGTGGTCTAACTCTTCAGTTATTTTCCCTAAAGATAATGGGAACTTGATCCTGTGCATTAAAATATATTAGAAACTTGTCTATAACTTTCCAGGTTTAAATATATGAAGTAGATACTTGATAGGGTTTTTATGACAGATAAAAATGAGGCATGGAAACATTTTACCTGATACACAGCCAGTATATATTAAGTTGGAAAATATTATATAATAAAGAGGTAATATGCAAATTGTCACTCCAACACACAAGATGGCCACCCCCATGTAGTCAAAGATGCCCCCCCAATGTGGACACAAGATGGCCACCATCAGATGGCCAGTAGGACAGGGCAGTTGGGGGAGACCAAGGCTTGCAGGGGAGGTCAGTTAAGGGGGACCAGGCCTGCAGGGGAGGGTAGTGGGGGGGAACTGGCCAGCAGGAGAGAACAATTGGGGGAAGGACCAGGCCTACAGGAGAGGGCAATTGGAGGGAACCAGGCCTGCAGAGGAGGGCGGTTGGGGGTAACCAGGCCAGCAGGGGAGAGCAGTTAGGGGCAATCAGGCAGGCAGGGGAGCAATTAGGCATCAATCAAGCTGGTAGATGAGTGGTTAGGGGATGATCAGGCTGGCAGGCAGAAGCATATAGAGGCAATCAGGCAGGCAGGCAGGTGAGCAGTTGGGAGCCAGCAGTCCTGGATTGTGAGAGGGATGTCTGACTGCCCACTAGGATTGGGTCTAAAATGGCAGTCAGACATCCCTCAAGGGGTCCCAGATTGTAGTGGGTGCAGGCTGGGTTGAGGGACACCCCCCCCCCACACACACACATGCACAAATTTCGTGCACAGGGCCTCTAGTATTGGATAAGATGGAACATGAAAATGCATAAGTATGCAAAATGCCAATTCCATGTTTCATCTTCACATTACAGATGAAAATCAGTTGCTCATACTCATCTTAGATACACATGAAGAGTCCCCACCACATCAAATCTCAGTCTCCTCAAGTTGGAAAATTATCTAAGCCATTCTGGCAATAGATTTCAAGTCTCCTATAGCCTCAGATTCCTGAGCTCTCTTGACCCTCCTTACCTTGCAAAATATGAAATACAGAAAAATTTATAGACTTTCAAAGAATCCAACTTTCCTTTTCAAAGCCAGTGTTTCTGGCACAAAAAAATCTATAATTTATATTTATGGAGGGCCCATATTTCCTTGGTGAACTCTCAGCTGCTTATAAAGTAAACCTCAAGGTCAGGTTGGAAAGAAGGATTTTCAAAGTGCCCACTGGAAACAGACAGATTGGCCTGACAATTTCTTCTGCTATTGCCTCACAAGGACAATTAACTGATTTTTGTCTTTCATCTGTTGCAGACAAATATAAATCAACCAGCTGCTATAGACACATTCCCTCTTAAAAGCACAATTTTTAAAAAAGTAATAAAATTGAAGGGGGAAATATTTTTAAATAATAATATTTATGATGGATTGCTTGAATGACTATTTTAAATCTTTTTTTAACCTCTTGACAGAATTAAAAATTAATAGAAGGCACTGATAAAGATAGGAGGTGAATAATAAAAAAGCTCGTGAAAGGTTTTGATAAATTACTTCTGTGTCAAGACAGAGTTGAGCCAAGGATAGGAAAGGGCTACTGGATTTACAGACTTTCAAACATATATTGCAAATTCAGAGCTGTAGAATTTGAATGACATGAACGACCTCTCCTCAGGTTTACAAAGTAAGACCATGGCTGCTGAAAAGATTTCAATGCAACAAAAGCATTTAGGGAAAGTATATTTTGTCACTATTGAGAACTTAGAAGTGCAAATGGCCTCAGAACTGAAGAATATATATATATATATATATATATATATATATATATATATATATAAGGCCCAGTGCACAAAATTCATGCATAAGGGGTGTGTGTCCCTCAGCCCAGCCTGTACCCTCTCCAATCTGGGACCCATGGAGGGATGTCCGGCTGCCTGTTTAGGCCCAATCTAGAAATTGGTCCTAAACAGGCAGTCATACATCCCTCTTAAAATCCAGGACTGCTGGCTCCCAACCACTTGCCTGCCTGCCTGCCTGATTGCCCTTAACTGTTTCTGCCTCCCAGCCTGATAACCCCCTAACCACTCACCTGCCAGCCTGATTGACACTTAACTGCTCCCCTGCCAGCCTGATTGTCCCTAACTGTCCTCCCCCGCAGACCTGGTCCCCCAGAACTGCCCTCCCCTGCAGATCCGGTTGCCCCCAACTACCCTAACTCTAACTTCCCTCCCTTTCAGGCATGGTCCCTCCCAATTACCCTCCCCTGCTGGCCTAATCACCCACAACTGCCCACCTCTGCCAGCCATCTGTGGCACCATCTTGTTTCCATATGGGGCGGCCATCTTGTGTGTTAAAGTGACAGTCAATTTGCATATTACCTTTTTATTATATAGGATATATTGAAAAGCATCTTAAGTTTAAAGGATATCGTGTAAGATTAAATCTCTAAGAAGGTAGTGGAGAATAGGACACAAAGGGGTCTAGCAAGTGAGAAAAACAGCAACACTGAATAAAACCAGATTAAGCCTGAAGTACAAACATATTATTTATTCATTTGACACTCTGGAATCAAACAAGAATTACATGTTCTGAATTCATTAACTATTAGAATTTGTCAGGGATAGCAAAAATAAAAAGATGAAAAGCAGAGGCAATAATTACACTACGTCCCAAGAGGAAGTGTAGTCACACTTGCTCGAATGAATACTATTAATTGCTCTTACTGACACCCTCAAAATTTTACTCAACCTTTCTTATATCATAGGGAATCTCATGTGTTGCAATTGTCTTCACTGGTTTCTAGAAGGCACTGATAATTTATCAAAATTAGCAAATAATGTGATCTTATATAGATTTTCTATTTCAGCATCACCAGTTTTTACACGGTCGTCATATAATTATCCACATTTTCCAGACATAGAGATGGAAGTTATTTGATCAGGAGACATAATGGATGCTACAGCAGGAGTTTAAACACTTGAATCCAGAACTATTACAAGTAATGAGCACAGATTGCTAAAGAGGCTGCAGTAGGATGTTGAATGTTTGAAGAATAAAGTGGGGTAACACCAATAGCTATAAGGTCAATGAAACCAAACAACTGATTGAGCTCTGACACTTGCCCCAGACTTTTGGGTAGCTGCCAAGCTGTGCTAGAGAAGGAATGCAACATGAGGAGAAAGCATGGATGGTACAATGACCATTAACAAATCTATACCTTATCCTCTGTCTTAAAACTGCTTTATTTATTTGTTTGTTTATTTATTTATTTATTTATTTGTTGTTTGTTTTAATAATAAACTCTTCTATTATTCCACAGAAAGCAAGACTGCAATTGAGACCCACTTGCTCAGCTCCAAAAGTGGGCTATGACTGAGAAATACTTGATAACTTTCTGAGGACAGTTCTGGGGCAGGCACAAGGACCAAGACACCAAGATGGACTGAATGGACCACTGTGGGAGAGCATTGGGAGAAAGAGGATGGTCTTTCTCCCTTTTAGTAACATCTCTAAACAAAACACTAGTGCAGTCTTGAAGGGGTTAGCAGAGCACACTTGTTTGGAATAAACACAACATAAAAGAAAGACAAATTGAAAATGAGAGAAACTGAGAGAGGAGTGATATAAACTGATGATATCCTCAAACTCTTGAAACTTTAGACCCTGGACTCAGCTGTGCTCAGTCATATGAAATCATAAACTATTTATATTATTGACCTACTGAGTTGATTACCATTACTTCCAGCCAAAATGTCCTGATTTCAACAGTGTCCCCATTTTCTGAATTTAAAACTAGGATTCTTTTTTTTTTTAAAGCAATGTTACCTAAAGGCAGTGCTAAGATTTAGTATTTAAAAATAGAGCTATTCATGCAACTATAACAATAACATAGCTGACTCTAAGTGCCAAGCACTGTTTAAAGCACTTCATAAATATTGTCATTTAATTCTTATAATACATTACCATAATACTCATTTTATAGATAAGGAAAATGAGACCATGCTCAAATAACTTTTCCAGTGTCACACAGATAACATGATATTGATTATGGTTGTAGGGCCTTCAAGGTCAGTATCAATTCTTCTCTTGGTTCAGGTTGCTATCACAGAACACTATAGACAATGTGGCTTAAACAACATCATTTATTTCCCATAGTTCAGGAAGGTGCGAGGTCTAAAATGAAGGTGTTGGTAGATTCGGTGTCTGGTAAGGACCCTCTTCCAGGTTTACAGATGGAAGAGAGAGGGAGAGAGAAGAGGGAAGGGAGGGGTGTGGGAAGAGGAGAGAAAGAGAGAATGAGGGGAGTAGAAAGCAGCAGAAGAGCTCTCTGGTCTGTTCTTATAAGACACTAATTCCATCAGGAGGCCTCCACCCTCATGACTTCATCTAACCCTAATTACCCCCCAAAGGCCCCACCTTTTAATACCATATCACACTGGGGCGGGGAGCAAGTCTTCAACATGTGAATTTTGGAGGTTCATACACATTCAGTCAACACTAGTTCTAGCCTAGGGTAGCTAGAACCAGAGGAATGCAGCTGTATGATTATGAGTTCCCATTTTCCCAAAACTCTTGTTCATTGTGTGTTTCATGCACTGCTGATGCTCCATCATTCCAGAGCATTGATGGTGAGAGTATAAGTGAACCACATTACAAATAACTTAGAGAGGTGGAGAGAGAGAGAGAGAGAGAGAGAGAGAGAGAGAGAGAGAGAGAGAGAGAAAGGGAGAGACAGAGGAAAGAGAGAGGGGGGGATTCCATCTATCTTCATAGAATTATAGAGACAATTATTTTTTTAAAAGGAGAAGCAGATTGTAGAGAAAATTACACAAATTTGGAGTCTTGTAATGTATACATCCATTACAGCCTGAAAGTGTCCCATTTGCAAATAAGCATATGCCTAAAATGCACCAATTAGCACTGCCTAAAATGTAGGTCAGTTCTTGCAGATACTATAAATATTCACTATATTAAAACATAAAACAGAAAATACTTAAGGAATGCTTGACTCCAGAACTTTAAAATATTTTATAAGAAAAGCTGTTCCGGGGAGAACATCCAAGATGGCGGCCTAGGCAGTCTCCTAAGCTGCTGCCTCATCAACAATTTAATTAGAAAAACAACTAAAATAAAAAAGGACTTCACCAAAACGTCAGGAAAGCTGGCGGAGTGGAATAGCTACAACTAGAAAGAAAGAGAGAGGCTCACGGATCGGGCTGAGGTAGGAGACGCTCGCGCACGCGGCCGCCGAATACCTGCCTGGCGGGAGGGAGGAATCCCCGATTGCACGGAACCCTTTCCGACTGTACTGAACCCAACCCCGGCTGAAATTCCGTGGTCCCAGGCTCATACGGGTGGAGTCTGGACTGCAGAGAAAGGCACCCAGAGACTCTGAGACTCTGAGACTGGGAGACCGGGGACTGGGAGCCGCAGTCTGCAGGGTCTACAGACGCGCGCGCGCGAGCAAGTACGCGCTGAGGTCTGACCGCCGCCCCTCCGCAGCGGAAGGAGCCAGAAGCTCCAGGTCTGACCGCGGAGGCTGCCGCCGCCTCTCTGTACAAGGTGGCGGCCTCTCTGTAGCGGAAGGAGTCAGAAGCTCCAGGTCTGACCGAGAAGGCTGCCGCTGCCTCGCTGTACAAGGTGGCGGCCTCTCTGTAGCGGAAGGAGTCAGAAGTTCCAGACTACAGAGACCAGCCCAAGTCCTGGTGAGCCCCTGGGGCACCCACGCTCTTGCTCTGAGACTCCGCCCCATCCAAGCTGAGCAGAGGCTTCTGCAGTTTTTCAAGTCTGATCCTATAAGACTGTCTCCAATACAGAAGTTATCCCAGAGTAGACACAGCTGATACCCACATCCAATTGGCCTGAAGGTCAATTCACAACAATAGAGACTTAGCTACAACAAGGCTGTGCACGCAGTCCACAAAGGGGATCACCAAGAGTGTCTACCTCAGGTAACTGAGGAGGCTGACCCACTGTGCTATATAGGACACCAAACACACAAAGCCATCCTACCAACTCTGAAAAATAGTGATAATGCCGAGACAAGGAAATAGATCTCAAACAAAAGAGATGGAGGATATAGAGTTCAGAACTACGGTTCTAAGGTTATGCAACAATATCCTAGAAAAGCTCGATAAAATTCATGAGACCCAACTAAAAAGTATAGATAAACTGACTAAATTGGAAAATATTATGCAGAGATCCAACAGCAGAATGGAACAACACAAGAATCAGGTCAAAGAGCCAAAAGACACTCCTTTGGAGAAGGAAGAAGAAAAGAGGATCCAGAAAGTTGAAGATAGTGTAAGGAGCCTCTGGGACAACTGCAAGCGCACCAACATCAGAATTATGGGGGTGCCAGAAGAAGAGGGAGTGCAAAATACTGAAAACATATCTGAAGAAATAATATCAGAAAACTTCCCTCACCTGGTGAAAGAAATAGACTTACAAGTACAGGAAGCCTACAGAACCCCAAACAAGAGGAATCCAAAGAAAAATTCTTCTCGACACATCATCATCAATATGCCAAGGGTAAAAGACAAAAAGAGGATCTTACAAGCAGCAAGAGAAAAGCAGTTGGTTACCTATAAGGGAGCACCCATACGACTATCAGCTGATTTCTCAACAGAAACCATGCAGGCCAGAAGGGAGTGGCAAGAAATATTCAAAGTGATGAATAGGGAGAACCTACAACCAAGATTACTGTATCCAGCAAAGTTATCATTCAGAATTGAAGGGCAGATAAAGAGCTTCACAGATAAGAAAAAGCTAAAGGAGTTCATCACCACCAAACCAGTATTATATGAAATGCTGAAAGGTATTACTTAAGAAGAGGAAGAAGGTCAAGTGAATTAAATATCTCAGGAATAGAATAAACTGGTGAATATAATAGAATTAGGAGCAAAGAAAGGGAGTGGATAGATAATTATCAGGGTGAAAGTGGTGTGGGGTGCAGAGACTGGATTAAAATTGTATAACCTATGGATGAAGACAATAGTGGGGGGAGGGGGAGAGGGCAGAGGGTGGGGTGGGAATCAGGTGGAAGGGAGCTATGGGGGAGAAAAAGGAGAAACAATTGTAATAATCTGAGCAATAAAGATTTATTTAAAAAAAAAAAAAAAAGAAAAGCTGTTCCATATTTAATGAGAATATATCCAATTTGAAAATGGAAAACTATGTTCATGCTTTTGATAAGTTAAAGGAAGGAATTTTTTTAAATGTAGCCTTAATGTAACTTCAGGTTGAAATCATAATGATGTTTATGATGATGATGAAACATCCATTAAAAAAAATAAAAGCAAGATTTTTTCACACCATTAACACTAAATTTTCCTTTTTTCAGGCAATGGCCAAGTAGAAAGCATTGCAATATGGTAGTCTTAGTTTTGTTTTCTTCTTCTCCATATTGCTTCTACATCCAGTGTGGCTTTTGACAGGCATAGAATAAGGCTACCATTTGCCGTACAGATGTTCGAGTATACTGGTGCTGAAAAAGTACACAAAATTCCCAATACACAAGCTGTATTTGTATCTTTTCTTATTCTGGGTTGAGCAATAAAGGGACCCTTACAGTGTGTGTGTGTGTGTGTGTGTGTGTGTGTGTGTGTGTGTGTAACCATTCAGTCCTGTTTACCTTCCTGCCTGCCCAGGATTTGGTGTGTTTTGCTCCCAAACTCCTGGGTCCCGCCTTAGGAATGATTTGCCAGGAATGACCTGGCTTTAGGTCCAGTGGCCTTATTCAGGGAAACTGCAAAGCCTGTGTGTTCTGTCTTCAGTGGCTCCCTCTGAGATATCTCCTGGGCTTTGGGGATCAGTGTCCTGAAGGAGGGAATCATTACATCTCATCCTTCCCAACAAGAACAGGGCGGAAGAAGAGAGCTTGCTAACTAGGCCTCTGTAGTGCTCTCCTCCCTCAGTGTTCTCCAGTTGCTGCCATAAATCTTCCTTGTGTTTCACTTTGGCCTTTGACAGATCATCCTGGAAAATCTGGACAGGAACCTTTATCTCCCCCCATCCAGAGAATGAGGTAAGAGTGGCTTACTCAGATCAGCTCATTAAGGCAGAAATTTTTGTGACAATGAGCTACATGGCTTTAGGGCGTCTAGAGAAACTTGGGCGTCCCAAAGGACAGACAACCTACAATGAGAAGCTCTGGGTGGCCCAGCGACCTTTGCTGCCTTGGCTTTCTTGGCACTGGGTGCCCCTTCCTCAGTGGGTCCACCTGCTCTGAAGCAGGATGGTTAAGAAGACATACCACCCCGTGAATTCTCTGTCACCTTGTCTGAGCATCATTCAGATTGAACCCTCGCCATCCTGTGAGCATTCACATAGGGCTGGCAGCTCTCAAGCTTGCTCTTGTACTTCTCTGCCACTTAAGGAACACAACTGTGGCCATAAGCAAGAGGAGGAGTAAGGTCTGGGAAATGTCCACACCTAGAAACCCAGGTGTCCCAGGAGGCGGAGCCTGATCCACTTCCAGCCAGAGGTGAGGAAGAGGGTGGTGACCAACCTCCCAAGGTGCCCGGGCAGGGGGCTGCGACCTTTCACTGGCTACCGGGGAGCAGGGATGACAAGGATGGAGGTGCAGTGAGAATGCGAGATGTCCAATGAGCTTGCTGTCACTCTCCTCCTCCGGCATGCCAGGGATCACTTGCCAGGGAACCCTCTACACTCAGGTGCTGGGAGCCCACAAGGAGCCTGACATGCACTACATGGCCTATTTAGGGTGAGCTGAGCCACAGCTGCCAGGACCACAGGGGCTTGTCCGGCTCCCTGTGGATTTTCACAGGAGCCGGTCTGGGAGACCAGCCAGGAAAGAATGCACTGCCTGCCCAGCTTCTGTGTAGTGCTGCTGGGTAGCCCAGAGGCTAGGGCTGCACCCAAGCCAACGGCATTCAGCTGTGCTCACTGCATCTCTGAATGGAGACTTGGACACCGGTGACTCAGGAAGAGGGGGGTACATGGGGGACCAGGTGCTGCCCAGGGCCCAGAGGCCAGCTGAAACCTACCCTTCATGCCAGACGCTCGCACTTCGATCTTCAGCCAGGACTGGGGACCGCACCCATGTGAGAATTTCATACACAGGACCTCTAGTAGAAATATAAAGTTATTAAGTTTTAAATTATTTTTCTCAATTTAAACCAAAGAAAGATGTCATGATAAAGCTCAAAGCATGTGAGAACTTTGCAGAGTGGCTTGTGCAATGATGGTGACCAAAGGAAACAAGGAAACAGGGATTGATGCAAAGAATCACCAAGATGTTAACAAAGGGTAGCCCCACATGAGTTCTACACAGCTGCCTTGGTAAGACTGCAGAAGCAGACACAGGGTCACAAAGCAAATTGATAATACATACAGTGTATGTGAGAAACTTGAGGAGAATTTGACAATTCTGTCAGAATGTTTTGAACTCAATTTATAAATAATACATGGAAAACAGAGCAAAAATAACAAATGAGATAGTTAATATATATAGGGGGGAAAACTGCCAAACACTTTTGAACAAAAGAAAAGTAGTCATAGTATACCACATAGCTTTGCTGTCTGTATTACATGTCATAATTATGCAATCACTGATTTCTGAATGAACCAAAAAAGGTGATTATATATATATATATATATATATATATATATATATATATCCTTAATGGAAGGATGAGGAAAGAGGAAACAGACTTCAGTGAGGGAAATGGAAAAAGTTAATCTCTTGTTTTAATATGGATGCCTAAAACTGAAAAATGAAAAACCTGCCTAATCCTGTTGTTTATAAATATGGAAGTTTGAAGACTTGCAAACAGAAGCCTTGATGGTGATTCCTTCTGATAAGTAAGAATCAGAAAAGGAAGGGACTGAAAGTGATGTTTGCAATGATAAATCATGACTGTTTAAACTATAAATATACATTATTTTGGTTATATATATAATTTATATACTATATATCATACCGATTATATATTTTACAAAGATAACACTTTAAATTTCCATAAATAGATACATTAAAATGAATAAATAGATATGTTTGGAGAATTGGGAAGGAGAATTTTCAAAGATAATGTAAAGTTTTCAGAACTTTACTCATGACAATTGACTAAAGGAAAAGGGAATATCCTTTTTCATGGCTTTTATTTATCTCAGTAACTATGCTACTTAAGAAAGGCACACTATATATATAAAAGCCTAAGAGGCCATCACAACCTAAACAACCGAACAGGCGACCAAACAGGCTGTGTGGGGCGACCAGGCTGGCAGGAGGGGGCAGTGAGGGGTGAACAAACAACTGAACAGTAGGCTGTGTGGGGCAACCAGGCTGGCAGGGGAAGGGGGGAGTTGGGGGTGACTAGGCCAGCAGGGGGGACAGTTAAGGGTGATCAGGCAGGCAGGCAGGTGAGCTATTAGGAGCCAGAGGTGGGATCAGGCCTAAACTGGCAATTGGACATAACCCTGAGGGGTCCCTAATTGGAGAGGGTGAAGGCTGAGCTGATGCCTCCCCCCCCCCCGTGCATGAATTTCATACACTGTGCCTCTAGTATTTATATGTTTGCTTTGAGAAACTCTGCTTTTAACTCGTAGGGGCAATATCTTCTAAAAATCTACAATTATTTTAGTTTATGATTTCTCCATGACAGTCTTCCAATTAATTGTGGTTACATTAATATGATTTATACTACAAAAGGTCCTATGTATCATTCCATTTAATAGTGTCATTTTAATTAGAACTGGAAGAGTATTTAAATCAAATTAAACAGTAGTGTAGTCTCCAGAGGAAGACATTTCATTTTCATGCAGCCTTTAGAATTACATGCTTCTCAACATGGGCATCAAGCCTCTTTTTTTTCACATTAGGCTCTTATGAGTAATTTGGAAGGAACTCTTAGAGCTGGTGGCCAATCCTTTAACTAAGACCTCTGAATTAGGTAATTTACAAGGGGTTGTCTTTAAGAAAGTCGCACTGGATCAGAAATTCAACCCTCCTTATCTCAGACATAGAGAGACAGAATTGATCAGAAAGCAATAGTCACACTCCAGTCTGTAGTAGTCTGTTATGGCAGCTCAAAAGACTAAGACAAGGAAAAGTGGAATAGTAAAAAAGCATAAATAATTGTGCTTATAGAAAGGTGTGTGTGTGTGTGTGTGTGTGTGTGTGTGTGTGTGTGTACATGTGAACATACTGTTGTCAGTCTAAGAAACTAATTATCTTCCATTCCTGTAACCAATGCTGTACATTCACTGAGAAAGCTGACATTATTACACAGTCGGCTTGAAATTTTCAATTCACCACAGTTCAGCTCTGTTTCCACAGTAACCACAGTGTAGCTACTCATGCATAGACTTTTTTTTATAGCCTTAACCTACATGTGTGCAGTAAGGTTGCTAATCTTTGATGTGGCATTTATAAATTTTATTGGTTATATAAGCCTAAGCCTGTGGTTTCTTTCTTGCATTTGAAAATTCAATGACAATTCTATCTTGGAGTAATCTTTGAGGTACAAATTGGGGAAACAAAGAAAAGCATAATTGTGAAAAATTTGGTATTCAGCTATATTTTATATAAAACAATTAATTAGCTCTTTGAAAAAGATGAAGATTTAACAATACATCTGTGAAAAGAAATCTGATCCAAGTTTTGAGAACCTTTCTCTTCACAAACACACACACAGATACCCTGGAGCAATCGGGGTGTCTCCTGAGCCACTGACACTCCTCCACATGTCCTTCCATGTGCTCACCAGGGGTAATCTTAGCTGCTGCAGGATTATGACTATCTCATGAATTTACTTTTTCCTTTTCCTTACAAGACTAACTGGCTTGTGTAAACTGTGGATCATGACCTTTTAACCACTCTTCTCTAAGCATCCAGAGCTCCTGGCTTCCTATGAACTGCATCAACCTGAGCCTATTGCACTTATTACTTTTGTGTAGGGCTACTTTGTCCTTCAGACAAAAATACTCCATGGTCACACACACACACACACACACACACACACACACACGCACACACACACACTGGCTATTCCCTTGAACAGTATATGTAAAAACAGCTTTTGGACAATTATTTGGCCTAAAAGACAAATAGTTTTAACTCAACTGTCTAAATAATTCTATTTATTGTCTGTATACACCATTTATTTCATTTTTGCATGAAAGTACTGGTCAAAAATCATTTAATTGTGTAGTTTGACAACTCTAAAAAATTATGGTATGGCTTTTTCATGATTCTTAGTAATTAACTCTTCTCCTTTAGATAAAACCTTCTTTTCTATTACACATGAGAAATGGATGTCAATATAGGTGAGCATCACCAGCTGCTTACCTCTACCCAACATATAAACTTTGAATACCAATAATTATTTTCCTCTTGTCTCAGGAGAAATGAATCTACTTCTAAAGTATGACACCTCTATTCTGGATACTGCAGTCACTACCACTTTACTGACCTTGGGAAGTTTATCCAGTCATAAATCTTTCTGCTGTATATTGGCAGTCTTTTATTTTACTACTGTTAGTTTTTCCTCCTATGCTTACGCATATGCTTATTTTTCACCTTATAAATTAAAATATAATAAAATAAATTTAAATAAATTTTTGTTTGTTCTCAACCTATT
Organism: Vespertilio murinus; assembly: GCA_963924515.1. Taxonomy (NCBI): domain Eukaryota; kingdom Metazoa; phylum Chordata; class Mammalia; order Chiroptera; family Vespertilionidae; genus Vespertilio; species Vespertilio murinus. The sequence goes on along the minus strand of OZ004707.1, from coordinate 130,191,041 downwards.
ATTTATTTTTTCTTTAACTTCTAGATGACCCTCATATAGTTTATATTCATTATATTCTATATATATAAAACCTAAGCTATCTTTATGACTGAACAACGGGAACACCTGGAATGACCAGTTAATCAGTCACTATGGCATGTACTGACCACCAGGGGGAAGAAGTTCAACACAGTAGTTGTCCCCTGGTGGACAGTGAGCTCCCACAGCCAACCTCCCGTGGTCCCTCCCCCATGCTGGCCAGCCCTGCCAATAGGCCCTGATCACTAACCAGGCTGAGGAAACCCACCTGTGCTTTAATTCATGCATCAGGCCTCCAGTTAGTTATCTAAATAACTTCCTCTCATTTGTTAGCCTACAATGCTTGAATTCTTATTATTCCTCAATCATGCCACTAAAACTGCACTAATTAAGCCTTGCAATGTTGCTCTGATTGCTAAAGCCAAAGTTATTTTTATATCCACTTATTACCAGACTGTAGCTCTCAATATTGGTTGTTATTTTTCCTTAAATCTGTTTTATTCCCTTGGAATTCATAGTATCATCTTCCAGTCCTCACCCTGCAGCACCAGCTTCTTTGAAATTGCATCCATGCCTTTTTTCACCCTACTGTGACCTATTCACTCGTCAGCCATTTTCCCCTCACTATGTATTACTTTCAAAGATCTGATATACTTTAATTATCCTAATTTGAACCAATTACTTTTCCTCCACTAAACTGTATTTTCTAGTTTCATCTCTATTTCTTCAGTGGTAACAAGAGCAAACTAAAGGCCAAAATAGAATACTGAACATACGAGTGCATATATTTTTTTTCAAATTAGTGTTTTGGGTTTCTTTGGATATGGTCTAAGAATAAAGGCTATCTTTTTAACTGTCCAAACTCCATAGGAAACAACAAACTCTCTATAACCTCCCATGACCACCAGTTAACCCACTCATTCTAGCACATAGCTGGCAGAATTATTTCAAAATCACAAAAATTTAAATAACTTTCTTATCTCCTAATTACCAACTGATTAAAACACAAACTTCTGTCTCAACTACAATAATAAAAGGGCAATATGCAAATCGACTGAATAACTGAACAGCAGAATGACTGTCCAGATGACCTACCAGATGACCATGCTATGACACCCACTTGTGCTAGGCCAGCCAAGGTAGTTACGATGTGATTGGTCGTGGGGCCCACCCATTGCCCCATGATTGCCCTGCAGAGGGAACCCCAGCCTACTGGCAGGTGGATCGATCAATCAGGGGACTCCACAATCGCCTCAAAGAGGGAAGTCCAGGCCACAAACCCACAGGCTATGGTAGGTGGGCAGGGCCTCCCTCTGTGGGGGAAATCCATTGTGGATCCTCTGCAGGGCATACTTTTTGAGGCAATGGATGGTAGAGCCCCATGATCTATCTTTCCAAAGAGGGAGGCCTTAGGCTACTCTATGGAAGTGCTGCAGCGGTGGGTGGGGCCTCCCTCTGTGGGGATAATTGGGGAGCCCCAGCCTGGTGAGCAGGGCCTACCTCTTTGGGGTGATCAATCACAAGGCTCCTGGAATCTGAGAGGGCATAGGCTGGGCTGAGGAGCCCCTCCCGCCACGAGTGCATGAATTTTGTGCACCAGGATTCTAGTTATATATAAAGTACTCTTAGTTTTGCCTTTCCTGTCCTCTGCGCTACTATTCCTCCTGCCATTTTTTTCTTAACTTTTTTTTTTTTAATCCAAAGCAATAAGGACCTTGGGCTAATCACTCTTTAGCAAATTTCTTCCCCCTGCATAAAATTGAAAATCTCCTCTTTCTTCAAGAAACAGCTCAGAGGTCTGTCTTTTGTAATATCCCTTCCAGCATCTTTAGGCAAGATTAAACACAGTCTCCTTTGTGTTTTCACTGCCACATTCATTAACACTGTTAGAAGACCCAGTGCTGTGCTTCAATAATCTGCTTAAATGGTATTCTGCCTTCCTACCTTAATCTCTGTAACATTAGCATCCCCTATATTTGCTGGCATGTAGTAACTGCTAGATACAAGTTCATTGAATGAATTCATTAGTAAATAATAAACCAGCTGGTTTGATAAATGATGTAAATATCAAATGAGTAATTATGGTAACTATACCTAAGATATTTTTGTAGGAGAGTGTGTCAAACACATTTTTTCTGTTTTGCATTTATTTGTATTCTTTTTCCTCCCCATCATTCAGAAAGCTGGAGAATCTATTATTTCCACCTACATTTCCCCAGGTGCCTGAAAATTACAAAATGGATGCATGATATTTTTCAAGCAGTGATCTAGGAGCAAATCACTATATTAGAGCATTAAATAATTTTATAAGCTTTTATCTTTTATGTTATAATTCCTGATTTACTTATTTCTCCTTTTAAATGCCATTTACCATATTTGCCGGCGTATAAGATGATTTTTTGGCCCTGAAAAATACCGTATTTGCCAGTGTATAAGAGACTGGGCGTATAAGACGACCCCTCAACATTTCACTCAAAATACAGAGTTTGTTATATACTCGCCGTATAAGACTACCCCCCACTTGGAGGCATATTTTTCAGGGCCAAAAAATCGTCTTATACGCCGGCAAATACAGTACTTATGCTCATGAATTATTTTTGTTTTCATCACTGAATAGTTGTTTAGATATCTGTGTCTTTTAATATACATTTATTTATAATATAAAAATAATAAAATATTATGTTATTAAATATACCTTTTGAAAACTTCCTGTGGCAATAATTCATCTTTTTCAACAAATATTTTGCAGTCCTGATAAACTCCACACATTTTCCCCAGTACTCCTATTTAATATATTAAATAACACTTATAATATTAAAACAATTTTATAGGAAATATTCAGAATTAACAATATCTTTATCTCTATTCACATGAATCATAAAAAGCCCTAAATTCAGATTATATCTACATCTGGTTAAACAGCCATCAGCACTGCCAAAGCCATTTTGGCTAAGTGGATAGAGCATCGGCCTTGGACCAAAAAATCCTTGGTTCAATTCTGGTCAAGAGCACATGTCTTGGTTGCAGGCTCCCTCCCAGCCTGGGCCCTGGTCAGGCTTATGCAGGAGGCAACCGGTTAATGTGTATCCCTCACATCAATGTTTCTCTCTGTCTTTCTCTCTTCTACTCTTCCTAAAAATCAATGGAGCTTAGCAGACATAGCTCAATGGTTGAGCATTGACCTATCAACCAGGAGATCACAGTTTAATTCCCAGGCAGGGTATATGCCCAGGTTGCAGGCTCGATCCCCAGAAATGGGGCATGTAGGAGGCAGCCGATTGATGATTCTCTCTCATCACTGATTTTTTTAAATCTCTTTATCCCTCTCCCTTACTCTCTGAAATTAATAAAAATATATATTTTAAAAATCAATAATAAAATGTCCTCAGCTGAGGATTAACAAACAAACAAAGAAAGAAACACTCAGAAAAAAAGCCCTCATCTCTACCTTTTAAAATGTCAACAACCTGCATTTTTCTCTAGCACCACTGCGATAGCTTTAAACAACATAACAACAACCTTTTCTCAGGATCCTAATAAATGTTTCCTAGCTGGTCAGTCTGCTTGCTATCATGGATCTAGATTATTTGCTGAGTATTAAAAAATAATTGCGAATATCCATAACAGTCACATATTTCATGATGCGCTGTAGTATATATGATGGTGGAGATTCATTTTTGGCAAACTGCGGCTCACAAGCAACATGCAGCTCTTTGGTCCCTTGAATTTTTAGGAAAGGCTATCTTAGGAGTACCCTAATTAAGTTAATAACAAAGTACCTACCTATATAGTTTAAGTTTAAAAAATTTGGCTCTCAAAAGAAATTTCAATCATTGTGCTGTTGATATTTGGCTCTGTTGACTAATGACTTTGCTGACCACTGTACTAGACCAAAATTTTTTTTTATCATTTGGTCACAAGTATTACACTGAACATCCTTCAAAACTTTGATCTAAGAACATTTATTTTTTAAATTTTTACTTGGAGAAATATGTGTGTATTTATGGAATGCGGAAAAGCATTGACTGGATATGGAAATATTAAAGATATGAGAAATCAAATAATTGGTTGAATCAATGTCCATAGGATATGTATGGGATTAGAATGGAGAAAAAGCTAAAAGGTTTACTATTTCAGGAGGAGAAACATATATTCTGAGATAAGAGATAGGGGAATTAGGTGTTGAGAATGTGGTTAGACTTTAATATCTCTCAGCTATGAATTATTAATAGGATAAATTATTCAAACACTTTAAGCCTCAATATGCTTGTCATTTGTCATTTGTTCATCATGCATCTATTGATCATCTGTCATGTATTGTCACTCTGCAAGACACCGAAGATATTATTGATATGAATATTTACATTAATGTATCTTATATTCTTTCTGTACTTGGGACAAAATGCTAACAATATTTACAGCTATGATGGGAAAAGTACAAGGTGTTATGAAAGCAAAAGGGATGGGGCAAGATTTTCAAGAGGAGAAGCTACTTAAAAAGGGAATTTTACTTTGAGAAAGGTGCCTTGGTATGACACAGCAATCATCTGGTATCTTGTTCAAACCTAGATGCTAAGTCAGGAAGGGTAGGATGAGATCCCAGTACCTAAAAAGCTTGTAAGTAATGCTAGTACTGCTGGCCCATTTGCCATACTTCGATCAGCAATAATTTAGATTATATTCAGGGGGTTGAACTGTATAGTCATTCCCATGAGGACTCACTAATAAGTTTAAACAAGAATGGTCGACTATGTTTTCACAATATCCTTCTCATGCCTTATGAAAGTTACATTAGAAAATGAAAGGTCTGTAGATAAGGAGACATACTAAGAGGCAATTATATTACTCCAATTTCTTCAAGTGTCTAAGAGATGATTGTAGAGTAACTCACAGGGGGGATAACAAGATAAATTTAGTTGCTAGAAACATGAGGAAATAATAATAAATGAATGCAAGGAGAGAGAGGAAAGGGAACATTAGGTTTAAAACTCAATTTTATGGTTATAGCAAATGCATGGAGAGTGGTGATAATAGTAATGTTGGTATCAAAACAGCTAAAACCTTTTCAATATTTACTACATGCCTGGTACCAATATTTATGTGTCAAGTTATTTAATTCACAAAACCTCCATTAGCAAGATTCTATTATAGCTCCATTTTAAAGATGAGGGAACTAAAGCGTGGATTAAGAAACTTAGAGTTTAGAGTGAATGGCATAAACAAATTCTCAGAAATGATTAATATTACTATAAATACTAAAATGAAACTAGAGTCCAAAAAGAAAATGGTTGGTGGAATTTTTTTTCTGACAATGCCTTTTTTTTTTATGTTGTCATAAAGTTTGGATATAAAATTTGTGATAGTGATGGAACAATCAATAGAATAAAAAGATAATCTACAGAATGGGAGAAAATATTTATAACCTTGTATCCAATATGGGGTTAGTACCCAAAGTATACAAAAATTATTACAACTCAATAATAATAATAATAGTAATAATAATACAAATTTTAAAATAGATAAGAACTTGAATAGGTATTTCTCCAAAAAAAAAGACATATAAAAGTGTTCAATATCACTCATCATTTGGAAAATGCAAATCACAATTAAAATGAGATATTACCTCATATCTGTTAGAATAGATAGCTTTAGAAGTTGATTTTCATGATTCAAGCATTCAAACTTTCTAATTTGCTCTGTGCTCATTTAGTCCACAGATGGAGTTCAGTAGAGAAACTATTTTTTTGTTAGCATACAAGAATAAAGCCCAATTATTCCCTTCAAGTTGTAAGAAGATTTCCGGGGAGGTAGAATTTAATATTTTGGATTATTTTAATTTACATGTTTCTGAAAAACTGTTGGAAATATTACTTATCAGCAGCACAGGGAAATTGTGTGGTTCCTCCAAACCAGTTTCCTGTTTAGTTTACATCTTATTTTAGTATTTTCATATTTTAAAAAAATGTATTTTATTGATATATTACAGAGAGGAAGAGAGGGAGATAGAGAGCTAGAATCGTCGATGAGAGAGAAACATCGACCAGCTGCCTCTTGCACACCCCCCACCAGGCATGTGCCCGCAACCAATGCACATGCCCTTGACCAGAATCAAACCTGGAACCCTTCAGTCCGCAGACCAACGCTCTACCACTGAGCCAAACCGGTTTCGGCAGTATTTTCATATTTTATTTAAAAAATAACCATATGTTTATATAACCACATGTTATATAACCATATGTTTATATAACCATATGTTAAATAACCACATAAACCATAAATGCCATATGTTTATTTTCCATTAAGAAAAACAATTTTATTTTATTACCAGTTTTCAGTTGAGTTCCCCATCTTTTATCTTTCTTACAAAAAGTGATTCAGAGCAAGTCCTTTCTGAGATTAGAGTTGAATGCATAAAGGGAACAATGTTTCCTAATGTGATATGAGATGCAAATTATAAAATGAGCAAAATTGACAGATACGTAGCTCTTTGGATGATGCATTAATGGCGTTCCATTTTCTGTTCTCTTTGATATCATGTGTATTCATGCTTTTTCCCCCTCAATTGTCCTCCTTTATAAAATGTAAACCTTTTTCATTACAAAGCAGTGTCCTTGTCTTGCAGAGAGCATCTTCTTTTGTATCATAAGCTTATCTATTCTGTAAAAGTAAAAGGTGACTCCTCTCACTTACAGGACAGAAAATTAATGACATGGATAAATGACTCACCCACTTTAATCAACTGGTTGTAATAATTTTGATTCCTTTGTTCATAAATTATTCTGGACAATTTATAAAATAAAAAATAGGTTTTGCTGTATTTTCTTACATCTGCTAATGTGACAAGTTATTCTAAACATTAATAATGTAGTGAATAAAATAGTTTTATTTTAAATATACAGGTGTGCATGTAATAATGTTACTCTGTATCTTATATGTAAGATACAGAGCATACAAAGAAATATTACATAGACAAAATAATAGTTTTAATAATTTTTATTTCTGAAGTGTTTTACAGATATATGATATTAGAATATTAAGACTATGTGTCCAGTTCTATTCTGAAAATTGGAAAATAGTTTTGAGCTATGAATTTATAATAAAATTTATTATATTAACTATTTTTATGAATTGTAATTTAATACATTAATCACTATATTAAAAGCAAAATTAGCCTGGCTATCATGGCTCAGTGGTTGAGTGTCAACCTATGAACCAGAAGGTCACAGTATGAGTCCTGGTCAGGGTACATACCTGGATTGTAGACTTGATCCCCAGTGTGGGGCGTGCAGGAGGCAGCAGATCAATGATTCTCTCTCATCATTGATTTTTCCATCTTTCTCTCTGAAATCAATAGAACTATTTTTTAAAGCAAAATTAAAAATAAGAGCAAAAAATGAAATAAAAATACTCTGTCTAGATGGCTATCTGTATTCAGAATTGAATAATTCATCTTTTTATTTCACTTGGCATGTGCTCAATCAACAAACTCTTAGGTGATATGTATTAATTAGGTCCAACCCACCCAGTGAATTGTTCAGTGAAGGGTACCAAAGAAAACATTGTGTTTGTCCTTAGAGAGGTGACTGTTTAATGGGAAAAGCAAAGAAACAAGAAGTAGTATGAAAAGACATATGCTCAAGGATTTAGCACTTAGACGAAATGCAGTAGCAATTTAGGAAAAAGAAAGATTGATATGACATGGAATTATAAGAGTCAACCAAGAGCAACAATGGAGATTGTGTTAGATTTACTACCCTGATTTTGATTTCTCTGATCTCCTCAGCCTATCCCACATTTTACCCATTCTTCATTGTAAAATCAACTCCAATTTCTTTTTCTTTCTTGTTCATTATTTTCTTTGTTTTTTTAGTTAACCATTTCATTATTTATTGTCCCTTGTTTAAAAATTCCATTATATCTTTTCTTAATATTATCCTAAAAAATTTTTTAGAAGTGAAATTTCTGCATATTTATATGTGTAAGAATTGTTATTCATTATATTGAGTTGTTCTCCAGGAAGTCTGTGTCCACTCATTCTTTCACCCATAAGTGATCATTTTCATTTAATATTTACCAAGTGTTTGCCAACATTGGGTATAAATCATGGTTACTCCTTGGCAGTTTTAGGAAAATAGTACTTCACTGTTGTTTCCTCTGCAATTCGTGTTATAATTCAGCAGTCATAAACAAGGTTACATATTCAGCAAATCTGCTTATTGGTCATTTGTTTTTCTGTTTTGTAAAAGGCTTTTTTGGCCTGGCTGGCATGGCTCTGTGGTTGAGTGTCAACCTGTAAACTAAGAGGTCACAATGCCCTGGTTAGGATAGTACGAATAGAGTCAATCAATGATTCTCTCTCATCATTGATGTTTCTATCTCTCTCTCCCCCTCCCTTTCTCTATGAAATCACTAAAAATATATTTTTAAAAAGGCTTTTTTGTGTCTTTTACACATTTTTTTTAAAAAAACATATTTGCCTTTTTCTTGTTAATTTATTTCATATGTAACTTATTAACTTATTTTATTTCTATAGTTCTTTATATTTTTAGTTTAGTAATAATGACTGACCTTTAAAATTTAGCATTAGATTAGCAATTCCCTTAGTTTTAGTTGTTTAGGGGGGAAAAAAGCACTGTTGTTTTAGGTATACTTTTACCTTTCTTGTCTTTCTTTGATAGTTGACCCACAATGATCAGTGAATATACATCAGATACTTAACAAATATTTGTTGAACAAACATTGAAATAAATTATCCCACTTATTACATTGGTTGACTGAATGTCACTTTAATTATATTTAACATTTTTCTGCTTATGTTGTGGAAATATTAACCTATAAAATGAAAAGTGCTTTCAGTCCCCTGTGGCCATAATTATAGATGAATATAGTGACTTACTGGTTTTTGGTACCTCATAAATTAAAATCATTATTACATAAAAACAGCACTTTTCTGGACAAAGAGAAGAAAATTAGGTCATTTACATATACGATGTGGTAGTTTTCAAACATATTCTCACAATTTTTTATTCTTATTCCAGTAGGAAGTAGAGTCAATCGCCACTTCCCTTGAACTTAGGCTGGTCTTCGAGTCTGTCTCAAGAGCAGAAATTGATGGAAGAGCTATTGTTTGACTTCCAAGGATGGGTTGAAAAGCTAAGCAGGTTCAACCAGTTTCTCTTGGAATATTCACTTTTGGAACCTTCAGCTTTCATGTAAGAAGTATAACTATATGAGAGAGAGAGAGAGAGAGAGAGAGAGAGAGAGAGAGAGAGAGAGAGAGAGACCGACCCTTAACTCTGGTTTTTGTGACTTTCCATGTCAGGCATATGAGTGAAGAAACCTTTTCTCTTTTTTTCCAGTCCTCACTGGAGGAGTAAGGATATTTTTCCCTTTGCTTTTAGAGAGAGTGGAAGGGAGTAGAGAGGGAAGTAATGGGGAGGGGGACATTGACATAACAGAGATACATAGATTGGTTGCCTCCTACATGTGACCTGACTGGAGGTGAGAAGTGGACCTGGAACCCAGGTACTGCCCTTGACCAGAAATTGAACCCACAACCCTCAGGTGTGCAGGCTGACACTCTAATCACTTAGCCATGCTGACCAGGGCAAGTGAAGAAACCTTTGAAATAACAACAGCTGCGACCACCATTTGACTGCAACCATGAAAAAGATCCTAATGAAAAAGGCCTACAGCCTTGTCAGCTCCCAGATTTTTAGTAAAATAAATGAAAAAGTTTTAAGTTACTCATATAAGATGGTTTATTACTTAGCAATAATTACATGGCAAATAGTTTATTGATATGTAACAATTCAATATATCATTATATATCCACTGAAATGTCTTGCGCCTGAAATATCAAATGTCATAACATTTTCTGACTTGTGTCAGAAGTGCCTCTAAGTTAGACATACACTATTCTGCAGGGAGGAGGCCCAATTAGATCATATGTACTTATATTAAGCTTTAAACATTTTATTTTATACTACATTTTTGAAAATTATAATCTATTATTTTTACAGTTTAAAAACTTGGTCTCTTTCAAATAAGAAGTTCATTTAAACTAAATACACAGAAACAAGCATATTATTTCAAGAAACAGTTTATTTTGTTCTCAAGAGCTAAAACCCCGTTCTTTACCAGAGAACATTTTTAAGTTGACATTTATGAAGGAAATACAAAATAAAAATGATGGACATATCATTTTTTAGTTATAAACGTTTTTCTTTTCCCTTAATATATTCAAAGATATCAACAAAAAATAAACTCAGGAGAAAAATTCAAATATATTACTTACATCAGGCTTGGGTGCAGCAAGCTACAAATATCTTTTTTTTTAAAAGGAACTACTCTGACTCTTTCCCAGTTCCTCCAGCATCTAGATTTGCTGGAAATTAGTTTAGGATTTGGTTTATGTTGTGGCTTTGCTCCTAGTATCCGACCACACAAGTTAAAGAGTTTTATGAGTGTTTTGCTAATAAGTGCCTTCCTATTTTTTTATGGTTGGATTTAGTTTGGCATAAAAACATGTCCTTTTATGCAGCAGTGTAAATGAAAAATGAATAGAAGCTACTCATAAATTAATGGTCTTGGCTTTGCTTAGTTAATCTTACCATAAAACCATTGCCAACTATAATTCATGAGAGACAAACTGATGAAATAAATGCAGCTAGGGAACGTGGGGCGGGGAGCGGGGAGAGAAGAATAATAGTAAGAAAGATAAGCATTTACTTTTCCTTATTTCCTCCTTATTATGTTTATCTTTAACCAGTTTCTCTGCAATAAAACAAATTGAATTTAAGATTGATTTAGGGTTTATGGGCTTATAAGAAATTGAAATTTGAAGGGAAGTGTATTAAAAATTCAAAATATTGTTAAGAAGAAAGATCACATGATGTAAATAAAGTTCACTGATAACATGAGAAATATAAAGAAATTCAGATAACATTTTTTAAAACAATGATAATAGCAAAATAAAATATTAGCTATTATGACTAAGAATAAGTAAGAGAGAATGAATTTGGTGAGAAAACCAACATTTTGTGGAATCTTTTCATCTCTTCTATTAATTCCAAGTTAAGTGGACAAAATATGTCTACATCTACAGGGACATTTTCTCTCGTTTCACACAGGCTCTCCATTGCTTCTCAAATGATCCATATGCATCCTTACTGCTGAAAAATCACTGGTATGCTTTCTGTACAGGTCAAACACATCCTTTTTCCTTTAAATTCTGCATTTCAGATTCTGACCCATGCCCCAACTCCTCTGATGAATTTTTATCTATCACTCCAGCTCTAAAATCTTATACACTTTTTAGTTAAATCATGTAATTGGGTTTTGCATAGGTAATTTTGCAACTTATGAGACCTAAGCTTTAGCATTCTCATCTGTACAACAGAAAGTATAAGACATACCTGAATGTTCTGTGACAAAGCTCATATATATATATATATATATATATATATATATATATATATATGCCCATTATGCAAATTGTCCCCACCGGACATTGAACAGAAGACAGATTGCTTGCTATGACATGCATTGACCATCAGGGGGCAGTGTGGAATGAAGGAAGGCCCTGGCCACCATCTGGGGAAGGAAGACCCCAGCCAGCAGTCAGAAGGCCCTGATCAGCTCTGATCACTGGCTAGGCCTAGGGACCCTACCCATGTATAGATTTTGTGCACCAGGCCTCTAGCATAAATATAATAAGTTCTAAGTCAATGCAATTTTTAATCATAATATTATTATTTATGTCTTTGAGTGCATGTCCTGCTTCGGCAAATATGATTTAGACTATTGAGTATTTGCTGTGTTTCTAGTATATTTTTCATGGAATGTGTTCAATGATATGTCACCATCACTTTCCATGTCTAATTTTGTGTTCTCTATCTTTAAGGGGTCTGTATGGGCCTATTTTGAATTGTGTTTCTCTTATCTCTCTACATTGTACCAAGGAAATATGCTACAAAAGACCATTAACCTGAAACTTAAGGTTGCACTTCAGCTACATCACAACCAACAGAGCATGTAATTTTCTCTCCAACTTTACAATAAGGACTTATTGTTCAGTCTTTTTCCTTGCTCATTTCTGGAATAAGTAGAATATCTGATATTAATGTTAGCACCATAGAATTCTAACCCTAACCTTTTTTTTCCTTTTCTTTTCTTTTTAATTTAAATTCTTTATTGTTTAAAATATCACATAACTCTCCTTTTCCCACCATTGACCTCTTCCCAGCCATCTCTATCCCCCAGCACATGCCCTCACTCCCCCATTGTCTGTGTCCATTGGTTATACTCATATGCATGCATAAAAATGCTTTGATTGACTCTTACTCTCTCACTCCTGCCTTCCCTCATCCGATGGACAGTCTGTTCAATGCTTCTATGACTCTGGTTCTATTTTTGTTCATCAGTTTATATTGTTCATTATGTTCCTCAAACGAATGAGATCATGTGATTTGCCTGGCTTATCTCACTTAGCATAATGCTCTCCAGTTCCATCCATGCTGTTGCAAATGATAAGAATTCTTTCTTTTTTTACAGCAGTGTAATATTTCATTGGGTAAATGTATACTGTTTTCTATTCCACTCACCTGCTGATAGACACTTAGGCTGTTTCTAAATCTTAGCCATTGTAAATTGTGCTGCTATGAATATAGGGGTGCTTATATCCCTTCTGATTGTTCTTTCTGTTTTCTTAGGATATATTCCTAGAAATGAGATCACTAGGTCGAATGTACGTTCTATTTTTAATTTTTTGAGGAAATACTATACTGTTTTCCACAGTGGCTGCACCAGTCTGCATTCCCACTAGCGGTGCAAGAGGGTTCCTTTTTTTTTTTGCCAGCACTTGTCCTGTTGATTTGTTGATAATAGGCATTCTGACAGGTGTGAGATGGTACCTCACTATTGTTTTGATTTGCATCTCTCAGGTGGTTTACCCTAACTCTTTTAATATGGCCCTTTCCATAAGACAGCACACAACATTCGAGCTTGAAAACAAGAGGGCAAGAGAGAAAGTATGAGCATGTCTCTGAAGTATGGGAATGCCTCAAGGTATTAGTATTTTGAGCTCCAAATATATTCTCAGAAATGGAATTGCTGTTCTTTTAATGCAACTTGAGGAGGTTAGTTTAGTTAAGCAATAGTTACTATGGTATATATGTATGCAGTAGACTAGGATGAAATGAATAATATCATATCTGCCTTGGAAGACTTTATAATCTATTATGGAAACCAATGGGTCTGAGTCTATCATATACAAACGACTATAAGAAAACAGAGAGATTCTTAATCCTGCCTGTGAGATCAGGAAAAGCTTTCTAAACTCTTTTTAGTTGATTTTTTCAAGCATGAAAAGTGGAGAAGAGATAGCATATCAAGCAGAGAAAAGATAGCTATTCAAGTGTATTAGGGCATGACATAGCATGATACATTACAGCGCATGTTCATGATAGGGACCATGCTGAGCCCTGAAGATGCTGCAACACAATTCATTCCTTCCAGTGTTAGCACACATGTTCTACAATAAAATGACATTAGGTATGATTTCTCTTTTGCTCACTCTCCCTTGGTTCACCATGAGCTCTCCTACTTCTTCAGAGGCATTCCCAGAGTTAGTCTGTAGAACCCATTGTTCAAAATTGGCAATATCAGGCTGATGCTCTATCCACTGTTTGGCTGGGTGGATAGAGCATCAGTCTGCGGACTGAAAGGTCCCAGGTTTGGTTCCGGTCAAGGGCGTGTATGTTGGTTACAGGCATATCCCCCACATCCATGTTTCTGGCTCTCTATCCCTCTCCCTTCCTCTCTATAAAAAATCAATAAAATATATTCTTTAAATTGACAATATCCAAACTCAGGCTTTCAGAGAAATTGGCACCTATCACAAATTACTTTCCCACACAAATCCTAAAGTGCTGGTAGAAACTGAATGCCATTAGCAGGCATTCAAATTAAGATTTAATATGTTAGACAATTTCCCTGTAGTAATTTTTACATTTGCACTAATTCCAAAACTGTTTCTATATTGTCAGAACAGTTTTTTTATGAAAGAAAAATGTTAGAAATAAAAAATTCACAACAAACTTGTATGAAATCCAATGGCAATTTTTAACATCCTCTTCCCTTGGCTCCTATGACATAATCCTTGGCTGATTTATGTCTTTCATTTCTGGGTGCTCATTTATTTCCAGGTCATTCATAAATCAGTGAATGCTAGTGCCTGGAATGAAGCCACCTACCACACATTTATATAACCTTATAATTTAGGAAATGAATCTAAATATATCTGACTCATTTCAGTGGATAGAGGAATCTCCCACTTCCTAGGAGTTCTTAGGATTTTCCTCATACATGTAACCATTTCCTTTCTGCAGACCTGCTTGTTCTAGAGTTTTATATCTGCTTGCTCTAACTTCCACATGGCCCTAGCATTCCATAATATCAGTGATTTCTCCATCTCTACATTAACTCCTTTGCCACAGGGCTGAGCAAGAGCAGCAACTCAAAGCACTGGCAGGAAACAGGGGTCTTGAGCATCACAACATCCCGAACCATTAACCTGTTCCTTCTACTTTTAAAGGAAGACAAATTTCTTGTGAGTATGCTACAAGGTAGTATAGCCCCATAATTACAAGGTAGAACATAATATAAAGGAACACACTTGGTCATTAACCAGCTTGAAAATTATTAGCTGATTTTATCTGTCCTAACACTAAAGCAGGCCACTTTCATGACCCCTCCAATTATCAAAAATTGTGTCATTTATGGTTTTCTTAAATATATTAACAAAAGTATAGGGAAACAGACAAATAAAACAATTTACCTTGAACATGAAGTAAATAGCATTTGAAATACAGGTTAAGGAGTCGGAAAGCCTTAGTGGCATATTCAGATCTGCAATTAAGCTGAATTATGTTGGACAAATTTCTTAACCACACAGGTTCTTCAGTTTCCACTTCTGCAAGGTGGGGAAAAATTGCCCACATCAGGGAATTGTGTGTGAATAAAAAGAACTTATACTTAAAAAAAATGAATGGAAGAGCATCTGGAATACAGTTATATGCCTAAAAGATTACAAACAAAATATATGTACCCCTATGTTTATTGCAGCAGTATTTATATCCATGGCCAATATGATGCAGTTGGTTGGAGAGTCATCTTGTAAAAAGAGGTGGTGGGTTCGGTTCCCAATTAGGGCACCTACCCAGGTTATGGGTTGCATCCCAGTCAGGGCATGTGTGGGAGGCAACTGATTGTTTCTATCTCTCTCTCTCCCTCTCTCTAAGAATAGCATATTTTTTTAAAAGTTGGTACATATATGCAATGGAATATTATTCGACCATAAAAGAATAGCATTTTAACATTTGTGATAGCATGGGCGGGACCAAGAGGGTATTATGTTAAGAGAAATAATTTAGTCAGAGAAGGAGAAATGCCATATGATTTTACTTATAAATAGAATCTAAAGAACAACATAAACAAACAAAAAAGCAAACAACAACAACAACAACAAAACCCCACCAGAAACAGACTCATAGATACAGAGAATAGACTGATGGTTAATAGAGAGGAAGAAAATGGGGAATTGGGTAAAAAAGGTGAGGTTGTAGCAGGATAGTGAATTGCTAGGAAAATTCCTTGATGAGTGGAATAAGGGAAACTGAGTCAAAATAATTAAACAAGGCCAAACAGTTTGAGCAATTTGTAGCCAGCTAATGAATCATAAGTTTTTATCGTTCCTAACCAAAGACACATAGGAGCAAATGGTTTACATATTTCAAACCATCCCAGGGCAGACTGGCTTCTGTCCCAGTTCTTCTTTGATGACCTTCTTTGAAAATAAAACTAACCAAAAAAATAACCCTGATCCCTCTGTACACACATTATTGATGTAGGACACACACGGAAACTAATAAGTATTTTGTTAAAACCCTCACCTGAAACCTCCCCTAAAAAATGGATGTTTCTCAACCAGAAGCAAATGAGAAAGTGAAAGAACTATTTTCAGATTGCAATTTAGAACTCAGTGTAAAGTTGGACTTTAAAAGCCTCAAGAAGGATTTGTGGCATGTATCTTTGCTCATTTTCTTCTAAACTCTAATGGTCCCTGTGAGACTTGCAACCAGGGGCACAGCAGGCAGTGACAGCTTATCCTGGGATTACCTTCTGAACCCATCTGCAAGGCCCCTGATTTTTCTGACTTGCCAGTGAACTGACAGCAGCCCAACCTTGGCTCACTTATTTGACTCTGACTTCTTTTTCTCACTGAGCCAGAGTAGCTCTGAGTAGGTTCATTTTTCCCCTATAACATTTCTAGAGAACCAAAGCATCACCCCGCCTAGGTTCACTCCTGATACTTCTTTTGTTTCACCATCCCCAGATGTAAAAAAATGAGTCTCAGAATCACCTGGACTCATAATGTGAAATCTTTCTTGCACAAAGTCAAGAACCCACACACTACCGACTGGCAGGAGGAAGACTCGCTCTGGGCCGGATCCCATCTAGTAACTACAGGATTGAGAAGTACAGATTGGTAGTTACAAATAGTCATCAGGATGTATTTTTGTACAGTATATGAAATATAGTCAATAATATTGTGGGTGGGTACTGAAAATATCAGGGGAACACTTTGAAAAGTATATGATTGTCTAAGCACTGTGTACACCTAAAACTAATATAAAATAATACTAGAGGCCTATTGCACAAAAATTTGTGCATCAGTGGGTCCCTAAGCCTAGCTGGCGATCGGGACCAATCAGGGCCAGGCTGATAGGGGCATGCTAGTGTGGGGGGAGAGACAGGGCACGGGAGATTAGCCACCAGCCCCAGGGAGGGAGCCGGCCCTCGGGCCCCCTGGGAAAGGGGCAATGTCCACTTCCACCCACACTTGGTTTCCTGTCTCAGCCTGGGGCCCAAAGGCCCTGGCAGGGTCAGGAGAGGAGGCAACAGTCGTTGGGCCAAGTGCAGAAGGAATGGATGCCAGATACTGACACCCAACACTGGCACCCCGCCACCATGCAGTTCCCTGACTCCCACTCCTCCTTCCCTCACCACCATGCTGCCACTGGGGCCTGCCAGGTAGGGGGAGGGATGGGGCCTGCAGGCTGGGGAGAGGGACAGAGAGAGGGACTGTGGGAGGTTGGCCAGCCTGAGTGGGGGGTGTTGGCTGTGGAAGCTCACTGACCACCAGGGGCAGCTCCTGCATTAAGTGTCCCTCCCCCTGGTGGTCAGTGTGCATCATAGAGACTGGTCATTCAGGCCGTTCTGGTCGCTTAAGCTTTTTATATATATATAGATATAATTTTAAACACCCAAAGATATATTGTCCTTGGAAGGCTCTCAAGAATACACAATGGAGAAATAAGAGTCTCTTCAACAAGCGGTTTTGGAAAACTGAATATCCACATATAAAGTTATTTCCCCATGACCAGTCTCATGCTGCATTGTTGTCCATTTTAAAAAGTAAACTTACTTTCTTTAATTTGTATATGTCAATAATGCTTGCCTCTTAAATAATATTTATACCATTGTAATGTCTATCTTAGAAATGATGGTATGCCAGTGTCTATTGTACAAATTTATTTGGAAATTTTTAAGCTAAAATTTTAATAATTTGGATTGTTAATCCATTGCAACTATTCCAGTAAAATGAAGATTGCAAAGAGATTGTCTGAAACAACTATGGCTTTATGTGAAGTGCTGTCAGGAAAAAAAATACATTCAGAATCAAGTTGTCTTCTCCCCAGTACATGCTATGGTAATTCCCATGTTAATGCTTAGGATCATGAAATGTCATCTGCTCCATCTGTAGATACTTGCCTATCATCTAGGACCCATTCAGGCTCTACGTCTCCCAATGACTATGGCCACAAATCACATTGATACTCTTCAGAAATATCTGCTTATTAAAAAAATCCTTGCAAGTCCTACCTAATGAGAACATTATTCCATAAAAGTATCATCTGTCTTTTACCTTTTCACTCTCCACAATATCCATTGTTTCCTTCACTTTTCATTATGTTAAACTAACAATGAATTTGATACTGTGGGAGAATTCTAACCTCCAAGTTGAATCTGAAGCCACTGTCTACCACCAAGTATATTCAAAATTGCCATATCTGGTTACTGAATTATATCTTAACCTGGAGAAATAAAAAAAAAATCCAGGAAAAGTAAAAACAGATGTATCTCAATCAGGAGCCAGTGAGAAATCGAAAGAACCATTTTCAGATTGAAATTTAGAATTTAAATTAATGTAAAGTTGGATGGGCCAGGAAGGTGAAAGTATATTATAAAACCAGGTATTAAGGAAGCAGTGGATCATTAAAACGTAATGTAGACAGGAAACAGCTCAAAATGTTTCTTGTATGGAAGGACTATAGTACAACAGTGATTAAGTACCTAAAACATCAGTTCAAGACAGTGCGTACTGAGGACTGAACCTATCCTATACTCAAGCACTTCTCAATGCAATTGAGTTCTATATTTTCTAATGGGAAACTAAATAATTGAATTAGGAGATGGTACTAATACTACTGAATGCCTTCTATGTGTCAAACACTTTATACACAGCATTTGCAATAATTTTCACATTAGTTTATGTTACAGATTTTGTTAATTCTAACAAAAGAGGCAGCTGATGTTCAGAGCAGTGAAATGATTTGTGAATACTAGTACACAGTGTGTCTGCAATGGAACATTTTGTCCAACTCTAAAGTACATTTTATTCCCACTACTCCAAGATTAAGGTAAATGTCTTTTTTGTTTATGGTCAGAAAGACATACACACTCCACAAACCATGGTTGCTTCAGATTTCTGTGTGTTTTGATTGTTTTAATCTGAGGCTGAAATTCTAACTTCACATCTTTGGTCTGGCATTCCTCCTCTCAGCACTGAGCCGACCCAGGCTACAGACTGCACTGCACTGCAGTGTCTCCGACACCGGACTCCTATCCTAAGGAAAGTCTTAACTTTTCTGTTTAGCATTTGTAAGAATTAATTTCAATACAAATGAAACAAATATGTGAGTGATTATTAATATAAAGTACACTGATATGGAAATAATATGACCTGAACATACCAGACAACCTTTTAGCCAAGGTTTTTTTTTGTTTTTTGTTTTTTGTTTTTTTTTTGCAAGAAGTGGGAGCAAATTAAACAGCCACCTTATTCTTTCATCTCCTTTTTTTATGCCAGGGCCTTTCATTGATCCCCCGGAGATTTTGTATGCAGCTATAAAAGTTTAGACAGTCAGCCATTCTCTAGGTATTCCCCAGTCTCTGCACCATCTTATAGGTGGGCCTGTTACAAAATGAACATGGGGAATGAATGTAATAAACAGAGATTAAAGCTGGTTAAAAATAATGCTGTGATGCTGCAATAATGTTGACCCATTCCCTTCCCCGTACCTAGAAGGTATAATAACTTACAAAAACCAATAAAAAAAATAAATGGCATTCTTTAGAACCTTTTGGGAAGTGGCTAAATCTTCACAAAGCAAACGCTCCTAGAGAAACAGTTTGACACAATGAGCGCTTTAGAAAAGTAATTTGATCCAGTTCCTGTTTATGGATTCTCACCCATGGGACAGGAATGATTTCTACTCCCGGCATGTTCACCTTGGATCAAAGAAGACAAGAGTTTGCTTACAGGCCCGGTTGCAACTGCACTTTTATCTTCCTTGCCTTCTAATGATGAGACTGTTTTTATAAGATAAACATATTCCAAATGTAAACAAAGAAAAATTAAACTAAACGCTGCTAATGTTAAGTTTAGATCTTGCAGGAAACTATCAGCTAGTATATAACAGCTGCCAGAATGAGACACTTATAGAAAAGATTTTTCTTACAAAACTTGAAATAAGTTATATTGATGAATCAGAAGCTCTTCTATAAATAAATTATGACTGCAAATTGCCAGATACAAACATATTCTCATTAAAGGCCATTGTCTTTGAAGACAAAATCAGCTCATATATCATTTCAGTAGAATCAAACCAATTTAGAACAATTAAAGTCTGCATTATCCAGCATGCCTGATAGGCACTGAAAATATATTAAAAGAGAAACAGGTGCTCTTCCAATCTAATAGGATCAATCACTGTCTGCCTACTGTAAGGAGCATGCTACTTTTTTCTAGAAACAAGTTAGAGTGCCTCACTGAATGGATACCAACTTCCAATCAGCCAAAAATAAGCTTGTGCCAACCAGTTCATTTACTCACCTATTTAATTATTTAATCAATCTTCCATATTTTTATTGCACCTCTTGTGTGCATGGCAATTGACCAAACATGGTGGTAAACCCAAAGATGATTTTTAAAAAACCAGCATTGTCACTTAAGCTCATGTAATTTCTCCAGGGGTGTAGAAATGACAAGGTCTCAATAAAAGTGATCTAATATTGAAATTGACTTGTACATGTAGTGCCTGGAAATTGAAAGAAAGGGCAACTAAATTTTACATGAGAGGCGCCAGAAAAAAATTGTGAGAAATTGGCATTATGTGAACTGGAGACCGGAGATTGTAGGTTTACTGTATGGAGTTAAACATTATAGAAGAATATTCCAGGTGGAATAAAGAGAGAGAAATGATGCAAAGAGGAGTTCTAGAATGATGGAGCATTAAAGAAAACTGTGGTAGATAAGACTGAAAAAGTCAAAGCGTGATCGGAAGTCTAAAATCAAACTAGTGGCTTTATATCTGTTTTGTAAATATTGGGGCACAATTAAGAGTGTGAAAGTGGGATAAAATGTAACCAGAATGTTCAGGAATATACTGGAAGAGCTATGCATGTTGTAATAACTGTGGAAACCTTTAAAATACTAAAGACAGTATATAACTTTCTATATTATTGTGTGGATAATTGGGGTGTGATTGTAAAAATATGCAATTAACCTGAAAAATCAAAACAAAGAATAAAACTTAAAAATGAAGTCATTTCAATTAAGTGTTAATAAAATAATTTATAATAACACTCTGGGATAAATTTAAAATATTATTTTTTTTAATCTGAAAATTAATGAGCTTAACTTCCAGTCCAGAATTTTGAAAAATAGGAAAATAAACCTGAGAATGTTAAAGGGAGAAAAATTATTCAGATAACATCTTGATAAAATAGAAAATATACAGTGGAAAGGATCAATATTTTTTTAATTTCTGATAAAAATGAGATCATTTCAGCATACATGAGCAGTAAAAATGTGAGAGACAATTCAAGTAGCTAAAGTCAGAAGAGATAAAAGAAATATTGTTAGAGGTACTAACAAGTATTAAGCAAACCAACTAACCTAGTTCTCATGAACAACTTTAAGTCAAAAATTAGAAAAAGTAAATGAAATTAACTAAAAATATAACTTAGCAAAACTGATGAAAGTAAAAATACAAAACCTGAAAAATTTCAGAACTATTAAATAAATTTAGTACGTGTAATAAACAAATTACAAATGCAGCTTGTGATCAGATGGTTTTATCAGTAAGTTCAACCAAACACTCAAAATGTATGTATTGTACAGAATATGCAAAAACATGTCAAAGAAAAGAAAAAGTATAAACTTTTGTGATGCACTATTAATGCAGTTTAATCTTGACTCAAAATATAAGAATAATATAAGAAAATTATAAACTAGTATTTTTCCACAAATCCTAAACACAAGATAAGCAAAACAAATGTGCAGCAGCAAAGGCAATATTACCATTGTGAGCTATATTTATCACAGTAATTCAAGGTTAATTTAATGTTAGAAATTCAATAAATGAAGTATTATATTATGTAGAAAAAGCATATGATAAAATTCATAATCCATGCATAATAAAATTTCTTTGTAAACTAGGATTGTCATGTAACCCTCTCAACCTGATAAAAGGTATGTGCGAAAAAG
This sequence comes from Vespertilio murinus, assembly GCA_963924515.1. Classification (NCBI taxonomy): domain Eukaryota; kingdom Metazoa; phylum Chordata; class Mammalia; order Chiroptera; family Vespertilionidae; genus Vespertilio; species Vespertilio murinus. Next base: position 130,169,128 of record OZ004707.1, on the reverse strand, counting down.
TTAGAACAAAATTATTAATTAAATATCGATTTATTTTCTTAAAGATTCAGCATAAAACAAAAATTTCTACTTTCACCATTTCTATTTAATGTTAATGGAGAATCAGCAAGACAAAAAAAGAGAGTGTGTGTGTGTTTATAGATAGATAGATAGTTTACCAGTATATAGGATTTAAAATCAATATCTAAAAATTATATGTCTATCTACAACCTCAACAGGCTAGAAAATAAAAAAAAATCATCATTTAAAATAGCATTATTTATCATGTACCTAGGAATAAATCTATCAAAAATTATGAAATATTTACATTAAAATATATAAACTTTATTGACATTAAAAGTGTCTCAATAAAAAAGTTACGCTGCATCAATGAATTGAAGTACTCAATATTTAGGTAATGTTATCTTTTTCCTAATTGCCTTTTAACAACAGAACTGTTATGAAACTTGACAACTGTGGTGTGTGTGTGTGTGTGTGAAGGACTTTATGAATTTATAAGAAATGCAAAATGCAAAAGGAAAAAATCATCTCAATAGTTGTTTAATGAAGTCTCCCTAGAAGAAGTTTGTAGAAATTAAGTACTACTGTAATTCTTTATTATAAGTTTGCATATCAGATAAGAAAAAAAGGAATTTGAAGCCGTGGGGGAGGGGCAGGGGGTTGAGGGGTGGGAATGGGAATGGGAAGCAAATATGATGCATTCTGAAACTGCCCATTGCTTAACATGGCATAGCTAGTTATTTGGCCACAGAGAATATCTCTGAACAGATGTAAAACACCATGCCTCAGAAGCACATGCAGTAGAGGAATGAGGAAGGAATTTATCTACCATCTCCCCCCCCATATCACATCCCCCATTCCTCAAATTTGGGGTTTGGGGAGATAACTGGTCCTTTTGGCAGCTGTTGGGAAAGTATTATCCTATGTCCTACCACATGGAACCTACATTAAAGTCTAGGTAGTGGGGGAAGCAGGGACTCCAGGTGTTGACCTCAGTGGTGAACCAAGGTATTCCACACAAGTCAGTCAACTACACTGGAGTAGAGTTGGAGCAAGCATTTCAGAGGCCAGGGAACAGGTGTAAGGTAGAGAAAAAGATAAATATAGTACAGTAATGTGGGAGGACTTCTATGATATCAAGACAAGGTTAAGCGTTAGTTATTGTGATTAGAATCCTATAGTAATGGGACAGGCAAAGATGCCAAAGGATCAAAACAAACAAACAACTCCCAAACAAGCAAACAAAAACAGTTCTGAAATAAAACAAGGCATATATGGGCATAACTTATGATACAGATAACTTTTGTGGTGCTTGTAATCTATAATTTGTTAATCAGCGAACTAATTACAATAACATTAACTTTATTTTTTAAACTGTGCTTGTCAAATTATCCTTGCTAAATTTTGTGGTTGAGTAGTATATTGAATTAAAAACTAAAACAAATTCAAATGTTCCAGGCAAAGGTATTCACTGCTATTTGAATCAGAACCATTTTGAAATTTTAAAAATCAACTTGTCCATACCTACAGAATATACTTTGGAATTTTGACTAAGCTTGCACTGAGTTTACTTTGGGACGAAGTGACAATTTAATAACATTGAATGTTTCAATCCATGAACCCAGTATATACCTCCATTTATTTGGGTCATTTTTTATTTCTTTAGCCAGTGTTTTACATTTTAACCACTCAGATTCTACTTATATTTTGTTAGATTCGTGCTTAGATTTCTTAGACTTCTCAGGCTGCTATAACCAAACATCATAAACTGGATGGTTTATAAACAACACGAATTTATTCCTTACAGTTGCAGGGGCTGGAAGGTCCACAATCAAGGCACCAGTGTGATCAAAGTATGGTGAGGGCCAGAACCTTTTCACTGGTCAATAGGGAAACAAGCTTTCTGGGACCTTTTGTTTATTTGTTTTTGCATGTCTTTTCTTCCCCCTCTCCCTCCCTTACCCCCTCCTTTTCGCCCTTTTCCTCTCCCTTCCTCCTCCTCCTCCTCCTCTTTTTATAATAAGAGCACTAATCTCATTCAGGAGGATTCTGTCTTCATGACCTAATTACTTTTCTACATCTTCACCTCCTAATATCATCACCTTGAGGGTTAGGATTTCAATATATGAATTTTGGGAGGGAACAAACATTCAGACCATAGTATAAAGTATTTTATTTATTGGTGTAGTAAATGGTATTATTGTTATTGTTTAAATTTTGAATCCCACCGTAGCTGGCTTGGCTCAGTGGATAGAGCATTGGCCTGGGGACTGAAGGGTTCCACGTTCAATTCTGATCAAGGGCACAAGCAGGGTTGCAGGCTCAATCCCCAGTAGGGGTCATGCAGGAGGCAGCCCATCAATGATTCTCATCATTGATATTTTTCTCTCTCTCTCTCCCTCTTCCTTCTTCTCTGAAATCAATAAAAATATATTTTAATAATAAGCAAATAAGAATAAATAAATACCTTTTGAATCCAAATTATTCATTGTTAATATAGGATATGCAATTGATATTTATGTACTGACCTTGTAGCCTGTGACCTTGCTAAATGCACATTTTCTAGGGGTTCTTATTGTAAATTCCTTGCCATTTTCTAAGTAAACAATCATGTTGTTTATGAATAGTAATACATTTTTTCTGTTCTAATTCATTTCAATGAATCCTTAAAGAATGTAATTTTTGTTGGGGGGTTGAACAGTTTTTTTCAATATTAGATTAAAAGAAACTAAAGATATCTTTTAGAGTTCTCCTGTTTAATTTGCCACAAATTTTAGATGCTAACTTTAAAAGTTTATCCCTTTAGGAGCCAAGCCCTAATAGTCTCAGATCTTGAAAAAATTCTAATCGTTATACTAACTGAGATTTTGGTCATCTTTGAAGTAGGATGATATATATTTTAAGAAAATATGATTCCCACTATGAAAAATCACACTATGTATTTCTGTAAATATTAATGCTAATATAATAAGGTTTAATAAACATAAAACATCACTCTTAAATCTTACTTGTTCTATAACTCTTCAAGTGAGCTTATCTAATTTTTAGGGCTCTCTTTTTGTAAATTGGTGTACTGCAACATCTAATAATACAAATACATAAAACATCCAGTGAATCCCACACCTGGCAACCTAGAAAATTTTAAATTTTCTTCACAAAATATCTGTGCATGTACACTGCCCTGAAAATATCTATAAAGGGTATCAGAGGAATAGCTGGAATTCAGACAAATGCATCTGCCATTTATCACATCTCATTGAAAAATGAGCTTCATTAAACTCTACTGACTTTGCCTTCTAAAATTTTCCATCATGTTCACCTCCTCCCACCTCCTGTGAGAAACAACTAAACAATATGTTCATTCTTGAGGCTCCTGGAAAACTCAGCAAGAAATGGCGATTAAAGGCTTTCTGTAGTTCTAAATTTGATTTAGGCAATGGGAAGGTTTTCAACAGATGACTTCTCACATCTGGATGTTAAGAAATCCTTTTGTTTACCTGACATTATTAAACAAATGAGAAAAAAAGATGACATAATGACATGTTAAACATAATGTGATAATTTGGAAAGGATAATTTTTACCAAGTGGAAAAAATTAAGCAGATCATAAGCAGTACATGAATTGTAATTCTGTGGGTTTTTTTTAAACTTTATTTTATTGGCGACACTATAACAGATGTCCCTATTTCCCCTTCCTCCACTCAGCCTCCACCCTTTCTCCCTCTGGCCATCCCCACCCTGTTGTCTGTGTCTAGCGGTTATGCATATATGTTCTTTGGCTAATCCCTCCAACTTCTTTCATCCAGTCCCCTCATCACTCCTCCCCTCATTTATAATCTATAAAAGTCTAAGAAACTGACCATTTGACTGTCCAACTGGTAGCTATGACACACATTGACCACCACTGGGAATATGCTCAATGCAGGAGCTGCTGAGCTGTGGTAGCTGCGATTTTCAGATGACATACCCAGAATCAGAAAGGAGGGAGTCTGATTACAGGGTGCATCACCCAAGAACTGTCCTCTTGTAATCCAGGACCCCTCAGGGATGTCAGAGAGCCAGTTTCTGTCTGATCCTCACAAGCCAGGCTGAGGGACCCCACCAGTGCATCAGGCCTCTAGTCCTACCTAATAAAAGAGTAATATGCAAATCAACCATCACTCCTAACCACAAGACACACCCACAAGCCATGCCCACAAGCCAATCAGAGCAAGTATGCAAACAAACCCAACCAAGATGACTACAGCCAAGAAAGCAGGAGGGAGGCATTTTCCTGGCAATGGAGGAAGCCAAGCTTTCTGCCTGCCCTTGCCAGGGGGGGGAGGCGGGGGAGGTTGGCCTGCAAACCACCACAAGCCCCTAGCTCAGGCCACCCCACACCCCAAGGGAACCCCCATCCTGATCTGGGGCACCCTTCAGGGCAAACCAGCTGGCCCCCTCCCATGCACCAGACCTCTATCCTATCTAATAAAAGAATAATATGCAGATTTACCATCACTCCAACACACAATATGGCTGCCCCCATGTGGTCAAAGATCCTGCCCCTATATGGACACAAGGTGGCCACCACAAGATGGTCAGCAGGGGAGGGTAGTTGGGAGGCATCAGGTCTGGAGGAGAGGGCAATTAGGGGTGACCAGGGTGGCAGAGGAGGGCAGTTAGGGGCAAACAGGCTGGCAGGGGAGCAGTTAGACATGAATCAGGCTGGCAGGGGAATGGTTAGGGGGTGATCAGGCTGGCAGGCAGAAGTGGTTAGGGACAATCAGGAAGGCAGTCAGGTGAGCATTTGGGAAACAGCAGTCCTGGAATGTGAGAGGGATGTCCGACTGCCATTTTAGGCAAGATCCCACTGGTATCAGGCCTAAACAGGCAGTCGGACATTCCTCGAGGGGTCCCAGATTGGAGAGGGTCCAGGCTGGGCTGAGGGACAACCCCTCCTTCCCCCAAGCATGAATTTCGCATACCTGGCCTCTAGTATACATATAAACATGTTACTGAGTTTGGGAGAAAATTCACGTAAATGTTAGCATGTTATTGCAGGATGGTGTGATACAACTGAAGAATTTTACTAACTTTATTTTGCCTCTCTATTTCTAAATATCTATAATTCATATATAGGTTTATATAAAAATGTCCAACTAATTAAATTATAAAAAATGAGTAGTTTCTGCATATTTGCATGGTAATGTCCAAGCCATATTGGGTCATCAAAGGGCAATGGACAATCAATCAGGAGACTTAATTCAAATAGTGGCTCTAGTTCTCACTGACTACATAAAAAGGTATTCACCCCACATGAGCTTTGGATTTCTTATTTGAAGTATGAAAATAAAACAGTCTCATATGGTTTCTGGAAAAATGAAAAGAGATTACATATGCAAAGATACTTTGAAAACTCAACAACTATACAAATACCTAACATCATCTGACATAATCACTATTTTGAGATTTCCATGCTAGATTTTTTCTTAGATTAAGATTTTAAGTATACTGCTGCTAATTTCCATACTTGAAAGAAAGAAAAAATTAAAGGCTATGTTAAAATCCAGAACACTTTGTGTAACAAGTCTTTATTTAACTCCTTAGTGGGGTGTAATACGCTCACTATAAAGTATAAATGTATTTCTTCGCTTTTAAATCCTAAGTATATTTTCAAAAAGCATTTTCTAGCATTTATATTTATTTTATATTGATTATGTGAATGAGTAAATATATCCCAGAGCTATACCATTTTAAAACAAAAATAATTCAGACCCCTGAAGACATTTTTATATGCTATCAGGTTAGCAGAAAAAAAATATAGACATTTGAAGTACGTGCTCAAATTTCTTTGAAAGTGTCACCGTAATAGATAACTATCACATTTTTATAAGACCATGTTACTAGGTACTGATAGAGATTTGGATAGCTGTGCCATTGGTGTAATGTTTATATGTGTTCAATTCCAAGTGAATATGTATATATGATGTAACAAAGCATTGGTCTGTAAATGTTCAGGGAAAATGTTGGTTATATGAATGATGTTTCAATATCATTTCTATTTAAGCTTTTAATATTCTAGATATATGGCAAAAAAAGTTTTCCTTCTTTCTGATTTCATGCTTTTTCCTTTCCTGATTATTAATTGGTCCACGACATGTATTTGCATCCACAGGAGTTAGAGTGCTTTACTAAGTTTAAGAACAAAAAGGAATAGATTAGGATGTTGTTGCCATTAACAAGTCACGGATCTAAAACTGTCAGATTTCCACATCTAATTATAGTCTATTGATATTGATTCAGTGCTTCACAAAACTTCAGAGCTAGTCCCCTAGCCCACTATTCACCTTTCTACAGAGTGTAAATATAGCCCCTAGCTGTATTAGCTCTGATTTAGGTTATGCACTTCTTGGTCTGGGACTAAATCTAAATCCCTTATTCAGAGGGAAGCTGTTTTAAAGGGAGGTATTTGAGGATGATGAACCTCTAATATGCTGTTTATATGCTTTGTAAGCCATGTTATCCAGAAGTATTTTTAGCAGTATTTTATTAGATTCCCAGCAATTGACAGATTGAGATCTGGGTTGCCCTGCTCTTTGATGTTTATACAAACATAAACTCAATAACCTAAGTAAATATTCTCTCCACCTTGTAAACTGTTCTTTCAAATTAAGATCACATTTTTAACATGATGTAGAGGTAACAAATGTTAGATTTATTAAGGGTAAAATGGTAAATTGTTCCCCCACCAACCTCTACCTTTAAGTATTTAGGAGAATCTTTATGATGAAAGTAGCCATTCCCACTGTCCTAAATTCCTTCACCTGCACTAATTTTTACCCTGCGGTAATGTGCCCTGTGATTCTCCTCAGTCTTAAAATAGAGATGCAACGAAAAGGAACAAACATGGTTACAGTTAACGATCCTACTTGCATATTTAAGCATAAAGAGACTTCATGACTTAAGGCAGTGGTAGCAAACCATGGATCGTGAGCCACATGTGGCTCTTTGGACCCTTGAGTGTGGCTCTTCCACAAAATACCACAGCCTGGGCGAGTCTATTTTGAAGAAGTGGCGTTAGAACACTAAAGGGGCCAAAGAGCTGCATGTGGCTTGTGAACCGCGGTTTGCCAACCACTGACTTAAGGGAATAAAGAAAAGTACAAATGAAAACTTTTAATTACAACCTAATTTTACTTGTTCAGAAATTTCTATTGTTGATAGAAAGTTTCTTGAATGCCATATTATTTGTGAGAAAATTTGAGGCCTGTTTATTTTTCTCATACGTATCTCAGATTCCATGTTTTTAATTGCCGTGTATTTATTCCTCTTCCCATTAGAACACATGACTCCCAGTACTATCACTAGACCATGTATGCAAAATTTGTTCAGGGGTCCATGAAATAAAGGAGATGAACACACACAGCTGTATTCCCTGCATCTAGAACAGTGCCTGGCATTTAGTGAATAAATGAACTCATTTCAGTTCATTCGAGTAGAAAAATCGAATAGTGCCTCTTGTAATCCAAAGATATCACAAGCTGTTCAAATTCAATATATGTATTTTCCATACAGCTGAACTCAGCTTAAAGATATTTCATATGTTTCGCTTCCCATCAACATGTGCTAACACTTTTTCATTGTAATTTTTATTAAAGTTTTCCCTTAGGTTGTGCCTGCTCAGTTTATTCATTGGCCATTCCACTGGAGATACTGGTTTTATGAATTAATCATATTTTTCATTAAAATTTATATGGCTTTAATAGATTCTTCTGAAGCAATGTAGTTTAACTCTCAAGCTTGACCTACTATAATTACTTAAAAAATTCTCTTCAAGTGCCTTCCTCAAAATCATTCTAAGCAATTTTGGTAAAATTTTACCAATCAATGGCATCCATATAGGTGAGTCAGAGATTTTTTTCTCTTCTTATTGTTAAGCATTCAAGATAAGGATTATCCACATTATTAGTACTCTATTTGAAAAAGGTGGTCTACATTTAGAATTTATATTTTCAAAATAGAAACTACATATATATATATATATATATATATATATATATATATATATGTGTGTGTGTGTGTGTGTGTGTGTGTGTATGTGTGTGTGTGTGTGTGTGTGTGTAATATGCTAAGTGTCTGACTGTCCAACTGGCTATAACGTGCACTGACCGCCAGGGAACAGACACTCAATGCAGGAGCTGCCACATTTCAGTGTCTTGGCAATGTGGTTCTTGAGTGATGCACCCTGAAACCAGAGAGGAGGGAGCCCAATTCTACCTTCAGCCATGGGTTATGTTGTTGCTGGGGCACTGTCGGCCCTGAATCTGGTTTACTGCACACTTGGATTTGTGTTCCACACCCTATACCACAGCAACTTTGCCCTCTCGCACTCCAGGACCTCTCAGGAGATGTTGGGGAGCCAGTTTTGGCCCAATCCCCACAGGCCAGGCTGAGGGACCTCACCTGTTGGAACAACCCTGCTCACTCCACAGACACTGGGGAGGGAACATGGGAGGTTGGCTCCAGGGCATGTCCAGCCCTTCTTGTCTAGTCCCATCCCACCGGCCACCTTCTAATTAATTTCCTTTCAATGTGCATAAATCTGTGCACTGGATCACTAGTTTATCCTACCTAATAAAAGAATGATATGCAAATTGACCTTCACTCCAACACACAATATGTCTACCCCATGTGGATTAAGATGGCTGCCCCCGTGTGGACTCAAGAAGGCCATCACAAGATGGCCATCGGGGGAGGGCAGTTGGGAGGGACCAGGCCTGCAAGGCAGGGCAATTGGGGGTGATCAAGCCTGCAGGGGATGGCAGTTAGAAGCAGTCAGGCTGGGGGAGGGGGAGCAGTTAGGCATTAATCAGGCTGGCAGAGAGGGGTTAGGGGGTGATCAGGCTGGCAGGCAGAATCAGTTAGAGGCAACCAGGGAGGCAGGCAGGCAAGCAGTTGGGTACCAGATTGAAGAGAGTGCAGGCTGAGAGACATCACCCCCCACCCCTCCCGTGCATGAATTTCATGCACCGGGCCTCTAATATATAAAGAAAAGACATGTGTTTTGTTCTTTAGCCTTAGAAATCTTGTGCTTATTCAATGTGTAAATTTAGCTTACACAGTGTTCTATACAACTTATAAAATAGAAAACATGTGCTTCTTAGAAATAGCTATTTGAAACTTGGTAGTAAATGGAGAGTTCATTTTCAATTTTAAGAATCTCCTATCAGATGGCTGTTGCTCAAAGGCAGCCAGGTTCCACCTCAGGTTTAGGGAGACATTTTCTTTACTGATTCTCTGAATTACAACACCTGAAGACTCAGTATTCTTAGATATTTGGTTAACAGTTTATAAGGTCTTCATCTTTTCTTCCTGACACAAGGTGCATCGTGAAATAAAAACAGTGTTATAAATGCTAAAAAGATGGCATAGTACTTTCTGTACGTGATATCCTGTAAAGAGAGAGGCAATGTATAGAGATAATAGGGGATATAGAGGATGCCAACAAAGTTTCAGAGAGTCTGGAGAAGAAAAAGGTTCAGTCTAATGATAAACATCTTGGAGTCACCTGAACTTAGTGATGAAGAATGGATTGGGAGATGAGTAATGGACACTGGTAGCCATATCAAAAGAATCTCATGTTTAAGAGGAGAGAATAGTGTAAAGAAATCACAGAGGTGCAAAAGAATCACAAAAAACAGTCAGAAAAATAACACACTGACCAATTTAAAGGAAGTATAGCACAAGAGATGTTGAAAAGTGAACTAACTAAATAAAACACCAAAATATGTTCTTTCTGTAAATCAGCTAATAAAAATATCTGGGCATCATGTATATACACCTTTGTATGAAAATATATTCACACATTAGTGCAGAAAATATTGTGGAGAGAAAAGAAAGGCTGCATCTGAAATAGGTCAGCTGATTAAACAGTATTTGAAAAACCTTGGATCATAAGCCTATATGAAAGATTTCATTTTGTGCAAAGCAAGGAAAAAGATGGGATGCTACAAAATAGACTTTAAGGTCTGAAAATAGCCTGGTACTTTGCCAGAGAGTGAAGCAATGCATGTAAATGTGGAAGGACTGAACGGTATAGAGCAGCGATTTCCAACCGATGTGCCACAAGAATTTTTAAACATACAATACCTCTTTAGTCTGGAACACTGACATCTTTTCCCTTAGAATGTCAAATTAAAAAATGACAACAGCCAACAAAACAATAGCCATCTATGAGAATGAACCACAATAATATATTTTATTTGTCAGGTTGGCAAAAAAATATAATGTATTTTTTAGTGTGTCACGGAATTTTAGTAATTAGTTTATGTGTGCTATGAGATTTAAAAAAGGTTGAAATTTCGCTTGTCTAGAGTAATAGCAAGAATTCTGCACACACTCAAAAATCTAGTACAAATAGGACTAGAAAAGGAGAATTTATCACAGAATATTCATTTGCAAATGACAATATCAAAAACATGGCCTGTGTCTGCTTGGCATAGCTCAGTGTCTGAGCATCGACCTATGAAGCAGAAGGTCACCATTTGATCTTATGTCAGGGTATATGTCCAGGTTGTAGGCTCGATTCCCCCGTGTGGAGCATGCAAGAGGCAGACAATCAATGATTCTCTCTCATCACTGATGTTTCTCTCTCTCCTTCTCCCTTCCTCTTTGTAATCAACGAAAACATTTTTTAAATATATGGCCTGTGTGCTCTTTGAATAAATAAGGTTTGTCAATCTCAAACATTGGTTCTTCTCAAGTTATTTCAATGAACCAAAAACAATCTAGTTATAGAGTTGGGGAGAAATGTCTTACAATCCAGAAAGAGAGGGTGTGATATGTTTGTTCTGTTTTTACTAGTGTTTAAAGTTGTTATTAACAAAAATGCAGTGCAGCTTTTACCTAATTAAATGGAAGGAGGTAGATCTTCTCTGAAGCTTCTATTGGATGGGACAATAGTACCTCAAAGATCAGAATGACACTAATTTAAAGCCAGGCCCAAATTCTCTCTCTCTCTCTCTCTCTCTCTCTCTCTCTCTCTCTCTCTCTCTCTCTCAATATATATATATATATATATATATATATATATATATATATATATAATTTATTTATTTTTTACTAGAGGTCCAGTCATGCACTGGAGGTGGGGGGGGGGGGTCCCTCAGCCTGGCCTGCCTCCTCTCACAGACTGGTAACCCTCAGGGGTAGGAAGCGACCTGATGATCAGGGGAAGGTGACACCCCCAACACACCTCTGCTGCAGCCATTGCTGGCAGTGCAGTGCATGCCTCAGCTGGCTCTGGTTATCTGAGCCTCAGGTGGCCCTGGTTATCTGAGCTTCAGGTGGCTCTGAGCCTTAGGGGGCTGGGCAGCCACCATCTGAAGCTTGCCTGCACCTTGGGCCAGCTCTGGGCAGCTGGGTAGCTGACATCTGAGGCTTGCCTGGGCCTTTGGCTGGCCCTGGGTGGCTGGGGAGCTGAGGGGTCTGGAGGACTCCAGAGGAAGACATACAGAGCAGCCGGACCCACCTGTGGGTGGACCTGTCTGGGTTGCTTGCCTGCCACCCCAGCAGGGCTGAGGGGACTGGGTGCCACCATCTTTGAGGGTGTGGCAGTCAATTAGCATGCCCCTTCCTTATTGGCTGTGGGAACCACCATCTTTGTGAGGGCATGATGGTCAATTAGCATATTCCTTCTTTATTAGATAAGATAATAATGATATCTGATTCAGCTCTCCAAATCAATTACTCTCCACAGTCATTAAGGAAGGGAGGTAAAAGTTAGAGAAGTTCACCCCTACACTGCCAACCACTTAAATTAATGCAAAAGTGTTAGCTTAAAATAGGTGCCAAATAGAAAAAGAAAAAGTCTCAGAAACTTCACAAGCCAGAATAAAAAATATTTATGTGCTTGCTTTTGTACAAATTCAAAGTTCCTGGTAAGGGCTTATTTAAAAACACAATTAAAAAATAGAATTAAAAAATCTCACTTTTATGAACTTGTTCAGCTGAAGCAGTATTTAATTTTCAATTTATGTTACCAATATGTATGAATCACTAAGTACAAGTACATTAATACTGTAAACCTTCAGTAATTAAAGACAAAAGAAAACACTGCCAAGAAAATAAATAACTGGATATTGTATAATAATTTTAGAAGAAACAAATTTTCTAACTACTTTGTGTTTTAGAGACAATGCTACTATATATTGTCACATCAATGCAAAGTGATGTCATGTTGTATCCATCCACACATTGCTAACATATATTCATGCAATATTTGTTTAAGAAATTTCTTAAACTTGCCGAAACCGGTTTGGCTCAGTGGATAGAGCGTCAGCCTGTGGACTGAAAGGTCCCAGGTTCGATTCCGGTCAAAGGCATGTACCTTGATTGCGGGCACATCAAGGTGTGCAAGAGGCAGCTAATCGATGATTCTCTCTCATCGATGTTTCTAACTCTCTATCCCTCTCTCTCTTCCTCTCTGTAAAAAATCAATAAAATATATTTTTTTAAAAAGAAAGAAATTTCTTAAACTGAGTACTAACCAGTACATCTCATATATTACACGGAGATGTGTTTCTCTGAGAAATTACTATGGATACACTAGTGTGATTACTACATTATTTGAAGTTAAATATTATTGATTTCATGAATGAAACATAAACATATTCAGATGATAGTTGCATTTTTAATATTTTAAAATTATTTATTTTCTTGCAATAAATTTTTAATTAGTGAAATTCATTGAGGAGTATACTAGTCCAAGGAGAGAAGGAAAACTACATAGTTGCTGCATTTCAGAAAGGATGTCCAAGTAACATCTTCAAAGAAGTTTTGAATAATCAGTAGCTTAAACCAAGGATCCTTTGCTTTCTTAATTTGAAGACAAAAAAAAATAAGAAAGTGAAATAAAAACCTGTCCTTTTAAGCAAACTGTGTACATTGCTCATCAATAGAAAGACAGCTTATTGTAGATTAAAATGAACAGCCTGATGCCAGACCACCTGGGTTTAAATCCTGGCTTTGCCAATTGCAGTTGTGCAGCCATAGGCACAGTGCCCTGCAAAGCCATACTGGGGTCTGAGACAAAGGAAAAATATGCCTCCATATCCACTAATCTCCCATATTTTTAACCAAGTGGAGAAAGTTAATACAAACTTTATTTATATATATATATATATATATATATATATATATATATATATATATTACATATGTGTGTGCACATATAAGCTTGTTTGTATATATATGTAAAAATATATAAATTTGTGTGTGTGGATAGGTGATAGATAGATGATGACAGATGGTTGATTGATTGATAGATATAGATAGATTGATATGGATAGATGATATATAGATACATAGATAGAATATAGACAGATAGATATAAATAGATAGAGATAGCTATATCCCTGAATTGCCAAGTCTATTTGCACAACACTGTCAATACTCATAAACACACTGGCATTGGGTCAGAACAACTGCTCAAACTCAGGAAGAGTATGATGATTGGAAACAACTGCTCTAGCTACACAATAAGGCTGGATTATAAAGCAAATATAAAGTAGCCTGTCATTATTTAAAATTTTTATACTTTTTATTTTATTTGATTTGATTTTCAACCCATTGCATTAAATATTATTAACCTTGATCACTGAGCTTTTTGAGACACTTAACTTTTGCACAAGGGTCAAGTTTCTCATTTGACTTACCTTCTCCTCATCCCTACTTAGGCAATTACTTAACTGCTCTATGTCTTATTTTCCTAATCTAAAAATGATTTTTTTCCTATAAAGAATTGGGAATGAGATATGCCAGAACCTAAAAGTTGTATTATTATAGTATTAAACATTAACCTTTATATTACTATCATTTTTAGAAAACTTGATTTTTTATGCAATATCTTCCCAGAATTCTGCATCCAATGGAAAAATGACTCCAGGTAAACTGACCTCAGATCAAAAGTTAGGATTTCACTGGTTAAAAAGTGACAACCCACCTGTTCTTAGCAGGCCCTTCTCATGCCTAAGGAACAGACCATAAGATATTGAATTTTCATTCTTTGAACAGGTGCCTTTTTAATAGTTATAAAGTATATGTTGGTGTAATAACTATTAATACTATGATGTAAAGATATGAGGAGTGTAAAAGCGAGGAAATGACACATTAAAATAAAAGAAAGCAGGCCAAGTCTGGTACCCCACCCCCAAGCAAGCACTGCTCAGTGAGGTCAGAGCCTTGCTCTGTGTCTGTAGCGAAATGAAAATTGCTCCTGTGGGGAAAACAGTGTCTGTGTATCTACGGCATGATTATTAGCATGACAAGAACACTTAGAGTAATGTCAATAAGATACCATTTTCTAACAGCTCCAGCAAGGAAATATATTATTCTTAAGAATTTAGACAGAAATACAAGTCTGGCACATCTTATTTCTTCTTCATTTTCTGCACTTTGAACAGCAGTTTCTTCTCATGAATATTCTAATCAGGTTGGAGATTTCAGACACAGCAGGGAGTTCCCACAAATGGCAATACCCAAGTAGACTAAAGCAACAAGTAGCTCTGCCTTTGGTGGCAGGAGAGACTGACACTTTAAATCACAAATAGTTCCAGTGCATCCTGGGTATTCATATCAAGAACCCTAGACTGTTTTAAAGAAAGAAAAACTGTCATCGTCTGCCTCCACTTTTGCTATTACACCAGGCTGAGTTTTATATTCTCTGGCTGTTCCCTCAGTAATTAGTTCATTTACATACATGAAAAATGTATGAGCTAACCTTGTGAATGACTGAGTAAATGAATGACCCATTGACAGAAAGAAGCAAAAATGTCTGACATGTTTTCTTATTCTTGACACCCTCCCATTAATCTTCCATGGCAATAAAACTTGCTCTGTGCAAAGACAATTTTTAGACTGGCAAAAACAAAATTAGCCTAAAATGTCACCGGAGCACATTTGAACTGGGGAAAATATGACAACTTGCGGAAACATTTTTTTTTTCTGTCAGAGTTTGGTAAAGAAAAGTGACAGAACCAGCCATTAATAAAATATTCTATAATTTTAAATAATAGGATAAGTTTTCTGAATAAATGAACGTGTACAGGAGAGGGTTACATAAAACCAGTTACTTTTAAAATAATCATTTAAAACAGCCATTTACATTAGACTCACTCAGTACATGTTATAAAAGGACATGTGCCCTGCTGATAGTCAGTCATGTCTCCTAAATGGTTACTTTATGGACATTGGCAAATCAAATATATTTTAGCCTCTATACTCATTCCAAGTTCACACACACACACACACACACACACACACACACACACACTTCATGTGACACACATATAATGGGAATAAATATAAAACTATCATCTCTGAACTCAATTAATTTATAGTTCAAAGGCAGAGACACCCAGGTATTTACAAGGCTACCTGACGTGAGCTGTGACAGCACCCAGTGAAAACCTAACCTTGGAATGGGCAGGGAAGGAAAGCTTTCTTGCGGTATGTGGTAGCTAGAAGAATGATACCAAAGCAAAATCTAATTATAATTCTGGTTAATAAATAAATGAGTATCCCTAAAAACCTCAGCTGTGTTAAATATGCCAATTAGGGTGCCTGTTTTAACAGCCGACTCCAACGTACAGCTCATGGTCCAAGTGCAGCCACTTCCTGGACCCCACTGTGGCCTCTGCTCTGGATGACCTCTAGAACAGCAATTAGGGAAGTCAGCCATATCAGTGCTGTTTTAAAAAGTAAGAGTGGATCTGAAAGGTTACCTTCAAAGAGACTGAGAGTTGGACAGAAGAGATAAGTAATCAGATTATGAGGAATTGGGTCATGGCAGACAGCAGTGTGTAGAAATAAGTTGAGAGTGAGGCATCAATAATAGAAGGATAAGAGAGGAAGCATTGGAAAAATTGCTAAGTCAAAGAGAGAATAAAAAATATGTCTTGGTTCAGTGGTTTCATCTTTTGGTGTAGTTTCAATTTTTCTATGACGCTCTCACTATGAGTATGCCTCACATTTCTTCAATTCTCTGCCTCCCTTACTATTTCCCATTATTTAAGGTAATGTACCTGTCCCTTGCAGTCAAATCACTCTAACTATGAGAGAAGTTTTCGGTCTCCATTATAACCTACAGAACTAAATTTTAAGATCCTAAAATCACTTAGTGAGAATGCTTAAAACAAAAACAAAAAAAAGGAAAAAGCTTATAATGATAAAGATGTGAGACAAGATACTATAGACTAAGTGAGATTACATGTATTCAAACTGATTTATAAAGGGAAGAAGAGGAAACACATCTGCTAATAATCTGCTGCACTCACTGGTTTTAAATGGGAATGGACGAGCCACATGTTCACACTGGTTCCTTACAGCTCAAAACTGCTCTTCATCACCTCAAAAAAAGGCCCTACAGTCTGTATGGCTAATCTGCATAACATTACCAATGATGGTGGCCAGTGACTCTTAGAGCACATCTTTTCTGCAGACATCACTTTCTTTCTTCCTTCCTTCCTTTCTTTCTTTCTTTCTTTCTTTCTTTCTTTCTTTCTTTCTTTCTTTCTTTCTCTCTCTCTCTCTCTCTCTCTCTCTCTCTCTCTCTCTCTCTCTCTCTCCCTCCCTCCCTCCCTCCCTCCCTCCCTCCCTCCCTCCCTTCCTTCCTTCCTTCCTTCCTTCCTTCCTTCCTTTCTTCCTTCCTTCCTTTCTTCCTTCCTTCCTTCTTTCCTTCCTTCCTTCCTTCCTTCCTTCCTTCCTTCCTTCCTTCCTTCCTTCCTTCCTTCCTTCCTTCCTTCCTTCCTTCTTTTTAGATTTGAGAGAGAAACATTGATGTGATTGAAACATTGATCCACTGCCTTCTGCGCTTCTCCTACCAGGGATCAAGAATGCAATCCAGGCATGCACCCTGACCAGCAATAGAACTGGCAACCTTTTCGTGCACTGGACAACTCCCAAGCAGCCTGGGCTCCCCAGACATTTTGAAATGCTCATTGAGTTCCTCACTCAAATAGACGAAGGAAGGCCCACACTAGAATATTGTTTCTTCAGCCTGAAAGCATAAGAGAAGTAAAATCCACTAACATTGAGCAACTGACTATTATATGCTGAGTCCTTTACAATGGCCATTTTATTTCATCTTAAAAGTATCTTCATTACTTAGGTTACCCTTTCTCTAAAGATGAGAAAACAGACATCAGAAATTTGCCCACGGTTCACACCACCTTTGGGATTTGAACTAAAGTCTTTCTAGCTCAAATTACCTGTACCATGCTACCTCCCCACCCCACGAAGAGATTTTCCATTTTCGTGCTTTATTTAGTCATCACAACTGACTCTTTGTCCTGAAACACTAGCAACAATGGCACTAGGAACTTTAGTTGTTGCTATGGGTCAGATAGGCATCATCATTATAATGAAGAAGGAATTGTTTTAGAAGAGATTAGAGAATGATTAGCTGTTCAATATAGACTCTTCTGGGGATGACTTATCTATTTATCTATACAGAAATAATCATCTAAGAAATTAAGACTCATAATCTAATATAAGACAAACATATTTGGATAGTGGCCAGTCAACAAGTTAAAAATGTCATAACTTGCCGAAAACCGGTTTGGCTCAGTGGATAGAGCGTCGGCCTGTGGACTGAAAGATCCCGGGTTCGATTCCAGTCAAGGGCATGTACCTTGGTTGCAGGCACATCCCCGTGGGGGGTGTGCAAGAGGCAACTGATCGATGTCCCTCTCTCTTCCTCTCTGTAAAAAATCAATAAAATACATATTTTTAAAAAGTTTAAAAAATGTCATAACTCTTTTCTTAAACTTTTCAATGTCTGTTTTTTAATCTGTACCCAAGGACATGTTTAGAAAAAAGAGGCAAGATGAGAGGGGGGGGGGGAGAGAGAGAGAGAGAGAGAGAGAGAGAGAGAGAGAGAGAGAGAGAGAAGAGAGAGAGGAGAGGAAAGGAAAGAGAAACATTGATGGGTTGTCTTTCATATGTGCCTGCCCAGGATCCAACCCTACAACCCTGGTATGTGCCCTGACTGATGAGGAATTGAACCAGTGACATTTGGGGCACAGGACAACTCTCCCTCAATAGTCAGCCTTTCTCTCCTTTCCCTAGAGTGGAGAAAGGGAAAAGATAATCTCTCTCTCCAATTTTTTGTTAACATTGACAAAATCCCTATGTTGGTGAAGATGGAAAATTATAATCAATCCTGTCCAATTCTATCCCTTAAAGCTGTATTCTGGCTAACAAATCTGTAGGTCAATTTCTGGGCAGGACACAGTAAGGATAGCTTGTCTTGTTGCCATGATGTTTGAACATCTTCTGGGATGGCTCAAATATCAGAAGATGGCAGAGACAGTCACATCTCTTGGACTTAAGTTCCTGTCCATGTGGCATCTACTGTATCTGGAATGTTTAGGTTAGCTTCTTTACTTTCATACTATCTAGACTTGGATGGCAAAACAACATGCAGCTAACCAGTCTATTACTGTCTTTTTGTATATCCTTGTCACATGACTTTTGAAATTGTTTACCAATATGAAAGTTTCCGGACAGTCAGGCTTCTCATGTAGTATTCAGTTTCCCCTAGAGAGAGCATTTCAAGGGACGTGAAAAAAGGGGAGTATCTTAACCCCTGAACAAAGAAGTCATCAGTCTTGGGATAAAATCACCAGATGTTCTTTCTCATCAACTCTTAGAAAAGCCCCATCAGTGTAAAACAGGGACCATGAAATATAGTCTATTTGGCAGGGGAGCCTTGAAACTTATAGGGAGAAAAAGTATTAACCCCTTGAACCCCCACCAGGAAGGGTGTTCAGACTAGACGAGTTGAACACCATTTCTGCTTTATGCCACATATATTCTTAAGAAATTCACCTGCTTCGCTTCCTTAATAAATTTGCTTACCAAAAAAAAAAAAAAAACCTGTTTTTGTCACTTGTCTGAATTCTTTCTAACAAGCATGACAAGAGCTCCCTCAGACTCAAATGGCTCTCCAGTATTATGTATCACTCACTGTGCTCATATGATAAAGAAATAAAACAACATACATAATTATGGTACCCATTACTAACTTAAGATCTGTGTAACAAATCTACTAACTAAGCAATTCTCCTTCCCTGATCCATTTTTGTCATCTGTAATATATGTATCTCACTCAGATGTTTGATGATTAAATTAAGATAAAACAAATGCATTGCCTAACACAGTAGCTGAAACATACTAGACTGAAAATAGTTAATTTTCCTTTCCGTAAATTAGGAATAAGTATGGTTAATGTGTATAGTTTGAGTACCTTGTGTGTTATTTGGGTATGGAGAAAAGGGCAAAGTAAAATTGTACTCTTTCAATGTCAATATTACAACAGAAATAGAATCCTTCAGTCTTCATTTCTATGGAGTGTGAAATAGTAATGGATGGGTTTATTTGGGGACATTATGACTTAGCACATCTATCATCATTTAGTAGTGGCAAGAGAGAAGAAACTTGTGAAAATACTTACCTAGTAATAATTATTTGGGTACGATGAACTGTGTTGGCTTATGCACAGTTCTTTTCTCTCTTATTACAGTTGTCTTATATTAGAGTGATTTAGAAGCATAAATAAGTGGAGATATTTTTTTCACTTTAATATCTACAGTTAAGGAATAGATATCCTATAAGTTCATTTTATTTTATATTCTACAGTACAAATTATGATACTTTGCACATAGTAAGTACTCAAAAATTAATTACTAATTATTTAGTCCAAATACTAAAGCTTTTTACTTTTTGGTAAATGGCAATAAGACATAAATAACATTAATCTAGACACTGGATGACTATAGAAACTAATATATAACTTGATGACAAGATGCAGAGTTTCATATGTACAAGTTAACTGCTACAATTTCTATTCGATTGATATTGAAAAATTGTAATATTCTTTCTCCAGAATGTATTCATCTTTATAAACAGACACATTTTATCATGTGTAAACAAGTCTGAACTGCTTCCTTGCTTTTTACTTGCAATTCAATCATGTGGTTTCCTTTTGGTTTAAATAATTTATAACTAAAGAGATTTGCCTAAAAGAAATGTAATTTTCCAATGAAATTCCAGTTATCATACAAATTGAAATATATATTCTATCTCATAATGTAACTCACTTTATAACATCTTGTTATTAAAAAATTAGATGATGTAAGCTTTAGGAATAATGTGTATTATTTATTTTCTAACCATCAAATAGCCATTAATATAATCTAATTTTTATATTTCAAGAATATTTTAAATATTTTTATGTTTTCTTAGTCTTCTGTAACAAAAATAAATCAGGATGTAGCAGAGAATAGAAAATTTTAAGTAAAATAAAAAGAATAAAGAATATGAAAATTTTTGTATTATCAAATATTCTTACATATGATTAGGCTCAGATTCACTATTCTCCAAACTGTTTGGGATTTTTTAACTTTTTAATTTTTGGAGGGTATATGGAAAATTTTGCTGTCATTAGGATATTAGAAGAGTCTGCTATTTAACAACTAAAATGCTAAACAATGAAAATGGACTTCAATCCAGATACGTTTTCATTTGTAATATCTTTCAATTAGAATGCTTGTTCCTATTGACAAGTAGTAATATCAATATAATCCTTTAAATTTATATTTTAAAAGGTTGTTATGTAATAAATATTGTTCTTTAACAGAAAAAAATAGAGACTAAACAAGGGCATTGTCAAACAGAGGTCAGAGGAAAACATGTTAGGAAGAGTACAAGGGGATCCCCAGACAGGTATTTCCTCTAATATTCCCAATGCACTCAGTGCTGAACACCATGGAACTTAAATACAGTTCCTGACTGTTAAATATCTAATAAACTATATGAAAAATAATTATTTCATTTAACTAAATCTTAGTTGGTATGCCAGAAACAAGATGGCTTATGTGCATAAAATTTCTAAGAGACCTAAAATGGTGTTACAGTTAAAAATATTGTTGAGTCTAAAATATAAATAGAATTGCACATAATCAAAGTGTTTTCCATTTGAAGCCAAATTTTTAGAAACCAGGTCAACTGTACCTAGAAGTTTTTCCATTGAGTCTAAAGGGACTTATTTTAGTGGAGCCTGTCATTGTTAGTTTTCATAAGTGAAAAATTGTGCCTTTAACAGTCCCCTCATTCCTGCTGCTCACTAGCACTGCCAGTGCTACTAAAATTGAAATTTTAAAAACAGAAGTATCTATAAACCTAAACAATGAGCTCATCTACACCCTTTTTTTCTAGTTTTATTGATGTATCCCAAATATACAAAAATTACCCATATTTAATGTTACATCTTGATGAGTTTGGACATATGCATGGACCTGTGATGCCATCACCAAAGTCAAGATAATAAGTACATCCATCACCTCTAAACAGATTAAGAATACTTAACATGAGACACCCTCTTAAGTGTTAGCATGCACACATTGTATAATTAACTATAGGCACTGTTTTGAAGCAGATATCTAAAACCTATTCATCTTATATAATTGTAACTTCATACCCATTAAAAACAACTCACTATTTCCCCCTTAACCCAACCACTGGCAAACACAGTTCTACTCTCTATTGCTATGTGCCTGGTTATTATATATACCTCATACAAGTAATATCATGAAAACCTGTTTTTCTGTTACTGACATTTCCCTAGGTCCATTCATGTTGACACAAATGGTAGAATTTCCTTTTCTTTTAAAGGTGGCTAATATTTTATTGCATGCATATATCACATTTTCCTTATCCATTCATCTATCAATGGGCACTTAGGTTGCCTCTATATCTTAACTATTGTGAAAAATGCTGAAATGAAGAGGGTGGAGGTATATCTTTGAGATCCTGATAGCAATTCTTTGGGATAAATATCCAGAAGTGAGGTTGCTAGACCATATGGAAATTCTAATTTTAATTATTTGAAGAAACTTTTATATTGTATTTCACAGTGGCTACATTATTTTACATTTCCACTAGCATTGTGCAAGGATTCCAATTTCTCTACATCCTCACCAACACTCGTTATCTTTTGTTTTTTTCAATAATTAATGTGAGGGGATCTCATTGTGGTTTTGATTTGTTTTTCTCTGAATGTTAGTGATACAAAGCAATAACAAATTATAACTGCAAGAGAAACATATGAAATATCTTCTGTGGCTATAAGATGTCACAACTATAATACTATGATTAATTATTAAATACCAATTACATTTTTTAGTACAAATGTAGCAGGATAGGAAGAAGCTAAGAAAATTCCTAGGCAAGAAGAATAGGGACACAGACAAGAAAATTAAACAAGACCAAATAATTTGACCAACTTGCAACCAAGGACACTTGAAAGCCAGTGGTTTATACCTCCTCTCCCTAACCAGAGAATACATAGCTTAAATCACCCTTGTCTAAGAAATAGAGAACAAAGACCAAATTAGTGCCATTAAACACTCCCCTAAGATTGTTGCCCACAGGAAAAAAATAAATAAATAAAAGGCCCTCAGGACAAAGACTCAATGAAGGCTCACTCTTTAGCAAGCCCATGCCACTTTCAGGGTATGAAATTTTTATTTTTTCCTAAACCTAAGGGTCCCCAGGAGACTTTTAACCAGAGGAGCAATGGGCAGCAGCATCTCCACCTGGACTTATCCACAGATTCTATCCCCATGGCCCCCTTTTCTCTGACTTCCCAGTGAGCTAAAGCAGCCTGCCTTGGCTCGCTGCTTTCCTATAATATTTTTTTAGAGAGCCAAAACAGAGCACTTCCTAGACTCTCTACTGGTGCTTCTACCACCAAAGACCTTCCTTTGTTTTACTGTTTCCAGCTTTAATAGAAGTACTCTCAAAATCACCTGGATTCGTTTTCTGAAATCTTTCCTCCATGAAGTCAAGAAGCCAGGCACTACAGGCCAGCCTGAGGCAGATCCACTCCAGAAGACAAGTGTCTCTTTTTTCATATTGCACACAATCAGTTTCCCTTGGAAATATGAAACAAAGCTTAACAATTATACTCTCTCCTTGGCACCGAACAGAACAATGGTGTGTTCCTATAACTTATCTCCAAAACTCCAGAAGAAGACCAAATATCAGACTGAAAACGAAAATTGAAAATGAAGATATATAAAAATAGTTTCTCCAACAAAGATTGAACCATAGTCAGGTTTACAATTGCTAGCTAAGACCCTTTGAAATGTCTTCTTAAAGTTCAGTCAAGCCCTCCATTAAAATGTTTTAAAGACAATAGTACAGTGAAGTAAGTTAATAGTAAGTCAAATGTTTGTTGTGTTCTTGGAGAAACTACACTAATACACATGAAGCAGTCAGAAAGTATAGAATAGTTTGCGATTTGGCGCTGAACTATTTAGTACAAACTATGGGACTCTGGGAGTTCCAAGGAAGGAAGAGTGAATGTAGCATAACATGACACTTTCATAGATGCAGAGGCTTGAACGTTGAGCCTTAAAGGATGAGTAGGGTTTGGAAATAAAAAGGGGGAAAGTTTAAGGTGACAATATTTGAAACATTTAAGTCTAAGAACTTAAAACAGCCGGCTTAAAAAGAGGTCACCAGTTAAGAACCAGTTTAATATAAGCAACCAGTGTTAACTGTTGTCACATGTACTGGTAACTAAAATAATAAATAGGTTTTCTGTTACTACAAGTGACACAAGCTATTCGGCTACTTATTCATTAAGTGTGTGGAGCAACTTAAGTATTGGGTGGAAGCTGGATTGACTAATTTCCACCAGCTCTGCCTTTCATCTTACATTCTTCAAATTAGTATACTTTATTATGAATTAGCCTTAAGCTCTGGCTTATAGTGACAAAACAGTGATTTTTGTTATGACAGACTCAAAAATTTATAGCACTTACCTTGTTGAACTCGTGTGTGTGTGTGTGTGTGTGTGTGTGTGTGTGTGTGTGTGTGTGTGTGTTTTGTGTGTTGTGTGTCTGAGGGGAAGTGGTTAGGTGGTAAATACAAAATATTGATTGTCCGAATGGGATTAAGCTCACCTCTTGAGAGGGAAATGGTTGAGTTCTCAATAAGCACTGGCTAAATTCCCCCTCTAACTTTTACTCAGATTTATGTTCATTACTGTTTCAAATGTTTTCCTAGTTTCACTTAAAGACAACTAGTCTTAGAAAAAAATCATCTGCTTAAAAAAGTCCAAATATAGTAAACTCTTCTCAACTACATACAAAATTAAATGACCTATTCACACATTGAATTAATGACTGCATTCCACATGTATTTTTATGGGAAAATCTAAGGCACAAATATTAACATTTATTTTCATGAATATAGCCCATAGGGTTCTAGTTTTATTTGACACCCACATAAAATAGTTATAACCAGTTTCCAAATAAAACAGAATTTTAGTTATAATTCTGGAAGTCCATGTCAGTAAGGAATTGATTGAGGATGTGTCTAATGTGGATTGTCATATTCAGTTGAATAGGATATTGATAGAAATAAGAGAAACTGCCATTTCTTAATTCACTTTTTCTACGTACAAAAGAGAGAAATAAAAGTTTTCTAATAAAAATTAGTATGTTTTTATTGATTTCAAGTAATTAATAATAATAATACACCATGGAAAATAGGTTAAGCAATACTTTGCTAAGTTCATTTGAAATATATATGAAAAGAGTGCTTTCGGCAAAGGGTTCTATGAACTATTTTTTTACAGGGCCAGATGGGTAATATTTTAGACTCTGCCATATGGTCTCTGTTGCGACTACCAAATTCAGCCATAGCTAACTGTAGAAAATTCATGGAGGAATAGCTGTAGCAATGTTATAATGAAATGATATTTACAAAAGCAATGGTAAACCAGATGGATTTGGCCCCCAGGCCTTAATTCACATTAGCTCACCAATTCTAGGTGAATAGTTAAACGTATTTTGTGTGCAAAATAATGGATCCTCCGAAACACAGTTTAAAAAGTATCATCTGCAAAATTCCTGAGGTTGAAGTGGAAGGAAAGGTGTCCCCTTCCGATACTTGTATACCAAGGCCTCAAGAGTATCTTGGCCATAGATATGACTCCTTTTATTTTATTATTTAAATTTTATTTATTTACTTATTTGTTTATTTTTTATTGGATTTATTGGAGTGACATTGGTTCACAAAACCATACAGGTTTCAACTGTACTACTCAATAAAACACCTTCTGCAGTCTGCATCATGCACCCATCACCCCAAGCAAAGTCTCTTTCTGTCTCCATCTTCCCCTCCTTAGTCTGTCTCCACCTAGCCCCCACTCCTTTTTCCTTCTAGCTATCACATACTGTTGTCTGTCTATGTGTGATGTATATATGTCAACAGAACAGAGAGCCCAGAAATAAACCCACACCACTATGGCCAATTTATATTTGACAAAGGAGGCAAGAGCATACAATGGAATAAAAACAGTCTCTTCAATAAATGGTGTTGGTGTCCTAACCAGTTTGGCTCAGTGGATAGAGCACTGGCCAGCAGACTGAAAGGTCCCAGGTTTGATTCTGGTCAAGGGCATATACCAGTAGGAAGTATGCCAGAGCAGCTGATGGATGTCTCTCTCTCTCATCAATGTTTCTAACTCTCTATCCCTCTCTCTTCCTCTCTTTAAAAAATCAATAAAATATGTTAAAAAAAAATAAATGGTGTTGGGAAAATTAAACAGGTATGTGAAAGAAAGAAAGAAAGAAAGAAAGAAAGAAAGAAAGAAAGAAAGAAAGAAAGAAGGAAGGAAGGAAGGAAGGAAGGAAGGAAGGAAGGAAGGAAGGAAGGAAGGAAAGAAGGAAGGAAGGAAGGAAGGAAGGAAAGAAGGAAGGAAGGAAGGAAGGAAGGAAGGAAGGAAAGAAAGAAAGAAAGAAAGAAAGAAAGAAAGAAAGAAAGAAAGCAGAATACCAACTAACAGCATATATGAGAGTAAACACAAAATGGATAAAGGTCTTAAATATATGTAACAAAACCACAGAAGTCCTAGAAGAAAACATATACAGTAAAATCTCAGACATAATTTGTAGCAATATTTTTGACAATATATCTCCTTGGGCAAGGGAAAAAGTAAAAATATAAATGGGACTACATCAGACTAAAAAGCCTCTGCACAGCAAAAGATGGCATCAACAAAATGCAAAGGGAAACCACTAAATGGGAGGACATATTTGCCAATAATACATCTGATAAGGGGTTAATTTCTAAAATATATAAAGAACTTATGCAACTTAACACAGGAAGACAAACAATCCAATTTAAAAAAAAAAAGTGAGCAAAGGACCTGAATAGACACTTCTCCAATGAGGGCACACAGATGGCCAATGGACATATGAAAAAATGACTCCCTTTTTAGAAGTAAATGCTTGATTAAGTCTGCAGAAATCTATTTTGAAACTTGAGTTTCATAATGAGAAAACATGGAAGAAGAAAAACACAGCTGCAGAGAATACTGTGGAGTGGTAATCAGTGGAATTGCTGCTTATTTTCTGTGAGGACAATAGATCTTAATTTAGTTCTGCTCTCTTATCTTTATACTGTATACTCATCTTTATCCTATGATGGCATATATTGAATATACCACTGCTGCTTTATCGTAGTCTCATGGTGGGTGTATCATATTTTTGGAGGTTGATTCGGTTTTTATAATTTCAATGTTTAATGATGCAAAACTCTATATTTAAAACTCCTTTATCCTAGATTCTTTGTTGTGAGAAACTATAATAATCTATAATATCTCTTTCTGAGCCTCCTAACACAAAACCATAGGCTACTAGGAACTTAGTAAAGGATTTCTCAGTGTGAACAGATAGAATTTTTATTTGAACTAAATATAAGGTCTCATTGAATTAATATATTTAACAAAGTAAAGAAGAATCTTTCTCTTACTTCCAGATAAGAGAAGATATTTTGATATATATACCTTTTGTTTTTTTAAATGAGTCTTATTCCATCTTAGAAATATATTAATTAATTTTCTGCTATTGACACAAAGGTTATTTCCAATTATTTATTATACTAAATAATCTTTAGACACAAATCTTTGAATGCTAAGAATAATTCCTAGCAGTAGAATACTTTGGACTAATATTTTGAGTTTTTTATACATAAATTTGGATTAGTATGGGATATTTTTGTTTTAATGCCATTTTGCCATTTTGATATGCAATAATGGTAATTCAATGTTACTTTTAATTTATATTTAATTTAATTTAGGTTTTATATGTTTATTTGCCATTTGCATTCTTTCTTTGAAGATTTATTTTTTTCCAACCAATTCTTGTCTCTTATTGCTGGAGACATCAGCGGGGCCAGAGAAATACAAAATTGCTATCCTCTAGGGAGCTTAACTCATGGTTTATATTGTTGTCAGTGGCTTAATAAATCTTAATTGAAGGTCTTCAAAGTACTAAGTATATAGTAATACACACATCAGAAAAGGTCCTTATCCTGAGAAGAGAAAGATATTAAAAATAGAATACACACACACACACACACACACACACACACACACACTACACACACACACATACATATGGGAGAAATTGGATAAAGATGGTAGGACACAATCAGAGAAAGCAAGGTTTAGAAGGAGACAGCTGCTTCATTTTAAGGGGTCTCATGAGGTAGCATTTGAGATCTCAGAGATAAGAGAAAAGAGGTCATGTGTGACTGGGGTGGTCTTCTAGCTTGATAGGAAAACAATTATAAAAGCTCATGAGATAGGAGTAAATTTTCTGTATTGCAGGGTTAGAAAAACAACCAATGAGTCTAGAGAACAAGGTTATGAATGGAGGATGGAAGTGGAAATGAAATCAGAAAATTGGAAAAGAACCAGATTATACAGATTCTGCAGGCCAGTGTATGAAATTAGACTTTGATTTTAAATACTAGAGGCCTGATGCACAAAATTTGTGCACTGAGGGGGGGTTCCCCTCAGCCCAGCCTGCACCCTCACCAGTCTGGGACCCCTCAGGGAATGTCCCTATGGGATCGGGCCTAAACTGGCAGTCACAATCACAATATCCCTCTCACAATCTGGGACTGCCGGCTCCCAACCACCCACTTGCCTGCTTTCCTGATTGCCCCTAACCGCTTCTGCCTGCCAGCCTGATCAGCCTCTAACCACTCCCCCACCACCAGACTAATCAATGACTAACTGTTCCCCTGCCAGATTAGTCACCCCCAACTGCCCTCCCCTGTAGGCCTGGTCACTCCCAACTGCACTCCCTGCTGGCCTAGTCACCACTAACTGCCCTCCCTTACCAGCCTAGTCACCCCCAACTGCCCTCCCCTTCCAGCCTGATCACACCTAACTGCCCTCCCCTGCTGGCCATCTTGTGGTGGCCATCTTGTGGCTGTCATCTTGTGATGATATGAGGGTAGTCAACTTGTGACAAAGTCACATGAGGTCATCACATGATGCCACCTAAGCTTTTATTATATAAGATAACAGGAAGTTATTGGACAATTCTAAATACAAACATGATAATGAAGGGGTTGAAAAATTGTTAGAAAATGGAGTAAAGGGATTAGAAACCTTGATGGAGTAGCAGATCTACTTAACAAAATAAATACATAAAGTTTAAGATATAAGCCCTAGCCAGTTTGGCTTGGTGGATAGAGCATCGGTCCAAGGGCCAAAGGTTGGATTCTGGTCAAGGGTATGTACCTTGGTTGCAGACTCCTCCCTGTCTGGGCCCTGTTCAGGGCTTATGCAAAAGGCAACCAATTGATGTGTTTCTGTCACATTGATGTTTCTTCTGTCTTTCCTTCTCTCTTCTACTCTCCCTAAAAATCAATAGAAAAAAGTATCCTTGGATAAGGATTAACAACAACAACAACAACAGAATAGATGACTATAAATACCTTGACAGGTCATATATTTACAACTAGAGGCCCAGTGCATGAAATTCGTGCAAGGAGGTTGGGAGGATGTCCCTCAGCTCAGCCTGCACCCTCTCCATTCTGGGACCCCTTGAGGAATGTCAGACTGCTGGGCAGTCAGACATCCTTCTCACAATCCAGGACTACTGGTTCTCAACTGCTCACCTGCCTGCCTTCCTGATTGGCCCTAACTGCTTCTGCCTGCCAGCCTGATCACCCCCTAACCACTCCCCTGCCAGCCTGATTGATCTCTAACTGCTCCCCTGCCAGCCTGTTTGCCCTCAACTTCCCTCCTCTGCCAGCCTGGTCACCACTAACTGCCCTCCTCTGCAGGGTTGATTGCCTCCAACTGCCCTCCCTTTCAGGCCTCATCCCTCCCAACCACCCTCCCCTGCTGGCCATCTTGTGTCCACATGAGGGCAGCCATCTTGTGTGTTGAAGTGATGATCAATCTGCATATTATCCTTTTATTAGATAGGATAGATGCTTGGTGCATGGGTGGGCATCAGCTGGTTTGCCCTGAAGGTGTCCCAGATCAGGGTGGCCACCCCCTTAGGGCATGGGGTGGCCTGGGTGAGGGGCCTGTGGTGGTTTGCAGGCTGGCCATATCCCCCAGCAACCCAAGTAGAAGCCCTGGTATCTGGAATCATTTATCTTCTACAATTGAAACTTTGTACCCTTGAGTGGAGGCCTCAGCCGGCCATGGTGTTCGGAAAGCTTGGCTTCCTCCATTTCCAGGGAAACCCAAGCCTCCCTTACATTACCTGTAATTTATTTATTAAATAGATATTAGTAGCATGAACAGCCTTAATTTTATATGTCATTAGGGGTCATGTACTCTGGGAACAAGCATATTTTATTTACAGTAAGAGCAGTGGTATGTTCTATGATGAGACTGAAGAATGAGGAAACACATTTCACTAGGAACAGAGGTGCCTGAGGTACTTTAATAAGGCTTAGGATGGAGGCAGATAGTAGAGGAAGTTCGAGAGATGTAAAAGAATGAGTTTAAGAGAATAAGCTATAATTATCTTTGATCAGGTTCCAAAACCATCAGATAAAGCACACAAAAAAGCAAATATTATTTTATGATGATCCTAGGAATCTCACTGCATGGTGAAATCGCAATTTTTAGTACCAACAGGATTCAGGCTTTTCTCCATGTATATTTGTTTATTAAAAAATCATGGAAGCATTTAACAGATACTGCTGAGTACTAGAATTATAAACCAAACTAGAGGTCCAGTGCATTAAAATTCATGCACTTTGGTGGAGGGGCATTCCCTCAGTCCAGCCTGCACCCTTTTACAATCTGGGACCTCTCTGGTAGGGTCCTTAGGCCTGACCTGAGATCAGGGCCTACCGCACTTTCCTCTCCCTCCCCTGCCACCCATAGCCTCTCTCTGCAGGTGACAGGAATGGGGTGCGATGGCTTGGCTGGCCTGGGCCTCCTTCTGCAGGGCGATCACTGGTGGCTGCACACTTGCCACAGAGTTGCCGCTGGTGGCCTGGGCCTCCCTCTTTCTTTGTTGGGGGGTAGGAGCAGCCCTGGGAGTGGCTGTCTGCCTACTTGATCACCCTTAACCACTGGCCTGCCTACCTGGTTGTCCCTAATCACTTGCCTGATTACCTGATCACTCCTAAATGCTGGTCTGCCTGCCTGATCACCCCTAACTACTCTGCCTGATTGCCCCTAACTGCTGGCCTGCCTACCTGATCATACCTAACTCCTGGTCTGCCTATCTGATCACCCCTAACTTCTTGCTGAGGGGTGGGGCCAGCCCTGCGAGGGGCTGTCTGTCTACCTGATCCTCTAGCCTGCCTACCTGATCACCCTATCTACTCTGCCTGTCTGCCCGATGGCTCCTAACCACTTGCTTGGGGGCGGGGCCAGCCCAGGGAGAGGCTGTGGTGGCTCTTATGCTTATGGTGGCTGGCCTTTTATTATATAGGTAAGAAAATATTATTTTCTTCAAAAGGCTTATTATCTAGTACAATGAGGCAGAACATATTTTCTAAAGGTGAATGGAGAATACTAGTAACTAAATGTAAATTCACAAAATATTAATTATCTTTGTTTGCTTTAATATCAAATTTCTCATTTTTAATATTTCAAGGAGTCTATACTAAAATCATTTTTGCTAAGTAATGCAGAATTCTAGGCTGAGTTCCACACTGGGCAAAGCATAGAGAGGTCAATGAAGTATGTACTTATGAAAGGTCATAGTCAAGGGACCTCTGTATAATGAGAATTCTTCCATGACAAACCTTAAATATACCTGTATCAGGATCCAGGTCCTTCTGCCCATCCCTTCCTCTTATAATGCCATGACCCATTATGTTATTTAAGCATGGTTTGGTCTCTACTCAGAACAAACTGAGAAAAATTGTTTGCTTAAAATGTATGCTGGACATATCAGAAGTAGTCAGATTTTGTCAGGCATTCAGTTTATGACAGATCCAGGCCACAGACATGAAGCTTGGCAAGTGTCCTATAAATCATAGCTATTCTGAAGCCTACAGCAATGGCTCTTAATTCAGGCCAACCTTCCAAACATTCCTTCAAAAATAAAAATGAAGTTACCTAACACAAGATGCAAAAAAACAATTCTTCCAAAAACTAAATGCCAAGAAGCAGTATTGGTCTTATACTTTTTATGAATTGGGTTTATTTTCTTTCACAACAAACCAAAAACTGTTACTATTAATAGAAAATGGTGTTATATTACATAATGCTTTTCTTTTAACATTTAACCAACTTTAATTCTAAAGTCCTGGCACAATTTTATTCAACAAAACTTCATGTGAAAGAGTATAACACTAATGTCATTCTTAGTAGCACATTGTGTATTGATTTAGTAATCTTTAGATTCTAAATGGAAATGTTCTGCACTATCTATATTCTATTTGTAAAAAGGAAGGAAGGAAAAGCTATCATTACTGAGAAGAAAAATCTATATCTCTTCACTCACTAATTTAGAAACATTGCTTTGTGTATGGTTCTTAGACCAAACAAGAGGCACTTCTTAAATGTTTGATTTCAGTGGCAATAAAGGTCTCAGAATAAACCTAATAGTCAAACCCAAAAAAATGTTTGATGTATCAATGAAAAAGTTTAGGTTTCACCTTAGACATTCTGTCACAAGAACCTGTGTTTAACTAGTAGATTAAACTTCCACCTTCAGATAAATGTTTTCGTAAACATATTAGGACATCATTTTAAAGTTATTTATAATTTGTTTGTGCAAAGTATATAAAAGAAACCTACAAAAACACAGAAATTACCCAAATAACTTTTAATTGCTAATTTTGAAAATTACTAACATTTTTTTCACCTTTGTGTAATAATTATCATAGACTTATTATACATCGTAATTGACTTACAATTTTTATGTTCTTTCAAGTAAATATACCAGTATCTTATTCCCTTCTGGCTACTACAAAAGATGAATTTCTCTTTTCCTCTCCTAATATCATAGAATGGTATCCATATCCATGGCCAAACTTGAAGATTTTGTAATCATCTAATTCCCAAACCCCTTATTTTAAAAAAGCATGTTTCAATCAAAATAAAAAATATTTTTAGGTATTTAGTGTGTCATTGCATGGACAAATATAAAGTAATAGAAATAGTTCTAATATTTTGGTTCTTTTAACAAACACAGCATTCTCCATTTTTAAAATATATATATATTTTTATTGACTTTTTACAGTGAGGAAGGGAGAGAGGTAGAGGGCTAGAAACATCATGAGAGAGTCATCGATCAGCTGCCTCTTGCACGCCCCCTACTGGGGATGTGCCCGAACCAAGGTACATGCCCTTGACAGGAATCAAACCTGAGACCCTTCAGTCCGCAGGCTGATGCTCTATCCACTGAGCCAAATCGGTTTTGGCTGCATTCTCCATTCTTGAATTCTTAGTTTCAGAATTATAACTTTCTTGTCGGTGGCATTCATAGTGAGAAAAATAAGTTCATTACATAAATATTATTCTTACCCAGGGGAATTTCAATGGATACAACAGTGTTCTCATTAATAATATTGAAGAAAGCACATTTTGTCTTGATTCTGAAACATTTTATGTCAACACAATAGTATTAACTTTGCTCTATCTGCTTCACAAGGAAGAACCTTCCAAAAAGATATACTTCCATAAACCTTCATTTTTGTAATCCAACCACATAAAGACAATGATATGCAAACCTTTTAATAAAAAAATAAACAAAGATTTTATAATTCTGGCCATGCTGGGAAAACTGCCCTTGCCATTATGATAACAATGTATGCTTCCAGGGGGGTACTGGCAATATGGGGCAGGGAGACACTTAGTAAAGTATATGATCGTCTAATCACTATGCTATATGCCTGAGTCCAATACAAAGTAATATTGCAATTCATCTGTAATTGAAAAATTAGGATTAAAAATTAATAGAGTATAGGTGACATATAGAACAATATCAAGCAGTTGAAAATATATATGGTTGGATTTAGAGAAGGGGGTTAATATTTGAAGAAAAATGAAAATTTTACATTCAAGCAAAGAAGGATCAGAATTCTATGGACTTATTTTAAGAAACAATGCAAACTAGAAGAAAATAAAATATATTTATGATGCTGAAAGAAAACAAATTGTGCTGGAAGCAAATTCCAGCAGGTCATAATTATGCAAGAATTTCATCAGTAGGTTGATGGACCTTGAGGCTTCCTCCGAGCTGATAATCTGCATATTATTACCTGCTGCTGAAGAGCTGTAGACATTTCCCCTAACCTGATAATATTTTTTTGTTTACCAAACCTTACCTTTGATATATATATCTGCTTTACTAAAGGGCCAGTGTGTTTTCCGGCATATAAAAAAGCCGTGGATCTGGAGATTCAGAGAGCCCACTTCACTAGAAAGTGGAGCCTCCCCTGGCTCCCCATGCCTCCAAATTTATATTTCTTGTCTAGTCTCTCAATAATTTATGCACAGCCCCTTCTCCAGATTCCTGAAACCCTAGTAGCAGTGAAAAGACCTTAGCAAAATTGAAAGAAATTTTTAGAAAATAAAAAATCTGAGATAATTCATTGCTAGCACACTTGCATGCAAAATATGCTAAAGGAAGTCTTCTGGATGACATAAAATAATTTCACAAAGAAAATCAAACCACAAAAAGAATTAAGATCAACAAAACGGTAACTCTGTAGGCATATTTTAAAAAATAAGACTTGCTTTATAATTATTTATCACAAAATTTATCATTAAATGGAAATTGGAGAAAATGTTCAGTTTGCAATATGCAAGCTTTAGTGTCAGAAGCACCAAGAAAAATCTGACTTCATGGACTCCATTAAGAATATTTTAATTGGAAGAAAGGTAAAAAGAATAATGAAGACACAGGTATTAATTTGCAAATTTTGAAAACCAGAATTTAAAACTTTCCACATCATGACTTCAACTAACTTTCTAGAGTTATATGTCACTATTTCTCAACATGTAATAGAGAATTCAAGAAAGCTAGAATATTTTTGGTGTTATTTTATATTGATTACTAAAGGCCTGGTGCGTGAAAATTCATGCACTGGAGGGGGGAGGGGGTGGTCCCTTAGCCTGACCTGTCCCCTCTCACAGTTTGGGAGCCCTCAGGGGCAGGAGGTGACCCAGCAATCAGGGGAAGGCAAAGTCCCATCACACCTCTCCTGCTGCCACTACAGGCAGCACAAGCCTTAGCCAGCCCTACTTACCTGAGCCTCAGGCCAGCCCTGGGTTCCTGGGCAGCTGCCATCTGAGGCTTGGCTACACCTTGGGTGTCGGCTGGGCAGCTGGGGGGCTGAGGGGACTGGGGGACTCTGGAGGCAGACATGTGGATCCATCTGGGAACGGTCCCAACTATATTGCACACCTGCCACCATCTTGTAGCTATGGGTGCCACTATCTTTGAGGGCATGGCAGTCAATTATCCCCTCCTTATTGGATGTGGGTGCCGCCATCTTTGCGACAGCATGAGGGTCAATTAGCATATTCCCTCTTTATTAGATAGAATACTTCCTTATCACGTCTTGATACTTTCACTACCTAGAATGGAATTTTCATTAACTCACCATCCTTTAGTCATCTCTGCTCAGCCAATCCTATCCATTATTTCAAGTCTCTCAAATGTAACTTTTTCCAACGAGCCTATCTTAATTTCCTGTGGCAAAAAAATAAAAAATGCCACTCTCTTTGAATCCCATGACTTGTAAGAAAGTCTTTTTATAGTATATGATCTGTGTTTATTTTACTTATATACTTAGCTCACCTTCATTGAACTATAAGCTTGCCTACACTGCCATCATCTATCTCATGCAAACTAAAAGGAATAGAGTACCTACCTATGTGGAATACCCATTGTGTGGCTCTATGAAACTAATCATTTGAAAACAATAATCTTCACCAGAACCCAACGAAAAAGGTACTAATATTCCTGTTTCATATATATATATATATATATATATATATATATATATATATATATATATGCCTAAGCAACCAAACGGATTAAAAAACTGACTGGTCGACAGGTCACTATGATATGCACTGACCACCAGGGGGAAGATGCTCAATGTTGAAGCTGCCCCCTGGTGGTCAGTGCACTCCCACAGCCAACATCCCGTGACCTCTCCCCCCACTTGCCAACCTCCCACTGCCCCAATCATCCTCGATTGCTAGCCAGGCCAAGACACTCCATCCAAGCACGAATTCATGCACCAGGCCTCTAGTAATAAAATAAAACCTGTGTAACTTGTCCAAAGCCACATAAATACTAAGGGCAAAACTATAAGAATAACCCATGATTTTACAATAATCAAGTATACACTTGTTTCACTAAATATTGCATATAATTAATTGATAAAAAATAAATATCACTAAACAGTTTATATCAGTAAGTTGTTAAAGTACTAAATGGAAGGAAGGAAGGAAGGAAGAAAGGAAGGAAGGAAGGAAGGAAGGAAGGAAGGAAGGAAGGAAGGAAGGAATGGAGGGAGGAAAGGAGACAAGAGGGAAGAAGAAAAATGTTATAAGTGGAAGAAGATAAAAATTATTTAAAGCAGAAATTCCAAGCATTTTGATTTAGAACACTTCAAGTAGAACTTCCAAGTGAGTATAAAAGCATAAATCAAAGTCACTTTCCACTCAATACAGACAGCTATCATTGGCAGGGGGAGGGGGGGAGCACAGATAGTACTTAAAATGAATGTTTTAAAGAGATAAAATTGCTATTGGTTTGGATTTCTTAGAGTTAGAGGAAGCAACCTAAATAAAGCAAGTTTTAAAATGCTGTTGGCAATTCTAAAAGCCATTTTATGAATGCCTAAACAAGAAACTATTTTTTTCAAGTCGATCAAGTTTTTCGACATCCATTACATGAGTATATAGGGTGTCCAAAAAAATGTATACACACTTTAGCAGCTGATAACACTTAACTTTTAATTCTTTTGGGATATAACTGATTATAAGTCATGAGTTAAGCCAGACTAAATTTTGAACAAAGAAAATTTATCCTAAAGTGCCACTAGAGTATTATGGTGATACATAAAAGATAAAGTTAAAAGTACAAGACCCACAACAATTGATGAATTGAAGGCACACAAATTCCGAACAAAATGATTCTTGCTTGATGTTTGTGATTCCACTGCTTTGTGTTATTAGCGGTGACTGGACAAGAATGGTCATCAGTTTGAAAACAGGCACTGAAAAAAAGAATTATTCATCCTGTAGATTTCTTCACACTTTGAAAATGAACTGTATGTTAATAAACACTGACTTTATAATCATTCCAGGTGTGTTTACATTTTTGGGAAACCCTTTATAATTAAAGAAATCTATATCCAAATGATTAAAAATGGTGGTTATTTATATATCAAAGTCAGGAAACACATAATTATTGCCTCAGCTACTCCAAGTGTCAGGAATGCTTTTGTACTATGAAGCCTCAGAGAACATTGGCAGTTTTCCTCAATAGAAGTGATTTTTTATATGAAAAGACCTCAAACTCTACCTGGTTCTTTAAACATATGATTTGGAGCAAGTGTCACATATGTTGTTAAAATATTTGCAAGTATCATTTAAGTTTCATTTGAAGAAAAAAAAAAATATATATATATATCCTATATCAGGGGTGGGCAAACTTTTTGACTCCATGGCCACAATGGGTTCTTAAACTGGACTGGAGGGCTGGAACAAAAGCAACCTCATCATGCTGGCACTCTCATCTTGGACTGCTGGTGAAGGAGCAGAGGGGAGAGCAAGAGAACCCTCCACTCTTTCGGCTCCATGGGCTGGATAGCACAGCCAAATGGGCCAGATCCGGCCCGCAGGCCGTAAGTTTCCCACGGCTGTCCTATATAATAAAAGCCTAATATGTCAATTGTTCCCTGGAGCAATCATTCAATTGGGTATTCAACCAGGAGACCAGGAGATCAACCGCTCACTATAACATGCGCTGACCACCAGGAGGCAGCATGGAACATAGCGAGTGTCAGTGATACTGCGCTGGCAACAGATAGCAGTGGAGGCACTGCTGGCCCTGATGGGCCCTAACAAGAACAGGACCATAGCAGGATGGTGGAGCAGGTGAGTGGGTGGCACCGGGACAAGGTGGGTGCAAGCAGGAGCCGGCTGTATCAGCTGGCTTCTCAGTCCCTTCTACCTGTTCCACAGGCAATGATCACCCAATGGCGTAAGGGGAACCAGGGGTGGGTGGCAGCAGGGGGTGGGGCCAGCTGTGGGCAGCCAGGGAAGATGGCCCTAATCACAGGCCAGCCCGAAGGACTGTACCCATGCACCAATTTCATGTGCTGGGGCTCTAGTATCCTATCTAATAAAAGAGTAATATGCAAATATACCATCACTCCAACACACAAGATGGCCTCCCCCATGTGGACATAAGATGGGCTCCACAAGATGGCCAGCAGGAGAGGGCAGTTGGGAGGGACCATGTCTGCAAGGGAGGGCAGTTGGGGGTGATCACGCCTGCAGGGGAGGGAAGTTAGGAGTGACCAGGTTGATGGAGGAGGGCAGTTGGGGGAAACCGGGCATGCAGGAAAGGACAGTTGCGGGGAACCAGGCCTGCAGGGGAGGACTGTTAGGAGCAATCAGGCTGGCAGGGGAGTGGTTAGAGGGTGATCAGGCTGGCAGGCAGAAGCAGTTAGGGGCAATCAGAAAGGCAGGCAGGGGAGCAGTTGGGAGCCAGCAGTAGTCCTGGATCGTGAGAGGGATGTTCGACTGCCCATTGGGATCAGGCCTAAATGGGCAGTTGGACATCCCTCGAGGGGTCCTGGATTGGAGAGGGCTGAGCGACACCCCCCCACCTGTACACAAATTTTGTTCACCAGGCTTCTAATATATACATATAAATAAATAAATAAATAAATAAATAAATAAATAAATGAATAAATATATATATATATATATTTGCATATTTGTGTGTATATATATAGTATATATATAGTCACAATATCTTTGAGCCTTGTGACAAAACCAAAAAATATTTGAAATTATATTTACATATATGTTTGTTTATATATGTTATTCTGGTGTATATAAATGGCCAATAAAAGAATTACATAATTTATCAACATACTAGGGGCCCAGTGCATGAAATTTGTGCACTGAGGTTGGGGGCTCCCTCAGTCCAACTTGTCCCCTCTCACATACTGTAAGCCCTCAAGAGATGTCCTACAGATGGCTTAGGCCCACGGGGAGCAGGCCTAAGTCACAGTCTGGCCTCCCTCTGTGGGAGACAACCTGGCTGATTAGGGGAAGGTGCCAGCACCATAATCCCACTGCTGCAGCCACTGCCAGTCACCACAGCCTCCAAGGCGTTTTCATCAACACGGACTCCAGTCCCTTCACCAAGAAAAAATGACAACTTTCTTTAGGCATTTTCAAGATGTGTCTTTCATAGGATATGCATTTCTTTTTTTTTTTTTATCCTCACCTGAGGATATGTTTCCATTGACTTTTAGAGAATGTGGAAGAGAAAGGGAAAGACAGAGCAGCATCCAAGTGAAAGGGACACTTTGATTGGTTGCCTCCTGTATGAGCCCTGATCT
Organism: Vespertilio murinus; assembly: GCA_963924515.1. NCBI lineage: Eukaryota > Metazoa > Chordata > Mammalia > Chiroptera > Vespertilionidae > Vespertilio > Vespertilio murinus. The sequence goes on along the minus strand of OZ004707.1, from coordinate 130,130,191 downwards.
GAGCTCCCGCCAGGGAGAAGCCTGCATTCTAGGTACATGTCCTTGATCAGAATCAAACCCAGACCCTGCGGTCGGCAGGCTGAGGCATTATCCACTGAGTCAAACCAGCTAGGGCAGGATATGACATTTCTTAGCCCCCCCAGCAGTGGACCTTCGTTTTTTTCTCCAGAAGTGAGGTGGAAAAACCCTAGATCACCTTTTTGGATTCTTATACCCAAGTTACTAAGAATATTACCCGTGGCATACAGGAAGCTTAGCCAATGTGCAGCCAGAAAAGGTGTCTCCTCTATAGTTCACACCAATTCAGGGCTGGGCCCTGCCCAGATCTAAAGCCTCTGGCCCAAGCTTTAGGCCTGAGCAGGGCCCCTCCAGCTCCCTCTGATCACCGGCTCTGCCCCTGCCCAGGCCTGCCCAGGCCTAAAGCCTCTGGGGCAGGAGTGGACCCCCAGCTCCCTGCGATCCATCACTGGGGGTCTGCTCCTGCCCAGGTCTTACCTCACAATGACCTGGGTGCCAGGATGTTTCAGGAACAGAGGTGCTGGGCGCCTGTGTATTCAAATTAACCATCTTCTTTGGGTTAATTTGCATAGTCACTCTGTTTGGCTATGGGTGTAGCGAAGGTACGGTCAATTTACATATTTGTCTATTATTAGGTAAGATTTCAAAAGGTAGAATGAGCCGAAACCAGTTTGGCTCAGTGGATAGAGCGTCAGCCTGCAGACTGAAAGATCCCGGGTTCAATTCTGGTCAAGGACATGTACCTTGGTTGTGGGCACATCCCCAGTGGAGGGTGTGCAGGAGGCAGCTGATTGATGTTTCTCTCTCATTGATGTTTCTAACTCTCTATCTCTCTTCCTTCCTCTCTGTAAAAAATCAATAAAATATATATATATTTAAATTTTTTTAAAAAAGGTAGGATGAGCAGATGTTACCAACTTCCATTTGCTTACTGTAAGTCACAAATGTGCACTATAACCACCACCAATGCTTTGTGAAAATAATGCCATAAATGTTGAGGCATATGACTTAATATCTAAAAGATGTATACATCTTATAAAAACACACAATTAAATATATTTCTGAAAGACTAAGAATTTTTCTAATATGCACTTTTAGGATATTGAATCATTTTTAAAATGTATTTGCTAAGGCTCTCTCCTCAATTACATTCAAAAGTGGTTCATAATAACAATAATTAAAATTGAAAAAATAATGATGATCTGCGATAATAGGAAGTAATTATTGTGGTAATAATCTGTGGAAGATAACTTCAAGCAGATAATAGCAAAGACAAAATTATAAGGACTGAGTACTGGTGGTAACCAAGTGAACAATTTCCCTAGAAATAATGTTTATTTCATGGTTAATGAATAGTGTCAGTTGCAAATCAATTAAAAAACAAACAAATATATTAACTAAAATAAATAGGCAGAACACCTTTCAAAATAATTGGAAAAAAATCCCTCAGCATCACAAATATTGATCAATACTTGTAGAAAATTACCTCAGTCAGGTAAATAGTTAAGAAATATAAATGCTATGTTGAATTATAAATAATAATGCTGATTGACATAGTTTGCATCATGTCACAAATCTAATGTAATGTGTTCCAAGGACATTTTCCAAGTAAAAAGATGGCTAAATTGCTAATAGGGTGCCTAGCAGATTTTTTTCCTGCATCTTTTTTTTTAAACAACATGTGGCCCAGAGGGAACTGGAACACTTAACATTTGGGTCAAAGTGTTCCTTTTGATGATTCACTGTGGCACCAGACAGTAAAGTTTGATAGTTTTCAGGAAAATAAATAAAGACAGCAATTCAGGCTCTATTCTAACTATTTCTATAATCTTAAGTTTTGCTTTCACCTATAGGCATAGACATCTTGGGAATTCTTATCACAAAATGAAAAATTCAGAATCAGCAGAGCAATTCAAAGGCAAAGCTGTTCAACCTATCAAAGAGGCTAGGTGGAGAGGGTGATGGAAGGGTAGGGACACTGTCTGGTGTCATAAATCCCTTGTTATTAGAGCCCACAGAGTTCTTACATTAAAACAGTTCCTCTCTGACCCCAGCCTCAGGTCTAGTGAAATTAGTTGATTTCAGGAGAAATTAGTTGTCAATGCTGCCAGCCCCTTGAACGTGATAAATAAGAAATGAATACTGAAAAACACAGAGCAATATACTCAATTTAAGATGATTGGCTGTATTCATTTTATTATTGAGCATGAGAAGTTAATGGGTGGACTAAAAAAAAGTGTTAACCACAGATGTAGGAGGAGACACTTGAATAAAATGAAAATACAAGACTTTTTGATTTGGTAAATTATAATTAGCTAGCTCTACCTCATGTGTGTAAAATAAAAACCTCAACAAATTAATATAAAAATATTATCCAGGACATACATAAAACTCCCTTGGGATTTTTAAAATCAGTATTCTAGGTCATGGGAAACAAACTTACTGGGATAGACTCCACTTGACTTTCTAGTTTTCTATTCCTGAATTGGAAATGTCAGGGTTATGTGTGGAACCCTGTCAGCTTCTCCCTCTGACTACGGGAATAATATGAAGAACCCCGTTGATTCATGGAACGATCAATTAGAGAAAGCAACCCATGAGGGAGCAGCTTAGGCTCCTCCGATCTAGCCGGGGAAGAGTAGATGACCCAGGAATCAGCCTCTCCAGTTACAGGAGATAGCTTATTGTCAAAGATTCCAAGGATGATTTCAGATCCTATGGGTAACTTAAGTCTTTGCATAGAGAAAATATAACTTTCCCACTAGTCAGACAGTTCCCTTACTCCATCATTCGCGTTACTTGATACATGTAATCACAGCTATTGAGACATGGTTAGAACAGCCACATAATTCTGGATTGTCTGAAGCTGTACCAAATTAAAATTTTCAATCATGCTATTGATGTGTGTGTTCTAGATTTGGACTCAGGAGATGATATCCATTTGCCCATGACATCACTGTGCATTTAAAACAAAATCCCTACCCTAATTCAGTCAGGGCAAGAAAAAAAGAAGAAATTTTCACTCTGTTCTAAAAGAAAGGATTCAGGCTTTGAAGTATCAGAAATCAGAATAGTGAAAAGGGTGTCAGAAAATATGAATTGTTTTTAGACAAAGGATACTTGAAGATCATAAATTAAGCTAGACCAGCCGTGGACAAACTACGGCCCGCAGGCCAGATCGGGCCCATTCAGCTGTTCTATCTGTCCCACAGAGCCAAAAGAGTGGAGGTTTCTCTTGCTCTCCCCTCCGCTCCTTCACCAGCAGCCCAAGATGAGAGTTCCAGCATGGTCAGGTTGCTTTTGTTCTGACCCTCCGGTCCAGTTTAAGAACCCATTGTGGCCCTCGAGTCAAAAAGTTTGCCCACCCCTAACTAGACTCATCTGTAAAATTTCTAGAGTGAAACTCATATAGCTACCAATCTAAATTATTATAATGATCTCATTTAGCATCATCGGAGCAGTTAGAAAAGACCATAACATGACCATAGAATTGAAGGTAGACATTATATAGATACATCTGCTCTTGTCACTTCATTTTGCACGTGTGTGTGTGTGTGTGTGTGTGTGTGTGTGTTGTTTTCTCGGCATTCTTCCATTACATTGTGAGTTTCCTTAGGGTAGGAATATATATTTTTTTTTAATAAAATTTCTTAAGGTATTTTTAATGTTTTTATTTATTTTAGAGAGAGAGAGAAACATTGATAGGTTGCCTCCCTACATACCCTACTGGGAATCCAACATGCAACCTGGGACATGTGCCCTAACTGAGAATCAAAATGGAGACTTTTCATTTTATGGGAAAATGCTCCAACCAACTAAGCCACACTGAGCAGGGCAGGGATATATTTTAAAATATATTTTTGTTCTAGAACCTGACATAGAATAGGTATTTAATAAATGCATGCTTATTGCATCAATGAATCAATGCTATTCCCAAGATAAGAAAACTAAAACAGTGTATGCATGAGTTTTAGCCTTGATGAAGAAGATAAAATATTTTTTAAGTGGAATGCAATTCATTTCTCTAGCTTCTATGTTTAAAGCAATAGGGGTATAGACTTGGGATGGTTGCCTAGCAACTGCTTACCACTATTAAGGAAAGGTCTTGGAGACAGACTCAAAGAAAGGATCCTAAACCACTGCAGCACAGAATTCATTTACTACCTCGCATACAGTTAGTTCTTGATTATTTAACTCAGTTTCATGATATGGTTTATAACTACCTATGGACCACTTGACGTGCCTCCTAGTAACATAAACCAAAAAAACATTCCCCATTCACCATACTCAATCAAATCTTTGAATTTCTTTCTGCCACACTCAATGCTGAAGAAATAAAGTTAAGTCAGAGTTCTCAATGAAGGGGTGAACAGAAAGGCATGTGGAAAACAGGGAGCCAAAGAATCTGCTTGCCTGGAACCAGATCAAGGTGTGGAGAAGAGCCACATGGAGCAAGGGTGGCCACTCCTGATGATGCTGGGAGCTAATTGCACCCAATGTAACTAACTGCATTATTCACTGCTCAGCTTGAAACCTAAAGGTTATACGCTGTGCACCAACTCATGACCTTCAAACTGGACATATCTGACTAACATGTTTTCTTCATTCTATTCTCTACTGGTCCCAAGCTTTTTTAAGAGTTGATTTATCAACCATCACAATTTGGAATCTTTCACAAACAAAATGTGTAACTTTACCTTTCCTGAAAAACTGGAAGTTTTGGCAATACTCGGTGATGACAACTGGGGCTTCCTAATAGCTACTTCTTTTAAACAAAGAGGACAGTCTTGAATCTACCACAATTTCTGTCACTTACCAAATAGTCAACTGACTGTCATGTTAGGACTCTTCATGAATACAAACGTCCATGGTTGGACTGAGGCAGTGTGGCACAGGAGCTGGCTGCTTCTCATTCAAGAGAAATAGTATGCACAGAGTATGCTCACCTCTTTCCAATGTCAAGTTCTGTGGCATCATAATGGTAGCCTGAATTTGGCCAGGGTGGAAATATTGATACAATAGAAACCTGAAAATATTATCAGTCAGTCTCTCCACACAACCTCAGAGACCAGTGTTCAACATTTACCAGGGCAGCAATGGATTGAGGTGAAAGGAAGAGCAACTGAAATTCACAAACCCACTTCAGTTACATAGTTTCCTGACTTATAGAATAAAATCATGCCCCACTCCCTTCCCCGCAAAAAAGAAATAACACATACATATCTATCCTGAATCTACCATTCAGCCATATTGAATTATTTGCCATGTCTAAGATGGGACTCTTTGTCTCTATTTGTAAATATTGTTCCTTTCTGGATCTTTCCATCTTGTCCATCTGGTCAATGCCTGTCTGTCCTCTAAGATTCAGCTTAGGTATCCTACCATCTGCCACATTACCTCTTTAACTGCCCTCAAGGCATACGCTATGCTCCATCTGTGTGCTTCTGAAAGGAAGCACATTCCTCTAGTAGTTTTCCAGTGTTGGGCAAAGGCCTGTGTGATTGTCTTTTTCTCCTACTGGATGTTGTACTACTTGAGAATACAGTTTTACTTTAAAATATCCTTCCAGAGTGATACATTGCCTGTACTTAATAGATATTCAATATAAGTTTCTTTATTTTCATAAATATTTAGAATCCAGGAACATGAGTTCTTTGTATTTTGATTTTTAATATATTTTATTGATTTCTTACAGAGAGGAAGAGAAACAGATAGAGAGCCAGAAACATCGATGAGAGAGAATCATCGATCAGCTGCTGCCTACACACCCCCCCACTGGGGATGTGCCTGCAACCAAGGTACATGCCCTTGACTGGAATAGAACCCGGGACCTTTCAGTCCGCAGACGGACACTCTATCCACTAAGACAAACTGGTTTCGGCAGTTCTTTGTATTTTGAGGTGTTTCATGTCCACTTTTTATAGTCATGAGTACTTTCTGTCTCTTGAAAAGAAAGTGCTTTGTTTGCAGGCCTGAAACATCAGAGGTAAAGTACGGTGAGGAGAAAGAAGAGCACAAAGAGAAACAGTGTGGCTCACCCCGAGCCAAGGCTGAATTAAGACTCTAGATATCTAGTTTCATTATTTAATACCTTAAATCTCTACTTACAATGTGAGTCCAATACTACCTTTCCTGGACTTCCTCAGAGGCACCTCCTGTCATCATGTTGTCATTCAGATTTATTGATAGCATTTCATGTACCAACTACCCTTTTCCCTCTATATCAGATGCAGATGTTCAAGCTGGCATCTTCCTCAGCTGCAACCAATGTGCATAATGCCACCGTTCCTTGATTGGCCTCAAAACATTTTCCTGTCTACAAACAGGAAAACAGCTTAAGGTTTCTGGTGGCACATTTCAAGCGATGCTGCTTAAGTCACGTACAGTATTGTGATTCTTTCATATTGATCTTCATAAGTAGATTTTTCTGATGTTGCAAGCTGAGAAAAAAATTTATTTAATTAAAAGGAAATTAAAATCATGATGGCACAATGTAGTACCAGACATTTTATTTCACTATGAGTATCAAATGAATATTTTGAAGTAAAACTTAGATGTGTTGGCCATGAGAAGCTATAACCCCTGCTAAAGTTTTTTACTGTGATAATTGTTGCATTTCTATTTATTTTCTTTAACTTCTTTTAAGTAGAAAAACAATTTATTAAGAGTACTTATATATGATTTTTATGATCTATAAGGAAATTATCATGTAAAGAACAATGTTTCTGGAGTAATTCTCATGTGAATTCTCAAATTCTAAATTAGCACAAGTTGCCCCCAAATAAATTTAATATGGTAAATGTCTCTTATCCAAAGTCTTTATCCACTTCTCCGTTGAATTTGGCTCTGCTTTTACTAGTTTTGCCTTCTCAATTTCTGAAATTATCAAACCATGACCACCTAAAAACTTTAGTTGTAGTTGAATTCTAAAAGCGAGGTGACTTTAGAGGGCCTTTCTCACAAAAATCATGATAGACAACACATAAATGATTTTTTAAATTTCTTTGATTTCCAGAGCTGTATTTACTTTGTTTTCTTATTATAAGTTGTTATTTTTTTTTATAAAGATGAAAAAACGTGATATTTGGAACATCAAATATACTGGATTTTAGGTTTTTACTCTCCACTTAAAGATATTTTAAAGAGTTATTTTAGCAGTTTCTGGACCAGAGGATTGCCAAGATACATCCGGAAGGTAGCATGAGGTAAGTGCTTTGCAAAGTGACAGTTATAAGTGAGAAAGGCATAAGGAGATGCATCACTTGGTCATCATATTGATCTGAATTCTTGGAGGACAGAGATCACACTTTTGAAGGAGAAAGGCAGTACATCTCTGTAAATGGACAGTACTTGAGTCCCTAAAATGCTCCTTGAAATAAATGGGGCACAAAAGAGGTTTCTTTACCCTGATACTCTCTCACATTAATTCTCGACAGATTTCTGAATTCTTGAGATTTCCAGACTATCCCCTCACAACAGAGTATCTTTAAGGGGCTAGGGCAGTGGGGTTATCTTGGATGTAGCATCAGTGGATTCAGGTTTGAAAATAAGCCTCACCTCTTGCTTTAAGAAAATAACCCAAAGCAAGCAAGTCACCCTGAGTATTAATTGTCTTTTTTGTAAAATAATTTGTTGAAGAAAATCTTCACAGGTCTCAAAAATCACCTGATGTAGAATAGTGCCATGCAGCCTCAAACCAAAGGCCATTCCATTTTCTCCATAAAGCTGTTTCTGTTTTGGCGGCTAATGGAAAATATTCCAGAAAAACATCTAGTAATTTCTGAAAATTCTGATGCCAGATATTGCATTATGTTGATGTATTATAAGGCACTAAAGGTGTAGTTTAGGTTTCAGTAAAATTTATAATTGGTTTATTGCCAGAAGTTGGCAAGCGTACATATAAATACACAAAATCTTTAATTTCACTTTTGCTACTTAAGATTTTCATTTTAAGTAGATAGTCTTTGCCATCTCACTCAACTCCTCTGAACTTCATTTTTTTTCTTTCTACAAAATAGAGAGAATAATTTCAAATCTGATTATATTAGAGGGTTATGAAAAAGTAAATTAAATATGTAAAAATTAGCTATTATATAACCTAAGAATGGACTGTATATATGAGTAGAAGTCAAGAATCTCTCATAAACAGTGAATTGATTTAGAGTCAATGGTTGATAGAGGGACTGATTATCAGGTGAGATTCAATCATTTGTCCAACCTACACTAGTGCATTTCAAATATTGTACAAAGGTGTAGATCACTGACATACATAAAAAAACATCTTTTAATTTCCAGATATGCATAGTCCAGAAAGGGTTGTAGACTCAATTCATCATGGCCCACAGGTATATATATATATTTTACTAGAATAGTTTGTTTAAAGTTCAAATTAGAAGACCTTTTGCTATAATCTCTAGACAACCACATACTTAGTCTTTCCTTTTCTTCTTACTTTAATACCCTTTAATCAAACATGGTACCTGTACTTGTCTCCCAAAGACCATGCATTATAGGTACTCCTTCCTCATCCAAATGAATACTGCATTACATATGCCTAATTGATGTTGCAATTTGATATTAAGGCTACTTTTAAGAATTTTTATTACCGTACAAGCTGTTGGAATAACATCAGATCAGCTATTCATATTTACATATATATCATACAAGCTTTTTTCATTTTTTTCTATATACCATGCATACCTCTAAATATTTATTGGATTTGCTCTATTTCATTATAATTTTGCCCAAATGCAGCCCTGCCATATAGAGTACGCTACTCTTGCATCCCTCTGAGGCCTGTACTACTCTCAAACTCAACAAAGTAATTGAGAGCTTCACCACTAGTCTATTCCAGTCTTCACGAACTTTTTCTGAATTCCTGTAGCATTTCTAATGCCTATGCCATGAACTTGGGACGGTTAATCACATATGAAAGCACTTCTTTAGCTACTCCATACCTTTCCAAACCCCACTGTTTATTTTTTAAATTATATTTATATTTATTTCAGAGAGGAAGGGTGAGGGAGAGAGAGATAGAAACATCAATGATGAGAGAAAATCATTGATTGGCTGTCTCCTGCGTGTCCCCTCCTGGGGACTGAACCCACAACCCTGGCATGTGCCTTGACCAGAACTGAACTCCAATCTAGTCATGATAACATGACAATTAGAGATAACAACAGCAATAATAGTTGACTGAAAAGGTCCAATATTAGAATAATTAGTTAATCAATAAGAAAAAATTAAAATGAAGTGTGTGTTTTTTTGGGTTTTGTTTTGTGTTGTTGTTTTGTTTTGTTTGGTTTTGTTTTGTTTTGTTTTAAGAAATACAGTGCAGTGGCTAAAATAACCAAAATTTCTGTTGCAAAAAAAACCCAAGACAGATTTGATATTTGGTCATCTAGCAATGTCCATAAGAATCTTTTTACTCCTTTCATCAGTGCTCTCAAAATTTAACCTGCTATTTGTATATATTTCAGGATGAGACCAAAGATGGCACTAATAGGCTAACTACTAGTTTTAGAGGAGTTTCATTCAACTCCTTTGTACATCTTGACTTTAGCAAGTTTACCATGCATTAATTGGTAAACTTGGAAAAATTAACCTAAGAAGCACACAAGGAAGAAAAATTAAAATGGTAGTAAGCACTATATCAAAAAGCTGGTGATTCTATTAAGCTTCTAAATTGGGCATTTACTTACTTCTGTGTGCCAGTAAAATTATCTGAGAAACTAATAATTGAATTGAAGTAGGAGGCAAAAATATGTTAAATGGTGTGGAAGATGAAACAGGAAGGAAACATTCAGGCAACAGAGAAGTATATAGTCTCAATCAAAGATAAGTAAAGCTAGAGTACTGAGAGCAAAGGAAAGAATGGGGAAAAAATGAAATTGTAAAGGTAAGTAAGGTTAGGTCTTGAGGCCCTTCTTTGTGGGCCCTGTCAAATATTTTGGTTCTACGAATAACGGAAATTTTGAAGTAAAAAGTCTATGTCTAAGTTTACATTTCATAGAGCATTGTGGCTTCAGTGTGAAGAAGGGATTTAATCGTGCAGCATTGGGTTTGGAGAGAAAAGTTGGAGGCTATTGCAGTAGGAAGGAGACAATATTATGTGGACTGGGGCATAGACAGTGGAGATGGAAGAAAGAATCTCTTGAGAAATATTGAGGATGCAAAATTTATTCATAGTGCTGAACTTTCTGTTGGAGGTAAAAAGAAAGAAGAAAGTGGATGCTGATGCTGGAAACACTAGAAGAGATCCCATTTGGGGAGATAGTAATGAGTCCACAGATGTTGATGTGTGGGTGCCTCTAAAACATTCAACTAGGGCCCTGACCTTGATTTGGCTCAGTGGGTGGAGCATCAGTCTGTGAACTGAAGGGTCCTGGGTTTGGTTCCTGTCAAGGGCATGTACCTTGGTTGCAGGCACATCCCCAGTAGGAGGTGTGCAGGAGGCAGCTGATCGATGTTTCTCTCTCATCGATGTTTCTAACTCTCTATCCCTCTCCCTTCCTCTGTAAAAAAAAAGCAATAAAATATATTTAAAAACCAAACAAACAAAAACTCCAACTAGAGATATTGGAAACCGAGTTGGCAATACATTTCTGGAGTCCAGAAATCACAGAACTATAATTATAAACATGAGAGTGATTTGCATATGACTGGATGTAGAATTGTTGAACAGCATTCAGATCTATTTTAATTTGGCAATTACTTAGCTGCATCATGAGAATTTTCTCCACAGCGCATGGCTGGTCAAGTGCATTCACAGAGACAGCAAGTGGTTGGCCATATTTATAGTTGGGTTTTGCTGGAAGGCTGTGACAAAGCATAAAGAGAAGCCAGGGAATGGAGAGTGTTATTGAGAGTACTGAAATTTGGGCTGCAGGCTCTAATGAAATTGGAGATATTTGGACTTGAAATGCCAATGAAGTCAAAAGCTGCTGGAATGGGAGAAGTCTGCGATCAGGGTGGAGTGTGCTTTAATTCTGGATGAAGATGAAACAGTTACAGTGACAGCATGATGCACATCAGAAGAAAAGTGGTGGGGGAGTGGAAAAGAATCCCTTTGGCTATGAGGTCAAGGAGCTGAAGAGCCGCTTGTTGAATATTTCATGACCACAAAGCAGTGATGAAGAGGAGGAGTGAAGAGTTATGGAAATAAAATCATGAATGCCCACTATTTCCTTTCTTAAGAATCTCATTGAGCCGTGGCCCATAATGTCCAGTGGTTAGAACATGGGCTCCATACTCTGAAGGACTGCAGGGTTTAGTTCCTCATCGAGGGTACATACATGGGTTCAGGTTCAATCCTGGCTCCAGTCAGGCCACATGAGAGAGACAACAAATTGATGTCTCTCTTACATCAATGCTTCTCTCGCTCTCTCCACTTCCCTCTCTCACTTCTGCTATCTCTAATAACCAATGGGTGAGAAATAACTTTGAGTGAAAATTAACAACAACAAGAAAAAGAATGTCACTGAAACAAGAGCATATACTGTTCCAGGAGCTTTATAAATTATCATAATAAATACTTTGGAGTCTCTCAGTTTTTGCATTTCAATGCCAAATATTTGTACATCAGAGTCTAGTGCTTTTATATATTTCATATTCCAGCTGATGTTACACTCATACATCTCACTATCATAAAAATAAAATATAGTCCAGAAAATATCTATTCTGATCATTAGGAAGCAGTGAAGACACAAGATATTTCCTAGTAGGCTCTTGGACAGAGAAAGGAAATGTAATTAAGATGCTAAATAATTCAATGATGTACGTTCTCCAGAGTATATCAACTTCCACTGCTGTTGCTATTTCAAGGTCCTATTTTCCAGCCAGCGATTTTTTTTTGAGTTGAGATATTCACTTGAAACCTCACTGATTCTCAGAGATCCAGCTCTAAAATGGAAAGTAGGGCTTGAAAGAACTAGAGCTGCTCTGTCAAACTGCTTTCAAGAATTACGGAGGGCAAATCAAGGGAAGTGCTTAAGAATAGGTTTTGTTTTTTTGGACAAGACACTGGTTACACAGAAACTTCAATGCTGAATTTTCAGGTCCCAGCTTAAAATACTGGTCACCTGCACCAGATGATCTAAGTGAGAACCTCTAATAAAAAGCATGACATCATAAAATGAACTGTTGGTGACATCTTAAAATAATGTAACTAGAAAATAAGTGGGAAGCAAAAATTTTTGCACTCAATACACTAATTTGAAGAATTCTATTGATTAATGTTCACGCCACCTTTAGTATTATTTTAATGAATTTATCTGGGGAGATTCTATCGTTTTTACCTCATACTATGTACACACTTTTTACCTTTGCCCCGGGCTTTAAAACATAATCAGTCCCAAATTGTTTGCATCCTTAGCTTTGTCTCTTTGGGTCTCCTGGCTATATCGTCTATCTCCGTGCAGTCTTTACCTCATGATACTCTACAAAATGCCACCTCAATTTTGCAAATGTTTTTCTTTCCCGAGTGAAGTAAAATACAATGATTGATCTCCTCCCACCATTGATTTCCAAGCTGCAGCGGGCAGAATAATGTTTCCCCAAAGGTATCTATGTAATTATCCCAGGAACCTATAAATTTCTTATGTTATATGGCAAAGGGGAATTAGGGCTGCAAATGGAATTACATTGCTTATCAGCTGACCTTAAAATAGGTCATTCTGAGCTGTCCCAGTGTAATTGCAAGAGTCTTTAAAAGTGAAAGAAGGAGACAGGAAAGGAGTCAGAATCAGGTTATTTGATGGTGCTGTGCTACACTGCTTGCTTTTGAAACGCAAGTACCCTTTAGAAGCTAAAAAAGAAGAAGAAATAAAAGACAAGAAACAGATTCTCTCCTGGACTCCCTGGAGGGAACACCCTGCCAACATCGTGAGTTGAGACCTGCAAAACTCACTTTAAACTTCTGACCTCAGGCCCTGTAACATAAAATTGTGTTGTTTCAAGCCACTAGGCCCATCAAAATTTGTTACAGGGTAACACGTAACTAATACACAAGCTTTTACTCTTGTGTCTTTCAGAGATTTTCTGCTCTAAATTCTTATCTTCCTCCACAACTTCCCCAGATTCTCTGTTCATATCAGTGACTAGCAATGTTATCAAACCCGCTGGGTTGGTTTACTGCACTTTAGTTAGGGTTTTCCGTTACTCAGAGAAAATATCACAATATTGAAGAAACGAAGAGTGTCTTAATAAAAGTCACATAGGAAAACCCAGCATTAGGTATGATGGAGGCTGAAGGTAACACTGCAGAGAAGGGTCACTTTCCTTCCTGGATGTCTGTTGATGTAATTCACCAGGCTATTTCATCTTCAGGGCTGTTTTACCACTCCTCCTGAATTCTCTTCTCTCATTGTTTACTGGATCCAGAGCCAAACCTATTGGAATGTACTCGATGTGTGCCCCTAAGACTGTGTCTCAGATACATCTTAATGTCCCTATGGTTGTCGCTTATTCAAACAGCTGGTGAAGTAGCTCTTCTTCCAAGTTATTCCACACCTAATTGGAAGAGACATGCGGATCATCTAATTTATCTAAATAAATAACAATTTCCAAATGCATTAACTTCTAATAAATTCTAATAACAATCATGTGAATTGGCCTAAAACCTTCCTAATTAGTATTAAGTGCTAAAAATATGAAGTAAAGTCCATAAATGAGGAAATATGAATTGTAAGATACATATAAAGCACGACGTTTTAAATTTATATCATTTGACCTGATATGATTTCTAGTAGTTGTCAAGTATTGAGCTATTTTTCTTAAGATAATGTCAAGGTTATGGGTAGCCTATCAATATTTGGATGCTTAAAGATGCTTTCAGGGTGAGAAAATAGCTTGTCCAAAAAAAAAAAAAGTAGAAAACTAAGAGCCCAAGGTGTTAATTTCTATGTTAATGAGCTAACAATTGATTGGGTTATTTATGAAACTGATGCATATTTGCCCATACCTATGATTTTTATTCTAGGCTGTAGCATCTATAGGCAGAACTCCTATATTATGGAACAGGAATAAAAATGTGGTAGATGCATCTTTTTAAAAAATTAGCAGTGGTAATGATCTTAGTTATCAATTTGTTCATCTCTGAACCCACAAGTCCTAAATTCTCAGGCAGAATGTTTTAACTAGAAAATAGAATATAATGAATACATTATCTTGAAGGGCTATCATGAAAACCACTACCCTGGTTGTATACATCAGAGAATAATTTCAAAACCTATTTAAAAGAATTAATGTATTGATGATTCAGTTAGAAAACAGATAGTCTTCTTCTTCTTCTTTTTTTTAACAATTTTTAAAGTATATTTTTATTTGATTTCAGAGAGGAAGGAAGAGGGAAAGAGAAATAGAAACATTCATGATGAGAGAGAATCATGGATCAGCTGCCTCCTGCAAGTTCCCCACTGAAGATCCAGCCCACAACCCAGGCATGTGCCCTTGACCAGAATCAAACCTGGGACCTTTCAGTTTGCAGGCCGATGCTCTATCCACTGAGCCAAGCTGGCTAGGGCAGAAAACAGATATTCTTAGAATGTCCTTTCTGTGGAAAAGAAATGCCATGCTATAGTTTACAGGAAACATGAGCAATGGAGAGATTAACACCAAAATAATAGTAATAAATAAATTAATTCCTGCCACCAAGGATTGAATATATGCCTTAGATTGATACTGAATAAAAAATCTTTTTGTAAAAACTTTCTTCCCAGAGAAACACAATACCACACTATTTAAGGGACATTTTCTTCTGAGATGGTAGCCTTTGATAAAAAATCTAACATGTGTGCAACTCAGCAAAAACTCAGATAAGTGAAAAACAACAAAGCCCAGGAAAAATATTCTGAATCTTTTTTCTTACCTTTATTTCTTGAAAGTTCAAACAAATAAGCTCAGCTTTCTTCTATTTGTGTAAAATAGCTATTCACTTATAACAGTTGGAGGTTGAAAAGTATTGAAAACTACTTGTTTTAATTACTTCAAGTAAACATTATACTTAAGAAAGGGAGAAAGAGGGGGGAAAGAGAGAGAGAGAGAGAGAGAGAGAAGTGGATTTTTGCAGTTTGATGATTAAAATAAAAATGCCAAAAAGTCAGGCCTTTTTGCCTATATATAGATATCCCCATTGTGCCATTAAACTTTTCAACAGAAATATTTGATGCCAATGACCTCATCTGATCTGCCACAGAAAATAATATCCTTTTTAGTTTCTTCATAAAGTAGAGCTCATGGAAGGCTCACAATTTTGCCATTCTGAGTCATCAAACAATCTACATCACTTGAGATAAAGATTTATTGTAAAGAGGCATATGATCTCTCTTTACACACTGCTATTTTAGTAGTCAAGAACCCTTTATTTTTTCATAGTTCTGTTTCATAATGAAGATATTAGAAGCTTCATGCATACCACACAACATAAGCAAAGTTTCATTATTATCCTAAGTTTCCCATGAAATTTAAATTATCATAGAAATAAAAGCATAGGTACTCACCTTAAGGATACATGCCACTTCTTACATTTTCATTGATAGAATTGAATTGTCCTCTAATCCTTTGAAGTTTAAATATCTTCAATAGCTAGAATATTAATTTCATCTCTGAGGACTCAAACCTTCAAGAAAAAAGACTACTAATGCCAAATATAGTATATTACCCTTGGGGTTATAAAACAAATTCCTTTATGGGTTACATAATCAACCATAAATTTGGGAAGATTTTCCCTTTTTTATACTGCCATGTATTTCCATAGTTTCCAAACCAAAGATAGATTTAAGAAAATACTGGTATATGAAAAACAAGAGTAATTTGGATCCAAAATCTCATCACTAAGTCATGGAATAAAAAAGGTCCTACTTGAACAACCGAAGGACTGGTATGCATGAATACAACCAATAAACACAGAACTCTGGGGAGGGAGGGCATGAATGGGGGGGGGGCAATGGTAAGATATGTACACATATAATACCTTAATAAAAAAAATTGGAAAAAAATAAATAAAAAATAAAAAGGTCCTATTTTTATTCAATTATACTCCAACAAGAAATCTATTTATAGTAAAAAAAAAAATGACCTGGAATAAGATCTCTAAACATTTCATGAGCTCTAGCCAGTTAAACATCATCCCATGCATCTAAAGGTCAAGAGGTCACCAGTTCCTTCAGGGCACTTGCCCAGGTTGCAGGCTCCATCCCCAGCAATGGACTTGCAGAAGGCAACCAATCAATGTGATGTTTCTCTCTCTCTCCCCCTCCTTTCCTCTCACTCTCTCTAAAATCAATAATTACATATTATTAAAAATATTTCATGAAAGCTTTATGTTATTATATTAGAAACTATTAACATATTAGAACATTAGCTATTATTTTTATTGTTTTGTCAATTAATTATAACACAAAAATCAGTGTTTAATAAAAGATTAAGTTGTTGAATTTTTTAACAAAACCAATTTGGAAATATTTAAATTACTTTAAAATTTTATTTAAATTTTATTAAAGTTATTAATTTTTAAATAATTAAGGAACCCAGAACATCAGCTTCACAAAGGAAACGGTTTTTGTTTACTGATGCAGCCAAAGCACATAGAAAAATGCTTGTAAAAGAGGAAACAATCAGAACATATTTTATCATATTCTAAACTAAAGTTACTACACACTTTTAAAAAATTGCAAATAATAGACATTCATCTTTCTCTTTGAGCTCATGTACCAATATCTATTCATTCTATTCAAATTTAAGTAAATAAAATGTATTTTAGTTACTGAAAATTTGATAAACATCTTGAAATAATTATTTTTTAATTTTTTCTAACTTATTCTTCTTGATGTGATATAGTAGAGATTCAAAATATAATATTGCAGTGTGCATTTAATAATAAATTCAAATTGCTGATCAATTCTATTTTAAATTTAAGCTACATGTCTTCAAGAATAATAGATTTATAATTTTTCAGCAGTTCACATCAAGAGTTTTCTAAAGTTGAAATATAAAGGTCTTTAGATTCTACTTTTAAGGGTGCTTCCATTTACAATAACAACATACATTACCTTTTTATTTAGCATACTGAATATAAGTTTAGGTTTATACCTGCTTCCCCTCCTCCCCTCCCCATCATCAGAGAAATGAGAGCCTTGATTCTTTAGTGAATATGACTTTTGCAAATAAAATGAAACCCACTTGATCATGAAATTTAATTTAAGGAATCAGTTTTTGGTTTTTTTACATGTTGTTCTATTTCAGAATGAAGATATTAGAACTTGTGAATGAACTCTGAAAGTTAAAGAGATTCTTTGAATAATGCATGCATAAAAATTATACCATTTTTTTCATTGATATTTAATACAGAAATTCTATATTGTACTATGTAGCCCAAAGTTTATTCATATTGGTAATTATAACATAATACCACTGCCACAGCAGAGTTCTAGGTAAAAGAGAGTCGATATATATTTTATTACTAATTTGGTATGTGAAGAGTGAAGCCCCATAATTACTCCAATTTTATTGCAGAATATTTCATTCCTCTGTAACAAAAATTTTTCAGTATTTTTCTAGGGTTTTTTTTTAGTGTATATGTGTGAATATATTGAAATAAAATGCTAAAGAAGTATATTTTATGTAGGTTTATTTAGTCACAAAGGTAAAATTCCACTTCTCTGGTATGTGATTTTTTTTTTTTTTTGTAGTTTATGATAGTTATCCATATCTGCTGTCAGACGATATCTCAGGACAACTGCAACTGATTTTACTTTCTAAACTATCCTACTATTTTATAACCTCAAATTTTCCAGTTTTTTGTTTCTGAATAATAGGTATCTTTGGTAATTATGTTGAAGATAACTATTATCTTAATTCATTTTCTCCCCTTTGGTCCTCAAATGATAAGAATTGAATTAGTCACTCTCAACAGTTCATGGCTTTCTTTTTAAATTTCATTTTATTTTATTTTATACTAGAGACCTGATTTATTTATGCAATTTGTGCAAGAATAGGCCTTCCTTTCCCCCACTGCTGGCACTGTCCCTCTGGCACTGGGGACCAGGCTTCTTCCGGAAGGTCATCCAACATTTCTCTTGGATATTTAAAATTTATTATCATATAATTCATGGTGTGACTTTGTACTTAGCCATTTCTTTGAGATTTTTCATTTCTGGATTCTATCTATATTTGTTTTTTTTCATTTTTTAAAAATTTTATTAAGGTATTATATGTGTACATAGCTTACCATTGCCGCCCCCCCTCCCCCCGCATCCACCTCCCATACATGCCCTCCCTTCCCAGAGCTCTGTGTTCATTGGTTGTACTTATATGCATGCATACCAGTCCTTCGGTTGTTCTCTTATCTCCTCCCAGGTCTCCTTCCCCTCCCTGCTGTCATTTGACAGTCTGCTTGTTTTATGGTGACTATCTCAGGACCACACGAATAGAATCCGCTGCTCCTCTGGTTCACACCCCCCCCCCCTTGCCCTGGGTCCCACAGCTTCCCCGGAGCACACAGCTCTCCCAGGGCACATGTCCCCTAGGGGCGCACGGCCCCCTGGGACACACGGCTCACCCGGGGCACATGGCCCCTCTGGGAGCTGGGGTCAAGAATGGGAGGCACCACGCCAGCTCCTCGCTAGCATGGCGGGTGGGCTGGGATGGATATGGGTGAGAAGACTGCGCTCCAAGGAGTCTTGTTCCGGGTGGGAGCCAAAGAAGCCCACTCCCTGGGCCCGGGGCGGAGCAAGCTCCACTCCCGGTGGGCTTCCCTCACTCACGCAGCGGAGGCACAGTGGCTCCTGTGGCTCCATTTCCACAGTATTTTTTGAGATGGCTACGGGCGGGGAGACCGCTCTCAAAGGTGTCTCATTCTGGGCAGGAGCGGAAGGGGCAGCTGAGGTCCAGCATCGGCACCCTCGCTCCCAAGGTGGGCCGGCTGGGAAGGCCCACTCCCTGGGCCAGGGGCAGAGCAAGCTCTGCTCTCGGTGGGCTTCCCTCACTCACGTTGGCAGCAGTGGCGGTGGCGGCAGCTCCGGCGGGTCTGGTTCCACGGTAGTTTTAAACTCCATGTGGTGGCAGTGGTGCCTTGCTTTGTCTCTAGTTGTAGCCATCCCATTCCGCCAGATTTCCTGTGGGTCTGATGTGATCCCTTTCGATTTTAGCTGTTGTTTTTTTCCAAATTGTTGATGAGGTGGCAGCTTAGGAGACTACCTAGTCCACCATCTTGTTTCGGTCCCTCTATCTATATTTAAATTTCCTCTACTTTTCTTGACCTGTTACCTGATGATTATGTGCTGATTAATATTTTAAATGAACCATGTTTTTATTGGTTAAATTTCTTTTATTTGATTTGATTTTCTATTTGATCTCTTTTTGACTGTTTGTTTGTCTGGATTTGCTTTTCTATCACTGTGCTAGTGTTTTACTATTTTCTTGAAGTTAATGCTCATCTCAGTTTTTTCCTTTTTACTCTTTCTTACTCTGTGATAAATGTACTTAAAGCTATAAATCTTTTTTTTAAATATATTTTATTGATTTTTTTACAGAGAGGAAGAGAGAGGGATAGAGAGTTAGAAACATCCATGAGAGAGAGAATCATCGATTAGCTGCCTCTTGTATACCCCCTACTGGAGATGTGCCCGCAACCAAGGTACATGCCCTTGACCAGAATCGAACTTGGGACCTTTCAGTCCACAGGCTGAAGCTCTATCCACTGAGCCAAACCGGTTTCAGCTAAAGCTATAAATCTTTAAGCAGAAATTTTCTGTGTCCCACAGGTTTTGACATGCTGTTTTTCTCTGCTATGCAGTTTTAAGTATTTTCTAATTTATCTTATGAAATTCTCATTCATAAGACAAGAATATTTAATAGTATATTATTAGTCCCCATATGTATATATTATATTTTAAGCTATTCTCGTTATTTTGTTGTATTATGATTAAAGAACATCTGTCACTCCTTTTAGTTCTCTTATATTTCTTTACACCTGCCATTAACTATATGATCTTCTGATTTGAAAGTTTAAAAATGCTAATTTATTTACTGGCATTTAGTCTTAATTTTCTACTACTACTCAGGTTTAAACATATTTTTTTTCCTATAAATTCCTTCAGCTTAATAATAACCTTATCTTCCTCCAGAACAGAGAGATGCCTTAACACATTAACATTTGTCCCTAGTCTCCTTGTACCCTCCAACACCCCACATGCTCGTCATATTGCTGTCATCTTTAAATGTAGTCCTCGTATGTTTCATATATAAAATTATGTAGGTAGGTAGATAAGTAGATAGATAATCAATATATTGATAGATGTAATGTATTTAGTTCTTATATTTTTGGACAAAAGTAAAGTTTTCCTTTACTCAATGTTACCTTCAATGTCATAGGCAATAACCCTAAATTAATTTTCTGGTATTTGTTTGTTTAAGTATTTTCTCCAAGGATGCTGTGAAAGGGAGTTTTTGGATTAGGAATTCTTTGATAATTTACATATAAAAATATTAGTGATTTCACTCTCACATTTAAATAATACAGTAACTGGATATTTAATGTTGCTTCCAAGTTTCTTTCCTTCAAAACATAAATCCATTATTTTTTTGCATTGATACATGCTGATGAAATATCCAAAGTCATTGCTATTATTTTTCATCTATAGTTCATCTGCTCTTCTCTAGAAGATTATAGTATTTTTTTCCTCTTTTTTTTTTTTGTCGGGGAGGGGGAAGTGGAGAGGGGTTCTCTATAGCATTTCAGTCTTAAATTTTAATTTATTGAATTTTCTGAGACATCCTAGTCATTGTTTATACAAATATTTCTGTCTCTCAATATTTTTCTCCCAAATGTTAAAAATTATACTTTTATTTTTGAGATCTATTTTAAAAAAATATTTTCCATTTCCTTATGATTTTAAAGCATGTAGGAAAATTACCAAACCTAACCTTCCAGAATATTACTTTCTTGGTGCCATTCATTTTTTAAAATGTTTTTATTGATTTTTAGAGAGAAAGAGAAAGAGAGATAAAAACATCAATAAGAGAGAAACATCATCAATTGGCTGCCTCCTGAATGCCCTCTACTGGGGATTGAGCCCTCAAGCCAGGTATGTCTCCTGACCTGAAATCAAATGGTGACCTCCTGGTTCATGGGTCAATGCTCAACCACTAAGCCACACCGACTGGGCTAGGAAAACATCTAGGGGCTGGTGGGTAGGATTATATTACTTTTCATTTTTTTGCCACTCCAGCAAAACTTGACTTCTACACTTGATCTTTGCCTTTAATTGTAGGCCAGTGTCAATTGGCACTGCTGGTTTCTGCCTCTCAGTTCCACAGAGGAAGGCAAGAATCTTCCTAAAGGAGGAAATGTAATACCTAGTAAAAGCTTTCTTCTCAGCAAACCTATCTTCCATGGCCTACTTGGTTATCGATTTCTCCTCACACCACAGCCCAAACAACTTGTGTCCCTATAGGAGTTTCAATTAGTCTATCACAAGTACAGCACAATAATTCTTCTCTTTCTTCTGTGGCACCTCAGGCGTTGGGTGTGGGAAAAGAAGTTAACAAACTGTGTTTTTTTTTTTATTATCTCCTTAGAAGCTAAAGCTAAAATGAACTTCTCTGAGTCCCCTTTTCTCTTAACTCACTTTTTATCAATTGTCTTTAGAGTGAGTAGAAGAGATTTACAGTGTACTATATTTTTAACCAGTTCCGATTTCTTTAAAATTGTCATAGCATCGGCTGAGCTCAGGCATGTATTTAAGAATTGAGCATTATTACATATATCACTTAATAATTACATAATATTTTTTAAAAGTTAGTGAATATCCTGAAGTGATGATATTAAAGGTCGGAGATAGGATGATGCTCAGACATAGAGTAATTTTCCATGGTAGATTTTGCACACCCTATAAAATAAAACCCTAATAGGCAAATCAACCAAACAGCAGAATGACTGGTTGCAAGTGACATGCACTGACCATCAGGGGGAAGACACCTAATGCAGAAGTTGCCCCCTGGTGGTCAGTTAGGGCACATGCCCAGGTTGCAGGCTTGGTCTCCAGTGTGGGGTGTGGTGTTTAGGAGGCAGCCTATCAATGATTATCTCTTATCATTGATCTTTTTATCTTTTTTCCCTCTCCCTTCTCTGAAAAAAAGTTAGCGGTATTCACCATAAGGTATTTGCAGAAACATTATGCCATTTTCATTGATATAACATCACTTCAGAATTATATGATTCCTAATGGTACATGCATGGTACTTAAATTCTCTTTTTTTTTAATCTTTTATTTTAAGATTAGAATTTACTTTTATTTTGTATTTTATGAAGGTCTCCCCAAAACCTTTGCAGTGTCTAGAATCCTGAAGTTCTTTTTCTTTTAATTGAATAACTGCCTGGAGTCCATCTTCTCTAGGTATATTATTGAAAGCATATACTAATTATGGAAAATGCTGTCATTTTCCCTAATTAGTGCTGCCCCCTTGGTTTATTGTGATAAAGTGGTACAGTTAATCTGTTATCCCTGGTAACACTTCAAAAGCCTGCCTCTTTCCCAAGGATCGCTGAATTTCACCTTTACCCAGAGTGAGCAGTTCCAACCTTTAAACCTCTAACTTGGTATCTTTTAAGGACGGGCTACTATACACGCTCTCCTATTAAGTTGCTCAGTTACTATTATAACCTCTCTGGGTAAATATTCTCAATCTCATGTGTTTGTCCTGACAATCTCTTATCTATCAACTAGAAGCCTGGTGCATGAAATTCATACACAGGGTTGGGGGAGAGGGGGTAGAAGGGAGGTTGTCCCTCAGCCCAGCCTGTAGCCATTCCAATCTGGGACCCCTCGAGGGATGTCTGACTGCCTGTTTAGATAGGATCGAGCCTAAATGAGCAGTTGGATATCCCTCTCACAATCCAGAAGTGCTGGCTCCCAACTGCCTTCCTTCCTGATTGTCCCTAACTTCTTGTGCCTGCCAGCCTGATCACTCCCTAACAACTGCTCTGCCAGTCTGATTGATGCTTAACTACTCCCCTGCCAGCCTGTTTGCCCCTAACTGCCCTCCCCTGCAGGCCTGGTCCCTCCCAACTTCCCTCTCCTGCTGGCCATCTTGTGTCCATATGGGGGCAGAATCTTTGACCAAATGGGGGCAGCCATCTTGTGTGTGGAGTGATGGTCAATCTTCATATCACTCTTTTATTAGGTAGGATAGAGGCTTGGTGCAAGGGTGGAGGCCAGCTACTTGCTCTGAAGAGTGTCCCAGAATAGGGTGGGGGTTCCCTTGGGGTGTGTGGTGGCATGGGTGAGGGGCCTATGGTGGTTTGAAAGCTGGCCACGCCCCCTGGTGACCCAAGGTAGGCCTTAGTATCTGGGATTTATTTATCTTTTATAATTGAAACTTTGTAGCCTTCAGCAGAGCCAAGCCTCCTGCTTGCTCTGTGTCTCCAGCCATTTATATTGGGATTTATTTATCTTCTATAATTGAAACTTCGTAGCCTTCAGCAGAGGCCAAGGCAGGCCAGGGTGTGCGAAAAGCTAGGCTTCCTCCATTGCCAGGGAAACCCAAGCCTTCAGCTCACTCCATGGCTGCAGCCATCTTGGTTGGGTTAATTTGCATACATGCTCCTGATTGGCTGGTGGGCGTGACTTGTGGGTATAGTGGAGTGATGGTTAATTTGCATATTTCTCTTTTAATAGATAGGGTGTGGAAATGCCCTAGGATTCAGTTCCTTATTCTGCAGGTCCATTATGATGACTTTAAATGCCATCTTTATACTCACAACTCCCAAAAGAATGCTTCTACCCCAGACCTGTTACCTAATATCCATGCACAAATATTCAACTGCCTACTTGAAATGTACACCTGGGTATCCAATGGAAATCTCATATTTATTGTTATAGAAGTAAACAAAAATTAAAAATTCTTTTTTCTTAAGAATAAAAAATAGAGAGTTCATCAATTTATTGTCTAAGAAATCTACAAATACATAAATATAGTACCCATTTTTGTAACTAGCCAGTTTCTTTAACAATTGAACCTTTCACAGATTAATATGCAGATTTTTAGACAATGTTATAGACTTTCTAAAACATAAATTCTAAATTAGTAAATAATGTGTTTCAGAAGCATTAAAGTTTTTTCTCCCAATTCTATTCTCCTCAGTTCTAAGAAAAATATGCTGTTATATCCCTCAAAATTAGTTATCACATCTTTGTTACAGGAAAGACTAATCCTAAACACTTGTCTTACTGCTATTGTTAACAACAGAGGCCACTGCTTCCCTTTTCTCAAGCTAAATGAGGGCATACTTTCCATTTTCATAAGATTTTGAGAAATAGCTAAGCAAATAACTACGTGATTATAACCATTGTTTTAACCAGCTCAGAATAGAAACTCTTCCTAATGTGAAAGAATAGACAAGGTACTTTTGTGGGTTTTTATAATTTCCTAAACAATCCTTAATAGACTATGGTTGTACCTATACCATACCAAAGATTATGTTTAATCTGGGGGTGATTTTAATGTGATCCTAGGGTAATCTTGGGATCTCTTCAAGATAGAATAATACAGAAATTACATAGAACTATGTTTAGACTTCCATCATTTTACATTTTTAAATGCCAAAGATATTCTGCTAATTTCTGTACATTTAGAAAACAAGAAAAACAAAAAATAAAAACTCCATCTCTGGAGATTTAGTCTGAAAACTATAAGAAAATCACTTGAAAATATGTTCACATTGCTATTAAGATGAATTTAAAAGGAAGATTTCATTATCTTTAAAAGCAATTGGAAATGAGTTTATAAACTGTTGCCAAAATTTTGTTTAATAGTATCTACTACTACAAAAAAATCAATACTAGAGAAAAAAATTACAAATTGCTATACTATAAAATGTCTTTGTAAAAAAAATCAATGATAGCATAATTATAATCATTATAGCAGTTTACAGAATAGCAGAATGTACACAATACTGTGCTAAGTATGTAGTACATGTGTCTTTTCATCCAGAAGTCATGAAACAATTATAATGTGGGTATTATGATTCTCACCAATTGTTTACATGTTTCTATAAAACTTAGTTTAACTTACTTTCCAGAAGTCATAGCTGATTAAGACTGAGAACAAGATTCCAACTCAAATTTGCCATGACTCTAAACGTCACTTTCTTTACCATAAGTTACACAAATTTATTTGCAAGGCGCTGTAAGACCTAACTACTTGTGCCAATTGGTAGCATGGGATGGGGGAAACCAGAGGAGACCTGTAACGTGAATTTCTGGCGCTGGCAATTAACTCTGGCTTGGCTGTTGAAAAGATTAAAGAAACATATAAGAGGGTTAGATTATAGTAACTATAGAATCTGGTTTAATTTAGACAGAGATTCGTGTTTCAGAAGCTCCAGTCCTGTGGGTGAGACGGGACAGCAAGGGATCCAGAGACAGTGATACATGCTGCATCCCACTTTGTGAAGCCCTGCAGATGCTGAACAAAAGAACCAGACAATAGCTGACCCTACACGGTAAAGAGGAGTCAAAGGACAGAATATCTTGAATGGCAAGATTAAAAGTTTGTATTTTATTCTGATGTTGAAAGATGAGCAGCTAAGAAAAAAAATAATGAGATGTGAATTTCAGAAAAATTCAATTTAACAAGTGTACATGAAGACTCTTCCACCCTGACTGGTTTGGCTCAGTGGAGACTGCATGTGCCTTGCAGACTGAGAGGTCCCAGGTTCAATTCCGGTCAAGGGCATGTACCTTGGTTGCAGGCATATCCCCAGTAGGAAGTGTGTAGGAGGCAGTTGGTCGATGTTTCTCTCTCGTTGATGTTTCTAACTCTCTATCTCTCTCCCTTCCATATATATATATATATATATATATATATATATATATATATATAATTATATATATATATATAATTGATTTTTTACAGAGAGGAAGGAATATATATATATATATATATATATATATATATATATATATTAAAGACCCTTCCCTGAGCCTGGTAGCGTGCCAGACGGTGGGGTGATGGGTGTCTGGGGGACTTGAGAGGCAGTGCCCAGCAAAAGGCCAGGCCTAACCAAATCACTCTATCAAGTTCCTTGGCAGTGGCACGTGAAGAGATGATTGACTGCAACTTGTCAGTTTACTTACAGCCTCGTGTCAATGAAATCATCTGAGAAAGGAGAAATTAACTGTTTCGAAAAAGAAAAACAAATCACTGATTTTTAATAATTTTAAAGTAACATTTCTGATAGGATTAAAATCTTCTAAAGATCTATTTCAAAATTAAAATAACTAAACAAGGTTGGAATCCACTGTACCCAACCCCACCCTACCCCAATCCTTATAAGTCCTCCAAGCTGTTTGTTATGATTCGCCACAATATAATATCTCACAAGGAAATGTCAGAGATAGATTGTACCAAACAGGCCAAAAAAGGTTTTATTCAGGACTGTTGCAATAAGGGAGAGAGACTGAACCCAACTCTGCTGCAACAAAAGCAGGAGAATTCTTAAGTGATGGGTGACTGGTGGAATAGCATTGGAGGACTTGAGGTTAGAGGCTGGTTAATGTGATTAGGCCATTTGCCTTTGCTAATTGGCATTTAATTGGCAACTAATTGGCATTAGGAATCTGGCCTCCCACAATCTATGTTAGATAAAAATGCCATCTTTGGTAATTTTTACATTTCCAAGGGATGGCTCCCAGGCCCTTGAGAAAGACATTTCTGGGTTGTAAAACTGGCCAGAGCTAGGAGAAGACTTACATTTCCAAGGGGAAGAGAAAGAATTATTTATAGCAGTTTTTTTTGTTTTGTTTTGCTCTTTAATTGTTGAAAGTATTACATATGTCGCTTTTATCCCCCAATGACTTCTTCATGCCCAGCCCTGGATCCTTCCCAGCCCTCCCCCCTCCACCCCCTCCCGCCAGGCCTTCACCACACTATTGTCTGTGTCCATGGGTTATGCATACACATGCAAGTTCTTTGATTGATCTCTCCTACCCATCCACCCACCCACCCCAGCCTTCCCTCTGAGAGTCCAGTCTGACATTAGCAGTTTTTAAAGGTTCGTGCTTTAAGACAAGGGAAGTCAGGAAGAAACGTGTACAGTTGAATAGAGTTGAGGTGAATATTAAGGTATCTTGGTCATAACTACCAATTGGTAGTTCAATGTTTCTTCAGGTGATATTTAACCTCATCTGTAATAATAAAAGCGTAATATGCTAATTAGACTGAACAGCCCAACAGCCTTCCCAGGACCTTGGGGATGAAGGTGGGTCTGTGCGGGCTGAGGCAGCCTCTGTAGCTGCGAGGGCCAAGCCCCTTGCACGAGTTTTGTGCTTTGGGCCTCTAGTGTTTAATATAAGAAATAGTCTTATATTTAACCGGATGTGTTTAGGCAAGGATGATTTGATGGTGTGAAGCTACGGAAATGTCTGCCTGTCACTTTTTAGTTTCACATATCAGTAGAGGTCTTCTAAGTATTAATTCTATGTGTCTTTTATTCTACATGTCCAGCAAACTGTATATCAGTACCTGGACATTTAGTGCCAAGAAATGCTGCTTTTAAAAGCAAACAGTCTTCTTCTACCTTAACATTTTGACAATCTGTGCTATGGTTGTTATGCACAAAATTATCAGATCTGAAAACGTAAGTGGATGGATTTAAACTACAAAAATTAAATTTTGGAAAATAAATCTTGTAATATTTGTCCTAGGACTCTCATTGGTCCCATTAGAAAGGTTTTTAAAAAATATATTTTAACATTTCAGAGAGGAAGGAAAAGAGAGAGAGAGAGACATCAATGATGACAGAGACTCATTGAGCAGCTGCTTCTTGCAGGCAATCCAGGCATGTGCCCTGTGAATTGAACCATGCTCCTGATTCATAGGTAGATGTACAACCATGAGCCATGCTAGTTGGGCCCCATTAATAAGTTTTACATCAAAAGGCAGTATGTTCTCAGTAGTATTCTGTCATTAGTTATGCTCTTATAATAATCCAGAGGCCTGGTGCATAAAATTCGTGCAGGGGGGTGTTCCTCAGTCTGGCCTGCACCCTTTCACAATCCAAAATCCCTTTGGGGATGCCCAATTGCCCATCAAACAGTCAGATATCCCTCTCCTCACAATCTGGGACTGCTCACTGGCTCCTAACCACTCGTCTGCTTGCTTGATCACCCCTAACTGCTCACATGCCTGCCTGATCACCCCTAACCGCCTCTTGGAAGGATGTCCGAAATAACACCCCGAAGTTCATTTGGCTGTCTGGTCTAATTAGCATATTATGTTTTTATTATTATAGATAAGAGACCAAAAACTTTCACAAGTACACTTTTTTACAAATCAAAATGGGATAAAGCCGTGACATTATATATTTTGACAATCATTAGTTGACTCTGAAAACATTTAACCATAATATTAATAAAATATAAAGAAAGGATATTTCTTTTTCAATACTGAAAGAAAAAAATTATAAAGCAGCTAAGATAAAAGTTGTGTGAATCCATTCTTCACTAGGGAATATAAAAATTGGTGGTCTCTTCTCTTACCTATGTTATACAATGCAAACTTTTCAAGGTCTCCAGTGAAAACAAAGTCTGGTCCTTTTATGTAAAATTTATTCTAACATTTATGAAGCAGAATTATAGAATTACTTCTTTACCTGTAACTTGTCTTTTTGTTTATTTCACAAGACCTTGCTTCAGGCAATATTCAGTTTTTGCAGCTTTACTTTGACTTTTCTTGTATACCTTTTATCTCAGTATATCCAGCTGTGTGTATGAGTGTGTATTTCCATCATTATTATCTTAGATTCTGGAGGTCTTACCAGCCAGCCAGCCAGCTAGAATGCCTGCAGATTTTAGGCTTCCTGCTGGCATCCAGTGGGATCAGAGACAGCATGTAGAGCATTTAAACTAGTGCTTTTGTTTTCCAGGGAGATGGAGTTATTGATAAAGTGTGAGCTCTCAAGGGAAAAAAAATGTGTGTGTGTGTGTGTGTGTGTGTGTGTGTGTGTGTAATTATATATATATGGTCTGTTCTTAGGTACTGGCTTCATGCTTAATCCCAGGCAATAAAGTTGCAAGTTTGGTTTGTTTTCCTCTTGTTTTGTTTTGTTTTTTTCTTTTATAAATCTTCATTTTATTTTATTTTGTTTTATTTTTTCCATTACCATTTTCCCCCTCTATGCCCTCTTGTTTAGTTTTTTTGTTTTTTTGATCAGTAGGTTATATTTTTCTATAATATAGCTTCCTTTTGGCTTTTAAGAAAGAACAGAATTTACATAACATTTTAGATACTTGCTAAAGGATCTCAAAAGAAAATAAAATCCCTGAGGCCACTAATTAAGGAAAGGCTTCAGGAACTGCTGCATTCAAATTATATTAAGAACCCTTTACATATTGGTATTATTTCTAACTGTTTTATGTAACTTCACTACTTCTAAGAGAAATGTAACATTTTCACAAATGCCAAAATATTTTAATCATCTCGGTGTGATAATATCTCTTTCTGGCTAATAGGAGAGATTTCTTAATGTTTACCTTAAATTGAACAAAGATTAAAAAGTAACCTCCTTAATAAATTACTTGACTTTGAATTACATGGAATATCCTTGTCTCATTTTTTTATTATGAAAGTGCACTGAAAAATTAAGATACAAGCCCTATACTTGATAATACATTCACTCTATTTTACAAACAATGGTGCATCAAATTTGTTTCCCAAATAAAATAAAATAAAAATATTTTCCTAATAAAGATGCTTGACTAGTAAGTGAGTTACTAACCTATAAGGTAAATAAGGGCATGGTATTTATAAAATCTATAATAGTTCAATTCATGCCAATTTCTATATTTTGAAGTTAATTAAACAGACTATTAATAATCATTGCCAAGATAAATGATATTAATATGATAATAATATGCATAAAGTCATCACATGAATGTTTAACCAACTTATTCATAATTGTCAAAACTTGGAAGCAACAAAATTGTTTTTCAGTAGATGACTGGATAAACTGTCATCTACTGGGTGAACTGGAATATTATCCAACACTAAAAGGAAATGAGCAAGAGGCCATGAAAAGATACATAGAAATCTTAAAGGTACATTACTAAGTGAAATAAGCCAATTTGAAAAAAACTACAAACTCTATGATTCCAAGTATGTAACATTCTGGAAAAGATAAAACTGTGAAAACAATAAAAACATTGATGGCTGCCAAGGGTTAAAGGGAAGGGAGGGATGAATAAGTGAAATACAATTTTTTAGGACAGTGCAGGTATTCTGTATGATATTACAGTGTTGGACACATTTCATTATACACTTACCTAAATCCTTAGAATGTAGGACACTAAGAGTGATCCCTAATGTAAACTAAAGACTTTTGATGATAATGATGTGTCTTTGTAAATTCACGGATGTAACAGATATATCACCGTGGTATGGGAAGCTAATAGTGGGGGAAGTTTGTGGGGGGATGGGAAGGGGGCTCTCACCCATGGATCAGGCCTCTATCTATACTAATAAAAGGGTAAAATGCTAATTATACTAAAAGACTTTCCAGAAGATCTTCTGGACATCCTTCCAAACAAAGCCAGCCATGACAGCGGGGCCAAGGCAGAGGCAGTTATCAGGCCAGGAGGGGAGGGCAGTTGGGGGTGATCAGACCAGCAGGGGGCAATTGGGGATAAGAAGGCCAGCAGGGAGGGGTAGTTGGGGGCGAGGTAGTTGGGGGTGATCAGGCCAGTGGGGTGGGAAGTTGGGGGCCAGAAGGCTGGTGGGGAGCACAGTGGGTGGTGAGCAGGCCAGCAGGCAGGTGAGCAGTTAGGAGCCAGAGGTCCTGGATTGTGAAAGGGATGTCCAACTGCCGGTTTAGGCCCAATCCCATAGTACTATACCAACAGTCAGACATCCCCTGAGAGGTTCCAGATTGGAGAGGGTACAGGCCTGGCTGAGGGACACATCCCATCTCGTGCACGAATTTCTTGCACCAGGCCACTAGTATACATATATCTATTGTTTAATAATGTTCAATGATTTAAACCATTAATTAAATTTTGGCAGGGGAAATTGGTAGGATTTAATTCTTTTTCAATAAGAAAAAACATTTTAAACCACCTATATTAATCATTATAAACTACTATGGATTTTAATATTTTAATAGATTCACTTAGCTCTAAATGTCTTTAAGCACGTTATAAATTCTTTAGAGTTCCTGCTTAGTAACATTGCATTTTAACATATTCATTGTCTCTTTCCAAGAAGAAGTTCTGTATTGCTATTTCACTAGCCTGTCTTATGATTTATTTCAAAGATAAAGTGAATGTCTTCACTTTTCATTTATAATTATTTAATTTTTTTAAATAAAAATCTGATGGCAATGATCATATATTAAAATTTATTCTGTCCCCCTCATACACATTTTTTTCTTTTTACAGTAAATCTTACATTCTGACACCATCAAGAAAAACATATTATTGGTAATTATAGTTAGACATACTCTTTTTCTGAGCTCAGTTTCTTAATAAGCTCTTAAAAATAAACATAGCATTTTTAGACACAGAAAAGATTCTGTTGACGACCGATGGGGAAATGTTCAATTCGCCAACCTGGTTTCTCTTTTTCATTTTACTTTCCCCTAATCCTAGGCTTTCATAGAATGTTATGGGGTAAATTGACATGTAACCCCGCAATGTAAGCAAAATGCCAGACACATGTGGTGTGCGGCAGAAACCGAGGTCCACACCCAACGTGAGACAGAAGTTATCTTGTGATGTTAGGTGTTTACAACTAGAGGCTCAATAAGTATTTCAACAATGAGAAGTTTGCCAGGGGAGATGATTTGTGGCAAAAATATAACTGAACAGTTCTGTCTCTCTGACTTTCCATTTAATCATTAATAAAGTAAAAGCAAATGGTTTCTCATTTCAGAACTGTGATGATTACGTTGGAAAGTGTAAGCGAAAATTCAATGTTAATCATAAAATGCCATCTACATGTCAAACACCATAATAATTCATAATTTGTCTATCTCAAGTTATAAGAAAATGTATATAGACAAAAGCACTTAGAAGAGAAAAACACTGGCTATGTGCTTGAGAGTTGAATGAAAGCGAGTTACGTATATTTATAAATCCTTTCACCCCAATTTCTTTCTTATGTGTTAGTGTCTTGTTTGGTACCATGGAGCATAAAAATAATAAAGCCTGTTGAAAACTCCAAAACAAAGAGTAGAATATGAATAATTGAATCAGATGAGATTCAAGCTTATCCCCAACTTATTTGCCTTTTATTCTGCATTTCAGTTAGTTACATTTTCGTGGTTATCACCAGGGTTGTACATGCACCTCGAAATGCTCACAAAAGGTCCACAATACAGGGGTTCATAACTATGTTATATATTGTATTCAGAATCCCAGGGGAACTAATAGATTCTAGAAATATTGATTAAGCAAGAAGAAGAATTACACAGTTTCATCAACAGTTTCAAAGACAAGTACAAGCTTCGTTTGTCACAAAACTCACAAAAAAGTAATTGATTGAAGAATATCTCTTTTATGCAAAATATACATTTTAGGATATAATTTGATTAATATTCTACTATATACCAACATTGCTCCTTGATCATTTAGTAAAAAAATACTCTCATTGCCAGAATTTTTTCTGTAGTTTTTTTATAATTGAGGTAACAATGACAAAAGACTATGGATAATGTTGTTGCGTGTGTGTGTGTGTTTTCTGTCATAGCAATTTTCCAAAGTTAAACAAACACATGACTAAAAACAGGTCAGTTTTGATAAATAGGCACTGAAAATTTCACAACGCAATATGACAAGCTGATAACATAAGTGGCTTATAAGAAAATGATAGCATCCGTGTTCATGGATCCAACCCAAAAGGAGAAATAAGGGAAATTAAGACAGACGGATATTACACCAAAATCACTGCCTTGAATGATTCACAGCACAATCTACCGCGGGCCCATGAAGGGTCACACACAGAGGTCTGGGCTTTACTTGAAGCTTCAGAGATGTTGATCATGCATTTGGCTTCCTTTGGTGTGAGATGGCCAAACACGATTGACCCACGCGCACATGTTGGTATTTACAGTTGTTCCACGGACACGGGCCAGTCCACAGCAGACCACTCCTATGGGGAGCACCAGATGAGGTCCAGCCACAGTTCTCTTATGAGCTTTAAATGCTTCACGAAGACGCCGGGACATCTTCCAAGTGCAATCGGTTCACCTCAGGGCACATTCAACAGCAGAAGTCTGTTTCCAGTACAGTCCTTGCTATGGCTAAATTCCACTGTCCCCTTTTCACCAGTCAAAAATCCATGAGAAATTCTGTGTAACACTGCAGTCAATAACAGCAGCACCAGACAGCATATGAATTCCTTTGCCATAAAGCTGTGAGCAATTATAGCTTTCTATGTGTGGTGTTATCAAGAGGATCACTGAATCTCTAAATATCAGATGTGTATGTCTGGGTAAATACATTGCTGTACAAGATCTCTGACATGCAGGTCATGCTCTAGGACTTGGGGATACAGAGTAATACAAGTTACGTGGCCAAGAATAAAAGTGACAATTGTCCTCCTAACAAAAAATAAACATAAGAATTAGAAATTAATCACCAATCATCTCAATGATCTTGAATGCCTTAGAAATACTGTTTATCCCTAAATATAGATGATGGCATTTATCTTCCCTCACGCACCCAATTCACCAGGCACACTATTACTTTTGCATTCATGGGGATGTG
Organism: Vespertilio murinus; assembly: GCA_963924515.1. NCBI lineage: Eukaryota > Metazoa > Chordata > Mammalia > Chiroptera > Vespertilionidae > Vespertilio > Vespertilio murinus. The sequence goes on along the minus strand of OZ004707.1, from coordinate 130,096,415 downwards.
GAGACAGAAGTTCTTCCACTTGGACTGAAAAAGACCCCCTAGGGTTTCACTGAAATGTAGAGATGGATGCTGGTAGCAGAAATGGACACTGCAGCAGGCAGCCAAATGCAATGGTGGCATTGCTGCTGCCTAATTCCTGTTTTTCAGGAAGGTTCACAGTACTGATTAACTTAGTCTACAGGGCATCCTTAATTCACACATGAAGCAGAGAAGCTGTTCCAAGTAGCAAAAAGGCAAGGGGCAGGAGAGGAGACCCAGGACTAAACTCAAGGACACCTTATCAGGCATTTCTGTGCTTTATGGAGACAGATGACATATACCGTTAAGACAGGGAGCTAAGACAGACAGACAGAGCAACATTCAGGACAAAGCACCTGATTAAGCATTGACTGAAGTCTGAATTATCCTTTCAAGTCAGAAACCTAAGGCTAGTCAGGAAAGCCATCTGTGAACAACAATGCTCTTTGATGTTTGCACATAAATTAATAAATAAAAATAAAGGAGGGAGGTAAAAAAAAAAAAAGACATGAGAGCTTTGGGGAATATTTGGCACTCTGCCTCCGGAAATGATGACAAATTGTGAGATTTTTAAATAAACATGACTCTTGTATCAAGCAGCAATTCCTGTTTAAACAATGCAAGCCTGGCGGGCAGTTACCTGTCTCTCATGTTTTGTGCCTTCCCCAAGCCATTAAGTCAGGGATCTGGCCTCGGCTTGCGTGTAACCAGTAATGACAACCTCTCTGTAGTTATCTGTGTGCAAACAACCAGAGACATTCAGAACTCCAATACATAATTTTTGAAGAAAGGCAAGTCAATCAAGAAATTAAGCTACTTAAAACAAACATTTCTTTCACAGAATAAAAAAGTGTCAGAGAGAAACTTGCCCTCCCTGCCCCACCATTCAACATGCAGAACGGTCAACCAGTTTCATATCAGCGGGATGGTGTGATGCAAGTACACATATCCTGAGCCATCCGTGATCTCTGAACTCTGTGATATTGCTCTCAGGTGACAGAGACAAGAGGGTCCATGCAAATGAGCTGGCCAAAAGTCATGTTGTAGGCAAGCAAGACAAGATCCCAGACATCTTCAGAATGGTTTAGGGAGTCAAGAAAATGGAGGTCCAGTGAAGTGGTTGGCATATGGAAGCACACTGTTTTAAATATATCTCCCTGAAAATATGTTTGTGTATTAGTGTACTGGCCAGTATGTGATCCTACCTGGTATTTTATTGTGAAAGGAGATCAGGGCAATTGATACGGAGACATAGTACCACTACTTTAGATGCTCTTTAAAACCAGGATAAGATTTGTTAGCTACCCACATGGCATTTTCTGACTTCAAATAACATCATGCAGATTTGTACTGTATTAATGGAGGCTGGAGTAATCCTAGGTTTAATTATTTCCATTATAGAGTAGACAGTACTTGAAGTAATACAATTTAGCCGGCTGGTGCAGTTTGGTTTACAAGATAGACGGGATGGGAGATCGAGAACGCCTCAGAGGACAAGGAGAGTTGTAGGGTGATGTTACTGGAGAAAGCCTCAGAGCATTGCCTGCCAAGCCCGCTATGTTGTTTAAGCTTCGAGATTTTTCATATCCTTTTATGAAAAAAGGCACAGACATCAGTTGAATTGAAACAGAAAATAGACACAGACAAACCATACCACGCAGAATAATCAAATGTGCTACTTTTGAACTAAAAAAAAGAATTTGCTTACAAAGAATTCAATATTGAGACAGTTTTTTAACTGTAAAAACAACACTGAAGTTCACAGAAGCTATCATTCCCAAAAGAGTAAGCCAGCTATCACAAATTACAGTTGCAATATTTCAAAAATGATTCTTTCCCAAATCATACTTTGTATTGATGCAATTTTGACATATCCAGAACTCTTTTAGAATTAGGCAAAGCAACTTAAGTAAGATATACATTTGACCATGATTAAGTATCAGTATGTGTCTGAAAAGAATGAGCTGTTTTCTCTTTTCATTATTTAGTATTTACTAAGCTACTAAAGAATGCTTAACTTTAAATGGACAAGTCTTTTTATAGCATATTTAATCTTCCAGCTTTATGGAGTTAAATAATAATAATAATAATAATAATAATAATAATAATAATAAATGATTCTCAAATAATGACATTGGTTGCCATTATCTACATGGTGTAGAATGAATGCCAATATCTAATCTTTTCAAGAAAAAATAAAATGGAAGAAATATAAGTTGAGTCATATTTCAGTGAGTTAAAGTTATGCTGTTTTCATCTGACTCCCCCACTAGGACTTGAGAATAATTTGAATTCAATTCACCTTTTCTTTACATTATTTTACATGTTGACCTTTTGTTCATGATAGTCATGGAGTTATAGAATAAAATGTCCTCACAGGCGTCAACACAGTAGTTCACCTTCACTACTCAAGAAGCACCCCATTGAAATAAATAAATAAATAAATAAATAAATAAATAAATAAATAAATAAAATATAATACCCATCAAGGTGGAAGAATTTCAATATCATAGCACTGTTTATTAGAAAAGATTAGAGGTAGTTAAATGAGGTAAGGCATGCCTAGTGTAAATCTAGAACTGAATTATATTAAAAGCAGGGCAACTATTGACTGAAAAAGTAGTCATATGACATACGCATGTTAGAAAAGAAATATTCTGACAGCTCCATTGAAGAAGTGTTGCATAACAAGAAAATAAAATGTCCAAATCTGAGCATATATATACAATTCCACTAGCTTATTTGTCTCCCTTAGACTTAGGGTTGACTCCTTGGGCCCTGATTAGCCTGGGTGCACATGATGACTGGATAGAAAGTGGATGTGTTGTGTTCCTTTCAGCTACTCCTTTCCTCAATTGTATATTTTCATGGAACTTCTGGGGAGGAGGCCACTGCTCTCTCTCTCTCTCTGCCTTTCCTTGGAAGAGTGGGGATTGATTTATTGATGATTTGATTTGCAAGTGTCCAAGACAGACGTGGGTAGGGAGCGCAATATCAGCTCTGCTGCAGGGTAACAGTTAACTGGACGGGAGAGGAATCCCTTCCTCACATACACATATACATTTTCAGCAGACTAGGTGTCTTCTTTGATATGCTGTGGATGGAAATGTATGCCATCTATGAACTATAGTAAAGTTCTCCAGGAAATAATTTCTGCTAATGAGAGAATTATGTGCCAATATATTTTGTTCGTATTCTGGGCTATAAAACATGGGAGCTATAAAACTCTGGTGAATAGTGAAATAGTTAATGGGAAGGTGTCTTAATTAATTAAAAAAGAATTCCAGGTAATTTATCCTTACATTGGGACGCCCATGTGCCTAGAGGGCTATTAATTTTTGCTCTTGGTAAAATGAATATATAATTTCAGAAATTCCAGAAAGAATAATTTTTCCTAATTGACTGTGTCACCTGAAAATATAAACTTCACCAAAAACACTGACTGGGTTTGATTAAAAGCAAACTTGCAAATATGCATGAACTAAAGGGGTTGCTAATACTTATAAATTATCCATATAAAATATATTTGTCTTATCCCACAAATGGCCACATTCCCTACAGGACTTCTAAAAATGTAAAAATCTGTTTTACACTTTTATGTTAATCACAATAGTTACACATAAATCTTGGCTGACATTCTAAATGCTTAATTATTTTTATGAATTATAGTTTTAACAAAAGCATTACCTATTTTGCTTATAAATCCTTTTATTTTTAATAACTATAATTTTAAAGTTCATTTTAAAAGGCTTTCATTCTAATTTAGTAACAAGTATTTCATTAGTAAAATTATAAGTTATTCATATAAATACGTTGTTCTTTATTCTGCAGGTTAATTCTGATTAGGAAATTTGATATAAAATTTTTCTCAATCAAACTTTTATTGAATGGAATGTTAATTTGAACTAATATATAAAAACATTATGTTCATTTTATATAGTTCTTAAGATCAGGCATTTATTAGAGGCAATACTGAATCTCCCTATGCATTTTCTATCAATGGGTATGTCTTTGTTTTTATAATGTGATTTTCTAATAATTACTGCATAAAAAAATCATAGTTTCTAAGTACTGGGAGTTTACTCTTTTAGGGAATCCTTAAGTTTTCTTAATTTATGCCCAATTATATTTATATTTGTCTACAGAAAAAGAGTTCAATGGGAATCCAATTTTTGTTTTTCATCTATATAGGAGAGAATTTTCAGAACTCTAAAATCATCTCAGAAGAGAGACCAATTTAAAAGGTTTAAACAATGGTATAATATAGGAAATAAATGTCTGAGTGTGGTTAAGAGGATTAATCTCTAATATACATAACAGTAAATCTATAATTTACATAAAAGGAAACAGAAGAAAAAAATGAATTCATGATAGACATGACAAGATAACACACCAAAAAAATATTAATGAAGTTAGCCAGAAATGTTACCAGACCTAGGTGAAAAAACACAAAGCTGGAAAAGAATTAACTACGAATGAAAAAGAAAGGTGACTATGGTAAGAAACGACAAGAATAAAAAGCTCATAGATGAATCTACAAAAATGTTTTCGCTGATAGAAAATTTGTATTTTGTGAAATAAGATTGTATGTATAACTTTTCCATACAAATTAAATATCTTATTAATTGCTTTGCTCATGAAACTTACCATTTTAAAAGAAAAATCTATATTTACATAGTGCTTTATAATTTGCAGTTTTTTATATGTGATCTTTGACAGTTTAAAATTCAAAATATTGTCTAACATGAAGAAAAAACTTGTAAGTTCTTAAACATGTAACCTTAGTATAAACAAAGCATGTGATACATTATAGAATATGCTAAAAATGTATGTAAATTTAACCATATATTACATACAAATACTTGCATATAGGTATATACACATATATACATCTGTAGTGAATTAAGATATGTAATATTCTTAAAATATTATGTTCTACATAAGATATTAATTAAATATTATCATAATGGTTATTTAATGTATGTACATATATTTTGCTCAAGTATTAGCTACCTTTATAAAATACTTAAAAATTGTTCTGACATAATATTTACAGGTGAAATAGCAAATGATCGAACATATTCAGATACCTGAAATACATTTTGGTGAAAGGAATAGATGCAGAGAATGGAAATCATTGAAATGAAGAAAGATTTAAAATATTGCCCACTGAAGAGACAAAGAAGAATGCTTGGGCTTCTGAAACTCAAAGACAAGGAGATAGGACGATGTAAAGTGTTCAGAAGAAACGAAACAGAAGTACAACATGGGTAATGAGGTATTTCAAAGAAACAGGGCATCACAAAATAAATGTATGAGGCCTAAAATGGGAGAAACTGCAATGAATAGCAAAGAGCACAATAATTTTTAAAGTTCATTTGCATGAATGTGAAAGTTTTGGAGTGGCTTTTATTTAAATAAAGTCCACTGCACAAGAAATTATTATAGTTATTTCTCCATTCTGTCAATAAACAGAGAATAACCATGGTAATAAGGTAACTTGAACCACGAAAGGAGGAGGCATTAAAGAGCATGCCATCACTTTGTCAAGGGTCGGTAGTGTCACAAAACGATTTCTTAAGGAGGAGAAAAAGGGCTCAGCTGTACTTTTTGTTTGTGTTTTATGGTTTGTTTGTTTTTTGTTAATCCTCACTTAAGGATATTTTTCCATTGATCTTTTAGAGAGAGTGGAAGAGAGAAAGAAAGAATCATTGATGTGAGAGAAACACATCCATTGGTTGCCTCTTGCATGGCAGGGGAGGAACCTGCGACTATAGTGAGTGCCCTTGAAATCCAACCCGGGAACTTTTAGTCCGCAGGCCAACACTCTTATCCACTGAGACAAACCGGATAGGGCTCAGTTGTCCTTTTTTCTGTAAAGTTTGCTCAAAACAAAAACAAAAACTAGCACTAGGAAATGGTCAACCTAGGAAAACAGAGCCACGTGATGGAGTGAAGTCTCAGAATTCTGTTATATTCCTTAGTCAAGATGCCTTCCCCACAAAATTTATCCATTCCACATATCTTCTATGTGCCAGGCACTTTCAGTGTGGATTGAAAATTACTAATGAACTTAAAATTATTACTATTGCCCTAAAGAGAAAGTATGTAACCATGTTTTGTAAGTACATAAATAGCCTTTCAAGTGATTGGGTATACCGTTCTCTAGGGCCAAGGATCTTGCCCCTTTTCAATCTCCTTTCACTCAGCTAAATCAGAGCAAATGAAGTCCAAATGTTGGATAAAAGACTTAACTAGAGTATGTTTAATGATTTTCCTTGAGAAAAAAAAGGCTTATTATTGTGTTATCATAAATTACTTATCAAATATATGCATGGTGCCAATTAATTGTAAGAGAAAAAAAAAACTTTTAAAAAGACTGAGTGACTTATGTTAAAATGAGTGTCCCATTCATATAATTTTATATAATTTTTAAATATTCCATTACAATTCTTCCCATAGACACATGGAAAATAAAAATAAAAAAGTGAAGAAAAGATAGAAGAAATTCCTTTCAGATATGACAGTCAAGTAGACTGCTATGATAAATATTTTTAAATGTTTGTAATGAGAAAAGGAGTGATGAGGAATGTTAAAGAGCACTATGTGTAGTCTTTCTTAGAAAATGACAGAAGGGAATTTCACAATACTCTGGGTATTTTGCAGCGGTTAATTTCTAAGTCACCTGTGAGGATCTGATGAAATGCACGCCTACCTTTCCTGATCCCTCCATCAGAAGTGCACGTGTAATCCCCTGTCGTCAGTAGGAAACACGTTTCCCCTCTTCTGTTTTTGTCTCTGGTACTAGAGCGTCTGATAGGGAGCCTTTCGGGGGGTGATAATGGCGACTCACGTCCCGAACTGTCATCACCTGATAGCACTGGTCACAGCACCATGCCCATTGACAGACAGTGACAGATGAGGAAATGAGACAGACAGTACAGAGAGTTTACACCAAATGTCCATAGTACAGTCGCTCGATATACAAAACAGAATAATCACATCATGATAAGAAAAGGATTGTCATCACTCACCACAAAAAATTTACATGGAGCAAAATGGAAATGTGTTAAAAGAAAGATAAATATCCTTGGGAAAGTTTTAATCCCACTTTGGATTCTATGGAATAAGAAATTTACTTTCACAAAACTAAAATGAATTCAAAATGTATTAATGGTGAAGTAGCACACAAATTAGTATCTTATAATTTTTGACATGCTATCTAGTTACTGTGAAAGGGGTCTTTTTTTTAGTGGAGCTTATTAAGGAAAAACTCCTAAGTAAATACATGGCTTTGCAGCTCTTTAAGACATGCACTTTTATTATTTTCTGAGTGTAATTTCCCCCCAAAATCTTAATAAAAATAATTCCAAAGCTAACAAACTTATAACCAGGTTCTCTAGTTTGAAGTGATATAACTAGTTATAAACATAATGGAATGAGATAAACTTCTCCAAATGCCCTTGAAAACTTTGCTTACTTCTGTATATTTGCCCAAGATGATCACAATCCATCAGCCTGGATACCAGCCTGTTATAACAATGTTTACCCTAGGCTGAGGGTGTGTCCTCTTTATCCATTTTCTTCATAAGACACAGGTACTGTGAGAACAGTGTGAGGCCAGCAAGACCAACTGAACTCTACCTTTCATAAAGGTATTCTTAGCCTAGCAGTTTTCAGGTATATATTGACAGAATTTACAGAACAATTTACTTTAAAAACAGGAGGACTGTGAATAAAATCTTTAAAAAGCAGTTCAACTCCAACCACATTTTCCCCCATTTACTCCATAAAAAACTTCTAGAAGGTAAGAAAAAAACCTATGAAAATGTCACCTAGCTTTTTTGTTTGTTAGCTTGCTTACTTTGTTTAATTGCTGGGATTTCTAAATATGCAATATTACTCACATGGGATTATCATAAAAATTTTATACAATAAATAATTACATGTAAACAACTTATAGTGAATTTTCATCATATGCAATTAAGTTGTTTAATCCACAAAATATTTTATCTGTACTAGACAATAGACTAGAGGTGACACTACTGATGATCACTTTAGCAAACTGAATGTCAACTGACAGTCATTCTTATTAGTCTTCTCTGGATTATCTCTGGCAGTGGAGAGGAGTAGGGATTCACCTAATGTCAGGCAGTAAATCATCCAATATTCAGTTGGTGGTGATCAAAAGAACCTACTGCATTGTGATCAGGTTCTCTAGTTTGAAGTAGCAAAATAGTTTTTGAACATAGTGGAATGAGATAAATGTCTCTAAAAGCCCTTGAAAATTTTGTTTACCTCTATATGTTTGCCAAGGATGGTCTCTCTCTGTGGATAAAAAAAGGAAATCCACAGAGAAATTCAATGTTGCCACTGATGAGCCAAAGCACATCATCTATCCCTAGAATAGTGATAAATTGATTATATAACACCTTGCTCAATCCAATGGGATTAAGTTGAATACCCTACCTAATTTAGTTATAAAAAAATTTTAATCAATTCTCCAGAATATTATTAGGGAAGACCTTCGTTATCCAAAGGGCTACCTTCCATATCACCTCTTTGATGTTTAGGCATTTGAAATGTAAACATCCATTCCTCTCAGGTAACTGCTTCTTGTGAGTTAGGGTGAGATGCATGGCCCCATGTGGCAGAGGTAAAGCTGAGACAAACACACCAAGCCAAATGATATGGAGATCAACATTTTGAGGATGAAGGATGGAAAATGGCCAATATCATACCATCACATCGTGCAGGGAAACAAAAACATTGGCACAAAAGCAACACACACGCAAAAGAAAATATTGGCACCATCAGCAAAGGGCAGGAAAACTCTATAGATGAGCTATGCAGACTTCTACTTGGAACTTATTTAGAAAGGTACAATCTAGCTATCTATAAGCCTGACGCAAACACATGTCTTGTGAAGGGGAGAACTGAAAACTCATGAACATTTTGCAGAAAATGAGAATGAGTGCCTTCTACCTGTTGGACAATACTGGTCTATAAAGTACATAATGGCATGCATTTAAAATTGTGCCTTACCTGATCTATTGTGTTCCAGAAGTCGATTGTCTTTGCCCAGGCAGGTGTCACCCTGTGTGCTGTTGCAGGCCATATTTAATTCGGTCTTGCAAAAAGTAGGTGAGCTTGCCTGAGGGGCAGGAGGAATGTGCTTCTTTCTTTTCCGTGGGAGTTTCTGCTTCGCCATTGCCAAGGAGTAGTACATCCCGAAGTTGTTGACAATGACAGGTACCGGCATGGCTATTGTCAGCACTCCAGCCAGAGCACACAGGGCTCCTACCAGCATCCCTGACCAAGTTTGGGGGTACATATCCCCATAGCCCAATGTAGTCATGGTCACCACAGCCCACCAGAACCCAATAGGGATGTTTTTGAACTGCGTGTGCTCACTAGCTGAAGGGTCATTAGGTTGCGCTCCTACTCTTTCGGCATAGTAGATCATAGTAGCAAATATCAGCACTCCCAGAGCCAAGAAGATTATCAGCAGCAAAAATTCATTAGTACTAGCTCGAAGAGTATGTCCAAGCACCCTCAGACCTACAAAATGGCGGGTGAGCTTGAAGATTCTCAGGATCCTCACGAATCTTACCACCCTGAGGAAGCCAAGTACATCCTTAGCAGCTTTGGATGAGAGCCCGCTGAGTCCCACCTCCAAGTAGAAGGGTAGAATGGCCACAAAGTCAATGATATTCAAGAGGTTTTTGATGAATTCAAGTTTATTGGGGGAAAAAACAATACGGACTAAAAACTCAAAAGTAAACCACACCACACACACCCCTTCTACGTAGGTCAAGGCAGGATCCGTTTCGATTTCATACTGTAGAACAACACTTGTGCCATTGATGACTGGTTCCGTCTTGTTTTTGACAATATTGAAAGCTTCGTGGGTCTCCAGGCAAAAGGTAGTGATTGAAACCAGGATGAAGAATAAAGAAGCAAAAGCAATAAACTGTAGGGGGGGAAAGGAGAGAGTGATCAAAAACATAATATACTTTGACCCAGATCTAAGAGCATCAATCCATCTAGAGGAAAAACAATGAAAGCGTTTTTTGAAGATTTCACTTGGGATGTTGCTCCAAGAAAAGATGAGATGTACCAGTAACATTAATTAGAGCTGCACCTGGGTTGGGTTTCAAGTTCAGTTATCAGCTTATATAGGTTAAAATTTTTTTATTTAAGTTGGAAAAAAATTCTCGACTGTTTTTTATACCTGTGAAGAGAGAATAAAAATCACTTCCAAAGAATGTTGAAGGGCAACCGACTGAAAAATAATAAAAGTAGACAATGGCTCCAGATAATGGTTTATGATCGTAGTAATCTTCATGCATTAGATCAAGTTCTACATTATACTATAAGGTGCCGTCCTCACTGATAGAAACTTGGAAGCCACTCATATTTACCTGTAGGTTTCTACCTGTACATAAAATGTTCTTATTATCATGAAAATATGAATGTGAAAAAAATATTTGAGTTTTGTTATTATTTAAATGATATTAATTTAAGGTGGAGACTTATCCAAAGAGAAAAATCTGTGGAAGAAGATAGGCAGAAAGACTAAATAAAGAGAAACAGAGTTAAGGAACAAATTAAAAAGACAATTTTCTTCTTCCCCTAAAAAAGAACTCCAAATGCTTAAGTATCATTATAGAATAATCATAAAAGTTCTCACTTCAACCACTGTTAAAAGCAATTTACTTAATTAATTCATATCAATACTTATAACAACACTATTCCTACTGAATTTTACAGTTCTGGAATATTAGCCACAGAATTTAAGTTGATTTCAAAAGTCGTAAGATACAAAGTGATAGACTTGAGACACTATCCTGGCACGTTTTACTCAAGATTCTATTTCATTAACTACCTAAACCCTCAAAATTAGAATACAAATATGTTGAAATACTTATCTTGGGATCACATACTTCATACTGTTAAAGTTCTACGAAAGTGAAACATAGCTGTTTGGGTAAATGGCACTGTTGCAGTCAGTACCAGAGGCTTTCAAAGTAGCTGGCAGATTCCTAGTGCTCTCTGATTTAGCATACCTAATGAGCACCAAGAGGCTGTTCCTTGACTGTCTAAACCAATAAAGTATTCAGGGGCAGGTGGTCACCAGTCAAGTGGAGAGAGGTCCTTATCTATATATATAAAAGGTTAACATGCAAAGTGTCCCCTTGGGAGTTCGACCGGGAGACCAGGAGTTCAATCGCTCACTGTGACATGCACTGACCACCAGGGGGTGGTGTGGAACAAAGGTAGGTTCTGGCCAGCAGCTGGCAGTTGGTAAAGGAAAGCCTCAGCCAGCAGCAGGAAGGCCCCAATCAACCCTGATCACTGGCAAGGCATAGGGACCCTACCTGTGCACAAATTTCATGCACTGGGCCTCTAGTTTGAAAATAAAGTGTATTCCAAAACCCAAAGTTGCTCCCCAATACCTATTCCTCAATTATGCCATTGAGATCTAAGTTTCCAGAAGAGATTGAAATCAATCCCCCCTTTTTTTTAGACTCTTCAGGCTCAATGTGAGAAATATAAATCTCATCAAATATGTAAGAGATATACAAAAGGATGAAAAAAATCTTAGGACTTTTACTGTCCTAAGGGAACCTAAAGAAAGACTCAGATTATGAAACTGTCTCTTTGCAGTATGCCAGTTAGTACAGCATCATCCAGTATTATAAGGCATGTCCTTTTCATGGCTGTGACTTATTTTCTCATGTATATCTTCCAACTTCCTTTGTTGTTGTTGTTTTTCCATACTGGAGGATATGTTTATTAATTTGAGAGAGAGAACAAAGGAGAAAGAGAAAGAGAGAAACATCACTGTAAGAGAGAAGCATTGATTAGTTGCCTCCCATAGGTGACCAGACTGGGGATCATCAAAAGCAACCGAGGTATCTGGCCTGACCAGGAATCGAACCTGCAACCTTTGGGTATATGAGAACACCCATAAGGGTTCCCTTTGGTCTTAACATTATGATTTGACTTGTCTTTCCCATACATATTGTGAGATATCAGCTTATTTTCCCTCTCCTATTTCCCTTTATACACATAAGTACAGTTCTTTTGTTATTCAAATACTTCTTAAAACAGTATCACTAGACCCTTTAGATTCTTTAGAAGTTAACAACTTGTGGGGAAGAATCAATTACCTGTGGTTCATACACTATTTCTTAAATTAAAATATCTACTATACATTTGATAGTCACATTTTTTTCTGACGCCCCAGAAAATCTGTTGGCATCAGAACCATACTAAGGTGTTTATATATTGATCCCCCTCCCATCACCCCCCCAACTTCTCCACTATTCCTCCTTGTCTCAAGCTTTTCAGGCTGTGTTAAAAGTTTTAGTGCAGTAATTCTGTCTATGAGGCAGTTAGAGAATATAAGGCAGTTAAAATAGACTGCAATTTTATTACAGAAGGCCCAAAGACATATGAAAACATGTTCAAAGTCACTAGTCATCCAAAAGATGCAAATCAAAACAACCATGAGGTACCATCTCACACCTGTCAGAATGGCTATCATCCACAAATCAACAAACAACAAGTGCTGGCAAGGATGCGGAGAAAAAGGAACCCTTGTGCACTGCTGGTGGGAATGCAGACTGGTGCAGCCCCTGGTGGAGAACAGTATGGAGTTTTCTCAAAAAGTTAAAAATGGAACTCCCATTTAACCTAATAATCCCAAGCAGGAGGCTTGGCAAAGATTTGGAAACAGCCTAAATGCCCATCAGCAGACCAGTGGATTAAAAGCTGTGGTACATCTACCCAATGGAATACTATGCCACCATAAAAAAGAAGAAAATCAATAAAGTATTATTTTGAAAAGATTAGCATTACAGGGAGATTTTTAAAACAAGTTACTTTAAATATAGGCTAAGGAATTTCAGTTTTTAAAATTCCACATGAAGTATATCTATTTTTAGTTTGTATTCAAAGGACATTATATACTTTCCAAATGGGAATGATTCATTCCTATTTTGCCTATTCTGCTCTTCTCTCTTAAATAATGAAATGAAAACATGAAAAGATCAGGGACTTTAAGTATCTGAGCTCATAGGGCTTCTTGATCTCAAATTTCCACTTTGGAAAATTTACTCTGGTAAAATCCTACATAATAAAAGAGTAATATGCAAATTAACCATCACTCTGCTACACCCACAAGCCATGCCCACCAGCCAGTCAGAGCAAGTATGTAAATAAACCCAACCAAGATGGCTACCAGGAGGGAGGCTTGGGTTTTCCCAGCAACAGAGGAAGCCAAACTTTACACACACCCTGGCGGGCCTAAGCCTCCACTCAAGGCTACAAAGTTTCAATTATAGAAGGTAAACAAATCCAAATAGAAATGGCGGCAGCCATGGAGCAAGTAGGAGGCTTGGCTCGGCTGTAGGCTACAAAGTTTCAATTGTAGAAGGTGAATAAATTCCAGATACCAGGAACTCCCCTTGGGTCTCTGGGGGGCATGGCTGGCCTTCAAACCACCACAGGCCCTTTGCTCAGGCCGCCCTATGCCCCAAGGGAACCCCACCCTGATCTGGGACACCCTTCAGGAAATCAGGAAGGCAGGCAGGTGAGCAGTTGGGAACCATCAGTCCTGGATTATGAAGGGTCCCAGATTGGAGAGGGTGCAGGCTGAGCTAAGGGACACCACCATCCCCCTCCCCACCGTGCACGAATTTTGTGCACTGGGCCTCTAATATGTATATAAAAGTACAACGATATACTCAGAAAACATTCACTTTAGTATTCTTTGTTGAAAACAATGTAGGTATTCATGAATTGGAGGTATGTCCATAATACAGCATTATAAAGAATGGCATAGCTCAATACACACTGATAATCTCCAATGAAACATTAAACAAACAAGCAAACAAATACTGTGGCACATTTGCAGTCTAATCCCATTTCTTTGTATATAACTAATGCATGTAAATAAGAAACAGTATATCCTTAGTGCTGGTAATGTTTGGATGTAAGAGTGGCATGGGCTAAGTGTCTTATTAATGGGCAATTCTGATTCTATAAAAGTTTATTTTTTTTACAAAAATTGTAATCATGTATTATATGTTTAATGTTTAAAAATTTCAAAGAAAACAATCACCCAGAGAATATTAAACCTGGATCTGGATCTTTATTCTTAGTGACCATTAAACTGCTTTTAGTAGTCTATAGAAATTACACACTGGCAGTTTGCCATTTTTCTTCTTTTCTGCAGCATCTTAAATTTGGCAGATGCTCTTAATTATGTATGTGTTCAAGTCCCATACACCGGCTTTGCGATAATTAACAACTGTGCTGTTGTCCACAGAACTATGGTCTCCAGAGAGAGAAAAAGATTTTCATTACTAAGTCTGTCCTCAGGGGCCAGCCAAATGGGGACAGCTAGTGCCCATATCTGTTGGTTCCATGCAGAGTTGAAAATTACTTCAGATTCTTCTTAGGCTGGTAAATGGATTTTGCTTTATCCAAGTTTTACCATTTTAAGGAGTTCCCCAAACTCTGCTGCATTTGAGGTATTATTTAAATGGAGGAAGGCTGAGCTTCCTTCAGTGGAATACCACACACATCCATGGTACTACATTCAGAAGTCAGTGAAGATGAAGAAAATGAAGTTTCAGGTATCTGTATAATCACGTGGGTGTTTATAACACAGTCTATGTCTATACCTGCATATAAAATATGTTTAGTGTATGGATGGATATATATGTATAAATTATATATAGGTATGAAAATAGATATTAAAAATATAAGCTTTAGATTCTTCAAATCAAGAAAACATACTCAAATAGTACTTTTGGCCTCTGAGATTTATGTGGCCTCTGATAGATATTCCCATGTTGGTATATTTGTCCAACATAAATACATATCATTCCTTTACTTTTTTTTCCCTAAGCCACAGACTGATTTCACTAAAACTTTTATTGCATACAGTCGTATGCAACTAAACATGAGTCGTGGTGGGTAGTCACCTCCTAAGTCAGTAGCTTTCTTGACAAAGGTCAGACTTTAAGAGAGCCTGTCTACTGTCCTTTTGCATGTAAGTCAAAGCCTATCTACTCACACCCAATTTTAATATTCTGGGTTACCGGAAAGGGGTCCTATACATCCTATCTAATAAAAAGGGAATATGCTAATTGACCCTCATACCATCGCAAAGATGTTGGTGCCCACAGCCAATAAGGAAGAAATATGCTAATTGACTGCCCTGCCCTCAAAGATGGCGGCACCCACAGCCAGTCCCCTCAGCCCCACCCGGGCTTGGCCACTCTGTGCACATGCCTCTGGAATCCCCCAATCCTTTCAGCCTCCCAGCCCCCCAGCAGACAAGCCTCGGATGGTGGCTGCCCAGCTGCACAGGGCTGGCCCAAGGATCAGGTAACCAGGGAAGGTCAAGGCTTGTGCTGCCAGCAGTGACAGCAGCAGAGGTCTGATGGGACATCACCTTCCCCCAATTGCCGGGCCACCTCCTATCCCTAAGAGTTCCCAGACTGAGAGAGAGCAGGCCAGGCTGAGGGATCCCCCTCCAGTGTATGAATTTTCATGCACAGGGCCTCTAGTCTATTAATATTATTGCAGTGAATTATGGTGTTCAAAATTAGGTAACTGGAATTAAAAGTCACCAAATATGAATATGTAGCATCATTTTACTTTTCTAAGGCTTGCAATAAAATTTAAAGTGTTTGCATAATTAATATATTTCATAAAAATAATTTTTATAATTGCTTCATTAGATAAGATAAATTCCACGTTTCTCAGTCATAAAAACAAAAACGGATTAGAAATAATTATTTCACAATATAAACATGAATTGTAATTCCTAAATTTTTGTTATTGAAAACTTTCCCCAAAAGTGTTTATCTTTAACATATTAATTCATTTTAAGTGTATTTTAAATGTTTTTTTAATTGTTCAATTTATCTTTGAATGATATGACCTATACCACATGATCTAGGATTACTTAGAAAGCCACATGTTTTAGCCCTATCTACAAGTCCCCATATATCTTTCATGAGGCTAACAATCACTTTCCAAAATAAATTATGCATGAATCTGGTTTTATTAAGTTGAAAGTGGAGGGACAGTGAATGAATGATAAAGTTGAAGGTGAAGGGAAGTGGCTAGCTTACAAGCATCTACCAGAGATACACTGATTTTGATATAACTGTTTCTCTCAACATGATGGCACTGAGGTTATAACATACCCCACGCAGTGCCTACCTGTGTGGATGAGAAAAGGGCCACATGAAAAGCCTGACAAGCTCAGGGGAGCCCTGCATTGTGGCCTTACAAACTCAGAGACAATAAGTAACCACATAGGATGGTCTGAACATAAAAGTTCCTAACTAAACATGAGTTGTCGTGGGTAGTCACCTCCTAAGCCAGTCTTGACAAAGGTCAGTCTTTAAGAGAGCCTGTCTACTGTCCTTTTGCACATAAGATAATACAACCTTGGAGTGTCATAGTAAACCCTTTTTTTTCTGAACCCCTCAGGGTATAAGCTCCCAGCAATGCAGAAAACCACACTACCCCTCATTGTTATCCATATGTGCTGAAAATTAATTAACTATCCCGTACCCACGGATGTAAAAGAAGTATGTGTCTATTTTATTCTTTCTCCAATCCCAGAGATTTCCCCACATTGCTTTCTCCTTCCTCCCTAATCTACCACAAATGGATCTCATATAACCCTTCACTTCCCCTTATGTTTCCTCCTTTGATTCTGCTGTATAAAATAAGCTGAGAACTGCCATTCTCTGGAGCAAAATTGCAATCCATTGAGATTTTTGTCTCAAGCAATTGTAGTCAGACAAAGGAGGTTCAAATAAACTGATAAAAATTCTCTACCAGTTTAGACATTTCTTACATCGACACCTGCAGTACTACTTTTATTGGTACGGGGACACCAAAGAATGCCTAAACTTCAATCTCAAATATTATTGTTCTTTCTTTCCTATATGTACAGTACACTTGCTCAGTAATCCTTTCTAAAAACATTCCATTATGCCTACATAGTCAAATACTCATTCTTCCCAACCACAGCTCCAAAGAATCTGGCCCTTCCTCTACAAGTCCTATATAATAAACAGCTAATATGCAAATGGTCATCACATCCTCACACCCTTAAGCTGGGGCCAGGGGACCTTAAGGCCAAGCCATTAGACCTAAAGCCGCGCCCTCAGCCCTGGCACTGGGTCCAGAGGGCCTGAGTCTGCACCACACACCCTGACACTGGAGCCAGGGGACCTGAGGCTGTGACCCCTCTCCTTGCAGGGTTTGACCAGTCAGGTCTGGGTCTTGGGCAATTTTGAGGTGCATGCAGGTGGGCAGAGACTTGACTCTGGGTCCCGAGGCATGCTCCAAACTCTGACAAGAGGGAGATTTTCATATACATTTTACTATTTTTTTTTAATCTCTGGCACTTCTATTATAGAGAAAGGACAAATAGCAATATTAAAATATTTCCTCTAATTAATCCCCTTTTCATGCACTGGGATTTCATGCACTAGGCCACTAGTATTTATATATTAAATTTAGAACATTTATACTCCTTCTTCAAGTTCATTTTGTTTAGTGGATATTTGCTTTTCCTGATGACAGCCTAGGTCAGGAACCTCCAGTCCAGTCTAGTCTACTTCAGCAGGTATTTCTATGTGGACTCAGGACACCAAAGTTTCAGTGGTTCCTCCTGGGCATCAAGGTCTTGAGCACTCTTGAAAATAGCTGCAAATTCTTCCCAGAGGGCAGAGCCAAATTTTCTATATTCCATAAAACATAAGTTCTTTTGTAACTTGCAATTTTGTTAAAAGAAGTAAAAAAATCCATTTTAAAATCTGGAGGGGATTGATTGGCTATGTAATTGGAAATCCAGTAAAGTCAACATTAGTGTTGCTTGCCTTAGCAATTTAACTGTTTCTACAGCTATCAAATGTGGTCTGGGGATTTCTAGTGAATCTGAGACCTTTCTAGGGATCCATAAAATCAAAATTAGTTTTGTAATAATACTATTTTTTTCTTTTTACTCTAATTGTCTCACTAGTTTACATGGGAGTTTTTCAGAGGCTGCATGAACTGTGTTATCATGACAGAGTGAATGTTCATGTGAATAGAGAACGCAGCCATCTTCTGTCAAGTCAAACATGAGATTTACAAAAAGACAACACAATGTCCCTTTATCACTTTATTTTTTCCTTTAGTTCTTTTAAAAAATATATTTTTCATGAAATATGTGTTTTCTCACACTCAAATGTTAATTGCCTCTAGAAACATCCTCACAGACACACTTAGAAATATTGTATTGTCAGCTACCTGGGCATTCCTTAGTCAAGTTGACACATAAAATTAACCATCACAATGACTAGTATACATTTTATTTTTGATGCTTTCAAAAGAACTTCCAACTCTAATATATTACTCAAATCTGATCTTCCTATTCCATTACATACCTCTGTTACTTTGAACCATTATTTACCAATTAACCAACTTAGTACTTAGATCTGATTTTCTTCCCCATCACCTCTGATGTTGAATTACTGAATCCTGCAGATTCTCAGACTTGAAATATCTTTAGCATTTTTCCCTCATCTCTCCATTCCCAGTGCCAGTAGCTTAGATTTTAATTTGCCTTTAATTAGCTTTTCCAGGAGTACTAGGAATAAGCACTCCTTGGAGGGAGCAAATGTGATTATGCCATTCATCTGCTTAAAATAGTTTAATGGCTCCCAATTACAGGGTAACACACATTGTTCTTAATATGTTATTGAAGAAATGTCTTTCTGTAGACCTTACATACCTCTTATTGTGAATATTACTATCCTCTGTGATATGCAGGTGCTCCATCCTCATGCCTCTGTACATGAAGTTCTTCTCTCAAATCTACCTCTGTCCTTTGTATGGCTGGCAAAGAACTACTTAGTATTCAAGACTCAGCTCAAAAATCAATTGGTCTTTGGGAAAAATAATCCCTGGAATCTGAGGCAAATTTAAGCACTTTCTTTTAGTTATCTATTCATATCTCTACTATAGCACTTACCTCACTTCTGTAACATTTTGTTTTCCGATCCTTTGGTAGAATACAAACTTTTGCCAGCAGGAATTTTTATTTGTATTTTATGTCAAGGGGACTGAGTTGGAGTTTAGTAAATATTGATAAAAAGTAATAGAAAAAGCTATGGACATACCAAACATAAGGCTTAATTCCTTTTTGGTCCATTTATTTACACCACATACTTCTGCCAGAACTAATATTAAGAAGGCTTATGAAAACAACAGCATAGAAATAAAATTATAAACTTTTATTTACAGTAATAAAACGATAGTATAAGACTAATAAGGAAACAGATTGTCCGTGTGAGTGACAGGAGCAGGGCAATATCAGAGAGGAAAAGAGAATGCTTCAATGAGGAGGAATTAATATAATGTCAATTTCTGGAGAGTTCAAAGAAGATAAAAATAGAGAAAGGCCTATTGGATGAGATCAGTAGGCCTTCATTAGTTTCTCTTAGTGAACAGTTTTAATTTAAAAAAAAATGGAAGAGAATCCAGATTTTGGGATTAACAAGCTAATGGGTGTTGAGAAGTATGAGTGGCAAGTAAACACACACACACACACACACACACACACACACACACTCTCTACTCATTCACAAGGATTTGCCCATAGAGATGATTACAAATTTAAACTTTTTTTTCTGGCTATTCTCTAAGAATAAACAAAATGGGCTAATTCTAGAAAATATAAAAAGTTAATACAGCAATGGACATATTTTTGAAAATGTAAAGAATTTAATAATGAAAGCTAAGCCAAGTATTCCTGAATACTATGACCAAAATTGTCTAAATAGACATTCCTATCCATAATAAATCAAAAATCTGATTGTTTTATATTGTTTTTAACTAATTCTAACCCCAAAATCTAACTGTGCATCCATTGTCCTAAAAGGCATCAGAAAAGTAAGAAATTCAGTGCTATACCACTGGTAACAGTTATACAGGATTAATAAGTGACAATAGACAAACTAATAATAGCTTTAAGATGCCATATTGCATTTGCCATTAAAAAGATCACAACCCTAACAAATGAAGGTAGGTTTTCTTCTTCTAAAAATAGCAGCACTACTAATACTAATCTTATCTAATAAAGAGGGAGTATGCTAATTGATCATCATGCCCTCAAAAGGATGGCACCCACAGCCAATAAGGAGGGTGCCAACCTTGTGAGGATGTGACAGCTAACTGGATGTCACACCCTCAAATATGGTAGTGCCCACAGCCACAAGATGGTGGTTCCCAGTCCCCTCAGCCCCACTGGGGCAGCAGGCGCATGGCCACCTGAGGCTCAGGTAATCAGGGCCAGCGGAGGCTTGCACTGCTGGCAGTGGCAGCAGCAGAGATGTGATGGGGGTGTCACCTTCCCATGATTTCTGGGTTGCCTCCCACCCCTGAGGGCTCCTGGACTATGAGAGGAGGCAGGTGGGGCTGAGGGACCCCCCTCTCCAGTGCATGACTTTTCATGCACCAGGCCTCTAGTTAGTAGGTAATATTCAGTCAACACATATGTCTTAAAAAATAATTTTCATCTCATTTAATCTTGCAAATATACTGTATAATAGATTCTATTATTTTATTTTACATAGAAGCAAACTGAGGAATAGAAACAAAGGTCAAAGCTCTCTGTTTTTGTAACATATTGCTTCTCTGAGTTACCCTTTTCCTTACAATAATCTTCAACCCCACTGAACACAAATACTTAGGAAATAAGTATTATAAATAGTTATACACATATGTGCGTGTAATCACACACTGATGTACACATACCCAAAACACTATAAACTTTGGTCATCAATAGAGCCTAAACAATAAAGCCAGGAAAGTGAAATCTCTAACCTTTATTCCCTATTTGTTTGATGGACCTTTATTCATAGTACCTTTTCAAGGTCTTTATAAAATAAATGATTTCGTAACCAAATGCTGATTCTAAGTAAGCAAAGATAACTAAGCAAATGAGTTTGAGGCTAAAAAGTAATTATAATTTCACTATTTGAACAAAGTTAACTATACATTTTGGGCCTAAAGTACCTAAAGAACTCAGAAACTTGCATGAATGGACATGGATGGGCTGGGTTCTTCTTCCTTCTTTGTATAATTCTCTTTTAATCTCTATTTTCTAGCTAGAGAAAGAAACAGCTGTTTTCATGGCTTATTTAGCTCATTTCAGAGGTATCAGAGAAGGTTTACAGGACTTGCCCTTGATATAGAGACAACAGAAGAAAAGCTTCTGAATATTTAATAGAGCTAGAAAATACTACATTTAATATTCTCTTGAGCTTGCACAGTGCTGACTTGGAAGGAAACCTAAAGTGTCCCTTTTCCACATGTAGAATCTAAAGAAATGCAGTCAGTAGAGCGTCCTATAAAATGTCACGCACAGCTGAAATGGTTATATTCTTAAAGGTAAAATTATTCTTTAAAATTATGTGTTGAAGGGAAAACATAACTGAACCGGGCTTTAAAGTTGTGCTCATGTTCTATATTTACCACCTTATTACTTCTTAAAACTCCTTTTTTATTTTGTCCTGCTTGTCGTTTTGGGGTTTTTTTATTTGAGTAAAGGAAAATTTTAGGAACACTAAGCAAATCAGCTACATACTTTCATTTAACAGTTTTGCATATCCAACATGCTTTGTTGACTTTGATTTTAAGAATGTAAAAATCCTCCTGGAGGTGTGGCTCAGTGGTTGAGCATGGAACCATGCACCAAGAGGTCAACCCTGTGATTCCCTGTCAAAGCATATGCCCAGGTTTTTGGCTCGATCCCTATCTATGTTTCTTTCATAGATGTTTCCATCTCCCTCTACCTCTCCCTTCTTCTTTAAAAACAAACAAAAAACACACAAGAGAATGTGAAAATTCCTTTAGAAAGTAAGCTCTTGAAAGACTAGAGAAGGAACCCTTCTCTTTTAAGTGGTTATAGTCCTTCATGTGATTGTTTTTTAATACACTAAAGTTTTGTTTTTCTCTGTTCTCCAATTTCTCTATAGGTGGTACAAGAGTCTGTAATTCAATAAATATTTCTTACCTAACTGTTAAGTTGAAGGCTCCCTGCAGTGAGTTACAGGGCTGGGGGCAGGGGAGGGGGGGACCATGGTAACTATGACAATTGTGAACAAGGAGCATGTAATCTATTTTGGGGAAATGATGAACCCCCTGACCTTCCCTCCCTAGAGATAACATCTAGGCTTCCAGTGTGTTTCAGCTCCAGGCCCAGAAGAGCAACAAAACCACCAGCTGACCTCAGGACCAGCTGCAAAGAATAATGATCCCCAGCCAAACAATTAGTGGAGACCTAGACCTTGAAAGGACACAACTGGAATGCTGCTGAAAATTCTATTGAAATCTTCACCTGAAACCTCCCTAAACTCTCCACCCTCAAAACCCTTAGGAGGGAGGGCCCAGAGCACTCTCCCTTCCCCCTCCCCCAGGGCCCATTACCATGACTTTCCTCACTCTCAAGCTCCAAGATCCCTGTCAAATTGGTTAAGCACATTTTTTATTTCTTTCCTCTCAAATCTGTTCTTCCCTTCCTCCTCTTTCCCACAGTAAACAGAATACTGTTACTCAAGTCAAAACTGAGAAGTCACCCTAGCTTATTTGGTTCAGTGGATAGAGCGTTAGCCTGCAGACTGAAGGGTCCCAGGTTGGATTCCGATCAAGGACACATGCCTGTGTTGTGGGCTTGATTCCCAGTGTGGGGTATGCAGGAGGCAGCCAATCAAAGAGTCTCTCTCATCATTGATGTTTTGATCTCTCCCTTTCCTTTACTCTCTGAAATCAATAATAAAAAGAAAGACAGGACAAAAAAAAAAAAAAAACCCTGAGGTGATCTTGGTGCCTTCCTTTTCCTCCTTACTTCACTGCCTAATCCATAACTCATTGAAGTCCAATTGACAATAATTTCTTTGAGAAATTACCATAGTTTCCTAATTAATCTCTTTGTTCCAATGTTTCTGGACATTGTTGTAGTTATCTATTGTTTATAAATATCACCTCTAAATTTCATATCAGTCAGGGTGGGTCTGGCTCAGGGTCTTTTAGGAGCAACAGTCAAGATTTTGGTCAGAAGTTATAGTTATCTGAAGATTTTATTGGGGCTAGGAGATCTGCTTCCAAGCTGATTGGCAGGAGATCTCAATTCCTCACTGTCTATTGAGAGAAGACCTCAGTTTCTTACCACGGGGCTTCTCTATAGGGCTCCTTGAGTGTCTTCAAGATATCACATGTCAACTGCCTCCCCCAGAGTGAGGGATCCACAAGGCAGAACAAGGAAGAAAATGTGATGCCTTCAGAAGTTATTTTGTGTATCATCACTTTCTCCATATTGTTGTTAGAAATACATCTGTAAGTCCAGCTCACATTCAAAAGCGAAAAATTAAATTCCACCACTTGAAAAAAAGAATATAAAGAATTTTTTAAATATATTTTAAAACCTCCACATTCTTTCTTTGCCTGGAGCGCAGGGCATTTGCATAAAATAAGTCCAAGACCATTGTGACATGTAGAGAAGTGGAACAAAAAGTTTAAGCAAATGAGTAAATTCAAGAATTGTGAATTTGTGTGGTCATTGGTGGAGAATAGCATTCAAAGAAATCTTGGTGAAAAAGCCTGATATTAACAAGAAAGATTGGAAGAGATTCAGAAAATATGTGGGTAATTTAAACGAGAAGGAATGACCTAAATGGAGAAAGCACAGCTACAAACTTTACTTCAAATGAAGAAAGCTTCAGTCGTACGAACTTGGCAACAGGGAAGAAAATGAAAAAGTATTTCTTTCTAAGGAATTGTACAAGGAGGAAACACTAATTGAAAGCAATCTCAGGAAAATCTAGGTTTCATTTAGGCAAGTAGGTAGAAGAATGACAGGAAAGTGAACTGTAAACTGGATGTATTAGTCTGCTCAAGCAGCCGTAACAAAATGCCGCAAGCTAAGTGACTTAAAACAGCAGAAATTTGTTCTCTCATAGTTCTGGAGGTTAGAAGTCTAAGTTTAAGGTGTTGGCAGGGTGGATTTGTCATAGATCTCTCTTCCTGACTTGTAGATCAATACCTTCTCCCTGTGTCCTCACATGGCCTTCCTTCTGTGTTCATTTCTGATGCCTCTTCCTTTTCTTGGGAAGGATGCCAGTTCTGTTGGATTGGGGCCCCATCATTATGGCCTCATTTAACCTTACATATCCCTCTAAAGACACTTTCTTCGAATACAGTCACATTGGCATCTGTGCTTCAACATGTGAATTTGGGGGGCAAGGAGGAGAACATTTTCACTACATAACAATGAATTAGTTAATTTGTAGTAAAAATGGATTGCAGGTTTCATGGGACCAAACAAACTACATGGTCCAGGTTGTTGTAGGCACAGAAAGGGATTCAAATAGATGCTAAGAGGATGGCAACATCTGAAAGGGAGGACACAAAGTCAGATTCAGGAAGGCAATACATGAGGAATAGTGGGGTGCTTGTCTACAAGCAAGAAAAATTTGCCAGCAGTGCAATGAGATGGAGAAGACTTCCTTGTTGCAGGAGTACTATGGAAACTTGGAAATTAGAACTCATTAGATGTTCAATTCATATGTTAATTATTTTGATTGAATTAGTGTCAATTTATTAGCCTTCCCAGAGTACCTACCTGCCTTGTCTGATCCTGGAAGAGTGATTATTCTGCACACAAAAACAATTTCAACACCAAGAATGAGAGAAGTAGGAAAGGGATGTGTATGTTAGCACAGGGCAGAGCGGGTGCAGAGGTGAACAGGCTGTCATTTCATAAACTTCATAAACTAAATCACCTCACATACTTCACACAATAGACAATAATTAGCAATGTTGGTGGTAAATGCAATAAAATATTTGAGATTCTGTTTATGATACATTTTGGAATGAGAAGATGCATCTGAACCAGAGACAGGACATATCCTTTCACATGAGCAGGTTTAGCCCAACAAGAATAATTAGATGCAAGGGTATAACTTGTCCAGTATGCCTACACTTCCTTACCAATGTGTTCATTTTCATAATCAATTACTATTTTTCTCCAAAAAGGATTCT
Source organism: Vespertilio murinus (assembly GCA_963924515.1). NCBI lineage: Eukaryota > Metazoa > Chordata > Mammalia > Chiroptera > Vespertilionidae > Vespertilio > Vespertilio murinus. Next base: position 130,071,269 of record OZ004707.1, on the reverse strand, counting down.
TAACAATTTGGATGATTTTTTTAAAACTTTGCAAGAGACAATTTCATAATTTCCTCTTTCTTAGTGTTAAATAAATGAAATCTTAACTATTAATGCCTAAAACAAAAATGCAATAAAAACATTTTCACCATGTTTACAAATTTTATTCATTATGTTAATAAAACTAGACTGATTCCAAGATACATAAATGCTGAGAAGCAAAAGGCGATACACGTGTCACTTAATCTCTATTAAATTCTACTTTGGAATAATCTCTCATCACCTCCTTTATCCATTACTACACTAAAGAGTCATACATTACAATCTCTCTTATTAGATTCTAAAACTTCTAAAGCCAGAAAAAGCCACAATAGGAGAACAATATCACCTCCCATAACACCTTTTCTCTTTTCATTGTGCAGCTCCATGTTAATGAATGTGACTATTTTAGTGAGGTGCTTTTGAAATAACTATAACTTTTTACTTCCTTGGGAAAAATACACTAAATGCCACTAAATACACTAAATGATCTAGAAATATATTAAGTATTAGAAGCCTGGTGCATGAAAATCCATGCACTGGGGAGAGGGGTTCCCCTCAGCCCAGCCTGCCCCCTCTCACAGTCTAGGAGCTTTCAGGGGGAGGAGGTGACCCGGTGATCAGGGGAAGGCAATGCCCCCATCACACCTCTGCTGCTGCCACTGCCAGCAGCACAAGCCTCAGCTAGCCCTGATTATGTAAGCCTTGAGTGGCTCTGAGTGGCTGGGGGGCTGAGGGTAGATCCAGTTGCACCATGTGCCTGCTGTCCCCCGTGCTGGGCTGAAAGAACTGGGGGACTCCAGTGGGGTTGTGGGGACTGGGCACCACAATCTTTGTGATGGTGTGATGGTCAATTTACATATTATCTATTTATTAGATATGATTCCATGTAACTCTAGTAGAAAGACTGAATAACTATTTCTCTAAATCATATGGATTACAAAGAAGGTGCATGACATGTCTGATTTTTTTTGTTATTGTTATTCAATGACAGATTTAAATTTCTTCCATTCAATTTTTGCTCTAATATTATCAGCAGTGACAATTTTTTTCAACAACATGGACACTTTCAAGAGTGGAGGTGGGTGAGTGAGAAGAGATCAACCAAGAACTTGTATGCAAATATGAATAACCAATGGATATAGAAAATAGGGTGTGAAAGCCCAGGGAAGGTAGGAGGCAGGCTAGAAGAAGATATCTATAATAAATTTAACAATAAAGATAAATAAACGACAATGGAACTTAGGCTCCAAGTTTATTTCTTCTGGCAGAGAAATCACCTTTTCAAATGTGACTGTTCAGAAAATGTCTTCTCTCTCTTTTTTTTTTTAATTTTGAAGTTTCATGCTTGAATTTGTAGACTAATATTCTATTAAAGTATATCATTTACAACTTTACTCCAGGCAAAATGTTTTAATATGTATTAGATTGTGAACATATATACTTCATTATGTGTGTGTGTGTGTGTGTGTGTGTGTGTGTGTGTGTGTGAAACATAGCACCAACAAATATATATATGAAAGCCTAAGTGACTGTTAAGACCAAACGACCAGAAAGACCAGAACAGCAAATCAACCAATCACTATGATGCTCACTGACCACCATGGGGCAGATGCTCAATGCAGGAACTGCCCCCTGGTGGTCAGTGTGCTCCCACAGCCAATCTCCTGTGACCCCTCCCCCAACCAGCCCCCATCAACCCCTGGTGCTAAACCATTAGTAGAGACCTGCTTCTGGGTTGGGTTTCGTATGTAGCAGAGCAGCTTCCTCACTAAGATCCATTGAAAGTTGGCCCTCAACATAAGGGTTTGTCTCACTCCTGTCCTCTCCCTTCCCTGGGGGCCATCCCCCCACCATGGTGGTAGCACATTGGTGAGGGAAGGAGAAGGGAAGGAGGTGGAGAACTAAGTGGAGGCAGGGTTCTGACCATGGTGTCAGCATGTAGCATCTTTCCTTCTGTGCTGGCCTGGCAACCATCACCTCCTCTCTTGACCCCGCTGGGCATTTGGGACCCAGGCTAGGATGGAGAACAGGGGGTGGGTGGCAGTGGATGTGGCCCCTTTCCCAGGGGGACCAAGGGCTGGCTGCATCCTTGTGGCCTGCTGGCCAACCTCCCACAGCTCCTCCCCCCTGCATGAATTCGTGCACCAGGCCCTTAGTATTATATAAAAACTTGATAAAACTTATAAAACTATGATTTTATTTTCCAAAATAATATAGGCAACTAGGTTGGTACAAAAGAAACTATCAGTGAATTTCTTTACAAAATTAAATATACTAATCAGTCTCTGAAAAAATTAATTTTATTGGTAACACAGGTTGGAACTATTGGGAGTCAATGAATCCCTAGTGGAGATTCAAACAGTAATGGGCAACAAATATTGGCTCAGTTTCTTCAATGTACTGGTGTGCCTCAGGTGAAGTCCCAGTGAAATCTAATTCTAACAACACTTTTGAAATTGATGAACATATGATTTTTCCTTAAACAATGATAGTTTTATGAATATATACATATATATATATATATATATATATATATATATATATATATATGATATTACCAGTTATTATTAGTTTTCTCTACAATTTTAACTTTGTAAATGCACAAAAAAACAGTATATTATTTTGTCAGGCTTCCCTTGACTTTTTAAAATATATTATTATTTTTTTACAGAGAGGAAGGAGAGATAGAGAGTTAGAAACATCAATGAGAAAGAAACATCGACCAGCTACCTCCTGCACACCCCCTCCCCTCCACTGGGGATATGCCCGCAACCAAGCACGTGCCCTTGACCAGAATCAAACCTGGGACCCTTCAATCCACAGGCCAGTGCTCTATCCACTGAGCCAAACTGGTTTCGGCTCCCTTGACTTTTTAAAGTAAAATTATATTCATGTTTCAATTTGCTACATATCCCTTTTGCACCAATTGAAACAATGTCAAATATATTATCAAAATCTTATCTTAAAACAATATTAAATAATAAAAGATATTGTTCTTTTATAAAAATATATAAGAATAATTCAAAAATACCTAGGTTTATCATAGTAATACTTTATTTTCAGACTTCTTTATAATTTCTGATATCTTCAACATTTATCAGAACTATTTTTAAATAATATATTTTTATTGATTTTAGAGAGGAAGGAAGAGGGAGACAGAGACAGAAACATCAATGATGACAGAGAATCATTGATCAGCTACCTCCTGCACGCCCCCTACTGGGGATTAAGCCTGCAACCTAGGCATGTGCCCTTGACCAGAATCAAACCCAGGACCCCTCTGTCTGCAGGCCAATGCTCTGCCCAACAGACTAGGGCATTATCAGCACTAATTTTTATAGTTGGCCAATGTTTACAATATCACAATAACCTTTCTTCTCTGCATTGTTAAATTTTGCTACAGATTATTTTGCCACATTATTTCTAATGTAGGTAAGATTAATATTTTCCTACAATGACAAAGGTTGGACTATCATGTGTTCCTTACTCAATTGGAAGTAGTGTTTGTTTTTATAACAGAGCAATTTAACTTATAAAATTTGGATCAAATAATGTCATAAGATGTGGTTAAATTAAAGTTTCCGAGATAATTTAAGCCTTTGGGTTATAATTGGTGCTCAGCTTAAATAATTCATGTGCATATAAAAATGTAAATCAAATTACTTACTTTATTAATTTCACTGAAATGAATAACATTTTATTATTACTGGAATGACATAGTTACAAAGCATGGACCTGACTTTAAGCCAGATATTCTTTCTCCTTGAGTAATCAATAATTCATCATTTAATAAATGACATTAAAGTATTAATTTCAATAAGTCCAATATAATTTAGAGATGGAATTTATCTATGTATCTTGTTTTTACTAGTTAATTGCAAATAAAGACTTTCAAATTTATCAGAATGTTTTTAAGTAATGTTTAAGAATACATTTATTTGGGACAGACAAGGGAGGAGAGACTGAAACAAGATGGCGGCCTAGGTAGTCTCCTAGGCCACCTCATTAACAATTTGGAAAAAAACAACAGCTAAAATCGAGAGGGATCACATCAGACCCACAGGAAAGTTGGCAGAATGGGAAGGCTGCAACTAGAGACAAAGCGAGCGCTGCTGCCGCCAGGTGGAGTTTAAAACTACCGTGGAACCAGACTGCTCTGCTCACGCCCCGATGGAGACACCTTTGAGCACGGTCTCCCTTCCCACAGCCATCTCAGCCCAGCCTCTGAGCCCGCCATGCTGGTGAGGAGCTTGCATAGCGCCTTCCGTTTGCGCCCCGGCGAGTCCTTTGTCCTCCGCCGCATGGCCAGGCTGGAGCTTCTGCCGCTGCTGCCTGGTGGATTTTGAAACTACAATGGAGATTGAATTGCCGCACCAGCCACCGCACCTACCGCTGAGAGTGGGGGCAGCCCACAGAGACCGGAGCTCACTCCGCCCTGGGCCCAGGGGGAGAGCAGCATCCACAGCCGCTCTGCTTCCGCCCTGAACAAGACACTTTAAGTGCTGTCTCCTCGCCCACAGCCATCTCAACCTGCCCTCCGAGCCCAAGGTGCAGGCGAGGAGCTGGCGCAGCGCCTCCCGTTTGCGACCCAGCGCCCCAGGGGGGCCATGTGCCCCCCCCCTCCCCCCCGCCCCCCGTGAGCCGAGTGTCCCAGGGGGCCGTGTGCCCCAGGTGAGCCATGTGTCCCTGGGGTATATTGAAGATAAAACATTACCTTCAATATACCAAATAAATGTATTCCAACTTTTCATTTATAACAAATAGAAGAAGAAATTTTAAATGTGTAAAGAACTTTAAAATTATTTTAACTTCTTCAATTTATGGATGATAAAAACAATCCTTAGAAATTAGATAACATATCCAGAGTCATCTAGGTTTGTGTCAAGGTCTAACCTACATGGTATTTAGATACAGTTCTAATTAAAGTTTCACACACAGATAAATTACACAATGTTATAGTACATTAAGTTCAATTTCAGAAGTTCTTTATATGTGCATTCAGCCAACACTTATTGAACATTTGCAGTATATAAAACCCAAAATAGACAAGCAAATGTGACAGGTACAAACAGAGTCCTATAGAAATGGAGAGACAGAAAAGATTAATCTTCTTGGGGAATATGCAAAGGCCTCACTGTGGAAGACATATTGTATTCCACCTATTCCTGTAAAGACTTCCCTGACACTCTTCTGCTTAGCTAATTGTGTTAGAAGAATCTTATCTGAAATCTACTAAAGCAGCATTGAAAGTTTATTCCAACTAAATTCCTTCTCTAAGTATACAAACAGATCTGAAACGTCATCAATATGGAGAAAGTATTCAAGACCATATTCTCGATAATCCTCTATGTCCATGATTAGCTCCAGCTTTCCTAGTTCTCATGATATTCTACCAAAGTGACAATGTCTCTCACATCCTGTCCGCATTACTCCCTATAGACTGTGAGCTCTTTGGAAGCAAGAAAATTATTTCTTATGCTCTCTACCTTACACAGAGAGAGTCCACTAATAAAGGGGTGGTCCAATGGAATGATCACGAGGTGTGTCTCTGAAGAAAAGAAGCTGGAAAAATAGTTCCCCAAAGAAGAAAATAAACATGAAAGGTACAGTGTTTTAAAAACTCTAGTGAGTCTGAGATACAGTTGAGCAAAGTATGCACCTCCTAAGGGAGGGCATGATATGGAAAGCAGGAGCAATTGCTTATAGAGTAAATGATGGGTGATGAGTTGGATCTAAATTGACAATGGCCTATTATGGAAGCCATGATAACCACTGTATATTATTCTGTTCAACACAGGTACCCAAAGGATATTTTAAAAATGGTAAAGACATAATCAGTCTTTAGGTTTGTAAAATTTTAATTAATGAGAAGAAATAATTTTGGGAGAGAAGACTTAATAGCTGTCCCAATCAACTAAGCAATAGAACATGAGGGCAAGGGTTAAAGCCATGATAGTGGCCATCAGAATGAAGAAATGAAACTGGTTCAAAATGAATTTCTGAAGCAAAACAGAAATAATTAAATATTTTGTTAAAAATTCTTTAATAAGGTCATTTTTTTTGAAAAAAGAATTAGAAATAACAGGAAGCTAAATACACAAATTAAGGGTGCCTTAATTCTGTAGGCATTGTCTACTGACAAAAAAAATCTATAAAAGTGTAATATGCTAATTAGACTGGACAGCTGAACAACCTTCCGGATGTCCTTCCAGACGACATTCCCGATGAAGCTGGGCTGTAAGGGCTGAGGCAAGCTGCCGCAGCTGTGAGGGCCAAGCCAATATATATATATTTGTACTGATAAGAAACTTGATTTCCAAAAAGCCAAAAGAGATTTGAGTAGAGTATACTGAACAGTTAAAATTATTAGGAAGAAATCAAAGAGAACTTAAAATTAGTCTTTGGATTTAGATATGGGAAGTAATCAATGACTAGAACAATTATTTTTATGAGATTGTTGATCTCAGAAGCAAACTGTAATAATCTCAGGAATGACTTGGGTATTCTTCACAAAACTCTTTATAATACTAAGGAGATATTCAAAGCAAAGTCATGAAGAAGAACAGTTAAAGAAAGGTTTGTTTGGCTTTGCTTAGTTTTGCTCCTTTTAGAAGTTATTTTGAGTACAGTATGTACATAGGCAGAAGAAAAGAAACTAGTAGAAAGGAAGAGCTTGAATATACAGCAGCAAACACACTTATCTGTGAACAGAGAATTAAAATTAAAGAGCTATTAATTGTGTTCTTCAAAACATGTCCTATTAAAACATGTACAAAGAACTAAAACAGCTTCAATTTTATGTAATCTAAAAATAAAAACAATTTTTATTGAATGCCCAGCATATTGTTTCCATTGAATGATTCCAATGAACTAAGATTTCACTATGCAGTATGACTATCACAGAATAACTTTTGGGGACACATTTTGGTGGTTTGCAGAGATCTTATTTCAGTTATTCCTATCCACTCATCATCTGGCTCAATCAACTCTTGTTTTGTTACCAAACACTTCACAGAGGAAAAGAAGTCCCTTAACTGGGTATATCAAGAAAAGGAATGCATGCCTTCCCACACCTTCTACCTCTCAGTAGAACTTCTTGCAAATCTTAAGTGTACATACCTTTTGAATAAATGAAGCTTCAAGACAATGAGCAGTTAGTACTTCCTCTATGTCTCAGCTACACTGCCTGCGTCTTTTCTATTCAGAGAGACCCAGGATAGAAGGTTTGGATCTCAGAGGGTCAATTTTTGAGGTCATAAAACTGTAACAGCCCATCTATACATCAAGAAAGCAATAAACAGGATTTAATGATTCTTCTGCAACAAATTTCATGAGAAATGGGAAATTTCTCTCTCTTGTGCCTTTATTCATGCCTTTATTTATGCATAGAAATGTGGCTGTTAAATGTCATTAGCTAAACTATATGAAATAACTTAAGAAAATACACTAATAAGAATATTCTTCTGGTTAATACAAAAATATGATTATGATACATTTTAACTAACTACTCTAAGTTGCATAATATTAAAAATTGCAAAGACAAATTATTTTAAAGAGAATTAAATAATTTCAGAAGAATATTTCCATAGTCTTATACCTATGTTGCCATTTCATCTCTATCCTTAAGATGAAATACTACAAATAGAACTTAAAAAAAACATTTAGATATTCTAAAATACAGTACTATATTTATGATACATATATAAACATGTAGGTATAGTTATAATATATTTACTTTACATTTACCCTTTACAAGATTTATATTTATTCAGTTTAAAAGAAAATAATTTCATAATTTATAAATGTTCATTAAAATAGCATTTGTGGAAAATAAATGAAGAGTACAAACATTTTGAAAAGTATTTTCAGACAAAGGTGCTAAAATATACCCATAGGACATATCCATGCTGAAACGGAAAATTAATTATGAAAAATACATGCCTTATAATGAATGGTCATTTCTTAGCAACAGACATATTTTTCACATTAATTCTTATATTTATTTTGCTAAGATTTTTATTTTTGTCTTCCTATACCTAAATACATTTTCATGGTTTAGAAGAAAGTACATTTACAGGATTGGAGTTGAATCATTCTTCACCATTTAGGATCTATGTAACTCCAGAAAATTTATTTAGGCTGTGTCCCATTTTAGGGACAGAGATACCAAAGCTCTTTATATAATTACCGTTTGTTCCTCAAAATTATCTTACCTGTGTAAAAGGCATTTTATATAATAAAAAGTATAGTTTAAATAAATGAGTAATAGTTGATGTTCCTTCCCCTACATCTTCAAATTTGTCAAAATCCCTAAATGAGCCCTAACCAGTTTGGCTCAGTGGATAGAGCGTTGGCCTGTGGATTGAAGGATCCCAGGTTCGATTCCGGTCAGGGGCATGTACCTTGGTTGCAGGCACATCCCCAGTAGGGGGTGTGCAAGAGGCAGCTGATCGACGTTTCTCTCTCATCGATGTTTCTAACTCTCTATCCCTCTCTCTTCCTCTCTGTGAAAAATATCAATAAAATATATTTAAAAAATAACTGAAAGAGGGAATTTCAGACCCCAATTATACTAGAGAAAGAGCTGTAGCATAGAGTACGACCTAGAAAATCTGTACTCAGCCCTGCACATTGGTTGTGAAGGTACTGTAATCAATAAATGTTTCAACTACCCATTTTCTTTGACCTGCCAGGTTTATAACTAAGATTATTCTAAAAATGTTGGTATACATTTTAATACATTTAAATTTTTATACAAACAATCCAGATTTCATATTCTTTATTTTAAATGGTTGGGCCCATAACTTATTGAGAATTATCCCATGTACCTTGGGCATATTAGCTACATTTTCAAAAAATTAGAAAACAATGTACTATTTGTCCTACTAAAACTGTACCGTCCCAATACACTTCTCATGAGTCAGCAGACATTTCAAAATACTCTAATTCCTCAGCACTGTTATTATAAAGAACAATTAACCACCCATCCAAGTGAGATAGTGAAGGTGTAGCATAATAGAACACCAAAAATAGACATTTTATTTAATTAAATCTCTTGATACAAAAACTCAAAAGGGATTATTCTTTAATATAATGTCAACTTGATCTGTGTAATTCTGCTGATATAGAAATAATATGGCTTGAAGCTAGGTGTGGTTACATATAGCTCTCTTCACTTCTGTTGATTTTTGTGTTTGTAGCCGTTATTAAACATCATGTAATCAAGAGAGTAAGAATTAAAGTGACCTTCATCTTTTTGAACACTGTGGCAAGACAAATATATCTAATCTAATTCAATTAGGAGGGTTTAAATTGTGGTAATCACTGGTAGGTAAATCCAATATAGGTGATTCAAACTGATATTAAAAGAAATTTAAAAATATAATGGTAAAAGGAAAGAAACTTTTAAACATATTTTTATTGATTTTAGAGAAAGGAAGGGAGAGGGAGAGCTATAAACATCAGTGATGAGAACCATTGGTGGGATGCCTCCTGCATGCCCCACACTGAGGATAGAGCCACAACCCGGGCATGTGCCCTGACCAGGAATTGAACCAAGACCTCCTGATTTATAGGTCCGTGCTCAACTACTGAGCCATGCTGTCTGTGCAGGGAAGGAATTTATTGTTCTCTGATTAGCAAAAACAAATTTGACTTCAGAAAAATGACTGAGATCCTTCCAAAAGTCCTGTTATTTAAATGTGTATTAAATAAATGCTTACCCTCTTTACATAGCCGACATCTTAAAAACAGATAACATAGGAAAACCCCAAAAATATAAAATTTAGAATAATTAAAAGGGAAAGCCAATATAAAAATCAAGTGAGTCCTATATAGAAAAGGTTACTTTTATGGTTAGCTGTTCAGAGATTCTACAAAACTCAAAAATGTCTTTGGAACATGCTGAGTGCCTGGGAATAACAACCTTAACTTGCAATTTCCTCTTTCCTGTCAGTTTAAATAAGGCCTTTAATATTATTTCAGGAAAGGTTCTTGAACTAAAGATCTTGCAACAGCTTTGATCTGATATGATTTTAAGGCATAAATCTGTCAAAATTGCCAAGTAAATATAACTTGCAGGCTATTACAAAATTTAAGTCTTTCAATAAGACAATTTCCATTGAAGTGAGCAGGATGGTGCCCATTCAAAGGAATAGGAATAGATTCCTCATTATAAAATGTCCATTTGTGTCAAAGAAAAACAAGTATCAGCGAAATTGCAGCAAACCGAACTAGAATTGTAAAACTCATTCCCGGACTTTATAACTCTACACAGGTTGTTTTTCTGTTGAGAATTGATATTCTCTTATCATAAAAGAGCTACTGCCATACTTTTGAGTATTCTATACATATAATGTCTGGCTGACTTTAAAGCTGTTCTGAAACAAATGCTGTCATACGGAAATAACAATAATAAGAATGTTATTTTAAAAATAAACATAATTCTAAACTAAGTGCTTGCCTAGCTACATTCTGCTGGAAAGATCTTTTGATTATAAGTAGGGAATACATAATAAAGCTTTCCAAGTCAAAGGAATATTTCTATAGCAATTTCTGAAACTCATTTTATTTGTAATTTTGTGTGTCTTCTCATTTCTTTAGAAATGTAAAATTTTGACAAAATTAAATTTAGGTAAAACTCAATGAGGGATGTCAATATGTTCAATAAAAGTTTTCTCTCTATAGTTACAATATTACACTAGTTTCAGGTAGATCCAGACCATTGTATTTTAAGCATTTTGTTTCCTTTCTTAAAATATTCTGCACTGTTAGAAAGACTGCATCTAAATGTAGGAGACTGGGAGTTATTCACATAAACTATGTGTAATTAAGATAACTGTTAAGAGGAAGAATAATATAAAATTACCTAAGTATAGATAGATAGATAGATAGATAGATAGATAGATAGATAGATAGATGATTTTCAAATGCTTATATTGAATAAAACAAGAAAATAATTTAAAATATATATGTATGGGCTATCTTGATCTAGGTAGCAAATTATCAATAAGATATTACTATGGTTTTTTTCATATGCAACTTTCAGTCAATGAAAATAAATAAAACTAATATACCTAATCAAATTAACATGGCTGCTTTGTATTAAAGTTCTTCCTACATATTCTGGACGAGTGACTTTTCCCTATAGCAGTTTTCCATATAGCAGCAGCTGACCATCCATTCTCTTTCATGGTTCTTCAATTTGTCTACCTATTGAAACTGCAAGCATGTTGAGAGGAAAGATGAACCTTTACCAAAAAAAAATAGGTTTTGAAATGGTTTTAGAATTGTAGTAAGAATCTATTTATATTAAAAAATAATCTATTATAGCCCTGGCCTGCATGGCTTGGTTGGTTGGAGTATCCCCCCTCCACAATAAAAGATGGCAAGTTTAATTCCCATTCAGAGTCCCTTTAGCCATATCTGAATTAAATGCAGAGAGGGAGGAAATAAGGAGGGCCATGGTCTGTATTCCCTCTGATATCCAAATCTTTATGGAATTTTTTCTACTTAATAAATTCCACTTTTCTTACCCTTCGGGAAACCTAGCATCGAACTAAGTTGCCTCAAGTCAATAACTGCAATAACCCAGAAAATTATAGGTCCAGGCTCGTTTAGAATTTTGTTCTTGATCTGTCACTGAAATCTTAGACTCTTGAGTCCTGTGTATAATTTAGGATTTGGATATAATCTTGGAGGTCCCTTTCAACCTTAAAAATATAAGCCTGGCTATTTGTTCAGGTCTCATTCATTTTATAAATATCAATTATACACCCATCATGTCCCCAACATTATACATGAGATATTGATACCATAGAGATGTATATGATATATCCCTGCCCTCAAGAGTCATTTTTTCCCTAAGACAATGCATTATACCATTACATTAAGTATTAATGTATGTCTCTTGTGTTGTATTGGGGAAAAACAATGTGCTTACAGAAGCACAGAAAGTGGCATAACTAACTCAAGAGGACAAGGTGGGCTCACATGAATTGAAGTTCAATTATGGAAGGAAAAGAAGGTGTTCCTGTATCAAAAAAAAAAAAAAAGAAAAAAAAGAAAATGAAGGATATAAATGTGAAATAGCAAGGTGTGTTGTTACTGTTGTGTTGTTGAATTAAAGGAGGAGAAAAATGTGATTCCAAAAAGATTAGGGATATGAATGTTAATCTGCAGATTTTTGAACTTCACCCCCTTCACATTGGAGGTTTGTGCAAGAGAGTGACAGAATTAGATCTATATTTTTGAACTCTATTGAAAGTGAAACAGTCATATGTCATGAACTTTTTGTTTATTTGTTTTTAGTCTTGTTTTATCCAACCCCCAGCACACTAGGCCAATGTTGGTGGTTAAAATTTGCTCTTGTCAAGAGATGCAATGTGTGGCTGCTGCATCCCGGTGGTGTGTGAAGGCCAGGCCACCCTGGACATGGCTAGGAGCAAATTCACTGTGACCTTGGGTGTGTCTCAGGGCCGATGGCTCGGCTTGAATACATGCTGGTGGGCCCTGAGGATGCCTACAGCTCCATCTACCTCTGGGAGGAGACCCTGGACAAGTCCTACAACTTCATCAGCCGAGACTACATGAGCCCCACCAGCTCAATCCAGTTCTTTCAAGATGCCACCACCTCTTTCTCCCTCTCCTATAACAATGGGGGGGAGGACTTTTTTTTAAAAGAGAGATGCTATGGTTCTCCTTCACATTATCCCTTCAGAAAAAATACCCTTAATCTTCTTAACTTCTTTGGGGGAAATTTGAATGTCTCTAAACTTAACATTCCAATTTTCAGGAAAGCAAAACACAAAATACCTCAGCATGTAGACCTAATTTGAAGACTGAAAAGAAATTAGTGGGAGCTTCTTTAAAAACCACATAGACAGTCTTGATTTAGGGTTGGTTGGAAGGCAGATAACAGCTATGATTGTGTTACTGATTTCTAAAATGGTAGAGTCTTTGACCTAAATGTTGAAATTTCCTGACTTTATAGTTTTAGAAAATAAAGGCAGTTATAGTTGTATTAATGCTCCATTTTTTTTAAAAAAAATTATAGACCATTACTCACATTAACTCCTCAATAAGTACACCTTGGAAAAGGCAAAATATAGGATCTTTTTTTAAAATATCCTTTTACAAGACTCCTTTGGAATGGATCAGAATAAATTAATTCCTGTCTAGATCTGTCTTAACAAAAATAACCTCTCTTGATACTTACACATTTCAAAAACCCCAATGCACATTACTGTAGCTTCATCAGGGTTCTTTACTTTCTAAGCATTTATTTTAATATTTTGTTTTCCAGTTAAATATAACTATTGCTTCTTTGTATATAAAAACATTACTAATTAGGTTCTATTAATTAGTTTTTAATATAGATTAAGAGTAACATTTTTGTGGTTGGAAATATTTTCAAATTTAATCTATTCAATGAAAAAACATGAGTCAATTTGTAAAAATTTTAGTTTCATCAACTTTTATTATTAGATTTACTCTACCAGTAATATACCTTATTATTGCCAGTGTTTATTTCATTAGTATTTCTTTTGTAAAAAAAAAAAAAAAGTCACTTCAGGCTTCCTTATTTAAGCAAAAATGCAACCATTTGTATATGTCAAATGCCATTAAATTCAGTCAATTTTCTAAGACTTAATATATTCCTGTTTTTATGGATCTGAATGACTCATTCAACAATTACTTTCCACACATGGCCATTTTGATAATATTTCATCCCTTGCTGTCTGAATAAAATTTAAGTCTGCTTCCTTAATGGGATATTCCATGGCTCTAGTAACCATAATGAGATAACAAAGTAAGATTTCCAATGCAAATCAACTTCGTGGTATTACTCATTTGTTTTATTGTTTAGTCCACAATACCTTTGAAGGACTAAAATTTCCATCCTTCTAAAGGATGCAAGATGCACCTTAATTTTTAACTATGGATCTGTTGATGATCTGAAAAAGAACATGGCATCATTAGAATCTTAGGCAATTTAGATAATGCCCTTTGTTAGAGTAGCTAAGTAATGGTAGGGTAAGACACCTAAAGCATATTATACAAAAAATATAAGTACAGAGGCAAATGAATTGAGTCCCCACTTTCTCTGGTAATTCTGAAAGAAAAAGAGGAAGGAGAGTGGAACATTTGGGGTAAAAATACATAGTATATAAGCATACCATTAGGATACTGGTGTTGGGAAAAACGAAGTATCACATACTCAGTTATTCTCTGAGTTATAAGAGGAGATCCCCAATTATCATGATTATCACATCCCACTTTCTACTTCAGGACTCAAGCTCTCTGGATGCTTTGTTTTTGTCTTTATGTACCCTTTATACTTGCATTTACCTGAGAGTACGTTAAATAAATAAAAGATAATGAATTCAGTCCATTTTAGGTATCTTGTATATAATGTCTATTAGAGAGCTTGGGCCAGAGTGAGAAACCATAAACTGTGAATGAGTGCTAGGAGAAAATAGTCTAAATGAAGGTGGGGGAATGCTGTGAGTGCTTCTTTAAGGGGATAAAAGGCCAGAGGGGTACAGAGCCAACCTGATGGGAGGGCATGGCCTGGTACAACTCAGGTTTTCAGGTTCCCAAATATCAATGGATTCCCAAACATCAAGATAAGGGAGTTTAACTCCTACCTCTGCTCAAACTTATGTATCTGAGCATTCAATTCAATATTTTCACATAAACCTATCTTTTATCATTGTACTAACTTTCAAAAATGTGATCAAGAGTATACAGAAAGAGTTGCTGAATGACAATAGCAATTCTGTCGTCATGGTCAGTCTTCAGCATCATAACAACCAACACTTACTGAGAGCCCTATTACAAACCCAGTTCTGTGCATTTGTCAGCTCCTGCAAGCCTCAGAGAAACCCTTATCAAGGCTCATCCTACTGTTTTCTTCATTTTGTAAGTGAAGGAAGTGAAGCAATAGACATTAACTTGTACACGTTCACAGACTCGTAAGTGGAAGAGCTGGGATTCCAATCCAGTCAGTCTGCTTCTGTATTAACCATGAGAGTGAATCTGACAAGTAAAAGGAATGACTAGACAATCTATGAGGATACTTTTAACATAATTTATATTCATGCTATATGGAAGTTTCCATATTTCTCACTTAAATGGTCTTTGAACTCCACAGGTGAGTTAACTTACAAGTAGATAGAATCTAGAGGATTCCAAGTTTTACATAAGGGCATTGGAAACTTTATTAAACTGTGCTTTTTTTTCCTTACTAAGTTAAGTATATACTAAAACACAAAAGCTTCAAATTTTACCATGAAAAGTTGAAATTAGACTAGGAGGGAAGAGAAAATTGAATTACTTTTAACATAGATCCTAGAATATATGATGTCAAATAGTTTGCAATATAAAGAAAATGTTTTTGTGAGAATGAAAGAACATAGGCATATGCTAAAAGATATTCATGGCTGTCCCTCTTCCAATGAGGAAATCTGTTACACTTGAAGAAAGATCAAACTTTTGGTTTATCACATGAATAGATTCCCAAATGCCCTAGAGCCACGATTTCCCCCAAGATTCCCCAGAAATTCTCCAGGGACTTATCACCAGGATGAAGTTTTCTTTTTCCCTGAATGTAAAGACTACATATAAAATTTTAATTTCAAAAAAAGTTCAACTTTGAGGAAAAAAAAACAGATCTCAAGCTCTTAAAAATACTATATTTTGTTTGCATACAACATTGTGTATTAAGAAACACTTTAAATAAATGAATTAATAAATGCATACCAAACCCCTTTGCTAGTATATTTATATATTTAAAATGAATATATGTTTGCATGTGTGTATATAGGGGTGAGCAAAAGTACACTAAGGCATTTTGATATTCTTTTAAGTTAATAAAGCTATTGTAATAATCACAACCTGTAGGTCTTTTTCTAGTGGAACATCAGTAAACCTACTTTTGCACACCCTGTATGTGCTTATGTACTATTTTGGTCATCATAACTACCTGCAGGTTAAATCTTATCATACATGGTAAAGTAATCAGTAGCTACACTAGGCTGGAATTCTAACCAGAAATAAAACAAAGATTTGGTTATTACTGGATACCAAAACTCTGAATATATCTAAGCATCCAAGTAGCTAACTGAAGCTTACAGCTCTCAGAGTTTCTCAATATAAAATAACCAAATAATCAAATGTAATTGATAACTAATAAGATAGTTCTCTTAGCATTTGAACATAGCTTTTAACATTTGAGAAATAGAGGGGGGAAAGTGCATCTCTGTATGATATAAAGCATTTCCTTCATGGATGAAACTCTTTTGAGGAAGACAATGATTTCCTGCTCTTGTCTCAAACTCTTTTCCACATTTCATTAGCAATGAGAATAAAAGGGAATAAACGAGATGCTAGATTTAGCAGTGATGCAGGAGAAGGTGCTTGGTCAGTGATTACACTGATCCTTCAGTGAAAACTCTTTCACAACATTTAGTTTGACAGAAATTGTTTTTTAGCTTAAAAATATATTGCTTTTCCTATATTTTTTTTCTCAGTCTCATGATATCTGTTGGCAATAAATTATTCTTTCAGCTGAAACCGGTTTGGCTCAGTGGATAGAGCGTTGGCCTGCAGACTGAGAGGTTCCAGGTTCAATTCCGGTCAATGCATGTGCATTGGTTGCGGGCACATCCCCAAGTGAGGGGTGTGCAGGAGGCAGCTGGTAGATGTTCTTCTCTCATCGATGTTTCTAGCTGTCTATCCTTCTTCCTTCCTCTCTGTAAAATATCAATGAAATATTTTTTTAAAAATTATTCTTTCAAAATAAGTTAAGTATGTCATTGAAATTTATTTTCAAAATAAAATATGTAGAAAAGGTAATAAACTAACTTGCTAAGACAGACACGAAGGTGCTATGTAAATAATCCTTTCATTGGAGCATTTGTACACCAAGTGTTCAGGTCAGAAACTTTTATTTTGAATATGTGACAGAATGACTGTGAGTTCATAATCATGCATAAGCCCCACCTAGAGGGGTGGTGCTATAAAAGAAAAACACCTACAAAACCGCTCAAATCATCTTTTGATATAAACCGACTAGTCATGCATAAAGAGGACATAGAGTTCATTCTAACACTAGCAATTTAGCTTTACAATAAAAACAACAAGGCATTATTGAATATGTGTAACTTCTCTATAATAGAGATACTGAATTGGGCTAGAATTGCACCAAATGACACGTAACGGATTCCTTTTCAAGATCCAATTGTCCTTCAAGGATAAATCAAGGACCACTTCTACACCAAAACCTTCTCCGGTCCCTTCAGCACACAGAACCTTTCTCTCAAGAAGCATGTTAGCCATCTAGTCAGTCTCTCTCTCTCTCTCTCTCTCTCTCTCTCTCTCTCTCTCTCTCTCTCTTTCTCTCTCTCTGCCCTTCTCCAGTGCAGGGTGAAGCATGTATTATAAGTCATATATAATCATATATATTAACTGACAGAGATTGATGGTTTCTAATTTTCTCATAGTGAATACCTTCCAGAAATACTATATGCTAGCATAGGATAAAACTGGCTATTTTCAGAATGCCTTCCTATTTTCTATAATTATATTGTAACTCTTGTAACTCTACACATTAGCTATATCCTCTGCATCTATCCTATTATAAATGAGTGTGTTTAAACAACTTTTCTCCAATAATCATTAAGTTGTTTTGTTGTTGTTGGTTTTTTTGTTTGGTTGGTTTGGGTGTTTTTTTTGTTGTTGTTGTTTTTACAACAGGAAATGGCAACAGATTTTAATATCAGTGCATTGGTCACATTTGAATCCTGGGCAATGTGTATTTTGTTTATATCAATATGTTCTTATTGGAATAAAGCATGCAGTCTAACAGTGCCTATTCTTTTTTATTTTTCCAAATTGCTACTTTTTAAACACCTATTTTGACCTTAGAATCCCCTTTAGCTGAAGACTAACTTTATAGAGACAATAAAATCTAATAATAAGACCTATCACTGAATGGACCAACCTCAAAATGCCCTTGTTCTAGAGATTTATAGTTCTTTCTTAAAATAATAATTTGGTTGCTGGTGATAGTTTGCTAAATATTATATCTACAAACAGTCTGATTCACTTCTTGTAATAAATTTACCTAGCTACCCTGGGAAAGGCTAGCAATAAAAATTTCCATTGCAGATCATGCCCATATAATAGTTTGAAAATATAAGAATATAAGAACTATTTATACCCCAGGAAAAAAAGAATCATAAATGCTTCAATGCACACACAGAATTGAATTGAAAATCACGATGCACATTCGCTAAATTTAGGAAATAAGCATAACCCATATAAGTTGCCTTCTGCTGATATAGCTGATTGGTGCCCAGAAGACTCGGCTGTACCCAAAGTCAATCTTGCATGAATCTTTCTACTGGTTTCTTCTCATCCCAAACATTTGGGAACGATCTCTCTATATAAAAGCCTAAATGACTGAACAACTGGTTGATTGGTCACTATGACACGCACTGACCACCAGTAGGCAGACGCTCAACTCAGGAGCTGCCCTTGGTGGTTGATACGCTCCCATGGCCAACTTCATGCAGCCTCCCTCCATCACCTTCCAGTCCTCCTCTTGGTTGGCCGAACCTCATCCTGACCGGCTGGCCCCAATGGGCCCCAATCGGGTGGTTGGCCAACCTCCTGTGGCCTCTCCCTCTGGCTGGCCAGCCCCAATGGCCCTGATCGGCCCCTCGCCCCAGCTGGCCAACCTCCTACCGCCCCAACTGGCCCTGACCCCGATTGCTGGCCACCAAGGGACCCCTCAAATTCATGTGCTGGGCGTCTAGTTATATTTATAATACAAAAATCATTCTAGTTTCCTACATGTATACATTTTCACATATTCTCTTGAGAACCACTTAATTTCTGTTTAGGCTTAAACAAGTTGTCTTTCTGTTAGGTACTTGCCAACTGTGTAAAAAAGGCACAGCCATACTTATTTCTTACTATTATTTCACAGGGATGGTGTGAAGATCAATTAAAGTACTGTGTACTGACAACTTTGAAAAGTGCTATATAAATGGAAGGTATTGTCATTTTGAGGAATAAGAAGTTATCTCAGGGAAGTATTAAATCTTGGAAATTCAAAATGCACCACAATGTGTTAGAATATCTGTAAAATCTGTAATGTCACACTTACTATAAAACTATTAATAATATAACATAAGCACAATATTGAATAATATACTTATTATTTTACTTAAAATTCTAGAATGATAATAGAAGTGAGATTTCTACCCCTGACCTTTCTACCAACACCAACATTTTATAGTAAAAAGGCAAGTGTTCCTTATAGACAACAACTACTCGAAAAATGCAGTAGTACTCTTGACATGCATATGAAGGAAGGACAGATTACATTAGTTATAAAACACTATATTGGGTGCTACATCATATGTCTCTTGGTTTTACACAATTGTCTCACTGTGTCTAACAACAATCCTTAAGGTATACAAATGTTGTTTTAAAACTTATTTCAGATTAGTGAAGCAGTTTCTGGCATGGTCAGTAATGTGCTCAGCTCAAACAGCTTCTAACTACCAGAGCTTGCATTTACATTTAGGTCTTCTATTCTTTGCATTTCAATATGTTGTATTTCCTTTTCATGATCATTGACCAAAATATTAATATTTCTCCCATTTAATGATAACTTAAAATTTCTGAAATGAGAGCAAATGCTCTGTAAGATTAGATACTTCCCCATGTGGGAGTGGTGATCACTTGGTGTGCAGGTAAACATTGCCTTCGGTGTCTGTACATGATTAAAATTTAGCTGTGATTGCCACTGTGCAGAAGACAATTGAGATTGTTAACATCACATGTAAGATGAAAACACAAAAAACATCCTCAGAGGAAAATGGCATTTGGAACATATGTGACCTCGATTAATATACTTAATATGTAAAGAGCTCTACTTTTAAATTAGTTATACAATATTTTTTAAATGTGAGATATGAGTCAAAGAAAACAGCCATGAATTCAGAGAAGAAATATAAGTATCCATTATATGTTTTTTAATATTTAGTTTCACTAGTAATAAAAAAATATGCAATTAAAAAATCAGATATTTGCTGTCAATCAAATGTATTTTTGAATCATTATTGATGAAATTCAAGAAAGTTTATGCTTCTTGTTGGAGTGTTACTGGAACAACATTTCAGAAGGTTAATTTAGCAATATGAAACCAAAATTTTCAAAATTTAAACTTTATTTGATCCAGAAATTCTTTAAGAAAACCACCTAAAGTCATTAAGCATTGATGTATTTTTAAAAATTAGTTATAAAAATAATCATTGTGGTGCTGTTTTTCAAGGTAAAAGTATGGAAATAAGCCAATATTCATGTAATAAAGAGTAATTTAAGTAAATTTTGGTGGATTCATATATTGAACTACTTTGTAACCAATTAAAATTATATTCTGGAAAAATACATAGTGGTATGGAAAAATGTTCACAAATTAACTGAAAAGAATCAGGTTACAAAAATAGTAAAGATTATTCTATTTTTGTTTTTGAAGAGATAGCATACATTTTATTTTTTGCAACTAGAAATAGAAATATCAATGTAGAGAGACAGAAATGTATCTGTACAACTAGAATAGAACTAGACATAAATTGAGAGAGACAAAGACAGACATACCCACAGAGATAGATTTGGAGATAAACATAGAAATAGATATATTATCTATAAGGAGTAATAGAAATATATCTATAAATATATCTATATAGATGTTTATATCTATATAGAGTTACCAATTAGGATATATACAGTATGTATATAGCATATATGTAAATATATTAATCTGTAGTATACACAGGGTATGGAAAATGTAGGTTTATAGCTGTGAATGCATAAAACACAGAATTTAGTCTTTTATTATTTTTTACTAATTATTGTATTATTAGAGGCCCGGTGCACAAATTCGTGCACCAGTGGGGTCTCTCAGCCTAGCCTGCACCCTCTTGCAATCTGGAACCCTCAGGGAATGTTGGAGAGCTGGTTTTGGCACAATACCCACAGGCAAGGCAGAGGGACCCTACTGGTGCAAGAATGCATGTACTGGGCCTCTAGTATGCATATAAGGTCTTTGGCTAATCTTTCCCACCCTCCCTCTTCCCCTCTTCTTTCTGCATTCATCAGTCTGCTCCACATTTCCATGCCTGTGGATTCCACTCCTGCAATGAGCATGTGCCCCGAAGGTCATAGTGCATCATAGCTACTGGCCTTTCAGCTGGTCACTTATTTTTTTTTCCCCATACAAACAACTGTAAATTTACTTGTGCTCTACCCTATATATACATATAGAAACATTCAGAAGTGGTTAGCTACAGGTAGTGAGGGTTAGAATTTCTTCTTCTGTTTATCTATCTTATTTTGTTTAGAAAATTAGATATTTTTCCAAAATATATATGGAATAATTGCGTTTAGAAAAAGCAATTTGTAAAGAAAAAGGTCAGCATTATCTTACCAAGAATAGTGCCACTGCTGGTTTCTGTTAGTTGTTTTAATTCATAAGAATTAAATGTAAAAAAAATCAAGACCCTTTTAGTCTTCTCTAATCACAATTTAATTTGTCTGTAAATTATATTGGTAATTCATTGGCATCACATTTGAAATTTTCTAGGTTTCAAGAAAAAATCCTTAAAGACAAGATATTAGGTAAATTTAACTGTTCAATGTATGAAGAAAATAGTTATTTAGAAGTTAATCTAATAAATCTTTGAGGGTACATGTTAAACTTGGAAGATAATAATAAATTAGAAGTCGTGAAAATAAGAACTCTAATCCTAGTTCTGCCATTTACATTGCATGAAACCTTAAAATGTTTCTTAAAATTTTCCATGTATCATTTTCTTCATTTATAAAATTGAGCTAAACACAGGCAATAGTAACAGTGAGCTAAAATAACTACATTGAGAGATATGTGAATATGGACTTTGATAATATGCATAAAATCTATGAAGGTTTCTATTAGCACTAGAAAGGTTTCTATTAGCACTAGAGGCCCGGCGCACAAATTCGTGCACTGGTGGGGTCCCTCGGGCTGGCTGGCAATTAGGACTGATCGGGGCCAGCCTGCCAGGGATGAACTATAGGACAGCTTCAGGGCATGCCCAACCCTCTCACTCAGTCCCCATCAGCTGGACCCCAGCAGCAAGCTAACCTACCAAGTTGGAGTGTCTGCCCCCTGGTGGTAGGTAAACATTATAGTGACTAGCCTAGTGGTCAATTATTTGGTCAGACAATAATAGCATAATATGCTTTTATTATATAGGATTATAAGTAATGTGATTATTTTAATTTAAAAATAAATCAGGAAATCAACAACTTGAATTATTACATTTGTACAAAATATATATATATTTAAAATAGTTTTTTATTGATTTCACAAAGAGGATGGGAGTGGGATAGAGATAGAAACATTGATAGGTTGCCTCCTGCTCACCCCTTACTGGGGATTGAGCCTGAAACCTGGACATGTGCCCTGATGAGGAATTAAACCATGATCTCTTGCTTCATGGGCTGATGCTCAACTACTAAGTCATACTGGCTGGGCTGTACAAAACATTTAAATCTAAGATTTTTAAGCTTTTAGGAAGATGCTTTAAAATAACAAATACATGGTTTTCATTATCTTACTCCTTTTTTATAGACTAGAAATACACTGTACTGTAATTATCAAAACTACTAAGATATATAAAATAAAATGACAGTTAAACTAAAAGAATAAATATATTCCTTTTCATTTCTTCCCTAATATATTCTTGAACCTAGTAGAGTATGTGTAATCACTGATGTTCCTAAATTAGATGCATACTTTTAATTAGAACCGTATTTAATTTTTGTTTTGAGAGCCCCTATCCCTCTTGAAGTATCCCAGAATTAAACCACTTCAGGAGTGTTCACAGAGGCCCTAACCGGTTTGGCTCAGTGGATAGAGTGTCAGCCTGTGGACTGAAAGGTCCCAGGTTTGATTCCAGTCAAGGACATGTACCTTGGTTGTGGGCACATACCCAATAGTTGGTGTGCAGGAGGCAGCTGACTGATGTTTCTAACTCTCTCTCCCTCTCCCTTCCTCTCTGTAAAAAAAAAATCAATAAATATATATATTTTTAAAAAGAGTGTTCACAAAGAAAGTTGAAAAATGCAGAAAGGAATTTACCCAAAAATATCTATGTAGCATCTCCTCTGCCAAATACAATGGAAACCTTGCTTTCCAGGGACTCATAATCTAGTTGATTACATGTATATATTATATTTTTATATATAATACCCACAGGTTGATATATTTATACACATCCTATATACACACATGAGTGGGCAAAAGTAGATTCATAGTTGTGAGCAAGTGAAGTTTGCTCGTGTATTACTATTTATTATTACATTATTTTCCATATGAGCAACTGTAAACCTGCTTTTGTTCCACCCTGTATATATCAGCTAAAAATGCAAAACAGTAGGGGATTTTTTAAATGCTATAGGAATTCACAAATGTAGGATGTCATCCAGTTTTAGTATTTTTAAATGATTTAGTACTACACCTGGGTTCCTATGATTAATTAGTAAGTGGCAGATCTAAGATTCAAATCTTTGTCATTTGAATTCAGAGCCTATGCTCTTAATTACTACAGATGACTGGCACATTTGAAAACACCATTAACTGCCTTAGGTCACATATAGTACCTTAGTGTTCTCAAATAGTCATTTCTTGATTGGTATATGTGTCTCTAGGGAGTTTATTAGTCTGATAAAAGCTTTGCCTTTATTACCACAAGACTCTCACAAAATTACTCCACAAAAGAGATTCCACTTAACTGATTATAATCACTTATGCAGTAACTTTCTAAATAAAGGTCCATGTCTTAAAGAATAAAGAACAAGAAAATTAAAGATAACTTCACAGCTGTGTCATTAATATAATGGTTGGGATGGAAGAACATTACAGTGACATTCCACACTTGCTGATTTATTGACCATAGCCATTCCGATAGGTGCAAGGTGGTATTTCATTTTGGTTTTAATTTGCATTTCTCTGATGATTACTGACATTAAGTATTTTGTCATATGTCTCTTGGCCATCTATATGTCCTCTTTGGAGAAATATCTATTCAGATGCCCCACCCATTTTTTTGTTATTTGGACTGTTTGGGGGGTTATTTGGGTTAAATTGTATGAGTTCCTTACACATTTTGGATATTAACTCCATATAGGATGTATCACTGATGAATATTTTCTCCCATTCAGTAGGTTGTTTTTAAGTTTTGCTAATGGTTTCCTTCACTGTGAAAAACCTTTTTAGTATTCCATTTTGTAACCACATAGATGGACTTAGAGATGCAATTTTCAACTGGAATGCCTCAGCAAACCAGTGTGCTGCAAAATATTTCAAAACATGCAATACATGATTATTTAGTAAGGGGCACTGACCTTTTTTCCCATAGATTGTCAAATTAAAAGAATGACAACAGCCAACACAGTAATTGCCATATAGTGTGAAAAATTATACTTATTTTTGTCAGATTGGCAAAAAAAATGTATAATATTTTTTTGTGTGTGTAGCTGTGGGGAAGCATGGAACTCGGTTGGAAAGTCTGTAAGGAGAATTCTCCAAAAGGACAGGGACCTCTAAGGGGGACCTTGCCTAAGGCGGCAGCCCCAGCTTTGACTTTTCCAAATAAGTCTGAGCCCCATGTGTTTTGCTGCAATCTATGTTTAATCTTTAGACCTGACCTTGTAGAAGCATGTACTTTCTCAAGGATACTTACCCTGCTGATTGCATCTAAGGGTTTTAGTTCAAGCTGTTGTTATGATAAAAGCCTAAGGAGGCAGGCAAATGGGGCTGTTTGGATCCTATTAACAAGCAGACCCTTAGCCTCTTTTTCACGGAAACATGTGTCAGAGTAATCCATTCATCCATCACTCAAGGTCAGGGGGTCAGCCCCGTATGTAGCAGAATTTTGTAATTAGTTTATGTGTTCCATGAGATGAAAAGGTTTTAAAATCGCTGATCTAGAGGGTATTATGCCAGGTAAAATAAATCATAGAAGAAAAAGACAAGAATTTTTGGCTTTATCTATATGTGGAATCTGAGAAACAAATAAATGAACTAACAGAAACAAAACCATAGATACAGAGAAGAAATTGATGGTTGCCATATGGGAGAGGGATGGGGTGGGGGTGTAAAAAGGCTGAGAGGATTAAGAAGTACAAATTGTCAGTCATAGAAACAGTCATGGTGATATAAAGTACCGCATAGGGAATATAGTCAATGCAATTGTATGGTGTCAAATGGGTACTGGACTTATGGTGATCACTTCATAAGTTATATAAATATTTAATCATTATGTTTTAAACCTAAAACTAATATAATATTGTTTATCAACTATTATTATAAAAAATGAAACAAACAAAAAATGAGTCAGTAGGCCTAATTCCCTACCCTCTAAACATTTCTCATTGAAATATCTTTCCTGCTGAAGTTAGGAGCCTGACCCATGCTCAAACCAGTTCTAAAGTTTGTCGCTTTAACACAATTCACCTTTTACAAATAAACATATTTCCCCCTTAGCATATTCCATTCATAGAGTAGGAAAGACTGAGGATGCAAGAAATATCAAATAGTGACTCTAAAAGTTCTCAACCTCCAAATTCAAGAAGCCACCATTTTGCTCAAAAACCATCTAAAGGCTTTCCTTGCTGTGTGTTGTGGGGGGCAAAAGTGGGTGAGGAGTGGTTAGTGGAAGAGGTAATGGGTGAATCTGGTCATTAGAAGATAAGAACTTGTGCCATATGTGTTCAATCACAACGTGTTCATGGCTGTTGAGCCATCTGCAATCCCTGTCCTCTGGCAGTTTTGTGGTTTAGATAATTTGGAAGAGCATACATAACAAGAGAATAAGAATTTAGCTGATATGAAAAATAAGATACATTCTTCTACCTTAGTTAGCTCAGTATGTTTTACTACTTTGCCACTCCCTCTTGAAATACTGAAATGCATATGAGTAAGTCAGATATTCCTAATTTGTTCTCAACCTACATTTGGTCATGTAGTCGACAAGCTCAGTGAGTCAGCACCAGGCTTCAGGGCTAAAGGTATTTTTAGTTCACCTTCAAACGAGTAGAATACAGTCTGTTAAAAATGAGATTCATTTAGAAAAAAATAAAAAACACAATTAAGATAAATGATAAAGGCATAGTTCAAAAAATGAAGGAAAAAATGAACATTAGAAATGTCTTACAGTAGGCAAGATATTAGATACATCAAGTATTTATGTTACATTCTAAGTGAAGTGGGTTCATTTAGCAATTGGTTCAAATAGTAAATTGAAGTTGAATGAGCATAAAATATGTTTTTAGAATTATTTTTAATGTTCAAAAGTACTTCTGATTTATTTCGTTAAATTCATATAGTCATTCAACAACAACAAAGTCATTAACAAGTTTTCTATGTACCAAATACTTTGTTAGCCCTTGTACTTACAGAACTTGGAGATTGAGAAATAAGTCATATAAATAAATCATTGTAATTCTATGTGATAAATACAAAAAGGAAAAAGTTTAAAAATTTGAACCTTTTATTTTCACAATAATCCCATGAGCTAAACAAGGTTAATACATGTATCCCATATAAACGTTGCCTTGAAATTTGGAAATGTAGCATGAGTTTTGTAAGGCCTAAAAGCTCATTGAAGGCAGAATTGAGAATGCCCATCTCTAATCATTCACCTTAACATTAATACATGCTACCTCTTCCACTAGTTGATAAAATATTCTAGAGGTTCAAATTTATAAACCCTTTGGCTTTATTATAGGTGAGCAGAGTACTATCTATTGGTTATCTTAGCATCATCTTATAAGCAATTATTTCTATGATTGGTCATTTCAGTAATGTTTGACCCTCTAATAATCATGTATAGAAATGACACATTTTTGATTAATTAATCTTCCATTGTGCTTTAATTATGTTGAGGTTCGTAACATTATCATTTAAAGACATTGCCATTGGCTTTTCTATTCAATGTCCATGACCGTAGTTCCACTTGTCCACCTTAAACTCTTTTAGAATAAATTTCGGGAAACCCAGATCAGCACTGCTGGTTAATTTATAGTTCTCCATCTGTAGGTGCACATTACTGTGGAGCCTAACAAATCAAAGCCTGGGAGCAGGAGGAAAGCTGCTTCCTCCCTTACTAATCCAGAACCACATTCAAAGAACCTTTCCAAAAAGCATCTTCAGGAAGGTGTTCCTATGACACAGACCAACGTATTTCAAATGGAACCCTTTGGCCACCAGCACTTAAGTGGCATAATCATAAATTTCATAATAACAGAAATCAGCTTGGAAAGAAATATGCCTAATAATTGAAGGATGGACTTTTTATCTGACAGATCTGGGTTAATATCTAGTCTATGACATTTACCAGCTATATAACATTGGGTAACATATTTATCCCTCATCTGTGAACTGGAGATGAAAAGAACTATTAATCCAATAGGGTAATTATAAGGATTAAATGAGGCAATGAAAATAAGTAATTAGCACAGCGTCTGCCATATAGTGGAATCAATGGGACTGACCAAGTTGTACAAAGATAAAATTCTAAGTTTTAGTTCCCACATACGTGAAATAAAAATAATATAATCAATAAACATAAAAATTTTTTAATAAGGTAATGCAGGTAAGTATTCAACTTGACGTCAAGACTATAATATGAACACAATAAATGTGAACTCTTTATGTGTGTATAAGCATAAAGTGGAATCTCTCTTGACATCCATTTAATTGACTACCCAGATTAACAAAAAATGGCATTCTTTGTATAAAACACTTGAATAACCAAAATAACCAAATGCCATGGCTAACAATATAATCTTTAGCTAGGGTAACCACAGGCCTCAGTTAATCCAGGCCAATCACAGTTTGTCTTCTTTTCCTCCCCAAGGATCTAGCTCGGATGATAAATCACATGATCAACCTATGAATACACCTATGGCCGCCATCCCTTCCTGAAACTGTGTATGCTTACCAAGTACCCCCTGTATCAATCCCAATGTTCTTTTGGCAAAATGAAGTTACTATAGAAACTTTATAATTCAAATAACATCCACATAAACTAATGAAAATGTCTGTAGCATTGAACATGAAAAAAAATCTTTAAAAGATCAAGAAGTAGGGCTGGAGATATTTTGAAAACATAGAAGTATCTACACTCATTTTCCAATTTTCTTTCTCTAATTCAGACAAAGTTAAAGGAAAGACTGTAGAGAATGCAAAAAAAAAAGTTAAATTTGTCAGTGGATGCCTACCCATATTTACACATTACAATTAAACTCAAAATAATCTTGCAAGGTAATAATGTGTCTGAGTCCATTCACCTAATAAACAAGTGCTGAGTCACAAACCCAAATATGCTTTAATAAGATGTTCCTGCCTTTAGTTGCTAGATAATAGCCTTTCCTGTCCCTCACAATGAATAGACAATATATAAAGGCTGGAGTGAGCAAAAAGATATAATATCGCCATTAGAATATAATTTGTTAATTTTAAAGGATAGACTACAAATCAATTTTTTATAAGAAAAGAGCATCACAAATTAAGGATAAATCATTATTCTCCACGTCAGCATTCCATATGTATATTTACATTACAACACAAAAAAATGTGAACAGAGATTGGGGACATCCTGGTGATTTGTTTTCTCTGTTAATATTCAATTCAAACTAAATGTCACACCAAAGCACAAACTTTTATGTTGAATGAGAAACTGTCATTGCATCCTCAGCATTTATTAGGTAATGCTTCTAAATTGAAACCATCTATTAGAACACTGTGTAGTATAACTATAAAATAAACTCCAGTTTTATCAGCTATTGAGTTGGGCTGTGCTTTGAAAGATTATCTTAATAATCGTGAAACCGAGAAAATAAAAATGCCACCTCGTTTTATTTAAAATATGATTTATGAGTTTTTAAATATGAAACATTATCTTGTCTACATGTTTCACTACCATTAATGGGAGATGTGCAGCTAAAAGATCATATAACACTAGAGGCCCGGTGCACAAAATTTGTGCATGGGTGGGGTCCTTAGGCCTGGTGGGCAAACAGGGCCAATCTGGGCCAGGCAGTTAGGGGCCTGAAGGCCTTGGCAGGGTCAGGAGAGGAGGTAACCGTCACCAGGCCAGGTGCAGAAGGAACGAACACCAGACTCCCACGCTGCCCTGCATGCCCTACCACCCTGCACTCCCTGCCTCCCTCTCTCCTCCTTCCCTCACGGTCCCGCTGCCACTGGTCTTGCCAGCCAGGGGAGGGACCGCAGGAGGTTTGTGGGTGGGGTGGAGGGGGCATGGGAGGTTTTGATACCCAGTTTGGAACATGCAGGAGGCAGCTGATCAATGCTTCTCTATCATCATTCATGTTTCTATCTCTATTTCCCTCTCTGATATTAATCAAATATATATTTTTTTAAATGCAAGGGTTTTAGAGGAAGAAAGGCAGGGAAAGGGAACTATTGAAAAAAAAGGACAGGGGAGCATTTGAGTTCTTGCTCACATTTCAGATAGGATAACATAAGGTGGTCCTCAGGGGGTGACAGGTGAGGGGTGGCAGTGGGTGAGCAGGGCACTGTGGGCTGAGGAATGGGATGTAATGACTGGGAATGTCTGTAACAGTGACATCAAGCATGTGCTGGGATCATTCATCCCCAAGAGGCTTTGATTCCAAATGGGAGGAGAAACATAGAGATCAGTGGGCCTTTCTTAGCCTAGAAGGTGACATGGGTGGCAGGAGAGGGCTGCCCTGCTTCCCTACAAATGCAAACATGCATATGAATGTCATATATAACTACATATGAACATCAGTCACACAGTCAAATCAATGCCCAGCCAGCCCTGGTCCTGTCACTCTCTGGCTGTACTGTAGTGCTATTGGCTGGGAAGGCCAAAGCCACACCCACAAGTGCACACACTATAGGAAGGGGCAGACAGGAAGCCAAAAGCTGCAGCTGACATGGCATGGCTTGGCAGCCCTGCGTCTGCCATGGAGCAGGACAGGAAGCAGCTGGCTTTGAAGTCCGAAGGGCTGTGCTTCCTGCACATCACCCTACAGTCGCTGTGAGCCTGTGGCTCCCCAGCCAGCCAGCCAGGAGGGCAGGACCAGCCAGCTCCCACCTGGAGCTGCTCTTCCCAGGATGTTGGCTTTAGGCCCCCATTTTTTTTTTTAATTGGAAAGCAGGCTCTAGGCTTACAGTTCTTAAGATCCCTGGGCCATAATGTGTGCCTCCAGGCCTCACTGCACTCTCCTCTGCCTCCTCGTGTTTGAGTGTCTGCCCCCTGGTGGTCAGTGTACATCATAATGACTGGTCAACTGATCATTCTGGTCTTTCCACCCCAGCAGTCACTGGACTTTCACATATATAGATGCAATAATGTTACTCTTAATTGGACCCCTTTTGCTGTTTTCTTTATTAATGATGAATTTGGTTATATTATTGCAAATACAGTTATGGTCTCCAAATTGTTAAAAATGTACTCTGTTTCTGGTTAAAATATCTAGACCTGTACTATCCATCGTGGTAGCCACTAGCTATATCTATTTAATTTTAAAATGATGAGAATTAAATGAAATGTGAAATTCAGTTCCTCAATTTGACTAACTAAATTTCAAGCACTTTATAAACACATGTGGCTAGTGGCTACCATATTGGGTAATACAAACATTGGGCAGTTACATCATCTCAGAAAGTCCTACATGATAGCCCTAAACTAGGCTTTAGTAACAACTGTTTTTAGCTTTGATTTTTTTTTCTATGCATATGGTCCAGAGTTTAAGGCTTTCTAAGAAGTTGGAGTGAGATATGCTTAAAGTAATATATTGTATTATTATTTTAATAAGCCACCTTATAAGGAGCTCCAAATCCTCCTTTCAACAGCTGAAGTAACATCTCTACGCAGAAATTCATACATACTCTCAAACTTATTATTTTAAAAAAATTCTACTCATCTTTCTTTACTGTTCTCTAAAAGTTCTGTTTTCCTGCCTCTTCATTTTATGTTTACCATGATAAGCGCCAGGCTTGTTTTGTCCTCCGGACAGAAAGTGTAGTGTCAGTCACCAGTGACTTGCATGGCACTTAATGTGTTACAGTACTTCCATATCCATAGTCACCTAAACATAAATCTCCAAAATTGTCTTTGCTTTTTTTCCCTCTTCATCTCCTGGTATCTCTGAATTGGCCAATATGCTCTGTTTATTTATATCCTACCTAATAAATGAGTAATATGCAAATTAACCATCACTCTGCTATATCCATAAGCCACACCCAACAGTCACACCCACCAGCCAATCAGAGCAAGTATGCAAATTAATTCCAAACAAGATGACTATAGCCACAGACAGAAGAGAGGCTAGGGTTGCCCCTGGCAACAGAGGAAGCCAAGCTTCTGCAGCCCTAGCTGGCCTAGGCCTCCACTCCAGTATACAAAGTTTCAACTGTAGAAGGTAAATAAATTCCAGATACCAGGGCCTCCACTTGAGTCACCAGGGGACGTGGCTGGCCTACAAACCATCACAGGCCACTCAACCAGGCCACCCCACATCCCAAGGGAACTCCCACCCTGATCCGGGACATCCTTCAGGGCAAACCAGCTGGCCCCCACCCATGCACCAGGCCTCTATCTTATCTAATAAAAGAGTAATATGCAGATTGATCATCACTCCAACACAAAAGATGGCTGCCCCCATTTGGTCAAGTACCTGCCCCCATGTGGACACAAGATGGCCACCACAAGATGGTCAGCAGGAGAGGACAGTTGGGAGGGACCAGGCCTGCAAGGGAGGGCAGTTGAGAGGGACCAGGCATGCAAGGGAGGGCAGTTGGGGGTGATCAACCCTGCAGGGGAGGGCAGTTAGGGGTGACAAGGCCGGCAGAGGAGGGAAGTTGGGGGCAAACAGGCTGGCAGGAGAGTAGTTAGACATCAATCAGGCTGGCATGGGAGTGGTTAGAGGGTGACCAGGCTATCAGGCAGAAGCAGTTAAAGACAATCAGGAAGGCAGGCAGGCAAGCAGTTGGGAGCCAGCAGTCCTCGAATGTGAGAGGGATCGCAGATTGGAGAAGGTGCAGGCTAGGCTGAGGGACAAGCCCCCATCCCCCAACCCGTGTATGAATTTTGTGCACCGGGCCTCTAATATATATATGTATTATGCACCAGGCCTCTAATAAATTATATATATAATGGATATATATATCCATGCTTATTTTTGGTCTTTTCCTCTTCTCTACCCTCACTGCCACTCTCACCCATCTTTCTCTCACTTTAGTCCATCTTCCAAACAAAAGCCATAGCAGTTTCCTAGAACACAGATTTGATGGCAGCTCCAACAACAAAGTGAAGTGCAAACTACTTAGTACAGCATTGAGAGGCTTCATAAACCTTTACATGTGCTACCAACTCCCCTCACAAAGCCTTGGTAATTACTGTCGCGATTTTTTTAGGCCTTTTCCAAACACCTGAAAATAAGTTCAAGGTCTTAATCACTGTGACTCTCAGTTCCTCCATCATAAAGTGGAGGAAAGAATATTGGCTTTCCGGGATACTTTGGATGTTAAAATTAAAACATGTAATAAAATGTTAACATCATTAATATTACAACCATGACAGTCTTGGTCAAACTAGAGGTAATATCTAGGCCTCAGCTGCATTTCAGTGACAGGTCCAGAAATGCAGCAACACCAGACAAAGCAATGCCATGACTGACATCAGGACCGGATGCACTAACCAATGAATGACCCCCTTCCCTAGCACCAACCAATCATAAAGACCGTAACCTTGAACATGACCCAGACTCCCTTAATCACTCTAATTGTTTCCCTATACAACCCATTCCCCAGAAGCCATGGGGGAGCCATGTCTTTGAGTAATAGTTCACCTGTCTCTGGGAATAGGCCACTTTCTAAAAATAAACCCTTACTTTGCTGCAAACTGCTGTTTGTATCATATTGTGTTCTGATGGGTGCTGGCCAACAGACCCCTTTAGTCCGGTAACATTATCATCATCTCCTGTATCATCATTAATTTGGTTTTAGCCTCCAATTTCTAGTTGCATTCTCAAAGAAGTCTGCATAGACAAACTGGTAAAGACCCCAAGTTTCATTTCACCGGTGAAGGAAAATGGGTCAGACAAGGGGCCATCCACTTGCCATGACTAATCATATCACCAAGTGAGTAGCCCCAGGATATCACTGACCTTCTCATCGTCACTCAAAGTTACTCAAAGGTTATTGAGGTCCAATGCTATGAATGACCTTAAATTGTTTTTTATAAGATTGCAGAAATATTCCAATTATATTTCTACCCCCGATGCAAAATTTACATCTGTAGTCTGCTTTTTTTGCTCAGATGCATAATACTACACCTATCTAGTTAGTAATGTTATGTATTCCAGTACCATCAAATAAAAATTATTCGATTATTTTTTTTCAGCTCTTCATGTAGCAATGATTTAGGAATAGTCCTCAATGAAAATAGCTACCTTTTAATTTAATAAAGGCAAGTTATTAGCAAACGCATAGAATTTGCTGAATGATCATAACACCTGTGAAGCTGTTATGAAAATTAATCTTCTTGAATCTCAGCCTTCCTCATATACAGTCCTGTTTTGAGTAACAATACAATAATACTTGAAAAACAAGTTATCAAATGAGAAGTTTTAAAAAAAAAAAAATAGTACTTTGATCCTCATGGAAAATGAAGGATAATTTAGATTTTATGTTGCTCTAAGTAAAAAGTTTTCAATTTCTAAGAAGCAAATTGCATTTTCCTTTTGGTTCATTTTATTTTTAAAACAGAGTTTAACAGCTGTTACAGTACATGAAGAATTCTCTCTCACTGATATAAAAATATTTATCTTTTTCAAAAATAACCAACAAGAAGTAAGTGGGTCCCTGTAAAGTGCTCAAGCATAAAAACATATTGCATACTGAATAAAAGAATGCCATATGGACTGCAGGGAAATATAAAACTTAAGATATATATGCAGATACTTTCCATTTTGGTTGTAGGCCAGAACTTATAAGTCCTCAATTATTTTATCATAAATGGTAAATGTTCAGCAACTGAATTATGGTAACTTGTTCATTGAAGAAAATAATATACATGTAGTACTTCATTATAATTTCCATCTAATACCAGCATCATTCCATATAATCATAACTCTCAGAATGTGCTGCCTGAATCAACAGTATCAGATATAATGCAGATTTCTGGAAGAAACTAAAATTTAGAGGTAGGGCCAGATCTACATTTTAACAATCACTCCAGGTAACTTCTAGATACTCAAAAACAATGCCCTATATTATTTATAATGAAATCAATTGAATGTCAAAGCCAAAAACAGGTGAAAGGACTTATTTTAGTTTGTATAATTAATCATTATCATAACATCTATTTTTCAAATTTCCTTGATAAAACTTTGATCATTTAAAGAATAAAACAGACTAAGGCTTATATACTCAACATAAATTTACTTATAAAACTATTTCAATCAGTGTAACACTTCTCTGTGGGGAAAAGTTATTTTTCATTGCCTTGCAAACATATTCAAATACATTTTACTTGAGTTTGAATTAAAATTCATTGATGAAAACTTACATAAATATCTTCAAGGCAAATCAAGCAAAGACATCTATCCTGAAAAATAAGACTCTCTTGAGTACGTGGTGATTATAATAATCAGTTGTACAAAACTCTAGACATAAGAATAAAAAAGTATAGTTTAAATAAATGAGTAATTGTTGATTTTCCTTTCCCTATATCTCCAAATTTCTGTCAAAATCCCATCCTGTTTGGCTCAGTAGATAGAACGTTGGCCTGTGGACTGAAAGGTCCCAGATTTGATTCCTGTCAAGGGCATGTACCTTGGTTGTGGGCACATTCTCAGTAGGAGATGTTCAGGAGGCAGGTAATGAATGTTTCTCTCTCATTGATGTTTCTAACTCTCTATCCCTTTCCCTTCCTCTCTGTAAAAAAATCAATAAAATATATATATTTTTTAAATCCCTAAAGGAAACGCATATCAAGTATTACATTTTAGTCCTGGAGACAGCCTTCTTTGAATGAAAGATACAAGTTAATACCTTTGCTCAAAATTAAACAATAGTTGAGAAAGCTTATAATATTTCAATAGAAGTCATGCTTACATATAATGTTCAATCAGTTCATCACAAATTGTTATTACAAGAATGACTATAGCTTTCAAAGGTCATGAATCCAGCACGTGATTGTAACTTGAACTTCAGATAAAAATAAAATAAAATAAAATAAAATAAAATAAAATAAAATAAAATAAAATAAAATAAAATAAAATGAAATGAAATAAAATAAAATGGTTGCATAGTTATCCTTTCCTTCCCCAGTAGTTAAAAACACTCAAGGAAATTAGGGTGGAGGGTTTGGAAAAACCAAGGCAGCAATTGTAATTGTTCCTTTTTAACTTTTCATGAATTCATAGAACCAAAATGCTCTGGCAACCATAACCATTAGTAATGTGCATATTCAATGAATGGCAACAACTCACAAACTGAATGAAATTCAGAAAAGTCTTTTAAAATCTGTCCTCTTTTTTCAACATCAATGGCCTCAATAGTGTCAATTCTGCATATGTTACAAGATCAGTTTATGCCCGTAAAAAATATGTGAAAATATATTTCTTCCTTCGTGTGATTATGGAAAACCACTCTCTGTTGGGAGCTAATGGCCCAGCAAGCCTGATTTCTCCAGAAGCAACATCCATTCTTATTGAAAATCAGATCTATTTACCACGAATTGGTCACCCAGGGATCGGTGGGTTATTAAAAGACTTGAAACCTTCTTTCAGCTTATTTAGGGATAAAAGCACTCCTTTCATCTACAATTTTCACAACTAAAAACCGAAGGATTTTTCTACTGAAAGGGTTAATGAAGTTGTCAACGTTGCTGACTTTACAGGGGGGTCTGTATGTCAGTAAGGAGATACTGGCACAACCTGACACTGACTAGAGCTTATTGCATTAATTTTGCTTCAATTTAAATGGCCAATAGCAACTAAGACCCACGGTTACCCACAAAACATCCAACATTTTCAGAAGAATTGTTTAGAATCATAATTATTTCTAATTAGTAAACCTGCATCTAATGACCAGCAAGAACACTGAGGTAATGTGAGACAGCTTTAGCAGAAGGTTACATTTAAAGGGTTCAGTTCAATACATTTTTTGAATTATACAATGCATAGGCTGAGTGTAGTCCTTTGCTGGGTCTTTTCTTTAAATTCTTTAATATGTTTTTATTGATTTTAGAAAGAGGAAGAGAAAGTGGGAAGATAGAAACATTGATGTGAAAGAGTAACATTGATTGGTTGCCTCAAGTCTGGGGACCAAACACAGAATCTGGGCAGGTGCCCTGACCGGAATCAAACTGGCAACTACCAACTGCTGGTACCCAGGATGATGCTCAGTCAACTGAGCCACACCAGCCAGGGCTCTCGTATTTTTTTAAATTATTATTTTATTAACTAAAGTGGAAACACTTGGCTCCTTTTTGGTTTGAGGTTCAGAATGCCAGTATTACTCATTTAGTTACTGGTTCACAGTGTGGGTGGGTACAACTTCCTGCTTATTAAAAGTAAAGTTAAATATAATTTTTAAAGTTGTCTTTTCACTTTTTTGCCATTAAATGGATTTTATTTTTTTCTTGGAAGACTGATTTTTTTATTGATTATGGTATCACATAATTGTCCTCATCCCCCCATTCTCATCCCAAACCCCTCCGCACATATGCCTCCAACCCCCTGTTGTCCAAGACCACTGGTTAGGCTTATATGCATGCATACAAGTCCTTTGGTTGATCTCTCCTCCTCTCTCCCGCCATCCCCTACCATCCCTATGAGGTTTGAGAGTCTGATCAATTCTTCCCTGTCTCCAGGTCTGTTTTTGGTCATCATTTTATGTTGTTCATTACTTCCCCTAGATGCGTGAGATCATATGATACAAGAAATACACTTGTAAGAACCAAAAATGAGACCAGCCATAATGGTTATGCTGAGAGGCAAATGAATCAGTCTGTAGTGAGTTTCTTTCTGGGCCAACAGTTATTTTGAGACCTTATTTCAATGTCAAACAGCTCCTTATGTACATGACTACCATTTGTCCACCATCTAGAACTAAAGTATCATTGTCTTTTCACTTTTCAATTATATGAAATTTAAACATATCAAAAATATGTTTACATATCAAAAATAAAGTTAACTGCTCTTCCTATACAAATATCAAATATTCTATCAACTAATCCTATATAATAAAAGGGTAACACACAAATCAACCAAGTAGCAGAAGGACAGGTCACTATGATGCACACTGACCACCAGGGGGCAGACACTCAACACAGGAGCTGCCATCTGGTGTTCAGTGCACTCCCACAGTGCACTCCACAGCGCTGATCAGCCAGAAGTCAGGCTCATGACTATCGAGCAAGCGGTCTGCCTAGGCTACAACACTAAGGATATCCAACCGTGGCTTAGGCCCTCTCCATGGGGAGTTGGCCTAAGCCATCAGTTGGACATCCCCCAGGGGCACCTGGACTGCGAAAGGGCACAGGCTGGCCTGAAGGCTGCCCACACCCCATCCCCAGTGCACGGTTTTCGTGCACCAGGCCTCTAGTGTTTTATAAATGGATCACCATAAAGCATTGCTCTGTCAAGACAATACATAGTTTAATGGGTGTCATTCTCAAGTTGAGCAAAGTAGTAGACTAATTTGTTAAAGGTAATATAGCAAAACAGTAAAATTATTCTGCTCTTATATGCTTAGAAGTAAATGCACATATTCTCATACTCTCCTAGCTTAAAAATTGGAACTTGAATAGCAAAATTCTCCTTCACCCCTTTAAAATTATATTCACTAATATTTTGCCTTTTCTAAATCAATTGGTGAATATAACCCCTCCTCCAAGAAATGTCTGACTTATAAAATCCTTGTTTCCATTTAATAAGAACTTTCACCTTCTAAATAGCAAGGTTTCCATAGGATAATTCAAAAAGACATTGAAAAGTTTCCTGAAATGTTTTAATTGAATTAGAAATGATAAGGATTAATTAATTACATCTGGCCTCCTGACAGTCCTGATGTAGGACTACTAATCAAATGAAAGCTCTGTCAACAGAAATTGGCAGTGATAAAAAGTTAATGCATCTCTCTCTCTCTCAATAAAAATCCCAACTGCAGAAATTATAGAAAATGATACTATAATGAGACAGGATGCAAAGCCTACTGTGCTTTGAGACAGACCAATGTAGTTTAGGAATATCTAACTCTTTTAAAAGTAACAATGGGTAAAAACAGAAATTCACAATACCCAATGTCTCCTAAATCCTATATAATAAAAGGCTAATATGCAAATTGACCAAATGGCAGAACAACTGGTCGCTATGACACACACTGACCACCAGGGGCAGGGGGAGCGGTGCTCAACCAGAAGCTGGGCTCATGGCTGGTAAGCATAGAGGACAGTGGCAGGAGCTTCTCCACTACAGGGCTAAGGATTCCTCAGGGAACGTCCACCTGTCAGCTTAGGCCCACTTCCGGAGAGGGTGGAGACCAGGCTGAAGGACCCTCACCCCAGTGCATGAATGTCATGCACCGGGCCTCCAGTAAATAAATTAAAAGCTTAAAGCATTATGTTTCTCATACAGTGGACTACACATTATCAGCACGTATGAGAACCAAAGGCAGAAGATCTGTATGTATTTACTCATTGGTTTTACAGATAGCAGAAGTATAAGAAAAGAAATGGTTCGCAGCTGATCATTAATAAAGAAGATTGCACAACCATACTGACTGGCTGTTCTCATATCCAACATATGATCTTAAACTTTAAGCGACCCCTCAGTGCTAGCAAGCAATTTCACTATATTTTCTTAGGTTAAGAGGCATGAGTGTATTTGCACAGGGCCCACATGAAGAAGGCCCCATGTTTGGCTGAATGCTTAGCTGTCACTCTCTGCCATTTCTAACAATTCATTAACAGAACTCTGACAGTTTCCACTTTTCCCTGTAATTTACATGGCCAGTTCTATGCCTAGTCAAATTATTCTTACACTCTTCAGTTCTCCCAAAATGACTATTTCATACATTATTCTCTTTTATTCCTCCAGTATCTTCTTTCCCTTTCTTGCACTCAGTTTGTGTGTATATCTTGTTCTTGATGGTTTGTGTGTAGTGTCTTACTGCAGAGAAAATAAAAACAATCAAACAAACAACCTACATCTGAACCCATATAATCTTGGTCTCTGCCTATTGAATTGGAAGAATCTTTCTTAACCCACCAGGAACATGAGTTCTACTCAATGTCTGGTCCACTCAGCCCTATGACATGCCCATAAATCTGCTTAAGTCTGGAATACAGAGCTAGGAAACCCATTTTGCCCTTGCAGCTGAGCCACATTCCCCATTTCCACCATATTAGTACTAGAGGTAATATTTCTGATGTCTATCTTTTTGTCAGTGTCTTGTTTTTTGTTTTTAAGGAAAAAATACTATTTCTAGGAGTCCTTCAAAGGCTTCAAAAGCAATCATCTAATAAATATTTGTTGAGAGAATGAATGATTGAGTCTAATAATGATCTTAAACATTTGTTCACTTAGTCTGCCAAGTAACCTTATATTTTAAATTTTTTCTAGTCTTGACTTTCCAACCATAATTGTGACATTTTATTCTTATTCCATCAATGTGGATAAGTACTTTATTTGTGACTTTACCAACAATAAAAATGTATTTCAAGTAAAATGATAGTGGTCAAAGATTCAGTTTACTTCAGAAAGTAACTTATAATGTCTTTTGGTAAGATGGTATGACGCTATATAATTCAGGTGTTACCCTCTCCCTACTATAGGCCATCTACAGCTTGGTTGAAGTCCTTAATTTCCCTCATGTACCACAATGAAGAAATCCCACAATTTGCTCTTCCATTATACCACTTTTAGACAAGTCGAATGCAAATAGTTCAGTTCAATTTTAGGTTTCTTTAGGAATAAAGATGCAGTTCAATTTCCCCATGCATATAGGAGATTCAATTTACATGTGAAAACTGAAATGAATTAATTAGATGAATGTTTTCTATTCATGTTGGTTTCATGAAAATATTTTAGGAATAGTCTTGGGAAGGTGGAGATAGTAGGAAGGAATCCCAGTAACCCTTACTTTCTATCAAAGCAAATCTGTATTTATCTTCCTTATGCATTGAGTAACATTTAAGATATTCTGCTAAAAAGTGTCTAAGTTGCCTTATAGTTCTAAATGCTTAAATCAAGTATTTTTTTGAGCATAGGAAAATCACATAATAAATTTGTTACTCAAAAAATCTAGATCAAAGAAAGAAATAGTATATTTCCTTAGGAAAAAACTAAGTGACAGTAAAAGTGAAGTTATTTTAGGTGGTTATAGGAGAAAAAAGAATAACAAACAGAGAAATAAGAGAAATGCAGAAAACACATGCCACATCTACTACCATTATCCTACTACCCTTTAAACATTTAGGAAATTAGTTTACCCAGATTTGAAAATTTGATAAATTTTTACAATTCATTTATTAGAAAATAAAAATTAATTTAAAATCAAGAATAGCCGAAACCGGTTTGGCTCAGTGGATAGAGCGTCGGCCTGCGGACTGAAAGGTCCCAGGTTCAATTCTGATCAAGGGCATGTACCTTGGTTGCAGGGACATTCCCAGTAGGGGTGTGCAGGAGGCAGCTGATCGATGATTCTCTCTCATCAATGTTTCTAACTCTCTATCCCTCTCTCTTCCTCTCTGTAAGAAATCAATAAAATATATTTAAAAAAATAAAATCAAGTATAACTTCTAATTTTAGTGCATAAATAATATCCTCATTATTTTCAGGCCTTTAAGGAATTCCCACTTTAAAATCATGGGGAATAATTTCATTTATAGAAATGTAATTTAAAAAACAATGAAAATGTCAATGTAAAAAACTGTACATGAGTGCATATATCAGCTTTTATTTTATTGCCAAATTTTGGAGGAGACCAAGATATTCTTCAAGAAGTGAATAGATAAACAATTTTGATACATCTATACAATGAAATATTATTCATGATAAAAATAAATGAGCTATCAAATCATGAAATGACATAGAAAAACTTTAAATGCATATTACCAAAAAAAAGGAAAACTATGGAGAGAATAAAAAGATCAGTGGTTAGCAGAGCCAGGAGGAAGGAGACAAGGATAAACAGGTAGAGCATGGGGGATTTTTAGCACAGTAACATTATTCTATATCTATACTAATAAAAGGGTAATATGCTAATTAGACCTGGAGACCTTCCAGACATCCTTCCAGACAAAGCCATGGTGGTGGGGCCAAGGCAGAGACAGTTAGGGGCGATTAGGCCAGGAGGGGAGGGCGGTTGGGGTGACCAGGCTGGTGAGAGGGGCAGTTGGGGGCAAGCAGGCTGGCAGGTAGGTGAGTGGTTGGGAACCAGTGGTCCCTGATTGTGAGAGGGATGTCTGACTGCCAGTTTAGGCCCGATCCATGTGGGGCAGTCAGACCTATCTCCCAAAAAGTCCCAACTTGTAAAGGGTGCAGGTCGAGCTGAGGGACATCCCCGTCCCTGCCCTGGGCATGGCACGAATTTCATGCACCAGGCCACTAGTAGTGTGTGTGTGTGTGTGTGTGTGTGTGTGTGTGTGTGTATGCAAAATGTTCCTTCGGGAGTTCAACCAGGAAACCAGGAATTCGATTGATCACTATGATGTGCGCTGATCACCAGGGGGCAGCGTGGAATGAAAGAAGGCTCTGGCCAGCATCCAGAAGACCCCGATAGGCCCTGATTGCTGGCAAGGCCTAGGGACCATACCCATGCACAAATTTTGGTACTGGGCCTCTAGTGATACTGTAATGGTGAATATACAGTATGTGACCACTGTCCACACATACGGAATGTACAACACAAACAGCAAACCCTAAAGTGAACTAAGGACTTTAATTGATGATATCAATATAAGCCCATCAATTCTAACAAATATGTCACACTGAAGCAAGGTGTACTACTAACAGAAGGAATGGAAGGAGGGAAAGCACGTACAGGAACTCTGTACTTTCTGCTCAATTTTTCTGTAACCCTGAAGTGCTCCAAACAAAACAAAACAAAACAAAAATGTCTGCTTTTAAGGCCCATTAAAAAACTAAAAAACAAAAATATACTAGCGAAATCATTCTACCTTTATATTTTAAAAAAGCAATTAGATGTTATATAGCACGGTTTTTAATTGTAAGGACTCTGAAGACAAAGAAGCCAGCATTTCAATTTAAGCTTTGCTATTTACTACCTGTTTGACCTTGGAAAATAATTTTAAACTCTCAAAATCTAAGTTTCATTATTTATAAAATAGGAACAACATCTGTACAGATACCTAGATTTGTTTTTATCAGTATGATATATTAAAAAAGAAACAAATAAAGACTGTTTGTTCTTATGGAAATAAGAATAGTATCAAGTTATGATATGGTGTATTGGTATAAATTTACCATCTTCTACCGACTGGAATTCTGTAATAAAAACTTTATTATTTACATTATTATGAATATGTACAAGTAAGAAGCATGGCTCATTTTTAGGCCTTAAAAAGAGAGGA
Organism: Vespertilio murinus; assembly: GCA_963924515.1. Classification (NCBI taxonomy): domain Eukaryota; kingdom Metazoa; phylum Chordata; class Mammalia; order Chiroptera; family Vespertilionidae; genus Vespertilio; species Vespertilio murinus. The sequence goes on along the minus strand of OZ004707.1, from coordinate 130,028,532 downwards.
ACTTTACAGCAATAATGCTCCAATCTGAACTTTCTAAGTAGATGCTGCTCCCTTCTAGATAAGGGCAACTTAAGGACATGATCATCTTGTTGAATATTTTATGTTAAAACACATTACCAACATTTAATAGGAAAAAAAGTTTGCTTCTGTCCTTCCCATTGAGAACCATAAGCAGCCCTTTAAGTATTCACATGTCTTTCTGAGCACTTATATTACTGTGCAAGCTGTTGCTATTTTTAAAATATTTATTTCACATTACTCTGGCTGGATAGAGTAATTACTCAGGTTTTATTTCCACGAAGAACTACAGAGAAGCTTTTCAAACATTCTAAATCTAACTTATATCCCTTTTTCTCTGTGGAATTCTTAAATTGTGTTGGTCTGGTACTAGAAATTATTTCTCAGAAATCATACTAGAAAAATTCAGAAGCTATACAAAGTCATAAGCCAGCTGTGGTCTGAGAAAGGCTTGGAGAGCTGATGCACAGAGTGGGGCTTTGCCCTCAGGGAAGCTGGAAAGGTTCTGCCCCAGTGTCCTGCTGACTCATTGTTTGCCCTTGCTCAAGGTCTCTTTCTCACTGAATGCAGCAAAAGAGCAAAGGGTGTCAATATCTTGTACATTCATTAACAACAGCTCATGAGTTAAGATACTATCTTAAAAAGATACAAACCTTAAAAAGACATACAGCTAAGAAATGTCTATTTGTGATAAATAATAAAAATCACTATGATTTATGTACAATATAATGGGAAAACTAGAATTGTTATTTTGGAAATAATTATGAGTAGAGGGCTGGCACAAACGCAAGATGCCACTTATCTAAGGCAAATGTACTTTCTAAGATTCAAAAGAAAGGAAGAAATTGGATATTGCACACAGAAACCCACAACTATACAAAGCATTCAGGGATTTGGGAGTTGAATTTAGTTGACACTTAGAGTTCAGTTTTTACACACTTTTGCTTTGTTTTGTCCATGAAAGGCCCAGCTGCTTGCCCAGCTGTCTACCAATCATCCTTGGTCAGAGCCTTATTTGGGATTCTGTACTCCTGCAATTTCCTTTGGAACTGAAAATGGTAGCCGTACATTTTCTTTGTTCGAAGGTCATACACAAAAAAAAGCTCCTGACTTTATGAACATGAAGATTATCAACGGGTATTACCACCATTTTGGAATCTCTACTTGGGGATTCTTAAACAAACATATGGCATTTATAAGAATTCAACCCTGAGTGAGTTATTAAGGCTTCCTTAGACAGCTTTGAATGGTCCATCATCTCAAGATAAAGAACTCAGCTTTTTGCTCAAATACCAGATTTCTATTATTTCCATTTCAATCTCACGTCTCTATTGAATAACTTCAAGTTAATAAAACAAAACATATCATGTGAAATAATGCCACATCTCTAAGATTAACATTTGTCAACATGAGCAGAACAACTGAGAGCTGTAGAGGAGTGGAGCCATAGACAGAGTCAGAGCACTTTCTCTGACACCAAAGGATGGTGTGACCCTGGGCAAACATCTGGGCCTCTGTCCACACATAAAAATTTAGAAAAATGAATTAGATGAATGATTTTCAAATTGTGTTACAGAACGTCTGTGTTCATTAAATTATTTTAGAGAAGGCTAAGGCGCAACAAAAGAAAAAGAAAATAAGTTCAGATTATTGGTAGAGTTTTTACTCCACCTTCCATTAGAATCACTTTGTACTTATCCTCCTTTTTCTTGGGGTTCATTACAAGATTTAGTTCTAAAATGTTTCCTATTTTATTCTTTAATAGTTAGGTAAATTTCTATAGTCTCTATTACTCAGTGGGGATCACAAGGCCTAAGTCTTTATTATCTTTGCAAATCTGATCAAATCAGTCCATCATAATAGTACACATTTTCTTTTGAAGATCTCTCTAAATGTTAAAACAGCTAATTCTCTTGGATGGCAAATGAAAAGTAAGAAAATGTAGTTTTCCAAGCCACTTATGCCAAGCCATCCTATTTTAATTGTATTATTAATAGCATCTTAATTTTTTTAATAAATCTTTAACTTTACAAAGTGACTTTACATACATTCCTTCATTTTTAGTGCAGATATTATTTTACATATTTTTAAAATTTTTAAGTTCTAATTTGCCAATGTAACTTTTTCATGATAACTAATAAGTATTTATCACATATGTGTATATGTATCAAAATATATGTATCAAAAACTTATCAATGTAACTTAGTAGTGAGAATTTGCTAGTTAATAGGTGAAAGAAAAGTAAAAGTGTCCTGTGTGTTGTCTCTATAGTATGACTGACAATTCCTGAATTTTCTGGACAACTGAGCCATATTGAAAGAATATTTTGCCAGATTCACCTACATGTATACTACATTTGTTTTTATTGTATTGGAAAAGGAAATCAGCCTCCAAAGTAGAGCTGGTGAGAGACATCCTCAATCACATGCTGGTCTATTAGTTCCTTATAACACTGAATTATGTAAGATAATTTGCTTTTAGGGAAATAAACTACATTTAAGAGGATGATGTTTCCTTTTCTCTTTACAAGTATATTGATAAGTTTAATGTTTCAGTTGTGAATTCTTATTTAATGGCAGATTCATTTGATATTTTGAACATGAGGTTTTCTCACGCTTTATGTTCCTTGTGTTAGAATTGCAAAGCCCACACATATACAAAATTAATAAGACAAGTTTTTACATTAAGGAGAATTATAGCCCATACTCCAGATACATACTTAGAAATTTAATCCAGCTCAGTATAAGAGAACAGCGGTATCAAGTTTTACTTGATAAAAGTATGACTATTACAATGAAAATGTTTTCACTTTGATGAGAATGGTTAAACTCCAGGTCACACAGTGATCAGAGGCATGCTAATTCTTTCGGGGGCAGTTTCACAAGTTGGAACTATTCTTGGAATACCTAAAATAAGTTTTGATGAGACTGGCCAAAAAGACACTCTGTTTCAGAGTTGGCCATTTGGTCTGTTATAACCATTGACAATACAACTCTGAATTGAACAGAGCAACAAAAGAGAAAGAATTAACTGATTCACTATGTGAGCATAAAGAAACTTTGATTTCTACACACAAAAAAGGAACATCTTTAAAAAAGAGAAAAGTTGCCCGAGCCAGCTTGGTTCAGTGGATATGAGTGTTGGCCTGTGGACCAAAGGGTCCTGGGTTTGATTCCAGTCAAGGGCATGTACCTAGGTTGCAGGCTCCTCCCTGGCCAGGACCTGGTCAGGGCTTGTGCAGGAGGCAACCACTGGATGTGTTTCTCTCACATAGATATTTCTGTCTCTCCCCCTCTCTTCCACTCTTCCTAAAAATCAATGGAAAAATATCCTCGGGTAAGGATTAACCAGAAAAAAAGAAAAACAAGAAAACTTGACTAGTCTCTAACATCACCTTTTCTTCCTAGGAGTTAACTAAGGTAAACACACTTCTTCCTTGGGAGATTAAAAGAACCAAAAATAATGGTTCCATACTGTCCAGTTTAATAGAGATTTTCCAAAGTTTTTGGTGTAGTACTAGACATTTGGTGGAGTTCTGTTCTATCCTCAGCATCGTATTTTCCTCTGTGGCCTAATTTAACATGCTTTGAAATGGCTAGAAAATGAGGTTTCACTGAAGGGGAAGAGAAGGCATATAAAACAAATCATCAAATTCAAACCGCTTATCCTAGCAATGCAAGCTGACAGCATATGCATATACATAATCAAATGGCGGGAAATAACTGTTCTTCTCGATAGGCTGCCCAGCACAAGAAAGCCAACTGCCCAAGGGAGATGTCAAGAAGAATTTCTTCACATGCATCGCCCTCATGGTACGCTTTGTCACTGGGTGATTTCATCAATGGAGTGCATGAAGCGCTCAGGCAACAAGACCGGATCTTTTGTCCTAAACTGCTTCCTTACAGGGGAAGAAGGAATTAGGTTATCTTCCTGAATCAAGCAGCTCTTTTCTCAGAATAGTGGCGGGAGCTTTTTCTAAACAGCCATATTTCTATGTACACATAGAAATTGAGAGAGAAGGAAAAAAGAGCTATTTTCAAAAAAAATGAGTTCAGACAAAACAGAGAATTATGTAGTGAGGCCTATTTGACTCTTCTTTTCCAGAGAAGATTCCCATCACTTAAAATAGTTTTTACAATATAATCATTAGATGCAAATTAGATGACTAAGGTGACATCTGCACTGCTTGCATACCTCTAATTTTGGAAAGGCCTGGTAGCTAGCCCAGGAAGAAAATGCCAGCAGCCAAAACAACCCTCAAAAAGAACCTTCACATGCAAATGTAGTCTGGACATTTCTTCAAGGTCTGTATTTCTTAGAAATCCCTCCATAATAATTATTACCAATGGCCAAAGAAAAGTAGGCTTTCTAATTATGTATGCATGTGTATATGCATATTCATTATTCTAATTACATGTACTTTAAATTATATATACAGATATTTCTAAGAATATAAACACTAGAGGCCCACTGCACGGAATTCATGCACTGGTTGGGGGCATGGCTGGCAGGAATTGGCCCGCTATAGAAGCACTGCTAATCCAGGTCAACCAAGCAGCCGTGGACCCACCCTCTGAGCTACTCCAGCTTCCATGGAGCCAGACCACTCGACTCTCCAGGGGACCAGGTTGGGCCGGGCCCAGAGACAATAGCACTGAGAGGCAGCGAAGTCGGCCTCAGTCCCAATGCAGCCACCAACCCGCCTCCCAGCCTCAGGGATCAGCTCTGGAAGCCCAAAAGTGGCGCTGCACAACCTGTGGGTATCCAGAGCAGGCGGCAGGGAGGGAGACCTTGTTTCTGCCCATCAGCCCTGAGTTCACAGCTACTCATCCAGGTCAGCCCAGAAGAGCTCCCACTGTGATAATGCACTGACCACCAGGGGGCAGCTCTTGTATTGAACGCCTGCCCCCTGGTGGTCAGTGCACATCATAGTAGTGACTGGTGGACCAGTCATTCTCATTGTTCTACCATTAGGTTGCTGGGCTTTGATTATATAGACCACATTTTAAATTCATATATATGTATTTCTAATTATATATCATACCTATTTCTATAATATATGTACATATCTATGTCATTATATATGTGAATATTTTTAAGATCAAAGATCTATATCTTAATGGAACTAATAAGGGGCAGTGCCAAAAAAGACACCTTCTAGCTTTCCCTAAAAAGGTACTTGGTTGCTTGAAAAATAATCTCCATAGGTTCTCTAATTGAAGACGTTTAAAAGGGTTAAATCTAACTCTATGGAAAACAAACAAGCCAATGAATGTAATTGGAAATTTCCAACCATGACCCAGACTAGATGCATAGGTTCCATATCCACAATTATGATTCCCAAACGTGTGGAGTTTTGTTTTTTTTCTTACCTTATTATGGTTAAGTAGAATTGTTAAGGAAAGCCAACGGTTTATCCTTATCTTTTGCCCTGAAACTTGAAAACATAGCCATTCATCAAATCCCACCAGTTATTTTCCATAAGATATTGAAACAAGGGGAATAGTTATATACTCTGGGCATTGATCCTTATTCTTTACTGCCAGAGTTACTGAGTTATTGGTTTATTTAATCAACTATTCTGTTGGGCACTCTATATTTGTTCCCTCATTTTCTTATTATACCAGACCTTTATGGTGCATAAATACCCTGTGTTGAAATAAGGTGATTAAAATTTAATACTTGTAATCTGAAGACACACAGCTAGTGGGAGAACTGGGACCACAAACTTATTCCCCAAATTCAAACTCACTGTGTAATGTGATACTAATATTCAGGGATGAATACAGCATGTTCTCTCACAAAACAAGACTTGAGAAATCTATAACAATAAAAGCATGATATGCTAATTAGACCAGACTTCCTTCTGACGACCTTCTGGAAGAAGTCGGGGCTGCAAGAGAAGCCTGCGTCCTGGGTGCCAGAAGGAAGCCTGTGCCAGCAGCTGGGGGAAGGAAGACTTACTCTTGCATGCATTTCATGCATCGGGCCTCTAGTAGTATAATAATGATGAGTATAATTAGACTGCAATTGTAACCTACCTGTAATATAACCTGTACATTGAGTGTAATCAAACTGTAGTCCTACAACCACCAGTATTTCAATATATTTTACTTCTGAGCACAGTTTTAAAATATGTCAAGTTCGGATGTGAGATTAGTAATCATAACAATAATAAAAATAAACTTATACATAGGATTTATGTACCAGGCCCTATTCTCAGTGCTTTTCAAATATCAGTTTATTTATCCTTATAAATAAAAGAAACTGACACACAGAATTAAGTAACTCACCAAGAAGCACAAGAAGTACATGATAAAGCCAGCATTCAAACCTAAATGGTGTGGCTCCAGAATCAAGAATCTTACCAGTAGGTAATACTGCCTTTAAGTAATACAAACATTCTCTTAACATTAATGGAAATCATTATAATCCAGTTACTCTACAACTATTTTTGAGCACCTACCTTATATCAGGCCCTAACCTAGGTGCTTGATATGAAGCTAGGATCAAAGTATATTAAAGCCCTTGTCCTCAGGGAGGCTGTATTCTAGTGGGGAAGTCAGAAAACTGGCATTATCAATAAGTAAAATCTACAGCACGTCATTCCTACAGAGAAAAATTAAGCAAATAAGTGGAAAAAGAAAGTCTAGGTGTCAATAGAGTAAATATTTACTGTTTTAAATCTCCTTACTGTAGAAGAGCAGTCTATCAAAAGGAATAGCAAGTGCATAGACCCTGAGGCCAAAGAACAGTTAACTCTCTTGAGTAACAACAAGAGGACCAGCATGGCAGGAGTAGTATGAAGAAAACAGATAGACCTTAAAATGTGAAGTTACAAGTGACCTAGTTTTACAGCGCCTTAGAAGGACTTGGGCGTTTACTTTGAGAGTAATAACATGCTATTGTTGTATTTTGAGCTAAACAATGCTTTGGTCAAGAATAAACTAAGCAGGAAAAAGTCAAAGTAGGAACCTCTATTAGAAGGTTATTGTACAAACTAGAGGCCCGGTGCATGAAATTCGTGCACTTGGGGGGGGGGTAGTTCCTCAGCCTGTCTTGCACCTTCTCTTCCAGGAGTCCAGGGAGCATGTCCAACTGACTGCTTAGTGGGCCTAAGCCGTCAGCCAGACATCCTTAGCATTACCACGAAGGTGGGAGAGGCTCCCATCACTGTTGCTGTGCTCGCCAGCCATGAGCCTGGCTTCTGGCTGAGTGGCGTTCCCCCTGTGGGAGCACAGTGACCTCCAGGGGGCAGCTCCTGCATTGAGTGTCTGCCCCCTGGTGGTCAGCCCACATCATAGTCACTGGTCATTCCACCAGTCACTCATTTTCCTATTAGCCTTTTATTATGTAAGATATGCAGTAGATGAGGGCCCCTAGAACCATAAGAAATGCAAAAATTTCACTATTAACTCATTCTCAAATTTCCCCCACTTAAAATCAAATTGCCCCCCCTGTGGAGCACGTGCTGCACCTAGGGAACCACTGAGCTTGACACTTTTCCTCTCTGAGCTTCATTTCTGAATACATACGCCTATACCATGGGAACTGTAATCTCTTCTCTGCCTACCTCACTGGGTTGTCATGAGGAGGTTCTGAGCTAATAAACCTATAAATGTTTCATCAAGTAAGTGATGTCTAAAATGGGAAAGAACTGTTATTTTTTAAATATATTTTATTGGGGGTTTTTTTACAGAGAGGAAAGGAGAGGGATAGAGTTAGAAACATCGATGAGAGAGAATCATCAATCAGCTGCCTCCTGCACACCTCCTACTGGGGATGTGCTCGCAACCTATGTACATGCCCTTGACTGGAATCGAACCCGGGACCTTTCAGTCTGCAGGCCGACGCTCTATCCACTGAGCCAAACTGGTCTCAGCAGGACTGTTATTTTTAAGCTCATGGGTACTGATTAGGGGAGGAGGGCATGGTTGTTTCCTGGAAGCTTTGCAGAGGGTTTTGCAGGCCTCTGAGGGGCTGGCTCTGGCCATCAGCCCTGTATCAGTGGTTGTCCCTGGAGGTGCTGGTGGGGAGTATTAGTGGGATGCCAAGGGGCAGCGAGGCCGCAGGGGGAGTAACTGTCAAACCTTCCCACTTGGCACCATTCTTTACATTGTACCTGCCTGTTCTGCAGCTGTGCCTGCTCAGGGTGGGGCTTCAATCTCCGGGAGCAAGGTGGGGAAGACGGGCTAGGAGGGCAGGGTGGAGCCAGATGGGCTAGGAGGGCAGGTTTGGCCGTGCCCCTGGCAAGGTTCAGCACACTTCCACTGTGGAGCCGGCATTACGGCTGTCAAGGGGGAAGGGTCTGACCCTTGGGGGCCGCTCAGGCCTGCCTCCACCCAGATCTGGAGTTGTGGAGAGGAAAGGCGTGCCTGGCCCCAGTGGAGGTGGCCCAACAATGGCAGGCCGAGGGCCCTGGGTGCCTCAGGGGTGCTGACAGGGTGGCCTCAGGTGTGCTATGGTTGTGGGTGCCCCTGGCAAGGGTGGCAGGGGAAGAGATCTGGAATCAGAGGTGTGGGATGCAGCTACCCCCCGAGTCTGAGTCTTCTCCCCATCGGGTCAACCTCTCTGTCCCCCCCAGGGTACAGGGTCTGTGGTAGAGTGTGGGGTCTGTGGTAGGGTGTCCATAGGTCTTCCCAGGAGTTCGGGGATGAGTTAGGGTGACCTCCTGGCCACTTCCTCTTCTTCTTTGCAGTCCAGACTCTTTTTAGGCACTCTCCTCAGACTCCCTGCTGTTTGCATGCACAGCCTCCTGCTGGCCTGTCAATATGCAAATTGGTCGTTACTGGGATACCATAACAGACAATTAGCATATGCATAGATACAGATGAGATTATATTGGCTTGTGCTTGGGTAGTGTGGTGAAGATAGAGAGAGAGAAGTATCAAATTCTAGATATATTTTGAGGGCAGAACAAATAATATTTGCTAAAGAACAGAATATAAGTAAAAAAATGAGAAAGAGGTTAAACTCAACTCCAATGTTTTGACCCATACAAATTATAGGTAAAGTTGGCAGGTCTTGAGATGGAGAAGACATTTACGGAAGTTGATTTAAAATTTATGGGAATTTCATTTGGTGGCATGTTAAGTCCAAAGACTATAAGGCAACTAGGAACAGATGCCAATTAAAGCAACTGAATGCAAGAATCCAGAATTTGGGGAAGGGAACTGTATGTATCACCATCTACATGAAATTTAAATGTCTCAGACTGGGAGAGATCACCTACAGAGGGAAATCCAGAGGCAAGGTTTGAGAGCAGAGAGATTGACAGAATTTAATCCTTAGGACATTAAACAAGAAAAAAAATAGCAAAAGAGACTGAGAAAGAGCAGACAGAAGGGAAAAGGGCAATCAGGTGATCTGTAAAACAAATATTTTAAGCAGGGCAGGATGATCAATTGTGCCAAATGGTGCTGATAAACATTACTGTTGTCAGAATCAATTATTTCACCTTAGTTTTAGCAAATATAGGTCCCTGAGGATCTTAAAAATAGAAGTGACTGAAACTGAGGGTTGAAAAATTGAGAGTGGTAGATTGAAGCAAGACTGGTAGGGCAAAAACAGAGAAAAGAAATATGGACCACTTTTGGGGGAAAATTTTTTTTCTGTAAAAGAGAGCAGAGAAATAAAGTGATGGCTGGAAGACATAATAATATGTTTCTGTGCTGATGAGAACTATTCCAGTGGTAAAGAGAAAGCAATAATACCTGAGGGAGGAGGGATAATTGCTGGAGAGGTGTTATTGATGCAATGAATACTGAACGATTAGACTATTTTAGTAACCTCTCTGTCAGGAAAAAATAAAATTCTCCACAAGTAATCAATAAATGGCATGGCCAGTCATTTTTCTCAAATCTTTGCTAGATTTATGGTTTCAACTGAAAAGCAGAGGGAAAACATGAAATGCATCCATTTATTTGAATGTGTTGTTTGTACAAACCTTTCACACGACACAGCTATAATTTTTAAGTTAAAAGCCAGAAGAGGAAAAGGGATGTGATGGCGGCAACCATAAAGTAAGTGAATTTTAGAATAAGCTGTAAGAGAGCAAACAGAGAAAAACAAGGCCTAAGTCAATGAATACTTTTACCTTTCCTTAAATATTCAGGAAAAGCAGCCAGGGTATCACTTTTACCTGATATATATTAAAGCATAGAGCCCTCCAGACACTCTTATTTTCTGAAAGTAGCAAACTGAATCTGTTCATAAACTGACTTACTTTTAAATTCTTATTCACATCACAAAAGATTTAAAAAAAAAAACAGGGAAGAGAAAGAAAACAATAACAGAGTAGAAAATAAAGTCACCAGTCTGTCCTTAGGCCTCTGACCTTTGGGAGCTGACACATTAATTCAATGAATTTTAAGCAAGAATATTTGATGAATAAATCAATGAATAAATACCTAGCAAATGTCTGATACAATATTTTGAGTTATTTTCCACACATCACTTTATAAAATGACCTCTCAGAAACTAATGAATCCATCTAAAATAATTAACAGCTTGTAATTTAACTTAGAATAACTAGTGTTTTAAAATATATATATGCAGTTGAAACCAGTTTGGCTCAGTGGATAGAGTGTCAGCCTGCAGAAAGGTCCCGGGTTCGACTCTGGTCAAGGGCACGTACCTTGGTTGCGGGCACATCCCCAATAGGGGGTGTGTAAGAGGCAGCTGATCGATGATTCTCTCTCATCGATGTTTCTAACTCTCTATCACTCTCTCTTCCTCTCTGTTAAAAGCCAATAAAATATATATATATTTTTTAAAAAGACATTGGGGACGGGGGTTTAGGGGAGGCCAGGTGGAGGTCAGTAGGGGGAAAAAGAGACATATGTACAGTATACTATTTGTAATATCTTAAACCATATGTTTTAAAGCACATAGACAAATCTATATGAATGATCTCCATAGAGGCTAATAATTGATATGATATGTTATAAATATACATTATTTTCTTCAAATCGTTTTAAGGCAATATTTTTATTTATAAAACATGTTTAAAACATTTATAAAGCATATTTAAAAATTATAAATATATTATTTTCTTGATTTTCCTGAACTTCTGTTTTTTAAAACACATATGTTTATCTTTATATGCTATATTAGTTGCTTTTACTGTTCTTAAGGTTTATAAAAATTTTTATTACACTGTATGAAATTTTCTGGAGCTTACTGTTTTTGCAATAATAAGCCCCTTAGATTCATACACGTTTTTCTGCAGATAATCTGCGTTCACTGCAGAATCATACACAGAGTGGTCGGATTATTATGATCTCTGAATGCATAATAATCTGGCCACTCAGTGTACTTCTCTTGAGTACCTCATTTATTTGTTACCAAAATTACTATAAATTGTACAACTGATCAGTTTTTGCCTTTTCACTGGCAGATAGAAAAGTCAGGGCAAATAGGTGGTTGATCTCCAGCGAAAGTCTAGAATACTTTTGGTACCCATTTGAGATACCAATACACTGAGTGGCCGGATTATTATGTGTTCAGAGATCATAATAATCTGGCCACTCATTGTAATCCACTGCATGAACCCACTGCTCAGTGTCCTGTTAGACACTTTCCTGTTAGAGAACCCTGGTGGTTAGCAGTTACAAATGTTATTGCTATGAATAACTTTATTCATATTTCCTACTGCAATAGCTTCTATAGAGAATATACAGAGGTAAGTGTATCAACTTATTGTATACTAATAAATACCCATCCTACAGGTAATATTAATTTTCATTGTCACTAAGTATGAGTTTTCAATGATTTTGTCAAAATTTGGTATTGACACTAAGCAACTTTTAAAATCTAAAGTGATATATTAAAAGATAAAGCTTAATTAATCTTCAAGTCAAAACATTAAACAACACCCTTAAAGTCTAGAGTCTGGAAGTGTATTAGGTAAAGGTGAGAAATATATATATTCAAAATTTTTCTTTCTTTGTGGACATCATACTTGTTTCATTTTTAAAATAATAATCACACAATATAAACTTAAAAACTAACAATGTAAATAGAAAGGTAAGCAGCAGCTTAATAGAAATATGAACTAAATTTGTCAATTTAGAGGAAATAAATCTCTGATCACTTCATATGAGAAAATAAGAATAAAAATAAATAAATTCAGACAGCAGAAATAAAAATCATTCATCAAAACTATCATTAGTTACACTAAATGTGACTGACTTGGCTAACTTTCCCTATTGCAGAAGAGGACAGTATAGATAAATAACCCTGAAACAAAAACTTCTCCTCTTTTTTTCTGTGATTTAGTGGTACTCTTAAAACAAAGAGGTTAAAATTAAAATGATGTTCAGTTACTAGATGAATGCAAAGCAAAGAAAAGCAGAAATGGCAACATCAGAATAGAATATGAAATCATAGCATTCAACGGGACATGAGGCACATGATGAATTCATAAAAGACAATTTATAAAGATCTATAAACTTTGCAGTTAAATATAAAAACTCAAACTTACTAAAAGTACAAGGTGGCCTAGATAAACATACAATTATAGAATGAGATGCTAAATCACATCTTCCGAATAGAGCAAAATCATTTTTTTAAGGAATGAGGGGTTTGAAAAATACAAATTGAAAGCTCAGTTTGTCATCTATATTTTCCATCTATTTCTGTATCCTTCTAATTGTGTTTTCACTATAAGTACTGAATTTCTATTCATAACTCATGACCAAGGAATATTTATTAAAATGCATCATGTGGTTAACAATAAGAATGTTCAATATTTCTTAAAAAGAGAGACATTTTATAGGCAATTAACCAATGAACTTAGAAATGATGAAAAGTTACTACAATGGCATTTTCTAAATGTTTTTCATGATCCCTGGGTCAAAGAAGTAATCAAAAGTAAATTTACAAAATGTATTTTTAATTAAAATCTCTATTGATAAAAGTATTACATGTATTTCTTTTTCTACCCCATTGACTCCTTCTAGCCCAGCCCCATCTCTCACTCCGTACCTCCCAGATCTCCACACCCCAGGCCTTCACCACCCTATTGTCTGTGTCCATGAGTTACATATATGCATACAAGTTCTTTGGTTGCTCTCTTCCCATCTCCCCCCCCCCTACACACACACACACAAACACACACACACACACACACACACACACACACACACTTTCCCTCCGAGATTCCACAGTCTGTTCCCTACTTCTATGTCTCTGGATCTATTCTGTTCATCAGTTCATTTTGTTTATTAGATTTCACATAAGAGTGAGATAATGTGATACTTGTCTTTCTCTGACTAGCTTATTTCACTTATCATAATACTCTCCAGGTCCCTCCATGCTGTCTCAAAGGGTAAGAGATCCTTCTTTTTTTACTACTACATAGTATTCCATGGTGTACATGTACTACAGCTTTTTAAAAAAATATATTTTATTGATATTTTACAGAGAGAAATGGAGATAGAGAGCTAGAAATGTCGATGAGAGAGAAACATCGACCAGCTGCCTCCTGCACACCCCCCACTGGGGATGTGCCCACAACCAATGTACATGCCCTTGAACCTGGGACCCTTTAGTCCGCAGACCGATGCTCTACCACTGAGCCAAACCGGTTTCAGCTGTACTACAGCTTTTTTATCCACTCATCTACTGATGGGCATTTGGACTGTTTCCAGATCTTAGCTATTGTAAATTGTGCTGCTATGAGCATAGGATACATATGTTCTTTCTTGCTGAAAACTAATCATTGTCACTAAAAGAGAAATGTGAAAAGGGAATCCGGAAGGCTGGTCAATCTAATTGCTCTGAATAGTCAGAGCTAATCCTTCATTGTTGAGTTGAGACATTGGTAGTTAAAGCAACCTCCACCTGTTAATCATATGTAAATTCTTACTGATTGTCTATTATTGGAATGCCTAAAGGATATGGGTATATCTCATAACCTTAATAAAAGGGATACCAAAGCCAGAGCAGTGGTAGTCCTCCCCCTAGAGGTGGGCTCCCCCCTGGCCCCACATTTCCCAAACTAATTCTTTTCTTGTCTATCTTCATTTTGTGCGTGGCCTTCCCCAAACCCAAACCCTGCACAGGAACCCTGAACCACGCAGGACGTGAAAAGGGGCTCCCACACTTTCTGATTGGTATTACGGGTCTCTTAGAATATATACTAGAAGTGGGATCACTGGGTCAAATGGCAGTTCCATGTTTAATTTTTTGAGGAAACTTCATACTATTTTCCATAATGGCTGCACCAGTCTGCATTCCCACCAGCACTGTACCAGGGTTCCCTTTTCTCCGCATCCTCACAAACACTTTTCATTTGTTGATTTGTTGATGTAGCCATTCTGATAGGCAGGAGGTGATACCTCCTTGTCATTTTAATTTGCATCTCTCTGATAATCAGTGGCTTTGAGCATTTTTTCTTATGCCTCTTGGCCATCTGTATGTCCGCTTTGGAGAAGTGTCTATTTAGGTCCTTTACATAATGTATTTTAAAAGGACCTATTTAGAGCAGCTAAAGGGAAAATGTTGTGGACTTGAGTAGCATCATTAATATAAGAACTGAAAAAAAGTAACTTCATACTCATTTTAAGAAATTAGAATATTAAAAAATGAATAAATTAGGAAAGATGTAAGTACACATACAAATACTAAAATAAAATAAATAAGAAATAAAAGGAATTTTACAAAATATATGCTAATATTTCATTTTAGCTACCTTTAACGTCGGTGTACACTAATTACATTTTATAACTAGCTACCAGAACACATTCATAATAATAATAAAGGGTTTTGAGTTTTTATAAAGGTCTTAATTAATTCATCTCTGTTACTTCAGCTCATTAAAATGGGTTACAGACTCAAATGCTAAAGAGATCAGGTAAGAGACATGAATAAGTGCAGCAGAACAAATGAGGGCACAGCAGGGAAGGCTGTGCGCCGCTGTGAGCTGGAACACAGGCTGACCTCAAGGGCTGCCACCTGCTTCAGGCAAGCAGGGCCCTGGGTACCGACCCAGTGTAGCCACTTCTTCCACTTTTCAAAGGAGCCCAGTAATTCATTTTTGTTTTGCTTTTATTACTGTCTCAACTGTGGCCATTCCATGTTTCTTCAATCTAATCTAAAAATCCTACTATGTTCTACATTTTCCCCCATTTTACCTTTATTCTTATTTCTCTTTGTTCCGGTATTTCCTTTCTTTACTCTTCAGCCGAAAATTCCTGCTTAGTTTCTCTATTTACATGTATGATCAGAATGTACCTATACTAATGAATACAAGCTTGCCCAGAAGCAGGCATACCACAAAAATCATAAAATATAACAAGTCATCTAAGTACATATAACTGGTGTAATTTAGCATAAACAGACCAACTATCTAATAGAAATCTTGAGAACATTATTTTTTAGTTAAATGTAACCATACAAGAATAAATACTAACAAAAATTAACTATGCCAAAACTAAAAATTTGAAAATATGGAAGATATCACTAACAAATACCTCAAGTATACAAATATTTGGTATTTTCTTAACAATCAGGATTGTCTTGGTATTCAAGTGATAGGAAATTGAAATTTCAAAAAAAAATTCTCAAATCTATCAATGTAGTTTAATTAGAAAACCTGAATTCAATTTATTGTGTATCTTAAAAGATAAGTAATGAGTAACCAAGTATAGTTCAGAAGATACCAAAAGAAGCACATTCTATGTCAGAAGACAATGCTTATAATTATATACCTAACAACATTTGAACATCTGATGTGTTCAGAGTGAGTAGGCACATGATAATGCCTATCTTTTGACAAATTTAAATGTTTAAAATGTGCTGACATTAATAACAATTTTCAAAGAAAGTAATTTGGACCAGTAAGGTGAACACACTCAATTTTCATAAGATAGGATTGCAGCATCACCTCTTGAACACTGAATTCCCAAGTTTAAATCAAATGTAATCTTTGAGATATGAAACCTCTGCTCAACTGACTTTAAAACCACTATTTCACCTGTAATTTTCCAAAGAAAGGAAAGAAAATTTAGTTCAGTATAATTTTCCAAAATATTCTTGCATTTAGGGTTTGTATTTATAAAGGAATCACACTATTCTATGCCAGAAATCCTGGACTGATAAATTTCTCACACCAAAACCCAACTTCCACATCTCCAGCTCCCCACCCTCTTCAAATGGAGTTTTGAGTCACTAATTTAGTACATGGACTGACCACTATTTATGAAAAACTGTCACCTAAATTCAGAAACCCATTTTTATAAATCAAATATAACAGAGAGGTGAGGAGGAAAAAACCTCTTATCCACTTATATTTTGATTCTTCAGTTTATCCTTGTCCATACCCATCACATGATGTTAATCCATTCTCTTACCCTGCATCATAAGAATACTGTGCTGATTTTAAGACATGGAACACTTAGCCATTTAAAATCTCCTCTGAAAAAAAGATTTTTTTTTGACCTATCAGAAGTCAACTTAATTATGAATCATTTATTTGTAACTCTATTTTTCCTTACCCAAAGTCAGTCCCAACACACATATTGTTTATGAAAGTTTAATTCCACAGGCCATGGCTTAAGATAATTTTTTAATCAAACAATTCAATTAATCTAATTTACATTTGAACTTCACCCAACTAAATTTTTAATTTGAAGCAGAATGAAAAACTTTCAAAATCTAATGAAATAATATATTGAAACTTCAACCAAAATAAGGATTGTTTTGATATGTTGGCTTAGACACTCAAAACCAAATATATATATTTGAAAGATAAAATTGTGGATGGTGGCCAACTTTAATCCTGGCCTCTTTTGTATTCTATAGCCAATCAGGCAGTAAGTATGGTGGAATATTGTTCTTAAATATCTTGGAGGCATTATTCATTTATCCAATGAATATAAAAGTACTTAATAAATACCAGGCAGTATTCTACCAACAAAGACAGAGTAAGTGAGCAATATTGATTATTGTCCTCTTGAGCCTATAATGTATTGCTGCTATAAATTTATCAAGAAAAATAAATCAGGACAAGGAAATAAATGTTAGAGGATAATATTTCAGATATTTCTGAAAGAGGTAAAATTTGATCAAAGCCTAAGGGATGTGCCATAACTGGTTTGGCTCAGTGGATAGAGCATCGGTCTGTGGACTGAAAGGTCCCAGGTTAGATTCCCGTCAAGGGCATGTACTTTGGTTGCAAGCTCATCCCCAGTAGGAGGTGTGCAGAAGGAAGCTGATCAATGTTTCTCTCTCATCGATGTTTCTAACTCTCTATCCCTCTCCCTTCCTCTCTGTGAAAAATCAATAAAATATATGTATATATATATATTTTAAAAGCCTAAGATATGTGAGGAACTGAGCCTTCCTCCAAGTGCAAAGGACCTACAATCTTCTCTGTTCTAGAATTTTCTCATCAGACTGTATTCTTTATCTATACCTTGGCATATATTGTTCTCTCCCTGAAATGCTTACCAATATTTCTGCTGCCTTCGGAATCCAATCAGTTCTTTGCATGTTTTTATGATTCTTTCTCTAAAAAGTCTAGACAGTACCAACTCCTTTCTAACTAATTATCCCAATTATTGTGATTTGTACCAAATGTCATTGCACTTGGAATCTAAAAGACAAATAATACTTAAAGGAATTTTAATATGAACCAGAAACTCTGCCTTTAGCCTTTGCATATTATGTCATTTATTGTTTATGAAATATTCACATTTCTAGGAATTACTATTCAATTTTATAGGTGAGGGAATTGACCTTTTGAGATATGCTGACCACACAACTAGTAAACAGCAGAGCCTAAATATGTAGCCAGTTGCATACAACTTTATATATTTCATTTATTTATTTATGCCCCCATATAAAAATATAGTTTGTTCATCACTTGTTTCAAAGATAAGGTAAATGAGTCCTGACTAGTTTGGCTCAGTGGACAGTGTTGGCCTGCAGACTTAAAGGTCCCAGGTTTGATTCTGGTCAAGGGCAAGTACCTTGGTTGCGGGCACATCCCCAGTAGGTGGTGGGCAAGAGGCAGCTGATCGATATTTCTAACTTTCTGTCCCTCTCCCTTCCTCTCTGTAAAAAAAAAAAAAATCAATTAAAAATGTATTTTTTTAAACAAGAAGATAGATGATTTCCAATACCTTTGCCTGGAATTCTGTTCAGCTTCTCCTCTGCATGTCAAATTATTTAAGGCTCAGCATACTACAATGTTTTTTCCAAATTAGTTAAGGCCACATTGATATCTCTTCTCTGAACTTCTGGTCCATTTGGAATCAGAATTGTACACACTGGTACCATTTATTTCTCTACTTGTGTGATTCTTAATCCTTTCTTCTAAATAAAATTATTTTACAAATCTAATAAGAGGCCCAGATACCCTCCCTAGGAAAAAGAATGAATATAATTATCATATTATGCATCCCTGAAACTCATCCCTAGACTCATGGCTTTAAATGCATCTATTTAAACTAGCAAGAAAATTGAAAACAACAACTATAACTTATTTTCTTTTGAGCTCCCTGCAGTGCCTGGCACAGTGCTGAACAAATACTAAGTAGCTAACCTATCAAAAAAACAACCCTGTGTCTAGATGATGTTGGTTTTCAGCATAAATTCATCTAAGTCCATTTTGTTAAATAAACACATAACAAACAAACAAATTAAAAATAATGATGGAACCATTTTGAAGAATCCAAAAATCAGAGGATTATAACTTTTTTTTAAAGTATATTTTACTGATTTTTTTAAAGAGAGGAAGGGAGAGGGATGAGAGGCAGAAACATTGATGAGAGAGAAATAGCCATCAGATGCCTCCTGCACACCTCCTACTGTGGATGTGCTCTCAACCAAGGTACATGCCCTTGACCGGAATTCAACCTGGAACCCTTCAGTCTGCAGGACAACGCTCTATCCACTGAGCCAAACCACCCAGGGCAAGAGGATTATAACTTTTAAAAGGGAGCACAACATTGCTCAACCCCAGTTTTTTTGTTTTTGTTGTTGTTTTTAAAATAGATTTCATTGAATTTTTGCAGAGAGGAAGAGAAAAGAATAGAGCGCTAGAAACATCGATGAGAGAGAATCTCGACCAGCTGCCTCTTGCACACCACCTACTGGGGATGTACCCACAACCAAGGTACATGCCCTTGACTGGAATCGAAACTGGGACCTTTCAGTCCACAGGCCCACATTCTAGCCATTGAGCCAAACCGGTTCAGCAACCCCAGTGTTTTGAGGTCAATTTTGAGCTATGAATTTTGAAGCTGACTTGCAGAATCTGGATGTACATCAGTGTCTGAAGGGAACTATCAGCACTGCTGGGGTCAATTGGGACTTCATACTCATATTATAATGGACTGTAAACATGAAAATTAAAGTATCCTCCTTATCAGTTTCTTATAAGTATCTGCTTGAGTTAATATTTTAAGTGTTTTATAAAATGTATACGATAATTTAGGGCAATCACGCTGGGCACTATACACCACAAATTGTTCAAATGGCACCTGCAAAGCTGTTCAATGCTGCAATTCTGCATTGTAATCAAAGTGTCAAGGCTGTTTTTCTAAGTACTTACCTATCTCACTGCACTGTGCTCTCCTGAAAACAAGACTTATTCTTCATCTTTATACCTCAGTCCTACCTGTTACAGTTTGTTAACAAGGCCTTAAAAGGTGAGTGCTAACATTTTTACAGTGTCACAAAATTCCTAGGAATTTGGAAAAGAAAATATTATTACTACCTTCAGACAAAGAGAGAAACCAAATTGCAAGGTAAGTGGGTTAATCAAGAACTTTTCATTAAATGCTCATTGGTATTTTCTGAGCACCATTACTAAATACCTGTGGTGTGCCAGACTCCAAGGTATAGCCAAGGACAATACATCCAACCTCTATGCTGAGAAGATGGTCATGCCAGAACCAAAAGATAGAGCACCTGGATCAGGACATCAAAGATAAAGACTTGACACAAGCTGGCAAAGACCCAAATAAGCCCAGAGTGGCTGGAATGCTATGGGGACGTAGATGATTTTAGGAAGAAGTCAGAAGGAAAGGCAGGGTATTAGAAGTCATGGTCAAGAGAATAGGTTTTATTCTAGTTACATTGGAAATCCACCCAGATGGCTTTAAGCATGAAAGCAGTAGAATTTCATTTAAACTTTACAAAATTTACTCCATTTAATATGCAGAAAGCAAGGGTAGAAAGGTCAATTAAGGGCCTAGTGCAATAATCCAGGAAAGAGATTATTTTTGGCATTATATCCCCTTTCTACCGTTCTCAGAGAAAGAGCATCTAACTGAACAGAACATAATACTGATTGAATATGATATAAATCAAGCGGGATGAACAGCTGAGATTGCGTGCACCAGCACTTCTTGATGACGCCATTCCTTGACCCCGGCCAATTCTTTTCACAGCTGGAACTAATCTACTTTGTGCTACTGCCTAAATCCTAGGGAATGACATACTTTTGAGAGTCTGAAGATGAGTGGGCTGAGGCTAGAAACGAGGCCAAAGCCACCAAGGGAATGTCCTGACCCTGACACAAAAGTTCTACAATTGATGAAAGACTAACAACAAGGTGAATCTCTTACACAGCATTCCTTAGCACATGGCTATTAATTATCCTGCCAGGAAAGGCAATTGCTGGTCCTTAGAAAGTGCCTCTTTTAGAGGGTATGTGGGGATTACTTGAGAGGGCCTCCATGTATCTTTAGAAGACTTTGAGATTATGCTCTCGTTTTTCAGCAGCACACAACTTTTCACTTACTTTTAATCATTGCAACATTTTTTCCCCTTAAACTCTAGCACTGAGTATAAATCCACAAAAGACTTACTCTAGACATTTTTTTACAACAAGTAATGCTGCATAGTATCCCCTTCTCCGCAGCTGATAAGAGTTAATATGAACAACTCCTCAACGGGAGGCTTCTGGACAGTCTGTCCTCTGTCTACTCGAGTCCTCTGTGTGCGCCTCTTCCTGGACCACATGGTCCACAGTGCTAAGACTGACCTTCACACCTTCTGTTTTTCCACTCCTAGCCTTTATGATGTGTCTAGTTCTTAATTCGTCTGATCCCTTTGCCTTCTACGGCCAGTTCTATTGAATTGGCTATTTGACCTTGAAATACGAATCTGAGTTCAGTGGATTTCCTAGTCATTACACCTGCTTCGTTTCCAAATTCTCCTTTTCTCGGACTCACAGAGAAGCCAAGCCATTCTCTCTATCAAGTCAGCTGCTTTAGCACAATTTGCTAACAACCTTCCTCATTCTATGATTAGTTGCTGAGCGCAGGGCCAGGCGCAGCATGGGACACTAAGGACATGGCAGTGAAAAATGGACTTGATCCCAGCCCTCAGGAAGGAGCCAGCGCTAAGCAAATAATCACCACATCTAACTAGAAAGTGAGAGTTGCAATACATGCCTGGAAAACATGTAGGGGGTAGGAGGGAGTCTGGGAAGGTCCCTGAAGAAGTGATTGCCTTTGTCATAGGATCCTAATCGCTCCTCTTTGTTTAATTGTGCTTTTGATTAGCAATTGAAATCAGATGTTGTATTAGTTTGGCTAATATTCAGCACGTGGCTCAGATACTCTGCAGCTGTGCCTGAGAGCCCGGTCCTGCTTCTTTCAGAATGAGCACATTTTATAAATTAAAATAAGAGCTCCTCATTTTTTTTCAGCTCGGTTTTAATGTCAGAATAAAATGTTCCATTCTGTTTCCGGTGTTCGCTGTGATCCTTATCTAACTCCACTTCATAGAGGAGAAAAGGGAGGTCTTTGGTGCGTAAGCGACCTCATCTGAAGGCCTCTGCAAGCTCGTGACAGAAAAGGTCAGAACACGGAGCTCTGGGTTATTAGCTTCTTGAACACTGACTCAGTGTTTGCAGTGAGTAACCGGAATCCTCACATGGAGGCTGCTCATGACAGTGCTCAAGGTCACACCTGCAGTGACACAGCCAAAGTGCTTCCAATGATGGCTGGCGCACTGAAAGAGAAAGACCATTTGGAGAAGTCAAAAGCCATGTTCCACCACCACCAACGCAAGCCCGTCAGTCTTCTTGCCAGAAAGACGGAGCCATCTCTGCCTCTGATAGACTCGTGGACAACAGAGCTCATTCGTGAGTGTGAAGGGAGAAGGGAAAGGGGACAGCTGTATACAGTCATGCACAGGGGCACTCTACAAAACTTGTCATCCAAATCTTGCAACAATCCTAAAGGGGAAGGATGGGATCTAATTTTACAGATGCAGAAATTGAGTCCCAGGGCCATCCACACAATGGAAAGAGACAGAGTTCATCTTAGAACCAAACTTCCCATTATGCCCTTTGACCCCAATGTTGAGGGGAAAAAAGCAGCGTATGAATTAAAAATTAAGTTTGTTCTAACATATGTACTATTTTCCATTAAATATTCTGGATAAGTGCCCATTTAATATATTTTATTTATCAACAGAATTTTTATTTTTAGGAAGTCAGAACATCAGGGAAAGAAGTTCAAAGCTGAAGGCTCTGAAGTCAACCATACATTGGTTTTGTCCTAACTGCTGCTCACTCACTTTACTATCTCCCTAACCTTTTATCACCAGTAAAATTGGGTCAATACATTAATAATTTTTCAAATATTTTCTTGAATAATGCAAGCTTATTGCTTAACTCAATGTCTAGCACACACTCAGGAAATTTTATTCGTGTGAATGAAATTGTTTCTTGAAACTTTTTAAGTGACTTTGAAAACCTAACTGAATAAGTACACACAACACATTTTTCATAAAAGCTGAGCTTTATCATACATATCCTTAAGGATCTTTAAGCTTTATGTTCCATTGCTTAAATTTCAACCTTCTGGAAAACCTAGCTGATACATCCTGTAAGTAAAACATAAGAAAAACCATATAACTAAAGAACCACAGAATTCAGAACCCAAAGATGAAAGTTCAAATCCCAATTCTTCCCATCTGTAGTTGTGTGATATTAGACATTCACTTAACCCTTATAAGCCAATCAGTAGTCCTACATTTAAGACAAGAAAAATAGGATTAACCTGTTCCACATGGACTCACTATCAAAGTACAAATGTAAAAACATGAAAATTTAGTAGGCAAAACATAAAAATTCCAGGGTATAAGTTTATTATTTGACCTGGTAATGCAAATATGCATTAATATAATTAAAAGGAATCAAAGTTAAAGAAATCAAAGCAAATCAGCAAGTATAAACCTTTTTTTCATCTACAAAATATT
Organism: Vespertilio murinus; assembly: GCA_963924515.1. Taxonomy (NCBI): domain Eukaryota; kingdom Metazoa; phylum Chordata; class Mammalia; order Chiroptera; family Vespertilionidae; genus Vespertilio; species Vespertilio murinus. The sequence goes on along the minus strand of OZ004707.1, from coordinate 130,005,288 downwards.
CATTATCTAGTAAAATTTTTGAAGGTTGTATAATGAATATCAGGAAGCTGGAAAAATATCAAGTAGGTCATAGATTACTAAAATAAATTTATTCTTTGAAACTCAGATTTTTTTTTTAAATAGAGAATGTTTTAATTCAAGTCTCAGGCCAATCCACCTTGATAATTTACAAAGATATTTTATCAGGTAGTATTTTTTAAATGGTGTGATAACAAATTCTAGATGAAATAAAATCCCTATCTAATGAGATCAAATAATTGCTTTAAATGAAATATATTCCTTTAAAAGTACAGCCCTGGCTGGGTAACTCAGTTGGGTAAAAAGTCATCCCTATATCCCCAGTCAGGGTAAGTACAAGAGTCAAACAAGTCAATCTCTCTCTCTCTCTCTCTCTCTCTCTCTCTCTCTCTCTCTCTCTCAAAATCAATAAATAAGTTAAAATTAATATTTTTAAATTAAGTACAAATTTTGTAGAAAAAAATAAAGATTGGTATATACACCCTACTCATTTTAAAGAATGAATATTTCTGTAAGATCATTATATGAATTTAAGGTGCTATGCTGGGACAAAATAAAAGCAGTTTTATGAGATTTTGGCTTCAAACTTGGGTATAGAAGAGACACACATTAGGTTTTTAAGGCATTTTTTATAATACAGATTAAGCTTTAGTATTTAGTACTGAGCTTATTTTACTTGGCTTAGAATCAGTGGTACGTAAATCTAAGCAGACTATAACTTGAAACCAATTCTATTTCTAATAGTACAAAAACATGCACAATGCAATGCTTCTCTTCTAATTAAATGTTTTAAAAGCATATTTAAGTAGAAGAGCAAAACAAATAACTTGGTATCCACCCCCTATCCTAAGCAAATACCTTTCCCAAATACCTCTTTTAGGATTGAGGTGTAACCCTTACTTCCACCTGAGGTTCACTTTTCTATAATCATTCATTCTGCAAAGGAAACCACTATAACAGCATATGGTATACTACATTTCATATAGGAATCTACCAAACGTATCTAACAAGCTTTAAGGTCTGGATTCTAGACCAGTGATTTTCAACCTCTTTCACCCCATTGCACACATAGACTAATTACTAAAGTTCTGTGGCACACCAAAAGGTGTACTTTTTGCCAATCTGACCCCCCAAAATAGATATAATTTTGATTCATTCATACCAGATAGCTATTTTTTTTTGGCTGTTGTCATTTTTTCATTTGGCACTCTAAAGGAAAAGGTCAGTGCCTCTAAGTAGTCATGTATTGCATGTTTTAAAATTTTTTACAGCACCCTGACTGGTGTGGCTCGGTTGAGTGCCGTCCACAAACAGAAGGTCATGGATTCGATTCCCAGTCAGGGCACATGCCCTGATTGCAGGCCTGATCGCAGTAGGGGGTGTGCAAAAGGGGCTCCTGGATGTTTCTCTCTCTTAATCTCTCATTCCTCTCTCTCTCTCTCTCTCTAAAAAAAAATAAATAAATAAATAAAAACATTAAAAATTTAAAATAAAAAAAATGTCTGTAGCACACCAGTTGCAAACTGCTGTTCTAGACCAATGGACTCCAAAGTTAAAAGGTACCAAGTTCCCTGACCTGATGTCAACCCAATACAATCTGAATATAATTCTGTTTCTGGGTTTTGCACCACTCCAGTTTTCCTTCCCCTTACATCCTTTCCCACCATGGTGCAACCCCAAGGACCTGATTCTCTTAGGGACCCAGGAACCAGTGAGTATCTCTCAGGATCACAAAGGAAGCACAAAAAACTTCAAAATCAGCCAGCCCTTGCCACTTTGGTTACAGAGGAAGCTCCAAAGGTTGTCAAAAACCAAAATTGAACACCACTTTTGCAACAGTGAAGCCATCCTTCAATAAACACTACCTTTTTTTGAAGCTTTATATATTCTCCATTCATCTAGTCAAGGAAATACAATTTCACCTAAGATTGCTAAAGATCGGTAATAGAAAATCCCATAAAAGAGCCCAAACCTTTCAAATTTTGCTGTATAAAATTTTATTTTCTTCTGTACACAGGGTTTGGTTTTGTATCAACTTAAATCATCCTTATTTCTCCAAATTCATTTTCCATGGCATACAGTTCCAGAGGAAAAATCAATCTGGCCTCTATTGATCAATTTTTATGCTTCAAAAAAACAGAGATATGATTATTCCCACTTTACAAAAACATATCTAGGTTATTTATATGCCTTAAAGTACCATTATAGCATATTTTTAAGTTAAAAGACTGCAGGTTTACTTGATTATAATGTTCAGCTCTATGATTTACTACCAAGAAGGAAACTAGGTGTTTTTCTACCTTCACTGAGGATAGAACAAGAGTTTAGATTACAAAGAGAGGGACTTTATGAGACATGAATAAGAATTGTTGGTAGAGGAGGGAGATACTGGAACATTTTATTGAGAATTAACTATCTGAAATGGTTGAAATATTTAATCATACACAGGGGGGGGGAAATGAGCTCTGGGGATCCCTTGCAGACCTCTGATTCTGTAGAAATTGGCCATGATACAGGAAAATCTTTGAAGATAAAGATGTCTTCTGTGTCAAAGGAGGATTACAGATATAGAATTAAAGATGTAGGAATTGCATAAATTGTGATTAAATCTGTTTCTCACCAGGCTCATAAAATTTTCAAAATTAATAACAATTTGCTTTCTCAATAGTGACAACAATGTTCTTCAAAAGAGTTTATAATCCTCTCACTAAAATTTACCATTTTACTGAAAGTCATATCTTTCTTACTATTCCTACTGAGACGACCTTCATCAAAACGCACCAAAGGTTCATGGAGAAAACAATAACTAAGCTGGCAAAAAGCATCAAAAAGGTTTATGCGATGGGGCATCTGCCGCCATGGTGGGGAATAACTCTGCCAGTTGGCATTCTCAGGAGGTTACCATTCTCCTGAGCAATTTGTTCACAGTGTGGGTGATAAATGAACCAACAAAGCATACAAAAGTGCATATCTAAATTGAGGATCTTGGAAAATATTCTCTAAACCTTTGATTTGAGCCAAATCAGAAAACCTACCTTAGCCAATCAACCTAGAGTTCAGGTCCACATGATGATATGATTATTCTCCTTAACAGAAACCTTTCCAATATGCTTACAATTAAAAGTAATCGACTGTTGCAATCTCAGAGGTAAGGGAGGGGAATGATTAATCAAAGAAATTTGTATGCATATACGCATGGACACAGACAACAGTGCACGGTCAAGGCCTGGGGTGGGACCGGGTGCAGGGGGTCAATGGGGAATAAAAAGGGGACATATTTAATACTTTCAATATCAAAGATAAGGTTTAAAAAAATAAAATTAATCAACTGAGCAAAAAATCCAATCCAAGAGAATAGAGGAGCAGGTGGGCTTCTTAACTGCACTATTTGCATATGCTTATGGAATGGTGGAATCTTTCATCTTAGGATCCTTGTACAATCATTCTGAGCATGAGCCATGGCTCTGACTTCTGCTTTAATATTGCCGTTTATAATGGATTTTGCCAAGATTATTACAATGTGTGGGGTCAATCATGGGAATAACTGTGAAATAGGTAAGTTTTATTGCTATTTTATGTGCCAAACATGCTTTTTGTTCTCCCTTTGCCCTTTCACATGCCCCACAATCAAACCCACACATACTGCTGACCAGGACCTTCAGACTAAGTTTGTCTCTTTTTCTTATTCCTCATCAGAATTCTCAGCTCTCCCTTTCCTGGACTCATTCATTGTGAAATTGAGTGTTAAAATACATATATCCACTTGAATATTAACCTCGGATGTGTAAAGTACACATACAAAACCATATATGTATAACATTTTGGTCGTTATAATAACTCCATAGCATGAGTATCATTTTCTTCCTAAGTGATAAGGGAACTAGGGCTGAGATGGACATCGGTCCCTCTTTCCCAATCTCATGACCTTGTTACATAAAATAGTAAAAAAATAAAAATAAAAAAAAATGCATCTGTATGGCCTAGCCCAGTGCTACATGAACTAGTTTTAAATGATACTTGTTGCATTGAAGGGCTAAAACTAATAGTGAGTTGTTGTATTACTTAATTTATAATATATGCATTTCAAAAGAAAAAAATGATAAAGTCTATAAAAGAAGAAAATAAATCCCCAAAGTTGAAATATTAAACATTAACTTATTCATTTACACATTCACTCTGCAAACCTTTTCTAAACACCTACCATGTGGCAAGTACTCTAAGGTGCTAAGAATATAACAGGAATAAGGCATTCTTACATGCCTAATGCAGAAACTAAACAGCATTAGTTATAGTGGAGTGATAAATATGAAAGATTTATACTGGAAGCTAGAGAGACAGAGGAGTTTGGGGAAAACATTTGTGAAGGCTCGATGTGTGCTGTGACAAGTGTGCTGAGTTTTGTAGAATGGGGAAGTTGTTTATAAGAGAGGACGGATGTTCCAGAGACACTCAGAACTATATGAAGAAGACACAGGTGTGAAACAGCCCGAGATAAGGAAGGAACCATGAATCATTAAGAATGGCTCTGGCCCAGCTGGTGTGGCTCAATGGTTGAGTGTTGACCCATGAACCTGGAGGAAGCTGGTTCGATTTCAGTCAGGCGCATGGCCAGGTTGCAAGCTCAATTCTCAGTGGAGGGCCTGCAGGAGGCAGATGATCGGTGATGTTTCTCTTTCATTGATGTTTCTATCTATCCTTCTCCCTTTCTCTCCCCATAAACATCAATAAAAACATATAAAAATGGTTCTGAACAACATTCAAGGCACAAAGAAGAAGCTGAAAATGATGTGTCATGGGCTAAGCTTAGGATTCTGAACTTTATCTTGAATCCTAAGGGGAGCCATCAAAAGATTATAAGCATAAAACTTTTGTTAAAAAAAAAGGATAATTGGACACACATTTGCGGCAGGAAGGATTTACCAATATTTTTAAACCACCTGATAGAGAGCCAATGCTTCCAAATGACCCTGACATATTTAAAAACAAAATAAAACAAGTAAAAAGACCTTGTGTATAGCAACCAAACATTAAAAAAAAAAGTCCTGTCATGCCTACTAAAACAACACTGTGTTAAACATTGCCTATTCCAGTTGTATATTGTGTACCATTAAGGAACTTTGCTTTCTAGTTTGTCTGAGTTAATATTTTGGTTCAAAGATTTATGAATGAGAACTTACTGTGGAAATTATAGAAGACAGGTAGTAACAATCTGTGCTCTGGCAAAAGCCATGTTTTAACAAAGTGAGAATTAGTGGCTACATGACAGCGCTAGTTTGAAATGTAGCTCAAATTAAATTCAAGCAATACTGGAAATTAAAGGATCTCTCTCTTAGCTTTCATAGAAAAAGGTCAGTTCTCCAACTGTTGGCAAGGCGTGAAAAAGGAGCTTGATATTTAAGGAAAATTGCCTACAGCTTTATGAAACAATGGAACAAACTGGCAGTCTCAGTGGTCTGTTTTATTTAATCCTGGTGAGGCTTTGAAAGTAATAATTGAACATGTCAATTGGAAAATATAAAGAAAAAGGATGGGAAAGAAGCTAGTCCTTTATTGGGTAATCAAGACACGTAGGCTCTCATTCCCAAACTGGAAAGTTTCAAAAGGATGAGGCAAATAAACACATTGTCTTTAGGAATTAAAATAACAAAAGACTAGAAATGACAGAGAAGTAAAAAGGGGGAAGCACACAGTATTTCTCTAAAAGGAGGAAGCAAGTGAAAAAGATATAATTTACCATTTCTTAAAAAGATGCAAATGTGAGCATGTTTGGAAGACAAATGTAGTGAGAAGAAGGTTGGTTCCATGAAAAGACATTACAAGGGAATATTTCCACCTCACAACTCAATGTACCTTTCCAAATAAATTATCAATTATGAAATTACTAATGGAATTATCTCAATTTTGAGTTAAAATATTGAAGACTTTTCATGGTTTTTATCTGTAGAAAAACAGACTATACCCACCTAAAAAAATGAATATGACTTCATTCCAAACTAAGAAAGAAGCATATCAAGCCAAAAACCATTGATAAAGGTCATAATGATGAACATATTTTAACGTTAAAGTGGTATAGCAATAAAAATATATAGTCATATAATTGAATGTCCCAGAATTCCATGGAAAATTCTTATTACAGACTTCCCTATGAAATATGTTTTCTATCACTCTCTCAAATAATTAATCTTCTTTTTTTATTATGTTTTTAACTTGAAAATATTTATATTATATATTTTTAAATAAAGGAAAATCTGCCATATAATAAAATTAACCAATGAAGGATAATAACTCAAATTATGTTTAATTCTGGCCCACAATAGAAATCTATTCTAATATATTCATTTATAAGTATAAATATATTCAACATAGAAAAATATGCATATAAATATCTAAATAAGATTTATTTATGTAGAAAATATTCAATGACCAAAGCAGTTGTATGATTGATAGGTATAAATAAATTCTCAAACCACCTTCAAACCTACGGTGCATTAGAGCATTCAAAGTAGAGCTCAAGGATTAAATTAGTGTACCTGGGCCTCTCAAAGTCCTCATAATTCTATGACTCTAATATCTAACTTATAAAATGAATTGAGTCAACAAACCCCACCATTAAATAGATATTGTTTAAGACAACTGAATATTTAGAGAGTGAAAGTCACTTATAATTTTAAGGATAAGTGCCTACTCTCTCCATTTAGAGACTCAAAGAAAAACACACTTTGTTACCAAAGAGTCATTCAGCCTTGGCCAGTGTGGTTCAGTGATTAAGTGTAGGCCCACCTACCAAAGGGTTTCAGGCTTGATTCCTGATCAAGGGTACATAACTGGGTTGCAGGTTTGATCCCCAGCCCTGGTTAGGGGCTCAGGAAGGCAAACAATCCATCTCTCTCTCTCTCTCTCTCTGTCTCTCTCTCTCTCTTCCCCTCCCCCCCTCTCTCTCTTTTTCTCTCTCTTCTCTCTCATGCATGCCCCCACTCTTCCTCCCTTCCATTCTCTCTAAAAATCAGTGAAAAATATATCCTAAGGTGAGGATAATAAAGAAAAAAAAAAAGATAGTTCATATTTTCACATCACGAATTTTAGGCTTTTATATATGTACATATCCAATGCCAATCTCCTTTTTTCACAAGAAGAAAAAAAAATCATATGTAGGGTTTTGTCCTTTAAATCCTACAAGAGGAAAAAAAATAGATATTCAAGACTCCAGAGGGTTTCCTGTGCCTTATATTATTCAAATAGATGGTTAAGCTTTAAATTAATTTATTTTATATAAGAGGCATAGATTAAGATTACACCATCAGTGAGTCCCTTATTTATTGATTCATACTTTATTTGTTTATTGTTTTTTTCTAGAGAAGATGCAATTAACCTCTCACCTGTTAATCAGTTGCGTGGATTCACACTTCCCAGCATTTCAATTGATATTGATTCATGACATTAAGGTCAGATTGCCACCAAATATGGAAGTCTTCTTCACTTTTACAAGCCAGGTAAGAGAAGCAATTTGAAGAGCCATTGAAAGTGTGGATCAACAGGTGTGATGAAGGCTTGGGGGCCAGGGTGGACTAGAATAGGTCAATGAGGGGAAAAGGGGACATATGTAATACTTTCAACAACAACAAAAATTTAAAACAAATCAAACAAAAAGAATTGACAGGATTTTAAAGGGTGGAATGGTGGCAGGAAAATGAAGGGATCATGGTCAAAAGAAATCAAAAGTTGCCTATGCTTATCAAATGGTTTATAGATTGAAGGTTGTAAGAAAAAATGAATTTTATTATCTAAACTAGAGGCCCTGGTGCATGGGATTCGTGCACTGGTGGGGCAGCCTGTGGGGATTGGCCCGCTGTGGGAGTACCGTCATCCAGGTCAGCAGAGTGGCTGTGGCCCGGCCCTCTGAGTGGCTGCTCCCTGGTCTGGCATCTTCCTGGAACCAGAGCACTCATCTTTCCAGGGGACCTGGTCAGAGCCAGGCCCAGGATCAATAGCACTGAGAGGCGGCAGAGTAGGTCTCAGTCCTGTGGTGGCCACAAACCTGCCTCCCAGCCTCCAGGGTCAGCTCTGTGAGCCCAACAGCGGCACTGCACAGCCTGCAGGCTTCCAGAGGAAACAGCAGGGAGCAAGGAGGAAGAGCTTGGGTGAGGAGACGATGTTCGCAGCCTGGGTTCCTGCATTTTGGCTGGAGGTTCACAGCAGGAGCAGCTGCTAATCCCGGTCAGCCAAATGGCACTACCATTGTGGTAGCACACTGGCCACCAGGGAGCAGCTCCTGTGTTGGGCATGAGCCCCCTGGTGGTCAGTGCGCATCACAGCAAATGGTGGACCACTCCTGGTCATTCTGCCATTTGGTTGCTGGGCTATCCAGCTATTATTAAATAGGATAATTTCTCATTATTTGTCTAAGTTGTTTTTCTTTTTGTTTTTATAGACCATTTTAATGAAATTCACTTGTTTCAAGTGTATAATTTAATAATTTTTAGTATATTTATAGAATGCAATGATCAACACAAAGTAATCTTTAAACACTTTTAAGTTGTCTTGTAAATACTTTATATTAATGTGGTTTAAAATGGAAGAAACATTTTAAGGAAAATAATTTCTCTATAACATTAATTTATTTCTAAGTATATAAAGTAGCATTAGGCTATAGAATCAGACTCAATTAACAGTAAGTTTTCTGCTTTTGAAGGAAATCAGTAAAATGGGTATTTTGTATTTAAAATATTTCAATATCAACCATGATAGATAATACACTTGATGTTATCAAAATTGTTATCTCACCATTCTTTTGAAAAAGTTAGACTGACTTATATACCCTAAAATTGGTTTTCTTTGGATTTTAAGACATTGGTAAAAATGTACCAATGGAAAAAAAAAATTTTAAAGGCTCATGCTACAGTTGCCAAGGTGCCAAATTGAAATCCTCATAAGCTAGTTATACTTCTGCTTTGGTGACCATGGTTATATGATTTACCCCTAATTCCTGCCAGACTACTGTTGTAACAACTGACCCCATGGCCAACCACGAGTCTTAAGGGAAATGGACAAATGGTGGCAGATGAGCACAAACAACACATTGACTCCACTGGCCGAACAAGTCCTCAAGCACCAAGGAGTCAGGGCACTAACACCATGAACGTCTCTGATCCTCCTATAGCTCTGCCTCGGTTTCCAGTTAGCCTGTATTAAGTCAGGACAAATATCCAGTGATATTTTCATGGGCAAAGTGGCTATATTGAACTTGATGTTCCCTACCGCTCATTTTACCAAATGCTATTTATTAAATGGCAGTGAGCATTGCGCTTTCATTGGTGTTTGTAATTTTTCTCTTGCTTACATTCTAATTTCCTTAAGGGCAAGACTGTGTCCTGACTCTAGTCAGAGGTTCCTTTCCAGTGCATACCACCACCGTGCTTGACCCACAAGAATTGCTCCAAATATATACCTTGAAATAGAAGGAACTCAGAAGAGAAAGCAGAAGAAGGACTGGCGGAAGAAATAAAATGATTTCTTAAAATCTGTACCATGATGTGTAAATCATACAGGAAAAAAAATGGTTTGGGAAACAGAAGCCTAGAATAGCCTGACAAATTTCAGAGGGAAGGTGGGGGAGAGGGAGGTGGGGAGAGATTAACCAGGGAACCTATATGCATATATGCATAGCCCTTGAACACAGACAATACTGGGGTGAAGACTTGGGAGGGGTGGGGGTGGAGGGGGTCAATGGGAAAAAACATAAAGGGGACATCTGTAATACCTTCAACAAGATGAGTTAAAAATATGTCCGTATGGGAAGTGTTTCTAGAGACAAAATAATCTGAAAGGTCATGACATTCAGCATACTAACAATAGAATGGTATTATGCCTAAGAGTTTGCTGTACTTTAATACATTTTAAAAGACCGATAAATGAATGGTGGAGTAATTTAATTATGTATTTACTTGACAGGGTAAATATCTAATCTAAAGACATATGCAGAAATAAATCTCATACATAGTTTCCTAAAACCATTAAGTCTATATAAGCCTATTTAAATTCTGTGTAGTATCTGTGATATGCCAGTAGTCTTAACTTTTAAAAGTATGGGGACTATCTTAATCAGTCCTGATGTACTATCCTAAAATAGATTCCACAAACCACTCTAAAATATGTAATGTATAGAAATACACACACACACACACACACACACACACACACACACTAGAGGCCTATGGCATTAATTGATGCATGGGTAGGATCCCTCAGTCTGGCCAGCAATCAGGGCCAATTAGGGCTGGCTGGCTGGAAGGAAGGACCATGGTGGGGCTGGCCATCCAGCCCCTGCATTGAGTGTCTGCCTCCTGTTGGTCAGTGCCCATCACAGTGACCAGTAGATCGGTCGTTTGGTCAACTGGTCCTAACAGGTAGTTAGGCTTTTATAAATATAGATATACATCTACACTAATAAAAGAGAAAGATACAAATTAACCATGATTCTGCTACGCCCACCAGCCAATCAGAGAAAGTATGCAAATTAACTTAACAAAGATGGTGACACCCATAGCAGCCAGATGGCACTGGGGCTGCCAGGGACTGGATCGAAGACACAAACCTGCAGGAAGGCAGGCACCCAGCAGCCCAAGCCCCACCATGGCCAACCTGGGGCTGTGGGGGTCCAGATCAAAGACACAAACCTACAGGGAGGCCAACACCAGCAACCCAAGCCCTGCCATGGTGGCAATGGGGCTGCAGGGAGTTTATTCTAAAGGTCAGAGAACATGTTCTTCCACTAAGAACTCAGAAAGGTAGAGGAAAACTATTTTTCCTCCTCCATAATTCTACCTTGGGAAATCAAGTCCCCAGCTGAACAATGAGGTTGGCTCAAGTACCAAGCAGTCTTGGCTGATGGGAGGGAAGCTTATAGGGAGAAATCAATTATATTGGCATCAAAGTGGGACAGAGGGCACATGCATGGTTGCTGGTGGGAGTTTGAAGTGGTTCAACATTTTTGGAGGATGATTTGGAAAATTCGATAGAAATGTTCCAGGTACATCCAAGAGTCTTCTACTAGGAATTGCATCTGCTGAGATAAAGCATAAGCCCATAAGCCCTGATCAGAACTCAGGATGCTACTGCAGATTCTCCTTCCACGATAGAACAACCTGCATTTTTAGGACAAGGTGGCATCTATATTAATAAAAGGGTAATATGCTCATTAGACTGAATATCTTCTGGGCACCTTCCGGATGTCCTTCTGGACGTCTTTTCTAACAAAGCCATGTTGGTGGGGCCAAGGCAGAGGAGGTTAGAGATGATCAGAGAGACAGGGGAGAGCAGTTAGGGGGATCAGGTTGGCAGGCAGGTGAGCGGTTAGGAGCCAGAGGTCCTGAGGGTCCAAGATTGAAGAGTGCAGACTGAGCTAAGGGGACCTCCTTCCCATGCATGAATTTCATGTACTGGGCCTCATACACACACACACACACACACACACACACACACACACACTGAGTGGAGAGATTATTATGATCTCTGAATACATAATAACCTGGCCACTCAGTGTGTGTGTGTGTGTGTGTGTGTGTGTGTGTATGAATTTGTGCATGGGTGGGTCTGGCCCAGTGCATGAATTTGTGCATGGGTGGGTCTGGCCAGGGGGAAGGGGCATGAGCAGTTGTTGGCTGGCCTGTCTGCTGGACGAACTCCTGGTCGAGGGGACAATTTGCATATTAGCCTTTTATTATATAGGATATACACTGAGTGGCCAGATTATTATGCATTCAGATATCATAATGACCTGGCCACTCAGTGTATATATTTAATTAAGCATATGCATATATAAAATAGCCCAAGGCAAGTAGAAATCTAATTGCTTAGAACACATTTTCAGTCTTAGTAGACCTTCTTTACTTCTTCATGAAGGTGTGCAAGCACAAATATTTATGTCTTTCAAGTCTTTAGCCTCAGTTAGGTGTTTCTCCTCTATCTTCCTTAATACTCTTATTTTAGCTCTAATTAGAATGTGAGTCCAAAGGTATGCATTGCCTTGAAGTTGGCAACAGTGGTTATCATCCCTTGGCCTCAATGGGGCAGTATTGGGATCTACCGCTTTGGGGGAGAAGCATTTGGTCAAGGAATGCAGCTGTTGCCAGTTTATGGTGCAGCAGGGAGGGAGATAGAGGAATAAATATAGAAACTTCTGATCTTCACCTTCTACGTTTTTCCTGCCAGTTCCTCCAAATGACTGATCCTATTGGGACACGGAGCAAGGAATGTAGCCTAGTGAAAGGTTTCTAGAGCACAGAGGGAAGAAAGGCAAGGGAACTAGAGGAGCTAATAAAAAATAGCCTACATGATTCCCATTGTCAAACACAATTCATTCCTTTAAACAACAAAAAACTAGGATGAGCAAAAATATTGAGAAGAATTCAAAATGCGGCAGTGGAAATCTCTCCTGTTCTCCAGAGGCTGAGCCACGCGGCTCAGTAATTCCACTGACTTGGCTTAAGCCGAGTAGGCCCTCTCCCAAAGGTGGTAAAAGGGACCAGTTCCCCATTTAAGCAAAAAGCACTCAGATTTTTACCATTAAGTATGAGGATATTAGCTTAGGGTTTTCTTATTTATACTTCCACTTATTGAGGATATTCTGTTTTATTCCCAACTCATGGGAAATATTGCTTTGTTTTTATGTATTGGGAAAATTATATATTTTTCCTTTATTATTTTGTTAATATGGTGATTTATGTTGTTCTGTTTTCATATGATATCCTCCCCCATCCCCTTGAATTCCTGGGAAAATTCCCAGTTGATCAAATTATATTATCTTTTTATATACTGTTAAATTCAATTTGACAATATTCCATAATGATTTTTGAGTCTATGTTCATGATAGATTCTTATCACTAAGTAGTTTTCTTATTGCTAATGTCTTTCATTTAAAACCTGGATAAAACTGGCCTCACAAAATGGGTTGGGAAACATTCCCTCCTCTTCTATTTTCTAGAAGAATTTATCTTATTTCTTCCTAAAATGCTTTATAGGCTACCAGTGAAGGTATAAGGGTACTTTTAAGCATAAATTTAATTTATTCAATAAATTTGGGGCTATTCATATTATCAATTCATTTTTAATAACATTTTATTGAGATAATTTGCACATCATGCAGTTCACTATTTTAAAGTAGGCATTTCAGTAGCTTTTAGTATATTTACAGAGCATACATATTTACAGAACCACTAATTCTTGACATTCTTATCAATCCAAAAGATATTCTGTGGGAAGCCACTCCTTGCCAATACTGTCATGAGAGTGCACCAAGGAAAACGGAAGGCCTATGGACCCTGGCATTAGCAGGGCTGACCCTAAGCACTGATTGTTAGTGTTGAGCTAAGTGGTGGCTTAAGGCAATTCCCTAACCTGATAATCCTTTTACTGTTTACAAAACTTTACCTTTGATATGCCTCTATGCATTGCTAAAGGGAAAATGTGTATTCAAGTAAATAAATAGTGAACCAGACCAGAAGCCAGTGTGTCTCTTTAAGAAAGAGGCTCCACCTGGACCCCAATGCCTTCTAAGTTCATATTTTTTGTATAGTATTTTCATTTGTGTGTAGGCCCCTCCAGATCCTGAACCCCACCACAAAGGTTGCAGCAATATGTCACACCATTAGCAGTTACTTCCCGTTCCTCTATCCCCTCAGTCCATGGCAACTACTACTTTACTGGTTGTCTCTGTGGATTTACCTATTCTGGACATTTTGTAAAATGGAATCATAAATGGTCTCTTGCATTTGGCTTCTTTCATTTAGCATAATGTGTTTATGGCTCATCCACATTATAGCACTTTTGTGACTAAATCATGTAATGTGGTGTGGATATACCACATTTTATTTATCCATTCATCAGTTGATGAGAATTGGGTTGTTTCCACTTTCTGTTTGTTATGCTCAGCATTGCTATGAACATTCTTGTACAAGTTTTTGAATGGGCATTTTTTCAGTTCTCCTGGGGATATAGCTAAGAGTAAAATTGCTAGGATATATAGTAACTTTCTTTATCCATTTGAGGAAGTACCAAACTATTTTAGAAATGTTTCTACATTTTAGATTTTCTCCAAAAAATGTGTAAGGATTACAACATCTCCACATCTTCCCCAATACTTGTTATTGTCTGTCTTTTTAGTTACATATGTATTATTAGATGTTGACAGCCTTCTCATTGTGATTCTGGTTCACATTTCCTTAAAGATTGATGATGTTGAGCATCTTTTGATGTGTGTATTGGTCATTTGTATATAATCTATGGAAAACAGTCTATTCAGATCCTTTTTAAATTATTTGTCTTTTTATTGTTGAGTTGTAACTGTTCTAAATCAGGGATACCAGTTACTTGTTAGGTATACAATTTGCAAATATTATATTTCAATAAATGGGGTCTCTTTTTCACTTTCTTATTAATGTTATGACTTAGTTTTCATTATATTAATTTTGTTTGTGTTTCATTGCTTTTTCTCCTGATTATTGGTCTGCATTTTTCTGCTCCTTTGCATAATTTGTAATGATTTTGCAGGATTCCCTGTGTGTTAAATCCTTCTACTCTTCTTTGTTGGAGCATAAATTAGCCCAAGTCCTACCTTTGTTCTACCTTTGGGATTGTTCTATATTTCACTTTCCAGTAGTCTTTACCTGCATATGCAAGAAATGACTACTCAATCAAAAACTGAAAGGGACTTTTTTGCATATATCTGAAATAACCTGTGTAGTTCCATCCTATTTCATATTTTGCTCTGAAAGTGACAGCATCCCTGGCCACTCTACATACTGGACTTTGTTTCTACTGAAAGACATTATTGGGTTCTTTTTGTATTCTCTCTCCAGGGAGCCATCTGGGGCAGTGGTAGAAATCACCTCATTTGTTTTCCTTCTCCCACAGCTCACTAGCCTGTGGCCTGTATATAGTTAAGACAGAAACAAATCAAGAGTTTGTAAAATCATAAACTCCCTGCTATGAAATTTAACTCTACTATTTTTTATTGTTTTTTGTATTATTTTCCCCCCAAAAGGGACATAATCAGTTAGTTATGTAATTAGAAAAATCACAAAGTAGTTGTGTGAAAGTTATGATTAGACGGAAATTGCTAAAATGATGAATGGCTACATTTAACGCTCACTCTAGAAATAAATTTGTTCTAATGGATATACCACTGAATCTAGGGAGTAACACAAATGAAGGAATCCACAATGATGCTAAGTTTGTAGTTTAAGAAAATTGGTTATAGCCCTGGCTGGTTTGGCTCAGTGGATAGAGAGCACTGGCCTGTGGAAGGGTCCTGGGTGCCCTTCCAGTTGAGGGCACATACCTGAGTTGTGGGCTTAATTCCCAGTAGAGCGAGTGCAGGAGATAGTTAATCAATTCTTCTCTCTCATCATTTGATATTTTTTGTTGTTGACTCAACAACAAAATCTATGTTGTTGTATCTCTTTCCCTCTCCCTTCCTCTCTGAAATCAATAAAAAATAAAAATAAAGAAAATTAGTTATAATTTTTCTAAAAGAAAAATTCTGATGAATGAAAAAGGAGGAGTATTACTTTATACGAGAAGAAGCTAAATAGTTAAAATTGGGATATATGTTAAGTTAGGCATTCTATGTTAACTAAATGCATCAAGTCTCAAAACTGTTTCTCTTTGACAATTGTAGACACTACATTTTAGTTGTTTACCCTGTAGTTATATAGTAGAAATAAATTAAAATTAAACAAAAAAATTTGTCTTGAAACCAGAGCAGATCAAGTTATTTCATTGCCCTTGAATACATTTGTGGGGTTTTGGCAGAAGAGTCAGGATGCCTAACCTTGAACAAACTAAATTAAAAGATGACTCTTACTTAAGCAGGTATTTAGAGCTAAGTTGAGCCAGAACTTTAAAATAACACCTTTTCCATATTGCCAATAAGAAAAGACTTTTTAAAGATAGTCAGGGTGAAAACAAAATAAGGAATCAGCAATATGTGTTAGGAGATGGGTAATTCCATTAGCAACAGGTTCTGCAAGTTAACTTGTGTTTCCAATGAGGACTATAATTAATCAAAACTGCCCTGACCTCAATTTTTGTCCCTTAGCAAAGGACAATTAGTTCAACTAACATTTAAACTATGGCCAGAAGCTTTTCCTAATTAATAATTGTTCATTTCTGCTTCTGGGTTCCTTTAGAGATTTTCATCATGTCTAATGTCCAAACAGGCATACATCTACAAATTATGACTTTTTAAACACATGATGATAATATCAGCAATACTATTTTACTGATTTTCAACAGTGAATTTTTTATTTATTTATTTATTTAATCTTACTGGCTTTTATTACCCAAGAACTCCTGTTAGCTGGAGAAGTATAAAAATTTACTGGACATTATAAATAACTTCCTGATTTCATCTATCACTGAAGAAATGTCTGTTTGGGCTTTCCTTGAATAATAAAAATTATTAAATTAATATTTTCAGGTTTAAGAATATGCAAGACTCAATAACTTCAAATCAAACAACCTATACAAGTTTATAGAAGAGGGAAAATTTTATCTAGTAATTATCTTTCATGTTTAAATACATATTAAATTCTGGCTACCCAATATAATATACATTGAGAAATATGTAACAGAATAATTTATAAGCCAAGTATTTGATATTGATTGAGCAATGTTTATATAGCAGAATTTGTAGCTAAGATTAGAGGGCCGAGGGCATTACTTTCCATCATTTAGTAGAGATGAACACCCACTGCATTTGTTATAATTTTCATAAAATGAAAGTTTATAAGAATCTACTCAAACCAATCCCAGAGTTTACAGTTTGAGATGACAAATACTATTTTCTCAGTGAGAGTTCTTCAACAATTGAATATCAGTCACTAGGCTTCATGTGAAGATGTGGTTGCTATTTTGGGCACTCTACTAGAAGCCTAAACAGTATGGAAATGATCCACTGCAGAAAGGTAGAAGTGAGACCCAGAAATAAAAGAAACTGATTCTGCTTCTAGTTAGACTTGAGCACACATTTTGATTTATCTGAAATTCATTCTCTGATAAATCGAAACTTAGTCATCTAATAAGTATTACAGAGAATACGCCCTGTGCAATAAAACTGGGCTACACAATAGTGAGAGAGTGATGAACCAACCAGATATGGTTCCTGTCATAAGAAAAAAAGTAGAGATGAAAAACTAAAAATAAGAACAATAATAAATTTTTAAAAACACAAAGAAAAGAAAAAAAGGTGGCAGAGGTGAACGGATCTGAGGATTGCAAGAATACAACACAGTGGGTACTGATTAATATTTATCCAACTTTTCTCAAAAGTATAGTATGCAATATGGATGAAAGCGTGAGACAAATAAAACTTGTCATACAAATAAAAAGCAGTCTATTATTATCTCCAGTGGTGATTAAAATGTGCCTGGGCAGTGGTGAGAGTGAGCCAACATCTTACTCATTATCCACTTAAGTTGGTATAGTTAAAATTCAAGCCTAAGGAACTGCCTTTACTAAACATTAAATGATTACCTGCTGAATAAAGCACTGTGATGCTCCAAAGACATAATTACATTGTGTTTCTACTCATACCGTGAAAGCGCATGATTAATACACACATTCTTCTTTACAACACAGAAGGTGGCATATCTGTGTTCTCTGAAAGAATAATACAGTTCTATTCAACATAAATTCTTTTAAACATGATGTTGTAACTGCAGAAAAATAGACATGATTATCTTTGTGATGACTTAAAAATGATTAAAGGTCTAAGTTCAGTGCTGGAAGATGTACCACTGCACAAATTTGTCATAATGCTGCTAGTCCCAAAATACTCATAGCAACAGAGGGCATTATCAATCTCTTTTCATGTCAATCAAATATACTGGGTTAAACTCACAATAGTTTCTCCAAGGCACTAAGATTATAAATTCTTTTAAAGCAATATCATTCTTTCTGGAAAAAGAAATATATAAATAAATAAATATATATATATATATATATATATATATATATATATATATATCATATTTGCCGGTGTATAAGACGATTTTTTGGCCCTGAAAAATACGTATTTGCCGGCGTATAAGAGACTGGGTGTATAAGATGACCCCCTAACATTTCCACTAAAAAATACAGAGTTTGTTATATACTCGCCGTATAAGACTACCCCCCACTTGGAGGCATATTTTTCAGGGCCAAAAAGTCATCTTATACGCCGGCAAATACGGTGTGTGTGTATATATATATATATATATATATATATATATATATATATATATATCCCGATATAAAATATATAAAATATATAATGGTTGCTTAGGATATATATATTATTAGTTATAACCTAATGACTGGAATGATGCGCACTGACCCAGACCTTGTTGCTGGGCCCTGACAGCCCTGAATCTGGTTTACCCACATCACAGATCCAGACAGGAGGGAGGAGAGAGCCCAATTCCTCTCAGAATGGGCCATTGGTTAGCTTGCTGCTGGAGCCAACCTCCTGTGTTCCCTCCCCCCAGCAGGCTGGTCTCCCCAGTTGGGCCTGATTGCTGGCTAGGCTGAGGGACCCCACCTGTGCACAAATTCATGCACTGGGCTTTTAGTCATCTAAAAATAGAGTAAATTTCTTAAATTTCTTAAAGTAAATTTCTTAAAGCCTCTTCTTTGAAAACAATTTCAATCTAATATTAAATGCAATGTGATTTTGCAAGTAATAAAACCACATTTACTTTACACATTCTAAATTTCACATTCAAACCGGAGTTCTCTCCAGTTAGTCTGATTAAGCAGATTTTGTATAATTACAATTACATGCACAAAAAGAAATGGCTTTTAGTAAACTCGTTCATAACCAATATCAGATCATTTTTCTCCAAATAAATTCAAAATATTTTCCTATGTGCACTCTCAAATGTTACATAGTCCAAGTCACTACACGAACATTTTATTAATTCTTATGACCTGAGGATACTAATAACTGTTCTCCTTATAATCCCCATTCACAGTTACATAGCAAATGGGAATCAGTCCAGGACAAAACAGATGGAGAATAGCTGGGTTCATTAGGCAACGTTCCAGGTGTTTGTTCTGACAACGTTCTGACAAAAATAAAAGGAAAGTAAATGCCACTGAATCCCTGACCATTATGCACTCTCAGCTGTGTGTGAATGTGATAATGATGGTAGTTAAATGAATGCATCCCTCTTTGCTATAAAAGAGGTCTGTGTTATTTCAATCATACATCCAAACTCTTAATGCATGCAGACTTTTCTGCTTTCAATGTCCTTAAATTCTTTCTAGAGAAACTAAGAGAAATACATAGCTAACTAAATGAATAATTAAATGCTTATAACCAAACGTTGGAAACCATTCCAAAAATAGATACTTTTACTCCAAAAGGGGATTTGAAGTATCCTATATAATAAAAGTCTAATATGCAAATCGACCGAATGGCAAAACGACCAGTGGAATGACCAATCACTGTAATGTGCACTGACTACCAGGGGGTAAATGCTTAATGTAGGAGATGTCTCCTGCCCACAGGTCCCAGGCCAGCCAAAGCAGGTGCCAGCAGGGGGCCCCCAGTAGCCCTACTGGATGTCCCACAGAGTGAGGCAACTGGCAGTGGCTGCAGGATGATCAGGGGCCGGGGATGGGCCAGTGAGTGGTTGGCACCAGACCGGCCAAGGCAGGTACCAACAGGGGCCCCCCAATTTTGTCCCACTGGTCACACCAAAAATCGGCCCTGACTGGCAGCCAGGCCTATGGACCCTTCCTGTAAGTGAAGTTCATACACCAGACCACTCATTTTAAATAAAAGCTTATTGAAAATCAAAGGAAGAAAATGTAAGGACATTCTACATTGCTTCTATGACAAATGGCTTCCCCTCTCCACACATCACAGAATTGTGTTTAGCACTATGGATGTGAACTCTGCCTACTCATTTCCTCAAATTAATGACCTATCTTAGCTCTTAAAAATAATAGAGGCCCATTATAAGGCCCATTTTTTGAACATTAATTGTGTACTGTGGGTAATAGCACTCTACATGCACCCTGAGCACGATGACATTCTAATTTAACATGGTTCCTTCCTTTGACAGGTTTGGGATAAATTGAGAAAGTGCTCAGCATTTTTCATTCTATACATCAAATTTACCTTTGACTCCTTTTCTCTCACCTTAGAGGAAAGGTGCCCCTTCAGGGAAGACTAATCTGTCTATTTAAACACTAACTCCATATCATGTAGGACTTAGTTCCATCTATTATCCTTTCTGTTTGGTAAATGTAATCTTTCTCCTCTTCAGCTGGCAAAGAAGTCCAAGTCCCTCCCACTCTTTAAAATAAAACAACATCTGCCTTCCTAAATATGCCCCCACTGCAGCGTTCCCAAGCCACTGCAGCTGTCTCTTCCCTGCTCCATCAGACTGGCTATAGTAGCCTCTCTAGCTGTCTTCCTTTTTCACTCCCAACTCACTACAGTCTCTCCTCAAAATGCCTTTGCCAAGGTCACCAATGACCACTTAATTTTTAAACCCAATGAACACTTTTAGAGTTTTTCTTCTCTCTTCTCTGGTCTTCAAGGTGTTGTCTCCCCTAGCTCTGTCCTACCTCATTGACCATTCCTTCTAAGTCTAGAGTAGTAGATGTTTTCCCCTAATTACTCAAGAATCCCATCCTTAATTCTCTCACACGCCATAAAACTTCTAGAAAATCTATTATCTACTGATCTTATCTACCATCTATATAACAGAGGTTTTTTTTGTAACTGCATCTATGGGTTTCTTCCCTAAATCCCAGGATCCTATCCTGTTTACAGCTGCATATTTGTCATAACCAAATTCTTCACCCGGCCAAGGAACAATGGATTAAGCATCTCTTTTTAAAAGTTGGATACATTTAAAAATGATTATATAATCATATTCATTAAAAAATAGGAATATAATTAATATTTTCTCTCAGTGCACTCTTTGCACATGTATCTTCATGCTATACAGTTCATTTCTATTTCTGCATTGCAGTCAGTGTGACCTTTAAAACCAACAAAGTAAAGGATATTAATAAGACATAAAGCCAGCTTAAATTCGTTTCTTCAGTTTGCATTCCATTAACAAATATTAATCAGCATCAAATATTCTCAACTCTTCCACCGGGGAAGGGGCAGAGCATCAATACCTCTGATTTAACCTTGATACACAAAACAGTGCCTGTTAGCGGTCACATTAATTTTAATGTACCGAAATGAAAATACAGTGTAGAGTTCATTTCCCTAAAGAGAAAAATCTAATTCATCAAGATTAGGAGCATTACTGAAAGCCCACTGCGGGAATGTAGCGGCTGCTTAGAACAGGTTGTCATTAATCAACTGTCACTCATGCTGTACCTGCCCGTGAACTAACTCTCTGATATGCACATAAACAGAATCCCGTGAACTCCATTTTAAGAGCAATACAAGGAGATTTCATATCTGAAATTTCCCTTGATATGAGAACACAGCAACCATCTGAATTTTTTATTGTTGCCTTTTATGTCTTCCAAGAAAAAAAAAAATCTACTTTTTAGTCGTTTGCATGCCTCCTATCCACTACATAAAGCTCTACTACTGATTGTGCTCACTCTGTCATAGGCCTTAAAATACTGTTTCAGACATACATATGTGTGAATTACCAATATCAACTGGAAGAAAAGAATAACAATATAAGCATACCTGAGGTTATTTAGGCCAATTGTTTCAGAATCACCTAGATGCTTATTTCAAAATAAAACAAACAAACAGATTCTTGGAGCCCCCAGAAAATCTTTTATGTTATAATATTTTCAGTGACACAACAGTATTTTTTTAATATTCATCCCAGGTAATTCTATGCACACTAAAGTTGAGAACAAAACATATTTTTATGACTTTTAATGAGTTGACTTTGAACAAGAAATCAGAAAGCTTGAAGGCAGAGAAATTGTCAAAATGTTTTACTTTAAAAAGAGGGTAGGGAACCTCCTTAAGAGACTGTTCAAGAAGGAGTGCCAGTGCTTGCTACTCACCTGAGAAAATGCCAAAGCAATAAAGGCATTCTAGCATCACTTCCTTAGGTACCAAATCAATCACAGTATTTACTGTCCACATCTCTAAGATCAGCTTAACTGCCTGTGCTCTCGTTAGAGTTAAAATAGCCAATTCACTTCACTTCATTTTGCTACACAACAAGCAGTTGCTTCAAGCATCTAAGATGGCCCAGATATAATAAGGCCATGCCTTTAGAAGAAAATTAGAAAGAATAAAACATGAACCAAAATTTTACCTTGTCATCAAAGGAAGCTGTGAATTATGTTTGGGGGGGAAAAAGCTGATAAAACTGTAAGCGATTCTCTGCTTTAAAACTGCAGCAAGTGAAGTACAATTTGTCAACCAGGAGAACAGCACAAAATTCTCTTTAAAAAGAGATCATGATTGAGGATAATATTTTCTTATATGAAAAAAACTGGGGGATAAATTTAGTTCAACTCTCACTGCTATTCCACATCCATAATTACTATATTCACTCACTCTTTTTTTTAAAGTATATTTTCTAGTGGTAGCTAGTATAAAGGAGATGTCTTAGCAGAAATGTGTTCGAGATATTCTTTCAAGTACAAAATAAAATAATTTTGACTTTGGAAATATAACTCTTATTTTATCTTAGAATTTTTTTTAATTTATTGAAACTTTATGACATATTTACTAGATTTTGCTTTTCTTCCAAAGAAACTAAGGGAATTAATAAAGTATAGAAGAAAACTAATAGCAATTTTATATTTGCACCATAAAGTCCTCATATGTAAAGCTGAGGTAGCAATACTTTTCCTAACTGCTTCATAGGGTTACTATGTTTCCAATAGCAATATGTGCATCAACTACCTATTGTTGTATTAAAAAATTACCCTAAAACATAGGAGTCTAAGTAAAAACCATATATTAATTTAATATTTGGCTTTAGGAGGGGTTTAGCTGATGGGGCTTCTAATAGTCTTCCCTATGTACACCCAGGAGAAGGATATATTGGGTCTGGAGGGACCACAATGGTCTCATCAATGTCCAGTGGTTCTCTGGAACTTTTATTCTGGCACTTCTGATCTTCACACACTTCAGCATCTCCCAAGTGAACAAATCATAGAGTGTAAACATCTATGAAGCCTCTGCTTGCATCACATTTACTAATATCCAATTGGCTAGAGCAAATTACATGCCCAAACATAGACTGAGGGAGGAGATCATATAGAGATATTGGATTGATACTCGCTTATATTGATTCATTAGGGGTGTGAATCATCAGAGGCCATTATCATCATAATCTTCCAAGATTATAATACATACTCCCTTATATTGATTCATTAGGGGTGTGAATCATCAGAGGCCATTATCATCATAATCTGCCAAGATTATAATACAATTGGAAAACTGTAAAGAATTGCATAAGTATAAAAACTTTAATATTAAAAGTAGTAAAATAGCAGAATCATAAAAATATTATAAAAGTAAATTTGAACTAACTCTATCAATGCTTTCCCCGCTTGACCTTATTTGCTACCATATAGTAAATTTGATTTATATTTCATCACCTTTAAAATAAGTCCTTTGAAGTACTTGTCAATGGAGACTCATCTGAGATACATATTTGCTCAAGAATAAATGGGAGGACCAGGCAGACAGAAAAGGATATCTGATACTTAATAAGCCAAAAAGAAAAAAAAATCGGCAAATGAATAATCACAAACTCGGCAAAATAAAGGTTAGAGACATATATAATTTATCCTCATTTAAAAGTAGAATAATGAATGTCCTAGGCCCATAAAATTAAAACAATTGAGAGACTACTGATCTCCTCCAGAACACCATTTAATGTCCTTCCAAGAGTAAAAACTAAACCTATGCTTTAAAATAATGAAGGGAAAAAATCCATCCATTAGCTTCACTCAATCTTAATTACTCTCAGTGAGGGAAAGACATTTCTTGTGTCTAACCTCTGCTATGTATGCTAAAATCTGGGCTTATTTTCTTCACTCCTGTCCTTGGGCAAGTGCATGAAATGGGTTGACTCCTTTACACAGTCACATAATCCTCCATGTACTTGAAAGCTGTTCTTCTGACACCACTTATTTTTCTCTTCTTTGACTAAATTGCAGTTTCTAAACTGTTCCTCAAATTTTTTTTATTTTCAAACCCTTAAGTCACTTTCACTGTGTTCTTCCAAATCCACTCAAAATTTTCAATACTCATCTCTAAAGAGTTAGAATCCTTCATCTTGGGTTGACTAACCAGAGAAAACTGTAATGCAATTAGCTTCTCCAACATTAGATAGTCTTAACAATTAAACAGATTTACAAATTTCCTTAGAATTAGATTAGAATAGCAATTAGTATAAAATATGGTTAGCATCCTAACTGGTTTGGCTCAGTGGATAGTGTTGGCTGCTGACTAAAGGGTCCCAGGTTCAATTCTGGTCAAGAACACATGCCCAGGTTGCAAACTCAATCCCCAGAAGGGGCATGCAGGAAGCAGCTGATCAATGATTCATTCTCATCATTGATGTTTCTATCTCTCCCTCTTTCCCTCTCCCTTCTTGTCTGAAATCAATAAAAATATATTCTAAAAAACAAATAAATAAAATGTGGTTAGCAATTGGTTGTTACAATAGCGGTATTAGTAGCACATTAATTTAATACATTCTCATGTATTGGCATTTTTACTAATAGTGCTATATTCTTGACTGATATGTGGCTTCTCAACCACCTTAGCTATCAGCTCTACACCTTTATTCAGGCAGAGTCAATGATTTCCATGTGAGCATTTTATTTTTAAAAATTATTCAACAATTAAAGTCATTCAGAATTTAAGTCTCACATACAAAGTAAGTTTTCCAACTTTGAGTAAGGTGGTAACTAATATAAATTTATTAGAGTTGACTTAGTGGGCCAAGAGGTCTTGAAAAGGAGCTGGGATAAGAACAGGACACTTTAGTGGACATGACAATGTACCAGAGCAGGAAATAGTTGTGTGCTTTGAAGGATCATCTGATTTCATTCCAATAATAGTAATAAATAACAGCTAACATGTATTGATGATTTGCTATATACCATATTATGCTATATAATTTACATGAACTACTATTTTCATCCTCACAAATTACGGTGGTAGACTAAAATACTCATACTATTTTCCAAACCAGAGGCCAGTTGCCCAAAGATTCGTGCAATAGGCCTTCCCTCCTCTCACTGCTGGCACTGGTTGTCCTCTGGCACCCGGGACCCAGGCCTTAGCTTTGGCTGACACCTTTCCCCTTGATCTGGCCGGAGCCTTCGATATTCGCTCCAGCGGAAGCACTGCTCCTGTAGTTCCCTCCACCCCGGCCCTCTCCCTAATAGCAGGCATCCCACCTGCTGGCTGCTCCATGCCTGCATGCATGTTGCCCAGAGACCTAAAGTGGCTGGGAGTTGGGGCTAATTTGTCGGGTTAATTTGCATATTCACTCCTGATTGGCTGGTGGGTGTCACAAAGTAACAGTCAATTTGCATGTATCTCTTTTATTAGTGTAGATGAGAAAAGAAAGTTCAGTCTTAGAGAAGTTGAGTTATTTGCTTATAAGTGTCAATGTCTACATTTAAATCCTGGTCAGACTCTAGAAGTTGAGTGCTTAATTCTTGAATAAGCTTCCTATACAATTGCCAAAAAATAATCTTGTGTGAGAGTTATTGGATCTATTTCATAAGTGAGGAGATTGAAGCAGGGCAAGATTGAATATCTTGCCTAAGACCCCACTGTAAATGACAAATCGAAGATTTGTAACTAGTATGGTCTGGCATCAGAATAAGACAAACTAACATACTTTATTATGTAAGATTATTATGGTCCCAGAAAGCACAAATCTGTAAATGTGCATTTCTTGTTAAGCAACTTAGACAGACTTGTTGTTCATAAGGCCAACAATTAAGTTTTTTTGGGAAAATATAAACAATGAAACCTGTAAGATAAATAGTTTTTAAAGCCCTCTTGAATACCTGGTCTCACTGATAGCCATCACTAAGTAAGCAAGCACATTGTATCTAGCATGCCAAATCACCCCCAAAACATAGCAACTTAAAACAATAGTCATATATTTTTCTCATGGATAAACAGGCCACTTCTACTCCATGCGGCATCAGCTGTTGGTGGTTTGAATGGAGATGAGAGGGTCCATTTTCAAAATGGTTCCATAGATTAAAGATCAGGACAGCCTGCCAGCTGGGGCCTCAGGCATGGATATCCAACCCCTTCCCGGACTTCTTTTTGGTGTGGTAGCTGGGCTCCAAAAGCGAGCATCCCAAGAAAACTACCTAGAAGTTGTATTCTCCTTTCTGATCTATGCTGGGAACTCAGATAGTGACACTGCTGTAGTCACAAGTTGCCTACCCATATTCAAAGAAAGAGAGCACAGATGGGAGGAGTTTCAAAGGGGGTAATTATACCCTTGTACTCCTTTAACTTTCAAAGCTGCAGTCCTTTAACCCAAATTAATAACTTTAGTCCTATTCCCAATTCTCAAATTAACTGCCCCCAGCAAAGGGGAGTGTGCAAAGCCCTATTCAAGCAGTTCATCAACTCCGTAATGAGTCATTCTTGCAGGACTATAGATATAATAATGCTGTTCAAAGAACATGCATCTCAGAAGGTAGGAGATCCAAACTCTAGTTCCAGGAGATTGCATAACTCATGTGACAGGGGCCTCTATAGCCCCCAGTTCTCTCACCTATAAAATGAGGTTCTTGGTCCAGGTCAGAGATTTTCAAGGGTTAGGCCTCAGAACACTGGTGTGCCAAACACACACACACAAAAAAATGTAAAACTTGAAGTACCTGACTATTTTGTCAGGGGCCCTGACCTCTTTTCCCTTAGACTGCCAAATTTAAAGAATGACAACAGCCAACACAGCACTAGCCAACCGGTATAAATGAATCAAAATTATACCTATATGTTTTGTCAGATTGGCAGAAAATACAATATATCTTTTGGTGTGCACAAAATTTTAGTCATTGGTTTATGTGTGCCATGAGCTGAAAAGGTTTGAAAATTGCTGATCCAGTGATCTCCTCAGCCTCTGAGATTAATGATCAAAGTAACTCTTTACCTACTGTTCTCCCATACTTGTATCTCAGACCTCATATTCTAGTGCCAAACCAGATACAAAATGAGTCTGCCTCTGAAGACCAGCCTGGTGATTATGCACATAGTAGTTCCGGTTTCTACAACCCTCTCGGAGGACAATCTACCTCCCAGGATTTCTATCACACTTACCTCTGTCATTCAGCTGTCTCACCTGATTAGAAGTACATGCTAGTTTTGGTAACATCCCTACGAGGGTTTAGCTACCTGCCTTTTCTGTTGATTGACTCATGACCTGCATATCTTTTCCTAGAATAGAAAACCCTGTCCCCAATCCCTTGCTTTTCTTGTCTTTCATCTGACCAAGAGGGTTCAAATAGAAACCCTATCATTTTCTGGCTTAGAATTCCCCAAGCCATCTGATCCTGACTTCTTATGTTTATTTTAGACACTTTTCTCTTTCCATAACTAACTTTCTAAAAAGTACCCAGTGAGTTCTTGTATTTTTTCACCTTAATTTTGGATTCTTTTTACAAAAATAGGAGCAAAACCCTTTACCCAAAGTCTTCCATAAGTCAGCTTGAAAACTTGTATCATGTATACTATGTTTTTAGGGGAGTTTTAATTAGACATATAAAACTAATTTAAGTGCTAGAAATAAATTGTTTTAATATGCATGTAGACATACTTTTCATCTAATAATAAAAATGATAAGAAGGTAAAGAATTAATGCATGTTAGTAAAGGATAGCCTAAAATAGCACTGTCATTCATGAATACCCATTTTTATATTACTGACTTTGTGTTGATAATTATAACTTTCACTTGTCACTGAAAGAGAAAAAAGGAGTATTAGTGTTATTGTACAAAAATAGATTCAACAAACATATTGTCTGATGAGTGCAAGCATTATTTATTTTTTAAATGATCACCTGTTTTTTATTTTTATATTTTTTAATATTTTTAATCTATGTTATTGATTTTTTTAGAGAGAGGAAGAGAAAGGGATAGAGAGTTAGAAACATCGATGAGAGAGAATCATTGATCAGCTGCTTCTTGCACCCCTACTGGGGATATGCCCGTAACTAAGATTTATTTATATCCCCTTGACTGGAATCGAACCTGGGACTTTTCAGTCTGAAGGCTGACGCTCTATCCACTGAGCCAAACCGGTTTTGGCTAAACAATGACCTGTTTTTAAATTAGTATGTCATAAGTATCCACAGTTATTGAAAGATATGGGTATTATGGAATCTGACAGTCTCATAATGTATTCCCATGTGCCAGAGCAAATATTATCTGTGAGTTGGTAGAAGAGTGGTTTTCCATTAATATATTACTGTTTTCATTAATTTACTAGAGGCCTGGTGCACAAATTTTGTGCACAGGTGTGTATTCCTCACTCCAGCTTGCACACTCTCAAAACTGGGACCCCTCGAGGGATGTCCGACTACCCGTTTAGGATCAGGCCTAAACGGGCAGTTGGACATTCCTCTCACAATCCAGGACTGCAGGCTCCTTACTGCTCACCTGTTTGACTTCCTAATTGCCCCTAACCACTTCTGCCTGCCAGCCTGATCACTCCCTAACTACTCCCTTGCCAGCCTGATTGATGCCTAACTGCTCCCCTTCCAGCCCAATTACCCGTAAGTGTCCTCCTCTGCAGGCCTGATCATCCCCAACTGCCCTCCCTTGCAGGCCATCTTGTGGTGGCCATCTTGTGTCCACATGGAGACAGCCATCTTGTGTGATGGAGTGATGGTCAATTTGCATATTACTCTTTTATGAGATAGGATAGAGGCCTGGTGGACAGGTGGGGGCCTGCTGGTTTGCCCTGAAGGGTGTCCCAGATCAAAGTGGGGGTTCCCTTAAGGTATGGGGTGGCCTGGATGAGAGGCCTGTGGTGGTTTGCAGGCTGGTCACGCCTCCCAATGATCCAGAGACCCTGGTATCTTGGATTTATTTATCTTCTATATTTGAAACTTTGTAGCCTTGAGCAGAGGCCAGGGCAGGCCAGGGCTGTGGGAAGCTTGGCTTCTTCCATCGCCAGGAGAAACTCAAGCCTCTGCTCTCTCCAGCTCCATGGCCACAGCCATTTTTGTTGGAATTTGTTTATCTTCTATAATTGAAACTTTGGAGCCTTGAGCAGAGGCCAGAGCAGGCCAGGAAGCTTGGCTTCCTTCATCACTGGGGAAACCAAAGCCTCCTGCTTGCTCCGTGGCTGCAGACATTTTTGTTTGGACTTATTTACCTTCTATAATTGAAATTTGTAGCCTTTAGTGGAGGCCAGGGTGGCCAAAGCAGGTGAGAAGTTTGGCTTCCTCCATTACCTAGGAAACCCAAGCCTCCCGCTCACTTTGTGGCCACAGCCATCTTGGTTAGGTTGATTTACATACTCACTCCTGATTGGCTTATGGGCATGGCTTGTGGGTGAAGCAGAGGTACAGTCAATTTGCATGGTTCTCTTTTATTAGTGTAGATTAAACAGTTGACTACTGTACTAAGTTGGAGTCACTAAATTCCAATATATGCTCAGACAACACACTGAGAATACATTCCAGAGTTTCCTCACTGCCTTGGTTTGTCTTTATCTATAGCCTAAACTTGTTCATTAATACTTTATAGACATCATTAGTTGCTTCTCAAAATGTGAATCATCTCTGGTGAATGGCCCTTCCTTTTGACATAGTCATTGCATTACCAAGACTCAAGAATCAAAGAACCTCTCTGTCACTGAAATACTCAGTGCCCCTTACCAGCTCCCAGACCCAAAAAGCTTTATCTAAAGTGAATGAGAAAGTCTTGAATAATAAATATTTTTTAAAGAGTAATAATAAAGTGAATAAGAAAGTCAAGGAAAATATTATTGTTTACAGTATTCATGCTTCTCACAAATCCACTGAAGAGATTTTAGAGCTGATCTTTTGTGGTGTTTTAGCCTTCTTGGTATATGTATCCAGAAGGCTAAAGCCTTGATCAGACTATTTGTCAGTATAAACCCATAACTAAGTCATTTATCTGCCCACCTCAATTTTCTCATTTCCAAATTATAGAAGTTGATCTGTGTGTTAACAATAGAAACTCTGGATCCTCTCCATAGAAACATGTGCCATTAATGTATGAAATTTCAGGATATGCAACTACTCCTTGTAACTTCCCCATGTTCTCTTTAGAATATCCACAAATACCAGTTTAAAACGCCTGGCCCAATGATTTCTAAGATGCTATGTATAGGTTCCATAAATTTTATGTTGCCCGCTGCTTATTTACATAGTAAGTCTAAACCAGTTTCATTAAATTCATATCCTATTTTTTTTCTCTTCTAAAAACAGGGAGAACATCCAAGATGGCGGCCTAGGCAGTCTCCTAAGCTGCCGCCTCATCAACAATTTAATTAAAAAAACAACTAAAATCAAAAAGGACTTCACCAAAACGTCAGGAAAGCTGGCGGAGTGGAATAACTACAACTAGAAAGAAAGAGAGAGGCTCACGGATCGGACTGGGAGCCGAAAAGCACTGAGGTAGGGAGACGCTCGCGCACGCGGCCGCCGAATACCTGCCTGGCGGTGGGAGGGGAGGAATCCCCGATTGCACGGAACCCTTTCGGACTGTACTGAACCCCAGCCCCGGCTGAAATCCCGTGGTCCCAGGCTCATACTGGTGGAGAAAGGCACCCAGAGACTCAGAGACTCAGAGACTGGGAGACCGGGGACCGGAGCCGCAGCCGGCAGGGTCTACAGACTCGCGCGCACGAGCAAGTACGCGCTGAGGTCTGACCGCCACCTCTCCGCCTCTCTGTAGCGGAAGGAGTCAGAAGCTCCAGGTCTGACCGCGGAGGCTGCCGCTGCCTCGCTGTACAAGGTTGCGGCCTCTCTGTAGTGGAAGGAGTCAGAAGCTCCAGACTACAGAGACCAGCCCAAGTCCGGGAGAGCCCCTGGGGCACCCACGCTCTTGCTTGGGGAAACTGGGCCGGTCAGGTGGAAACTCAGGGAAGCCGCGGAAGGCAGAGGTCAGGCGGAAACTCAGGCGAGTGCGCAAGGGCAGGGCAGAAGCCAAGACTGTCAGTTCAGCCCTGAGACTCCGCCCCATCCAAGCTGAGCAGAGGCTTCTGCAGTTTTTCAAGTCTGATCCTATAAGACTGTCTCCCATACAGAAGTTATCCCAGAGTAGACACAGCTGATACCCACATCCAATTGGCCTGAAGGTCAATTCACAACAATAGAGACTTAGCTACAACAAGGCTGTGCACGCAGTCCACAAAGGGGAGCACCAAGAGTGTCTACCTCAGGTAACTGAGGAGGCTGACCCACTGTGCTATATAGGACACCAAACACACAAAGCCATCCTACCAACTCTGAAAAATAGTGATAATGCCCAGACAAGGAAATAGATCTCAAACAAAAGAGATGGAGGATATAGAGTTCAGAACTACGGTTCTAAGGTTATGCAACAATA
The DNA here is from genome assembly GCA_963924515.1 of Vespertilio murinus. NCBI lineage: Eukaryota > Metazoa > Chordata > Mammalia > Chiroptera > Vespertilionidae > Vespertilio > Vespertilio murinus. The sequence continues at coordinate 129,973,704 of OZ004707.1, read as the reverse complement.
TCCTAGAAAAGCTCGATAAATTTCATGAGACCCAACTAAAAAGTATAGATAAACTGACTAAATTGGAAAATATTATGCAGAGATCCAACAGCAGAATGGAAGAACACAAGAATCAGGTCAAAGAGCCAAAAGACACTCCGCTGGAGAAGGAAAAAGAAAAGAGGATCCAGAAAGTTGAAGATAGTGTAAGGAGCCTCTGGGACAACTGCAAGCGCACCAACATCAGAATTATGGGGGTGCCAGAAGAAGAGGGAGTGCAAAATACTGAAAACATATTTGAAGAAATAATATCAGAAAACTTCCCTCACCTGGTGAAAGAAATAGACTTACAAGTACAGGAAGCCTACAGAACCCCAAACAAGAGGAATCCAAAGAAAAATTCTTTTCGACACATCATCATCAATATGCCAAGGGTAAAAGACAAAAAGAGGATCTTACAAGCAGCAAGAGAAAAGCAGTTGGTTACCTATAAGGGAGCACCCATACGACTATCAGCTGATTTCTCAACAGAAACCATGCAGGCCAGAAGGGAGTGGCAAGAAATATTCAAAGTGATGAATAGGGAGAACCTACAACCAAGATTACTGTATCCAGCAAAGTTATCATTCAGAATTGAAGGGCAGATAAAGAGCTTCACAGATAAGAAAAAGCTAAAGGAGTTCATCACCACCAAACCAGTATTATATGAAATGCTGAAAGGTATTACTTAAGAAGAGGAAGAAGGTCAAGTGAATTAAAAATCTCAGGAATAGAATATACTGGTGAATATAATAGAATTAGGGGCAAAGAAAGGGAGTGGATAGATAATTATCAGGGTGAAAGGGGTGTGGGGTGCAGAGACTGGATTAAAATTGTATAACCTATGGATGAGGACAATAGTGGGGGGAGGGGGTAAGGGCAGATGGTGGGGTGGGAATCAGGTGGAAGGGAGCTATGGGGGAGAAAAAGGAGAAACAATTGTAATCTGAGCAATAAAGATTTATTTAAAAAAAAAAAAAACAAAAAAAAAATAAATAAAAACAAAAACAAAATGACAAGGATCATTCTTATAAAACTTATGTAAAACAATAATCACAACCTAGGTCTTTTCTAAATCATTAATCTTACTTCACAAGGCCATGGTAATATACCATTTTGATATTTTCTTGATGCTTATCATCATCATTTATATCAGGAAAATGTGGGACCCAAACTAAATATAATAATTTAAAGAATTTAAGCAGTGTCAAGAATAGTAGAAATGTAATTTTCAGGGACCTACTTGCCATATAGTCTAGTAAATAGTTCAATATGTGTGTTCTAAGGTGTGTGTTTTGTGTGGGGTTTTTTTTTAATAATTGTGAAATATTTCAAAAATATCTTTAAAAACTGAATAAAGTATAAGGAACAATGATATGACCATTCAGAATTAATGTATATTGTCTTATATATTTGTTTCAAGTCTTTTGTTGTTATTGCTTGTTTTATTTTAAAAAATGTTAGCCCAACCAGTGTGGCTCAACAGTTGACCATTGACCCAGGAGCCATAGAGGCCACTGGTTTGATTCCCAGACAGGGCACATGCCTGGCTTGATCCCAGTAGGGGTGCGTGCACAAGGCAGCCAAATGATGATGTTCCTCTCTCATTGATTTCTGTCTCTTTATCCCTCTCCCTTCCTCTTTCTAAAAATAAAAATAAAAACATATTTTTTAAATGTAAAACCTTTTTTAAAAAATGTTATAGCTACAGCTTAAGTCCCACAACCGCATTCATTTTCCTTCTTCCCACAAATAATCACCTACCTGTAATTAATGTATTTCATCCCAATGCAAGAATTTTAAACACACAGACATACCCATAAAAAAGAGATACAATTGTTTTGTATGATTTTAAGTATTTATACAAGTGACTTCTATTTTTAATATATTATGTGAATCTTGCATTTTATTCAACATTTCATTGTTGAGATTTATAAATGTTATTAAAAATATATCTTGTTTATTAATTCTAACTATGGATAACTATATTCCATTTATTTAATCTGCTACTGAAACATTATTAGTTTCTTATTTTCACTACTAAACATAGTTCAACAATCATCATACTGCTCAGGTGTGTGAGTTTCTCTATGATAAATACCTAGAAATAGAACTACTGAGTCATGAAGTATGTGTCTTTTCAGCCTCAATCAATGCTGATAAATTGATTTGTATAGCAATTATAACAACTTGCACTTCCACAGTCAGTGAGCATGCTTCCATTTCCTCACATCTTGCCAACTGTCAGTGTCAATAAACATATTTATCTTTCTCATGGGTATGCATTATGTCCACTCATTGATTTAATTTGCCATTTCCCCATAAAACACTTCACACTGAGTGCTGAGGTCTTAAAGATAGAAATAATAAAATAAATGTAAACAAAATAAAAGCTACCAAGGATTAGAAAGAAATATATTTGCAGATCATAAGACTCTACAGTTACAAAATCCAGGAGAATTTATACAATTTTAGATGTCATTAGCGAGTCTGGCAAATTATTGACTATATAAACAACTTATGAAAGCTCTTAGCAGCCCTAAAAAATTAAATAAGTAAGTCAATTTTGTTAACAATAGCAATAAAAATCATAAGACACCTAAGGATAAACAAAAGGTGTGCAACATATTTATGGAGAGGAACATAAAACTTTATAAAAGTTATAACTAAATAAATGAGGAGATAAATCATTTTTCTTGGGAAAGAAGACAGTCCTCTTGACATTAATCTAAATTTTTGAGGCTGCTTTATCACTATCCAAACAGGATTTTCATAAAATTTTACTTCTTTCTCATAAATTCATATGGAAGATTAAGGACCTATACTAAACCAACTTATGGTTCTGATTGATTTGAAGTCATTTGTAAATGAAAATAAATGCCTAACAATTCAAGAAGCGATCAGTTTTAAAGGAACAGTACAGAAAATGAAAACTTTAGTCATCCTACAAAAGAACTTGCATCTCAGGTGGTCACAAAGGATGTTTACCTAGGTTAAAACTGTACCTGAACTTGGTGTAAAATTTGATTAGACAGGAAAGAAAAAAGTCATTCCTAAAAGATAAGAAGGCTTAAACAGAGCACAGACATGATGCTTGCCTTGGCCAAGACCACAAACATAGAACTGAAGGGGAAAGGCAGAGTTAGAGCCCTGGGTTTATTTTACATTTATGCATTTCAGTTTCCAAATTCTTTCCTTGAAAAGACCAAAGGTGCCCAGCTTTCAGATAACCAATGTGTACAGCATTTGTGGTATGAAAGGTATATCTAGGCAACATACAAAGTTTAGGGTCTGAGACATAGGAAATAAAGATGGAAAATATTTTATTCAAACTATAAAAGCCCTTAAATTCCAGGACTACAAGTTTGGACTTCAAAAACTGGTAAAAATGTATCTGTTGCATACAAACTTGGTAAAGAACACACTGTGCTGATTAAGAATCTAATATGTCTTAATTGTAAATGAAAGACAGTATAATAACCTCCAAAAGATACAAATCTATGACTCATTGTCACATACAAATTTAACAAATCCCCAATTTCAGCCTTCACATAGCTAATTAAAGAGTAAATGAGATAAATTGCATCCAAATTGACAAACTTTACAGCCTTTCTATGGCTGAAATCCAAACTGCAACAAATGTTTGTTTAAAAAAGAGCAGCCAGGAGATATTTTTCTCCATTGACTGGCCTTTAAACTTTGAATGCTCAAGTCAGGAGTTGTGTCTAGCCCTAAATGTAAAATAATACAGAATAAGTGTTTTGTTCTGTTTATTTTGTTTTTATTTTTGGATATATTTATCTAATGTTAAAACTAATTAGTTATTAAATCAAAAACCTAAATTGATGACTATGACTTCAATATTTCCATTTGGCAGATTAAAAGAAAATATTTATTATCTTCTTATGTGGTATTTTATAGGTAAAATAAAAATGCATTGTTTAATAGTTTTTATCTAAAAACAATGCAAACTCATTGGCAAACATTGCTGTCGTTTTATAGGTTCTCATCAAACTTTGGCCCAGTATTTTGAAAGAATAGTGAAATCCTTTTGTGGCTTAATTCTCCTTAATATCTATCGAGGGGGAAAAGGCTGAGTCAGCATTCCCAGTACATTTTCCCCCTCAATTTCAACTCAACAGTTTGATGATTTTCCCTGTCTGCAAATGCAAACATTTTGTTAAAGGCCTTCTTTCTTACAACATTTATTATGTCACATTGCTTCATGCTCTAAATGAGTGTGAAAATATTTTAAATGATTGATGTATTAAAACAAAAAGGAAATGACAAAGTGAGATCTCATAACTGTCTACCAAAATATTAGAATGTTAAGGGCAAGCGATGAATGACCAATTTCTAGCAACTTAAGGATACAATTTAAAAAGGTCTTTAACCAGTCAATTTTAAAGATAATGATGGGAAGTTGAAAGAACACTGAATGTGTCCATGTGGCAAGTATGCATTTTATTTTATGGTGTTCCCAACTACTCTGCTCCTTGTAATGAGTAATATTAATGTGCAAAATTAAGTGACTCTTCTGTCCACAAATGTCCATTTACAAATCAAGGCTGTGAATTATCTATTTCTCACTAGTCTTCTAAGGATCACATATTAGCCTCTCCTCTAAAACAATGTTCAGTAATACAGAGAAAGCGAACAAACAATGTATATCATTGTGAAAGAAAATAAAGTCTCAGGTTCAGCTCGAACCTTCATTTGTGCGAGACTGTTTTCTCTGCCAGTCTTTTAAGAAGTCACACATAAGCAAAAACAGTCAGTGGAAGTGGCATGTCTTCTCATAGACATCCCACTTCAAATCTCATATTAGTCATTGGGAAGCTTCGTTAGTGCTTCCCATTTATAAATTAAACAGCCAATGTTTGTTTTTGACCCACGTTTCAGAATTTAAAATACTCATTGGAAGGCAATTTTAGTTACCTGCTAAAAAACAAAAAGTCTAGTGTAATTATTTATGACATAAAAAAGAAGTCAATACACATGTAGATGGTTATAATTTGGATTTTTTTAAAAACTCTAATGTCCTCTTACTACTGCGACAAATTCAATCAAAATCCTGTTTTATTCACCCAGCAGATACAGTGTTTTTAAAACACCAAATCTGAACATCTATAGGTTGAGCATGGACTTTTATTCGGCCACTGTGCCCATACTCCCTGCTACTAGTATTTACCTGACCTGCGGGCTACGTGCCTGACCCCTGAAGGCATTTAACTGCACAGCTTCAAATACAAACTGACATTCTGCACCTCTAGACAGAGTCTACTAGAGCTCACTTCTGCTAAATAGGTACTTCTCGATAGTGCTATTGCCTACATATTACTTTTTAAAATTAAAAAATTATTCAGTGTCAATAATTTGGATGGTTCATAAAAAGCACTTCATTGGCCTCTGCTTAATAGCTTCATCCATCCTCGTGTCGACATTAACACACATTGTACTCTCTAGTAATAGCAAGCTTATAGTTCTATAAAATATACCACACTGCTATGTGTGTAATGTCATGCCTTTAAAAACTGCCATTATCATTATTTGCACTTTATTCACTTGATAGATGCTCACTCATGTACAAATATCAGGGCCATTCTTAAGGACTCCCTCAGCACTCACAGGAAGACTGAATTTATCTTTACTCTAAGCACCACTAATTGGCACATACCTTTTAGGTTAGATTGCAGCTACCTGATTATATGCTATTCATTTACTAAATTATAAGTTTCATCAATGCAGGAACATCCCAAGGCCTTTGTGCAATTCTTTCAACATAGTAAGTATTCAACAAATACTCTTCAAAAGGTAGGAATAAAGTGTTGCGTTAAAAACATCTTCCATTTTCCAGGTCAGCTAGAAAATCAGTGTAACACATTTAAGAAAATTGAATTCTGAAACCAGACTGCTTAAGTGATCACTCTGACTTGGTTGCAGTTAGCTGTGTAAATATGGGTGAGTTTCTTAGACTCTGACCTCAGTTTTCTCATCTGTATTATTAAACAGATATTAAACAGTACCTCCCTTGATGGGTTATAATGAGGACATTTTACTAGCTTAGAACAGTTTTAGCACAGACTATCAACAAATTTAGCTATTTTTATTACTGAATCTAAACATAGAAATAATGCCTTTTTCTGTGTACCATAAATATAATACTCATAATGGCAAACAAATACAACTGTGTAATTCTCTCATTATTCTTTTATTTTTAACAGAAGTTTTAAAAATCCTGGAAAGGCTTACCGGCTAAGTATATTTTTACATATATGAAATATACAGTCTTCAGAAAGAAAATATTACTTGGCCACATTATTCTTATCAAGAGTTTGTAGGTGTGTTCAATATAAAAAATACAACAATATCTTATACATTCACTTTTAATAAAAAACGCTCTTCTGAATATCAGCAGTGCTTCATTCACTAAATATGTCCTTACATGGTTAAAGGAATAAAATGTATGTTATAATAAAAATTCAGCTATCTAAAAAAATAACCTTTAAAACCTTACAGTAAAATGTAGATGTAAAATTAGTCTTCCACACATTTGTAATTCTTAAATTAATACTAAGATATCCGTTTCATTCAGTATGGTAGATTATACCCTGCATGATCTTTCTCACTGAAGAAATGTGTGTATGTGTACATGTGAGTGTATGGATAGTACATGTATCATTTCTAATACATCACTGACTACATATACAAAAAGGAAGCAAGAACTCTGAGAGGTGAGAAAATACTAAAGATAGCTTTTTGCTTGACAGTTTTTGTCTGAATCCAAAAGATTTTGAGCTTGATAGCTGGACAGAGGGACAAGACTGGCAAAGATCAACATCCTCACAATGCAGGGAGACTAATAGAAAAACCTTGCACAGAAGGTGAAGTATAGAAGACATAAACCCTTCCATTTGAAAAGATACATCAAACAAATGGCTCTCTAGGCCCTGGATGTGGGTGAAGAGAAAAATAAAAATTTCCCCTGAGAATCTACACCAAACATGTCAAACTCAAAGGCTAACACGGGCCAAATAAACAAAGCTTAAGTCTATGTGGGCCACACACACAAAAAAAGTTTCAATTTTCATAAAAGCATAGGTTTATTTCAATAAAGACAAGCTGAATACAAAGGGTTGAAATAGAAGAGTAATCATTAACATGAAATAATAGAACATTTTAATAAAAATTATATTTTCTTGAGCATTAATTTATCAAACACTGAATAACTGCACAAATAAGCATGATGCAAATAAACCTATTTTTCTTGGTCTCCTAGAGTGAAACACTTCCTGTTGCGCACACCAAACAAGTCAGTCCAAGACTAACGATGTGGCCATCGGCTGCTAAAATATTTGCTGCTGGTATTAGTGGAGAGAAATGGTGTGTCTTCAGGTAAGATGCATAAGGGAAATTAATGCAACACAATTATAGTAATCAGTCATTAGTGAATGTTGTAGTTCATTATTAATAATTATGTATAACAGGATACTGTAAAAATTAAGTTATGAAGAGGCGCTGATATCTGGGATTTATTTATCTTCTACAATTGAAACTTTGTAGCCTTGAGTGGAGCCAAGCCTCCTGCTCATTCTGTGGCCCCAACCATTGTTGTTGGGATTTATTTATCTTCTATAATTGAAATTTTGTTGTGGAGGCCAAGGCAGGCCAGCTCTGTGGGAGCTTGTCTTCCTCCATTTTTGGGGACAACTCAAGCCTCCTGCTCTCTCCAGTTACGTGGGTGCCGCCATTTTTGTTGGGATTTATTTATCTTCTATAATTGAAACTTTGTAGCCTTGAGTATAGGACTGGGCCAGTCAATGCAGCAGGGAAGCTTGGCTTCCTCCATTGCCAGGGAAACCCAAGCCTCCTTCTTGCTGCAGTTCCATGGCTGCAGCCATCTTGGTGGGTTAATTTGCACTTGCTCCTGATTGGCTGGTGGGCATGACTTGTGGGTGTAGTGGAGGTATGGTCAATTTGCATATTACTTTTTATTTGATAAGATAATAGATATCTGGAGGGAGAAATGCTGGTGGGAGAGGTGGACATGGAGATTGTCTCAGTGATGTAGCAATTATGTTTATTTTCTCATTTTTCTTAAAGTATACATATAATTTTATGCACTGATTTGTATGGTATGTATCATAGTAAAATCATTTTACCATCAGGGTAAAGAAAGCCTACTTTAATTCCATTGAGCAGTTTCATGCTAGAACTGATTGGAGCATGCTGAAGTAGATGACTCCTTAGGTTCTCTCCTCTCCCTGATATTTAATTATTTAACAAAACATACAATTACTCAATTTATTGTATCAGAAGAATTAATTGTGGAAGTTTTAGATGGGAGCATCTGAAAGATAAGCATCTCAGAGAAGCTATATTCCTTAGCTAGAACTGGCTCTTACAGCAGCAGCAGCTGAGACTGGGAAGCCTTAGTTGAGCTCTCCTTGCCAGGAATCACCACATCTGTCTTCACAGTTGTCTATTTCCACCTCCCACCCCGATGCTCTCAAGGAGGTTCAGTGACTATCATTTTATGCAGCTTTACACTTTGGCAAATGTCAGGCATGAAGGACTCATCGCTGGCATTTGTGGCATGTGGAAGATAAGCTACAATAAATCAGACTGACTAAATTCCCCAGTCCCATCTGCTGCTTCTGCCACAGAGACAGATGCTATCATGTTTTAAAAAAGAAATCTGACTGGCAATGTTGTGTCCTGAGTCATGAAATGTGAGCTGGTAACCGAAATAAGTAGAAGAGAGAAAAATAACTTAACTCTCTTATAATTCTGAGCCGTTTTCATTTTATGTCATTTCATAAATCGTATAGTATTGGTGCTATGAAAGCAAATACACAGTGCATAGATAATAGAAAAGCCACCAGTTTCTACAATTGTTGAACAAGGCAACTACTATGTGAATTTTCTTTCACATTTTAAGTACTTGCAAAAACTAACATTTGCAACACTAAAGTATTTCTGTCAATTTTCGTGTCTTTATTGACAATACCAAGAAGTGCCATTGATGCTAAGTATGAAAAAAAGTTTCATAACTACCATGCTTGGCGCTCACACAAGTTCAGGAAATCCATAGATGCCAGACTCAATACTGCTTTCCAACTCCCTCTCCCAAGAAAACTGCCCTTCTTTATCATGCCTGCACAAACCTTGGGCCCAAATATTGCAGAAACAATGACCAATGTACAAATTGGATTAGTGGCTAATTAAATATACTGAGGAAATTATAGTCTATGGTGCCTGTAATTAAGTCAGGTTCTCTCAGGCACTCTTACATTTAACAGCTAATTTGGAGACAGTGGAACAAGGTGGAAACAAAGAAAAACTAAGAATAGCAATATTTTCTTTTCCAAAAAGCTAGTCTTAGATTCAGTTTTAAATAAAATGTCAGGGACAAGTAAGAAAAGAAAAATAAACCCACAGTCATCTAATATATAAAAGGCCAGGGTTGTAACCACCGATCAAGACAGAAGGCTGACCAACCCAGAAGTCCTTCAGTCAGCACTGGGTTGCTGTAGCAACTCGCATTGACTACCCAGGAAGGTGAGTCCCAGAGAGAGAGGCAGGGTCTGATCCGCAGCCTCAGTGGCACCTATTGTACTTGGCTCTCTCTTTCTCTTCCTCTTCTTTCTGAGCTTCACCAACAACCAGGCTTTTCTTTCTCTCCTGGCCTCTGGGACTGGTGTTAAGCCCTGCCTCTCTAATCAGGCCCAGAGTTAGGCCCGAAGATGCGGACTGGCATAGAAACCAATCAATCAGAACCAAATGCGGGTGCTGTGAAGAACTAATGACTGCCTAGAAGGCGGAGCTTCTGATGGTGTCTGGCATAGAAACCGACCAATCAGAACCAAATTGGCCAGCAGAGGAGGGGTGGGCAGTTGGGGGCAAACAGACCAACAGAGGAGGGCAGTTAGGGGTGATAAGGCTGGCAGGAAGAGGTAGTTAGGGGCAATCAGGCAGGCAGGCAGGTGAGCAGTTAGGAGCCAGGGGTCCCAGATTGAGGGAGCTAAACCAGCAGTCGGACATCCAAGGGTTCCCCAACTGGAGAGGGTGCAGGCTGAGTTGAGGGAACCCACCCTTCCATGCACAAATTTCATGCACCACGCCTCTAGTTTAAGAATAAAGTCAATACCAGCATGATTGTTCAAAGATGGAGTCCCAATTTAGATTTCCTTCAAAGTTAGTTTGTGGCTTAGAAATTGGGAAAAAATAAAGATCATTTGTCTTTATGTTGGCAATGCTTTTTATCTAACCCTGATGTGTGAGTTCATGTGTTGTGTTTACCCAAGGATGATAGAAAATGACCCTTTCTTGAGAGGGTATTTAGCAAGGGAAAGGATGGGAGATGAATTAATTAGTTAGACATTGCCTAAGCAGTTGATGAGATGATGAGGTTAAGGAGGTTCAAGTCACTGGGCTAAGTCCTTTAGTTATAGTTGATCATTTTCTCTCATAATAAGGCTTTGAAGTAGATTTTATTTACACATGAGGACAATGTGAAATCCCAAAGAAATTGGACCACTTATATCTGAAAAGGGAGAAAAATGCTGTCATGGGGGGGGACATAAATAAAATATAAGTACTAGCCCTGCCTGGCTGAGTAATTCAGTTGGTTAGAGCATTATCCTGATAAGCCAAGGTTGTGGGTTTGATCACATCAGAGCACATTCAAGAAGAAGCAGTATATACTTGAAGTGATTGGAAAATATGAAAAGAATAATATTTCATCGCATGTGAGAGTCATGGCTCCTGCAGACTGAAACAATTACCATCTGGCCCTTACAGAAAACGTTTGCCGACCCTGCTCTATAGTCATTGTGTTCTAAATTCAAATATTGATTAATGTCTACCCGTTATCTATTCCTGTTAAGAAAGTCATGAACTTCTTTGAAATCTGTTTCCTCATTTTTAAATGATACCTATCTGAAAGGTTTACTGTGAGACAAAAATAATAAACTAAAGCACTTAACCTAGTGTCTTGCACATAATGAAAACAAAAAACAATAGCCGTAGATTCCAGCTGAGGGCATGCAGGCTCAATCCCCAGTAGGGGGCGTGCAGGAGGCAGCTGATTGATGTTTCTATTTGTCTATGAGTCTGTCTCTATTTGTCAGTTGATTTTGTTCATTAGATTGCACATACAAGTATTTGTCTTTCTCTACTGTCTTATTTTAGTTAGCATAGTATTTTCCAGGTTCCATGATGTCACAAAAGGTAAGATTTCCTTTTCTTTATGGCCATGTAGCATTCTATTGTATAAATATACCATACCTTTTTTTATCCACTTAATCTATTGATAGGCACTTGGGCTGCTTGCAAATCTTAGCTATTGTAATAATGCTGCAATGAGCATAGGGATGCATATATTCTTTAGAATTACAGTTTCTGTATTCTTACATATATTCCCACAAGTGGAATCGTTAGGTCAGAGGCAGTTCCATTTTAAAGTTTTTTGAGGTAACTCCATAGTTTTCCACAGTGCTGCACCAGTCTGCATTACCACCAACAGTACACAAGTCTCTTCTCCCCATCCTTGCCAACACTTGTTTATTGATTTATTGATGATAGACATTCTGATATATGTGACATGATATCTCATTGTGATTTTAATTTGCATTTCTCTGGTAACTTGTGACATTGAGAATCTTTTTGTATGTCTATTAGCCATCTGTTTTTCCTCTTTTGCAAAATATCTATTTAGGTCCTTTGCCCATTTTTTAATTGGATTATTTGTGTTGTTGTTGTTATTTTGGTGTTGAGTTGTGGAAGTTCTTTATAAAATTTGGAAGTTAACTCCTTATCAGATGTATCATTGGCCAATATGTTCTCCCAGTCAGTGGGTTGTCTTTTCATTTTGTTGCTTGTTTTCTTTGTTGTGCAAAAATGTTTTAGTTTTAGGTAATCCAATTTGTTTATTTTTGTTGTTGTTGTTGTTGTTGTTTCCCTTGTTTAGGAATATATATTTAAAAAAATATTGCTAAGAAAAATGTCCAAGATTTTACAGCCTATGATTTCTTCTAGGACATTTATGGTCTTACATTTAAGTATTTAGTTCAGGGGGGATTGCAACAAGATGGCGGCAGAGGTAAACGCCTAGCTGCAGCCGCACTCAACAATTTCAAAAAATACAACTAAAATATAGAGTGGACACTATCCAGAACTACAGGAAAGTTGACTGACTGGAAATTCTACAACCAGAAGGAAAGAGAAAACCTGAAGGACAATCAGAGGAGCTGTAAAAGCCTAAGGTACGGAGGCGCGGTGCGTGCGGGGAGAGGACGGAGCCGGAGAGGAGGGGCGGCTGAGTGCCTGGCTGGCGTTCCCTAGCGGGAAGGAGATAAAAGCTCCGGACTGTGCTGAGCCCCAACTCCGACTGCACTGAACCCCAGTTCTGGGCGAGACCCTGGGGTCCAGGCTCATACAGAGGGAATCTGGGCTGTAAGGCGGAAGCTCAGTGGAGAGGCGAGAAAGGCAGAGCTCCTGAGTCGCGCACATTGCGCGCAGAGGAGGGACTGTTCCCTGAGCTGCTGAATTGCCCCAGCGGGAAGGACTCAAAAGCTCAGGACTGTGCTGAGCCCCAGTTCTGACTGCACTGAACCTCAGTCCTGGGCAAGACCCTCGGGCCCCAGCCTCATACAGAGGGAATCTGGGCTGTAAGGCAGAAGCTCAGGGAGAGCGGCAAAAAGCCGAGCCCCTGAGTCGCGCACATTGCGCGCACAGAGGACAGACTGTTGTTTGGGCCGAGAGATTGCCCTGGCGGGAAGGAGACATAAGCTCCGGACTGCTGTTAACCCCACTTCCAACTGCTCTGAACCCCAGTTGTGGGCTTGTTGGGGGAGAGACTACACTGTCTGGTAGCGGGCGAAGCTCTAGGGTGCCTTTCTCTCAGAGGTGCTTGCAGGGAATACCAAAGGACACTGAGGAACACTGAGACTCAGGAACCTCAGAGGGCGGGGCTAACCGGAAGCCAAGGCTGTAGGCTCCACCCTGAAACTCTGCCCCTTCCAAGCTGAAATCAGAGAGGCTTTTGCAGGTTTCCAAGTCTAGTGGAATAAGGTTGTCTCCTGGCATAGACACAGCTGATCCTCCTAACCTGCCAACCCAGGGAAGCAGCGAAAATGTCGAAACGAGGAAACAGATCACAAACGAAAGAAATGGAGGACAAAAAGCGACTGGATATAGAGTTCAAAACCACGCTTATAAGGATGTTCAACAATCTCTTAGAAAAGGCCGATAAAATAAATGAGACCTATGAGGATATGAAAAGGGATCAACAAGAAATAATAAAGCTTCAACAAGAAATGATAAAGGATCAACAAGAAATGAAGAATACATTCTCTGAAATAAAAAATATTATGCAGAGTCCTAAAAACAGATTGGAAGATTGCAAGAATCAAGTCCAAGATTTGGAACACAAAGAGCCAGAGGACACTTCTCCACAGAAGCAAGAAGACAAGAGAATCCAGAAAGTTGAAGATAATGTAAGAAACCTCTGGGACAACTTCAAGCGAACCAACATCAGAATTATGGGCATCCCAGAAGATGACAGAGAGCAAGATACCGAAAACATATTAAAAGAAATAGTGACAGAAAACTTCCCCCACCTGGTGAAAGAAATAGACTTACATGTCCAGGAAGCACACAGAACCCCAAACAAAAGGAATCCAAAAAGAACCACACCAAGACACATCATAATTAAAATTCCAAGAGCTAAAGACAAAGAGAGAATATTAAAAGCAGCAAGACAAAAGCAGGTAGTTACCTATAAAGGGGCACCCATACGACTGTCAGCTGATTTCTCAACAGAAACCATGCAGGCCAGACGGGAATGGCAACACATTATAATTAAGCTGGCAAAAAACATTGACAAAACCAGAATCCTAAAAGCAGCCAGAGAGAGACAAAAAGTTACATATAAAGGAACCCCCATCAGATTAGCAACTGATTTCTCAACAGAAACTCATCAGGCCAGAAGGGAATGGGATGACATATACAAAGTCATGCAAAGGAAGGGTATGAACCCAAGAATACTGTACCCTGCAAGGCTGTCAATCAAAATTGAAGGTGTAATCAGGAGCTTCACTGACAAAAACAGACTAAAGGAATTTATCTCCAACAAACCAGCAATGCAAGATATGCTAAAGGGTCTACTGTAAAAATAAAGAAATAGGAAGCGAAGAAGGAACACAGGGGGATAGAACAAAAATGGCATCAAATACCTACCTATCAATAATTACTTTAAATGTAAATGGTTTAAATGCTCCAATCAAAAGACATAGGGTAACAGATTGGATAAGAAAGCAAAACTCATACATCTGCTGTCTACAAGAAACACATTTCAGAAAAAAAGATGCACACAGGCTGAGGGTGAAGGGATGGAAAAAGATTTTCCAGGCGAACGGAAATGAAAAAAAGGCTGGGGTAGCAATACTTATATCAGACAAATTAGATTTCAAAGTGAAGGACATAAAAAGAGATAATGAAGGCCACTTCATTATACTAAAGGGAGCAATCCAACAAGAAGAAATAACCCTGGTAAACATATATGCACCCAATGTGGGAGCACCCAAATACATAAAAAAACTGCTGGAAGACATGAAGGGAGAGATTGATTGTAATACAATCATAGTAGGAGATTTTAATACCCCACTGTCACATTTGGACAAATCACCCAAACAAAAAATCAGCAAAGAAATATCAATCCTAAATGACTCACTAGACCAGATGGAATTAATCGACATCTTCAGAACATTCCACCCCAAAGCCACAGAATACACATTCTTCTCAAGTGCACATGGGACATTTTCAAAGATAGACCACATGTTGGGACATAGGCAAAGTCTCTTCAAATTCAGGAAGATAGAAATCATATCAAGCATCTTTTCAGATCATAGTGGCATAAAACTGGAAATTAACTACAATAAAAATAATCCAAAGAAATCAAACACATGGAGACTAAACAGCATGCTATTAAACGAGGACTGGATTACTAAAGAAATCAAGGAAGAAATTAAAAACATCCTGGCAACTAATGACAATGAAGACACAACAATCCAAAATCTATGGGACACAGCAAAAGCAGTCTTGAGAGGGAAGTTCATATCTCTACAAGCCTATTGCAAAAAACTAGGAAAAAAGGTAACAGATTATCTAACTCTAAAACTCAAAGAGTTAGAAAAAGAGCAACAAGAAAAGCCCACTGTAAGCAGAAGGAAAGAAATAATAAAAATCAGAGCAGAGATAAACGACATAGAGACCAAAGAAACAATACACAAGATCAACAAAAGCAAGAGCTGGTTCTTTGAACGGATAAACAAGATTGATAAACCTCTAGCCAGGCTAACCAAGAAACAAAGAGAGAGGACCCAAATAAACAAAATCAGAAATGAAAGAGGTGAAATAACAACAGACCCCACCGAAATACAAAGGATTGTTACAAAATACTATGAGCAACTCTATTCCAACAAATTGCACAACCTGGAAGAAATGGACATATTCCTAGAAAAATACAACCTTCCAAAACTTAATCAGGAAGAATCTAAAAATCTCAACAGACCAGTTACTTGGGAAGAAATTGAAACAGTCATCAAAAAGCTGCCAGCAAACAAAAGCCCAGGGCCAGATGGCTTCACAGGAGAGTTTTACCAAACATTCAAGGAAGAACTAAAACCTATCCTCCTCAGACTATTCCAAAAAATTCAAGAGGAAGGAACACTTCCAAACTCCTTTTATGAAGCCAGCATCACCCTAATACCAAAACCTGATAAAGACAACTCAATGAAAGAGAATTACAGGCCAATATCCCTCATGAACATAGATGCCAAAATACTCAACAAAATCCTAGCAAATCGGCTCCAGCAATACATCAGGAAGATCATACACCATGACCAAGTAGGTTTTATTCCAGGAATGCAAGGATGGTACAATATCCGCAAATCAATAAACGTGATACATCACATAAACAAATTGAAAGATAAAAATCATATGGTCATATCAATTGATGCAGAAAAAGCATTTGATAAAATCCAACACCCTTTCCTGATAAAAACTCTCAACAAGGTGGGAATACAAGGATCATACCTCAACATAATAAAAGCTATATATGATAAACCCACAGCCAACATCATACTCAATGGGCAAAAACTAAAGCCATTCCCTCTTAGAACAGGAACAAGACAGGGATGCCCACTCTCACCACTCCTGTTTGACATTGTACTGGAAGTACTTGCCGTTGCAATTAGACAAGAAGAGGAAATAAAAGGCATCCAAATCGGAAAAGAAGAAGTAAAGTTATCCTTATTTGCAGATGACATGATATTGTACATAAAAAACCCAAAAGACTCCATCAAAAAACTAATAGACTTAATAAATGAATTTGGCAATGTAGCTGGATACAAAATTAACGCCAGGAAATCGATGGCATTTCTGTACACCAACAATGAATTTACAGAAACAGAGACCAAAAAAGCAATCCCATTTACCATCGCACCAAGAAAATTAAGATACCTGGGAATAAATTTAACTAAGGAGGTAAAAGACCTATATACGGAAAACTACACAACACTGAAAAAAGAAATAGAGGAAGATGTAAACAGATGGAAGAACATACCATGCTCATGGATTGGTAGAATCAACATCATCAAAATGTCCATACTTCCCAAAGCAATCTATAGGTTCAATGCACTCCCCATCAAAATACCAACGGCATATTTCACTGACCTAGAAAGAACTCTCCAAAAATTCATTTGGAACAATAAAAGACCTCGAATAGCATCAGCAATCCTGAGAAAGAAGAGTAAAGTAGGAGGGATCTCCATACCAGATTTCAAACTGTACTACAAAGCCACTGTCCTCAAAACAGCCTGGTACTGGCACAAGAACAGACATATAGATCAATGGAATAGAATAGAGAATCCAGATATCAACCCAAATCAATATGCTCAATTAATATTTGACAAAGGAGGCATGAGCATACAATGGAGTCAAGACAGTCTCTTCAGTAAATGGTGTTGGGAAAATTGGACAGATACTTGCAAAAGAATGAAACTAGAGCACCAACTTACTCCATACACAAAAATAAATTCGAAATGGTTACAGGACTTAAACATAAGACGGGAAACCATAAAAATACTAGAGGCATCCACAGGCAGCAAAATCTCAGATATATGCCAAAAGAACTTCTTCACTGAGACTGCCCCTTGGGCAATGGCAGCTAAAGAGAAAATAAACAAATGGGACTATATCAAAATAAAAAGTTTTTTCACAGCAAAAGAAACCATCAACAAAACAACAAGAAAGCCCACTGCATGGGAGAACATATTTGCAAACGATATTACTGATAAAGGTTTAATCTCCAATATCTACAAACAGCTTATTCAACTCAGTAAAAGGAAAATAAATGAGCCAATTAAAAAATGGGCAATGGAACTAAATAGAATCTTCTCAAAAGAAGACAGAAGGAAAGCCAAGAGGCACATGAAAAACTGTTCAAAGTCACTACTTATCCGAGAGATGCAAATCAAAACAACAATGCGATATCATCTCACACCTGTCAGAATGGCCAACATTAACAAATCAACAAACGACAAGTGTTGGCGAGGTTGTGGAGAAAAAGGAACCCTCGTGCACTGCTGGTGGGAATGCAGACTGGTACAACCACTGTGGAGAACAGTATGGAGTGTCCTCAAAAAACTGAAAATGGAACTCCCATTTGACCCAGTAATCCCACTACTAGGAATATATCCCAAGAAAATAGGAGCACCAATCAGAAAGGATATATGCACCCCTTTATTCATAGCAGCACAATTTACAATAGCTAGGATTTGGAAACAGCCTAGGTGCCCGTCAGCAGATGATTGGATCAGAAAACTATGGTACATCTACACAATGGAATACTATGCTGCCATAAAAAGAAGGAATTCTCATCATTTGCAGCAACCTGGATGGAACTGGAGAATATCATGCTGAGTGAAATAAGCCAGTCAATGAAAGAGAAACACCATATGACTTCACTCATTTATGAATAATAAAGAACATTATAAACTGATGAACCATAAGTTAAATACAGCGACAGTAAAGCAACAAGCAGACTGTCTAATTACAACGGGGGGGGGGGGGGAGGGAAATATGCGGGAAATAAGAGATCAACCGAAGGACTTGTACACATGCGTATAAGTATAACCAATGGACACAAAACTCCGGGGAGGGAGGGAATGTTTTGTTTTTTTGTTTTTTTTTGTTTTGTTTTGTTTTGTTTTTTTGGGGGGGGCAATGGTAATATATGTACACAGATAATAATTTAATAAAAAAAAAAAAAGGTATTTAGTTCATTTTGAGCTTATTCTCCTGCATAATGTAAGAAGGTGGTCTAGTTTCATTTTTCCCATGTATCTGTCCAACCTTCACACCACCATTTATTGAATAGACTGTCTTTACCCTATCGTATGTTTTTCCTGACTTCATCAAATATTAATGGGCTATAAAAGCATGGGTTTATTTCTAGGCTCTTTATTCTGTTCCACTGATCTATATGTGTTTTTATGCCAATACTATACTGTTTTTATTACTATGGCCTGGTAGTGTACTTTGATATTAGGTAGTATGATTCCTCTAACTTTCTTCTTTCTCTAGATTGCTGTGGCTATTCTGGGTGTTTTTATATAACTTTTTGGTATTTTTTTATCTAGTTCTGTAAAATACACCATTGGTATCTTGATAGGAATGGGAATTGAATCTATAGATTGTTTTGGATAGTATAGACATTTTAATGATGTCCATTCTTCCTATCCATGAACATGGTATATGCTTCCACTCATTTGTATCTTCTTCAATTCCTTTTTCATAATATACTTTTCTGAGTATAGGTCTTTTACATTCTTGGTTAAATTTATTCTTGGGTACTTTTTATGCAATTATAAATGGGATTGTTTTCTTATTTCCTCTTTATGTTAGTTCACTATTGGTATATAAAAATGAGACTAATTTCTAGATGTTTATTTTGTATCCTGCTACTTTACTGATTTCATTTATCAGTTGTTAATTTTTTTGACTGGTAATGACAGCTGCTTTACTTCCCCTCTCAAATCAATTTTTACCTCAAATCTATTTTTTATCTATAAGTCTTTATGGTTCTCCATAAACAATATCATGTCATCTGAAAATAATGACAGTTTTACTTCCTCCTTTCCAATGTGAGTGCTTTTCATTTTTTTTTTCTTGTCTGGTTGCTGTGGTGAGGATTTCCAGTACTACATTTTTTATCATTCATGCCCCAGTAATTAATGAGCACCAATCATCCAAAGCGATTAAAAAAAATAAAGAAATAAGGTGGGTCATTCCTGGAAAAAAGGAAAGTTGAGATGCTGAACTCTTAATTATACTTTTTGCCAGCTGACTACTAACAATGGTAATCTTAAGTGGCAGAATCTATGATTTAAGAGCTTGAATTCTGTGCTGCAAATCAGCACTACATTGCCTTATCACTTACAGGCATTTTTAATTGGAAACTTCATAAACCTTTGGTTCACCCACTCCTCTGGAACTTCAGCTCCTACAAAGATCAGATTAAATGACAGAGAGGCTTTATTGATGTCAAGGTCATTTAAGGAATAACTCAGTCAGGCGGTCACTGGTTCAAGTGACATCTGAGTTTGCCCAACCTTTGTCATAAATCGATTCCCTTGGACCTTATTTACACAATTGAAGCCAATACAAGTCAGTAGGAGACTTACTTTACATTTTCTCAGTTCTCAGTAAAGGACATAAATGTTACCAATCTTGTCATTTTTAATTTATCTGAATAAATATGTCATCCACCAAAACTCAAGCGGTGAACTAGGACAGTAATAAAATAAATAGTATTGCTTTGTAAGCCAAAAAGTGCATTTCTAATTTTCTGAACTAGTGGAATCTAACTTTTAACCTTAATTGAAATTGGGAAACACTCTTCCTCACAACTTTGCTGTCTACCTTTAATAAGAATGAAAGCACACATACTGTATACTGTATTTGGTAACCATCCATTAAATCAGTGAAGATTATATTTTTAGATGTTTAAAAGAGAAGCAAGCAAGTAGTCATACATTTTTAGTGAATGACAAACAAGTAACAGCCAGCATACACTCTTATCTGTACATTGGCTGTAACCTTAGTTATTTCCTACCAGGAAGGCCTGGTGCTTTGAAATCCAAACCAAGGTTTTTTCATGGTTATAAGATTTCCCGTGAAATTTACTAAACAAATATCAATCTGTCTTTTCAGGCACTGGAAGGTCTTATGCAATGAGGAAACCATAACAAGGCTTTAGTCAACAAAGTTACTTTGATTATTTTGGCCCAAAAACCTCCTGAGAAGTTCTTCTGCCTGAAAAAGAATCTAGTGAGCTTCAAAGGCAAAAGCCATCTAAGAGCCTTTTCATTAACAGCAGGGCTGTCTTCCTCTGCAGATTTAATTTTAGTCCGCTAAGACTTTTAATATAATCAAGTTATAGAGTCAACACTGAGCAAAATCTAATTCGGTCTTGTCTAATCAGACATAAGAGGTACAACACCAAAATTTTTAGTTTTAAGAGGCTTGGAGGTGTAGGGTTAAAATGTGACCTTGTTTAGGTCTTAGGGAGCAACAAAAGATTTGGGAAAAGAACTTAAGAAATATCTGAACTCTAAGTTGCAAAACGATATGGGTCTTGTTTGCATTTTTGCTTTTTATCCCAATAGCACTTGCTTAAGTTCTAGTAAAATTTAAGAATTATTCCACTGATGGCTTTAGGAATAATAGCATGGCTGGCTTTGCATACAGAACCCTAAGGTAGAACCCTAATGGAACCAATGGGTTAAGATTATCTCATGAAATAATTAAAGATTTTTTTTTCATGTGATGGGAGAATGGAGTGAGAAGGCTCAGTCCAAGCCCTCACTCAAACCAGGCAAAACACTTGAAATTTTCTTAAACTCAATTTCTAACCTCCATGGACTACATAGAATTAGAGGGCATAAGGATCACAAAAGGGCTCAACTATTTACAAAGAAGTTGACTATATATATATATATATATATATATATATATATATATATTATATAATTAACTATAATTATATAATAATATATAAGTATATAATATATAATTATATGATATGTATTATATATTATATGTATTACTATATATTTTATATATATATGTGTGTGTGTGTGTATATATATATATATATATATATATGTGTGTGTGTGTGTATATATATATATATATAAATTATTTCCAGTTTTATTGGTGGTAGCCAAACCCCATATCTCCAAGAGAGGGTTTTTTTTATAACAACGTATTCACACCCCACTCTAGGAGATCCTACCCACTCAGTAGTCTATATATTTTAAAGTCCTTCATGTTACACTATTGTGCAGCCAAGTTTGCAAACCACTGAAACTTTACTGAGTTCACTGAGGGTGGGGACAGTGTTAAATCGTTTCTTAAACTCCTGCACCTAGCATAGGTGTCTGCCCCAGAATAGGTTCTTTATAAGTGAACGTTAAGTGGAAAATATACAAATGAATGAACACAGGATAAAAACATTATTAGTTATTGCTGTGGGATTAACTGTGTTCCTTCCACTCATGTTCATTCACATGTTGAAGCCACAAACCCCCAGTACCTCAGAATGTGACTATATTTGAAGAAGTAATTAGATTAAAATGAAATGGCTAGATTGGGCTCTAGTCCAATATAACTGGTGTTGTTAGAGAAGGAGGAAATTAGGGCACACAGGGAGATACCAGGGATGTGCCCACACACAACAAAAACCACAGCAATTAGGTGACTGTCTGCAAGCCAAAGAGAGAAGCCTCAGAAGAAACCAGACCTGCTGACACTTTGATCTTGGACTTCCAAAACTTTGGCTTCCAAAACTATGCAATAAATTAATTGCTGTCCTTTAAGCCACCCAGTCTGTGGTATTTTGTTATGGGAACCCTAGTAAATGAATAAATTTAGCAAGAAAAACATCAAAGCCACCTTAGAATTTGCTATAAACTGACAAAGAATGTTTTACACTTAGCAATTATGTTAATTATTTCAACAGGAGCCAAAGAATTTAATGCCTTACCCAAGATCACATATCCAGGAATCCAAGTTTATTCCTAGCCAAAGTTTGAACATAGATTTAATAGGCTTTGTAATTATAACTCAAATAATTTACCCACTATACGACAGGACTGCAAAGTGCTCCTTCTAGTAATCTTATATTAAAAAAAAAAAAAAAGTAATAATGCAAATCAACCAAAAGGTTGAATGTCTGGTCGCTATGACATGCACTGACCACCAGGGGGCAGATGCTCAAGGCACGAGCTGCCCCCTGGTGGCCAGTGAGCACCCACAAGAGAAGTGCTGCTCAGCCAGAATCCAGGCTCACAGCTGGCAAACGCAGGGGTGGTGGTGGGAGCCTCTCTCACTTCCATGGCAGCCTGCAGGTGAACATCCCCTGAGGGGTCCCTGACTGCGAGAGGGCACAGGCTGGGCTGAGGGACCCTCACCCACAGTGCATGAATGTCATGCACTGGGCCTCTAGTAAGTCTATAATTATAACTGTCTTCTAAAACAGGATCCAATCTATAAAAAGGTGAAAATTACTTGTTTATAAACAGCATGTTTTTCTGATAACATTGTCAAATGCACATTAATATGTTCTGTGTTCAGAGCCCCATTTGCTCATCGTGATATAAATATACTAAGAGCTTTACTAAGATCTAAAATAAAGCATGCAATTAACAGCTTAGTTAAATGCATTATCATAATATCACAAGAGATAGGCATAGTAAGTAATAATCACAAGAAGCAGTTTTAAAACATTTAACACAATTTTCAAGTGTATTGTCAATTTGAACATTTTGCATCTACCATGAAAAGCAAATGAGACCAAAACAAATTTAATGAAATATGTGTTTTGTATCTATATTTTAAATAAAGATTAAAATAGAAATTTTTAAAAAATGAACTAAGTTTCATCCCCATTTATTACTGGGTTATACAAGGTACCGAACTTACATGTCTGGGTATTAATAGGCCAATATCATTGAAGGTGGTAGGTCTCCTGCTATAAAGATTAATGGACACTTAGACATTCTAAAGTGTAAGTTCATAATTGCTTTTGGCCTTCAAAAGAGTCACAATGGCAACCGTCATAAGTATATGTAAAACTTTATCTAAATATATAAAAACCAGGCAATGGGAAAAATGGAACAACCAGAATGATTGGTCGCTAAGATGCACACTGCAGCCAAACAGCCTGATCAGGACTCAATCTCCCCCTCAACCTTTCCTCAGCCTCTCCCCTGGGCCAGCCCTGCCCCCGATTGGCCCCCATTAGGGCAGGCTAGCCAGACCCCACCTGTGCACAAATTCGTACACCCAGGCCTCTTATAGTTTCAGAATTAAATCAAAGTATTAAATCTAATATTTTGTAAATATCTATGGATTTATTTCTACAGAAGCACTTTAAAAATATAAATGACATCTACTCTAGTACAAACTAATTTCACCCAAAACCAAATGAGAAGCTACTTTCACATAGTTGTCCAAAAATGAAGAGTTCAAAGACATGAAAACAGTCTGTCTAAAAGAGCACTCTGATACCTTTTAAATATTTTTTAAAAAATCACTTTATCCAACATCAGGGCCTTTTATATAGTAAAGTTCTGAGATTGTTTAACAGCATGAAGCTGAGGTGTCCCAATTTCTACTTAATGAAAAGGTTTATTGGCATATTCTCCTTCACAATGTAAAGGAAGAAAAGTTACCACTTCTAATCGAGTTGGCAAAATTTATGTTCTGTCAAGTTTAGCAATCTAGACTGTCACATAGAGTTAGGTACTCAGATTGGCCATTGCCCAATTCTGGAGACTGGAATGTGTGCATTGCACCCACCTGGAGTCATGCAACACTTTCTACCTAGGGAATGCACTATACTCTAAATGTTCTTACTAGGAACAGCCTTATTCTTCTATCCATGGTGTAGTAACTTGATACCTTACAGTGTGTGTGAGAGAGGGAGGCACTACCTTGGAGAAAATCCCTCTCTCCCCTTATGTGAATGTGCAAGAACAATATGAATGAAAGGAAAAGAGAATGGTACCTGGACTCAGAAACTCTCAAAACTCTCTTTAAAGAGTGACCTTCAATAGATGAATTAAATTCCTTGTTATAGGACTAGCTTCTCTGGTCATTTCAGGAAAATAAAGATCCAGTATCTGAACATCATCAGTCTCATATTTATGTTTTTTTTAAATATATATTTTTATTGATTTTTTACAGAGAGGAAGAGAGAGGGATAGAGAGTTAGAAACATCAGTGAGAGTCATCGACCAGCTGCCTCTTGCACAACCCCCACCGGGGATGTGCCCGCAACCAAGGTACATGCCCTTGACCGGAATCGAACCCGGGACCTTTCAGTCCACAGGCCGACGCTCTATCCACTGAGCCAAACCGATTCCGGCTCATATTTATGTTTTTGTTGTACTTTTTCCTATGGGTTTTCAGTGGTGAAAATGGTTTGGACTTTATGTAATTCTCAAGTTTATGTGCTATTAGTGTCTATGTTCATTCAGCCCAGCCCAAGATACCACCATCTAAAACTGAATTCCATTCTCTTCATTTTGTTCACAATAAACCAGCATCCATTTTGGTTTGATAATATAACCAGAGTTATATCTATACTAATAAAAGGGTAATGTGCAAATTGGTCAGGATGCCCTCTTGCAACGACCAAATAGCTGGCTGCATGAGGTGACCAGGCTGGGGGGGGTGGGGGAGGGGGCAGCGAGGGGTGACCAGGTCGGCAGGGGGCAGGCAGTTGGGGGTGACCAGGCAGGCTGTGGGGAGGGGAGTTATGGGCCATCAGGCTGGCAGACAGAGGTGGCAGGCAGGCAGGCAGGTGAGCAGTTAGGAGCCAGAGGTCCCAGATTGTGAAAGGGATCCCATATTGGAGAGGGTGAAGACTGGGCTAACCTCCGCCCCCCATGAATTTCGGGCACTGGGCCTTTAGTTATAAGTATCATGAGGTGTCACAGGTCAAACTTTTCGCTCAGCCCCACACATATCCACAGTGTGCACTAATAGAAAACACCAGTTCCTAAAAGCCATTCAGATTTCTGATCCTTTGCCAGTAGCTGCTGTCTCTTCAGTCTTCACCCTCTTAATGGATTTGGGCATAACTATTTATCCTTAACTGATTGCATTCTTCTAGACTAAACTGGCGCCAGGTAGAATTTTGGTACTGGGCCCAGCAGGCATCTGCAGGAAAGATGTGAATGTCTCTGAGTAAGTAAATTATAGTCCCTTAAATACGGACCAGTAATGACTGCTGCTTTACTTGCCCTCTCAAATCTATTTTTATGTATGACAACAGCCAATGGTATGATGCCTTGAGGTTTCTATATATTATTCATAGATTAAAAATGATTGAAATAAAAGTATCTTCATCTGCATGAGTTATTCAAAATAGAATTGATATTTGCTGAATATTCATTAACACTTTGAAAGCCCATTTAATAAAACTTATCAATTTTTCAAGTATGTGCTTCCCTAACTTCACCTACCTACTGCATCTTAACTAATTAGATGCCATACAAGTACATAGAAAAGCACCTAGCAAATAGTTGGGTTTTGTTTATCTTTTAATCTGGTTAAGTAATATGTCTTTTAATAGCAGTATATTCAGTTATATAAATAATATGTCTGCTGATATATTTTTTTGGTTTAGGTCTATGATCTTGTTCTTTTCCCACTAATTCTTTGTCCTTTAATTCTTCTTTCCTTCCCTATTTTGGATTTATCAAGTTTTTTTTAAATTTAATTATTTAATTTAATAATTTAATTATTCTGTTTATAGTTATTACATTTTAGTTATGCATTTTGTATGACAATGGTAACCCTCAAGATTACAATGCCTCATAAGATATCTTAAATTACTACTTTTACCTCTTCCCAAGTAATTCTATAACCTCAAATTGAATAGCACCATTTCCATCCTCCTGTTCCTTTTCTTATTATTGTCCCATGATTTACTTTACATAGGTTAGAAGCCCTATAACGCATGTTAATCATGTGGCTTCAGTCAATGGTCTTTCACATTTGCCCACATCCAGTTCTCTTCGTGCCTTTCTGCGTTTCAATGCTTACTTTTTGGAATATTTTCCTTCAGTATAAAGAACTTCAGCACTCCTATGTTCACTGTAGCATTATTAATTATGCCCAAGACATGGAAACCACCACCGTGTCCTGCAATAGAGGACTGGATAAAGAAAATGTGGTACATATATACTATAGTAATCCATGAAAAAAGATGAAATACTGCCATTGAGACAACATGGATGGGCCTTGAGAATATTATACTAAGCGAAGTAAGTTAGAAAAAAAGCTAAGAACCATATGATTTCACTCATATGTGAGATATAAAACTGAAAGTCATAGACACAACAGTTATCAGAGAAAAGAGGGTGGAGAGTAATAAGGGTAAAGGGGTTTGGAAGATGATTTGACTATTTATATCTTGAATTTTGGGTCTCCTCACTTGTCTTTTAAGTTTTCATTTCTACATCAGGCATTATATATTTAAAAAAACCAACAACAATGCAATAGGTCAAGTATCATAGAAATATACACTTGAAACCTATTTGATCTTATTAAGCAATGTCACCCCTATGAATTTAATAAAAAAATTTAAAATAACTTCCTAAAAATAAATTAAAAATAACTTCTTTGTTGTTGCACTGCTTTATGCTGATAGTGAATACTTGTTTTTTATAAATCTAGAAATGTATTTATTTCCTTGAATTTTTAAGTAATAGTTTCACTGAATATAGAATTCTAAGTCAGCTGGTTGTTGTTTTTCCATTATGATCTAAAGATGTGATTTTATTGTCTTCGATCTTCCATAGTGTGTTAAAATGTGAGCAATTCCAGTTACTCCATTCAAAGCAATGTCTCTTTTCTCTGGATGCTTAAGACTTTCTTTTTATTTGTAATGATCAGCAATTGGAATATTATTTGCCTAGATATGCTTCATTTTTTCACTTAGGGATTTCTGAACTGCTTTAACCAGAATTTATAAGTTTTGGA
The DNA here is from genome assembly GCA_963924515.1 of Vespertilio murinus. Taxonomy (NCBI): domain Eukaryota; kingdom Metazoa; phylum Chordata; class Mammalia; order Chiroptera; family Vespertilionidae; genus Vespertilio; species Vespertilio murinus. The sequence goes on along the minus strand of OZ004707.1, from coordinate 129,946,566 downwards.
AAATCCTCAACCACTATCACTTTATTTATTTACTTTTTATTGAATTTACTGGGTGACACTAGTTCACAAAACCATCCCAGTTTTAAGTGTACAACTCAACAAAGCATCTGTATATAGCACTGCGTACCCATTGCCCAAAGCAAAGTCTCTTTTCAGTCTCTATCTCCCCTCCGCTCACCTTCACCTACCCTCAACTGCCTTTCCCTCTAACTCATACCACACTATTGTCTCTGTCTATGTGTCACAGAAAATAGTGTGGCGTGAGTTAATCCCTTTACCTTCTTTCATCCAGTCTTCTAACCTCCCTCACCTCTGATAGTTGTCAGTATGTTTCATGTATGTGTGCCTCTGTTTCTAAGTTTTTCATCAGCTTATATTTCAGTTGTTAAAATTCTTGTCTTCCAACCCCACTATTGGGATTATCTGTGTGTCTGTTTCCATCATCTATTTATCTCTTGAATTTTGGGTCTCTTCACTTGTCTTTCAAGTTGTTATTTCTACATCAAACATTATGTACTAAAAAAAAACAAAAAAAAAAACAAACAAAAAAAAACCGTATAGGCTAAAGTTGAAAACATTTTCCCCAGATCAGATTAATCCTTTCCACTGTTAGGTAGATATTTTGAGGCACTAAATAACCAATCCAATAAGAAATTGAATTGGATCAGAAATACTCTGTATTTTCTGCATAATTCAATACCTCTCTGGATTTAATTGTCTGAAGATGAGACCTGGGGAATGTTGTTGTACAACACTGAGAGTGTATGAGATCTGATGCTGCTTTTCCAGCCCAAGATTAATCTTAATTTTATGAAGTTGTAAATTTTATCATTAATCCATTAAATCCTCACAACAATTGTGAAACAAATGCTATTACAATTTTTGTTTCACCTGCAAGAAAAGTGATTAAGAAACTTTCCCCAAATCACTCACTCATTAGCAGCAGAGCTGACATATGAACCACAGAAGTCTAGATCTAGAAACCATGCGCTTAACCATTACACACCCATTACTGCCTTTCATAAATATTCTAAATGTTCAAAATGGAAATGGTTTATATAAATAATGTAGCTTTCTATAGAATCCTATCTAATAAAGGAGGGATATGCTAATTGACCGCCACACCCTCACAAAGATGGCTGTGCCCATAGCCAATAAGGAGGGCATATGTTAATTGACTGCCACACCCTCAAAGATGGCAGCACCCAGTCCCCTCAGCCCCCCAGCTGCTCAGGGCCTGCCCGAGTGCAGGCAAGCCTTGCATGCCCAGGGTCAGCCCAAGGGACAACCAAATGACTGAACAAGCAGGCTGCATGGGGCAACCAGACCAGCAGGGGGACTGTGAGGGATGACCAGGCTGGCAGTGGGTGGGCAGTTGTGGGCAACCAGTCCAGCAGAGGGCGCTGTTGGGAGTGACCAGGCCGGCAGGGGGTGCAGTTAGAAGTGATCAGACATCCCCCAAAGGGTCCCGGACTGGAGAGGGTGCAGGCTGGGCTGAAGGGACCCCCCTGTGCACGAATTTTGTGCACTGAGCATATAGTATTAATATATTATGTCACCATTATAATTACAATGTAGATCAGATTCAGGCACATTAAAATGACTATATATATATATATATATATATATATATATATATTATTAAATAAAAGGAGAGAAAATAAGACTGTGTTATAACATTATTTAACAGCAAGCATGGAATACTTGTTTTTCACTTGTAAAATAAAATTTAATTATTAAATACCACAAAAAATAAATTGATTTATTAAAAATAATTTGACACTTTTCTCAAAAATACAAAATAAAAGCTCCCTATGGGTCATATTTTTGTCTTTATAAATAATGATCATTGCAAGCTAGAAATTATTTATAAATGTAATGCATAAAAATTATAGGTAAATGAAAAATGACAGAATGAGGAACTGCACAAAGAAAATAACCTTGAGGTTAAAATATGTAAAATGCATGAATTTTAAAATAAGTAACAAAGGTTGATGACTTTAGTTGCCTTAGGAAAGTGGTCTTTCTTCCACCAATCTGAGTTGTAACAGATGCATTGTATCTGAATGGCTTTATGCCTTTGGCTCTTGTCTTTTCTCAAAAGTGCAACTGAGAAAAAATTGAGGTATTAAATCATTCATTCTATCTAATACATTTTTTATTCTTTTCATTAAAATTCTCTCTCTTTTCGTGTATCTACTATTTTATAATAGCATTTAATCATGGTTGTATATATGACAGTATCTCAAGATTTTCTGACTTCCTGATGGCCTTTAATTTATAATGCATAAAAAGGTTATGTTAAATCTTCAATTATCATTTCCTATTTTACTTAATCTCTGTATTTTATCTTCCATATTAAAATGACAATTCTTTGTGAAAAATGCATAATATGAGATTGCAAAGACCAAAATGAGCTCCATATACAAAGCATAGGATCTACTGTCTCCAAAAACCTCTCCTTGCTGTTTATCATTCACCCTCCTGTAAATGACAAAAATGAATGCAGCTTTTTCTTTTAAAAAAATAAATGATTTGAGAAAAACTGAAAGTCATAGCTATGTAGACTGAGGCAATTGAGTATTAGAGAAAAAAATTATATGGTGACTTTTAAATTTATTTTAAGAGAACTATTTTCCAGCCTAATAGATGTACATAATAAAGATATTCTACACGGACATAATAATAATGCATTATTATCCAAGCAATGTCTATTTACCAGGTATTTTGTTCAGTCCTTTGCTAAGTCAACATGGAACTGCACGAGAAACTGATTGCCCAACATCATAAAAAAGCTAGAAAGTGTTTTTTTCTAGTTGGGTGGCTCAGTCGGTTAGAGCACTGTTCTGTACACCAAAATGTTACAGTTCCATTCAGGGCACATATGTAAGTTGCAGGTTCCATCCCAGATGGGGCAAATATGGGAGCCAACTGATCCAAGTTTCTCCCTCATGGCCAATGTTTTCTCTCTCTCTCTCTCTCTCTCTCTCTCTCTCTCTCTCTCTCTCTCTCTCTCTCTCCCTTCCTCCCCTGCTTCCTCCCTCTCTAAAATCAATTTTAAAAAATACCATCTGGTGAGATTTAAAAAAAAAAGGAGCCAGAAATTGGTGATGCCCGGCTGTCTAGATTCAGAATTGATCCAATTGTTCTGTCATATAATTATCAATTGCATGGTTTCCATACACCAATAAATTTCATATAAACTTATTAAGAAAATATAATTAAGTAAAAATCAAACAAAACAAATTTTTTTCAGAATCACAAGTGATAGATATAATCTTTTGATTTCCTTTTATTTTGACAACTGTATTTTCTGTTTTTCTGACTAAAACTATATTGGCAGAAGGAAGGTAATTGCTCAAATATAGTACACACACACACACACACACACACACACACACACATATATGTAAAGTATTTCCTCATCAAACTAATGACCAAATAATTTTGTAATCAGTAGGAGTTGTAAATAATGTATCAATCTATTATTGGCTAGAAACTGGAATCTGTTCAAATGTATTTAATTCAGCCAAAATAAGTATCAAAAATCTAATTCAGCCAAAATGAACATCAAAAATCTGTTTTAGTATTTTGTTTATACCATCTTCATTTAAAGGTTCTCTTAACTTGAGTTAGGTCATAGCTATGACTATTTGTAAAGACTTTCTCACAAATATAGTCCAAATAATGAGACTAACAGAAACACTAATGGAAACACTTCCTTTGCAAAAGTCAGGAAGATATTTTTTTAATCATCTATCTTCCCTTGATCTAGATGCCAAAAAGAAAAGAGCAGGCATTTTTGTTAAACATCTCTCCACCAGGCAATTAATTTACTATGTATAGGTTCCTTTATTGAAACCAAGAGATCAATGAAGTCATGAATAAACCATAGTAATTAAAAATCTCTGTCAATCATAAAGCTGGTTGGGAGTTTGAGGCCTTGACAGTCTTTCCCAGGTAAATCTCTATTCAAGCCCTTAGCACAGTGCCTGGCACATGGCAAAGACTGAACAAAAATATATTTGAATAAACGGATGAATCACTGACTATCACAAAGTAGATATAAGCTGCAACAACTCTGGAAAAACTTATTAAATTAATAATAATTCATAAAATAGCACAACTTATTTGAAAAAAAGTATTTATTTTTATTTATTTAGTTAGTTGTTGTTCATCTTCACCCAAGGATGTTTTGCCATTGATTTTAGGAAAAGAGTGCAAGGGAGGGGTAGAACCGAGAGGGAAACTTTGATGTGAGAGAGACACAATTGTTTGCCTTCTGCACGAACCCCGACCAGGGCCAGAAAGTCAGCCTGCAGCCAAGGTATGTTCCCTTTCCCAGGATCAAATCCAGGACCCTTTAGTTTACAGACTGACTCTCTGTCCACTGAGCCAAACCAGCTAGGGCTCAAAATTTATAATAAGATCTTCGATGATGTCCCATTATTAGCAACAAGATATTTTATATCATCTAGGATGCAAAATAAATTCTCTCTTTTAAAATTCATTAAGTAAAGATATATGTAATTTATTTTTAAACAACCAAACTTCATTTGTACTTTCTCTTCACTGGGCATCAAGGTAAAAACCAAATTTTAACCAATACAATTAGTTTCAGAGTATTTTCATTTCCTCATCTTCTGAGTTTCATTTTATTAATGTTTAGTATATACTTAATCCTTTTCCAAAAAATGTAAATGGAGTAATTTATTTAATATTGATTTTGATAAAGTTTTGGTTAAATGTTCTCCCTCATAGTTCTAACATTTCTCCAACCATGTCCTTTAATCTAATCAGGTTATGAAAACAACAGCAAACTTGAATATTCTAGATCATTAATTAAACTTGATAATAGTTTTTAAATATTATAAGTATATGACTAAATTGTCATAAAATGGGTAATAATATATAAAACTAATTTTTCAAATGTTCTTGAATATAATAATTGGATGACCATCTTAATCACTCTTGATGCTGTCTATGACATATGGATTCCCCTAGTAAATGTAAATAAAGCTTAGCCAAAACCTATCTTATCTTGCCTCATTCTTGACACAAGAGAGATGAAAACATTGCAGCATTGCTATACAGGCTAACCATGTCTCCTATTAAGAAACAAATGAATTTTCCTTGACATAGTACACATGTTGACTCTAACCCCCACCTTTCCTGGTTGAAATACAATCATTCAAAGCGAGCCTTTGCTTGGAGCTAGAATCCCTCAAATTCCTTCCATTCCCCAAGCTTTTATATTTATGGGAATGTATCTTGTCAGTTGTTGGAAAATGAAGTCTATAAATGATTATTTATCCCAAATGGATTTAAAAGAAGTCACTCATTTGAATACTCAACATATTTCTCTGTCTGTTCTATTGAATTGACTGTGGCTTTTTACACATGTGCTTATCTATGAGAAGAGCTATTTATCTGACCTGACTGAAAGGATAGCAGAAAATAAAAGGTTAAAAACATGAAATTAATACTAAATTAACTCCTCTAAACTGGAGACAGCCATAATGAAGAGGTACAAAAACCAGAGAAGCTACAGTGCTCAGGAATAGAGAGACCTGTTTCCCGTCTGTCAGACAGAACCTCCATGAAAACAGCAAGAGGGGACCACCAGGCACAGGAGAAGCGGAGGACAGCCTGTGCACTAGAAGGCCAGTGGAGACCACAACACTGGATATAGAAACCCTAAAATAAAAACACGTCTTTATACAGAGCTGGTCTACAGTGAGATGAGTAAGGCACTCACCTTGTTATGGCTGGCAGGACCCTGTCGGGGCAGGGCTCCAGCCCAGGGGAGGAATGAAGGCCAGGTCCACGGCAGAGAATGTAGCATGATGCGCTTTATGTTAGTCATGGGCTGACTGTCTGCAATCCCCAACCCCCGGGTATGTCCCGTTCCAAGTAATCGCAAGGCAGCACAAACGGAAACAGCTTAAACTGAAAATAAGCCCCCTGCCCTAGGTATTGTGCGAACTTTTAATGATGTTACTGTACTAGTGGAATTTCTCATAGCTCATAGTGTGATAGGTTATCATGACCCTAGGACAGACAAAGAACTCTGCCTGGTCAGCTCTATCTCCCCCCACCGTTGCAAAACAACTGCCAGCTAGCCTAAGCCAAGGTCTCAAAACAAACTCCTAAAAGGAGAAAAGCAGCCTTTCCTGTGTGCTCGGGGCTATCTCTTTCTTTTTCTTACTGCTGCGACAGTAGGGGGAGAGCCCGGATTCGAATTCGTTAATAAAGGCATAAATTTTGATCTGGCGTCTTGGTGGTCTTTTCTGGGGGTCTCTCCATAACAACCTCAAGCACAAAATGTAAAATCAATTCAACACACATGTATTGAGGGTCTACTTTCTGTCAACTTGATTCTAATATCCGCCTCAAATAATTTCTTATCCCATAAGGACTAAATAAGTTGAAAATTATTAAACTGTAAGTTAAAATAAGATACATAACATTAGGGAATTATAAACTAGAGGCCCAGGCCATGGAATTCGTGCACAGGTGCCCTAGGCCTGGCTGGCAATCAGGGCCAACGGGGCCTTCCAGCTGCCAGCCAGGGCCTTCCTTCATTCCGTGCTGCCCCCTGGTGGTCAGCGCACATCAGAGTGAGCAATCGAACTCCCAGTCTCCCAGTCAAACTCCCGAGGGGACACTTTGCACATTAGCCTTTTATATATAGAGATGTCTATGGGGCTCAAGAAAGAGATTCCACCTCTGGGAAATTGTGCCTATGGATTACATCACTGGTATACTCTACTTGGTTCCAGTCTTTTCCTGGATGTGGTAGGATTAAATGCCCTGTTCCTCTTCTGTTGATTGGCTCAAAGACTATTTCTGGCCAATGAGTAAGTAGCAAGTGGCAGAGATGTCTGTCACTTCCAGCCACCGCATTTATTTATGCAAGTGAGAATGCACAGTTCTCTTTCTTCCCCTCTGGCATGGTAAGGAAGAAGAAATTGTAGTCATCAAAAGCTACAGTTAATAGGGTTTTTCTGCTGCCTTAAAAAAATACATGTAGTATGAACGGGATATAAACCTGTGTTGTCTAAAGTCTCTAAGACTGAAATTTCATGTTATTGTGGCATAACAATACCTATTCTGGCTAACATGACACCAAACATAAGTATTCAAGAACAGTTTAAGAATAGGATTGCCAGGTAAAACTCAGAACTTCCACTTAAATTTGCATTTCAATAAATAATAAAATAATTAGTACAACTGTGTTCCATACAGTATTTGGGACATACTAAAAAATTATTCATTGTTCATCTAAAATTCAAATATAATTGGACCTTCTCTGTTTTAATTGCTAAACTTGACAGTAGTATCTGAGATGAATTTTAGATCATTAGTAAAATTTTGACATGTACATGGAAAAAGTAAGCAAATGCTGAAGCAAAGGACCAAAGACCAAAAAGTATAAAAAAATGTTCAAAGAATAAGAAGTCTTAACAACTGAAAATCTGTGAACCTGGAATCTGTGTATCCTTATTTCTGAATTCCCTAGGGTTTCATACTTGGTACTATTCGAATTATTCTAGATGCTTGCCCTAAGCATTTCACCCGCTCCTGCCCTTCCTCTCTTCTGAGCCAGAATGGGACTATATTCTCTTTCCTGGGGACAGCCAATACCTCTTAACCATATTCTTACAATAACCACCCAGCCCTTGTTCCCTCTAATGTGACCACAGTAGTGTTAAAACAGGAACCAGGCTCAGCAGGTGCAGCTCAGTGGTTGAGCGTTGACCTATGAATCAGGAAGTCACAGCTCAATTCTGAGACTCGATCCCTAGTAGGGGGTTATGCAGGAGGCAACCGATAGATGATTTCATCATTCATGTTTCTCTCTCTCTCCCTCTCACTTCCTCCCTCTGAAATAATTTTTTTAAACAATTTAAATAATAATAATTAATTAATTAATTAATTAAGACACCAGGTCTTCTGCTCAAAACTTTTCCATGGTTTTGATCTGACAGAGTGAAGACTGAAGTGCTTACAGTGACCTGCAGGCCCTACAACATCCCACGCTCTGCACACAGGCTGACTTCATTTGCTGCAACTCTCCTCTCAACCTGGCCCTGGCCAAACCGCCTCCCTGCTGTTCCTCAGATGTACCAAGCGTGGTCACATCACAGGATCTTTGAACTTGCTCATATTTCTACCTGAAAACACTTTTCACCTGTTCTTTTACACAACTTGCTTCCTTACTTCTGTCAGGCCTCCACTCAAATGTTACCTTTCCAGGGAAGCTTTTCCTGATGGAGATGACATTGTACCCTCATCCCTTGTGAAATATTTTTGTCCATACTTCCATCACCATACAATATATAATATATTTAATTATTTACTGTCTGCTTCCCCGGTAAAATGTAAATTCCACATGGGTTAAAAGCTTTGTCTGTTTTATTCATTGCTGCATTTCCAGGGCCCAAAACAGCAACTTGTACAAAGAAAGCACTCAATGAATATGTTAAATAAATGAATGCATAAATGTTGTGGAAAACAACAATGGCCTTTGCTGGTTTGAAGTGAGTAAGCATTTCATCTGAGTTGTACTTCAGCAAGGTAACTTTAACACCAGAGAGTAAGAGGATTTGGGCTACCCTAATAAACCACTTAAAACTTACCAAGTATAAGAAGTCCAATAAAGTTATGATTACTTTCTAAAATGCCTCTTTCAATTTATTTTTAAATAACTAATACCAAATTTTAAATTACATAATCCCTTCTAAATTTCTTTGTCAACCATCTTTTAGCAGACCATGTTTCAATCAACTTTGTTCATCCCTATCCCATATCAATGATTAGCAAACTGTTTGCAATAGCTCAATAGTATAAAAACAATTTTATTATATCCTAATTTTCAATAACCAGAAAAGTTCTTTCAGGAAATATACTGCTTTCATTTTTTAAGTAGTTTAACTTTAGACACCGAATTATTATAGTTTCATTTTAGACAATTCATTTTCTTAGCCATAAGATTTTAAAAGTAATCCTTGTGGTGATTTATCATTAAGAAGAAAAGCTTGATGAAGCTGGGTATGGCAATGATTACTTGGGATATGAAAAGCAAAAGAAACAAAATAAAAAATAGGTAAGATAGACTTTATAAAAATTAAAAACTTTTGTGCATGAAATGACACTATTAACAGAATGAAAAGGTAACCCACAGAATGAAGGAAAATATTTTCAATCATACATCTGATATGGTAATGATATCCAGACTATATAAAGAACTCCTTCAAGTCAACAATAAGAAACAAACTAGAGCATCGGCCTGATGACTGAAAGGACTCCGATTCGATTCTGGTCAAGGGCATGTACGTTGGTTGCAGGCACATCCACAGTGTGGGGTGTGCAGGAGGCAACTGGTTGATGTTTCTCTCTCACCGATGTTTCTAGCTCTCTATCCCTCTCTCTTCCTCTCTGTAAAAAATCAATAAAATATATATTTTTAAAAGAAACAAACTAACCAAAAAATCAGCAAAAGATTTGAATAGATATTTATCTAAAGGAGAAATGCAAATGGCCAAAAATCACATGAAAAGATGCTCTACATTACTGTAGATGCTAGAGAAATGCAAGTCAGAACTACAATGAGATGACACTTCACAGTCATTTAAAAGGGCCCTTGAAAGAAAAATAAAGTGTTGGCTAGAAAGTAGAAAAATTGGAAGCATTACTGGTGGGAATGTAAATTATGCGCCTGCTGTGGAAAATGGTACAGTGATTCCTCAAAAAAAATTAAACATAGAATTACCATATAATTCCATATAATTGGAATTCTGGGTATAGAACCAAAAGAACTAAATGCAAGGATTTTTACAGATATTTGTACATTCATGTTATAGCAGCATTATTCCCAATAGCCAAATATGAAAGCTACCCAAGTGCCCATCAACAGATAAGTGGATAAATAGTATGTGGTGCATACATATGATGAATATTATTTAGCTTAAAACAGGAAGAAATTCTGACATATTCTATAATGTGAATGAAACTTCAGGATTTTATGTTAACTGAAATAAGCCAGCCACAAGGTGACAAATATTATATTACTCCTCTTATATGAGATTCCTATAGTAGCCAAATTCATAGAGACAAAGTAGAATGGTGGTTACCTGGGGCTGCAAGGGGAAAGGGAATGAAATGCCAGTGTTTAATGGGTAAAGAGTTTCAGTTGTGGAAGATAGAAATGTTCTGGAGATGGATGGTGAAGACGGTTGCACAACTATGTGACTGTGTTTAAAGCCATAAAACTGTACATCTAAAAATTATTTAAATAGTAAGCTTTACATTATTACATTATTTGTATTTTACCACAACGTTTTAGAGTTAAACTATTTCACATTCTTTGAAGCTTCCAATTAAAATACATAATTTAAGCCCTGGCCAGTTGGCTCAGTTAGGTGGAGAGTTGTCCCATACACCAAAAGGTTGTGGACCCAATTTCTGGTCAGGGCACATACGTAGGTTGCCAGTTCGATCCCCAGTTAGGGTGGGTACGTGGCAACCAATAGATGTTCTCTCTCACATCAATGTTTCTCTCCCCCACCCCCAACAAAAACACAAAAATTGGTAATAGTTCTATTTAACAAAGATGGTATTTAACATACTGTATACCATCCATCGCAATTTCCATTAGCTGTCGGTTTGCTGAGACAGATAAGAACCAGGAGACTTTCCCTTCTCTCCTTCACCTCCGTCCACACTCATCTCTCTTCATTGACAAAAATCTCCAAGCCCAGACATCTATCTATGTAAGAGCCTACGTGACCACTGCAACTGAATGGATGACCTAACAGGCAACCAGGCTGGCAGGGGAGTCAGAGAGGAGTGAGCAAATTACAGGACAGCAGGCTGTGTGAGGCAACCAGGCCCACGGGGGGGGGGGGGGTGTTAAAGAGGGAGAAAGAGTGGGGGAGGGAATAGTTGGGGGTGACTAAGCTGGTGGGGTGGGGGGCAGTTGGGGGTGAAAAGGCCAGCAAGGGGGGAAGTTAGGGATGATCAGGCAGGCAGGCAGGTGAACAGTTAGGAGCCAGTGGTCCTGGATTGTGAGATGTCTGACTGAGGGGCCACGGATTAGAGAAGGTGCAAGATGGCCTGAAGGGGACCCCTCTCCCCTGTGCTCGAATTTCGTGCATTGGGCTCTAGTATTATGATAATTGTGTAGCAAACTTTCCTCCTAATAAATTCTCCTTTTCTCAGTAATTTAATATGTCACAAGTGTTTTATGACTTCTCAAACATATTATTCAACTTCTCATTTCCTACTTCATCATAAAAATAAAGAACTCAGACATGAAATGGCTCATCTCTTGACCCATTTAGAATTTTACCTAACATTTAAACCTAATAATACCCAATCATCTTTATGCTCAAGGGATGTGTAATTCTTGTACTATTCATGAATCCTTTCACCTACCTATTTGCACTCATTCATTCATTTAGGAAAAATTAATTGAGAGTCTAATATGAATAATCTCCTTTACTGCCCTTTCCTTGACCCATTTAGCAAAATCATTTCCCTTTTTTTTCAATGCCTTGCTCTCTCCTGGTTCTGAATATGTTCAAGTCATATCCAAACTCAAACAATGTCTTCTCATAAATTCAAATCCACAATTCTCTGAAGCTGCAACACCTTCATATTAGTACCCTGCCTTTCACTGTGCCTTCTTGGGAAAATTTCTGTAAAGAATATTTTTTTCTATTTCCTCTCATCCCACTGACACTTCAGATTACTGGAATGTGGAATATTCCTACACAGAAACTGTTCATCCAAAGGTTATCAATAATCATCATGTTGACCAATTGGGAAAATACTTTTCATAAAGCCATATATTACTAGGCTTCTATACTGTACATAGCATGTTGACCTAGGTTTGAATTCTTTGTAAAAGTTTTGCTTTATGGTTGGTAATAAATTCTATGACCAACCACATCTTACCTCCCTTATTTCTCAAGCAACTTTGTTATCCTTCTCTGACACTTTTCACACTTTCCTGTTTCCTAGAGTTCTACCCTTGAGTGCTATTCTCATCACTCTACATGCTTGCATAAGGCCATATAACCCCTGCCAGGCCTTCCTCTCATTTGCACTTCAGGCATAAATCCAAATGCCCGATGGAAACACTTCAAATTCAACAGGCCTAAACTGTACTCATCATCTCTCGCTTATAATCCCAATCTCATTTAACCACACCAGCCTGGCTGGTGTGGCCCCGTGTTGAGTGTCAACCCATGAATCAGGAGGATGGTGATTAGATTCCTGGTCAGGGCACGTGCCCAGGTTGTGGGCTCCATACCCAGTAGGGGGCATGCAGAAGGCAGCCAATCAATGATTATCTCTCATTGTTGATGTTTCTAACTCTCTCCCTCTCACTTCTTCTCTCTGAAATCAATAAAAAATGTATATCTATTTTCAATCCTGAGGGCCAGATGTACTTCAGAGTTCCAAATATTTTAGATTTTCAATTTATAGTATCTTTAACAGGTGTTCTGTAACACCTCCAGCAGGCTCTGGGGCAGCAGCACATAATCAAGCACGTTAGTATTTCTGCAGCAATCAAAACATTCACACTAAGGGGGATAAATAAAGACTATAAATAGCCTCTCTCACACTTCAGAACAAGCTTTACTGCAGATCAGTTACTAAAAAATGTTCTGCTTTCAGAGCTTTTGCATTTGGGAATTGAGGACAAGAGATTGTGGGCTACTCTATGCTAGGAACTGCTGGGTGCTTGGGACAAGAGATCTCTAACAGCAGAGCAGTACAGACAGAATGAATATATTATCATCCCACCTCCTATCCCACAACAGACTTATATCTACCAGACCCTCATTGATGGTGCATTTAGCAATCAGATAATTAATTCATAGCAGTGACTGTGGCAGAAAAGAATGCAATAGGTTGGGGTTTTTTTTATAAAGATATTTACATGTTTACAGCAACACTAAAAAATCACAATGTGCTAATTGAAAGGAATGACTCCATTGGTAGAAGTTCTTTTGGCATTCTAGCAGAGTAACACTGGTACCATAACACAGGTGCTGAGATTTCAGTCCCCTTCAGCTCCAATATTCTCCACAAACAGACTATAAAGTCTAAATTTGACAAGCCCCTTGTATGAAGCAAGCAGGAGCTTCTATAATGATGATAACTTCTAAAACTGTCGTCTGCTACAGAAGATATCTACTATAATCAAGGTTAAGCTTTCTTCTCAGTGCTCAATCCAAAGAACAACCACAAAACTCACTGCTTAATGCACCAAAATTATCAGTCATATTCAGGAATGAAATAGCCAGTTATTGGAAAGACCTGAATATGACAAGACTGCAGAGATAAAAGCACAGTACATTTGAAATTTCTGTAAGGCTTTGATGTGCCTTTGAAATATTATCTACATGTTAGGAATTTTAACATAATCATATGCTTTCTTTCAATTCCAGCTGAATGATATCTTGTCTTCTCACTATAAAAGGGATGTAAAAATACAAAACGTTAACTTCCCCAAGATGCTGCCAGAACTTAATAATAGAAATCTGGTTTTCCCTGGGATTTTATTTTATTTTTTAAATATATTTTATCGAGTTTTTACAGAGAGAAAGAGAGAGGGATAGATGAGTGAGAAACATCAATCAGCTGCATCCTGCACACCCCCTACTGGGGATGTGTCCGCAACCAAGGTACATGCCCTTGACTAGAATCGAACCTGGGACCTTTCAGTCCACAGGCTGACACTCTAGCCACAAATCAAATAATATTCTTGTCTTAAAATATTTTATTGATCAACAAAAGTGGAGCTGCTACTATTTTTCCCGTTTTAAAAAAATGTGTATCCATATTGTCCTTGTTTCTAAGAAACCTGTAGTTTTTCAAGTTTTTTATTCATTGTTTTCACTTCTATGTAAGCAAAAACTGTATGACAGTCAGGCATGCAGGAAGGTACACTAAGATGTTCAGATAGAAAAATCCTGCCTAATACATGCATATAAGTACAACCAATGGACACAAAACTCTGGGGAGGGAGGACATGTATGGAAGGGGGGCAATGGTAATATATGTACACAGATAATAATTTTTAAAATATTTTTAATTACAAAAAGAAAAGAAAAATCCTGCCTAGATTAGTGTAATGCCTCTTTAACTGGTTGCTCTCATTCCATTCTTGCTCTACTGTACATTCTCCAAACTGTACCAACGATGTTTCTAAAACTGAAAATGGATTTTGTCACTCACTTGCTGCAAATCCTTCACTAGCTTTCCTTTGCTCATCAGATGAATCCAAACTCCTTCACCTGGCTTACCAGGCTCTCCAGTTCCCATCCTCCTTTGCAATCTCACGACCCTCTCTGTCCATTCCCCATTTAGGTCCTCAGAGCCCCAGCCTTACTCAGTTATCATTATCTTCCTCCAGAGCATCACACTCACCACTTATCCACCCTATACCCTTCATCTCACCGCTCACACCTGTTCACACCCACTTCTTCCAATCCACACTCTTCCTTCAAGAACCCATGTAAATGTCGATTCATCTAGGTTTTCTCTGGCCACCTCTACTTTGTTAGCTCCACTTTCTACACGTTCCCTGTATTCCTCCTATTATAATGCAGTATGTTTTCATTGTAATAATTGGTGGAGCCTTTTTTAGATGGAAATTCTATAAGAATTTGTATAGTATCTTTTATAGCCCCTTTAGCTAACACAGAGCCTTCCATTGTGTAGAAACGCAAAGAATGAGTAATTTTAACAATCACACGTGACTTTGTAAAATGTGAACATTCCTCATGTTATTCGAGAGAAGATACTTATAATGCCAACTTAATCAGCTAGTTTAAGAATCTTCATTGGTATCGATAGGCCAAGCTAAGAATATGGATTTAAACAATAAGAATATCAACTCTTGGATGACTGCCTTCTAGGCAAATTTATACATTTTTTAACTTCACCCTTTCTGCAGCTCCCTTTTCAGCAAGGAAAGGGAAGCCATTTCCTGGAAGTCAACAACTTCATCGGCAGAGCTGGACTGTACCCCAGGTCTGATCCAATAGGCACTTCCTCCTGTCACCACTCACACTGCACCGCCTGAGAGAATGCGTAGCTGCACAGTGTGTCTCCCTGGAACACTGAATCCACTGGTCACCAGGCACAGTGATCCTTTTCAATTATTTCACTGCACCTGGGAAAGATTATATTAAAATTATTCATCCAGCCCTGTATGATGTATTGATTGGAGAGCCATTCACGTATCTAAGTGCCTGCTTGTGAAATAATATGTGAATCCACCGAGATAGAACAGGATTTAAATGCCTGTGGTGGTTACCTGCCAAATCCTCAGTATTCAATGAGCATGGCTAGGACAGGAAATACCCTCCGAGAAACCTTTAGTGTGTAGATATTCATTAATAGGCATTGAATGCAGGCTCTGTCTCAAGGGAGCAGAGGTGTTTAGAGCTGGAAGAATGCAAAGAAAAAAACTGGAGTGATAGGAGAAGGTTCTACACCTGAAATGATTTAAGATCCATTAAATTTTCTCATAGAAGAAATGGAATAATCAAAAGTTACAAAATAGCCCTGGCTGATGTTCTCAGTGGTTAGGGTGTCAGCCAGTCTACTGAAGGGTTTTAGGTTCAATTCCCAGTAAGGACATGTACCTGCGTTGCAGGATCCATCCCCACCTTGGTCAGGGGAGGTGCAGGAGGCCACCAATTGATGTGTCTCCCTTATATCAATGTTTCTCTCTCTCTCTCTCTCTCTCTCTCTCTCTCTCTCTCTCTCTCTCTCTCTCTCTCTCCTGTTATTAAACATCAATGAACAAACCCTCTCCTGTTATTAAACATCAAATCAATGAACAAACCCTTCAGGATTAACAAAAGAAAAAATGGTAACAGATGCTGTAGGTAATCAGATCATAGAAAATAGAATTATAAAAGACATTCTGGATTGCCACAATGATAGCACGTACTACCAAGTTTATGTGACTTAATAAATTTGCATAGTTATTCAATTTCTATGTATTTCAGAAAACAATACTATAAAGTCTGTAGTCTACTAAATAGCTATACTATCATAGTCTCCTATAAATGTTACTTTGGTTACTAATTCAAATTTCACTGTAATGCCAAACAAGAAAAATTACACCTGGTGTCCCACAGTACAAAAGAGTCTACAAATTCTGTTTCTGAACATTCCTTTAGGCTTACTTGAGAGGACTTTTTAGAATTCCAGAACCATGTGGGCATTTTGAAAAAATACACTGGGCACCTCCCCACCTCTCCTTCTGTGTCTCTGCACACTACTCAGCCCGAAATGATTGGCCTGTGGATGCCCTCAAACGAGGCTTTCCCTCTGCCAGGAACACCTTTCTTCTTACTCTTGTCCTACCTACTTTGATCCTATCATTTAAGACTCAATTCATGCATTGCATCCTCAAGGAAATTGTCCAGGTTGTTAAATCTGGGTAACTCATTCCACAGGTTCTTAGGACATCCTGTTCCCTCTCATGAATTTATCAAACTGTGTAATTTTCTGACTTTTTGCTGCACCCCCGAGCCCCAGTTAAACTATATGACACCTTGGGCTAGACATAATCTCCAAACCAACAGCACTTAAGGTATGAGGCTCAGTAAATATCTGATCAATGAATAAATGAAAATTGATTTGGTTACTTAATTTTTCTCACTGATAATTTCTCTCTGTTTAGAGGTGAGATTTTTGGTCATTTCATTAACCTCTTTAAAGCAAAAATGGAATTCAAAACCTACAACATATTCTGTGCTACGAGTTTCAATAAATAACCACTGAACAAAAGTTAGAAATACATATTTTAGGATGAAAAAGTAAATAATCTCAAATATTTATAATTCAATTTGATGTCGAAACTTTTGTATTAGTTCTCAATATTTATTCAGCACATGTTCATTTAAATTTTTAACAATACAGCAAATAAGTAAAATTTAAATTTACTATGATAGTATTTTAGGATAAGTATTTTCCATATTGCTAAGATTTTTTTCATAAAAATTATTTTTTACAGTGGAATGATATTCCATATTGTGGATTAGTATAACTTATATATAGACTAGGGGTCCATTGCAGGAAGATTCCTGCAACACTTCCAGCGGGCTTCCTTCCTGCCACCGGCTCCTCTCCCGAGCCCCCACCTCTCCCGCTGTGCGCCCCACCCTGCCCGCCCGACCTGTGCCCCCCACCATGCCCGCCTGACCCGCATTGCCACCACCTCAGCAGCCTCACACGCCCGCCCCTCTCGCTGCCACTCACCACTGTGGCCGGTAACACTTTCCCTCCAGCAGCTGCCTTGTTTTCCACTTTCTCTTCTATGCTGTCTTCAGACTTCACTCCTCCCTCCCTCGGCATATGCAAATTAATTGCCATCTTCATTGGGTTAATTTGCATACTCACTCTCATTGGTTGTGGGTATAGCAAAGGTACTGTCAATTAGCATTTTTCTCTTTTATTAGTATAGATATATATCTGATCTCTCTTTGTTGGATAAAGATATTTCAAAATTTCACTACTAAAATTTTTCAAGAAAACTTCTGTTCAAAAATTCATTTCCTCCTCCAACTATACTTTCTAGTAATTAATTCCTTAAAGTAAGTTTACCAGATCAAAAACAATTTTGCCTCTTAATGAAGCTAGCAGCGTTTCACCAGTTTTTTGCATGATTGAAAGAAGACATGATGTTAATTTTCATGAAAACATTCTTATTTTCACTTTACTTTTGTTTTTACTTTTGATTCTTTAAAATCTGTTATAGAATTATATGATCAAAACTCTCAAATGTTGTCTTGAATAGTGGCCAAACTCAAAGGCACACAGACTTGCACTAAATCCTCGTTTCAGAAAATTAGCATCTTCCCATCATTTAGATATGTGAATCACAAGTGTCATTTTCCTCTCATGAGCCATTTTAACACATTCACTGCAATACATGACTCTACAATAATGGCTTTAAAAACGCAAAACTCAGATAACAGTGATAATGATCTCCTTTTAAAAGGTGTCTGAAGGACAATACTTTACAAAATACATCCCATGAAACTAGATGTTTTTGTAAAAAGAATTGGAACATGGGAAATTTACCTTTTTAAAATGGGATTTCTCAGAGGCTTTATACCCCATGTGCACTGTGAATCAGCATCTCAAAGGAGTCGGTGTACTAAAAACCACAGTTGCTTGGGGAGATTATGTCCTTAGTATGACATTGTCATTGTTTAAACATATTTAGAAGACCTCTGTTGGAACTGATTTCAACAGACCATCTAGGAAACATTAGAAAATCAGTCCCACAGAATTACAGTTATAGGACAGGTTCTTTTGTTCTAGCCTCTTCCTTTGTCTTAATTTTCTCAGCAGCACTCCTTCACCTGCGTGTT
Organism: Vespertilio murinus; assembly: GCA_963924515.1. Lineage (NCBI taxonomy): Eukaryota > Metazoa > Chordata > Mammalia > Chiroptera > Vespertilionidae > Vespertilio > Vespertilio murinus. Next base: position 129,928,153 of record OZ004707.1, on the reverse strand, counting down.
TCTCTTACTGAATTATGGGGAATTCACAGCAAGGCATGCTGGCACTGCTTGGGAGGAGAGGTATTTGCAGAAGACACAGAGTGAATGCCAAAGGGAATGACTGTGGGACCAAATTGAAGGCAGAGGCAAAAAGCAACCTTGCCAAGAGTATATCGTGGGCAGACTGCTTAATTTAAGTTTAATTGCCCACTGAATATTCCCTGTCTAAAAAATGCTACAATTAATAATGTAAACATAATAACCTGAGGACTATAAATGTAAATTTTAAGAATTCATATTGCCAGAAGTTAGGAATACATATACTCACATACTTAAAAACATATCTATAATAAGAAAGATGAATTTTTAAAAGGCAGTTACTGAGTTTTCCTCAAATAACATTGCCTTTGTGTACAATTATTTAGTAAACAACATCCCACATCCCTCCCTCGCCCTGATCATGCACCGGTGTGGTCCCTTGGCCTGGCCTGTGCCCTCTCATAATCCAGGACCCCTCTACGCATGTCAGAGAGCCAATTTTGGCCTGATCCCACAGGCCAGGCCGAGGGACTCCACTGGTGCATGAATTTGTGCACCTGGCCTCTATTACAAAAATAAACTCAAAATGGATAAAGTGCTTAAATGTAAGATGGGAAACCATAAAAATCTTAGAAGACTCCACAGGCAGCAAAATATCAGACATATGTTGTAGCAATATCTTTATTGATATAGCTCCTAGGACAATAGAAACTAAGGAGAAAATAAATAACTGGGACTACATCAAAATAAAAAGCTTCTGCACAGCAAGAGAAACCATCAACAAATCCAATTCATGGGAAAACATATTAGCCAATATTATATCCGATAAGGGACTAATCTCCAAAATTTATAGGGAACTCACACAATTTAGCAAAAAGAAGATAAACAATTCAATCAAAAAATGGGCAATGGACCTAAATAGACACTTTTCGAAAGTGGACACACAGAAGGCCAAAAGACATATGAAAACATGTTCAAAGTCACTAATTATCTAAGAGATGCAAATCAAAACAACAATGAGGTACCATCTCACACCTGTCAGAATGGCTATTATCAACAAATTAACAAACATCGAGTACTGGCGAGGTTGTGAAGAAAAAGGAACCCTCGTGCACTGCTGGTGGGAAAGCAGACTGGTGCAGCCACTGTGGAAAACAGTATGGAGTTTCCTCAAAAAATTAAAAATGGACCTCCCATTTGACCCAGTAATTCCACTTCTAAGAGTATATCCCAAGAAATCAGAAACCCCAATCAGAAAGGATATACACACCCCTATGTTCATAGCAGCACAATTTACAATAGCTAAGATCTAGAAGCAGCCTAAGTGTACCTCAGCAGATGAATAAATTCAAAAACAGCATGTATAGACCTGGAGAGCATTGTGCTAAGTGAAATAAGTCTGAGAAAGATAAATATCGCATGACCTTACTCATGCGTTGAATATAATGAACAACATAAACTAATGAACAAAAATAGATCCAGAGACATAGAAGCATCAAACAGACCGCCCAACCTCACAGAAGAGGCAAGGCAGTGTGGAGGGGAGGGTAAGAGAGCAACCAAAGGACCTGTATGCATGCATATATACATAACCCATGGACACAGACAGTGGGGGGCAGAGGGCATGTGCTGGGGGATGGGATCTGCCAGGGAAAAAGGAGACCTGTGTACTACGTTAAATAATAAAGAATATTTTTTAAAATAACATATATGCATAGCAAATCAAAAATCTTAATTGAGGTAAAAGACCACTTTTTACAACATGCTGAAATATAAGAAGAGTTCTTACTAATTAAAATATATATTGGTGGGATGGTTAAACAAAAGGAAAAAAATAAATTATGTATTGGTGAGAATAGTTAAAAATCAATGTTCATAGCAACTTGTGCTCAGATTCTTGAAAAGGGGCAGAGTGACCGTAGACCAGAATTGAAAAAAATCCGAAAACTCTATTGAACTTAAAAGTTATAATCTGTGAAGGTTTTACCTCTGACTAGAAAACCACGTGATCTAAGAATCAGTCCACCATCAATCTTTCAAGGAATGGGAACTACTAGTACTTAATAAGAGAGCAGTCTATTTTTGAGACAATATTTTTCCTGAGCTGTTACTCTCTTGATTCAGCAAGTGGAGAGTGGCCAGTGTGGCTATGTTCTCCATCCCAGCATTGTAGCACTGGTCGGGAGTACTCCTGTGTCTTGTTCCTTATCATCTGACAGTGAGGCCAGGCAGCCACCCAGCTGAGGGAGGAAGGAGGCTGACAGTTGTTTCCCTCAAGAATGCATTTGTAGGTCGAAGTAATAGAAGCCTTCGGAGTGCTGCATGCTAGGAAGTTTGCCTCTCCACTTACGAAATAGTCTGTTGGCCAATCTGTCAGGACACACATCTTTAACTGCATACTGTGCACCAGTCTGTCCTGGGCAACGATAACTCACTAAGCAAAGGCATCTCAGCCTCCCCTGTGCCTCTTGATCATTCACTACCTTCACCTAATTCAAAGTAGACAATGGTATTAGAAATATTATCTTAGCTCATTTCACTAGAGAGTTCAAACATAATGCAGTTACAGATAAGGCAAGAAAGAAAGTTGTCTACTGTACTCCACAATCTATGGACAAATATACAAATAATCTTTAAGACTCTACCACAGCCTCCTGGATTTCATACCCATGATCCAATGAAAAGACACTCTCTTGTCCCATAAACATACAACAATCATTTCATAGAAGCCACCAATTACTAGACTCAAGATTCTGCACATCTACCTGCCCTTAAGCTTCAAATAATAATAATAATAATAATAATATCAAAATGTATAGGCATCTTACTTTATGTTATGCATTCTGTTTCACACATCAAATGCATTCTCTCATTTAGTTTTCATATTATTTAATCCTCAAATTACCTATTGGAGGTTCTTGTATACATAAGGTAACAGAAATGTAAAGAAGTTAATTAGTACATCATCCAAGGTCATACAACTTATATGACAAAGAGCCTTATCCAAATACAGATCTGCCTGATACCAAGGTCTGTACTCCTAGTCATCACAATGTGTTGCCTCTGAAAGGGGAATTATGCTAGAACAGAAATGGATCATAAAGAAATTCAGGACAATTCTCAGTCTTGGCTGCATTCCAACACCAGGTACAGCTCCATCTCTGCAGGTGGGATGGGGCAACTTGGGAGCTGGAGAATAACAAGAGCAACAGAGGACAAGGTTGGGAGCAGATGGGGAATTTGCAGCAAGAGATAAGTGAAAACACCTGATGTTTGACAGTGGAGTTCTTCTTGTAAAACTATCTCCTTCAAGTCCTTAAGACATAGATACTGATTCAACAAAACAAAAGCAAAGAAGAGATTGAAAAATATTTTTTAAACTTAGAAAAAAATATGAACTGATCTAAATGCGAAAATAACCAAGCAATTTAATAAAAGAATGTACAAAAACCAGAAACATGACAGAAAATATGCAAAATATATAAAAATAGATAAAAATAGATTCTGTTAGATACAGTAAAAGACAAATTTTACTTTGCAAAAAATTGAGGTAATCATAAATGTAAAACACTACTTAGGAATTTTTGCAAGAATGCAAAATAAGGAGGAAAAATATAAAAGTGACTAAAAACAAATAAAATGAAAAAATGAGAATGAATATAAATATAGGTAATTTTTTTAAAAAAGGATGTGGAAACAGAGAAGCTTCATATGGCTCATGACACCCTCTGTGATTGCTCCCTAATTACATTTCTAGGGTCTCTTTCCATAGTTCCCCCCTGACCTCCACCCCTACTCACACCTATCTTCTTTTAGTTCTTCCAATCCATTTTGTTCCCTTATCTCCAGTAGGTCTTTCATCCCCCTAGCCTAACTTCTATTTCTTAGATACCTGTTTCTTTCTTTGGCTAAATCTGACCCTTTCATTATGTTAGTCTTGTCCATCTTGAAGCTAAGATTTGTTTAGGGTTCCACTCTGTATTTACAACACACAGAAATTCCCTGTCCTCTCTGTCTCCTAAACTTTATTATTTCTAAATATCATACAGAAAACAGCAGACTTTAGTAAATAAAATCGTGTATCAAAAGATGATATACTGAGCCAAGATAACTGTTACATGTCAATGCAACAGAAAGATATTCTCATATATACATATGAAGATCCATAAAAAATAGCTCATACTCAAATCATTCCTGAAAAATAAAATTTTAAATATAAAGCATATAAAAAAAAGTTTTCCAAACTGGCTCAAGTGTAAGAAAATAATGACAGGAAAGCAATAATGGTAATTTGTTAAACAGGTACAAATATGTCTTTAAGTTATGACCATAAATGTAGTTGTAAATTATATACATATAACAAAAATAAAAGATAAGATATATCCTATATAATAGAGGCCTAATATGCAAATCAACCAAACAGCAGAACAACCAATGGAATTATCAGTGGAACAACTGCTCACTATGACATGTGCTGACCACCAGAGTGCAGATACTCAATGCAGGAGCTGCCCCCAACCCGCAGGCTCCAGGCCAGCCAAGGCGGGTGCCAGTGGGGGCCCCTAAGTCACTCTGCCAGTTGCCCCAAAGATTGGCCCTGATGGCCAGCCAGGCCTAGGGACTCTACCCATGCATGAATTTCATGTACTGAGCCTCTAGTATTAGTTATTACTCTCAGAAATTATAAAATGAGTTTCATTTGCCAAATGTCATATCTACAAAACCTAATACACTGAAGTATTATTTCCATCAATAAAGATTCAATAAGGTAACCAGACATATGATTGATTAGTATACTAAAAGCCATAGCTTACTCATACACCATCAACAACTAGTTAAAAAATGTAATGAGAAGCCTAATGCCATATCTCAGTGGTTGAATATTGACCTAGGAACCAGGAGGTCACAATCAGGGCACATGACCAAGTTGTGGGCTCAATCCCCATTGTTGGGATGTGCAGGAGGCAGCCAATCAATAATTCTCTCTCATCATTGATATTTCTCTATCCTTCTTCCTTCTTCTCTGAAATCAATAAAAATATACACTGATCTCTTAATGCATAATAATCTGGCTAGTCAGTGTATATCCTCTATAATAAAAGGCTAATATGCAAATTGTCCCCTGGACCAGGAGTTCAACCACTAGGCAGGCCAGCCAACTGTCCATGTCCCCTCCCACTGGCCAGGTTAACCAGACCCCTCCCATGCACAAAAGCATGCACTGAACCTCTAATATATGTATTGACTGGCCAGATTATTATGCATTCAAAGATCATAATAATCTGGCCAATCAGTGTATATATACATTTTAAATGTAATGAAGAACCCTAGCCAGTTTGGCTCAGTGGATAAAGTGTCAGTGTGTGGACTGAGGACCTTAGTTTGATTCCAGTCAAGGGCACGTACCTTAGTTTCAGGCTTAATCCTTGGCTGTGGTCAGGGTACACGGTGGAGACAACCAATTGATGTGTCTCTCTCACAATAATGTTTCTCTCACTGTTTCTCCCTCTCCCTTTCATTCTTTCTAAAAAAAATCAATGGAAAAATATCTTCTGGTGAGAATTAACTTTTAAAAAATGTAATGGATGCCGAAACCGGTTTGACTCAGTGGATGGAGTGTCGGCCTGCAGACTGAAGGGTCCCAGATTCGATTCCAGTTAAGGGCATGTACCTTGGTTGCGGGCTCATCCCCAGTAGGGGCTATGCAAGAGGCAGTTGATGGATGATTCTCTCTCATCGATGTTTCTAACTCTCTATCCCTCTCTCTTCCTCTCTGTAAAGAATCAATAAAATATATATATTTTTAAATGTAATGGAGAGCAAGGTACTATTCACAATAACTAAACATTAAAAAATAGTAATAACATTTAGGACACATGTGAGAAATAAACAATAAAATTCTTTTTTTTTAGACTTAAAACTATATTTGAATGAAATGGAAAGATACAGTTGTCCTGATTACAAAGATAAAACATTGTATTGAAAAAAACCAAATTCCCTATGATTAAAATTATCTTAATGAAAATAATTGTACTTGTTTTTAATAGTCTTTTGGAGATAAGAAGAAATCTAATGATCAAAATAAACTCACAAGCAAAATAGAAACAGAGGCATGGAAACAGACTGAAAGGCTGTCAAAGAGAGAGGGCAGAGGGGACTAGATGAAAGAAAGTGAATGGATTAGCCAAAGAACATATTTGCATAACTCATAGACACAGACAACAGTGTGGTGATGGCCAGAGGGAAAGACAGGTGGGGACTGGGTGAAGGAAGACAAGGAATGGGGGGAAATGGGGTCATCTCCAATAGAGTTAACAATAAAAATAAATAAAATAAAATAAATTTAAAAGACCTGTTTTCTTCACTATATTCTATGCCTCTCCAATTTTTCATAATAAAAACATTTACTTTTATGATTTAAGAACACTTTTTATTTTAAAAACAAATAAACTACGGTGACCCTTCATCTTAAACATATAAACCTGTTCTAATAGTACAATGTATTTGACAATTTTTATTTGTATCTACTGTCTCCACTATTTTTTCTAAAAATAATACATGTAGTATGTTTATATAAGTGAGGGCTTTTCTCGTTCCTTTTATTTGTGTGATCACTATAGTGTATACATATTTCATTCAATGTCTTTCTCAGTCATTCTATTTGTCGCAGCTCAGAGGGAATATTTGGACATAATTAGGCTTTAGATGCACTGATCTTCATTACTGCATTGGTTTGATAAAGTGCATTCTAGGTAGCATGGGGGGAAATTCACCCTGGGATATTTATATTTTATAAAATGAAATGAGATAACAATACTGTAGTAAGTAGGGACCTATTTTTTCCCTGCTTTCCTTGTCTCATTTCCCTGCTGCTGCAGGATTCATTCTCCGGCACCTCTCCTTAGGACACAGCATCCTTCAGTCAAGGCCTTGTGTCCATGTAATTAACAGGACAATCGGTGCCATCTATTACCATCAGCCAGATGCTTCTCTACACAATAGGGACTAGGCATTTGGTCCCACTGGCAATGTCTCCATGTAAAAAATTAAAGTGTACTAACATGTACACATTATTTCAACTTAATGCTGTTACCTTATTTAGGGACTTTAAGTGCCACAAACATCTGTTAAGCCATCGAAGTTCATGTTCTTACAAATACATTCTCAGCGGGCAGTTGACAAATTACAGTATTACTGTCCTCCAAGTGCTAATTTTCTAGCACTTTGTATTAGTCTAACAAGCTTCTTATAATGATGATAAAATCACACACTATATATAGCTTGAATCTCTTCACTAAAATTATATATTTGGGGGTCAGAATCGATTTTAAAAAAATAAAGAATGGCTCAAAGAAGGTAAGCAGCAGCTTTGACTTTTTTGGAGCGGAATCGTAGGAGAGAGCATTTCTTGGAGTTGGTCCAATTCTTCCCAGGAGATCCAGAATCAGAATACAACAGGCTGTGGGACAACTTCTTAGAGCTCCTACTTCCTACAGAGTTTGCCCCCAGAATACAGCCAGCAGGATCAGCTTTCTAAATCAAGTGGAGAATCAAAAGAGAAGACCGTTCCTAGATGTGTTGGTGTGTTAGAGGAAAGTGAAATGAACTCCTTACCACCTCAGATTTCTTCAAAGGGCACTGAAGAAAGACCACCAGGGGAAGGTCACTCCACATTAACTAAAATACACCGAAGTCCTGTCTCCAAATGAAGCTTCCTTTCTTAGACATTGAGAGTGTTCCCAGTTTGCCCACCACCCTGGAGGGAATCCTATCCTTCTGCGTGATCCTGATTATCTACCCACATAACATCATAATCCTCCCCCTCATCTTTCAAAGAAAAAGGTCTTTGAAAAAGTCAATAGTATAAAAAAGAAAAAAGGGGGGGGGGATTTTTTAATCCATGAATGGACCAGAGTTAATACCAGAAATTAAAATAGAACTTTAAAAATTGTCTCACTGGTGTTTTCAGAAAGATATATGAAGATGATGTTTCTATTAAATGAGATTACACAGGTATCAAAAAGAAGAAATCATAAAATAAAAGATGTATTAACATGTTGTCAAAAAGGAAAAGTCAATGTGCTGGGTTGAATAATACCTCCCCAAAATTCATGTCAACCTTAAACCTCGGAATGTGACCTTACTTTGAACTAGCATGCTTGCAGAGGTAATTAGCTAAATATAAGATTCAATTTTACTAGATTATTATTGGCTATAATCCAACTGCTGTTGTCTTTATAAGAAGAGAAAACTGAGGCGTAATGCAACAGGGAAGACTGGCATATGGAAACAGGGGCAGAGATTGAAGTGATGAATCTACAAGCCAAGGAACCCCAAGATCGCCAGCAACCACCAGCAGCCAGGAGAGAGTATGGAACAGCTTCTCCCTGGGACCTCCAGAAGAAACCAATCCTGCTGACTCCTGGATATCACTTGTCAAGCCTCCAGACTGTAAGAGAATAAATTTCTGTTGTTTCAAGACATCCAAGGTATGGTAATTCATTCCAGCAGCTCTGGGAAACTAATACAGTCAGTTGAGTGCTTTACTGTGTCCACAGAGTGAAATGAAATGGAAACTAGCTGCTTTTAAGAGAATGTAGGTGTCAAGTAAGACTTGATAATTATCCATGATATTGAAATATGACTGAATCAGCCTGTTAAGTCCAGAAGGAGAGGTGTGTTCCAAGCTTTGACAACAGTGTATGCAAATGTACAACTATGGGAACACATCTTTCATACTCAGGAATGGCTAGCCATGTGGTCTGACTTTAGCAGTGGTTTTTACAGGTGAGATTGTAAGAAGTATTATTAAGAGTGTAGATGGTGGAAAGACCCTGAGGAATCAGGATATGTAGCATCCAAAGGAAAGAGATAAAGAGATTTTCAAGTAAGAAGATGACATGATATATTTATGCTTTAGAAGGAATTACACTTCCTTGGTTCTGAAGTCAGCATCTTCCCAGTGTAACTCCTGTGATGCCTGTTTTCATTTTTTTATTTCCTTCCTCTCTAATCTTTGCTCTTTCCTGGATTTTTATTTAAAAGTAATATATATATTTACCTAAAGCAAATTTCTAAAAGTGTTTAGAGTATAGATTCTTATCATTTTTTAAATCTCTAGTCAATTTTATCATCTACTTTTGGAGTCAGAGCAAGGCAGGTCACCAGCAACTCAACTTGACTGGAGCCATTTGAGAAAATTTGGCCAGGGTTCTCTTTCTTGCCACGTCTGCTCAAACCAGCAAGGTGTGATCCAGAAACACAGCCTCCATATGTGCTTCAGTCAGTATGTGGAGGACATAGGCTTCATTAAATTGGACTACGTGAACTACCATGAACGGGCCATTCAAGATATCTACATTACCACAGAATGTTATCTGTTTGTACATAAAATAAAATCTTAAAACTTCAATTACAAGTGTTTTAATATGAATGGAATTGTCACGTGATCACAGAACTCTCCTGCTATCACTAAAATCTGATCTCTGCATTTGCCCAGAGGTGGCAGCCCTTGCTTTGGGGATAATTCACACAGGAAAGCTTGTAAATTTCTCTAATATGTGTATACAGAAGGCAGCAGTGATTACAGACATGCCAGGTGTGTAATCGCTGTGAAAGCAGTAATTTCTTAGCATTTGGAGGGGTGAACATAGAGGTTATATAAAATTTAATTACAATCTTGAAAACCATTTGCAGACAAGCCTTGCCTTTAGTTAGGTCAGGAACTTTTAGGCAGAGGTACGTATAGGTCCTGTAGGGGGGAGAATTCGTGGAGCCTTCTAGGAACAGCAAAGTTGTGGCTGGAGCAGAATGAGAAACTGAAACTTAGGAACTCTACTGAGCTCTGTAAAGACATGGTTAGGTAATGTGAGATAAACTGTTTGGAGAACAGATTAGAGTGCTATGAACTGTTGCTGCTTATTTATATTTTTAAATTTTATTTATTGATATGAGAGAGAGAGAAAGAGAAACATCACTTTGTTGTTCCACTTATTTATGCATTTATTGGTTGACTCTTGCATGTGCCCTGTCTGAGGATCAAACCTGCAACCTTGGCATATCAGGATGATGCGCTAACCAACTGAGCTATCTGGCCAAGTTGTTGTTGTTTTTTTTAAGGTTCATTAGATATTGTGAGCAGGATAGATTTTAGTGGGACATGGCTGGAAGCAGGGAAACAAAGCTACTGGAATAGTCAGGCAGTGGTCGGCAAACTCATGAGTCAGCAGAGCCAAATATCAAAAGTACAACAATTAAAATTTCTTTTGAGAGCCAAATTTTTTTAAACTTAAACTTCTTCTAACGCCACTTCTTCAAAATAGACTCTTCAGGCCATGGTATTTTATGGAAGAGCCACACTCAAGGGGCCAAAGAGCAGCATGTGGCTCGCAAGTTGCAGTTTTTCAACCATAGGTCTAGGGGATAGAAAGAGCTACTACATTGAATAGTCAGCTCCATTTCAGAGAAATAATACAAAAATTAGTATTTTCTTGGGCTTTAACAAAATAATAACAATACAAAGCTGACATTTCTTGTAAAGAAGACTTCTTAGTCTTCACTCACTTTTTATGGTGGTGATTTATTGCAACCAAAAAAATATATAAGAAATAGCCAAAACCGGTTTGGCTCAGTGGATAGAGCATCAGCCTGCGGACTGAAGGGTCCCGGGTTCAATTACAGTCAAGGGCATGTACCTTTGTTGCTAGCACATCCCCGGTAGGGGGTGTGCAAGAGGCAGCTGATCGATGTTTCTCTCTCATCGATGTTTCTAACTCTCTATCCCTCTCTCTACCTCTCTGTAAAAAATCAATAAAATATATTTTTTAAAAACATATATATATGAAGTATACTTTGCAATCATAAAATTTATGAAATTGTTGTCTATAAGCCAGAAATATAAAAGAAAAATCACAAAACATAATACAAAATATTATAGGGTTAAAGTCAATGAAAGAAAAACTACTCATAAACCAGATTTTCAAATCATAAAACCAATGAATCTTGAATTAGAAAAGAGGTTATAAAGGTTTTCCTGTCCATTGTGCAAACAGAAACTAGGGGAGCATTCTTGACTTCCCTTTCTGTTTCACTCACTGCACCCAATCAATCAACAATTCCATTTTATGTAACTATGTCTACTTTCTTCATCCCTCAGGCCACTATCTTAGTTCAGGTCACCAGAATCTCTAACATGTGTGAAAATTAATAAAGGGAAACCTCACTAAAATGCAGCAGGGAGGTCAGAGAAGAAAGCTCTCACACTCAATGTCAATTACAGACCACAACAGAAAAATCTGTCCTCAACAGGAAAGAACGATCAATGATGGCCCAAACAGGAAAAGATGTATATTGCATCTGCTAGACAGTGCTTCTCAACCTTTCCAATGCTGCGACCCTTTAATATAGTTCCTCATGTTGTTTGTGGTGACCCCCAACCATAAAATCATTTTTGTTGCTACTTCATAACTGTTGCTACTGTTAATGAATAGTAATGTAAATATCTGTGTTTTCCAGTGGTCTTCCAATGGTCAGCAAACTCATTAGTCAATAGAGCCAAACATCAATAGTACAACAATTGAAATTTCTTTTGAGAGCCAAATTTTTTAAAATTAAACTTCTTCTAAGGCCACTTCTTCAAAATAGTCTCACCCAGGCCATGGTATTTTGTGGAAGAGCCATACTCAAAGGGCCAAAGAGCCGCAGTTTGCCAACCACTGTCTTAGGCGACCCTGCTAGCGATTCTCAACCTATGGGTTTCAAAAGGTTGAGAACCGCTGCTGTAGGACCTAAGACCATTGGAAAACACAGATATTTGCATTACGATTCATTAACAGTAGTAAAATTACAGTTATGAAGTAGCAACGAAAATAATTTTATGTTTGGGGGTCACCACATGAGGAACTGTATTAAAGGGTCGCAGCATTAGAAAGGTTGAGAACCACTATCCTAGAACATATTTGCCAATGTTATCACCAATAAAGCTTTAATCTCCAACATTTACAGGGAACTCATACAACTTAGCAAAAGAAAGATAAATGGGCAATGGCCCTAACAAGTTTTGCTCAGTGGATAGAGTGTTGGCCTGTGAACTGAAGGGTCCCAGGTTCAATTATGGTCAAGAGCATGTACCTTGGTTGCGGGCACATCCCCAGTAGGAGGTGTGCAGGAGGCAGCTGATTGACATTTCTCTCTCATCTATGTTTCTAACTCTCTATCCTTCTCCCTTCCTCTCTGTAAAAAATCAATAAAAAAATATTTTTTAATGTATAACGGACATAAACAGATACTTTTCAAAAGAAGACAGAAGGAAGGCCAAGAGACATATAAAAACATGATCAAAGTCATTAGTCACCAGAGAGGTGCAAATCAAAATGACAATGCGGTGCAATCATCAACAAATCAACAAATGACAAGTGCTGGTGAGGATGCAGAGAAAAAGGAACCCCTGTGCACTGCTGGTGGGAATGCAGACTGGTGTAGCCACTGTGGAGAACAGTATGGAGTTTCCTCAAAAAAACTAAAAATAGAACTCCCATTTGACCCACTTCTAGGAATATATCCCAAGAAACTAGAAACACAAATCAGAAAGGATATGCACACCCCTATGTTCATAGCAGCACAACTCGCCATAGCTAAGATTTTGATGGGCACAACAACCTAAGTGCCCATCACCAGATGAGTGGATTAAAAAACTGTGGTACATCTGCACAATGGAATACTACGTTACAGTAAAAAAGAAATAGTTCTTACCATTTGCAACAGCATGGATGGAACTGGAGAGCATTATGCTAAGGGAGATAAGCCAGTAAGAGAAAGATAAAAATCACATGATCTCATTCATTTATGTAATATAATGAACAACATAAACTGATGGACAAAAATAGATCCAGAGACAGAAATATCAATCAGAACATCAAACCTCACAGGGAATGTAGGGGAGGGTGAGAGTAAGAGGAAGAGATCAACCAAAGGACTTGTGTGCATACATATAAGCCTAACCAATGGACATAGACAACAGGGGGGTGAAGGCATGAGTGGAGGGGTTGGGAGGGTAATGAGGCGATAAGGACACATATGTAATACCTTAATCAATAAAGAAACGTTAAAAAAAGAAAAGAAATTAAGTACCCCAGCAACTCAACCAATGAGAAACTGCCATCTCCCTGCACTTTCCCTTTCCTCTTCCAACTTCCTCCATTTACTCCATAAGATAACCTTCCTGTCCTTTGCTGCATTTACCTATGGCTTTCGTTGTAGCTTGCTTATCCTGAATTGCAATTCTTTGCTGTTCCCAAATAAACCCATTTTTGCTGGCAAAATAATTGACTTCTATTTTTAAGGTCAACAACTGTTGCCCTCCTGACAAATGTGTACTCACTCGTTCTCCAGCCCAATCCCTCTTTATTCAGAATAATATTCCCAATTACTAATCTGCTCGCTACTGTTCTGCTTAAAATCCTTCCAAAGTTTCCCATCACCACCAGACGATGACCTTTCAATCCAGTCTTAGCTCCTCTGTCTACATGTAAGCTCCACATCTCCCGGTCTCTTACACAGGGCTGCGGCTGTACTGAGTTACTTGCAGTATTCTGCACAGGCCATGCCTTCTTTCTCTTTTAGGACTTTGCCTAGGCTTTTCCCTCTGTATCAAAAGTCTGGCTATTTCCTATTCATCCTCTGGTACTAGTAATGACCAAGGAGGAAGTCTTTTCCAACCTCGGAGAGCATCCTGTGCTTATTCCTACTGGAGATCTCATGACATCGCACTATCATTTCCCTTTTATTCCTCTCTTCAAGAAGACCACAAACTTCTTAAAGGCAGGTGATATGCCTTGACCTTGCCACTTGTAAAATGTCTGGTATGTCCTATGTACATATTAGATATTGTTCTAATTCATCACTATGCATGTATTCATGAAGGATCAAATTACTTTTACACTTTTTCCAACAGTTATTCAGCATTCACATGAAAAATCTCAAGGACAAATTATTTTTTCATGAACATTCTACATGACAAGAAGGCTTTGTTAAAGTAGCTTATTGCAACTGCACCATCCTCCAAAATAATAATGCTTGCCCTATGGGATGATGATGATGATGATGATGATATAAATGACACTATAGAACAGGAACTATGCTGGCTCTTTCACATGAATATGCTCAGTCCTCCCTCATAACAATTCTATGAGTTATATACTGTTAATACTTCCCTAGTCCAGTTAAAAAGAAGGGGGTATAGAGAAGCAATTTGGTGAAAATTATACAGCCAGCAAGTGGTCAAACCAGAATTAAAACTCAGCTGGCTGAGTCCAGCCCTTAGCATTATTTCATTTCCATCTCAGAACCAACTGTCAGGCAGTGAGCCAGTTTTTCAATTCTTTGACACTAACAATATTTGTAGTTTAAAAAAATAATAATTATTATTAAAAACTAGAGGCCTGGTGCATGAATTTGTGCACGGGTGAGGTAGCCTCAGGGTGGCCTGCAGGGATGGGGCCCCAGCTCACACCCCTGGCTCACAGCGCCGTGGCCCGACAGCCCCGCCTGACACCCCACTATGCCTGCTCCACCATCCCACCTGTGGGGCAATTGCTCGGGGCTGGGACCCCCACCCAGCTTCCTCAGTGCCTGGGAGCCAGGCAGCAGCTCCGTCCCCGGCCACTGCCCCTGGCTGCCATCTGCAGGGTGATCGGCGGGGCAATCAGGTCCCTCCTCACACCCACATTGGCCTCGCGCCACCCACTCACATGCTCCACCATCCTGCCATGGCCCAGTTCTTGTCAGGACCCATCAGGGCCAGCGGCACCTCCACTGCTGCCCACTGCCAGTGCCACACCACTGACTCCTGCCACATTCTGCACTAACTCCTGGTGGTCAGCACACGTCATAGCGAGCAGTCGAACTCCCAGTTGAACAATTTGCATATTAGGATTTTATTATCCTATATAATAAGAGGCTAATATGCAAATCAACCAAACAGCAGAATGACCAGTCACTATGACATTCACTGACCACCAGAGAACAGACGCTCAATGCAGGAGCTGCCCCCTGGGGGTCAGTGTGCTCCCATAGGGGGAGCTCCATTCAGCCAGAAACAGGGCTTATGTCTGGTGAGTGCAGAGGCGATGGCAGGAGCCTCTCCTGCCTCCGTAGCAGTGCTAAGGATGTCCTACTGTTGGCTTAGTCCGGCTCAGACATCAGTTGGACATTTCCCGAGGGCTCCTGGACTATGAGAGGGCACAGGCTGGGCTGAGGGACCCGGAGTGCACAAATTTCGTGCACTGGGCCTCTTGAATAGGAAAAAAAAACCTATTTAACTTTGCTTTAAATTGATTTCCAAGTTCATCTCTCCACAGCACTCTTTTAAGGGGCAATGCCTATTCACATCCTGAATAACTGCAAATCTGCAAAATGTAATTTGAGAAATACTGGTCTAAACATGATTATTCTCCCAGTTCATTGCAAAATTGCATTTGCTTTTGGAGCAGTCACTTCATAGTAGCAGTCCTGGCCAAGATTCAACTACAATGATGTCCACCTCATCTGAATCCTAACAGAATCCTACTGAATTAGAATCTCTGGAGTGAGACCTGGGGATTGACATTTTTAGTCATCACCTTATGTTAGTTCTAAGCACAACTACTTTTTAAAACGACTCTTTTTGAATAAGCTGAAATAATGGTGTCCAGTTCCACCTTGGGCTAAGCATCTTCTATCTCATCAGGGAATCTCATTTATAAACCCAGAGGTTACTTCATTCTCAACTTCTCAAGTCTGCTCGCCTGCTTTCTGGTCCTTCTACTGGCCCATATGACATGGCAAGGAATTCTCTGCCAATCCTGCACCATGTTTGCTCTCTACTGGATAGATCTTCCCCTCGATTGCTGGAAAACACTTATCTTTTGGGAGTTGACTAAAATATTATCTCCTCTGTATAGAAGAGTGGGTTCCTCTTTCTTCTGTTCATCCATACTATACCCATATCTCATTATAGTGTTTAATGCATTCTATTATAACTAAGGATGTGTAGTTCTTTTCCAGCAGAATACAAGTGTCTTTGCGGTAAATGCCAAATTTTAACCCTTCTTGCCCTCTCAATACTAATGTAGTCCTAGCCAAAAGTTGAGGTTCAATAATAACCAGTTGAGGGGCTCAAGGGAATTTAAAAGACTATCTTTGATGCTTGATTATCTCCCTGATTGTTTAGCTTAGAAAGAAATACACTAATGCCTGGTGACAACACATATCAACCGATCAATGCAAGCCAGGATGGAGGAAATACAAAAGGGTGTTGATGAACCTAGCGCTGAAGCACAAAGGCTAGTGCTCTGACAATCACATTTATTTCTAAAAAACAAATGTTACCAAGAAGTCACCTAAGGCAGGGATATCAGAGGTGAGTTAAATCAATGCTTGATATATAAATAGAAACAGATTTTGAACACAACCACTAAATTTAAAAAAAAACCAAAGAACTGATAGCATGCACAGCTAAAAATTGAGCAATAGACTCAGAGGAGAAATTGAAACCATTATATAACCATATTTTGACACTAAGATGAATCAATTTTGAATATCATTGAAGCTTATTGATGCATTAAAATGTTTATTTTCATTTATTTGAATTCCGTATTTATAACATTGTACTCTAAATATAAAAGCACAGTCAACACCATTAAGAACCAAGGAATTGAGCATAAGCTCACAAATGTTTATTTTTCATGATACAAATATGATAATTGTTCAATTTAATGTGCCCACTAATCATTTTATATGACTGAGAGAGGTTCATTGAGGCCTGATAGTTAATAAATTCTCAGTAGCTTATAAAAAGAAAAAGGCTACTTACTACTTAAAATTCTGTTTGCATAGAAAAGTGCCAGTTAAGGCTCTATTCTGTCCATTTCCTACTCAATTTCCTAAGGTTTCATTAAGAATATTTTAATAATTTTCATAATTGCCCACCCCAAGAGGAAAGCAGGGTAATTTAAATAATAAATCAAACTATAACTGTATTTTTATATTTTCCTAAATGTTAATTGTATTCATTTTATACAAATTAATAGGTGAAAAGAGTGAGGATGCTTATTTTTGCTATGATTACTTTGCTATTGTTTCCAATTTAATTATTAAACAATATTCACTTTTTGCAAATAGCATTTTATCCTAACTCAATAAACATAACCTCATATCTGAATTTCTATTGTACAATTTGCAAACATAGACACAATTTTACATACATTCTGAAAAATGTCTGGCCCTTTCATAAACCCAAACTAACAAATTACTCAACTAATAACTTTATATTGGTCCAAACAGTTTTTACTTAAAAATTCATAATCAGCCGATACCGGTTTGGCTCAGTGGATAGAGCATTGGCCTGGGGACTGAAAGGTCCCAGGTTCGATTCCTGTCAAGGGCATGTATCTTGGTTGCGGGCACATCCCCAGTAGGAGGTGTGCAAGAGGCAACGGATCAATGTTTCTTTCTCATCGGGTGTTTCTAACTCTCTATCCCTCTCTCTTCCTCTCCGTAAAAAAATCAATAAAAAATTAAAGAATAATCATGTATAAAATTTAGAACTAACAATGTTTGAATTTATTAACAATATTATTAAAATAATCCTTTGGGTTTTATCAGTTAGTGAGCAACTTACAAATTATAGGCACAGTGTAAGTAAGAAAAAGTCTGCAGCCAATAGATAGTATAAATTTATCTCTGGCTCTGTCTCCGTAGAGATAACTCAAAATTCTAATGATGAGACTAAACTAGAGAACACCTGTCAAGAAAAACTATCTTGACCTTTGCTCCAATTTTTAAACATGTCACCAATGATGGCATATACATAAAGAATGGCACTGCTCTAAGACCTGACAGTGAACCCACCAAGGTCTTCCCACAGAAAATGAAGAAAATACTACTGGGTTGTCTGCATAAAATTTTATTAATACTTGGAACACAGAGTCTTGGTCATTTTCAACTTTCAGAAGAAAAGATCAGTCAAGTGACTGTAGCAATTATGGAGTATTTTTTTTTCTGATATTACCAGCAACACTTTGGCCCACGTTTTGTTTGATTGCTATAAAATGCATCCTCTCAAACACCCCTAAGCTTATAATGTTGCTTACATCACATCACAGTGAAATAAACACAAACTTGAGCTGACTGTCCACTAAAGAACGGCCCAAGGAAAAGTTTTTCCGCCCTGTGTTTACTGACCTCACAACATCCAGTTTCATTTGCAGATCTTAACAGTTTCAAACATCTTCCACTCCTTTAACTCATCAGTTATCTTTATGTAAATCCTCCCTGATCACATTAATTTCATGTGAAAAGAAAATGCTCGATAAAACACGTTAACCATCACCATTAGGTTAAACCAAATAGCATTTAAAAATTCCAAAGACCATAATCAAACAAGAGTCAAAAAACGTATCACAAAAGACACACACACACACACACACACAGATAAAGGGAATATAGATATGATTTCTTAATTATCTAAATCTCTCCTGAAGACTCCCATACATGGCTCAGTGTGGAACCAGAGGCTTCTGTAGATCTTCTCCTGGAGACTGTGAGCAAAAAGGGGGAAAACAAAGGAGATAAGTAGGGAAAATACAGGAGATAAGGGCGTAGGCAGGTTAGTGTGGCGCTTTAACGGTAATAGAGCAATAAGGCTTACAACTGGTAGAGGAGCAGCAACGGAAGGCCGCATCTGGAGAGGGAGCTGGAAATAAAGTGAATCCCTCAGACAGTGGCAAGTCCTTGCTACTGGTGAACAATAAAACATGGAAGAGAGCAGTCTTTACCCCAACTATTCCTAATATGATCACTGCTTCCTGAGGGCTACAGTGTGTGTATCTAATGTTAAAACAGTCCAGACTAGGCAATCAACAATGAATGGGAAGAGTATCAAAAATCAGACCTAAGTTCTAGCGCTGCCACTGTCACAGCCACAGCTATGAACAAGGCAGCTGCCTCATCTGTGAATTGAGATACATATGCCAGATGATGGTCAGTTTCCTTCCAACTCGAAGTCTCATGAACACCAGAAGTCTGTCGTATGTATCAGTCAACAATCCTATTCAAATTGTATATATTTTGGATATATGTAATACATGTAATACACATGCATGTACACACACACACACACACATGTCCTTAATCAAAACTCTAAGCCATACTCCTACACGTCTCTTCCATTTTTTATCCATATAAAAACTTTATAAATATATTCTGAGTACAGATCTATGTTATAACCATGAATATAACTTCTATGTTATAACCATGAATATAACTCCTTTTTATGTGAACATGTATATCCTGAAATAGAAAAACTATTTTCCCAAATGAGGAACATGGTGCACTACATAATACATATTATTCATTAATGAGAACATTAAAATATAAACTTATAAACTGTGCACTAGACAGAATTATATTCTCTATGCTTATTCTGCTAAAGGGAGTTATGAAAGAGCTAGAACTGAATAATTTGACACTATTTTGTAAACACTTGAATGTGTCAAGCCTATCTGTAAATCTTCCAGGGAATAAGATTTTCCCTCCTGTGTAAGATACAGGAAGGGGAAAGGGATGGTGTCTTTGACTAGGCACTTTTCAAACGGAAACAAAACTGAGATTTTCTAATCGGTTATCCTTGTGGGTGAGTGGATTTACACCTGCACTGGGTCTGAGACTGAGGAAATGACAGAGCCCATCATCTCCATGGGTTTCATGACGGAGCCACAGCAAAAGATTTCCTGAGCTCAAATATGTGGAAGAGAGAAGCTGTTTTCAATGGAAACAGGAAGCAAGGCGCTAACCTGTTTCTATGGTAACTAGAGCAGTAGCTACCAACAGCTGTAGGAGGGGGGAAAGGGCAGAAAGTTATAAATGCAAAAAACAAACAAACAAAACTGATGCTGGTTTGCTTTATCGATGTGATGCTCCTTATAGTACAATCAAAATCGGTGCAGACGTGTTAGCCCTGCGCCATAACCCCAGAGATCTTATTTCTCCAAACCCCACAATGTTGGACCTCGAAAGAAGTTAGCTACTAACTAGCCCAAAGCATTATGCCCTTCCTTCCCGCCCCCCCCCCCGACCCCCACCCAGAATAATACAAAGAAAATAAAGACACAGAAAGATGAAGTGAATTCTCCAAAGACACATACAATGGTAAGATCATGGTCTCAGAAAAACGTCATTAAGTCTCAGAAACCCCAGTCCAGGCTATTTTTCCCATGCTGTTTCCATATCTTCTCTACTCCTAATTTCTTCTCTCCCAAATGCTCCCGTTTTAGTATCTTTCTGTAAAAATATTCACTACAGAATATTACAATTAATTACCATCTTTCGACCTAGAGGAGAAGGAAAAGCAGTGCTATTCTGTCATTAAAGGAAAAAAACCGTAGCCTTGGCCAGTAATTCAGTTGGTTTCTGATACCTCAAGGCTGTGGGTTTGATCCCTCATCAGGGCACATACAAGAATACAAGAAACAACCAGTGAACGCATAAATAAGTGGAACAATAACTTAATGATCTCTCTCCCTTCCTCTCTCTCTCAAATCAATCAATATTTTTTTTAATCTTGACTAATCTTCTAAAAGAAAAGGCCTTTATACTTCAAGCAGATTTATGTTGTTTATATAGCACATTGATGGTTATTATTTAGACCATGTTGTCACTATATATTTCCCTCTAGAGATCTGTGTTTACCTTCACCGGTCCTTTAGGGCCTTTTACTATTTTATTTAGACATATTTTTTAAAGGTTGCCATAATAAAAAAGGATATATGACTCAGAAGTTCAAAAATATGAGACCTAAAAACTGCATTTACTCTATTTGGAGTCATAAATATAAATGGTTGTGATATACATTTTTCAAATGGGAAAGGTTGGTCCGAGTTTTTTATATAAACCCACGCATTTCCTTGTTTTCAGTTACTTTGAAAAATGTGCTTCTTGACGAGAGAAAAAAAAATTTGCTTGTCTCTTTTTTTAAAATCTTCATTGTTGAAAGTGTTACGCATGTCCCCCTTTTTCCCCACTGACCCCTTTGAGCCTGCACCGCCCCCTCCCCTGCCCCAGGCTTTCACCACTGTTGTCTGTGTCTATGATTTTCACATATATGCATATAAGTTCTTTGATTAATCTCATTTAGTTTTGTTAATTCAAGTTTGCAAATGAGCTCTTAGAAAAATATTACACGCGCGTGCACGGGCGCGCGCACACACACACACACACACACACACACACAGTATACCTAATCTGTCCAACTACTAATACATTCTTTTTTTGGCATGCCTAAAGCCCAACCTAATGCGTAGATCATCTAGTTTGTGACCACACTTACTACTGAAAATACAATTGACTAAGGATATTACTAGGTTCTTTCAGGGATGTATTGGATTAGGTTCTCTCTGGTCCTATCCAATGCTCAGAATATAAGCATATATTCTGACGCTATAAGCATGTGAACTTTAAAACAGTGGCCTGGAAAAGGTCAAAAGACACGTAGAAGCTGATAAGGCAAATGCGATCACACCGGACTGCTACAGCAGATTCTTTTCAGGGTTCTGAAGGTTGGGTTTGCATTGTTATATGGTTGGCCATGACTTTTAATTAATATGAAAGGGATGAAGACACTTGACCATACCTCCAAAATTCCAGTTGTTTAGTATAAAGTACAGCCTGCATCATCTTCTCCAATAAAATTACAACTAGACAGCCTGTGAGTCACTTTGGAGGCACAGCAATGGAGATTAAAACAGCCTAACATTTTCATAATAAAATAAAGATTAACAATATGCTAAGACCATCATTTCTAAATAAAATATTTTCAGACATATGTCAGGCAAAATTTCCACTGAGCTGTTTTTTGGGGGAAAAAAACCCAAACTTTTTAATATCTTTAGAATTTTATTTGTTGTTATTTTGTTGTACTTTTTAAAAATTTAATAGATATTATCTTTTGGAAATATTAAATTATAAATATAATGCCAATCCTATTGAGGGCAAAGGACTATATGTTGCATAGTTTTTGGCCTACAGTGACTGCATTATTAATATGCATTGAATAAATAAATGTTGTAAAAATTTTAATTACTGACTACAATATTTTATGAACAAGATATATTTGGCTACCACTAAATCTTTTAACTGGGGCAATGTTTACTGTATATACTGTATTTTCCTTCTTTAACCTAATTTTTGACTAAAACTGTCCCTACCTTATTATATTTTTAATTAAATATTACATTTAAAATCCGCAAATACTTCCAGTAGTTAGGTCATTTCCCTCTTGTTTTTGTTTGTTTGTTTTGTTCTTTGTAGTTTGGGGGGAGGGGGAAAAAATGACCCATAAAAATAAACAGATGAAATTCTAAATCCAATTCCAGATCTAGAAATTAAAATTTTAGTAGTTTTAAGAACTAAAATTGTAAAAATAAAACAATTTTAAATGCTAATAAAGTGAATATTTTCATAATTAAAAATGATGAATTCACTACCATAATCCCCCTTTTTTTTTCCTCAAATGTTGGGTGGTGCAGGGCAAAATTTCATACATTTAAAAAGTCACAGATGACCTTTCAGAGTTAGAATGCTGGTGAATATCTTATGCTGCATTAACTCTCTAGAGCAACACAGGCTGCAGAGGTTTCACAAACCAGCCAGTTACAATCAGTGGCTGTGGTGGAAGGGCCCGGAGAGGATGTCATGAGACCTCCAGATAATTTTGGTTCTGCCTTTGTTAACTCGCTGTCTGACCTTGGCCATCACGTAGCATCTCAAGTCTTCATATTCCTCCTCTACATCTGAAGAGACTTCACAAGGTGATCTCAAAGAAATGTCCCATGTCTACAATTCTTAGCTAATTCTGCTTCTAATGGCTCTTTGACCTTGTGCTAATCGCTAATCTCTGTTCTTTCCTCACCTGAAATGGATGCAAGCTAAATTCTTAATAATATTATAATAAAGTTTTAGATTTTTAAGGAACTATTTTCAAGTTAAGGGTCTATCCTTTGACCAATAATCAATTGAATCAATTTCCATAGCAATAATAAAATTGAACACATTCTTATTAAAGTTTTTGCTATGCAATTTGCACTACAATAAAAGGTATTAAATATATTATATGCTCATGTGAGAAAGATAATAAATATTCTGGCTTTTTTATAGCACATGATGGGGGGGGGATCACATGATGAGTCTAATAACAAATTCAGATTATCTTTTCAGCCACCAAGTGGAGAGAGCTGGGTAGGTAGGTAGAGGAGGGGGAGAGGGGAAAACAGATGTTATGGTCATGAGTATATGATTTAATTTAAATAAATGTGTAGTTGTTTCTTCTGAATGCCAACTTTTGTTGAATTTATAGAATGATCTTAAAAGGAAGATTTCAGAGTTGAAGTTTTGAATTCAATATTCAAATATGAAAATGTGGATCTACTAGAACTTATGCATGCATTTAAATTCCAGATCCAACAGAGTAGCAATATTTTACATCTTTTATATACTTTTTCACACTGAAAACAAAACATATCTTCAGACTTCTAAAGTGGTATGAGCAGCACATCTGACAAGTTGGTAGAGAGACAGCTGCACAATTTCTCCGAGACAAAGACTTCTAACATGCAAAGACAATAATAAGAACAGAGCCAAAGTGAAGCTGGGAGAATTCCCATTATGCCCCAGGGGGGTGTCTTTTCTGAGCATCAGAAGCAAACCAGACACTTGCAGTTGTAAAGATTTAACAAAATACAGTATTCTGTCCTCGCCTATAATTAAAAACCACTCACATACTATGTAATTTCTGGTTATTTATATTTCTTTTGTTTCCTTTAAACTGGAGAAACCATTACTGGTTACTTTTATAGTCCCCTCATGGGATTTTGAAGAATTAATTGGGAATGTCAAGAACCAACTTCAAGCTGTCACTCAAGCTAGAAACTGCAAAGAAAAATTAAGGATGGGATCGCAATCTAAAGAGTAAAAACAAAGTTCACTACAATCTAAATGACCCAGATTTGAAAATCCGATGAAACTTGGATCCCCGCAGTGACTAATTCAAGTTCCACCTGTAAAATAAACATAGATACAGCCCAGAGGGAAAGACACCTGCCTCCAAAACTCAGCGCGCAGGTGGCCTCTCTGGTCACCTCACTGGGACCAGCACTCCCAGCCTCCCCCCCCCTTGGAAAGCCTTGGTCCCCCCCCCCCCAACCAGCAGGAGGAGGGAGACACTCTGCAAAGTGAACCCCACACCAGCCACTCTATCCTCAGATTAGACCCTAAATTGTAGCCTCTGCTCCCCGCTGAGTCCGCTGTGCAGGGGTGTAGGGCCTCACTGAAAGTGTCAACTCCTGGGGACCAGGAGGCCCAAAGAGACATCGGAACTATAGGAAAAGCTGGAGCAAACAGGGTCAAGAAAACACAAACAACAAAGCAAACTCCAGATGAAGTCTGAACCCGGTTTCCAGACAAGGTCCCAGACAGACGTGCGCACAGAGGGCTGGACATATGCCCTTCAGGTCCCCTCTGCCAAAGTAAATCTCAGTGTGGGTTGAGAAGGAGAAGAAGGAGATGAAGGGAAACTGAGATGGGGGGCGGGGAACGGGAGGGTGAGGGCCAGGGCCCCTGAGCTCCCCTTTTCTACAGAGGGGCCTCTACTCCTCCCCTCCCCCTTACCCCCCCGGGGGGGGGGCCTGGGTGTAAATGAACCCCAAGTAGGGGAAAGGAGTTGGGAAGGAGTTTGGGGGAGCTGGATGAGCAGGGAAGGGGCGGTTTCTGGCCTTACCCTGGCGGCTCTGGAGGAGTAGGGGTCCTCGAAGAGCGCCCACATGCGGGGCTGCAGCCGCCTCCAGCGGCCGGACTTGCCGTCGGGGCCGCCCAGGCCGGCGGCCTCCTCGATGCCCAGCCTCTTGGCCGCCAGCTCCTCCTCGTCGGCCGCGTCGCCGCCGCCGCCGCCGCCGCCCATGAGGTCGGGCGCCTCGAAGATGTCCAGCGCCTCCTCGGCGTCGCGGTGCTGCCGGTAGGTCATCCAGCAGCAGGGCTCCACGTCCGTCTCGTCGATGCCCCAGAAGGCCAGCTCCTCCTCGAAGAGCGGCCCGCACACGTCGGCCGGGCAGTGCAGCTTGCCGGTGCGGTAGTAGTTGAGCACGTAGGCGAAGACGCCGGGGTGCCGGTCGAAGAAGAACTCGCAGCCGCCGCCGGGGTGGTCCCCGCCGCCCCCGCCCCCGGAGCCGCCCCGGGAGCCGCCCCGGGAGCCGCAGTGGCCCGCGCCGCCCCCCGAGCAGCCGCGGGGCCCCGGGGACGGCGGGGAGCGCGGGGGCGGCGGCGGGGAGCCCGGAGGGGGCGCGGCGGGCTGCAGCGGGCCGCCCGGCGCCGTCGAGCAGGCGCCCTGGGCGGGCTCGGAGGCGGCGAGCAGGGCCAGGCGGGTGCCGGGCAGGGTCTTCAGGGTGCTGCGGTAGGTCTCGTGCCGGGTGCCCCCGACGTTGAGGATCACCCTCTCGTTGCTCTCGATCTTGCCCATCTCTGTGGCTCAGACATGACTGGGGGGGGAGGGAGGGGAGGGAGGGGAGGGAGGCGAACACAGCCAAGTTAAGGACCCGGGCCGGCGGCGGCAGCAGCGCTGCACCCCGGCCCCCGCCCCCACTCCCAGCCCGGGCGCCACGATGCAGGGCGGGCAGACGGGCAGCGGGCAAGCTACCCTCCCTGGAGGGTGGGGGGGAGGGTGGGGGGTCAGAGCCCCCCGTCTGCCCCCGCTCAAGCCTCACTCACACCCTCCTCCCCCCGGGTCTCCAGAGAACCCAGAAGGGAGCAGTCCGAGCCTCCCTTGACCTTCCCGGATGGACACCCTTTCCCCCCCGCTTCACACCTTCCTCCCTCTGCCCCTTCTTCACCTTTCCACCGCTCACCCTGCCTCCCCCGGGTCCTCTCTCACGGGTGACCGGCTCCCAGGCCCGGTTCTCCCGCCCCCAGCCCTGAGCCCTCCCTCCCCTCCCTCCCCCTCTCCCCTCCCTCCCCCTCTCTCGCCCTCTTCTCCTCTCCCTCTGCCCCCAGCCCGGGTCCCTGGGTTGGACTCTCCTGACCTCTCCCCCGCCCCTAGCCTGGACACAATTCCCTTAGGCGGGGAGTTGTCTCTGCGGATGCAACTTGGCAGGGTGGGCTGGGAGCCCCCCGCCCCGAACCCCCCACTCGGCCGAGTCCCCCCATCCCGGGCGGCAGGCGCACCCTCGGGCCCCGGGCGGCGGGCGCGCGGCTCCCGGGCGCGCAGGGCGTGCCCTCCGGGCGACCTGTTCCGGCTTCACCTCCGCTCTCCCCGGCGGACCAGGCACAAAAGCCTGCACGCACAAGTCAGAGCAAAATAAAATAAAATAATAATAAAATAAAATAAACATAAACATAAAACCTCCCCCGATGCTGCCGCCTTTCCCCAAGGAGCCCTCGCGCCAATTCCCTGATCCAAGGTCCCAGTCACCTCATTGTTGCTACTACCATTCCGGCTCCGGGAGAGGACAAGGCTCCTTAGGATCCATTCCTGAGACTAGTGGTCCGTGCATCCCCCACCCCACCCCCTCTTTCCCAAGGAAAACAAGGGGATCGGGGATCGGGGGTGGGGGTGCAGGGCTGCTTTCGAGGAGGGGCGCGGCGGAGGGCAGCGCCGCCGCCGGAGACACACACCCCCCCGGGCGCCGAGTCCCGGCGCCCGCGTCCCCGCTCCCCGGGGCTGCGCCTCCACACCCCACCCTGCGGGGATGGAAGGGGGTGCCTGCCCGCGGGGTGCAGCCTGCCCGCCCCAGCAGATCGCCCCCTGCCCCCCGCCCCCAGCCCCCGGTACCTTAAGGAGCCCGAGACAGAAGTGGCTCTGCTCCGGGGTCCGCGCGGACGCGCCGCTCCGGGCGGCCGGGCTCGGCCCGTCTCCCGCGGGAAACTACTTGTTGGCGTCTTCCGGGCTCAGGCCGCGGGGCCGCCCGTCCGGGCGCCGGGGCGGCGGACACAGACACAGACACAGCCCCGGGCGGCCCCCCGCCGCGCTCCTCGCCTTCACCGAGCGAGCGGCGGGCTCGCCCCGCGCCGGCCCCGGCGCCCGGAGGAGTCGGCATCGCGCGCGGCCGGGCGCACCATGGAGCTCGGGGCGGGTCCCGCCGGCGCCCCGCGCCCCCGCCGCGCGCCGGCAGCTCGGCCGGCCGTGGCTGCCGCGGAGCTGGCCCGGCAGGTCAGCGCCCACCCCCGGGAGGTGAAGTCAGCCTGGACCTGCAGATGCTGGCTCTTCCCCGCCAGCAGCCGCGGCTGAAACTGCCCCTTCCGCACGCACCGCTCGCCCGAGCGCGGAGCTGGGGAAGGGTTGGGTGAATGGGTGGGTGGGTAGGTGGGTGGGTCTGGGGAAGCTCTGTTGTACCAACCAGGTTCATCTGTTTCTCTCTGGTGAAGCTCTATCCCCACCCTCTCTGGAGCCTCAGCCTACCTTACTGACACCCGGCTCTCCACACCCCTTCTCTCCCCACCGTCCCACCCCCCACCCCCAACAAGTGAGAGAGAATCTAAAACCAATTGCTTTTTTTTTTGTTTTTTTGTTTTTTTGTTTTTTTCTTAATGGCTGTTGATGGGAGAGAGAGCTCTACTTACAGGTGACAAGTGAGTCTGGTCTGGTTTCTAGTGTCTTATTCATGGCTCTCGCTTGCTTTTTTTTTTTTTTTTTTCTTTTCCCTGTCAAATGTAGGTCTCCAGGCACCACATCATGATTATATAAAACAAAACAAGTTTTAAAAAGTTTATTCCAGAAACACGCTCTGGCAAGTAAAAAACACGGGTTTCTTTATCAGAAGCGGAAAAAGACAAAGGACAGATATCCAAGTACCAAAGCGGTGATCTAATTAGCCAGTTTCTCCCCTTCTTAAATTCGTATTGTATTGGCTTGCTAGGGCTGCCATCACAAAGATTCACACACTGCATTGTTTATAGCAGAAATGCATCATCCCACTGTTCTGGAGGCCAGGAGGTGTTGTCAGGGCTGGTTTCTTCTGGGGGCTCTGAGAAAGGACTCTATTGCAGTTCTCTGTCCTTGGCTTGCAGATGGTCATCTCCTCCCTCATTTTCTCTTTATGCAGGCTGGCTCTGTGTCCTAATTCCACCCCCCCACCCCCCCACACACACACACCTTATATAAAAACAGTAGACTTAATGATTAGAACCCACCTTAATGACTTCATTTTAACCTGAACCATCTCTATAAAGAACCTTTCTCCAAATAAAGTCACGTTCTAAAGTGCTGGAGGTTAGGACTTCCGAATCTCTCTTTGGAGGAGGGCATAGGGAGGCTGGGAGACAATTAAACCCTTGTCAGATCTCACCACCACCAAAATATATGTGTTTCTGTGTCTGTGTGTATATATCTAGGAAGTGATGGAGTGGGGGCGGGGAGGAAGAAGTGAGCGCCTATTTATTCTACAGTGTGCTTTGATAGGATTGAAGTCCACAGAGTAGGTAAAACACCAGGTTATAAGTGGAAGGAAGCCTGTTTGAAGAAGTTATTGGTGTTAACACGATGATCTGAAAAGAGCAAGAGTTATGAGTTACTGATAAAGTTTTAGCATTAAAGGGAACTGCACGGTGGGCAGTAAAAGATGAACAATGTACTAAAAACATGCCTGTCTGTTATGACAGTAAATAATTAAGCAAGTGAAGAACTAAAAGGTCTTTAAAAGCTCATGATATGCAGGAAACTAGTGTAAGAAAATATGGTATGTATACTCTGACCGGTTTGGCTCAGTGGATAGAGCATCTGCGTGCGGACTCAAGGGGCCCAGGTTCGATTCCGGTCAAGGGCATGTACCCTGGTTGCAGGCACATCCCCAATGGGGAGAGTGCAGGAGGCAGCTGATCCATGTTTCTCTCTCATTGATGTTTCTAACTCTCTATCCCTCCTCCTTCCTCTCTGTAAAAAATAAATAAATTAATTAATTAACTAATTAATTATGTTGTTTTTTCTAAAAAGAAAGAAAATATGGTATGTATACCTTTATAAAAATATACTAATAATATGACAATAAATGTGCAGTAATGAACTGTAGGGAGTGGTTATAGAGTTAAGCCTCAGACTGATCTGCTGGCAAAGTTGCGAACAAGTCCCAGCTTGGAGGGCACAGCCCACTAAGCATAATTAAGCTTGATCTTGTGACTGCTCCCTAGATCTTTCCTGGGTAGCTAATGGGCTGTGGGAGGTGCAGCAAGTGCTGCTAAAACAAGTGAAACTTATAAGAACATTGTAAATTACCTTGTTTACCTCTGACTATAAAATAAACCATCAGCTTTGCAGTCTGGATCTGTTCTGTGGCCTCAGCCAGGCACAGAAGATCCACGTAGATGCAGCTTATTCTCTTTGTCTTTTCTTCATCCTTCACCGGCCCTCCCTCAGGCTCGCCAAACCCTTGGCTGTGCTGGCTGGCGGGGCGCAATAAACTAAGGAGCAGCTTTGTGAAAATATAAATTTTCTTTACTAACATACAAAAATGTGTAAAGGTTAAATACTGAGGAAGTGATTCTAGTTTTTTTACTATCAATCACTGAGGAATTTCTAAAAGTAACAGTAATAGTTCATTTCAATTGCCCGAAATTTTACAAAGAAAAATTATATTCAAATTCTAACGCGCATCTTCATATGGTTCCTTATATAGATTAATGCTATAAATTCAGTAGGGATAAAAAGTCATATGGTTTGCTTTAAGATACACTACCAATAGTAAATATAGTAGCAGAAACATTTATAATAATAAATAACATTTACTGAGCTCTTACTCTGTGCAAAATTCTTTACATAAATTACTCCTTTTTAATTTAAATGGAGGATATATTCACATCCTATCTAATAAAGAGGAAATATGCTAATTGACCCTTACACCATCACAAAGATGACATGCCCACAGCCAATAGGAGGGAATATGCTAATTGACTGCCATGTCCTCAAAGATGGCGGTATCCACAGCCACAAGATGGTGGTGCCCAGTCCCCTCAGTCCCACCAGGAGGGCAGCCACACACCTGCCTTTGGAGTTCCCCAGTCTCCTCAGCCCCCCAGCTATCCAGGGCTGTCCCGAGGTGTAGGCGAGCCCCAGGTGATGGTTGCCCAGCCAGCCAGGGCAGCCCCAGGTGCAGGCAAGCCTCAGATGATGACTGCCCAGTTGCCCAGGGCTGTCTGAGGCTCAAGTAACTAGGGCCAGCCGAGGCTTGTGCTGCAGGCAGTGGCAGCAGTAGAGTTGTAATGGGGCGTCGTCTTCCCCTGATCACTGGATTGCCTCCTGCTCCTGGACTGTGAGAAGGGGTAGGCTGGGCTAAGGGACCCCCCCCCCCTTCTTACCAGTGCATGAATTTTCATGCACCGGGCCTTTAATTAAATTATAAGACTTCTAGAAAAAAAGAACCAATCATGAAAACCTTCAGTTTGATTATACTAAGTTTGTATAATGAGGGATCTATAGAGAAACCAAAAAATGGGAGGGGGGATTCAAAGGACTCTTGAGGGGCAAATGAGAAAGATGTAATTAGTCAATTTGAGTCTAAGCTCATATAGCTGCCTTTAGCTGCCTAGAAATAATCACATTAACAAGAGGGATCATCTTTTAGAAGTCAGACTTTTCTTACTTCATAAAGAATTAGATGTAAAATTAGAGAACATGTCAGATAAGTTTGAAAATAAGAATGTGAGAAATAAAAGGAAGAGATTGAATTTCACTGGAAAGTTGATAAAGCAATGAATGAAATGGTCTTTGTTTTTGTCTGTTTGTTTTTCTGGTCAATGTAAGAGGGGACGATCCTAAGACAAATATCCAGGTTTTATTATATAAGACATGAGCATGCAGCAAGCCCCTCCAGTCAACTCCACTGATCTTGCTGTAAGAGACAAAAGTGAAAAGAAAACAAATCTGTAAAAGATGGCAATGAAAAGCTGAGGAAAAAAACCTTTGTGGGTTCTTTTGTTGGTCTGTGTAAAGCAAGGATTTAAAAGACCAGAGATATTACCCCCTATCGAGAAGTGGCTGTAATGCTGCTTTCTTTATAGCCCTGAGTCAACATTACAGAGAGCTATAGAAACCTAGCCTGGCATCCCCACCAGAAGCGTGGCTTGATCTCATGAAGCCACACTGTGAATGTCAAAGTGACATCTTGTAAGTTTAACATTTGGACAATTTAACTCTTTTAAAGTCCAGTATAAGAATTTTTAAAATATTCTTCACCTTCAAAAAGCAAAATCCTATTTATAGACAAGTTTCTCTGCAGTAGATTAAAAAAAATGGCCACAATTTCCCAAACCTCCCTGTAGGGATGACCCTTTAGAAGGTCATGAGGCTCTTCACCTTCTCCCATCAAGTCTCTCTCTCCAGCCCTTCAATCTGGACCAGCTGTATACCGTGCTTTGGCCAATAGAATGAAATGAAGTGATGTGCCTGTTATGGCAGGCAGGACCCTGTCGGGGCAGGGCTCCAGCCCAGGGGAGGAATGAAGGCCAGGTCCACGGCAGAGAATGTAGCATGATGTGCTTTATGTTAGTCACAGGCTGACTCTGTCTGCAATCCCCAACCCCTGGGTATGTCCTGTTCCAAGTAATTGCAAGGCAGCACAAACAGAACAGACCAGGTCAGACAGAAACTGCTTAAAATGAAAATAAGCCCCCTGCCCCAGGTATTGTGCAAACTTTTAATGATGTTACTGTACTAGTGGAATTTCTCATAGCTCATAGTGTGATAGGTTGTCATGACCCTAGGAGAGGCAAAGAGCTCTACCCAGTCAGCTATGCCTCCCCCCACCTTTGGAAAACAACTGCCAGCTAGCCTAAGCCAAGGTCTCAAAACAAACTCCTAAAAGGAGAAAAGCAGGCTTTCCTGTGTGCTCGGGGCTCTCTCTTTCTTTTTCTTTCTGCTGCGACAGTAGGGGGAGAGCCCGGATTCGAATTCGTTAATAGAGGCATAAATTTTGATCTGGCGTCTTGGTGGTCTTCTCTGGAGGTCTCTCCATAACAGTGCCTATTCAAAGCCTCAACTTTAGAAGGTCCTTCAGGCATCTGTGCTCTCTCTTTCTTTCTTGGAACCCTGCTCTGGTACTATGAGAACAATACTTAACTTTCTTTCCCTCTCTCTCTTTCTCTCTCCATTCACACACACACCCCTCTTTTGTACAAAGAGAAATAGCATTGGGAAGCAAGTCAGAGAACAAAAGAGACAAGGATTTTTTTTTAAATGAAATAAAACACTTTAAACTCCTCATATCTTCCCTTAGATCAGTGTTTCCTTTTTGTTTTGTTTTTTTAATATATATATATTACTGACTTTTTTTTACAGAGAGGAAGAGAGCACTTAACTAGTTAACTAGTGCTAATTTTACC
The DNA here is from genome assembly GCA_963924515.1 of Vespertilio murinus. Classification (NCBI taxonomy): domain Eukaryota; kingdom Metazoa; phylum Chordata; class Mammalia; order Chiroptera; family Vespertilionidae; genus Vespertilio; species Vespertilio murinus. Next base: position 129,895,750 of record OZ004707.1, on the reverse strand, counting down.
TATATGTTCCCCAAAATTCTAGTTTAGCACTTCTTAGTTGGGATTCAGGAATCTGTATTTTAACAACTCTACCAGGTGATTCTCATCATGAGAGAAGTTTGGGAAACACTGCCCTAGATCAAGGGTATGGAACATCTGGCCTGTGAAATCATTTGTCTGACCCTGCCAAGGCATTAGGGATAAGTTTATTAAATGTTTAAATATGCTAATTTTAAGTTAATAATTTAGTATGGCCCACAAATTATGTTATAAATATCCAAATGGCCCTTGGCAAAAAAAAGGTTCCCAATCTAGCTTATATAATATAGCTAGATTATAGCCAGCTAATCCCCAAAACTAGAATTGCCTTGCTGTCATGCATGTTCCAGAAGAACTGTCCAGTGGACACTAGTCCAGATATACCAAGCCCCAGAATCTTGAGCTAAATAAAAAACTATATTGAGGCTACCATGTTTTGAAATTGTTTGCTATACAAGATGATTCATCTGAAAAGTAAAAAAATATAAGCTTATATACCTGCCTTCTTAACAATTACTAACATCATGTGTTGTGAATCCTAAAAGAAAACTAATATATGATTAAACTAATTTCATAAATTATTGAGAAGGAGTATTTTACAATGATTAATTGCAAATTCCATAGGCTGTGGAGGCAGACAAAATGGAGTTTATCTTCTAAGTATTGTTCATGAGATATCTGACCTATAAAAAGTTGTACAACTTGAGCCTCAATTTCCTCACCTGTAGAATGGGAACGAGGACAGTATAGATAACTTGGGGATTAAACGACATAGGCCAGTAGAACATTTAAGAACATCATTGGCACATTTTAGGCATCTGTTCATAGTAACTTGTATTATCAAATGAAGAAAAGCTTTCACCCCAAAAATCACAAATCACAGTTAATATGAAGAAAAGCTTTTGCCCCAAAAATCACAAACCACAGTTAATACTTGGCAGAAGCAGGACTATAACCCATATCCTCTGACTCCTATGTGTTATTCCATACTGTACAGAAGTCAAAACTAGCTCAAATGTTGGATAGCCCATCTATAGGCATTTCTCGAGTTATGTCAGACTCAACATAATGGTTTCATGGTTACATCACCATCTCCCATTTACAGTATTTATTATTTTTAAAAGTTTCATTTTGACATATGTACATATGTGCTTTATGTTTTTTATCATTTATTTACCACAAGTAAAGGTCAGGAATTGTTTTCTTTCCATTTTTTTTTACTGTTTCATTTCATTACTGCTGTGTATGTGCTCCATGTGAGTGACATAGGTGCTTATGTAGGTGGGTTCTGACTTATAGCAAAAATCGCATCACGTCATGACATATGATTGAATCTCCAATATAACCCGAGGACCTACTGTATATATACAAAAGCCTAAGTGACCATTATGACCCGTCGACAGTCTCTATAATGCATACTGACCACCAAGGGGGGGGGGGAGAGAGAAAGAGAGAGAGAGAGAGAGAGAGAGAGAGAGAGAGAGAGAACGTTAGTAAATGGTTATCTATCCTACTTGACGTCATTATAACTTACAAAGGAGGCAATATGCAGGAGCTCTTCCTAGGGTGGCTGCTTTGCCTCTAAGGGTAAAATATTGACATATATCAATAAAGTGTACTTACTTCCTATTGTTCTTGTTCCATAATAGATCATGGATGCTAAATAAGACATTTCATTAAAGTTTTATAACCTGTCCTTTTAGTAATTTCCTGTCTTCTACCACTAATGATTTCATGTGTGTATGACTTACTCTACTACATTATATATGTTTATAGATTTCCTTTCTTTACGTTGTCTTTATGACCTCTCAGCTATGATGGAGTTCTATGCTTTGAAGTGCATTAGACTCCCCTGTGAAGCTTTTTAAAGTGCAAAAAGGTCCCTCCCTGTGTTTATGATTCAGTTGGTTGGTCTGCACCAAGTTTTGCAAATTTCAAATCCGTGTTTTACAAAAGCATCTTATACATTTTGAAACATTCAAAAGAAGCTATATTGAAGTAAATGATTATAAAACTCTGACAAGAAATTAACTGAGCTTTGCACCTACAGAATATGTTAAAGGAGGAGTGAGGCAGAAAGAGAACTAATATATTTATTAACAACAAGCTATAGACTCCATATTTACATATATTATTTTATTGTCCATTATAAGCAAGTATCAAAATACTCATGTTCTTCATATTAAACTAGGGATTGTCAAAGTGATTAAGGAAAAAATAATTATTAGTAATTGCAGTAGTCAAAACTTTTCTAAGCATGTAAGTACAAAGTAAAATACCACGAAGTTTAGATTTAACTCACTTGATGTACAACCTGTGATTTTACCAGCATTTTACTGATGTGGAGACTAGAATTCTAAAATAACTTGCCCAATATCACCAAGCTAGAAAGGGACAGCTGGTAACATTCACACCCACAGGTGTTTAATTCCAACGCTTGCGTCCTAGGCAGAGAGTAAATGGTAGAGCCATGATTTGAATGTACATACAACCAAGATTTGAACAGAAAATCGAAGATCATAGGCAGGACAAAAAATAAATATCATTCTTGAAGCATACCAATTATTTAGTGAATGAAAAAACAATTATCAAAATATTTCAGTTATATTTACTCCTTCTGTTGAATACATAGCATATGATAAAAGCATTAATCAAAATAGGTAAGTAAAGCAGATTTTTTTTAAAAGACCATGTTTGGGTTACTTTAATACAAAAAATAAAATAGAAACCATGAGTCATAAATATTTTTCTACAAAAGGCTGAAAATAATCAGGTTGGTTTCCCCAGGCAATAAAAGAGCACAGGAAAGAGAAAGTTGAAAGACACTTGTAATAAAAGTAAAGCAGATATAAGCACACCAGTTTAGCTTCATTATTGAGAAAGACATCTAGACAAGTAGAAAAGCACTCCTCTGAAAAGCTACTCTATGCAGGTTTCAAACAGAATCAAGGGAAGTAAAAATAATGTCAGAGCAAAGAAACAGTTCTAAAGAAGAGCCAGGCAAAGGCAAACATTATTGAAATTCTTTTCCTTTAACCAGACCATGGAAACCTGCATTTCAAATTATTTCAAAAAAATAAAACTATGGGGCCCTGGCCAGTGTGACTCAGTTGGTCTGAGTGTCACCCTATATATCGAAAGGCTGCAGGTTTGATCCTTGGTTAGGGCACATACCTAGGATGCAGGTTCCATCCCAGGTTGGGGCAGTGTGTCTCTCTCACATTAATGTTTCTTTCTCTCCTTTCTCTCTAAAGTCAATAAGCATATGAGAGGGGGGAGGGAGGAAGAGAGAGAGAGAGAGAGAGAGAGAAGGAAAGAAGGAAGGAAGGAAGGAAGGAAGGAAGGAAGGAAGGAAGGAAGGAAGGAAGATAGGAAAAGAAAACTATAAAACAACTTAGAGTAGTCTATCATGCAATTTGGGGGGACAGAAATGAAAAAAATAATTATAACTCCAGCATGGATTACCATGGCAAAACAACTGCTCAAAGAAAATGTTAAACTGCATTCGGAAATACATAGTTGTTTCCAAGAGATATAAAACACTTTTAGAATTTCTGTCAGGGAAAAAAAATCAATTCCATTCCATATTTAGATACTTAATCTTAAAAAGTCCAGTATTCTTTGAATGTCCTGAGTCTTTCTATTGCCATAATTAAATTTGTACATTTAGTTAAACAGATTTAAGAGCATGTTTTTTTTTTATATTTTATCCCATTACTGTGATGGATAACCAACTTATTAATGTAATATAAAAACAATACTCATAATACATACTCTTCCCTAATCCTAAAGACAATACTTTCTGCCTTTAATACTAATCATTTCATTTATTTTGTTCCCTTTTTTGGCAATAACCACACAAAAAAGTATTGGGCCATAGAACCAACTTAGAAAACATAATCAAAGACTATAACTAAAAGAAATAAATTGTTCCAAAGGCAGACTACCTAGAAGTAAGTTTATAATCCATGGAATTTCTTCAGTATGACAGCACAAGGGATACCAGAGGAGTCGGACACTTTACATTGAAGCTCAGGGATTTAAAACCAATAGGTCTTGGTGGACACTACAAAGACTCCTATGATATTAAAAACCTAACCTTATGTCCAGTCCCTATTGTCTTATTTCTATTCATTAATGTACTAAAGTAGTTCCTAACTTGGGACCATATCATTACTATCTATTCCCTCAATTGCTATTCTCAATTGCTGTCCTGGATTGCCCGAATGCGGGAGGCCTGATGTGGCGGGATCTCCCTTTTCCGCGTCCCGCACGGAAAGAGAGATGAATGAACCGGTTCTAAGGGGAGGCGGCCAGGGATTAAGAAATATTAGAAATAAAGAGAGAAGACACAGAGATAGATTTTAAGCTGGGAGCTGGGAGGGCTGCCGCCCTCCTCTGCTGGAGAGGCAGACTGATGACCCCCTGAGCCACACAGCACATCTATTTATACTCCAATCCAACAAGGGGGTTTCACAGAAAAACAAGGAGCCTGGGAGGGCCCAGATCCCACCCACTCCTTCCTCCTGGACAAACACAAGCAGGAACTAAGAACATATCCGCACTCCCAGGAAGGGGTGCAACTGACATGATTCTGCCAATATCCCGGGCCCAGTCAGCAACAACCTAAAGAATGTCCAGGTATCTTCCCATTTGGCCCTCTACACCCTATATATCATTCAAATCTCTGCTCAGATTCTTTGTTGCATAATGATTGTCTTGAAGTAGTTAACCTTGCAGGACCCAGAGTCCTAGAAGGCGTGTCAGTCACTTTTCTTAAGGAGATGGAGTTGTGCAGTGAAGAGGGAAAAAGGAAAAAAATAGGACCGTCCTTTGTAGATGGTGAGATACTGCAAATACTTATGACTTCATTTTTTTTCTCCATCTTTGAGTCTATGTGACTTTATGAAAAGAAAAGTTTACACAATCTAATGTATACCTCTTTTTTTCTTGTCTTTCACCTATAAGTTTGGGGAAGGTGTAAATATAAATTTTTTTAAAAAATAAGTGAGAATCCAGGCTAAAAAAAAAAGTGGGGACCATAGACAGAATCTTCAGCCCTCACACTCTTCAACCTGCTCCCATTAACTGCATCAATTACCATCTTCCTTATGTTTTACTCCCAAACCCTGAGCAACACATACACTATATGGAGAACAGAGAAAATGTTCAGTATTAAACAAATGCTTATGCATTTTTATTCTCTCAGAAATATCTTTTAAGCTGTCATTATTTCTCACCTGAACAAGATAACACCGAAGTTTAGGAATTTATGTTAGATGTAGGGAAAAGTTCTGACTTCAGTGGTTATGAGAATGAAATGTGTCCTGTTGTCACAGCAGATGCAAAAGAAATTATTAGAAAGCAATGCCTGGATCATCTTGGATGAACGCTCCCTCTAGGCAATAGAAGAAACTAGAAATTAATTGTAGTCTTGTCCCAGTCTTAGAAATGTGCACTCCAAGTCACAAGGGATCATCATCAAACATCAAGTGTCATCACTTCCACCAGAACTTAGAAGCAAGTTAATTTCCCATGCATTTTTTTTCTTACTAAGGAAAACGTTTTCACAGATTCTAACTCATGGGAATCATACTAAAATCTATTACACAGTGAAAAAAAGGCAATACAGAAATATCTTTGTACCATTGCTGAACTTAAACACACACACACACACACACACACACACACACACACACACACACAACATGGGCAAGGATGATAACTTGCACAACATATTAAAAAAGAGTACCCAGGCCGAAACCCGTATGGCTCAGTGGATAGAATGTCAGTCTGCTGACTGAAGAGTTCCAGGTTCGATTCCGGTCAAGGGCATGTACATTGGTTGTGGGCACATCCCCGGTAGGTGGTGTGCAGGAGGCAGCTGGTTGATGTTTCTCTCTCTTTGATATTTCTAGCTCTCTATCCCTCTCCCTTCCTCTCTGTGGAAAATCAATAAAATATATTTTTTTTAAAAAGAGTATCCAGAAGCCCCATTCTCAGGCTAGCAAACTAAAAGCCCCTAATCTCTCCTTATAAAGACAAAACTACTTTGTTTGAGCAAAAATATTTGCAATAAAAACAGAATGAAAACATATGGCCACGAAGCATACCTGGAAATATAATAATTTTCTAAATGTTGCTAGTGCATACCCACTATACATATGCCACTGGGAAGAGAGGAGACCCCACAGGGTTGGACATTTTACTTCAAGGAAGAAAGTGACAGCTCTCACCTAACATATGAAAACCTTAAGATTGTGTTTTCTAATATCTAGAATAGCTGGTAAATGTTGTGGTTGTTCACATTTTCAAAATACGCAGGAGTGATTCCTTTAGATTTAAACATTTACTTTTTAATGTTTTAAGGAAAAATATCAAGAATTTTTCCACATTTTCTGCCTTAGTAAATGGTGAAAGAGGCATAATATATCCTCTTTATTGAGATAAGAGGGAAATTCTTTATTATTGCTTGATTGCTTTACATTCATTTCATTGCTGGTGAATTTAACTCACTCATTAAATATACAAATATCTATTTGCATTTATATGCATACACATTAACATTACATATACACACGCTTGCAGGTATGTGTGTGTATGTTGCTGACTCAATTGAAAATAAGCTGTAAAAGACTTGAAACTTCATTTCTAAGTGTTTTAGCATGTTTCTCCTAGGAATAAAAACATTTCCTATATATTTATAATACCTAAGAAAATTAACAATGATTCCATAATGTCTAATAAATATTACATGTTGATTTTTCCCAATCCACTACCTAATTATTGTTCACATATTTGCATTATGCTCATTATGTCGCTTTTATCTCTCTTCATCTTGAACACGTTGCTCTTCCTTTGTTGTTCATGATTTTGTTTTTTCTTTCAAAAAGTCCAGGCCATTTGTCTTGCAGTGTGTCCCATGTTCTGGAATTGTCTCATTTTCTCTCACTATTAGATTCAATTAAATGTTTTTGGAAAGAATATCACATAGGTGAATATAGTGTAGTTTTTGTACCAAATCCCATCTGAAGACATGCATAGGCAGTTCTACTGCTATCGATAATGCTAAGTTGGTTATTTGGTAATTAAGCGATCACAAAATCTCTTCATATAAAGACACATTTTGACTATTGTAATTAGTATGTAATCTGTGGAATGATTCTTTAAAATCACATGAAAATTCTTTTCCCCGGTATTTCCTCTCTTTGTCTGAATTATTGTATTAGTTGGGTTTTCCCAGACAGGACTTCTGCAATACTCTTCCCTCTGCCTGTAAACCTCTTACTTGCTTGATTGACAGACTCTTGAACTCCACAGCTATACTCTAGCTAACTCAATTCATCCTTCATGTCTCAGATTCAACATTACTTCATTATGGAAGCCTTCCCCTCCATTCTCCTCCACTCAGGAACACAAACATTAGGAAAATGTACCTGTTATATCCTTACTTCTTCTTTCATAGCACTTATCACCTTTATAATTGATTAGTTGTCTGGATAATTACTTGTTTAATATTTGCCTTTCTTATCGTACTGTAACCTCTATTAGGATGAGAAGCATGCATATTGTATTCATCTCTATACTCCAGGCATCTAGGCCAGAGAAATTTAGTTTGTGGTTATAGACAAGGTCATGTAAAGAAAGATGAAGAACTATGAGCTATGAGCTGATTATGGTTCAGTTAGATTGTATAGCAACTTTAAGTTAAATGACTATATCAGAGAGATAGAAAGTAAAGAGAGTCTAGAGACAGTATATGTTTATTATGTGTACAGTGCTAAATCACGTGATAAAGCAGTGATTCATTATCTTTAGTGTGAACCAGAATTGCCTTTGCACTTACCAAAAGCTAAAGTCAGGGCCCATGCCCAGCTATTCAGGTTAATGAGATTCTCTGTGCCCTCTCTGTCCGACAACTTTCCAAGAATGTTGTGGTTTTCTGCAGGGTCTCTGACTGTAATATCACAAGGACACTCTCCCATTGATCTTTTTCTCTCAGGCTTATTGTTACAAACTACATTAGTAGGGGTCTGTTTTAGTGACTTTCCTATTTTAGGCTACCTTCTAAATGACATGTAGGATAGAATTACAGATCAAAGAAAACATTTTACTGTGGGGAAAAGAACAAAAAAAAATTACTCCCACCAAAGATTTTTTTAAATGAACATTTTAGTTTAAAACAGTTTTAGATATACAGAAAAATTGAGAAGGTAGTAAAGAGAGTTTTTATATTTCCACAGCCTTAATATTGTGCATTGCTATGGTACATTTGTCACAATTAATGAACCAATCATTATTGTTAACTAAAGCCCATATTTTATTCATGTTTTCTTAGTGTTTAGACTAATGTCATTTTTTTTTCCTGTTGCAGGGTCTCCAGGATACCACATTATATTTAATTGCCATGTACACTTAGATTTCTCTTGACTGTGACATTTTCTTAGACTTTTCTGGTTTTGGGTGACCTTGACAGTTTCAAAGATTGCTGATCATGTATTTTGTAAAATGTCCCTCCATTTGAGTTCTTCTGACTTTTTTCTTTTCTTTTTTTTTTAAATATATTTTATTGATATTTTACAGAGAGGAAGGGAGAGAGATAGAGAGCTAGAAACGTTGATGAGAGAGAAACATTGACCAGCCGCCTCTCGCACAGCCCCCACCGGGGATGTGCCCGCAACCAATGTACATGCCCTTGACCGGAATCAAACCCGGGACCTTTCAGTCCGCAGACCGACGCTCTACCACTGAGCCAAACTGGTTTCGGCCTGACTTTTTTCTTAATGAGCAGGCTGAGGTTATAGGTTTAGGGAGAGAGGCCATAGGAGTTAAGTCCCCTTCTCATATGGTCAACATGTCTAATTGCTGTTTATTACACTTGGTTGAGGCAGTATTTGTCAGGTTTCTTCACTGTAAAGCTACTTCGCTTCTTCCACTTCCACCCTTTCTTCTTTGGAAATCGCTATGTGGAGCTCACTTTTAAGAATTGGGGAATTATGTCCCAACTCTTTGAAGACAGAGTATCTACAAAAGCTACTAGGAATTCTCCTGCTTGAAAGATTAGCTTATTCTCCCTGATTTTATTCAATCACTTAGGTATGTCTGTATGGACTTATGCATATTTATTTCACAGTTCGGATTATGATCATAGTTTGTTTTTATTTTGTTGCTCAACTTGTTTTGGCCTTGGCCATTAGGAGCGACTTCATCGATGTGGGGATTCTTTTGTTTGTTTGTTTTCTTTTTGTTTGTTTTTTTAACTATATCTTTATTGATTTCAGAGAGAAAAGGAGAGGGAAAGAGAAATAGAAACATCAATTTAAAAATATTTAATACTAAATTATACATTTATAATTTAAAGAACTACCAAGTTATACATTTATAATATTATGAATACATCTTGACTACATTAAAAATAAAACATATCAAATAATATAGGAGGCAATCAAAGCCATAATAGAAGTATAAATTTTTTATAAAATAATTTCAGCATTTTAAAATACATAACAAAATAAGTTCAAAATATATTTATCTTCATTTCTAAAATCACTATAAATTAAACCTTATTTAAAAATTATAAAAAGTAAACACAAAAATTATAAATAAATTGACTAACTTATTTATCAAAGGAAGAAAAATAGGATCAATTACTATCAGGAGCTAATTCTTGATAGCAATAGCAGTACAATACAAAATGTGATGATAAATTTTGAAAATAAAATAAACATAAATTAAATAATAAAATAGATAATATACTGAAGGATTATAAATTATAAGAAACATACTGTACACAGTTTATATTAAAAATGTGAAAAGAGAATGGATATTGTTTTAATTGTCAATATTTCTGAAGAATAAAAATATTTAAAAATCAAATAACCAAAGGTGATAATAAAAATCTTAAAAACCCAAAAGAATGGGAAGCAAAAATACTCTATGAAAGATTACTGACAGATATAAAGAAGACCTAGAAAAGAAAGATGGGTCATGAACAAAAGGAGAACAATTAAATAAATCTGCTTTTAAATGTCACCTCAGTCAATGACAACAGAAATTAACAAGTAACTAATTCTATGTCTCTGGAACTACTTTTTTCCATCAGTTTATTTTCCACAACCTCTTATACCTATTACTTCTTTACTTCTCCATTATTATAAAACTTGCTCTGCAGGAGAAGTTCTTTAATATTTGGATAATTGCAGTAGCTGCCACCACCAACCTATGTCCAAATTATTCTTGCCAACTCAATGTATCATCAATTAAGAGTCCTAAGTGTTTTATTTTCTATTTAAGAATGTATAGTATTTCTGCGAACTTTTAGGCAAATTTCCACCAATAAATTTATCACTCAAAAATCTTCTTAATATTTATTATTCCCGTTGTTCTGCTTTAAGTTCTTTGTTTCTTCATTTTAGTTATATCACAGGATTTTTTTGTAAATAAAGTCAGATCAACTTCAAGTGTCCACAGCAAATCCCCACCTTTTCTCAGTTGTGATGTTTTCTATCACAATTTTAAGCTGTCTTTTTTATTTATTCATTTCTTTATCTGCTAATGTTAGAGAGAGGTGGGGGAGGGGCATCCACCTGTCCCTCTACCCACTCATGCATTCATTGGTTGGTCCTTGTATTGCACTGCGACTTGTTGTTATCTAACCAACTGAACTTACCTTTTTATTTTTTTAAATCAGTAAATCATTTGATGCTTAAATGATTGACTAAGTTCAGATTTTGTTTAATAGATGTCAATTGATGCCTTATTATACCTAGATAAAAGCAGTATCTCTTAAAAGTAAAAATTAACATTTTATCCCAAGGTTAGCATTACTTCGTCATTATCTCTTCAGGCTAGAAAACCACTAGCACCCGCAGATGTTACTTTCTTGCTAGACATTACACTCAGTAACTCCAGGTTAAGACCCACCCATCCTGATATCCTCAAAAACACAATCTGGAAATTTTAATTCCTGCCTGAACTCAATTAATTTAGCAAGTGTCCTTTTCTGAGACCACTGTCTGCCTTTGTAGAAAAATTCCCTTTTGTCAATTGCTCCAAACTCCCTATCTCTTTCAACTGGCCTGCTTTTAGTTCCTTCTGGAAATGACTGCAGCTTTTTTAAGTTAAACTGAAAATATAATATTTTAATTTCAGAATTTCTTTTATAAGTTTTCTTTATTTCATCATTCATATCCCTACCAGGTTAAATTATTGCCATGTGGTCATTAATAAATTTTGAAGTTAGTTCATCTGAAGATAATGTGCCTGCTTTTTCACAGATAGGAAAAACAGGAACTAAAACTCAATATCCAATAACATTTGAAGAAGAAAGCTTTTCTTCACAAAGCTGAGAGTGCTTCATAATTTCAAAATAGCAGAATCATTTTGGCAATGGAACAAAAGAGCTTCAAGTGTTCTGAAATATGCCTTTAATCGGATGCATTTTTAGGGATCTCTTATGAGGAAGAAATAGCCTCAAAGGGAAGGAAACCAGTGTTGCTATAATTGTTGATAAAAATAAATAGTTCCAAGAACCAGGATTAAAGAAACCGTATGTGAAAGCCCAAAGAGCTGATATTGGGGGGGGGGGGGGGGGCATAAAAGTTAAGTTTGCTGAGGAACTCAATGTTGTTCATCAGTTTGCACAGCTCAACTCTCTTAAAGAGGTTGAAAAGACAAGCATCATAGAAACCTCATAAAATAAGCCGAGGTCGGTTTGTCTCAGTGGATAGAGCGTCGGCCTGCAGACTGAAAGGTCCCGAGTTCGATTCCGGCCAAGGGCATGTACCTTGGTTGCGGGCACATCCCCGGTAGGGGGTGTGCAAGAGGCACCTGGTCGATGTTTCTCTCTCATCGATGTTTCTGGCTCTCTCTCTCCCTTCCTCTCTGTAAAATATCAATAAAATATATTTTTTTTTAAAAAGAAACCTCATAAAATAAAATAAAAGGTAAAATCCTGTTTCCCAATCTTTATTGGCTATCTCTGACCGGGCAGGAAAGAGTTATTGAGCTAAAGTAAGTTATCTTGTCACCATCAGAATTAATTATAAGACACACTATACTGAGGATTACACGAGGGAACATAATGACTCATCACTGTCTCTCACACCATGAAAACGCCCTGAAATTGTCAGAACTCTTGATACTTGCAGAAAATCTCCTTACACAGTCTTACCAGCTCCCTGAGACAGGTAAGGCACATTATTTTCGGCACACAAAAAAATGACTTATGCAAAAGTTAGGATGGACAATATTTGAGAACAAGCACTAGTGCCAACCCATGGTACTTGGCACCAACTCAACACCAACAGGAATCCCCAATTTGGGATGCAGTGAAGAAGGAAACTATTCTGAACAAAATAGCACAGTTGTGATACAGCACAGCTGTGAGGCTGCCCTAGGGCCAGGCCCCTTCCCCTAGACAGCTCTGCTCCTCAATGGTCTGCTTTGCTCTGCTCCACTGTGCTTTAGGTGCCTTATTCTGTGACAATGTGCTGGTGTGTGCTGATCTGTGCTGGTCTGCTCTGGTCTAGTCTGCTCTTTTCCCACAAAACATCTTGAGTGTTTCAGCTCACTCAGGGAGATGCAGGCTTCAATCTTCAGTGCAAAGGGAAAGTACCGTATTTGCCAGCGTATAAGATGATTTTTTGGCCCTGAAAAATATGCCTCCAAGTGGGGGGGTCGTCTTATACGCCCAGTTGTCTTATACGCCGGCAAATACGGTATATGTTTGATTACATACAGCCTTGTGACAGTTTTCCTGCATGTCATAAGCATTTGAATATAAATTAAAATGTTGAAATCAAATCTGATATTGTTTTACCTTTTATTTGGTGTGTGGAAGGTGTGCGGAAGAGGGAGTAGTCTTATACGGCGAGTATATAACAAACTGTATTTTGAGTGGAAATGTTAGGGGGTCGTCTTATACGCCGGCAAATACAGTAGCTCTCAGAGTCAGAGGGGAGCAGGCTTACATGAACGGTGGTCCCTGCCCTTGGTCTGTGATGGGTCTGTTCTCATGCAAATGAGGACTCCAAATCCTCAAAGTTTGATTGGTCCAAAAGGCACTGTCCTGATTGGTCAGAATAGAGCCACTCTGATTGGTTGGAACTGGGCAGCTCCAATTACATGGGGAAAGTCTCACTCCTATTGGATGAAACAGGATTCCAGGAACTCCTTTATAAGGGCTGGCTCAGATGGCAGAGGCATACTGTAGGCAGGCATTTGAGTGCAGACTTCTCCCTGAAGTGCATTTTGCCTGAGAGGCCCAAGTAGGTTCTGGGTTTGTTGTTGTTGTTGTTGTTGTTTATTTTGTTTGCTTTTGGTATGGTTTGTTTAATTTGACCCCCGTAAGCCACCAAGAGCCCTTCTTAGTAGGTATTTTCTTTCTCAGGGTTCACATCTGTAAACAATCCTCATTCCTGTCTTTCTTAATCACTGAAAAAATTCAATATCCTTGACTCTTTTCTTTTTTAGGGCCCTTGCACCATTAATGTTTTCAGACTTCTCTTCCTGATCTTTATCTATTGAACAACCCAACCACCCAACTCCTCTTCTCTATTGTCAGGCAACACCCTTTTCTGTGGAAAATGAACTGCGATATATCCCAACCTTCCCTTAGGGATCTCTCCACCTCCCCTGCCTGTTATATAACTGTAAAGTATTTTTACACGGAGAACAGTGGAAAGACAGTCTTCCAAAGGAACCAGAGAATTAGCCCAAAGTAGCATTTCATAGCTATATATTTTCTTAGGAATTTGTTGTTGTTTTTTATCATTAACATGTACATAACTTTGTTACCGTACTTCAAAATATATCTGAGTTTGTATTCATCTAAGATGTGTAAAATTGTTTAGTATGTGTGGAAATGGGTGCTATAGGAAGAGACACCTTAACTCATTGTGGCTTTCAATATTCCCACAAACCTCTCTACTGGAAGCTACTCTTTCCCCTACATCCATATATCTAAGTTTATTGAGAGATAGTAGAAGTGACATTCCAAAGCTCCTCCATTTCTTCTTCCAGATCTTTACTCTTCCATCTTCCTATAAAAGTCCTCATTGAAGGCTTCTTATCTTTTACCATCCTTATTAAGCTCACTTTGTTCAGTACTGGCTCACCGTCTCTTTCTGCCACAATTCAGTGTTCATGTAGGCAAAAGATCACATACTAATTTCAAATTCCCTAGATCTCTTTCACATTACCCTTTCCTTCTCTGCCCTCCTCCAAGGCATATACCTTTAATAGGTCATTCAGAAATTTCACTGTTCCATATTCAAAATTTTGTAAACAAATATTTGTGGTGTGCTTCCCCCACCACCACCACCTTTCTCATACTGTCCTTCACACCAAATCTGTATAACAATCTCAACAACCCCTCCCCCAGTCCCTGGATTCCCTATTTCCTTTGAATTGTTTTAATTCTGTTCCTAGGTTACCTTTCTTCCTTACTTATCTTGGGCTTCAAGATTATTTATCTGAAGTTCAGCATCACCAGCAATCTGCAAAACCCAAATGTTTGAGCAGTAGCAATTAACCTTTCTTGTTTCTACATTTTGGTAGTTGTGAATACTTGATAAAAAGCCCCTAGTTATTTGATTTTGCACTCCTATAGAGTTATGGCTTCCACTTTGGCTAGGACCTCAGTACCCTTACTTGTCCTTGATGAGTTTCCTCCAAAATTTCCCTCAAAACCCATTCAGAACCTGCACCACTCCCCCTAAATTTCTACTCAGATCCTGTTAATTCTCAGCAGATTTCAGTCTCCTACTTCATATTAATCCAAAAAACAAATGTTCTCTCCTTCAGCTTCCAGCATCCATACCCATAATATATACATATATATGAACACGTAGATAAAGATCATTTTTATTCAAAGAAAAACAAAGTGTCAATATTAACTATTTTCCATCATTAGGAAATGATGAGGTCCTCACTCATTTGACAGCTTAGAATCTAGAAACAGACTCAAGCAGACCCAATTATAGACAAGAAGTATACCAGTGTATGTATTCCTGTATAAATGGGATCTGAACAAAAATACAATCTAATCCCTCATTTATTGTTTATAAACTGTATATACACATACTTTCAATCCTATCATAGCACAATTAGATTTCTAAAATGGGCAGCACAGAGACTGTGCCACTTTCAAGTTGAAAAGGAAAGTGCATCTTTGATCACTGTCGGAGAGAGAGCTGCTGCGACTTCATTCTCTACAACTCACATCTTCAGAGTCCTCACTTTCATCAAGACACTACTCACTGGCATTGCTGACAACTCAGGAACGCTCTCATTGCTGTCTTGGAGGGTCTGGGTTTTGCACCTAGAAACAATCCAAACCAACTTTTTTCAACCTTCAAGAGAAAATATTCCATTGGGTATTTAGAAACTACCTGTCTCCAGTAAAAACAACTCAGTGTCCTTAATCATTGAACACTTTATAACAAGCAGGAGAACTTGCAATTGTGTAATGAATTAGGTTTCTAGTTCTCAATTGAGAAGGCACAAAACTAACCCA
The DNA here is from genome assembly GCA_963924515.1 of Vespertilio murinus. Lineage (NCBI taxonomy): Eukaryota > Metazoa > Chordata > Mammalia > Chiroptera > Vespertilionidae > Vespertilio > Vespertilio murinus. Next base: position 129,880,215 of record OZ004707.1, on the reverse strand, counting down.
GATGGCTTAGCTTTTGAAAAGACTGATAGACAATGTTATACTTTCAGCTAAGCTTCCAGCTTATCAGGTCTCAATATTTCCCTCTCTTTCTTAAATATAAAATCAATGTCTTATATAAGTGAGAGAGAGAAAAATATGAGATAGCAGTATGTGTCGTTCATAGTTGGGATTTCTCCCCAGAAGAATTATTCCTTTTCTTTTCTGCCAGTGCATTTACATGGACTAGCCTGGATTATTTCATGAGTAGATGAACCATTGCATTCTTCTTCAACTATTCTGGAAGCAGGCAAACATACTAGACTCTAATGCAAGAAGAATTTTAGGTTCCACCGTCATAAAAGCCAAGGTTCTATCCAAAATATTGGTAGCCAGGATAAAAGTTTGTGTGCAAGATCTCTCTCCCCGCTCCCCACCCTCACCAAAAAAAAAAGTTGGTTAAATCCCTTAGATTTTGACATTTCTCTGTCTTTGACACAAAATGCTCTTGTTCCCAATGGTAGTTGTCAACAAACTGAGCTTTTCCCCCTCAGGATTAGAATGTCTGTGCTTATTCCTGGTAGCACTTTAAGAACTCAGAGAGCTGCGCTCACTCTAGACTGCCAAGAGCTATGCTCCCAGGTCCTTCCCTGGGTGGGAGGGGCCGTGGCTGATCTAGAGAGGGGAGCATAGAGGAACATAATGGACTCTTCCTTGCTTCAGGCACCCATCAGCTCAGCAGCGCCCCAACAGGCACCCACCCTCCACTGCCATGGCCCCCTCCTAGCCTCACAGCCCAGCTTCCTGCCACCGCCTATGCCCAGGCATCCTGCTGGCAGCGCCTCCTCCTGCAGACAGCTGGCCTCCCAGCCGCACTGGGGTCTCACCATGCCACCAGCAGAGGCTTAAACAAACCTCTTCTTGTTCACCACATTTTTAATTTCCAAAATTAAAATTTGGTTCTCTGATTTTTATTTTTCCATAAGAACATATTTTGGTTTCATAGGCATTTTGCCTTTGCTTATATCCTTGAGGATCCTGGCTTCTTTTTGTTTCCTCTGTTCCACTGATTGTTTTTCTTCACTCCCCCCCCCACCCCCGTTTAGTTTTGTACCTGTCTCCTAAGTTTACCTTTTCTCAAATGTCTAGAGATTGTTGGCCGTCTCTTACTATGTTAAACCAAAAGCTCACTGGAAGAAGTGTGCTGGGGTGTGTTAGTGGGGAGGTTATACTAAACCTGGCTGTCTAGGATTCTAGGACCAAGGTAGGAAAAGCAGGCTGCATTTCAAAATGTAGATTTTTCTATAATAGTGCTGTTTTTAGTTCCTATATCACCCCTCCTTCATCTTGTATCTTTTACTTTGAATCCTGTGTCAGAAAACCGAACATTGTTTCTAGTAATAAAATGTAAAAAGAGCTGGCCAACTTTAATGGCTCTGAATGGTCGGAGCTATCATTGTTTAGTTGAGATAGTGGCAGTTGAAGCAACTTTGATTTGTTAATCAGATGTAAATTCTTGTTGATTTTCTGTTGTTGGGATTTCCTGCCTAAAGGATGTCTTTATCTCAGAACCTCAATAAAAGGGATGGCAAAAGGCCAGAGCATCAGGTAGTCCTCCCCCTAGAGGTGGACTCCCCCTGGCCCCCCATTTTCCCAAATTAACTCTTTTCTAGCCTCTTCATTTTGTGTGCGGCCTTCTCCAGAATACGGACTCTGAAGTGGAATCCTGAACCACGCGGGTCGTGTTAAGGGATCCCACCTCCTGAAGCTCCTGGGCTCAGTTTCTCCAGACTAAGCCTCTTGTTACCTAGATGGAAGTAAGTAGGGCAGTTTCCCGAATGCTCCAGGAAAGAAACTGAGCAACTTCAACCAATTGGCATATGGGTTTTCAACCAATCATATCTCACCCTATGTTATGGACGTTCTGTCAGGCAAACTAGATCACTTCCTACGAGTGTTCCATTTCTGCAGACACTGGATTCTTATTTCTTCTAGGTCTACTAAGTCTATTAAGTCTCCATTAGTTTATTGTGTAAACATTTTCTGAAATATTTCGTGCACTGTCTCTTATGTTCTCTTTGTCCTCGTGGCTAATAGCTTTTTAATTCTTCATTGATAGTTTAATAAAGTTTTTAGAGGAAGAGCTGATGGGCAAGGATGGGCAATCTGTCAAGTTAAACTGGGAGGGCCCAGTAGTCAGCTGCTGACATTTCTAAAACCATGGACAACATCATACGTGTACATATGGTCTGGGAGCAATATGTCATGCCATGTTTCACCTGTAAAACTAGGATATATCCTTTTGCTCAACCTTCAATGTATAATCAGAATTTAAACCCCCTAGTAGCTGTCATCCTAATCCAGTGATATCATCCTAGACCAGATTTCTACAATCTGTCACGTGAATCGAAAGAAAAAAAAAGTAGCAAATGTCAGAAACTAACCTGGATTTACTGGGAAGCCTGAAGTCTGCCCAACAACTGATTTGTAATAAATACTTACTATGTATTTGTTGAATGAAGGAACAAAGGAGAAGAACCATGAGCTTGTTTCAGGATAAAAAACCAATTAGGCTAAATGCTTTCAATTAAGATTAGTGTTTATCTATAGCTTCATAATTACCCAGCCATAGGAATACCATTGACACTGTTAATTAAGAAGCTAAAATTCAATAATGTAATTGGAAAATAATACTGACACAGGGACTGTACACAATAAATTGTGTGTGTGTGCATACACATACACATTCTTAGGTTCTGTTTTTCTTTTTTTTTAATTGAAATTTATTTTTAAAGGGATAGGGAGAAAGTCAGTGAAACTGACATGAGAGGAAAACATCAGTTGGCTGCCTCCTGCATGCCCTCTACCAGGGATGGACCAGCCACGTTTCAGTTCACGGGATGACACCCAACCAACTGAGCCACCCGGGCAGGACTCTGTTTTTCTAAAAGATTACTTGGTCTCACTGGGTTCTGAGGGAAAGCTGGTTCAGGAGATGCAATTGTTAGGTCCTAATCTGAAGTTGAGAGAGGAGAGTGTGCAAGAGAGGAAAATGGGGAACCATTCATCTGACTTCAGTGAAGAAAAAAACATCTTTCATGTAATACAATGATATAATGATACCTAAACATACCACTTATAAAATAGAAGATATAGATTCAAGAAAAATATAGAGAACAGCAAAAAAAATATATAAGAGAATATAGAAATAGATATGGCTATTTTATCATTGAAATAAAATCTTAAAATATATGAAAAATGTCTGATTAATAGATCAAAATTAATAATGAACATTTTACCAGAAAAAAATTGAAATTAAAATAACAAAGGAAGAAATAAAAAAAGTTGAAAATATGCCTAATATCAAATGGACAAGCTGAAGTCAGTACTGTGATATGTCATAATAATGGCTGTAAAGTCCAAGAAAAAAAAAAATGAAAGAATCTTCAAACTTCAAAAATGTGAGGAAAGCCGAAACGGGATTGGCTCAGTGGATAGAGCATTGGCCTGCGGACTGAAAGGACTGATTCCGGTCAAGGGCATGTACCTTGGTTGTGGGCACATCCCCAGTAGGAGGTATGCAAGAGGCAGCTAGCTGATAGATGATTCTCTCTCATCAATGTTTCTAACTCTCTATCTCTCTTCCTCTCTGTAAAAAATCAATAAACTATATTTTTTTAAATGTTTTTAAAAAATGTGAGGAAAGTAAGCAGATTAGTACCAGGAAACCACATTTCAGAGAGTTTCAGATTGCCAAAGACAGCGGCGTGACATCTTCAAAAGTCATACTTAAAAAGAAAGCCTGTGACTCCAGCCTGCTATGCTCTCAAGGGTCCCTATAGCCTGGAGGCCACAGGATCATTCTATGATAGGCCAACTCCCAACACTTTTTCTACTTATGTGTCTTTCTTCAGACAACAGTTGAGTATTGTACTGAGAACACCAGTAGCTAGAGGATTACAGGAAAACTCAAAGTCTTCAAATTTCTTGTAAACAAACTACTCACTCTAGTCATACATAAGAAATAGGAAGAAGGAAAAGATAAAAGAATGATCATTAAAAGGGTAAAATACATACACCCAGAAGGACACATTGGTGTGGATTTTAAGTAATTCCAACAATTTTTTTGAACAAAGTCATATTTTAAGTGTCAGTTATTCATATAGAAATCATAAACAATGTGGCAGGATAGAAACAGAAAATATTAAAAAGCATTAAATATCTGATAAAAAATAATACAAAAATATTGGGATTCCTGAAGCAGATACAATTTTATGTATTATACCAGTCAACAAATATGTATTGTGTATTTATGTGCCAGACGCAAAGCCAGGAGCTGCACTAGACAAAGAGAATCCATCTATATAAAAGCCAAGTGACCAAAAGGCAGCAGAAAGATCAGAATGACCAGAATGACCAGTGGCTATGACACGCACTGTGGCGGCCAACCGGCCCAATCAGGGATGGGGCTGGCCAGCCAACTGCCCTCAGCCCCTCCCCCCTGCCAGCCTCACCCCCCAATAAGTCCCCCACCCCAATCACTGAAGTGTGACCTCCAGTGAGTCTAAGTAAGTAAACGCTCTCCAGTCTTCATAGATGAGGAACCTGAATGACGAGTGATCAGGAAGAAAGCTGCTTATGGTCTGGACCATTAGTCAGGTGTCAGGAGAGGTGCCCAGCACAACCTCCATCTTCCTGCATTCTCCCTCCACTGCTGACTACCAAAGAGGGCAGCCATGTCATGCCATGGCCTCTCTTTAGACGGTTTGCCAGCAGGGAACTAAACTGAATTACCTGTCTAGGGAGAGGCTTAGAAACAGGAGCTGTAAGTGTCCCTGACACTAATGCACTTTTGAAGATTCAACTCATCTGAAAACCAACGGCACACATGTATACTACCGTATTTTTCAGACCATAAGACACACTTTTTCTTCACCAAATATGCAGTCCCCAGGGATACGGAAGGTCCCGGGGGACCCGCTGCCGCTCTGCAACTCGGACCATAAGACGCAGGCACTTTTCCTCCCACTATTTAGTGAAGAAAAGGTGCGTCTTATGGTCCGAAAAATACGGTGAGCTCCCCCCCACCCCCACCCCGAGACCCCTGTTTGATCTGCAAAGATCTTTTTAAAAATATATATTTTATTGATTTTTTTACATAGAGGAAGAGAGAGAGACAGAGAGTTAGAAACATTGATGAGAGAGAATCATTGATCAGCTGCCTTTTGCACACCCCCTACTGGGGATGTGCCTGCAACCAAGGTACATGCCCTTGACCAGAATTGAACCTGGGACCTTTCAGTCTGCAGGCCGACGCTCTGTCCACTGAGCCAAATCGGTTTTGGCCCTGCAAAGATCTTTGACACTAATAATTCGCCCTGGCTGGCCCTGCCCCCATTGCACGCTCCCCCCAAAAAAACCCGATAAGGGTGGGCAGCCAGACCCCATCTGTGCATGAATTTATGCACTGGGCCTCTAGTACAGTGATGAACAATAAAAAAGAAATACCAACTACCTCTCAAATAAGAATAATTGATACAGACAATTGTAAATGGGAAAAAAGATACAAGTGATACAGAGGCTATGGAGCGTATAAGGAGTCTTTATGTTTCTGGCATTACAGATGAGATCTGAACTTATGTTTTAAATTGTTTACAAGAAACTTCATGAATAGGATACTTACATTTGGGATGATGCTGTGCTTTCCAGTCTTCATAGCCTTACATAACTCCATTCAAACTTGCTCAAGTATCATCTTTCCTGTCTTTTCCTTCCTCTTCATGACACATGTACAGATACACACTCACCTACAGTATCATTGTAATATCGATCCATGCTGCCCACCACTTATCTCACATACTACATAGTCACTGACTTCTCCATCCGCAGTCTCCAGGACCCCCAAAGCTCCATGAGGACAGAGAGTATGCTTGTTCCACCAAGGGCTAGCATAGGAAAACCCTTTCCGTCTCTGTCTCAGTAGAAACTCCCAAAGTTCCCTCTTCCACTTCAGGTGGGACTATATCTACACAAATAAAAAAAGAAACATGCAAATTGACTGTACCTCCACCATACCCACAAGCCACACCCATCAGCCAATCAGGAGCAAGTATGCAAATTAAGCCAACGAAGGTGGCTGCGGCCACAGAGCAGGGAGCTTGGGTTTCCCCAGCAATGGAGGAAGCTAAGCTTCTCCCCACCCCCACCCCTAGACCTCTCCCCGCTCTGGCCAGCCCTGGCCTCTGCTCAAGGCTACAAATTTCAATTAATCCCAGTTACCAGGGCATCCTCTTGGGTCTCCAGGGGGCATGGCCAGCCTGCAAACCACTAGAAGTCCCTTGCCCAGGCTGCTCCATACCCCAAGGGAAATCCCACCCTGATCCGAGACACCCTTCAGGGAAAATCAGCCAGCCCCCACCTGTTCACCAGGCCTCTATCCTATCTAATAAAAGACTAATATGGAAATTGACTGTCACTCCAAGATAGCTGCCTCCGTGTGGTCAAAGATGGCTGCCCCCATGTGGACATAAGATGGTCATCACAAGATGGCCTGCAGGGGAGGGCAGTTGGGGGTGACCAGGCAATCAGGCTGGCAGGGGAGCAGTTAGGCATCAATAAGGTTGACAGGGGAGTGGTTAGGGTGTGATCAGGCCAGCAGGCAGAAGCAGTTAGGGGCAATCAGGAAGGCAGGCAGGCGAGCAGTTGGGAGCCAGCAGTCCTGGGTTGTGAGAGGGATGTCTAACTGCCCGTTTAGGTCCAAGGGGTTCCAGATTGGAGAGGGTGCAGGCTGGGCTGAGGGACACCCCCCATGCACATGCATGAATTTCATGCACTGGGCCTCTAGTCCATTATAATCTACTTAAGCAAACTTGCACCACACACACACACACACACACACACACACACACACACACACACAGGAAAGTTCAGATCCTGAATTGAATTATTGGCATTTCTGCTTCCAACCCTGGGACAAGAAAAACAAAAGCTTGCCTGTGTTCTTGAAATGGGTTTGAAGTGACCTCTTTTATTCTTTTCAGTGTTTATAGCAATAAGAGCCAAACATAAATAATCTCTACAATTTATCTTGTCATGCGTATCATGGGCAAGTTTTTCAGCAAGAAAATCATATAATATTTAACTTAACACAGTAGTAAATAAACTCACCAATTGCCAGAATTAATACCACCTAATAAGTAACGGTTGCAGAGGTAAAACATAATGTCCTGAAAATTTTCAACTTTATATTATGGTTCAACTCAGTTCACCTTTCAAAAAGGGTTAATGTGTTTGGCTGGCGATGCGGGCTGTGAAAGGACTCACAACTAAAAGAAGGGACAGATGCAGAGAGAAAGTTTATTTTCCCCAAAGGGAAAGAGCCTGTGCATTGCAAAGAACAAAAAGCTGCTCCCCCTTTTAGAGCCTTGGCTGCTGTTGCTAGGAGACAAGGAAGGGATGGGGACATGGAGGCTGAAATTGAGCACACATCAGGGAAGTTGTAGTTTGTTAGTTCCAAAGCCTGTAAAAAACACTCTTAAAGCAAAAGTTACAAAAAGTCCAAAAGAGCCTTGTTTGAAGGGGAGGATGTAAAAATAGCAGGAAGGAGGGGTCTGTATGTAAGAATATAGCCTTGAGAATAGCTCATCTCGTCTTGTACTTTGAGCACAGGGGCTGTTTGAATCAGAGGAGCTAACCTTCTAGGGGTTTAATTACCAGATGCTTCTCATGAATTGTGGAAGGCCACAGCAAATTAAAAAGAAAGGCCTTTTTTTCATCCTTAGATAAAGTATGACCTTTTGGATTCTGTGTATCACACATGCCATCAGATCACTTTCCTCTACACACCTGAGATCCCATCGACTTATCCTGCCTATTTTCTCCTATAATTTATTTTTTTTTTTTAATTCACAAATGTGGGGCATATTAATTTAATCCCCTGAATATTTAACGAAAGGTTTTAATAACCTCGCTTTATTAAAATTCTAATTAAGGATTTATGCCACTTACTATTTGTGTATTAAAAAATAATTCCAAAATTTAGCAGCTAAAAGCAACCATTTGATTTTGTTCACAAAGATATGGCTCAATCATTACCCCTTAACACATCTGAAAATGTTTTAAAAGAGACTATTACCCTAGCCAGTTTTCTCAGTGGTTAGAGAGTGGCCCTCAGATGGAAGGGTCTTGGGTTCGGTTTCGGTGAAGGGCATGTACCTCATTGCACACTTGATCCCAGATCCCGGATACAGATCCCAGTAGGAAGCAATCACTTGCTATCTCTCTCTCTCTTTCTCTCTCTCACATCATGTTTCTCTCTATGTTTATCTCCTCCTCCCTTCCACTCTCTCTAAAATTCCAATGGAAAGAAAACATCCTCTGGTGAGGATTAATAAAAAACAAAGAATCTGACAGGGCTCAGCTGGGTTCTGTCCTGTGACTATAGGGAGATGTTGGCTGGGGCTGTAATCAGCCGGAGAGGGCTCACTGGCTTGGTGGAAAACTGAGCAGCTGGCGCGCCGGTCTGCTACTCCCAGAGCACCTGTTGTAGCCTCTGCGGTTTGGCAGCCCCACAATCGGACTCTGTTCTTACTTGGTGGTTCGAGTATTCCAAAAAACAAGGCAGAGGCGGTTCTTTGTGGCCTCGTCTGACATGTAACAACACAGCATCACTGCCACAATCCAATGTTGCAAACAAGCAACAGGGCACCCAGACCCAAGCAGAGGGGACACAGACCTCACCTCTCAACGTGAGGTCAAGTTCACTCTGTAAGAACATTATATGCAATGAGAGATACGGATGCAACCATCTTTGGAAGACCCATCTTTGCGTTGAAGGCCATTCGATGTTTGGTTGTATGCCCCCAAAATATCAGGAACGTTGCCTAAGTCTCTACAGATATAAAATTAGTCTTCCGCCTGTATCATCTTACAATTAATTTTAGTAACAATAAATATTGTTGCTAACCTACCTTTTTAACCTGTCACTTTGCTACATAAGTTGACAGAAAAGAGAGTTGCTAGTCTTAATATGGGATTTGATGTTCCTTCATAGGCTCTGATGAAAGAAGAGAATTAATAGTAATGTTTACTAGATTCCAGAGGAAATAGTGACATATAACTTAGTCCTACCCATTTAATTATGTCTCTTTAAAATAATGGCTTTTATGGTTGCCATTTGATATTACTCAAGAAAAAAATGAGAAAAAATGTTTATTACTCTTTTTATTAATTAATTTCTTTAAAACTTCATTAAAAGAAAGGAGATAAGTGTATATGGAGTTCCATTTTTCTGCTAGACTGTGATAAGTACTATATATCCAACTATACACCTATATCTACATCTCTAAGCATGTCCATATCTATATTCAATCCTCATATCAACCTTCAGATGAAGTAGAGATTCAATGAAGTTAAGTCGTTTTCCAAAGTCACAGAGCTAATTTGTAGCAGAGCGCATTTGAAATCAGTATTCAGTGAGTTTAAAGCTTGTGGTCTTTCTACAACATCATTTATATTAAAATATTACTCCAAGTGCATACTTTTTCTTGCTGGTGTGGTCACTGAATACTTTCTCAAAATTACTTTTCCTTGACAACTTATGTTTTCTTAAATTTTTTCGAAAAACCTATTTCTACTAGGTAAGTATGCAACTTTCATGAATGACACGTGATGATTCTCTTGAACTGCAGTTGTTTCATATTGGCTTTCTCATCATCTGAAAACCTCAGAAATCTCAACCCAGTTGCAGAGGTGAGAATCGTTTCATTTTACCTCACTCATTCAGCCATGGCTCAGAAATTCCATTCTAACTTGATAAAAAGAATCGTTAACACAACAGGGACCTCTTTTTCTCATTGAATAAAATTTGTCACCAGATAGGTAATTTTATAACTCAGATCCTTCCAAATAACTTTACTTTGCTCAGATATCCAAAAATGGTACCAATCAGCTTACATATGTGTTATTAAAGAGAGAAACTTGAAAATGCATTGCCCTTAATACATTCCTGCAATCTATACAATTGAATCTCTAAAATCTTTGCTATTTCAGTTTTTATGTAGAATACATTAGTTGCCATCTAAAATATACTTTTTTAAAAAATCCTTACCAGAGGATTTTTTTGCACTGATTTTTAGAGAATGGAAGGGAGGAAGAGAGGAGAAGAGAAACATTGATGTGAGAGAGACACTTTGATTGGTTGTGACCTGGGATCAAGCCCCTAACCCTGATACATGCCCTTGACCAGAAGCTGAACCTGCAACCCTTTGGTGTGCAGGCTGGGGTGCTCTAACCACTAAGCAACACTGGCTATGTCTCAATGATACTTTAATAAATCATATGTTTTCAAAGTGTGAATTAGAATCCAATTGAGATTATACTAATAGTCCTTCCATGTTCCACTGTGCCTGGTTTATGCATGAGTTGTACCAATCAAGAACTAGGGCTGGAGGAGTTTTTGAATCTTCTACCTTAGGCACTGTACCATACCATTTTGGGATCAGTGAGAACTACTGCAATGTCTGACAGAGAACTGTGAACTGACACCTAAATTAAGGGCAATTTAATTGTGAAAAAGTAATAGGTTCTTTATATTGATTCACTGTGACCCCCCTATACCCACTGAAATGTGTATGTTTTTTTAAGTATGTTTTTATTGATTTCAGAGAGGAAGGGAGAAGGAGAAAGGGATAGAAGCATCAATGATGACAGAGAATCATTGATTGGTTGCCTCCTGCACACCCCTTATTGGGGATCAGGCCTGTAACCTGGGCACATGCCTTGACCTAACCAGGAACCTAACAGTGACTTCTTGGTTCATAGGTTGATGTTCAACCACTGAGACATATTGGCCAGGCCCCCATTAAAATATTTAAGGTAGGTGAGAATTCGCTGTTTCTCCTAACTTCACCATCCAGTTACAATGAAACTAGAGGCCTGATACATGAAATTCGTGCAAGGGGCTCGTCTCTTACAGCCACAGCAGCTTACCTCAGCCCTTGCAGCCCCGGCTTTGTCCAGAAGGTCATCCAGAAGGATGTCCATAAGGACATCTGTCTGTCTAGTCTAATTAGCATATTATGCTTTTATTATCATAGATAAATTTCAGACCAAAGTCTCCCACACATACAGACATTCATTAAACAAGAGTGTCATAGTAAAGAGACACACAGAAGTTATACAACCTGTTCTGTAAACCCCATGAAATCCCAACAGTTTCTCCATGGGAGTTCCAACTACCACTGCCCATGCAAAGCTTACCAGACTGAGCCCAGGAAGATGAACTTAGGGAAATGCGATCACTTAGGTTTTATGTGTTAAGGTAAGGAGTTTAAACTTTTCTGAAAGATAGAGGAAGAATTTTAATCGTGGAAGCAATGTACATTTTAGAAAGATCACTACCAAAGCAACGTGTAAAATGGACTGAAGCAGGATTGGGAGGGGGCAGAGTTGAAGAGGGATTCACACGCATGAGAAGTGATAAGAACTTGAGCAAATGTATAAACATAGAGGGCAGTGAAGAGGACAGGTTCAAAAGAAAGAATTCAAAGGGTTTGAGAATGAGTGGGCTCTATGAGTGTGAGAAAACTCCAGAATATCTCAAAGCCTTGGGTAATTGTGGGTAGTGCTACCCAATAAGTATGAATGACTAAAAAGGAAAGGAATAATCAAATGAACAGAGGGTCTACTACGGGCCATCCTTCTTTACATGTGATGCCATCCAATAAATATATTTTTTTACAAGTTTGTTTAACCATAAAATAAAAATGGCCCTGGCTGATTTGGCTCAGTGGATGAAGTGTCAGCCTGCAAATGGAAGGATCCCAGATTCCATTCCAGTCAAGGGCACATGCCTAGGTTTTGGGCTTGATTCCCAGTAGAGAGCATGTAGGAGGCAGCCAATCAATGATTCTCTCTCATTGATGTTTTTTTTTTCTCTCCCTCTTCCTCTCTGAAATCAATAAAAGTATATTTAAAAATAAATAAAAATAAAAGGCTATGTATGACAGGAGCTTCTTATCATCAGACCAGAGACCCAGTGCATGAATTCGAGCACAGATGGGGTCCAGCTGGCCCGGCCCCAATTGAGGTGTATCTGGGCTGGGGCTGTGGAGAGGAGGAGATGGTGGGAGGTTGGCCAGCCAGCCCTCCACAATTGGGGCGATCAGGTCCAGGCAGGCTTGGGGGAGGGGACGAGAGCAATTGGCTGGGGGGCCCTGCCCCCAGTTGGGGTATGGGAGCTGATCAGGAGTCAGTAGTCGGGAAAGAGGCCAATGGAGTTTGGCCTACCAGTCCCACCCCAGATTGGTGTGGGGGGACCAATCAGGGTCAGAACTGGTTGGGTAGAGGGACTGTGGGCCAATCAGGGTAATGGGGGCTGATCAGGGGTGGAGCCAGCTGTAGGAAGGGGCTGTGGGCTGGCATGCCCACCCACAAATGGGGAGGGGAGGGCAATCCGGGCCAGTGGCCTGGGGGAGGGGCCATAGGTGGTTGGCCCGCCGACCCTGATTGCAGTTGGGGGTGCCAATCAGTGGTGGAGCTCACTGGGGGGAGGGGCTGCAGGCTGGTGGAGGTGGGGTGGCTGATCTGGGATGGGGCTGGGCAGGAGAGGCTGCAGGAGGTTGGCCAGATGGCCCACCCTCTTTTGGGGTGAGGTGGTGATCAGGGGCAGGGCCAGCCCAGGGGAGGGGCTGCCAGATCTGAGGAGGGAAGGGATGGCTGGGGGAAAAGGCCGCAGGGGGTTGGGTGGCCACCCAGCCCTGGATGGGGTAGGAGAGGCCAATCAGGGGAGGGGCTGCAGGATCAGGGGGAGGGCTGGCCATGGGAGGTTGGCCCTCAACCTAATCCCCTAATTGGGCTGGTTTGCTGGCCGCAGTGAGCTTCATAACAACCAGTCATTCCAGTCATTATGGTGTTCTGGTCCTTGGCTTTTTATATATAGAGATACTAGTGCTCCCCTGTCAGCCCACTGGATTCTCTTTTCTCTTGCTTGGCTTGAGTAGTCTCGGTGCCTTCTACTTCTTTAAGTATATTCACTGGAGATGCTTGCCCTCACTGGTCAACCAATAACGATTTTAGTTTTTCACAGTAGATAAACTGTAATCCCACAAAGGCATGTTAATCTGCAGTAGGCAAAATTTGTTGTGAATTTTCTCTAGCAGTAACCGTCAACTTAAACTGACTGAAAATCCAAACTAATTAATAAAATGTGTTTTATATCTGTACCAAAATTATGAATTATTCTAGGTCACTCTTCCTGTGCAATCACTTCATTAAGCATTATATACTTATATACTATAAAATTTTAAAAAAGAACACAAAAGGGGGACATCTGTAATACTCTCATCAATAAAGATTTTTTTAAAAAGAAGAAAAAAAAAAACAGTTGCATACACATTTGTCTATCTATACCGTAATTGCTCCATCATGCACATGTACATTTTTCCTAATTAAATAGAGCTAAATATTCCTAAAGTATAGTTCTTGTTTTCTGATACAATGTGAAATTTTTCTGAAATTTCAATAAAACTTTATTTATAAGAATAGAAACATTAAAGTAAATCAACATATTGAATTCAATAAATAGCGTTGTTAACTGGAAAAGCAATTCTATACTAGAACAAGTACCTACCTTTTAAAGATCTAGAGAATGATAAAATGAACTTAACTATAAACTTCGTGTACTATCATTACAACATTTAACTTAATATTTTAAAGTTAATCAAGAGATATTTTAGAATCTTGGAAATTATTAACACTAGAATTTCAAAAGTTAATTACTATGCTTGGGATGTTTGAAAAATATAATTCCTATTAGATGTTCTTCTATTGAATTGAATATTAAATAATAGATTTTATTGTGCAAAAGTCAAAGAAGAATGCAGACAGTGAGGCAAAGCAGAATGATTTATTGTGCCACCAATTATAATTTAATGAAATAAAACAAACAACATTGAATATGTATTTTCTACCTCTACATGAGAATAACTGTGTAAAATAAGAAATTAACTATAACAATGTTATATCATTTAAATAAACTTCCCACAGATAACCACATATGAATAAACTAATAGGGTGGAGGCTTATTTAAAAGTATGCTGTCATATTAGTATGCTAAATCCCCCAAAAAGCTCTCCTCCCTTTTTAAAATATATAACAGCCTACATATTTTCTGATTATATGCACGGGAAAATGTGACATAACACTATTGAGAATAGATTTGTTAAGGAGAACTAAATACAATTTTATCAGTGAAAAATACTATATGTATACTGAGTACCCACAGTATTATGAGTCATTTTAACAGTAGAGTAATTTATAGGGTTTAAGATGAATACAGTTGGATGAATTTTTCTAAATAAAAAAAATGTGACTCAAACAGTGTTAAAGACTTACATCTGCCAAAACATCTTCCAGCACCTTGATTTAATTACAATAACCTAACTGAAAAAAAAAATTCCAAGGAATAAAGAATTCTAGCAGTGAAAACACTAAAAACAACACTTAGCAGTGAGTTTTGGTTCCTTCTAAAATCTTTAAAAGGCACATACTACTTTGAATTTATTTAGTTCATACACATCATATTTTTAAAAATGTTGCCAAGAGTATAGATAAATAAAAATATATGCCAAAAAGTTGTATTCTACAAAGAATATATTTTCAATTTTTAGCCACTTATTGTACTCAACACTGCTTTTTAAATAATTTATATTAACATTAAAATGTAAAATTATGAACTTGGAAACAACTCTCTATATAAACTTCCCTCTCTGTATTTCCAAGGAGAAGTGAAGAACATAGGAGAATTTAGAAAAAAATTATTATAACAGTTCTAACCAAGTAACATCTATTTAGAAGAAACTGTTTCTGTTATTTATTTAACAACAACAACAAGAGATGTTTAAAATAATTTATATTCATCTTAGGACACAAAATATCTTTTTACATCTTGGTTAAGAATTATCAAATTATCCCTCAGTCCATGTCTGTGGCAATGCCCTTTCTGAGGTGTTTGTTCAATAACCTAAGAAAACACCCCGTCTCTTATGTTGTATTGTTTCTAGCAAAATAACAATTCTGTGCAGGCTATAGGGTCTGCAGTTAAAAATAAAATAAAAAGACGAATAGAACTGGTTACTAAATAATGACATTGTGTTCTATTGAAAAACAACAACACACAATGTAGAAGACAAGAATTCAGAGTCTGTGTTTAAATAGGCATTTTAGGGGTAAGCCTCTATCCTTCAAGATATTGAGGTTACAGAAAACATCCATAAGCACACTGCATGGAAAATTTATCTTGCATGTCCTTACATTCCTTGTACATTTTCATATGTTTGAAACAGTTTGAACTAGTTCAGTCTCATAAGTTTTGAGTCCAATTCCCATTTATCAAATTGAAAAGAGTAGCAATTTTATTTTGGGAAATGAATAAGAAAATAATTGGACAAGAAACTTGGTTACTACATAGGTGATCTCATATAGTTTGATACAGATGTTACTTTCCTATGAAGTCAAATAAAAAAAGACCTCTGAAATATATTCAGAGTCTTTTTAAACTTAGAGACAAGTGAACACTCATACCTGTACCTGAATATACACATACCCCTACATCAAGTCTTTCTGAATATTTCTCTCTCTAGACTCAACTGTTTTGAGGGGAAAAAAAAGAGGGGGGGGGGAAGAATAGAGCTTTAGAAAATTATATTGCAGTGTTTGGTCATACTTTTACATTGAATTCATCTCTCCTTTAAAATGCTTAGGACTAACTTCGAAAAACTAAATCCCCCACGGAGTACGTAAAATAGTAACAAAATCTTCATCATCTACTACTCCTATACTTAGACCTTCATAGTAATCTTCAAATTCACCATATGACACTTCATCAGGCTTGCTGCAGGCATCTCTTAACGTTTCCAGAAAAGATAATTTGATTTCTTCCTCTGTGGAATCACCTGCAAAATAGTATTGATGATGTAACAATCTCCATAAAAGTGCAGGAAAATGACTATTGATGGTAAAGAAATGCGTAATCACCTTGTAAAACCTTTTCAACAAATTGAAATCTTATGGCCAACTACCCTGTAGTTTATTTAAGTATTTTCTTGCATGAATTAGAATTTAATGATAATGACTTTAACACACATTGAAGGCGTCTTTTAAACTTCTGATAAGGTGCATCCTATATGTATAGGCAAAATAACAGTTACAGCTGTTGGTATTCTTGTATTTCTTAATGTTTTAAAGGACTCTGCTGCATTCTCATTAAGAAATCATTTCAAACATTTACATGCTGTCAGCACAGTGATGTAATGTGTGAAAGGCATGTCCCGTTCAGGCATTAGTTATTTTGTCAATCAGTAACTCATGACTGCAGCTAGAAAAGCATTGCTACAAACACAAGATTCAAAGGCTGATGGAAATGTTAGTGGAAGACCTTATATTTTAATCTCTGACATTAAGTAGGCTATTTCCATTGGGTTATATTAGATAAGATTGACTTTTTCCTCTAAGAAGATGCTATTGAGAATCATATATGTTAAAATTTTTAATTATTTAGTTTATTATTTAAAGAGAGAACATAAAATATCCTATTAATCCTTCTTAAGATTCATTTGATTTTTTTAATTCAGAAAGAGAACAATAAGCTATTTAAATAAGTAACTTTGATCATATTATGGTCATTTAGAGGGGGAGACTGATCTCTCTTTAATACCATTTTCTTGGGAAGCTTCCACTGATCACCCAATGTAGTTGCTCCATCAGAGAACTCTGCTCACTAACTTGCCACCCCTTCACTCCCTATCCTCCTGGTACTGATCTACTCTCAGGATCTGAGAATAGAGCAGGAAAAAAGACATTCATTAATTTTTTTATTTAAAAAAAGAAGAATTAAGAGATGAAAAAAAGCTATAGATGGTCAGGTAATACACAAAGAAAATAAACAGAAGCCCATATATAAAAGCAAAAAAAAAAAAAAAAAAAAAAAAGCGGAGAGGGGGAGGTTAGAGAAAATCTGTGACTGTATAAACCATTTTATTTTTTTAAATTTATTGTTTTATTTAAGGATAGTTGGTATAAATCATTTTAAGTCTCATTTAAAATAACAAACTTACTAAATGAGAATGCCACCTTAATTGTTTGTCTAATAGGACAGGCAAAATTATGGTCAGAGTTGGATCTTTTTCAAGCACTGGAGGTTCTATAATGGACTTAGATAACAGTTCATTCAAACTAAAAGAATAAAATCTACTTTGAATAGCAAAATGCTTAATGTCTTTTGAAAACATGTATCAGAAATAAAGAACAGTGATTATTTTTTAAAGAACAGGTTGGATAAACAAGGCCTGAATAATTGTGCCATGCAGAGATGGTAATATAAAACAATAAAGTAAATTTGTGATTGAATGTTAGTCAAAGATGATCAAGATCTAATCTATATAAAATATATACATGTTGGCAGAGGAGATTTCTCTCTTTGTTTGCCATCTATATTTTTAACAATTAAGTTTTCACACTATTTTTTAATAAACATTTTTATTTAAATTTGTTTCAAATATTTAAGCAATGTATACCTCCTTTGTATCCCCACCCAGGAACTATCCACCCTATCATTTGAAACTTTTCTTTTGCTTCTTAGTATTTTTATAACAGTATTAGATTTCTGATACTAGTGCATAGAAAAACACTTGATAAATTCCATTTCTATTAAAGCTGAAAATACTTTTTAAAATAAATTGAACTAAAAAGAAAATATTTCCTATGGTTAAATTAAATTGTCTGATCTAAAAGCATTAATTTGAAATTATTAAACTTTAAACAATATATATCCTAAAGATGGACATGTTTGTAAATTATAATTTGTAATGACTGATAGATGTAGCAAAAGGGTGTTTTTGTGGTTGTTTTTTTTTTAAGTTACAGATTTTCCTCTTTTTAAGATTGTTTGGTTTGCTAGCTTATCTTCTTCAATGTGGATGCAAAAACATGGTATGTAATTACTTAAACTAACAAAGGTTTATTCCACAAGAAAACAATGCCCTCAACAAGAATTCACCAACACATAAAAAACAAACAAACAAACAAAAAACTGGAGCTACTTAAGCAATTTAATTAAAATTATCAGAAGGGAAAAGATAAAGAGAAAAATACATGGTATAGAAAGCACCTAATTTTGAAAAATGTAAACTATTTTGTTCTTATCTTTAGTATGACAATTTAAAGGGGAAAAAAAGCAGGGGATGGCATGGGTTTTAAGGGAAAACATATATACTACAGATGACTAAATAATATTAGAAATTCTCTTTCAGCAACTGAAATTCATTTAAAGTCATTGATAAGCAAATTAGGCTATTTTGACCTGAAATGTACTATTAAAAATTGGGAATCCAGTGGTGATTATTAACTTTAATCTTCATACAAATTCTTTTTTCCTCACTTCAAAATTAAAAGTAATAAATAAACTATTTGCAAGGGTTAATAACAGAAATAAACCAAAATAATTATAGTGTATCTTTTTAATTCTATAGTATTTATCAGTACATAATCAAAATTATGAATTAGAGATTGTTCATTAAATATCAATTATGAATAATCAATATACATACAAAAATATGTTTAATCTATTTAATAATCAGGGAAATGCAAGTTAAAAAAAATACCCTATTAAATTGGCAAAATTCTGAGGTAAAATAAAATCTCCAACTAATGGTATAGCTGTCTTACAAAGCATTTTGGAAGTATTAATTAAAATTTGAAATGTTGATATTCTAGGTCTTGATATCACCACAAGAAAATAGGCCAAATAAACAAACCCATTACTCTATTGGTTTCACATCAATAAGTAGAAATTAAAAGTCTTCCAATAGAAGACTAGTCAAGTAGATAAGTTTTCACACTATTTTTTGCTAATAAATAGGTAACCTGCACTCCATTATAATATATTGACTTTTTAAAAGAATAACATGCAGCAGATAAAAAATAAGATAGCTCAACATGGATTAACTTAGAAACAGCTCTAAAACATACACTATATAATAAAAGCTTAATATGCTAAGTGTCTGGTCGTCTGTTCAGCCATTCAATCAATGGAAGTGTAATATGCGAATGATATGCTAAGGCCACTCAACTGCTCACTATGATGTGCACTGACCCCCAGGGGGCAGACACTCCAACTGGCAGGTTAGCTTGCTTCTGGGGTCCAGCCAGTAAGGACTGGGCAAGATAGGCCAGACATGCCCTGGAGCCCTCCAGCAGCCCCTCCCCAGCCGGCCAACTTCCTGCATCCATCCCCAGCCCAATTGTGCATCAGAGGGGTCCTTCGGCCTGGCCTGCTCCCTCTTGCAATCCTGGCTATGGGACAATCCCCCCAGTGCATGAATATTGTGCACTGGGCCTCTAATTGTTGAATAAGATAGCAAATTACATAACAATATGTTTAGTGAACCATCATGAAAAAACTTCTAAAATTATTAGACATTTATAGCACATATAAACTATGAAACTCTATAAAGTAAGGATTGAAATATATGTACATATTAGAAGCCCAGTGCATGAATTCATGCATGGGTAGGGTCCCTTGGCCTGGCCAGCCGGGGGGCAGGGGGCAGAGGCACCACGGGAGGTTGGCCCCAGCAGCAAGCTAACCAATGGCTGATTCCGTAAGGAATTGGGCTCCCTCTTCCCTCCTGTCTGGGTCTGGATGTGGGTGAACTAGATTCCGTGCTGTCAGGACCCTAGCAGCAAGGTCTGCATTAGTGTGCGTCAGAGCTACTGCCGGTCATTCTGGCCGTTCGGTCATAACAATAGCTTGGGCTTTTATAGAGAGAGATTAAATAATAGTAATTGCTACCTCTTTAAAGGGAAATGCAATGTAAAGTGACCAAATGCTTTCTATATAATGAAATTTAACTTATAAATCTATTATGTATTTAAAAGTGAACTTTTATTATATAAAGCCAGAAGAAATATAATAGGTAATGAATCTCTAGAATTACTTTGAGATGTTCTCTGTATCTTCAAATTTTCATACACACACACACACACACATATATATATACATATATATATATATATATAATATATACACATACACACATATATATACACACACACATATGTATACATATATATTCATTATATATGTTGCTCTACCCTTAGAGAAAGACATTCCCTCATTCTGCCTTAAATATTCAAGTATAAGCACATTGAGAACTGCCCCATGTAATTATCTATTCTCTATATCTATTCTTTTATTTTTAACTCAAATTCCTCAATAGCTGAATAGGAAATAAAGGTTCAATCTTGATTATAAACATTGAAGAAAAAATAAGTAGACAATAAACAGAATTTTTAAATGAAAGTCAAAGAGCTCTCACTTTTCTAGTTTACAATATAATTATTTATTCCTCCCTTAATGGCCTCAGGTCTACATTATAAACTAATATTATTTGAAGATATTACTTTCATTAACTAACATTTTAGAAACCGAATGGATTTTACCTCATAATAATTACCTGATATTACTTGAGGGTGCTTCTTTGCACAATAGCATTTTCTTATGTCTATGATAGGCACACTGCCAGTTTTGTTGAAATCTAGTTTCATAAAGGCCTAAATAATAAGAGAAATGTTATTTTTTTCTATGAAATCATTAGACAGGCCAACCTCATTTTTTATTCTGCAGTAGTTATTTATAAGCCTTAAATAAGACAATTTAAAAATACTAAACTGATATATGAAAGAAGCATCATGAATGCGAGAAAGGAAGGCATTGGAGCAAGATATAAGGTGCCAACTGATGATTGTTGGCACCAATTCACTGTCAGCAGGAACCCCAGGTTGGGGTTCAGTGAAAAAGGAAACCCTATCCAGTGCAAACAGCTCGAGTGGGAAACAGCATGGCTACAGGATGGTCCCCAGAGGTGGCCGTTGGGTGAGGCCCCTCTCACAAATGCTCCTGTCAGTCTGCCTGCTCTGCTCTGCTCTGAGCTCTGCTTCATCCTATCTGATGTGACATCTCCAGTGTTTCAGCTCCAGCCAGGAAAACAGCCTGTAGCCTTCAACAGAAAGGGAAAGTGTACTCCCCGAGACAGACAGACAGACAGAGGGAAGCTGACTTATAGAGAGAAGTCCCTGCCCCGGGACCTTAATTAGTCCATCCTCATGCAACAGAGAACTCCAAATTCTTGAAGTTTGGCTGGTCCAAAAGTCACTGTCCTGATTCATCAGTGAGTTGATCTGATTGGTCAATAAGATGCTAATGAGGATATAGCTGCACAGCTCCAGTTGAACAGGGGAAGTCTCAGTCCTATTGGTTGAAACACAATTTCAGGAACGCCTCTAGAAGGGCTGGCTCATACCGCAGGCGGGCAGGTGGGCAGTTCGGCACGGGCTTCTCCCTGAAGCACGGTCTGTGTGAGGGCTCTGTTTAGAAAGGGCTGCTAGGCTCTGTTTATACATTTGAGACCAGTTAGCCTCCAGGAGCCCTTGGCAAGTATCGTCTTTCTTGGGGTCAACACAGGTAAGCTGCACTCAAGTATTAGTTCCACCACTTTCAGCACCTTGGCTTTGATCAAGTAACCTAACCTTCCTGGCCCAGACTTTCCTCCTCTGAAACAAGGTAGGCAAAACTCCTCTCAGGTAACTTCCAGCGTAAGGTTCGCATGGAACTGATAAATGGCTAAGACAAGTTACCAGAATTATCTTGATTTAAAAGTGACTTCCAAATATTCCATCACTAAAATCAAAGAGGCTGCCGAAACCGGTTTGGCTCAGCGGTAGAGCGTCGGTCTGCGGACTGAAAGGTCCCAGGTTCGATTCTGGTCAAGGGCATGTACATTGGTTGCGGGCACATCCCCGTTGGGGGTGTGCAAGAGGCAGCTGGTCGATGTTTCTCTCTCATCAACGTTTCTAGCTCTCTATCTCTCCCCCTTCCTCTCTGTAAAAAGTCAATAAAATATATATTTTTTTTAAAAAAAAAATGGCAATTCAGTTAAAATGGAACATTCAGGTGGGCTCTAATCCAATATGACTGGTGCCTTTATACTAGTAAAAAGAAGAGATTAGGACAAAGACAATGCAGACTGACAGACGGCCATGTGAATGCCCTGGGGGAAGACTATTACAAGCCAAGAAAAGAAACTCCAGGAGAAACCACACCTGCTGACACCTTGATCTTGCACTTGTAGCCTCCAGGATTTATGGTCAATAGATTTCTATTGTTTAAGCCCCCCAATCGATGGTACTTGTTATGACAGCCTTAGCAAACTAATATAGTACTTTAAAATTCTGCTTTTGTCCTCTATTCCAAAAACTAAGATATCAGAGACAACTCTCCAGTTTCTACTTCTGATACTCAAACCTATCACCAGGATATGTGAAGCACAAATAAATGCAAACGTATAAACACTATGAGGATAATTTTTTTGGCTTAAGGCTTTTATTGTATTTTTTGGCCAGCAGAGAGTTGATATTTTTCTACTTGAGATTGACACTTGATGTAATGTCTATACCACTTTATACACAATAGCTTTTTTCAGTATTAGGTACATATACATTTGATATTAAGTATGTAAGCAAAGGAAAAAGAGAACTGCATTGTTCAAAAGTATGTTCTAGAATGCTACCAGAACTGGAGTAATACGTGGTTCCCTATAAAAATCAGTACTCCTGTTTTTTTGTGTGTTTTTTTTTCAATCTTAAAAAATTTTATTTATTTTTTTAAATTTTATTTTATTAAGGCATTATCTGTGTACATAGTTTACCATTGCCCCCCCCCACCTCCCATTTGTGCCCTCCCTCCCCAGAGTTCTGTGTTCATTGGTTGTACTTATGTTCATGCATACCAGTCCCTCGGTTGTTCTCCTATCTCCCCCCAGGTCTCCTTCCCCTCCCCGCTGTCATTTGACAATCTGCTTGTTTTATGGTGACCATCTCAGGACCCCATGAATAGAATCTGCTCCTCATTTGGCAGTCTGCTTGTTTTATGGTGACTATCTCAGGACCATATGAATAGAGTCCGCTCCTCCTCTGGTTTTCACCGCCCCTTCCCCTGGGTCCCACTGCTTCCCCTGGGACACACGGCTTGCCCGGGGCACACTGCACCCTGGGACACTTGGCTCATCCGGGGCACTCGGACCCCTGGGACACTCGGCTCACCCGGGGCACACGGCCCCTCTAGGATGTTGGGGTCGCATATTGGAGGCGCCGCGCTAGCTCCTTGCTAGCATGGCGGGCAGGCTGGGACAGCTGCAGTTGGGCTGAGATGGTTGCAGGCGGGGGAACCACCCTCAAAGGTGTCTCATTCGGTGTGGGAGCGGAGCAGCTGCAGACATGGAGGCTAAGTTCTGTGGTCGCCCACTCCCTGAGCCCAAGGCATGGTGAGCTCTGTTCTTGGTGGATTTCGTTTATTCTCGGCGGCAGTGGCGGGTGGCGGTGCCAGGTGCAATATTGATGGTCGCTCCTGTGGTTCAATTACCACTGTACTTTTAAAGTTCACATGGCGGTGGTGGTGAGAGCTTCGGCTTGGCCATGTGGCATCGGAGGATGGGCTCGCCTGGGTGGGTAATGGAAGGCACCGTGCCATTTCCTCACCAGCGCGCTCCATCTCCCTCCCAGCATGGTGGGTGTGCTGGGAAGATTGTGGGCGGGCTGTGATGGCTGCGTGGGGAGAGTCCGCCCTCAATGGTGTCCTCTTTGTTGCGGATGTGGAGCTGCTGTGGATGCAGAGGCTAATTTCTGAAGCCACACTCTCTATGAGCCCGGTGCATAGTGAGCTCTGATTCCAGTGGATTCCCATTCTTGGGGGCAGTGGTGGGGGCGGCAGCGATGGTGGCTCCTGTGGCTCAATTTCCCCTGTAGTTTTAAAATCCGCATGGTGGTAGTGTCTGATGCTTTGGCCTGGCCATGTGGCAGCGGAGAGAGGATTCTCCGGGTCTGCCAATGGAAGGTGCAGCGCCAGCACAGCACACGCGAAAGCCTGGCAGAGCAGACCGCGGGCGGTGGTGGAGAGTCCCGCTGGCGCTCGCTAAGGCAGGGCCAAGCAGATCGTGGGCGGTGGCGGAGAGTCCCCGCGATGTCTTAGTCTTTCAGACTTAGTGGAACACTTCCTCTGAGCCAGGATAAGCAGCACCACCACAAATATTGGCCAGCTCAGTGCTGCCCCTCTACAGGTGACAGTAGGGGCATCCTCACCTCGGTAGGCCTTTGCTCTTGGAGGTCTTAACCAGTGGAAGGCAGCACAGTACAGAACTGCCCCACCTTCTCAGTCCTCCGCAGTACTCCTGTTTTTTAATCCCAATGTAACACGATCATTTTAATCTTCATTGTAACATTTAGTATGATAATTATTAAAAAAACAGAGTCATCCTAAGGTAACATGTATGGCATCTTGACCGTAGGAACACCACAACAAGAAGAATTTTACATGTATTATCTCATTCAATCCTTATACCAACTCTGCGAGATAAGGGACTGAGGTTCAGGATATTTAAAAACACATATAGTCACATAGCTAGTAGTTTATAGAGCCAGCAATTTATGGAACTAGTAATTTGTGAACCAAAATTTGATTCAGATTCTATTTTCCTTTTATACTATTTTCCTAAAACAAATGCATAAATTATTTAGATTTATCCTGGGAGAGTTGTATTTGTATGTGTTTGTTTATGTTTTATTAAAATCAAGATACATTCCAGAGAAAGGGACTTAGAGCATTTTCAAGGTAATTCATTCAAGTCTTATAATAAGAAACCTAAAAATCTATTAAAAGTAACTATTTAGCCGAAACCGGTTTGGCTCAGTGGTAGAGCGTCGGTCTGTGGACTGAAAGGTCCCAGGTTCGATTCCGGACAAGGGCATGTACCTTGGTTGCGGGCACATCCTTAGTAGGGCAAGAGGCAGCTGGTCGGTGTTTCTCTCTCATTGATGTTTCTAGCTCTCTATCTCTCTCCCTTCCCTCTCTGTAAAATATCAATAAAATAAATAAATAATATATATATATATTTTTAAGTAACTATTTAAAGCCCAGCATGTGTGGCTCAGTTGGCTGAGCACTGTCCCATGCACTAGGAGGTTACCAATTCAATTCCTGGTCAGGGCATATGCCAGGGTTGCAGGCTCAATCCCCACTAGGTGGCATGCAGGAAGCAGCCAATCAATGTTTCTCTCTCTTCAATGTTTCTATATCTCTCCCTCTCCCTTCCTCTCTCTGAAATCAATAATATATTTTTAAAAGTAACTGTTTAAAAGATTACTTAATAAAGTTACCTTTCGCACAAATGATTTTCTGTATTCATTCATTTCACCAATAATGGCACGTCTGAATTCTCCATAGTCAACCCTGCCATTGCCATTGTCATTCAGAATTAGCCATGAAGACTCAAAATCCTAGAAATAACACAGAGACCAATGACTCTTACACCTTACAGTTGTGCATGACCACAAGATAATAGTATTTTGTTACATCTTTTATAGTCCTAAACAAGGGAGAGAACTTAAGAAAATTCCCCCCAAAATTATATTCAAATCCAATCAAAGGCATTCAGAAAGCTATTTAAAGAAACGCTGTGGTGAATAGTTCTGTATATGTAATAATCATTTAAGAATGACAATAAGACACAAATTGTCTTTTAAAATTCATTTTCTTTTCAAAAAAGTGCTATTGTTTACTTGGTTTTGGACATTTAATTATTTTTATATAGTATATCTGTGACAATTAAAAAATCACTTCAGATTCTGGAATGCCTCCAATAGCAATAGAACCAGTAATTTTATTTCGGCTGATTCAGGCATGAAAGTATAAAGCATAATATTTGAATGATTCTAATACTATTCCATAATTTACAGCATAAGGTGTTGTTTTGAGTAAATCTCTTATGCTAGTTTGTTCATTTTACCATTGCCACTTATTGCTTTGATAAATGCACTACTTAATAGAATATTCTATTTCCAGAGTTCCTAATAACAAAGAAATCACGCCATGAGATTTTCTTAAATTCAGGTTTCAGTTGTTAGCTTTAAATGATAATGTAAATAAAACATCTGACAAAGTGACTGCCAAATAATAGTGAAGCAGGGTAGCAAGTTACGGAAATTGCTTGACAAGTGGGCCGGGGAACCTGAGACAGACAGCTGGACAAACTGGCCAAGAATTTACAGCCAGATACAGAAGGTCACCAAGGGAGGAAACCCAGGTGCCTAGCAATGAGCAAAACTAGTGCTGGATCTCACCCCAGGGTGGCCTTTCCTCCCCTGGCACATTGCTGGGCATGGGCGTTAGTCCCTCTGACCTCCCCCTAGAAATAACTGTATTTCAGCTCCAGTCCCAGAAAAGCAGCAAATCCAAGCAGGTGATGCCAGGACCAACTGCAATGACTAACGACCCGCTGCCCTGGCCCTGACCCATCATTAGAGACCACGACTCTGAAAGGACACACCTGGGAAAGCTGATGGATAGTCTATTGAGATCTCCCCTAGATTCCCAGCCTTAAAAAACCTCAAACTGGTTTGGCTCAGTGGTAGAGCATCGGTCTGCGGACTGAAAGGTCCCGGGTTCGATTCCGGTCAAGAGCATGTACACTGGTTGCGGGTACATCCCCAGTAGGGGGTGTGCAGGAGGCGGCTGGTCGATGTTCCCCTCTCATCGACGTTTCTAGCTCTCTATCTCTCTCCCTTCCTCTCTGTAAAATATCAATAAAATATATATTAAAAAATAAAAAACCTCAAAACAGAGGGCCCAGAATACCCCCTCTCTCCTGGGAGCATGCCCTCACCTTTGCTTCCCCCCACCCCAGCCTCCACTTCTCCCCTCTCAGACGTGCATCTCCTAAATCCGAAGGGTCCTGAGGAGACCTGCAACCAGGGGGGAGCAGTGGGCAGCAGCACCAGCTCACCCAGGGCTCTCCCCCTGCACCTTTCCTCTTCCTCCCCAGTGAGCCAGAGCAGCCCTGCCTAGTTTCCTGCGGCTTCTTCTATCCCAGGCTCTTCCTTGTTTCACTCCTCCAGCTGTAGTCAATGTACTCTCAAAGTCACCCGGACCTGTGTTGTAAAGACTTCCCTGCACCACGCTGAGAGCGCACACACTGTCTGCTGGCCCCGATGCAGACCCGCTCGGGCCAGGCCCCCTTTCTAGGAATAACAGGTCCTCCAAAAACATTCCCTTCTACTTCCTCCTAATTTTTCAAATAAAACTTTAGTAAGGAAAACTTAATCTCAACAACCCATACATTTGTTTGTCTTCCTTAATGACCTATACATGATACAACCTTTAAGTGTCTGTAAAATGAGCTTTCAAGGGTGAACTCATAACTAATAGGAAAAAATGAATTTTGCTACTGGAATTCCCAACTCATGGAATACTAGATTTAAAAGACAATGCTTGAGGCTTAAAATTAATACTTCTCAAAACTTGAATAAGTTACCAAGTGTGGCAACAAGTTTATATAACCCCCAAAATATGGTCCAGAATGAAAAATTATAATTAGATGAAGAAAACTGAGGTTTATTCAGTGATAGTATCTCTATAGAAATTAAGCTATTTATGGTGCATGCCAATGTTTTTCTAGGTGATTCATTTTATATTTACTTATTTGTGCAAAGATGGCTGCACAAAAATATGTATTATGGCATTTATTATAATAATTATAAAGTGGAAATAACCAATAGAAAAGTGGTTAGTAAAGCAAGCTTTAAAAGAAAAGGTTATTTTCTATATGTTAAGTATTTATATGTTATTCTAATATTAAGATTTTTAAACTTTATTTTATCTTACAGTATTACAGATGTCCCCACTTTGCCACTTCCACCACACCCTCTTTTCCTCTAGCCACCTTCCCACTACTGTCTGTGTCTGTGGGCTATGCATATATGTTCTTTGGCTAATCCCTTCACCTTTCATCCAGTCCCCACCTCCTTGTAAGAGCTGTCAGTCTTTTCTATGTGTCCATGCCTGTTTGTATTCTTATTTGATAGCCACTTAATTTTGCTTGTCATTGAATGGCCAGTCTCGGTGATGTGGCAAGGGGTGGGGGGCAAGATAGGAAGTATTATCTATACTAATAAAAGAGAAATATGCAAATTAACCATACCACTGCTACACCATCAAGCCACGCCCACAAGCCAATCGGGAGCAAGTATGCAAATTAACCCAACCAAAATGGCTTTGGCCAAGGAACTAGCAGGAGGCTTGGGTTTCCCCGACGATGGAGGAAGCCAAGCTTCCTGGCCTCCCCTGGCCTCTGCTCAAGGCTACAAAGTTTCAATTGTAGAAGATAAATAAATCCCACATACCAGGGCCTCCACTTGAGTTGCCAAAGGGCATGGCCAGCCTGCAAACACCACAGGCCCCTCACCCAGGCCACCCCACACCCCAAGGGAACCCCCCACTCTGATCTAGGACACCCTTCAGGGAAAACCAGTTGGCCCCCACCTGTGCACCAGGCCTCTATCCTAAATAATAAAAGAGTAATATGCAGATTGACCATCACTCCAACACACAAGATGGCTGCCCCTATGTGATCAAAGATGGCTTCCTGCATGTGGACACAAGATGGCTGCCACAAGATGGCCAGCAGGGGAAGGCAGTTGGAAGGGGCCAGGCCTGCAAGGAAGGGCAGTTGGGGGTGACCAGGGGTGATCAAGGCTATAAGGGAGGGTAGTTAAGGATGACCAGGTCAGCAGAGGAGGGAAGTTGGGAGCGACCAGGCCTGCAGGGAAGAGCAGTTGGGGGGGGACCTAAGTCTGCAGGGGAGAGCAGTTGGGGGAACCAGGCCTGCAGGGAAGGGCAGTTAGGGGTGACCATACCTGCAGGGGAGGGAAGTTAGGGACAATCAAGCTGGCAGGGGAGTGGTTAGGGGGTGATCAGGCTGGCAGGCAGAAGCAGTTAGGGGCAATCAGGAAGGCAGGCAGGCGAGCAGTTGGGAGCCAGCAGTCCTGGATTGTGAGAGGGATGTCCAACTTCCCATTTAGACTGCCCAGTTGGACATCCCTCGAGGGGTTCAAGATAGGAAAGAGTGCAGGACGGGCTGAGGGACAAACCCCCATGCATGAATTTCATGCACTGGGCCTCTAGTTTAAAAATATTTGAGAAAAAGGGAAAGTTTACTCATATTCTCATTAAATTTTCTCTCTCTGTTAGATGCCTTGTGCAACTTTTTTTTTTTGTTTTTTTGTTTTTATTCCTGAATCTAATCATAAAAATTTAGCAAATCAACCCAAAAGGGAACTATTGTGTTGATGCAGAAAGAGTACTAGATTGTCTGTCCCGTGTGGCTCAGAGGTTGAACTTCAACCTATAAACCAGGAGGTCATGGTCCAATTCCCAGTCAGGGCACATGCCCAGTTTGGGGGTTTGATCCTCAGTGGGGAGCATGCAGAAGGCAGCCAATCAATGATTATCTCTCTTCATTTATGTTTCTATCCCTCTATCTCTCTCTTTATATATGTACACATATATAAAGATAGAATACTAGATTGGCCTGAATTATCTAGGTTCCAGTTTTATCTAAGTTATTAATTACCTGTGTAATTGTGTATAGTGCAGTGGTTAGAGTGTCAGCTCATGCACCCAAGGGTCTCAGGTTTGATTCCCTGTCAAGGTGTGCACCTGGTTTGCAACTTCACTCCCTGTCCCTTGTTGGGACTCCTGCCTCCAGTTGGGTTCACTTACGGGAGGCAACTAGTCTACGGTCAAGATCTCTCTCTCTCTCTCTCTCTCTCTCTCTCTCTCTCTCTCTCTCTTTCTCTATTATCACTAAAAATAAATAAAGAAATAGAGTAGGAAATAAGAAGTGCCCTGCCTCTGCCCTAATGGGGTTTAATTCCATTTACAGGCATAGCCAGACAATACTTAAAAAGTAGCATAAAGAAAAGAAAATGGGTAAATGATAGAGAGAAGACCAGGGATACCAGGACCAGATGGGTGCTCCTATAGACAGAAGTGTCAGGGCCGTACTCTCTGTAGAGAAAACTATGGTCTAAATTATGAGAAAATCCAGCATGCAAAGGTCTAGACCAGTGGTCGGCAAACTGCGGCTTGTGAGCCACATGTGGCTCTTTGGCCCCTTGAGTGTGGCTCTTCCACAAAATACCACATGCGGGTGCGTGTACAGTGCAATTAAAACTTTGTGGCCCATTTGCAGAAGTACGTTTTCAGCTCTCAAAAGAAATTTCAATCGTTGTACTCTTGATATTTGGCTCTGTTGACTAATGAGTTTACTGAGCACTGGTAGAGGAAGGTTACTCCACAGCAGGGGAACAGCATGTGCAAAGGCTCTGGGGTTGGGGCATGAATAATTTGTAATTCCTGGACAGGCCACACTCCCTCTCCCCTCCATGCCTTCACACGGGCTTCTCCTTTCTGTGAATGATCCATTGTCTGATCCGCACCCCTCTCCTCCTGTCTGCTTAATTCCTCATGTTTAAAATTCAGCTGGGATATGTCCTCCTCCAAGAACCCTTCCATGATCTTTCCTATAACCTGACTTGAAATTTATCCCATGTATTCTGTAAGCATGTTCTACTTAACAGATATAATTTTGTAATCATTTATATCTTTCTATCCTTTTATTATGAAGACCTTTGAGGACAGAGCATATCTTTCAGAGCTTTGGATAATGGCTAGTTAATATGCTCTTAATATACAGAATGTCCCCCCCCCCCTGAAAAAAAGTTTACACCCTCTGAATTATTATAAAGTCAGTGTTTATTAACATATAGTTCATTTCCAAAATTTAAAAGAATCTAGAGAAATGTATATATCTATATCTATATCTATATCTATATCTATATCTATATCTATATCTATATCCATAGGCCAATGCCTGTTTTCAAACTGATGATATTCTGGTCCAGGCACTGCTGATAACTCAAAGCAATGGAATCCCAAACATTGGAATCATTTTGCTAAGTATTTATGTGTCCTCAATTCATTGTCTATTGCCGGTTTTGTACCATAAACTTTATATTTTATGTATCCCCATAAAAAAGTCTATAGACACTTTAGGATAAATTTTCTTTGTTCAAATCTTAGTCTAGCTTCACCCATTGTTTCAAATCAGTTAAACACACACACACACACACACACACACACACACACACACACACACACACATATATATATATATATATATATATATATATATATATATGGTAGAGGAATGAATGTTGAAATTTTTAAAAATCAACAGGGCTTATTACCTGGTGGCTTAATACTAATAACAGGGCACAAAGAAGAAGGAGACAAATGAACTACTAAAATTTCAATAGAGAAGTGAAGAATATCACCTAAGAATAATAAATCATTCATGCAGAGAAGTATCTGCATGCATACCTTTTCAGACATTTCTAAGTGAAAGACTTTTAGGGCTTGCTTAAAATCTGCTTTTTCTAAAAGTCCATTTCCTTCCTTGTCCAGTTGTCGAAAGTATTTTCCCATTGCAGTCAAAATACGGACACCTCTTTTATGTAGCTGTTCTTTTAGCTTATCTGTTTAGGAAGAGAAAAGAAGGAAACTAGTTCTACTTCCTGTTCACAAATTTATCTCATGTAAGAAAATTTAAGTTGATGTAACTGATATGAGTAATCTCAACCAAATTGTATGTATGACTGTCAAAAAAAACCTAGGAAAAATAGAACCCTTTTCATAAAGAAGGTTATATATAAAATTACATGCAAATATACCAGAACTATAGCACCACTGTGTGGTGAAAGTATTTTTTTTTTAAATATAGGAAAATGTTTCACTTTACCAACATGAAAATAACTTAAATGTTGCAAATAAAATTTTGTTTTCTAGGCATCCTCTTCCTCTAGCAAACCCACATTTTTTTTCACCTCCTTCCTCTGTTTTTGTTGTTCAAATGAATTACAAAATTGACATCAGGCACGTCACTCAAAGCAATGGAATCCCAAATAATCAGTTCAAAATGTCTAAAACAGTGCAGGTTTCAAATGAAAACTTCCATGTGAAAGAGCATCAAGGCTTGGAGTCTACCGACATATTGAAAGTAATCCGTTCTTCCAGGAATTCATAAGAAGTTATATTCTTAGGCCCCTAGTGGGTCAGCGATTTCACTTAGTGCAGTTTGTGCCATTTCAAGAAAGTATGGGGAACTTTACTGATAACATAGTTACTAAATAAAATATATAGAGGAAATAAATGTCACTAAACACAATAGTGACAAATATTGTATTGACTTCAATAGAATAAACAATGTACAAACAATGGCATCAAGAATATTTGAGACTTCAAATACCAATTCCGACAATGTAGAAAATGTTTCTAGTCTTCTTACTCCATGATCATCTTTAAATTATAAATCAGGATTTATCAAAATTCATAAATTATATTATGATTCTCTATGATTACTTCTAGACTATGAAATTCAACAAAAGAATTATCGAGCCTAGTATACTGTAGTAGATTAGACTTTAGAAATAAAATTTATAATATGTGTTAGTGTCCAAAGCCTACATATAATACCATCAACTATGTAAAATTAATAAAACCAATTATTTTCTCCATTTTAGAGATGAAGAAAGAGGTACAAGAGAATTTCACAATTATATGTCTACTAGAGGCCCGGTTCACAAAATTCATGCACACGCTGAGAGGGTGTCCCTCAGCCCAGCCTGCACCCTCTGCAATCTGGGATCCCTCTCACAATCCAGGACTGCTGGTTCCTAACTGCTTGTCTGCCTGCCTACCTGATTGCCCCTAACCACTTCTGCCTGCCAGCCTGATCACCTCCTAACCACTCCCATGCCAGCCTGACTGATGTCTAACTGCTCCCCTGCCAGCCTGTTTGTCCCCAACTTCCCTCCTCTGCTGGCCTGGCCACCCCTAACTGCCCTCCCTTGCAGGGTTGATCACCTCCAACCTTGCAGGCCTGGTGCCTCTCAACTGCCATCCCCTGCTGGCCATCTTGTGGTGGCCATCTTGTGTCCAGGCTGCCGCCATTTCTGTTTGGTTTTATGTATCTTCTATAATTGAAATTTTGTAGCCTTGAGTGGAAGCCTAGGCCAGCTAGGGCAGGCAGAAAGCTTGGCTTCCTCTATTACCGGGGAAACTCAATCCTCCCTCCTGCTCTCTGTGGCTGTAGCCATCTTGTACACTAAGCTACTATAAATCTCTTTCTGATGTCATGTAATGCATAAGACAATTATTATATTACAAATTTAGCTACTTGATTCAGTTCATGAATAAACCCATATTGCCTCATTCTTTCTAAATGTTAAATTCATAATTCATATAATACTAGTTATTCAGTTAGATAGGATTATTAAAGTAGAAGAAATCCTTAAAATATTTGTAAACATATACAGTGTTCAACCCCAAAATGGTATATACCCTTTAACAGCTGATAGTTCAATTTTAAAAATGAAATGTATTTTAATAAAAACTGCCTTTATAAATATTCAAAATATGTGTATGCATTTTTGGGTCACCCTATATATGTATACATAATTAATTTACAAAAAGATAAGCAAATAGAAAATATAAGCCAAGTGCCATAAAACTAAGAAATACCTGAAAAATACTACTTTACTACTTACAAAGAAAATTGTTAAAAATTTAAAATACTTAAGAGTATACTAAAATGATACAGACCTTGAATGGCTTTGAATACCAGCCTATCATTGGCTTCTTGACTTGTTGTATCATCTTCATGTTCCACAGAATCAGTTCTGTAATTGACATGTTCACAATGACAAAAATGCTCTCTCTTTTGTGACTCTGAGTATGGAAATTCTCAGCTCTTCCGTGCTTGAGGCTCAATGAAACTCTACCAAAGTTGGAAGAGTGCTTAGAAATTAATCAAGTCCCACCTTCCACCTGCTGATTTAATCCCTGGGAGGAGTACAGTATTTGCCGGCGGGTAGTCTTATACGGCGAGTATATAACAAACTCTGTATTTTGAGTGGAAATGTTAGGGGGTCGTCTTATACGCCCAGTCTCTTATACGCCGGCAAATACGGTATTTTTCAGGGCCAAAAAATCGTCTTATACGCTGGCAAATACGGTAAATATGCTAAATCAAAAGCTAAAATCCTTAAAACCTTCCAAAAAATATCTTTAAGCATTATATTCATTTTTATGGCCATGTCAGTGTTCTTTTAAAATAACTAAAACTAATAAATTGAAAAGCAGTTTTACCTTGCAAAGTATAAAGTGCTATTTTGGAAAACAAAAATTATATTCACTTTGAGCCATACAATACAATGAATTATATTTATCACTAAGAAACACAGAATAGCATATATTTACTAGTAAGAAGCACTCAGCAATAACAATAGCATATATAAAAATAACTAACATAAGTCCAATTCATTTGAAAGTCTTTTTGTTCATAGCAGTATTTTTACATTAGGGATATTAGCAATCAATGAACACTAGTAACATGTGGACCCAAGACACTTTTAATGCTATAAAAATAAAACATCACACTAAAATGTGGGGAAAATTATTAATATTGTACTGTATCTCATCTTTTAAATGTTATTTCTTTGTTAGCATTTTATAAAATAAAAGTGTTATAGCAAAGGCCAATTGATACAGTTTCTTTAACATAAAATGGGACATTTTTGTTCTTTGCTGGATTGTACTGTTTCCACACATGGAGTGTGAGGTAGCACATAAAACAGACAAATATAGCTATGCTTTGTTTTAAAAAATATAAATCTAACTAATGTCAAAATGCTTTGGGATTTAATTTAATTTTAAGATAATAAATAATAGTGTTTTCATTTTCCTTCAAAATGACAAATGCATGTTTGATTTACCTGAGATAATCTGAAGCTACTCGATCAATATTTGTGATTCGTAGGATAAGTAATGTGTTTTCTTTTATGCTTTCTGGAAGTCTGAGATGATCAGAACTTAAAAATGTCAAGTTTGCACCCTAAAAAAATTAACAGATGAATTATTTAAAGCTTATAATGTCTAGAAGAATTAAAATACAACTAATACTAATTTTAAATATTCAATGTTAACTATGTGACATGGTATACTTTTATAATGATTTTTAAAAGCATTTTTGAGACCATTTAGAAGTCACACAGGCTTCAGTAATAATATAGAAAAATAAAGGAACTAATCTCCCAATCAATCTCTGAATTAAAGTAATCATCTATTTAACAATCCATGTAGAAAAATAATGTAAGAAATCCATCTTCATAAGAATCTTAGGAAGAAATCACAAGTTATTCAAATGAAAATAGAGCTATTGATGCACAGAAAGATGTACTGCAAATTGAAGAACTGTGACAGATCAATCACACTTTTTCAACTAGTCTTTTGATAACAAATATCACATAAACATAAAACCTACTTTTAACCTAAACCTAATTTGAACTTAAAGGTTTCAATAAAATATTCCTATCAAGTATACTAAATATACTCAGAAAATTCTTATTTTGAACTCTAAGTCACTCATATAAATATGGTCAGATGGGAAGTTTAATTTTCTCTCTTAAAAATAATGTAAGAGCCCTAACCAGTTTGGCTCAGTGGATAGAGCATCGGCCTGCAGACTGAAGGTTTCCAGGTTTGATTCCAGTCAAGGGCATGTACCTTGGTTGAGGGCACATTCCCAGTAGGGGGTGTGCAGGAGGCAGCTGATCAATGTTTCTAACTCTCTATCCCTCTCTTCCTCTTTGTAAAAAAAAAAAAAATCAATAAAATATATTTTTAAAAATACTTTATTAAAAATAATGGAAAAGATTTCTCTCCTCTCCTTTTACCTGTAACATTTACATAAGAAAGCTTGTAGCTCTAAGTGCTGTCCCCTTCACTTGAAATGTACATAAATTCTTTTCAAATCATAATAATAAGCAGTTGAAGAGACTATATGGGTTGAGTAATAGGGTTAGACATATAAGAATGCATACAAAAGCAAATGTGTGTATATATTCATGTGTGCATAGGTTACATCCATGTAATCTGTGTCAGTACATCCAAAACTATACATTCATGCCTATGAATGAACATATGTGGGTGCAATTTTTATGCATGCGTGCCTGTGGGCATGTGTGTGTGTTTATTTGATTATTATCTTAGTTGTTGGCACTAAAATTTCTTTTAGCAAGTGTTTAGGTAAAGACCTTGGTGGGGCATATGGGAACGTTCCAGAGTAACATCAGGAAATCAGAAGAAACATCCCCACCTCCAAATTAAAGAAGGACAAGGTAGAATATTTCTGCATAAAGAAATGGAATGTTGAAGGGAGGAGAAAAAGATGGGAGGAGTCAAAAATAGAATATTGAAGAGGAGGTGGTTTTACCATGGGAAATACTCAAGGGACATATTTCTAAGAATAAGAATGTCTGATAAATTGTAAGCTGCTGACACTGCTGCAATATTAACCTTCCTCCATGTCCCTTTCAAAATGTCTGCCCTCACACAAAGCATCAAGTACATCAGTGGTTCTCAACCTTTCTAATGCCGAGACCCTTTAATACAGTTCCTCATGTTGTGGTGACTCCCAACCATAAAATTATTTTCCTTGCTACTTCATAACTGTAATTTTGCTACTGTTATGAATCGTAATGTAAATATCTGTGTTTTCCGATGGTCTTAGGCTCTACAGCAGCGGCTCTCAGGTTGAAACCCACAAAATCCAACATCTGGAATTAAACCTTTCTACACACACTCAAACTTACAATATAAAAATCGCCAAGTTGGTATTGTTTTCCTTTTCTTCGCCCACACTGATGACTATAAGTGCTTTTTTTAATAAAAGGAAGCACATTTGTTCTAGAAGTTAAATGACAAGAATGTGAAATTAGTCAGCTTCTCTCAGAAGTAGTCATCTTGGGAGATGTAACAATGATTTATGGCATACCTATTTTTCCCAAATTGCCGATATTCGTAAATTGTAAGGGACTGATCATGAATAAAAAAGAAGCCAACCAACTCTCTGCAAGCATCACGTCCATTTCTAGAAAAAGAGAATAACACCAAAGGTTTTCAAATAAGATCATTTTCAAATTAAATAATAAGCTTAAATCATCGCGCCAGAGGGATGATACTAACTCCCTGGAGTGTGTGGCAATGAGCAGAGGTTAGGTGAGACCATGGGAAAACATTCCACAACTTGTGCAGTGCCCACTTCAGTTAGTTAGAATGGAGGAAAAGCTTTAGCTTACACTGATAAGAACATGGATATTCAGATTACTAATTTATATAGACTTGTAAGGTAAAGTGAGAGATCTTTAAAAAATGTTTAGCTTTCAAGAAACCAATCAAGGATAGGCATTCATTATCCTTTGTCCGAGAAAGTTCAAAATCATTAAACAAACATGATAATTAAAAAAAAAAAAAAGATTTTGCCATTAGTGTACACAAAGAATATCAAGTAGCATTTACATTTTACTGGAAGTATATAATACAGAGAAAAGAGAGTTAAGAATCATCTACTTTGTCATCTTCTTGCATCTATCAATAATCTACTCTAATTTAAACCATTAACATGAAATTATATAAAGCAGCTTACATAAAGGCTATTTTTTTTCAATGACTTAGAATCTTCTGGTAGTAATATAAAACTTTTAAAAATTCACTTCTCTATTTCTTTTTGAAAGTCATTTTAAAATCACATTTTAAATAACTTCTGATTAGAATGGTTTTAGTTAGGTTCATACTTCCTATAATTTTTGTAACAGCTTGATGTATATTACCTAAAAATGTTTGTCCTAAATTCACATTTTCACTTGTTTGTGACAAATTTAACTAATCTCATTATTGTAGTTTCTATTTTAAAATAGAATAGATTTTATAATCATAAGATTTAAAAGTTTAATAACATTATAATTACCTTGATATGATCCTACAGTCAAATTGCACTTTATGAGAAAGCATATTTTCAGTTAATGTAGAATGTGTTCTTACCCTGTTAAGAAACACATTTGTCAACAATTTTAAAGTTACATACATTTGATATAAACAATAGAAGTACCAAAAAAATTGTTAATGTTTTAAAATGCACAAATTGCATTAAGATGACCGCTTAACCTCTTTTTTCCAGATTGATAATTGCAGCAGACATCTAAGATATAAACCTAAAATAAGGGGCGTAAAACATGAACAACTTTTATGTTAGAATGTATAGTAGCATGCTATATAATAAAAGGCTAATATGCAAATTAGCCCCCTCAGAGTTCAACCCGGAGACTGGGAGCTTGATCGCTTGCTATGATGTGCACAGACCACGAGGGGGCGCCATGGAACATTGCAGGCAACCAGTGGCAGAGGAGTGCTGAAGGAGCAAGGAAAGGAGGAGGGGGGAGGCGGAAAAGCAGGGAAACCGATTGGCCCTGATTGCTAGCCAGGCCTAAGGACCCTACTCAGCATGAACTTCATGCACCGGGCCTCTAGTAGTGCTATAAAAGTAAATATTCAACTAAAATAGCATATTTGTGACTGGCAGTGCTGCAGGGCTAACCTGACCTGCATTTCTAACCCTATTCTCCTGGTTTGCCTTCCACCATAGAATTTGCTTTCTTAGCCTCTTCAATTTTAGGTGACTAAGCAACCCAGTTCTGCCAATAAACTTCCAAGAAAGACTTTGTTTTGTCCGGATAATAGAGCGGAGTGGGAAGAGCCCCACTGTAAACATGGCAGGGATATGACACTAGGAGCCACTCTGGCCATCAAGCAGCCATGTCAGAAAGGCCAATAACACCTGGAAGGAGTCAACCCAGAGCTGAGCCGGCTCTGAGCTCCTGAACTAAAACCAACAACAACCCCAGGAGCCAGTTATACATCAAAAATGAACGCTGACTTGTTTAAGTCACTAACAGTCAGCTTTAGAGTAGGGGTAGCTCAAAATATCCCTTAGCAAAATGACAGAAGAGCAAAAAAAGAGAATTCGATGAGGTTTTAGCCTTGGAATTGGTCTATGAGACCTCAAATCAGTCATTTAATCTTTATGACCTTCAGACAGCACTGAATGATCTCACCAAGATTGCTCTTCTTAAAGTTCTGTTTAATAATATGAAGCAAAGCACCACTGTACACACTATGGCACTCTAATACTAATAATCTCTTTTATGTTAAGAAATCTTAAGATTCAGTGATATATCTTTAATTGCCTTCCTAAATAGTCTTATGATATATCCTGCAGGTATAATATCATTACAACAATGCAAACAGCAAGGGACATAAAGATCTTCAAATGGTTTATCTCTATAAAATCCAGGTCTCTGTGAAAGGTAAACAAGATATAGTCAACAAGAGGCAGTGGACCAAATGAGTTTGTGAACACAGGGTACAGCCATAAAAGCTTGATCATCTCAATTCAACTTAACCTATCAGTATTAATGTGCTTATCGAATGCCCATTATGTACCACAGATAATTCTAAATGCTGAGAAAATAACAGCATTAATAATAGCTACCATTTATTGAGAACTTCCTAGACACTAGTTATTATTAATATCACTTTAATGTGTATTTGGCTTATTTAATGCTTGCAATAACTCTGTGAAGTAAGTACTATTATCCCCATTTCACAAATAAATTTTACATAGACATACAGTTAGTACATGGCAAAGCTAGCAAAAAATATTGCCTCATAACCATTATATTATATTGCTTTTGAAAGGTGAACAGAACTCAGCATAATTGTGATAAGTTGAAGTAATAGCTTCAAGGAGTCTAGTGCTCCTTGAAAACATTAAA
Organism: Vespertilio murinus; assembly: GCA_963924515.1. Taxonomy (NCBI): domain Eukaryota; kingdom Metazoa; phylum Chordata; class Mammalia; order Chiroptera; family Vespertilionidae; genus Vespertilio; species Vespertilio murinus. The sequence continues at coordinate 129,840,564 of OZ004707.1, read as the reverse complement.
GAAGTAAATAGGTATCTATATGATTCATGGAAAATCCCATTTTGGGCTTTTAGGTATCTGATAAGCAGTACCAATAAAACTACCCAAGTTCTTAACCAATACAGAAATAAGAATTAAGCAGATCAATATCAAAATATGAATTTTATTATTGATTGAGTTTAGGAATGCAGCAATGGGAAGCTAAGTCTTTGATGCTAGAATTTAACAGACTAATTCACTCATTCCCATTGGGGAGGTACTTGTAAAACAGAATGCATAGAACAGAATGTGAACTTCTGCCGGCAGCTAATTCCCAAGGAAAAGATGAGAAGACATAACAATTTTCTGCTTCTAACTCTATAAAGCAGACTTTTCTCCTCTTCTACTGGGAATAATAAAAAAGGGAGGGGGTAAAGTCCATAAACTCAAAAATGCTATCAATATTCCCATAGGGCTTTTCATAGAACTAAACTAAATAAATCAAAATTTCTATTAAAGAGAAAAGAGCCCAGTATGCTAAGACAATATTGGATATAAACAAGCTACAGGTATCTAATATAAAGCAATACTAATTAAGATGGGATTATAGCCCTAGTCAATGTGGCTCAATGGAAACAGCTTCGGGCCCCACACCAAAAGGTCATGGGTTTGCTTCCTGGTCAAGGACACATACCTGTGTTGCAGCTTTGATCCCCAGCCCTGGTCTGGATGCATGCAGAAGGCAACCAATAGATGTGTCTCTCTCACATTGATGTTTCTCTCTCTCTCTCTCTCTCCCCCTCCCTGTCTACCTTCCCATTCTCTCTAAAAATCAATGGAAGAAAATGTCCTGGGGTGAGAATTAACAATAACAATAAAAAAGATAGAATTATATTGGTGTAAAAATATATTACAGGTAGATGAGACCAAAGAAAAAGCCTAGAAGCCTACCATGAATTTATAACAACTTGATAAATGGCATTAAAAGTCAGAGAGATAATGAGTTTAGGGTTGACAGAAATTTCTTAAAGAAGATAGAGAAGCCCCGATGGTGTGCCTCATTTGGTTTAGCATTGTCTCATGAGCCAAGAGGTCACCAGTTGATTCATGGACAGGACACATGCTCAAGTGTCAGGCTTAATCCCCCATAAGGAGTGTGCAGGAGGAAATGTTTCTCTCTTACATGGATTATTCTCTCTCCTGCTCTCCCTCTCCATTCCTTTATCTCTCTCAAATCAATAAAAACATATTTTAAAAATAATATACAAAGGACACTAACAATGAATGGCAAACTGGTCTACTCTGAAATTAAGAACTCTGATTAAGAGAATGTAAAGGCAACCACTTGTAACTAGAATGTATAAGTTCCACAGCCAATATGAAAAAGATAACCCAATAGATTTGAAGGGAAGTTTCATATAAGAATATATTTAGATGACCAATATACATATGTAAAAGTACTAAACTTCATTGTTCTCTAGTACAATATAAATTAAAATTACCAATACATCCCCATAAGAACTAAAATAAAAAATATAGACAATACCAAGTGGGAGCAAATATATGGTGCAATTAGCATCCTCTTAATGTTACTGGTGACAGTATTAATTGCAATCACTTTGGAAAACTATTTAGCAATATTTAAAATAATATGTTATATATAGATTTCAGAGAGAATGGTAGAGGGAGAGAGAGATAAAAACATCATGCATTGGCTGCCTCCTCTACAACCCATATTCGGGATTGAGTCCACAACCAAGGCATGTGCCCTGACCAGGAATGAAACAGTGACATCCTGGTTCATGGGTCAAAGCTCAACCACTGAGCCACCCCAGCCAGGCTGCTAATATTTTTTAAAGTTGAACACATGCATACTAAATGGTTCAGTGATTCCACTTATAAGTAGGTACCGAGCAGAAATGAATACACACATTCACAAAAAGTTCATGGCAACACTATTCATAAAGTGTCAAATGCCCATAAGCATGTGTATATAAGTAAATTGTGGTACATTTATACAATGAAGTACTGTACAGCAATGAAAATAAAGGACACCTATTAATAATAACATAGAAAGAATGTACAAACATAATGTTGAGCAAAATAAGCCAGATACAGAGTCTACATTTTGTGATTTCATTGAAGTGCATATCCTCTGATAGTAGGACAGAGAAGTCGACCTGCTGCGGCAGAGGGTGTGGACAGTAACTGGGAGACAGCACCAAGGGTGGGGTGTTGGGGAACCAGTGCTGTTCTGTTTCTTTTCTTTTCTTTTTTTTTAAAAAATATATTTTATTGATATTTTACAGAGGGGAAGGGAGAGAGATAGAGAGCCAGAAATGTCAATGAGAGAGAAACATCGACCAGCTGCCTCTTGTACACCCCCCACCGGGGATGTGCCCGCAACCAATGTACATGCCCTTGGCCGGAATCGAACCCGGGACCTTTCAGTCCGCAGACCGACGCTCTACCACTGAACCAAACTGACCTCGGCCTGTTCTGTTTCTTGATCTAGAAACTTGTTCAGGCTGTAAAAAGTCACTTGCTGTACACCCAAAACGTGTATGCTTTGTGAGTGGATTTTATTTTAATAAAACGTTAAAAGAGAGAAACTTAGATATGTGATAGCTGAATGATGGTCCTCTAAAGATGTCCAGGTCCTAATGAATCCTCAGTACATGTAAATATCTTTTTTAAAAATATATATTTTATTGATTTTTTTACAGAGAGGAAGAGAGAGGGATAGAGAGTTAGAAACATCGATGAGAGAGAAACATCGATCAGCTGCCTCTTGCACACCCCCCACTGGAGATGTGCCCACAACCAAGGTACATGGCCTTGACCGGAATCGAACCCAGGACCTTCCAGTCCACAGGCCGACGCTCTATCCACTGAGCCAAACCCGTCTCAGCACATGTAAATATCTTAATTTACATAAAATGGCAGATTAAAAATCTGGGGATGAGGAGATTGCCTGGGATTATCCACGTGGCCCAGTGCCATCACATGGGTCTTTATAGGAGGGAAGCAGAGGGACAAGTGAGACAGAAGAGTGTCAGAGTGAGATAATAACACGAGAAGGCTTGCCCAGCCATTGCTGCCCTTCAACAGGGGAGAAGGGCCCTGAGCCACGAGCCAAGCAATGAAGCTGAAAAAGACAAGAAAACAGGCTCTTCCCTGACCCTCCAGAAGGAATGCACCTGTCCAGGCACCTCCCATGGGTCTGAGCTCTAGAACTGAAAGAGGATAGATTTGTGTTGCTTTACAACACTGTTTGTGGCCATTTGTTACAGCAGCAGCAGGAAATTAATGCATGATTCATTCAAATGTTTGCAGCCATGAAAATTAAAGCTTCCAGAAAATAAGAATAAGACAAAAAGATTAAAATTATAAGCTGAAAAACATAAAAGAATTGCTGTGGAACTGATAGATTTTCTGTCTTTTAAAGCTGAGGCTAGAAGTTAGCAGTCAGTGAAACTTTTGAGAAATTTAAGTGAAATACACCAGAGGCCTGTGAAAGCCCTTTCCAGTCTAAAGCTGTTATATACTACAAAGTAAAACGCAAAATAATAACTTTTAACCAACACTAACTTTGAATGTAATACACACCAATGACAATCAGCCAATATATATTGTGTGCATTCCAATGTCTCAGTTACTGTACACACATTCTATACAGACGGACATGTCTATTTTCTCCCAAGGTTGTGGCCGCCATTCCTAAATTACAGATAGAAAACCTAAAGGGCAAGCTTTATCCCAGTAGCTTAACCTGGAAAGACTAGAATCTGAACTCCAAAAGTCCATTTCCTTTTCAATCGCAAAGAGCAAAAAAACTTTTCAGGTGGACACAAAAACAACATTAAAAAAAATACGTGTATAAATACCACATGCTCAATTTAGATAAGTAAGCTCTTCTTACTTGGTTTCATGTAGGGTTCTTTTCCTAAATCGAAGAGGTGTTATGTTTGAATCTGGAAGGACACAAGCACCTTCTTGTTTCTCAGTGGTTAAATTTTGCTCTGGATCACTGATTACAGCCCTAAGCCACAAAACACAAAGTCTGACAATGAAGTGGAGAATCCATTCTGCCAGCATCCACGTGTTTTGTAGGCAGTCGGAAAAGCCCATATACGAATGCAAATTGATACTGCTATCAGAATTATATATTTGTCAGATATTAAATCGACAATCATCCTGTGGTGGCATGGTGGGGGTGGAAACATGACTAAAGTGAGTTCATGAGATAATGGACAGAGATTCACTGAAGACTGTATTTTCTTTAAAATATATTTTATTAATATTTTACAGAGAGGAAGGGAGAGAGATCGAGAGCTAGAAATATCGATGAGAGAGAAACATTGACCAGCTGCTTCCTGCACACCCCCCACTGGGGATGTGCCCGCAACCAATGTTCATGCCCTTGACCGGAATCGAACCAGGGACCTTTTAGTCTGCAGAACGACGCTCTACCACTGAGCCAAACCAGTTTCAGCGAAGATTGTAAGTATTATTATTTATTTCAAACAATTTACTGAAAAACATGCCTGTGGAATATTATTCTTTCTCTCCACCACCTAATCAGAGACTTTTTCTAAAGCTAAACTTGTCTTATCTCTTCTGGAAGATGTCCTTGACCTAGACTATTCCTGTTCCTTTTGAAATCTTTCAATAGTTACACATTCTTATGCAACTGAGCACAGCCTGGTGCCAAATCTTTATATAGTTTTCTAAGTGTTGGGAAACTTAGATTACATTTTACAATTCTTATAGTTAGTCCCACTGTTCCCAAACTCTACACCACGTCACTCAGGGAACACCCAGGGAAACTGCAGGGTATTTTTAGTTTTTGAGGGAAACAGTATATTGTGTTTATCGGACACCACATGAATTACTAGCTCAAAGTAATTTGCAGTTTCAGTAAGACACGCTCCTTCAGAGAAGTCTCATCTTTGCAAAGCAGGGCTTCCTACAGCGCTGTGACAAATAGCAAGTGCCACATGAAATAGAAAATGACTGTGGCAGCATCATAAACAGGTCCAAGGTTTGAGAGGCAGTGCAGTGCCCCCAAAAGGTACATACCTCCCATTAGCAAGTAATTATGGCTACTTAAGAATGAGAAAAATATGCCGAAACCGGTTTGGCTCAGTGGTAGAGTGTAGGTCTGGGGACTGAAAGGTCCCGGGTTCGATTCCGGTCAGGGGCATGTACATTGGTTGCGGGCACATCCCCGGGAGGGGGTGTGCAGGAGGCAGCTGGTCGATGTTTCTCTCTCATCGATGTTTCTAGCTCTCTATCTCTCTCCCTTCCTCTCTGTAAAATATCAATAAAATATATATTTTTTAAAAAGAATGAGAAAAATATGTCCCCTTTTAATTCATGTGTGGTTTAGCAAAGCTATGAAATAGGAAGTGCATGCTCATTCAGTTGTTTAGACAAAAATATATTTTTAAAATCTTTATTGTTCAGATTATTATAGGTATTCCTCTCCCCTCCACCTGATTCCCCAATCCCACCCCATGCCCATACCCCTGCCACTGTCTTCATCCATAGGTGTAACATTTTTGTCCAATCTCTTCCCTCACCCCTCAGACTCCTTTCCTCCTGTGAATTGTTAGTCCAATCCCTTTCTAGGTCCCTGATTCTATTATATTCACCAGTCCACTTTGTTCTTCAGAATTTTCTTTTATTGTCTTGATTTTTAGATTCGCTTGTTGGTAAATGTATTTGATGCCTTTTTGTTGTTCATAATTTTTTTTTTTACCTTTACCTTTTTCTTCTTCTTCCTCTTCTTAAAGAATACCCTTCAACATTTCATGTAATCCTGGTTTGGTGGTGATGAACTCCTTTAACTTTTTCTTGTCTGTGAAGCTCTTTATCTGACCTTCAATTCTGAATGACAGCTTTGCTGGGTAGAGTAATCTTGGTTGTAGGTTCTTGTTGTTCATCATTTTGAATATTTCTTGCCACTCCCATCTGGCCTGCATAGTTTCTGTTGAGAAATCAGCTGACAGTCGTATGGGTACTCCCTTGTAGGTAACTAGTTGTTTTTCTCTTGCTGCTTGTAAGATTTTCTCTTTGTCTTTTGCTCTTGGCATTTTAATTATGATGTGCCTTGGTGTATTCCTCTTTGGATTCCTCCTGTTAGGGATCCTATGCGCTTCCTGAACTTGTAGGTCTATTTCTTTCACCAGGTAGGGAAAGTTTTCTGTCATTATTTCTTCCATTAAGCCTTCAATATTCTGCTCGTTCTCTACTTCTGGCACCCCAAAAATCCGGATGTTGGTACACTTTAAGCTGTCCCAGAAGCTCCTTACACCATCCTCACACTTTTAGATACTTCTTTCTTTTTGCCCCTCTGGTTGGGTGATTTTTGCTTTCTTATATTCCAGATCTTTGGTTTGATTACTGGGGTATGTTGATCTATAGTTGAGTTTCTGTATATTCTTTATTTCAGACGTTGTATGCTTAATTTCTGGCTGGTCCTTTTACATTTTTTTTTTTTGTATTCTCTTTAAGGTCCTTGAAGGTCTCACCAAGCTTCTTGGAGGTCTCATCAAGTTTCTCAAAGATTTTTAGAAGATTCTTGAGTAATCTTATAAATGTGATTCTGAACTGTGTGTCATCCAGTAGTTTATTCTCCTCCATCCCTCCCATTTGTGTCATGCTTCTGTGTTTCCTCATTTGGGCTGCCTTCCTGTGTTGATGGAGTGGCTTTGTGTGGTTGGTGAAATATAGGGGTCAGTAGCTCAGCTTCCTCAATCACTTGAGGTGGTTGCTTTTGCTATATCCCTTTGTGGGCTTAGTGCAAAGTCTTGGTGTAATTAAGCCTTGATTGCTGTTGGTACACTGGGAAGAATTGACCTCCAGGTCAATTGTCTGTGAGGATCCACTGTGTCTATAAAGGAAGAACTGCTGCGCTGGAGACACACCTTGTTTCAGTTGGGGCTTTGGTGCTCACTGAGACCATCTCCCAAATATGTCACTTATGGGTGTGAGGGATTGAAACTGAGCACTAGAACTCTGGTTTCTGGGTCTCAATGAGGTGCAGTTCAGCTACTGTCTGAGGCCAATACTGTTGTAGAAGCTATAACGTGAACCACAGTTCTGTCCTCCTTGGATCTGTTTGCCCCAGGTTGCAATTTTGCTAAACTGCAACAGAGAGGGCCATTCATATACAAAGTCCACCTCTTGGAGCTTGGATGTGAGGGGCAGAGTCTCAGGGCATCACTAGGCTGGGACGTGGCCAACAGTGATGGCTAATGTCCGCCGCCTCTCCGATGGCATCCCCATGTCTCCCGCGTCTCGCACCACAGCACAACACCAACCTCAGCTCTGCAAGCAACCCAGCCTCACTTTCTGACAGGATGGCAGACAGTCTAGCTTCTCCTCAGAAACTGGATTTCAGAGAGATTGGGCACTTGTCTCTCTTCAGGTTGAAGAAAGCACCACCCTCTGCCAGCCTGGATTCGCCACCAGCCCTTATCGCGTCCTCACCCCCCTACCTCAGTTTTTCAGTGCCTGTGCCCTGGATTCTCCTCTTTCTCTTTCAGTCTGGTTGTAGGGCTTCCTCTCAGCCAGCTTTCAGTTGGTTTTGGGGAGATAGGTGTTTGTTTTATAGGTTGTTTTTTTTTTAACTTGTTGTGCCCGGCAGCCATTTAGGAGTATTTACCTACACGGCCATTTTCATTGTTCTCCCAACAAAAAATATTTAATAAATGGAAATAATGGGTATTTCTATTAGCCTAAGAGTGCTTTTAAAAAAAAAACTAAAACACCATGAGGGCACTGAGCAGAGAAAGTTTGGGAATGTCTGAGTTAGCAACTTATTGATTGGCCAAGGATATGGGTCATCAGGCATAAAAAAACATATATTTTTAAAATTTATTTTTATTATTGGAAGTATTTTAGATGTCCTCTTCCCACTCCCCATTGGCTCCTTCTAGCTGCCCCATACTCCTACTCTAGTGTCCATGGGTTATGCATATATACATATAAGTTATTTGGGCTTAATCTCTTCCTACCCACCCCCACCTTTCCTCTGTGATTCATCAGACTGTTCCATGTGTCTATGCCTCTGGATCTATTTTGTTCATGACTTTATTTTGTTTATTAGATTTCATATATGATTGTGATCATGGGATGTTTATCTTTCTCTGACTGGCTTATTTTGCTTAGCATAATACTCTCCAAGTCCCTCCATGCTGTTGCAGAGGGTAAGAGATCCTTCTTTTTTACTGCTGAATAGTATTCTATGGTTTAAATGTACCACAGCCTTTTTATCCACTCATCTACTGATGAGCACTTGGGTTGTTCCCAGGTCTTAGCTATGGTAAGTTGTGCTGCTATGAAAACTTTCTGAATGGGTTTCTGTCACCATTGACTAACACTCACCTGCATAGATGGTCTAGCATCACTTGCTCTGCAACACTCTGTTTCTTCTTCTCAGCGGCCACAATTTCCTGAGAAGAGAAAATAAAGAAAATCACTGTCCATAAAGCAGAATAATACTACAATTAGCACAAGAGTCCTAAAATATAAACCATTCCCAGAACCTGAAGCTGAAATTGAATTGGAATCATTAATGCTCTATCAAAAATCGGAAAAAAAAAACAAAAGACTCACGTCATTAAAATAATAATATTTTTGACACATATAATCCATTAATAATCCTTGATCAACTTTTCTCAATTAATGTTTTGACTAAACTATTTCATAGTATTTTTTGCTTTTCCAAAAGTATTTTTACTGCATTTTAGGTTTCATAAACTAATTTGTAATCACTTAAGTCCAATTAGGTTATCATGTAACTATAATCACTAAAATGTTTCTTTTGAAGGATAAGTTAAAAAGTTGAAAAAATTAAGAAGTGTTTTCAGAATATAAATTATTGTCATCCATCCCCATGGATCATTCCAATAAACATTCCAATAAATGAAATCAAGTATGTAATTATGCTTAAGATAGAGGCTTTGTAACTTTAGAGAGAGAATGCTGTTTGAAACTGACACAAAATATAAATTAGAATAACTAAATGTATATTATAAAAACAAAAAGTACAAACTCCTAAGAAACCTGGAAATATTTGGCATGATCATATAATTGTTAGTCTTCAACTGAGTTTAAATGTTTGTTTGGTAGAAATTTAAGATGTAGGCTTTACACATTCAAAATGCCTCATTTAAGTTCATATCATATATACTAATAAAAGAGTAATATGCTAATTAAACTGGACATCTTCTGTGCAAAACCACGGTGGCAGGGGCTGAGGCAGAGGCAGTTAGGGACAATCAGACCAGCAAGGGAGAGCAGCTAAAAGTGACCAGGTTGGCAGGGGAGGGCAGTTAGGGCACACTGGCCAGCAGGCTAGCAGTTAGGGGGCAATCAGGCGAGCAGACAGAGGTGGTTAGGGACAATCAGGGGAGTAGTTAGGAGCATTAGGCCAGCAGGCAGGCAAGTAGTTAGGAGCTAGCAGTCTCGGATTGAGAGAGGGATTGGGCCCAAACTGGCAGTTGGACGTCTTCTAAGAGGTCCTGGATTGGAGAGGGTGCAGGCTGGGCTGAGGGACCCCCCAATGCATGAATTTCATGCACTGGGCCTCTAGTTTAATATATAACTGCATCTTGTGGTCTTAAGCTTGTGACACTTTATAATGATTTTTAAGAAGTTAGAAGAATTGTGTAACTTACAGGTAAAGCATTTTATATGCAAGGGTGATTCAGAAAGTGGATACTGTCTAAAATGTGAAATTATATAGAAAAAAACATCAGCCAGGACAGAGATGTAAAACCCAGAAGTGTGATTGGTGGAAGTGAAGTTATTAGGGTGCATGAGGAAAAGAATTTCCTGCCGAGATCGGTTTGGCTCAGTGGTGGAGCGTCGGTTTGCGGACTGAAAGGTCCCAGGTTCGATTCCGGTCGAGGGCATGTACATTGGTTGTGGGCACCAATGTACCCCCGGTAGGGGGTGTGCAAGAAGCAGCTGGTCGATGTTTCTCTCTCATAGACGTTTCTAGCTCTCTATCTCTCTCCCTTCCTTTCTGTAAAATATCAATAAAATATATATTTTTTTAAAAGAATTTCCTGAGATCCCATGGGATGATGGGGTTGAGTAGAAAGCCTTGTTGATTATGTAAATTAAGGTGTTTCCCTCCAAGGCCCCATCTCTGTCCATCCCACCATCGAAAGAATCCAACTGTGTCTTCAGCGGGGCCAGAATAAAGGCCACTGCCCAGGATTTCCGCTCCATAGTAAAGGCCAGTCCAGTCTAGCCTCTGGCTAGCTTAGCTTGTGTTCCCGATTGCAGTCCATTGCATGTGAGGCTCGCACAGCCATGGCCATCCACTGCTGAAGGCCACGTGGCTATGGAGAGAGAACAGTGCTGGTCACAGAGCAAGAGGGAGCCAGCATGAACAAGAGATTGTATCTGGAGATTTTAACTTTCCAAGATTTGGCATGCTTCTGATGGGATCCTCCCCCTAGCCAATCCATTGTTCCCCAGGCTAGACTGACAGACAAGCACCTTTCCTACATCACCCCAAGTTTGCATGCATCCATCTACGCTTTTATTTGATGCCTTCTCCCAGTGATCTTCAGGGAACAGACCAGTGGTTCCCATGGGGAGGGTGATGTTGCAGCTTCCTGGTGACGCTGCCCAGATGACCATGCTTATAACGTCTGGCCTCCTCTTTGCTCTCTTCTTATTATCAATAGCAAAAAACCAGCTAATTACACCAATAACAAGGGAACAAAAGAGCTGAGGTTAATAAACATAGAGCCCATGCAGGAAGCCCACCATAACTGTTGACATTTATGGTGACTTATACTTTTTGGAAAGGCCAGAACCACCCTGAGGAACATTGATTTAGAGGTCTGTGTAAGCATGAAGCAGATTAGTTTTAGAAGTCACACTGGTGCAAAGAATCTGATCACATTGAAAAACGACAAGCAAACTAGAAGATATGAAACAGAAACCTCACTCCCACTGCTTCTGTCATCCAGTTAAGTGGCTAAATATTAAATTAAAAAGTTGCCCCTACATTTTAAAAATAAATACATACTAATTTTGATGTGTTCAAAGTTAACTTACAAAAAGATTTCCTTGAAAAGCACAGATAAATGAGGGCTACCACAATCAAGTGAAATGTACTTGATAGCGAATTTAGATGTATTGCCACTAATAAAGTAATTGTAAGGAAAATAATTCCACTAACACTGGTGGCTTTGAATTACACCAAGAACAAAACCCAACTGACCTCAAGCACTGGTGACATGCATTTCAAGTGTAACTTTAGACGAATATCAAAGAACCCTTGTTTGAGACGCTATGTTGCCTTATAAAGTAGCTTCTTTATCTTTAGAATGACCATACTAATACTCCGTATTCTATTAAATATCAATATCTAAATAATAATAATAGGCATAGTTTTAGTAAAAGAACTACAACAAGGTAGCAACATGGGACATCCACAGAAAACCAGTCCGCCTGACCGAGACTGATTTCACACTGCTGTCAGAAGATAGTGATTCTGGATGAGTTTGACCAAAATAAAAATACATTCATTTTCCCTTTAATGATAATGAGCATGTAACCGGCTAGATCCTTATGGCTTTATTATTATTTAGTTTATCTAAATATGAATTTTCCCAACTTTTGAGCCAATACTCACTGGATTTCCATCAATCCATTACAAATGTCCCTAAGATTTTCACCACCCAGGAGTGTCTGGGGTGGCCATTGGATTCCAACTTCAAGCAGCTTGGTCTGATGGGTGGTGGGCGCAATGCAATGTGCAGATGGTATATCACAGAATTGCACACTTGAAACCTATATCATTTTATTAGCTTATGTCTCCCCAATTAATTTAATTTTTAAAAAGTAAAAAACATTAAAAAATATTTCTATTGAAAAAAACTTATTTTAATGTTACTATAAAAGAAATGGTATAATTATCTTATTTGTACCAGAACTGATCTAAGCAATTCCCATTGAACAATATTGATTTTGTAAGTTATAATATAGTTAATATTGAGAGCATAAAGTTTTACTTCCCTTTAGCTAAAGAGCTTTTTTTTATTATTATTCCTATCCTTTTCTTTAGGAGCTCTGAATTTCTCTAGCATTCTTAGCTTCTGACTTTGAAAAGCACAACCAGACTACTGTCGGGGATAGTCACTGACAAAGAGTAGCCAGTTCACATTAGGAACTTCATAAACAGACTTTTTACAGACTCTCAAAGATTCAAGACAATTTTTCAATCGTGAATAGACCAAACATCAATCATTTATTACAATGAAGACTCGATGTGCACATTAATGAACGTTCATCTCAATCCAAATTTAATTATTGAAATTATTTATTCAATGATAAGTCTGTAAAACCTTGCAGGGCAAATTATCTCACTGGCTTATCAAATAGTAAGTAAGCAGACTGGTAACTTACAGCGTTAGATTTTGTTGTACTCTGCTGTGCTTGGTAAGGGTTGTCCGCATAACGCTGCTGTAAGAGGGCTTTCCTATCCAGAGTTGTAAGGTCATCTGCGATGGCTTCTTCCCCTTGCGCATGCTATACACGAAAGCAATAAATCAACTCTCATACACATACTTTGAATATTTTTTTAAAAAGAACCACTGAACATGCCAGTGATTATTTGTGGAGGGGTTAACAGTACAGGCTCTGAAGATCACACTGCCTGTTCAAATCCAGCTCTCCCACTTTCTAGCTAGATGAACTCTCTGCGCCTTGGGTTGCTCATGAAAATGGGAATTAACAATAGTACCTACTTCAGAGACACACAGAAAAAGATTAAATGAGATGACACATGTCCCACACTTAAAAAAAAAGTATCTGACATACAGCAAGCATTAAATAAAAGGTAGCAACTATTATAACTATTATTGTCCGTTTAAGTCTTTGTAAAGTTAATAAATGTAAGCATGCCCACTTCTTATAAAAATTAAATTTGGAGGTGAGGTACTAAAGGAAGGGGTGTGTCCTTTGAGGTAAAAATCCTTTGGGGTCCTAAGGAGATACCACTAACTATTTCTCTGCATATAAGATGTGCTATATTCCCTGAAAAACAACAAAAGGGTTCCAATAAGATTGCAACTAGAAAAAACATAATAGATTTCAAGATCTTTCTTGGAAGGTCCATCTTCACACTCGACTCTGTTGTCATGGCCTTGATTGTTACAGGGAATCTTCCTACACATGTGTGTGTGACTTGTGCCTGCCTCTCCCGCTATACAGGAACCTTGCCTGACCTTTTCGTTGCAGTTCCCTGCTGCCAGAGAGGAACACACAAAGGAGGCGTTTGATGAATATTTATTCAACGAATGAATGATGAATCTCGTTCAAGTGCTAACTATTGGGAATCAATGTATGAGGATATTTTATGCCTTTATGTATTTACTGCTAATATCTTTGTCTGATTTTCTTTCAGACATAAAATTCTACATTATGTTTAAGTTGAAAAAAAAGTTGAAAAGTATTTGGTTTTGTTTCAGCTTGTTTTTAACCTTTACACAGGGGAAACCATAGCATTTCCACTTGGTATCTCAAATTTAACCTCCCCAAACCAGATTTCCTTGTGGTCTTCCCCCCCTTTCAATCATTCAAAACAAAAGCCTTAGCACCAATCTTCATCTTTCCTTTCTCTCAAGCCTACAAGAAATTCATTAGCAAGTTTTCTCAGCCCAATCTCCAAAATCTCTCCAGAATCTGGCTTCTCATCAGATATGAAAAAATTGTGAAATTATCCTGCCTGTTATAGACACCATATTATTATACTTGTGTGCATTGTTTGGATCTGGGGATTTTGTTTTAAGACAAAGAATACCTAATAACTCCGTAACTTTTTCTGTTATGCTTTCAGCTAAACAGCATGTGAATTAGTTAGTTCTAGGTAATTCCTTCTTGGATTGGAAAAACTAGCTGATATTGCACACATGCTTATAAATTAATCTTTTTTACCTATAGAAAAAGACAACTAACCAAATGCAACTATTAAACTTCCCTGAAAATAGATTACTTTTATAAAAAGTTAACTGAATTAAGAATTGTATACAACTGTTCTCTTAGTTATGTCCAGTTGCTTCATAAACTATTTCCAAACCTTTCTTTCCAAAATTCTAGATTGACCTCTCCTGTATGCTTCTGGAAAGCCATTAAATTCATTAAGTTTTACTCTTACAGAATTCATACCTAATTAACATTAAATAAAAGCATAACGATTGGCCGAAACCGGTTTGGCTCAGTGGTAGAGCGTCGGTCTACGGACTGAAAGGTCCCAGGTTCGATTCCGGTCAAGGGAATGTACATTGGTTGCGGGCACATCCCTGGTGGGATGTGCAAGAGGCAGCTGGTCGATGTTTCTCTCTCATCGACGTTTCTAGCTCTCTATCTCTCTCTCCCTTCCTCTCTGTAAAATATCAATAAAATATATTTTTTTTAAAAAAGCATAACGATTTTAGGAATTCATGTTGTTAAAACGCATCTCCCAAAATGAGACATAAAAGACAATCATGGAGTAATGGTAGTTTTAGAAAAAAAGAAAGTCATTATAAAATCTGAAACCACTTTTCAACTTTAATATTTAGACTGGAAGACAGAATTCAAGGCAGCTACATCAAAAACAGGTATACTATCTTATTTCCAACAGAGATAAAAATTTCCAACAGAGAAAAGATGATAAGGTTTTGTCATATGGCTAGAGTTTTCATATCTGAAAATGGTAGCAATAACCATTTTGGGTAATTGTGAAGAATAAACTAGTTAATCTGAGTAAAATACTGAAAACTGGTCCCAGGGAACACTTATTATGACTGACAGCAACACATATCAGACAAGAAGATGTTTCTATAATATGTGTACTCTTTTCCAGAATTTTATTGGAATTTTATAAAAGCCTCATACATTACCTTGTCATCTATCTTGTTTCTTGGAGACAGTTGATGCCTGACATTTGATTTTGTCTTTTCTGCATTTCTCTGACAATACTGTTTATATCCCTCTTTCATTTCAGTTTCGTATTGCTGATATTTTAGTTTGTATTTGCCTGTTGGTGCTGGCAAATCTTCAGGTATAATGTCCTCCTTCTAAGACAGATAGAAAAAGTAAATCCACCAGGAGGGAAAAAAAATCAAAATCATTCTTCATTGCCTGGTTAACATTAACAGGTTTATCACTTGCCTTAGCATTTATGCCTAAGAAACGACAATTATATACACACCCTAAAAGAGGCGACAGTTAAAACCTTTAGCTGTGCAGCACCACAGCAACCAGAGCAGAGAGCTGCTGAGAACGGGCCCTGGCCTTTAATTCCAGTGAGCCCGGACCTCCTTTCCCCAGTGATAATCAGCCCTGGCACTAAGATAATTTTAGAGGACACTGATCAGCTTTTCTTTCCTTTCAGGCCTTTTTCTCCTGCCCCAGAAAAGCTCCACTGTCAACCATTTCTTCCAGAAGGGTCATAGGAATTACAAATCACTGATACTGAGATGGTTCCCATTTCCAGAATGTTAAGATGTTTATCTTCTGTGTTATTTGGGCCCCCGGCCACATTTCCATGGGAGTGAGACGTAACAGAGGCAGTGGATAAGAGAGACCTGAAACAAGTGATGGGCAAATACTAGGACATACTTAATGGCCCAAAGAGGGACAGTCACTTTAAAAGCCAGTACAACTCTTGAAAATTATTGATATTATCCGAGTCTAACCCAGAGGAGAAGGATGAGGCAAATCTTCAGGCAAAACTGTAACATGATACAGACTAGGATACTATTGGTGCAATTTACCCAAAATAAAGCGGATGAGAACATAAACAGAGCCAGTTACATGAGAAAGACTAATAAAGACAGCAAGGCATTCCTTCTGCTCATAGAATTCTAGTCAGAATTTATGTTCGTAACTCGGAATACTGTGCGAAGTACAAATATGTCCCAAGGAGATACCTTGTAATTATTTCTTCCATAACACACTCGTAGCCTCAAGAATGAGTCCATTTCCAAGAAACAAATCTTATATTTTTAAAAGAGCAAGATCTGACCTTCTGCCATAATTTTAAAGTCCTGATTTCCTATTAGGATAATCCTATGCTTTACCAATTTTGTAAGGCACTTTAATAATAACAACATTCCTCTGTGAGAAAAAAATGTGAAACATGGTAATATTACCTCACCAGCATTATTGTTTGGGATATTAGTATGTTAAATCCTTAAACTGAACAAAACATAGATTAAACATAATAAAATATCTGGATTAAATACAGTGCTAACATGCACACTATAATTCAGAATGTTGGTTATAAGAACTAAATACTAACCAATTTATTTAGATGCTGCTGAGTATATGGTATTTGACATGGTGTGACACAATCAAGAGCAGAAGATGAATTTGGTGGGTCAAAATGAATATGCGCTGTTCTAAGTGAAACATATGAAAAATCATCCTAAAAATAAAATTAAATGATAACTTATTATCTGCTACATATAATATTGTGTTCAATGTTTGATATATTAAATACTAAGTAAAATTTACCTCATCATCAGAGTCAATAAGGCTTCCCAAATCAAGGCGTGGGACCCTGAAAGAAAAAAAAAATCTACGTAGCCCATAACTTTTTTTAAAAGAGACTTTAATTGTTGCAAATCATATATGCTGCATCTTACATAAAATGGTACACTGATGCCAATGGTTTACCTCCTAATAATTTTACTATCCTTCGCTATTATTTGTATGCCAGAGGTTATTCTCGTCTGTGTAGTAATATAATGGTAGACATTTCTTTCCAAAACTGTGTTCAATGATATTATTCTATAGGTAGTTTGAAATCAAACACAAGTGGTATTATTTACCCAGAAATTGGCAAAATAATATGAATCAGGACTTGATTTATTACTTCATTGATTTCTGAGACTTTAAGAAGTGGTGGAGAAAATGTTAAATAATGCAGAAAAAAATTAAAAGTGTATCATGTCTTTTCTGTCACACTGTGAATAACAAAAAACAGAAATATTGTTTCAGTATTCAAAAGTATCACCTGATTCTATAGAGAAATCACTCATGTCACCCTACAATAAATAAAAATAACCACCCAACACTCATTTGGAATGATACGGTTCATCAATTCCAACCATAGGTTGGCTACAGATAGAAGAATTCAGCAAACACAAAGATATCTTGCCCTGGCTGGAGTGGCTCAGTGGTTGGAGAATTGGCCCAAAGATCAAAGCGTTGTGGGTTCAATTCCCAGTCAAGGGTGCGTGCCTCCATTGAAGGCTCCATCCCAAGGCCCTAGTCAGGGTAAGTTAGGGGAGCAACCAATGGATGTGTCTCTCTCCTGGGCATGTTTTTCTTTCTCCCCCATCTCCTTCCTTCCCTCCCCTCTAAACCTCAATGAAAAAAAATATATATCCTTGGCTGAGAATTTTAAAACAAAACAAAAAGATATATTTCTGTGATAATAAATTGGCTATATAGAATTTACAATACGTTTTATTAGTGCTTGTCAATTTTTTGCTTCAAATCCTTTATGTCAGCAAAATGTATAATCAACTTAAAATATACTTTAAATTCTTTATAATTACAATTAAAATTTATATTAAACTTATAGTACAGTTTCAGAAAGCCAGTTGTTAAAAACATTTACCAACACACAACTGACTGTTGTTACATACTCAACATCTTGTATCTAGTGTTTGCACCCAGCTCCATTCCTTGTCTAAGTGAGTATGCAGGTACTATTATGTAGAACCACAGAAATGTCTAATACTTGCCATTTTCATGGGACTCAGCCTCATAATTATTAAGTTTAATTTCTATTTTCCAGAATGCCTTGTAGTCTAAAATACTTGAAAGGATATATTTTTTTTCAAATTTTAAAAGGG
Source organism: Vespertilio murinus (assembly GCA_963924515.1). NCBI lineage: Eukaryota > Metazoa > Chordata > Mammalia > Chiroptera > Vespertilionidae > Vespertilio > Vespertilio murinus. The sequence continues at coordinate 129,822,721 of OZ004707.1, read as the reverse complement.
GAAATATACAGTATAAAACAAGTCAATGTATTCTAGTTCAAAATAAAATCATGTTCCTCAAGATACAAGTACAGATAGAATTCCCATCAAATTCATTTGGACTATCCTAGTTATAAAATGAAAATTTTTATATATTTCTTTATTAAATGCACTTAACTAAATTTTCTAAATAAAACAATATTTAAAATTGTCCAGGAATATGGAAGAACAATATTAAATAAAGCAAAAACAAGAGAAGTATTACCCTTAATCTTACCATCCTATAGAAGAGCTATTTTAGTTAATTTTGGCAATTTTAGGCCACCTACCTGCATGTAAAGTTTTCCGTAGTTTACAATCACAGCCATGTATATATAATTTTGCCTTCTTTTTTGTCAGTATATTATAAATATTTACCCATTAAAGAGTTCAAATGTGGAAACAATGTGACTTACTCAGGCGGGCAAGGATTCTGTATGGCCCATGATTTGGAAGTCCATCCTTGCTTTAATTTAAAAAAAAAATAGAATCAATGTGCATATACTATTTATTTATACATTAAAAGATAAACAATGGATTAATGCAATAAGGCTAATTATAACTTTTCTCACTAAACTTTATATAAAAATTATTTATTAAATTCTTCCCAACTGTGTTTGAGACTAGAGAGAGACTGATAAGCAACTTAATTGCTACCTATGTGGCACTCTGCCTGCTGCAGAGAACACTCACTCATAAAAACAATAATGTGAAAAATAAGTGCTACAGCAGAGAAGCTACACGGAGCATGTATATCTAACCTAGTCTAGGGACTTGACAAACTTTTACAAAAACAAAAAAGTAATGTTTAAATGGATCTCTGAACGATGTGTAGGAGAGCTAGCCAGATAGAGAGAAGGGAGAAAACTGCTTCAGCCAAGAGGAGCAACTTGTGCGCCACAGGCAAAAGTTAGCCGTGGAAAGGGTTGAAATGCTCAGAGTGAGAAGGGAATGGCCAGAGTTGTTACATTATAACACAAGTTAAGAAACTTGGACCTTTTCTAAAAGGTCTAAGAAAATACTGTAGAATTTAAGCAAAAAGGTGACAAATATACACATGTATATGTTTTAAATGTTCAATAATATGTTCAAAAAAGTGTGCAAAGGCCAGAAAAGTACAGTGAGCTTATCCATTGTGATAAGAAATATGTATGAGTCTTGTGGAAAGTTAAAGCTAATAAAAACAGGAAATAATTCACCCGTTGGTGCTTATAGCTTATCCTGAAATGTTACTTAACTGGTCATGTTTGTGAATCTAATAGCAAATTTAGAGATTATATATAAGATTATATGCCATCAGAGTAAGAGAAAACAAGTCCAGCTCTGTGTCAGCTTTTATTAATAATATCCTAACAAGTAGCCGAAACCAGTTTGGCTCATCGGCCTGCGGATAAAAGGTCCCAGGTTCGATTCCAGTCAAGGGCATGTGCCTTGGTTGCGGGCACATCCCCAGTTGGGGGTGTGCAAGAGGCAGCTGATCGATGATTCTCTCTCATCGATGTTTCTAACTCTCTATCCCTCTCTCTTCCTCTCTGTAAAAAAATCAATAAAATATATATATTTTAAAATATCCTAACAAGTAGTTAAAATGTAGAAACATAAAATCACACGATTATTTAAATAGAAGTATATATTTAATATATAATAATGGAAGAACAATAAATATATAATACATTAATTAATTGCATTTAATTAACCTTAATATAGTAATACAATTATATATATATATATATATATAAAATCAGGCTAAAATAGCAGCACTAATTTGCATCACACATCACATATTTTCTTTATCATATTTGGGATGATATCATCATGACATCATCTAACAGTAGTAAGAACATCTAAATAGAATATAGCCGTGATTGTCATAGTCATGATCATCATAATTATTATTCTCAGAAAGTGCTTTTATGGATTTAGAGTCTTCTGAAGTCAGAGGCATAAATATTTTTTTTAAATAGCAGTTATCTTTCTTTTGTGCTACCCAATTTGGTGCTAGCCAATCCAGAATAATGATAAATTATAGCTCATAAAAACCCAGGGCCAAGAGTCAGCAAACTATGGCCTAGCTCTGTTTTGGTAAAGAAAGTTTTATGGGAACCCGGGCATGCTCATTTATTTACCAACTAGAGGCCTGATGCATGATTGCAGTGGGCAGCCCTCAGTCTGGCCTGCGCCCTCTTGCAATCCAATACCACTGGCTCCTAACTGCTTGCCTGCCTGCCTGCATGCCTGCTTGATTGCCCCTAACCACTCTGCCTAACTGCTCATCTGCCTGCCTGATTGCCACTCAATGGGACAGAATCATTGACCGGCTGCCTCCTGTATGCCTCACACCAGGAATTGAGCTTGCAACCTGGACATTTGCCCTGACCGGGAATCAAACTATGACCTTTTGGTTCATAGGTTGAGGCTCAATCACTGAGGTGCACTGGCCAGGAAATTATTATTTCCCACCTTTAACTCTACCTTTAGAATACTCTAGAAATTGTAGCTGATAAATACAATGGTAATACTTTTCTGATAAACTCTAAGCAATAACCTGGATACCTCAGGTTATTGTTTCTTTTCTCAAGGATCTAGAGTTCTAAGATAAATATGAATTTGTCCTCTACATCCAACACCAGAGCTGGACCTTTCTAATACAGAGATAAGACATTAAAATTAAAGGAAGGTATTATTTAAGGAGAAAGAATGTGGGTTTAAAAATCTTTTTTTTTTAAGAACTTAAACCATGAGTTTTTCCTAGCAATTTGGAAAAAAAGTTTGTAATATAATATGCTTAATCATAATATGAAAGACTATAATACTGTACTTGGTATTTTGACTAATAAGAAGAGCTGATTTGATTAAAATTATCAAATACTTCAGATTAAACACAATATTGTGAACCATGAGAATCCCAAAGCACCGACTTGTTATAAGGGATATGGCTGAAGACAGTAGAGAACTCAGATCTTGAAGTCACAACCGGAGTTCAAAATCCCGACAAGTCACTTGCTTCTGTGAGCCTCACTTCTTTCATTTTTATTTTTTTTTACTAGAGGCCTGATGCACGACATTTGTGCACTGGGTTGGGGGTGTGGGGTACCTCAGCCTGACCTGCACCCTCTTGCAGTCCAGGACCCCTCAGGGGATGTCTGCCTGCCAGCGTAGGCCCGTTTCCTGCAGGCGAACATCCCTGAGGGGGCCTTGGTGCTGCCACAGAGGCAGGAGAGGCTCTTGCTACTGCTGCTGCTCTTGCCAGTCATGAGGCCGGCTCCTGGCTGAGCAGCACTCCCCCTGTGGGAGCACACTGACCACCAGGGGGCAGCTCCTGTGTGGAGCATCTTCCCCCCCTGGTGGTCAGTGCGCATCATAGCGGCTGATTGTTCTGCCATTCAATCAATTTGCGTATTAGGGTTTTATTATATAGGATTTTCTTTAAATAGCTACTTATTTTTTCCATCACCTTTTATCCCCCCTAGATCCTCATCTTACTCCACCTGTAATCACCACAATGTTGTCTACATCTATAAATGTTCTTTTTTTCTTTTTTGCTCAATCCACCTATGTCCCTACCTAACCCAGCCCTCACACAGCTGTCGGCCTGTTCTCTATATGCTTGTCAGTTCATTTTGTTCATTAGATTCCACATAGGAGTGAAATTGTATGGTACTTTGTCTTCCTCTGACTGGCTTATTTCACCAAGCATAATGTTCTCCAGGTCCATTCATGAGTTATTCCATATTCAAGAGCAAGTAAAAATACAACCTACCTCAATGGTTTATTGTGAGAATTAAGTGATGTAAGCTAATAAAACATGTATCAAGGTCACTGACAAGCAGTAGGCCTTCAATATTTGAAATAAGACCAACAAGGAAATATACATAACTTTTATGCGTTTCTAAACTAAACTTTATGTATACCCATTTGTTAACTGGGTACAGGAACAATGTAGTTTTAAACTTACAGTTACCTAAGGATATGCTCAACAGTGATATTATGAATGTTGAAAAGAATAAAACTCCTAATAACAGAAGCCCAGATTCTCTTCTTCCCTAGCTAACACAAAATGCATACATAAATAGCTTATTCTTCTTTCTCCTATTCTTCTTTTTTATATTTTAGGTATACATACACAGGCAACTTTTAAAATAACAATAAGAAAATAGTAAGCTTAATATTTTAAAATAAAAGTAAATTCACACAGTGACCAATTTTCAAGTAATGATTACCTTCAAGGTTAGTGGTTCAATTCCTCAAATCAGGGAAATATTGATCCTAAATATCTCTGAGGATGAGCAGTCATAATTTCTCAAGAAAGGAGTCAGAAACTTATTTCACAGCTCATTCTACAAGAGGGAAATTATATAGCACACGTACTTGCACTGGCTTCTTTCTTCCAGAGAATGACTGAGTTTGACTCCTAGGAGAAGCAGCAACTCCTTTAACCTCCAAATCCATTCAATTTTGAGTACTGATTGTGCAATACGCTTTGGAAAACATAAAATATATAATCATATAAAAGTATAATTATTTTTCAAATTTTAAATAAATCATACAAATTACATAAGAATATTATATGGGAAAAATCATGTGGTCAATCACTTTTCCTTCTTTCACCAAAATTAACTACTTGTGGAGAAATTCCATTATGTGAAGCAGCATTTATGGGGTCAATACTAGTCTGAATAATAGCCAACCCCCAAAGATGTCCACATCCTTATCACCAAACCCTGTGAATATCTTACCTTAGGTGACAAAAAGGAGTTTTCAAATGAGATTAAGGATTTTGAGATGTGGATATTGTCCTGGTTTAGCTGGTGAGTCCAATAAAATCACAGGGTCCTTATAAAAGGGAGACAGTGAGAAAGAGAAGATGTAAAGATGGAAGCACTGGTTATAAAGGAGCAAGGTGCTTGCAGCTGGCTTTGAAAATGCAGGAAGATGTCACAGGCAGCCTCTAGGGGGCAGAAGAGACAACTGGATTCCCCCTCAGAGCCTCCTGAAGACACCAGCCCTGCTGACACCTGGACTTCAGTCCTGCGGAGTTCACTTGGTGCCTCTGACCTCTAGAACTGTAAAATAACGAGCTTACATTGTTTGAAACCACCACGTTTGTGGTAACTTTTTAGAGCAGCAATAGGAAACTAATACAGGTACCTATTCTCTACCACAAAGTGATCTTTTATTTTCTTTACTCTTTTCCTGAACTTTTTTTGAGTGTTAACTTTCCCAGAGGAGACTGCTGAAATTTTTTTGTAGTGAGCAGTATTACTTATCTAATACAAAGAATAAAATGGAGTGAATGACCCAACTGGTAATTCAGAGATGATAGGTAAAATGCTTGCAAAAGAATGTGAAAATAATAAACTTGCAAATATGTACAAAATAAAAAACATATGATTATCTCAGTCATCCAGATTTTGAATATTTTACTTTATACTTCAGCCTTATATTTCCAAGTATAATTTTTTGTTTAGTTATTCATTCATACCTTTTTAAAAATATATTTTATTGATTTTTTTTTTTTTTTTACATAGAGGAAGGGAGAGGGATAGACAGTTAGAAACATTGATGAGAGAGAAGCATTGAACAGCTGCCTTCTGCACACCCCTTACTGGGGATGTGTCCACAACCAAGGTACATGCCCTTGACCAGAATGGAACCTGGGACCCTTCAGTCCGCAAGCCAAACCAGTCAAGGCTTGGATTTATTTTAATAGCAAATATTTTTGTTTTGTTTTTAAAGAAAGATAGTATGGCATAGTTCTTGAAGTCAAATAGGCTTTCATTCAAATGCTCATTTTTTTACACTTTCCCATAATGTAAGCTTGGGTAAGAATTTAATTTTTCTGAGCCAACATTTCTAACATGTAAAATGAGCTTAATGTTAGCATCTTTCTCATTCTCTTGTATCATGTGGAACACCATTAACATTCAATACATGGTAGCCACCATCATCATTATTATTAAAATAATTTCATTTCATCTCCAGTGAAATCCTCTTACCTGGAAGATATACCAATTCTTTAATAATGCATCTATAGGATTTCCTTCACCCCATTGCTATAGCTCCCTCCCCTAAAAACCCTATGTCCTAAGCATGGAATTCTACTGGTAGAGTGAAGTCAGGAAGACTAGCCAACCAATAGTAGACATATTCTGAAAACATAAATCATTAGATTTGAAAATACTCCTATAGTACTAGCAGCCAGCTTGCTTTTCACAGATCAATTTCACAAAGAGCTTTTTAAAGTTGTTATTGTTTCGGTGTGGGGAGGGAGGTTATTGTATGCTTCTCATCACATCACAGGAGCTGTTGGTATTTGACAAGTTGATTGGTGGCCAACAAACAAGTTGAGACAAGGGTGTTGAACAATCAGCCAGGTGACTATTCTCCACACATCAGCCACACAACTATTTATACCTTAGTCACTACTATAGCCACTTCAAATAACTGTAGGTCACTTTACATAACTATAATTCATTTGCCAATAATAAAAACAACAAAATGTATACCCTCAAATTCCAGGTCCACCTCAGTGGCCTGTCTTTACTGAAACTGAGGCAACTCATGAAAAGTTACTGCTAGTATGCCATGAATCTTACCATATTATCCTTAGTGCTACCAATACGAATTAAATCACTTTTCTCATTTTTTTAAAGAATGTTTCTTTCCAATTCTAATCATCATCATGTCTCTCTTGGTTAGTGATATTAGTGGCTATTCTGTTGCTTATACCAAATCAGAACATAACGGAAAGCAAAGAATAAACCCAGCACATAACCAAAGAGAGAGGAATGAGACTTGGAAATAGTATTTTAAGCTCCATGCAGGCAGGGGCCAAGTAAGTCTGTCTAGTAGCCCAGATAATGGCAGACCCAGGTACCTTAACTGAACCTGAGGCCATTGTTAGATTTAAACAAGGCAGGGTAATCCCCCTACATTCCTTCCCCAAAAGTTGAGATAATACATCCAGGCAGTGGTACCTGCTATGTATCAGAACAAATGCTCCACCCTCGTCCTATCTGGGATTCAAGGATTGGGTGGGGTGGGACCCAAGGACGGCCAACCTGACTTGACCCAACAAGCTGGGTAAAAAGCAGGTCCAAAGTGGGAGGGCTGGGGAAGGTTCAAGCTGGGGCGATTTCACCAAGAACACTCTTGAGACACTTTCAGACAGACAAGGAAAAGAGGCAGTTCCCAGCAAAGGCTCCAGCCAACTCAGACCAGCGTCTGCAGGTTGCCTGGCAACCAGCGTCTCCACCTGGGCCTCCAACCCTTCTCTCACTTCCAGAGTAAAGATGGTCATAGTCCCAAGTCCCTCGCTGCATCCACACCATCTCCCGCTGCCCCCAAGCTGTGTGGGTAGTTTTTCCTTCTCCAGGGTCCTCACCTAACGTGACCCCGCTGGTCTCTCAGAGGTACTCACCCAAAAAACGGAACTTTTGGTAGTAGCCTCCAGACCAGAGCCTTACCCTAAGTCCAGCTCTGTGACGCCTCTAAACCCTGGGGAGGAGCTGGAGCGGACTCATCTATGCTCCTCCAGCGCAGGGAGAGAGCCAAAGCCCGGTCTGGATCAATGGCAGTTGTATAATTCCTCCTTTAGGCAAATTCTATTAAACATATTTTATGGGGGCATTTACCAGGTGTCAGCTCCCAGAATGATGTTTTGATGGGGAAAATTTTTAAGCATAAGCTCTCAAGGAGCTTGTAATTATTGAAAAATCCAAGATTGCACTATAATGTTATAGAGAGCTATATAGACATAGACATAAACATTTCTTTTAAAATGTGTGCACATACACACAAATGTATATGATCACTTATATATAACATATATGATTATGGATTAAAATGTGGCTGTGATAGGAACAGGCTTAGGAATCAGGAAACCTCTATTTTATCCCTTGCTCTACACGCAATGTCTTCGGATGTCAACTCCTCACGAATAAAAGAAAAGGTCTGATTTGAGATGTTTCTAAGGTTCCGTTCCACTCTAGGATGCCTGGCTGACTTTCCTGAACTGAACAAGCAAGCGTCTGATACCCAAACTAGAACTAAGAGCTGTCGAAGCCTAACCCAGTTCTCTTCCCACAAAATCAAGGAGTTTTCTAGTCTGCAGTGCCTTTTCACAACCGGCTCCACTCAAAATATATGCATTACATTTCCAGTTGGGGAAAATTTTGGAGTAAAAGACAAATATGTTTTTGAATAATAAAAGCAGTGAAGTAAATGGGTAAAAAGGCAATCATGGCTTCTGTTTCTTCCCTACACTCCATAAAACTCTTTTAGCCATTATCCCCACTCAGAAAGAAGAGCAAAAATAAACTGAAAAAAGTAATAATGAAATTAAAGCTAAACTTCAACTTTTAAAAATTTATCACAAACTTTAAAAATGCTAATGCCCAACTATCACTGCCCATTGAACAAATAGATATTCAAGAAAATAAAATATCCTTGTCTATTCTTGGAACTTAGGCTTCCTATACCTAAACTGTATAGTATTTCTGAATATAATTCTCTAAGCCATTAGGAACATAGTCTAATTAAAACAAATCTCTCTAATCTAGATATTGGATTAAAACATCTATCTTAAAAAGCAAAGATCTTGGATTATGTGTTGATTATATAAATTATACATTTTTGCCATTCTTCAATAAAATTCATTACAAAAGTTCTGTTGTTATTATAGCAAATTAGTTTCTCTATATACAAAATGAAACTAAATTGACTATGTGTTAACCTACACTGAGTGGCCAGATTATTATGATCTCTGAACCCATAATAATCTGGCCACTCAGTGTGTGTGTGTGTGTGTGTGTGTGTGTGTGTGTGTGTGTGTATTAGAGGCCCGGTGCATGAGTTCCTGTATGGGTGGGGTCTGGCCAGCCTGGCCATGGGGAGGGGACATGGACAATTGGCTGGCCTATCTGCTGCTCAAACTCCTGGTCAAGGAAACAATGGCCTGTCTGCTGATCAAACTCCTAGTCAAGGAGATAATTTGCATATTAGCCTTTTATTATATAGCATATACACTGAGTGGCCAGATTACTCTGCGTTAAGAGATCATAATAATCTGGCCACTCATTGAATATTATTTTTAGCATCAAAATAATTTGCATTTGAAACTCAATAAATATTTATTGAACACCTACTTTCTGCAAATATATCCAATGTGATGAAGAGTAAAAACATATGAGCCTACTTATTATCCTTTAAATTGAGTCTAAAAAAGTTATTGAGTCATAGTATATATATAACAAATAAGATATAGTTTCTAAAAAGCTGACATTTGTATACATATTATGGGAAAGTTAAAGTGCTCATTTCTTCAGAACTCATTAAAAAATTTTATTGAGGGCTTAAGGGTTCAGTACCTGATCTAGGAGCTATAGATATCTCAGTGAAGCAAAGAAAGCCAGTCTTTTAGTGAAGGTTACAATCTAACAGAGGTCACAAATGTTAAAGAAATAAATAATATGATGTTCAGGCAGCAACAGTTAATGGGTAAACTTTGACCGGTAGAAAATGAGGTGAGATCAGGCTTGGCTTTACTGAGGGGAATTCTAAGGACAAAGGAACAGCGAGAGTAAAAGGCCAGAAGAGAGAACATCCTTGTCAAGCTGATGGATGGAAGCAGCATGAGTCAGGGAAGAATGTAGGTTGGGGACCAGAGATGAGCCATGGTAAGGCTTTGTAGTGCCTCGCAGATCATACCTGGACTTCTAATTTACAAGTATGATAGGAAAGCATTAAAGGCTTGTAAAAAAAAAAGTGGGCTTATGTTTTAAAGGGAATAAACTGGTTGTGCTATGGAATATAAATTGTAATGAACCAAGAATGGACACAAAAAAGCTGAGTAAAAGAATACTGCTACCTTTGTTTCAGCAATAGATGATGATCTCTTCCCAAGAATGGGAAGCAGTATCTGGATTCAGGACATAGTGTGAAGGTAGAGCTAACACAGCTTGTAAATTGATTGAGTATAGGGTCCGAGGGGAAAGGACAAATAAATAAAATAGGCACATGAAATGTTTGGAGAAGTAAGATGACATGATGGTTAATGTTAAGTGTCAACTTGGCTAGATAATGGTGAGCAGTTGTTTAAATGCCAGTCTAGATGTTTCCTGAGGAAAATGTTAAATGTGATTAATGTTTAAATCAATGACTTTGTTTCAGCTACTACTCTTCATAGTGTGGATGGACCTCATCCAATTAGTTAAAAGACATGAAGAGCAAAGTCTGAAGTTTCCTGAAGAAGACAGGATCCTGCCTCCAAAGTGCAATGGAGAAGCTGCCTCAGCTATAGCTACAGGCTTGTCTGAACCATCAACTCATAGGCGACTTTCTGCTGACAGCTTGCCCTATAGATTTTCAGTTTGCCAGCCCCCACAATTGTGTGAACCATTTTTTTTCACAATCATTGTGTGTGCCTCTGTGTGTGTGTGTGTGTGTGTGTGTGTGTAAAAGAGCTGTGGGGATATATGTTCTAATGTGTGTTTTTTCCCCTTCTGGATAACCCTGACTAATATGGGGCGAAGAGAAAGTTAAGTTATTATAGCATGAAGTGATTTAATGACAGGAGATTCCTCCAAATTGAAGGATTTCATTAACGGAGCTAACATTTGTTTAAAATCTTAAAGGATTTAGTTATTAAAGTGGTCATCAAATATTAAACTTTGCTTTGGAAATGCTTGGGATACATTAATAAAAATCCTATATACTTAAAGTCTAATATGCAAAGTGTCCCCACAGGTGGAAGTTTGACCAACTGGGAGCTCAGCCGGTAGCTACAAAATGCACTGCTGCTGCCAACCAGCCTGATCGGGCCCTGAATGCCCCCCCACTACTTCCCAAGGCCCCACCCCAAAGCCAGCCATGCCTCCAATTACCCCCACCCCCACAACCACCCTGCAGCCCCTCTCACTGGCCACCCCACCACCACACGGGAATGCAATCTCCTGAAGTCCCTCCCCCGTGCTGGCCAACCCTTTATAGGCCTCGATTGCCATCCAGGCCGAGGGACCCCATCAGTGCATGAGTTCGTACACTGGGCTTCTAGTTATGATAATAATAGGTAATCCCTGCCTCATGGGTCTTACATTCAGTTGAAAAGAAAGATGATAATGACATAAGTAAATAAAATAAGTAAATAATAAGTAAAAGTGAAATAAGTAAATAAACTTATAAAATGTGTTAATGGTTGTAGAAAATTACAAAGCTTAAAAATGCCAATAAGAAATAATAGGTGTATTATGGTTATATAAAATACCACTCTCCTGTATTTTGAAAAGATGTAGCTTCAACAAATATTTAAAAGAGGATATAAGTAAAGTTTTAAAGATGATGTGGCCAAAGCAAATAATACCTAATGCCCTGAGATAGAAGCACCTGTTTTTTTTTTTAAATGAATGGCTGGAAGCCTGGTGCATGAAAATTGACCATCACTCCAACACACAAAATGGCCGCCCCATGTGGTCAAAGATGACTGCCCCTACTTCAACACAAGATGGCTGCCAGAAGATGGCCAGCAGGGGAGGGCAGTTGTAGGTGAACAGGCATGCAGGGGAGGGTTAGCCTTGTAAACAACTTCAAATCAAATTTGATATTTATTTGAGCCTTGGCCAATGTGGTTCAGTTGGTTGAGTGTTGACACCACAGCAAGAGACTCCATCCTCAGCAACAGGATTAATTGTCAGTAGGGGGCATGCAGAATGTTTTTTCTCTCCCTCTCCATTCCTCTCTATCTAATATATATATTTAATAAAATATCTTTTTAAAAATACATATTTATTTGAAATACAGCAATAATAAAAATGTCATTTAATATCTCAGAAAAAGTGCTGATTTATTCTGTCCAATAAAGAGGTATTATGCAAATTGACCATCACTCCAACACACAAAATGCCTGCCCCATGTGGTCAAAGATGACTGCCCCCACTTCAACACAAGATGGCTGCCAGAAGATGGCCAGCAGGGGTGGGCAATTGGGGGTGAACAGGCATGCAGGGGAGGGTAGTTGGAGGGAACCATGCCAGAGGGGAGGGCAGTTAAGGGTTATCAGGCTGGCAAAGGAGGGAAGTTAGGGGTGACTGGGCTGGCAAGGAAGGGCAGGTAGGGGCAATCAGGTTGGCAGGGGAGGGCAGTTAGTGGCAATCAGGCCAGCAGGGAGGCAGTTAGGTACTGATCAGGCTGGCAGGGGAGTGATTACTGGGTGATTAGGCTGGCAGGCAGAAGCAGTTATGGGAAATCAGGCAGGCAGGCAGGTGAGCAGTTGGGAACCAGCAGTCCCAGATTGTGAGAGGGATGTCTGACTGCCCCTTTAGATCCTATCCTACCAGGATCAGGCCTAAACGGGCAGTCGGACATCCCTCGAGGGGTCCCAGATTGAAGAGGGTGCAGGCTGGACTAAGGGACACCCACCCACTCCGTGCATAAATTTCATGCACTGGGCCTCTATATTATTGAGTAATAATATAACTGATGTAATAATAGATATTAAACATTCATCCAAATGACATTCATTTATATTGCAACCAGAGGCCTGTGCACAAAATTAATGCACAAAGAGGGTCTCTATGCCTGGCCGGCGATCAGGGCCAATCTGTGGGTTTGCTGGCAGGGTGGTCAGGGCCCCACTAGTACTCGCCTTGGCCTGGTGTCCCCCGCTCACTGGCCCTGCCCCCCACACTAACGCCAATCACTGTCTGTGGGGCTACTGGTGGGCCCCACTTATACCCACCTTGGCCTGGTACTACCTGCTCACTTGCTCCACCATTCCAACAGGGTCCCACACTCATCAGGGCCCATCGGGGCCAGCAGCACCTCCACTGCTGCCCACTGCCAGCACTGTGTCACCAAAACCTAACATGTTCCAAGCCACCCCTGTTGGTCAGTGCACATCTAACTTTCAGTGGGTCAAACACCTGCCTGTGGGAACAATTTGCATGTTAGCATTTTACTATAAACTAGAGGCCTGGTGCATGAAAATTGGCATTTTGGGGTAAGGGGGAGAGTCCCTCAGCCTGGCAAGTGCCCTCTCCCAGTCTGAGACCCCTTGGGGGATGTCCACCTGCCCGCTTAGGCCTGCGGCAGTCAGACATCTCTCTGGCAGCCTGGGAGCCCTTGGGGGATGTCAGTTGGACATCCTTCGTCTTGCCGAGCAGGTGGGAGAGGCTCCCATCATTGCCGCTGTGCTCACCCGGCTTGTGGCTGAGTGGAGCTCCCCCTGTGAAAGTGCACTGACCACCAGGGGGCAGCTCCTGTGTTGAGCATCTGCCCCCGGTGGTCAGTGTGCATCAAAGTGGTCAGTCATTCCTGGTTTTTCCACCTTTAGGGTCAATTTGCATGTTACCCTTTTGTTATATCTAATGACTAGAGGCCCAGTGCCAAAAATTTTGCACTCAGAGAGTGTCCCTTAGCCCAGCTTTCACCCTTTCCAATCTGAGACCACTTGGGGGATGTCCGACTGCTGGTTTAGACCCAATCCCACAGGGACTGATGGACATCCCTCTCACCATCTGGGACTGCTGGCTCCCAAACATTCGCCTGCCTGGCTGCTTGATTGGCCCTAATCACGTCTGCCTGCCAGCCTGATCACCCCCAAACTACTCCCCTGCCAGCCTGATTGATGCCTAACTGCTCCCCTGCCAGCCCAATTGCTCCCAACTGCCCTCCCCTGCTGGCCTGGTTGCCCCTAACTGTTGTCCCCTGCTGGACTGGTCACCACAACTGCCTTCTCCTACAGGCTTGGTACCCCCCCTCCAACTGCCCTCCCCTACTGGCCTGGTCACCTGCAACTGCCTTGTCCTGCCAGCCTGGTCATCCCCAACTTCCCATCCCTGCAGGTCTGGTCACCCCTAATTTACCCCCCAGCAGGCCATTCCGTGGTCGCCATCTTGTGCAAGGGCTTGAGGGTCAATTTACATATTATCTCTTTATTATATAACATTAGTAAAATAACTAATCAAATGTACTCTGTCCTACTCTTCACCATACCAACTAACTGCACGTTTATCTGAAATTCCTTTATCACCAAAAAGGCAGGTGTGTTCCAAGCAAGTGTCAAGAAGAAGAGATTTTGTCCACAGTGAGTAGTTGGTTACACTTCCCATGTGGCGGTTTTTATCTTTCTAGGCAGTCATTCTCTTTCCATACTGAAACAGGCAAGTCATTGAATCAAGTCTTTTACAAAATAATTGACAATCACACTAAATCATTCAGTATTTGCTAGCTTTATTCCCAATCTCTGAGGAAACCTCAATATGATGTTGCAATTTATTTGAAACAATAAAAAAGCAATACACAGAAACTGAGGCTATGAAACTAACATGTAGGGTTATGCACAGGCCTGGTTCATTGTTGGCATCTAATTCATGTGGTTCATTTGCATAACACGGTGCTCCCTGAATGTTGCAATCTGGATTACAATCCAGACTCCTTCCTGGTGATTCCAGATTAGGTCCACAGACGGTGCCTGCAGGATGGATTAATGCCTACACCAGGGGGCAACTCAAGGCTTTCCCCCTGTAGCCCAAGGCTTTCTGGGAAGCTCCTCCCACTGCCTGTTCCCTGTCCTGTCCATTCTGGCCCCGCCCCTGGGGCCCAGCTTGCTATGCAACCCTCTATGAGCTCAAGCCAGCAGAGAAAGTTGGGCTCAGGTGCAGAGCACTGACTGGCTTGGCCATTACCAGTGCACAGAACCAGAGCATCCTCTGAATCTTGCCATGGTTCATGGGAATAAATTAAATTTCTTATGGATTTTAGGTTTCTATCTGATAGCCAGTGGGTCGTCTCCCATCTTGCCTTCCATTGAAGACCAGAGCTTCATAAAGGACTGTGTCGAAGCTCACAATGAAATGCGCCGCATAGTCCATCCCTCCGCGGCCAACATGAAATACATGGTGAGAAAACAATGAGTTGGGATTTTACTAAGGGATCTTGACGATTCATTTTACAGACACATTTGTATGAATTCAGTTTGTACTTTCAGTATGCAGGTAAAAATCAAACCTTGGGCCCTAACCAGTTTGGCTCAGTGGATAGAATGTCAGCCTAAGACCCAAGGGTCCCAAGTGCGATTCAGGTCAAGGGCATAAACCTTGGTTGAGAGCACATGCCCATTAGAGGGTATTCAGGAGGCAGCTGATTGATGTTTTTCTCTTATCTATGTTTCTAACTCTCTCTCCCTTCCTCTTTGTAAAAACTCAATAAAAAATATTTTTTTAAAATCATACCTTGGCTGAGCTGTTTCCTGCAGGGAAGTTTGTGATAGAAGAGAAAGAGAAAGGAAGTCTTGAAGCTGTTACTTGCTAGTGTTATGTATGTGTGTTTATCCACATACAGTTTACAGCTGTGAAGACATGAATCAGTTTATTCTTTTTTAAAAATATATTTTATTAATATTCTACAGAGAGGAAGAGAGAGAGATAGAGAGCTAGAAACATCGATGAGAGAGAAACATCGACCAACTGCCCCTTGCACACCCCCTACCGGGGATGTGCCCGCAACCAATGAACATGCACTTGACCGAAATCGAACCCGGGAACTTTCAGTCCACAGACCGACGCTCTACCACTGAGCCAAATCGGCTTCGGCGTATTCTTATATTTTATTTTTTTAATTATTGTATTGTTTATTTGTAAACCTCCTTTTGCCCATCCCTGTATATACAGACATTCCATCTAAACACATACTTATGCTATATTTTCCAAGTGAGAAGATAAATATAGATTAATTTAAATTTTCATAGCTACCTGCAGAAGAGGAGGAAGAAAGGAATAAGGAAGAAGAAACATGAACCTCCTTTGAATTTACTTTGTTTTATATATCGTTCAACTTCCTAAACAAGCAATCATTTTTGTTATTTTAACACTTTACATTAAAAATCTATCTAGTGCTTTTCTTTCTTCTTTCTTTCTTTCTGCAGATCAATATCAACCTTGTATCATTTTCCTTCGGCTTAAAGCATATTAATATTTGTCATACTATGTGTCAGTTGTAACTAATCCATCCTATCAAGTTAGTATGTTTGTAAGTTTATTTCTCCTTAAGTTATGATACATATTATCATTAGTCACAGAATTCTAAGTTGCCCTGGTAACTTCTATCTTCCTGCACATTGTTTATGATGAGAAATCTACTGGATCATTTTCTATATTCCCATGGATATCAGAAGTATTTTTCCTGCTTTAAAGAAATCTCTTTATCCTTGGTTTTGAGCAATTTGATTATAACATACCATGATGTAGCATTGTTCTAATTTTCTGGAGTTCATTGAGCTTCTTGGACCTGCAGGCTTAAAAAAAATAGAAAAATTTCAGCCACTGTACAGTCAAATACTAAAGACTCCAATTATAAGCATATTAATTATAAAATTTGAAGTTATCTCACAGCCCACTGATGCTCTTTTCATGTAAAAGGTAATTTTTATATTTCTGTAAATATTCTTGACTGTTTTTTTTCTGGCATGGGCTTAGGTTACTTGGCATTTTGATCCTTTTGAGTCTGGTGCTTAAGATTCGTGAGGCAGAACAAAAGAAGTGACTGAGGCTAGGGATCATTAGCTCCCTCTATCAAGGTGAGATCCTCCTGAGTACTCTACACAATTCCCAAGAGTATGAGGATTTCCAATCTCGCTAGCAGGGAGAAGCAATATTCCCAGTGCTGTGTGAGCATTAGGTAATAGGCTCTCCTGTCATTTTGAGTGATTCATTCCCTGGCGGCGCGTGTGTTCTTCATATGTGTGTGTTAATCAAGCCTCCTTGGAGCTCTGCCTCTGTGCACGTCTGTGCTTTCTGGTATTCATTCATGGCCTGAACATTCTCCCGAGGCAGCAGGTAAGGCCATGAGAGGACTCACCTACTGGGTTCCTCCTTTCAGGGACCATGGTCCTTGTTGCCTGGTTTCAGGTGTCTTGCTTTTGCACACACGTATGTTGTTTTTATTGTTTCCTGTCAGAAAGTTGCTCCTTCTTGGCCAAAAGTAGACGTGACAACTGTTGGCTAAGACTTCCACAGGAGTTTCTCCTGTCATCCACTCCTGCCTCATCCTGAAAAGCCAGGCATCCTTTTCTCATGTCAATTTCTATAAATGACTGAAAAGATAGAGCATGGTATGTTAACAGATCAGCCCTGAAATCATGCAGCCATTTTAAAAGTTTGTATTGATATGTAACGTTATATTAGTTTAAAATATAAAAGATAATTATTTTATATATTATATATTGCAAAATAATTACCAAAATAAGTTAAGATCCATTACCTCATAGTTACATTTTTTTCTTATAATGAGAATTTTTAATATTCTTAATATATGAACAACTTTCAAATATATAATGAAGAATGGTTAAGTATTCCCACAATACTGTACTCTCTAGCCTAAAATTTGTTTACCTTATAACCTGAAGTTTGTACATTTGACTACCTACAAATATGAATGGTCACAGACTATAGACTGTTTCTGAAGCACAACTTAAAAATGACTAATGGTGAAAATAATAAATGACAAAGAAAAAAATGTATTTTATTACAGTTAAAAACTTAAAATTTCACTGATTTCCATATTAGAATAACTTAAATGCAAATAAATATGCACAATGCAATTTAAATTATTTTTGTCTTTCAGACTTGGGATGAAGGTTTAGCGAAGACAGCAAAATCATGGGCAAACCAGTGCAAATTCGAACACAACAAATGTCCAATGAATCAGTGTCATCCAACTTTTCCATATGTGGGAGAAAATATTTGGTTCGGTGTATTAAGCCGATTTAAACCAGCAAGTGCTATCCGTTTTTGGTATAATGAAACTGAATATTATACTTATACCAGTCAAAACTGTACCAAAGTTTGTGACCATTATACACAGGTAAATATTTGAAATTTTATTCATTAGTTCTTTTTAATGCAAATTTCAAGACATGTTTGGGTTTGTTTTTTTTTTAGCATTTTCTTTTAAGTTACTCTTGGGTATCTTGAAAACTCAATTTCATTTGGAAGATAGGTTTACTGGATATAGAAGTCTCTGGATCTTATGTTTACTGGACTTTAAAGATTACTCCTACTATCATCTCAATGCATTAATTCCAATAAGAAATTTACTGTCAACATTTTATTTAGTGTATGTAATATGCTTTTGTTTCTCTTATTAGCTTTATAAGTTTATTTTGCTTTTCATATTTCTGTTACATATTACTTATTGTTGATAGTATTGCAGATATCTCCAATTCCCTCCCTCCCCCACAATCCTCCTAGCCTCTACCCACCCTTACGTCTTTCCTACCCTATTGCCCATGTCCATGAGCTATGTATATCCTATCTAATAAAAGAGAAATATGCAAATTAACCATCACTCCGCAACAAAAAAAAAATGGCAGCGCCCAGTCCTCTTAGCCCCACCAGATTCCCCAAGTCTGCCCAGCGGCAGCAGTCCAGGGTGTCCAGCTGAGAGAGGCACCAGTGCCCAGTGCGATCCCGGCCAGCAAGAGCAACAGCATGGACTGGAATCTCAGGCCAGCAGGGCCACACCCCCCCCACTACACAATCCCCTGGCCACAGTGACAGCTTGGGCTGGGGTCTCAGGCCGGCTGGGCCTCTCAACCAAGTTGCAAGATCTTCAGGTCAGCGGCGGCAGCCAGGGCTGTGGTCTCAGCCTGGCTAGGGTGCAATCCCTTTCCAGTGGTGGCAGCCTGGGGTCTCAACCATTGAGTCACACCAGCCAGGCAGATATAGAGGAATTTTAAAATATATTTTATTGATTTTTTTTTTACAGAGAGGAAGGGAAAGGGATAGAGACCTAGAAACATCTATGAGAGAGAAACATCGATCAGCTTCCTCCTGCACACTCCCCACTGAGTATGTGCCCCCAACCAAGGTACATGCACTTGACCAGAATCAAACCTGGGACCCTTGAGTCTTCAGGCCAATGCTCCATCCTCTGAGCCAAACCAGTTATGACTGTCCAATATACTAAAGAAAAAACCCTATCTAATAAAGAGGGAATATGCAAGGGAGGGTCTTTGGGGGTGACCGGGGCTTCAGGGGAGGGCAGTTGGGGACAATCAGGCTGGCAGGGGAGTGGTTAGGGGGTGATCAGGCTGGCAGGCAGAAGTAGTTAGGGGCAATCATCAAGGCAGGCAGGCAAGTTGTTGGGAGCCAGCAGTTCTAGATTGTGAAAGGGATGTCCATGGGATCGGGCCTAAACAGGCAGTCAGTTATCCCCCAAGGGGTCCCAGATTGGAGAGGGTGTAGGTTGGGCTGAGGGACACCCCCCTCCTGTGCATGAATTTTGTGTACCAGGCCTCGTGTAAGTATATAAATTCTTTAATTTCTCTCTTGTTGGCCCCCCAGCCCCACATTGAGGTATGTCAGTCTATCCCATGCCTCCCTGCTTTGGATATTACTTGGTTAGTCAATTCATTTTGTTTATTAGATTCCACAAATAAGTGAGATCATGTGATATTTGTCTTTTTCAGTTTAGCTTTTTCACTTAGCATAATAGTTTCTAGATCCTTTCATGCTGTCCCAAAGAGTAAGATATCCCTCTTTTATACAGCTGCATAGTGTTTCATAGTGTAAATGTCCCAGAGATTTTTTTGTCCATTCATCTACTAACTGGCACTTGGGTTGTTTCCAAATCTTAGCTAATTTAACAGTGCTATAAACATAGAGGTGCATAGATTTTTTCTGATTGGTGTTTTGGGTTTTTAGGATATATTCCCAGAAATAGGATTATTAGGTATCTTTATTAATTTTTTGAGGAAAATCCATACTGTTTTCCATAGTGGATACACCAATCTGTATTCCCACCAGCAGTGAACTAGTGTTCCTTTTTCTCCACATCCTCACCAGCATGTGTTGTTTATTGTTTTTTTATGTTAGCCATTCTGACAGGTGTGAGTTGATATCTCATTGTCATTTTAATTTGCATTTCTCTGATGATTATTGACTTTCAGCATTTTTTTCATGTGTCTTTTGACCACTTGTACAGATTTTTTTCTTTGCAATAATGTGGAGCCATTTTATAATGTACTAAAGTTTGCTTCACCTTTTTGTGTGGCCGTTTACTGAGTTTCTTAGAACTATAGGTCTAGAATTTAAATCAAAATTTGATAAATGCTGGATGTTGCTTCTTGAAATATTTCTGTTACTGACTTCTGTCTGCCCAGATTCTAGTCACCAAATTTGATGACCACTTGAATTTTCACATGGTTATTGATGTTCTCTTTTCTTAAGTTTTTTCCTTTCTGTGATTAATTTCAAATAGTCTTATTGTTTTATCATTAAGTTCACTACTCTTTTCTTCTTTAATGTTTAATCTACAATTAATAACATTTAGTTTATTTTATCATCTTTAATGTTATAACTTACATCTCTAAAAGCTCTATTTTTGTCTTTTTTTACATAATCAGTAACTATGTCCAGAATATTTGAACTTTCATCTACCTTTTCAACTATATGAGATAGTTACAAATGATTACTCTAATGTTTTCTCTGTTACTTCTAGAGTAGTTTCAATGGATTGATTATCTCTCTTTCTTATGGGTAAATTTTTTCTGCATCTTATCACATTAGATATGTTTTATTACATCCTCAATGTTATAAATCTTGCTTTCTTGGATGCTTGATTTATTTATATGCCTGTAATATTTTTAAATTATCAATTAATAGAATTTGTTTGGTCCTTTTGGTTACTGATTTTAAAAGATGTTAGGTGAAGGCAAAATTCTTTTGCATATTCTACCCACTTTTGCATACTCTACCCTGGAAATTATGAAAATTGCCAGTAGAGCCATTGGAAAAGGCCCTATTCCTGGCCCAATGTATGTTCCTGTATTTTTTCATTTAGTTTATATAGATGGTTCATTTCAAGGTCTAGGGTAGTTCTTCAAATGCATGCTCTGATTAGTGCTCTGCTGAATTGATGAGGTATCCATAGTAGTATCACTGTTAGGTTTTTATCAGTGAGGTACTAAACTACCCAAACTCCTGTCTCATTATTCTCCACAGACTCTCATCTGTATCTCAGCTCTTTGGATCCATTGGGCTCCTCCTGGTTTTTCCAACACCCCTACCCCACTAGTCATGGCCTGGAAACTCTCTCAAAGCAACAGCTGAGACAATTATATAATTCGAGCGTCCCCCATCCTGAACTCTCAAGGGGGCATTATCCTTTGTTGTCATATGTCCAGTATCCTGAAGACTTATATTTCCTACTAGTGACCTGGTGCACAAAATTTGAGTATGGCAGTGGGGTTGAGGGAGAAGGTGTTCCTTAGCCCAACATGCACCCTCTCCAATCTGGGACCCCTTGGGGGATGTCTGACTTCTGGTTTAGGGATATCCCTCTTGAAATCTGGGACCACTGGCTCCTAACTGTTTACCTGCCTGCTTGCCTGATTGCCCCTAATTGCCTCTGCCTGCTGGCCTGATGCCCCAGACAGCTTCCCTGTCTGACTGATTGCCCCTAACTGCCTCTGCTTGCTAGCCTGATCCCCCCTATCTGCTTCCCTGCCAGTCTGATAATTCCCCTAACTGCTCCCCTGCAAGCCAGATTGCCCCTAACTCCCCTCCCCTGACAGCTCCTAACTGCCTCTGCCTTGGACCACACCACCATGGCTTTGTCTGGAATGACATTCGGAAGATGTTGGCCTAATTAGCATATTACCATTTTATTATACTATCTAATAAAATGGCAATATGCAAATTATCCAGCACTCCATCACACCCACAAGCCAATCAGGAGTGAGTATGCAAATTGACCCAACCAAGATGGCTGCTTCTACAGAGAGAGCAGGAGGGAGGCTTGAGTTTCCCAGGCAATGAAGAAAGCCAAGCTTTCCCCACACCCTGACTGGCCCAGGCCTCCACTCCAGGCTACAAAGTTTCAATAATAGAAGATAAATAAATCTCAACAAAAATGGCAGCAGCCATGGAGCTGGAGAGAGCAGGAAGCTATGGCTGCCTCTGGTGATGGAGGAAGCCAATCTTCTGAAGCCCTGGCCTGCCTTGGCCTCTGCTTAAGGCTACAAAGTTTCAATTATAGAAGAAACATAAATCCCAACAGAAATGGCTGCGGCCTCAGAGCAAGCAGGAGGCTTGACTCCAATCCAGGCTACAAAGTGTCAATTGCAGAAGATAAATAAATCCTAGATACCAGAGCCTCCACTTGGGTTGCCAGGGGGTGTGGCCAACCTGCAAACTACCACAGACCCCACACCCAGGCCCCAAGGGAACTCCCATCCTGATCCTGGACATCCTTCAAAGAAAACCAGCTGGCTCCCTCCCATGCACCAGGCCTCCATCCTATCTAATAAAAGAGTAAAATGCAGTTTGGCCATCACTCCAACACACAAGATGGCTGCTCCCATGTGGTCAAAGATCCTGCCCCCATGTGGACACATGATGGCCAGCACAAGATGGCCAGCAGGGGAGGGCAGTTGGGAGGCGCCAGGCCTGCAAGGGAAGGCAGTTGTGGGGGGACCCAGGCCTGCAAGAGAGAGCAGTTTGGGGGTCCACACCTGCAAGGGAGGAAACAGGCTGGCAAGGGAGCAGTTAGGCATCAATCAGGCTGGCAAGGGAGTGGTTAGGGGGTGATCAGTCTGGCAGGAGAAGTGGTTAGGGGCAATCAGGAAGGTAGGCAGGAGAGGATTTGGGAGCCAGCAGTCCTGGATTGTGATGGAGATCCCATATTGGAGAGGGTGCAGGCTGGGCTGAGGGACACCACTCCCGAGCACGAATTTTGTGCACCTGACCTCTAGTACTATATAATAAAACAGTAATATGCAAATTTGCCATCAATCCAACACACAAGATGGCTGGACCCATGTGATCAAAGATGGTCATCTACGTGTACTCACAAGAAGAGTGCCAAAAGATGGCTAGCAGGAGAGGGCAATTGTGGGCAATCAGACCAGTAGGGGAGGGAAGTTAGTAGGGACCAGGCCTGAAAGGGAGGGCAGATGAGACGCATCAGGCCAGCAGGGGAGGGCAATTGGGGGTTACCAGGACTGCAGGGGAGGGAAGTTGGGAGGAACCAGGACTGTAGGGGAGGGCAGTTGGGAGGAACCAAGCCAGGAGGGCATTTAGGGGCAACTAAATCTTCAGGGGAGGACAGTTTGGGGAAACCAGTCCAGCAAGAGAAGGCAGTTAAGAGCAATTGGACTGGTAGGCTAGCAGTTAGATGTTGATCAGACTGACAGGGGAGTGGTTAGGGCATGATCAGGCTGGCAGGCAAAAGCAGTTAGGGGACAATAGGCCAGCAGGCAGGTGTGGTGGTGGGGTTGGTTTGTGGGAGAGATGTCTAACTGCTCATTTAAGTGGGATCGAGCCTAAACAAGCAGTTGGACAGCCCTCAAGGAGTTTCAGATTAAAGGGGTGCAGGCTGGGTGAAGGACACACAGATCCTTCCACCCCCGTGCACAAACTTTATGCACTGGGCCTCTAGTTATAGACAATTTTTCTAATTATTTTGCTTGGTTGTTGTTGAGAAATGGAAATCACATTTTAGGTATGACACAGAGCCCCTAGGATGGCCCATTTAAGCAAGAGAGGAGCTCTCTTCTCTAAACCTATCTGTTTAAGTGGAATTAACATACAGTGTCTGAAAGCATCCCATTCTTATCAGAGCTTCACTAAACACAGAAATTAGCAGCTTTCATGCTCCTATTCCATTTAAACTTCATCTGACAACAGGATGCTGTAATTGAGAAATCCTTCTCAGAATAGTTGTTGTATACAATGACTATGGTTTGGCTACTGCTAGGAAAATTGAGGCAAGGGATCAATTGCCAGGTGTCCTGGTAACAAGAAGAATGCAATATTCCTAATATGGCATCAAGGCTGAGTCACAACCTTTACACAATCCTTTGTTTCCTCTTTTACTGTCAGGGGAAAGGAAATTGTTTTTAAGTACCCCTTGTCCCTTAGCATTTCAAAGCAGAACCACAAGCTCACTCCACATTGGATGGGGTACACAGCTATGAAAAAGCTAGGAATAGGTGCATTCTTCATATTGGATCAACAACTGTATCTTGCTTAGTGTTCTAAAGAAAATAAGGTAGAATGTTCTTACTGCTACCGTCTGGAGATATTTGTACTGAAGTTACAACCAATGTTCATATTAATGTTACATTTAGTTCCTTTAAGAAAGCAAACATTTTAAAACTATACATGTTCAATTTTTATCTTTACCATTCCAAAATTTTTAAAAAGGTCACAATTCAGATATATTAAGAAAATAAAATTTCATGGTATAGTCAGTTATTCAATAACTGAATTTTTAAACATGAATTCCTTTATAAATATACACGGAGTGGCCAGATTATTATGATCTCTGAACGCATAATAAGGCCACTCAGTGTATATCCTATGTAATAAAAGACTAATATGCAAATTGCCCCCTTGACCAGGAGTTCGACCAGCAGGCAGGCAGGCCAACCACCCATGTCCCCACCCCCTAGCCAGACTGGCTGGATCCCACCTATGAAAGAATTCACTCACTGGTCCTCTAATATATATATCCTGAGCGGCCATATTATTATGCATTCAGAAATCATAATAATCTGGCCACTCGGGATATTTATGTGTAGTTGTATAGTTGATTAACTTTCTAAAACATTCCAAAGGAATGGGTATTTCAAAGAATTAGCTTAATCTCATTTGATTAAGTGGTAAACTAGGCCAGAATTGATCTGTCACTCTCCAAAGACACACACATGGTTAGAACCAAAACTCCTATCTTTTCTGTTCACTGTGCTTTCATTGCACTTTGCTGCCTCTCAGCCAAACAGCCATTAAAACATATTTTGCAAAACTGTTGGTTATAGCTATAGCCAGGTCATGGGAAATAGTGAGTAATACATCAGTTTATAAAATGTATCAACACATTGTGTGAATTGTAAAATAAACGAGTTCAGAAAATTAATTTGTGTTATCAAAATCCATATAATTTTAAAAATAGTTTTGTTTTCCAAATGGAGTAAGTTAGTATTTTCCTTTTCATTTATTTGGGAAATGGAAGAAAATTCCACTCTATCACTGTCACAAAAGATTACTGGTTGTTGTTGTTTTTTTACCTCTATGCCTCTCTCTTGCCCCAAACTGTGGTTAGTTTTTCATATGAATCTTCTTCTTTTGAATCACTGCTATTCTTTACAATGAGGGGGGGGGGGGAATTCACCATCCTTAAGGCAAGCATGTTTGGGTTTTTTTGTTGTTTGTTTGTTTGTTTGTTTGTTTTGGCAATAAACTCAATATATTCTTAGTCTCTGTCTCTATCTGTGTCTTATAGATTGACAGAGGTGAGATTATGGTTAAGACCACAACTTTTAAAATGTGATCATCAGCTAAGTACTCATTAAAGGTTTTATAGAAAAATAAATAAAAGTCTATAGTTGTTTTATTTACACTGCGATTTCAATATTTGTAGTATATACCCAAGGAGAAAATAATCTTTTTTATAAATTATCTAAAATAATATTATTTTGACTGCATATTATATTATTTGATTCATGAGAATTATCAATGAGGAAAGTCTAGTTAGGTAGCCTTCAAAAAAGCAGCCTTTTAAAAAATTGTTTTGCCGAAACCGGTTTGGCTCAGTGGTAGAGCGTCGGTCTGCGGACTGAAAGGTCCCGGGTTCGATTCCGGTCTGGGGCATGTACTACATTGGTTGCGGGCACATCCACGGAGGGAGGTGGGCAGGAGGCAGCTGGTCGATGTTTCTCTCTCATCGACGTTTCTAGCTCTCTTTCTCTGTACCTTCCTCTCTGTAAAATATAAATTTTATATATATATATATATATATATATACATATATATATATATATATAATTGTTTTAAACTAAATATTACAAATTAAAATAGTCAACAATAATTTATGTCTGCTCATTTTTATCACATGATTAAGATGATAGCTATTCCCATAGTGCATTGTGGCATAGAGGTGTTTTGCATATTTTAATACCTTTCCTTATAGGTAGCTTGGGCCGATTCATACAAAGTTGGTTGTGCAGCTGCAAGTTGTCCTAACCTTGGGAAACATGACCCTGTACTATTTGTATGTAACTATGGACCTGCGTAAGTTATTTTGCTTTTAAAAATGTTTTATATCGAAATAAATGTTATATTTATTTATATATTTAATAAATGAAGTATTTACTAAATGAAGTCTCCCTCTATAATGATGATAAAAGAAATAGATGAAAATAGACAGTGGTGAAAGAATATTATCTTGTGTAAAGAATTACACCTACCATGAGAGATTTAATGTTCAGAGTAAAAGTGATGGACATTCTTTGTAAATAGAACAACAGATAACATAAAATGCATCACCACGCTAAGTACTAGAACACAAAATGGACTGGCAGATGCTTTCCTTATATAGCAGAACATAACTGGAATGAGCAAGTGATTCTGAATGATAATGAAAAGCATATTTTTTCTGAAGAAAAAATACCATACATTTTATTGCTTTTTTTATTATTATTGTGCACCTAAATGGAAATATAACATAAGCCTAATGGGAGGCTTCAAAAATAAAATTCTGGAATTCTAATTCCATTGATCTGTACAAGAAACAAGATAAAATCCACCCACAACCCAATGATTTAAGAAACAAAAATATTAAAGTAAAATATACAAAAGATGAAAATCTAAATATATAATAAGTACATAAGATTAGTAAAAGAAGCTGAGATATGTCAAAATTGCTAAGGAGAGGCCAAATTTATATATCTCCTCCTGTATTTATTCTATTCCTTCTCAGTTAGCAACAGAAATGAGCATGACACATGTATAACTTAAAAAAAAAACTGAAAAAAATGACAGATGCAACAATTAATAAGAATATGGTAGCCAAAATCTTAACTATGTGAATAATTATATCAAATATAAATGCTACAAACACCCAAATGAAAAGGTAGAGATTGTTTCATTAGATAAAAAACCAAGAACCAATTATATGCTGCCTACAAGAAGCATCTTATATATGCTACTATGCAAATTGCCCCCTTCTATTATATTCCATCTTCATATTTTTGTATTTCAAATAACACTTTAAAATATAAAAAAAATAATTCTTAGGTATGGGCCATACTTTGCTCATTGCTGGTCTGTAGATCTATGTAGAAAATCTAATGGAGTCTAAAAATACTCTTCTAGAACTAATAAGTAAGTTTAGACATTTTTCAAGATACAACATCAAGATACAAAACTCAATTACATACCCATACACTGCCAATGAACAATTATAAGCTGAAATAAAATGAAATTATCATTTATAATAGCTTAAAAATATAAATTATCATATGCAATATATCTTTGTGAAGCAGATGATACAAATCTGGTGCCAATGTTCTATTTTTGCATGATATATTTGTAACAACATAGAATACTGTTTGATGATTTCAGTGGGATTTTGTCTGTATGTTTTCTTATGTAAATTGGGGTTGAATAACTCTGAAAAATGTCGTGACTGTAAAAATGAGGAAAATGATTGAATTCAGTGAATGATTTTGAACAAATCCGAATCTTCTCAAGCACAGTTTAATATTCTTTCCACTACTGAATGCTAATAATGTAATGAAGTACTTAACTGTAATATACTATAGAAATGCATTCAGATAGTTATTTTTACAAATGAAGATGGTACAAATATTTTTTCATTATATATATATATATATATATATATATATATATATATATATATATATATATAAAATCTAGCAATTATTCTGGCAGAAGGTATGAAGGACCTATGCATTGAAAATTTTATGAAATAACATACACAAATAAATAGATATACTTTTTTAATAGGGTAAAAGACTAAATATTGCTAAAATGTAGTTTTTCACTAAATTGATATATACATTCAACACAATTCTAATTCTTTATTATAAATGTTGAGAAACCTTGATCCTAAAATTAATATGAGAAATAAAAAGGACTTAAGCTAGCCAAAACCACTAAGAAAAAGAACAAATTGGGAAGACTGACACTATTGTTTTCAAGAATTATTATAGCTAGAATAATCACAACATTGTGATATTGACATAAAGTTAGACAAATAGATCAATAGAACATAATAAGGACTTCAAAATTAAATCTAAACAGGATTGACCACATGTGTTCAACTGATTTTTAATAGATACAAAAAAGGCAATGCAGTAGAAAAAATTTTTTCAACAAATGCTGCTGGAACTAAATGTTATCTATCTATACCTATATATAGTATATCTATAGATATACTATATCTATAGATATACTATATATAAAAGCAAACTTGAATCTGCACAAAATAAAACCTGGGGGAAAAACTCAAAACTAATCTAAAACCTAAATATAAAACTTAAATTATAAAAACGTTGTACCCTTAACATAGCCAACAATTTTTAGCTAACACACCAAAAGCATGATCCATAAAAGAACAAAATGACATCTTGGATTGCATTAAAATTACAATTATTCAAATACATTGGTAAGATAATGAAAAGAAGCTACAGAATAAAAGAAAGTCTTTGCAAAACATATCACATAAAAGACTTGTGCCAATAATTCAGGGGGAGCTGTTACAATTCAATATCAAGAATACTTAAAACAATAAAAAATGAATAAAAGGTTAATAAAGAAAATTTGCAGCTGGCAGAAAAGCAATGATAAAAACCTCAGTATCATTAATCACTAGGGAAATACAAATGAAAACCACAAAGAATATTGCTACACTACAATTGGGCTAAAGACTGGCCACTCTACATCCAGAGGAAGATGTGAAGGGACTAGCATTCTCAACCACAGCTGGTTGAGATGTTTTGCACACAGTGTACCAGTAGAACTTTCTTTAAAAGTTAAATATGCACTGACCATATGATCTACTTAAGTCACTCCTAGATATGTAGTCAAGGAAATGTATGCCCATAAAGACACATATATGAATGTTCAAAATGTGCATAATTATTTAATATGTAATAGTAAAAAAATAGGAACAACACAAATGTATGCATGGATAAATGAATTGTGGCTTATTCTTTAATGGCATACTTAATGTTATTAATGCTTTCTTTGGGTATGCTAGGTAACATTTTTAAAGTCTACCACAAACACTGAGATATAAAAAAGCAGATTGGTTAGAATGTATCAGCTTACACTATTGAAAAGCAGGTATTATAATATCTGTCAAATGGTGGTCCAAATGGTACCATTATTTTGGTATATCATCACACAGGACTAGATAAGGATGATGATATTATACTTTTAAAATAAGCCATAAGCATATGTTTCCATTTGCTATTTAAAGTTTGCTTATTCCATTTACAAAATAAAGAGATAATATTAGTGAGCTACAAAAACAAACAAAGAATAATTTTGGCTATTATATACATAACTACACTGGTTTCATATCTAATTTATGTTTTATTACATATTAAAGAATATAATTCCTTGGCTGGGTGGCTCAGTTGGTTAGAATGTTGGTCTGGCTCATCAAGGTTGCAGGTTTTTTGTTTTGTTTTGTTTTGTTTTGTTTTGTTGTTTGTTTTTTTAAATATATTTTATTGATTTTTTACAGAGAGGAAGAGAGAGGGATAGAGAGTTAGATACATCCATGAGAGAGAATCATCGATCAGCTGCCTCTTGCACACCCCTTACTGGGGATGTGCCCACAACCAAGGTACATGCCCTTGACCGGAATGGAACCTGGGACCTTTCAGTCCGCAGGCTGATGCTCTATTCACTGAGCCAAACCAGTTTGGGCAAGGTTGCAGTTTTAATACAAGAATCAACCCATCAAGGAATGAATATATAAGTGAAACAACAAATTAATCTCTCTCTTGACCTCTCTTCCTTCCTCTCTAAAAAATCAATAAAAATTTAAATTTTTAAGGATATAATCTTGACATAGTCAGAACATGATGTAGAGATCAGTTTTAAAGATCTTTTTACTAGTATCAGTTTTAAAGCATTCTTTTACTTTAAAAAAAACTAGCATAAAATTGGGGAGGGGAGAGTCATTTTCCTTTCAACATTCATGACCTAATGAGCCACCAAAAAAATAAGTAAATTAGAGGAGTAAATAGCGATTTGGCAACTCAATGTTTCCCTTTTTTTTACAGAGGAAATTATGTAGGGAAACGACCTTACATGAAAGGAGCATCCTGCACTACCTGTGAAAAAGAAGACACTTGTGAAAACAGCCTCTGCAGTAAGCAAAAAGGGAAAAGTAAATTGTAACTTCCAATTTGGAGAGCAAAGTTTCCATAAATTCATTAATTTTCAAATTTAGCTCCCCTCAAGTTTATAATTTATGAAGAAGATTTAACTGCTGTTATATGATGATATAACTCATTTGTCATAAATCATACTTAAACTCAGATAATCCCTCCCTTCTTCACTGATTATTTTCCCTCTGAGGCTAAAGGACAGGTGGGAGTGAGGTATAATTGTGATCCAGTGTGCTGCTATACAGTATTTATTTGCTGCTATACAAAGAACTACTAGTTGAAATGACTATTGGCATTTGCCTCCATATTGCATTGGCTTCATATTGCAGAACCATCTTGCCCTGGAATCCTGAATCTGAGTTCCCCCAGGCGCCCCAGAACAGGGAGCAGCCAATTTCCACACCTGCCTACATTGCCAGTTAAGCACTGGGGTTCCTAAGCCTCCTGAGGGCGGGGGCAGATAATCACAGTGGCAAAGTGAGGCTTAGTACCTGTCAAGCACCAGGCTGAGAGCCTTATGTGCATAATTTTATGCACACACTGGAACATTCCAATGAGGCTGGTACTATTACTAAACCCATTATTTTATTTTATTTTATTTTTTCAATGTTATTTTCTATTTATTTTTTTGTAGATTTCTTTATTGATTGTGGTATCACATAATTGTCCTCATTTCCCCCCCCACCCCCATTCCCATCCCAAAGTCCTCCCCACGTATTCCCCACCCCCATGTTGTTTGTGATCACTGGTTAGGCTTGTATGCATGCATACAAGTCCTTTGGTTGATCTCTCCCCTTTTCTCCACTCTACCCTATCTTCCCTCTGAGGTTTGAGAGTCTGATCAATGCTTCCCTGTCTCTAGGTCTGTTTTTCTTCATCAGTTTATAATGTTCATTATTTCCCCTAGATATGTGACATCATGTGATACAAGAAATACACTTATAAGAACCAAAAATGAGACCAGCCATAATGGTTATGCTGAGAGGCAAATGAATCAGTCTGTAGTGAGTTTCTTTCTGGGCCAGCAGTTCTTTTGAGTCGCAATTTCAATGTCAAACAGTTCCTTATGTGTACATGTCAGCAATGATATTTCAGTTCTGGATGGTGGATGCAGGTTTGATCCTGGTCAGCCCTCAGCGACGCACAGCTTCTGTCTGATAGTATGGCAAAGCGATGTTCAGGGTCTTCCATCTCTGGACTGTTTCTCTTCTGTCTTCATGGCTGGAGAAGTCCTGTCAATTCCTCTCCATTGCAGGAATCCACATGGTTTTGGAGTAGTTTTCTGAAAATATACAAACATATTCTCAACCAAAAGTTAGTAAAAGAATATTTTCTATAAATTTGACATGGGATCCTTTTTCATTTTTTGCCCAAATCATTTTCCTCTGGCTTGTTTTGACACCATGTGTGTTTTTCATGGGTGTCTTGCTGTTAGCATTACAAATGAATCTTGCCCATCTCTGGCTAACCAGCCATCCTCCGGGGCCAAGCAGGGTGATGTGAGGTTCAATTCTATCTCCTTGGTAGCCTATGCCCCCTGTAGCCCCCACGCCCAGCATATGCCTTGGGAACCCCTCTCCTGCTGGCAAGGCCCCAGCACTGATCTCATATCTTGGGGAACCCAGGTTTCTTCTCCAGGGAGGGCCCAGCTCATCCCACGAGGCGAGAGACAGGTCCATGGTACCAGTCACTATGATGCTTCAACCTCAGCATGAACAGAAAGCTCAGGCAACAGATGTGAAGAACTGGACACTGAGAAGTGGGTCCCACTTCGCCAAAAGGGCAAGAGGGGCCAATATAGAATGCTCAGGTGCCTTCCCAGGGTGCCCTCCTGGGAAGGGATTAAATCCTTTGATGTTCTTTTTAAATTGCTGTCAGATATTCAAAGAATTGGTTTGTAAGTTTGTTTGGGATAATTATACATTATGCTGTTATAATTCTGAAATATCAAGAGATGTGTTGCCTTTGTCTCTAAGCACCAAAAGGATGATTTGTTATTGATTCCCAAGGGTGCGAGGTGCTATTATAGGTAATAGGGGAAACACAAATCTGGGTAAAATTATAATGACCTTGTAGAATAATATCATGTAAGGATATTCTTTGCTCTAGGCCATAGCAATTCCATTTCAAACTGGCTGTCAATTTCTTTTTATATAGACAAGGCACATACCTAAGTTGCAGGTTTGAGCCCTGGGAGGGGCTCATACAAGAGACTACTAATCTTTCAATGTTTCTCACATTGTTGTTTTTCTCCCTTTTTCTTACTTTCTCTCTGTCTAAAATTAGTAAGCCCGTGTTTCTATTAACCCTCCTACTCCAAGCTCCATTATCAATACCTTCAAATATTCTAACCCCTTTTCAAAACTCAGCATCCAAATCACTTCTGGGTCTGTTTCTATTTTCAAGGTTGTTTTATTTTCCCTTAGTTTTGGTGATATGCTGTTTCTTGGTGTGATACATTGACTTTAAAGATGGCCTCCAACCCTGACGCCCCTCCCCCTTCCCTTTATATGCAAGCCTCTACTCTTATCAACCAGTGGAGCGTAATTCTCCTGGCCTTGAATAAGGGACTTGATATTGTGCCAGTTCTGAAACTGGTCTTTAAGAGACCTGGAAGCTTTGGCTTTTACTATCTTGGAAGCTCCTAGGGTAGAGGAATCCATGCTCGCCTGCTCAAGAGGTCCCATGGAGAAAGGCCCTAGGAGAGGAGAGGTCATCTTTCTGATGCAACCCCTTCTGAACTGCAGTGAAATGCAGCCATGCCATTGACTCCTGTTGCTTTGGATCTCTGTTGCTCTTAAACACTGTTTTGTTGTATTTTTTTTGGGTTTTCTAGCTGTGATTGATGACCACTCTTATCTGTCCCCAATGACTACATTGCTGAGACTTAACCGGGTATTGACAATGCCTCCAGTACAGCACTGCGCAAACTGCTAAGGCTGCAATAAACTTTGAGACCTGGTAGGAGGTGTTCTCCAACTTGTTCCTTTTCCAACTATTTGGGGATTATTTGGTTATTCTCGGCCCTTTACTCTTGGAAATTAATGTGATGATATAAGCTCATCGATTCCATAGAAGACCTTGAAATTGTGGTTGGTATTGCATTGAGTTTATAGGTAAATTTTTACTTGTTTGTTTTGTCTCTTGTTTGTAGTTTTAATGTGGTCGCGAGAGGCAATAAGTACAGATGTTTACCTAAGTCACCATCTTGGTTGTTTTCTGCAATTTTTAATTTTTAAAATCTTTCATTACATCCTATTTCCTCCTTCATTTTTGTTTATTTATTATGCCTTGTAGTCTTGTTTTCTTATTATTCTTACTGCATTTTAAATAAAATCTTGATTGTTGCTTGGGCCTCTCTGTGCCTCCTGAATTATGTGAGGTGATTTTACTAAGGAGGTGATTAAGAGCATTTAAGTGTCATACAAAGTTATTTGAAAACAAAATAGAGTAAGTTCTCAATAAAATTTAGCTAATAGTTTAAGTTCCTTATTTTCTATCTTTTGAGGCATTTTGGTGGGTTTTTTTAATAATACTAATCACTCTCTGTAATGATCATTTTCACTCATTTTTATTTCCTTAGTCCATTTTAAAAATGATGATAGGTTTTCTTTCCGTATTTTTCTGTAAGGAGAGGAACTTTATTTTGTTCTGATAATTGTTATGTCCAAAGGCTGGAATCATGCTCAATACTCAGCAGCAATTAAAAAAAAAAAAAAAAAAGGAAGGAAGGTATAAAAACAAACAAACAAACAAATAAATGAATTCCTAACAAGCTGCAGATTGCTGGGAGAACAATAAATACAGGAGAATAATTTGAAAGGGGAAATAGATTGGGCAAAATTTGGAGAAAAGGCCAGTGCATAAATGAGTGAGATATTTCATGGAAGGCTATGGGTACCCAAAACACTACATGAAGGACTACCTTTTTCAGAGATTTTTAAACGGGTATGACAGAGTATCAACTATAAAATAATATACTTTTGTCTATGTTTGGCTTTTATGCCTTCAAGCAAAAGGTATTTTAGAAATATTTGGGGAAATGACATTGTTGGCAGAGAGCACATGGATTTTTAAGGTCAACAGGATTTGGGAAGGAAACTTTCTTTTTTTAAGCTAAAAGGCCAAATTTTGTTTACTAAGTTGATTAACTTATTCTAAAAGCCAAAAAAGCAAATGAGTACTTCTAATTTTATATTACTTTTTCTATCATAGGAAATGAAATGCGTGACAAAAGTAAGGGTATGTATAAAGCTATCTGAGTATTGATTTAATTACTTTGGTCCCTTGAAACTAAACTGAGCTCCTAACTGTTGTTTTTTGTTGACAGAATATCCAAATTGGTATCCAAAGGGGCAAGCACCGCACTTGGCAGCATGGAATCTCCTGTGCCTACTTTGTGTTAATCTTTATGTATTATGGGAAAGGCACTCACCAGTCCAAAATTAAATAAAAAAATAAATTGGAGACACAAAGTACAGCAAAAGTGAGGTGTTTAATGTCGGTCTGGCAAGATCAGGTGTCTGGCTGAAACCGGTTTGGCTCAGTGGTAGAGCGTCGGTCTGCGGACTGAAAGGTCCCGGGTTCGATTCCGGTCAAGGGCATGTACCTTGATTGCAGGCACATCCCCAGTAGGGGGTGTGCAGGAGGCAGCTGGTTGATGTTTCTCTCTCATTGACGTTTCTAGCTCTCTATCTCTCTCCATTCCTCTCTGTAAAATATCAATAAAATATATTATATAAAAAAAAAGATCAGGTGTCTGGTGGGCAGGCACACCCAAAGGGTTTCCCACCAACATCTTATTCCTGGTGCTCAGGTCCCTCCCTTGGTTCCTCATTGGCTGAGTTCTATGGGGTGTGCAATCTTCTGGGACCTCACCTAAGTTGAATTATTTCCTTATAGGGTATTCTTTCCTTTCCCGTTTAAGTTCCTCTTTCAATTGGCTCCTCCCCCAACACCCTGTTTGCCTGGGGACCCTCCAGGTGCATGAACTTTGTCATGTCCACAGGCCCCTTTGCTAGCAAACTACCAGTCATTTTCCATTCAGGGTTAAAGGCTTTGCCTTGAAAATGGACCACCACTGACTTTAATTCTAACACGTATGTAAAAGAGAAAACCTCACACATGACAATAAAAAAAAGTGAAAAATGTAAGTTTCATCATATTAGTAATTAAAATTTCAACACTCTTGTGTGTTATATAACTTAATTTCTATCTTTAATTCAAAAGATGTATAGTATTGCTGTATAAAGGAAAAGCGATAGTAAAAAGGAAGTACCTCAAATTATTTATTTAAATCCTTACCCAAGGACGTGTTTACTAATTTTAGACAGAGAGAAAGTAAGAAAAAGGGAGGAAAAACGACAATGTGAGAAACATTGAGATTAGTAGTCTCTTGTATGAGCCCCTACCAGGGCTCAAACCTGCAACTTAGGTATGTGCCCTGACAGAAATGATGGTGTAATTTAGTTGATTGAGCATTGGTCCATGGACCAAGAGGTCACAGGTTTGATTCCTGATCACGGCACATGTCCAGTGTGTGGTCTCCATCTCTTAGAGGGGCATGCAAGAGGCAGAAAGTCAATATTTCTCTTTCACAATGATGTTTCTGTCTTTCTCTCTCTCTCTCTCCTTTTCCCTATCTCTCCCTCTGCCCCTCTCTTCCTCCCTCTCTCTAAAATCAATTTTAAAAAGTATATTTTTAAGAAAAAGGAGATACAAAGGACACTAATAGCAAGCAGAAAGAATGGTAAACTGGTCTACACTGAAATGAAGAATGCTGATCAAGAGAATCGAATAGCAATCACAGAGTAGGAAAATATTTGTTCAGCAAATACAAATGAAAAGGATTTGTAACTAGAATGTATAATAAGTCCCACAGCCAATATGAAAAAGATAACCCAATAGATTTGAAGGGAAGTTTCATATACAAATGTATATATAGATGGTCAATATACATATGTAAAAATGTTACAGTTCATTATTATTCAGTGAAATGTAAATAAAAATTACTAAACCATTCCCATAAGAACTAAATAAAAAATGTAGATGATACCAAGCAGGAGCAAATATATGGTGCAAGTAGCACCCACTTACTGCTAGTGGTGAAAGTGTCAGTTGCAACCACTTTAGAAATCTATTTGGGGATATTTTTTAATGTTTTTATTTTATTTTATTGATTTCAGAGAGAGAAAGGGAAAGAGAGAGAAATGTCAATGATGACAGAGAATACTCCATTGGCTGCCTCCTGCAAGCCTCCTACTGAAGATTGAGACTACAACCCAGGCATGCGCCCTGACCAGGAATGAAACAGTGACATCCTGGTTCATGGGTCAGCACTCAATCACTGAGCAACCCCAGCCAGGCTCTCAATATTTTTTAAAGTTGAACACATGCATACTAAATGTTCCCGTGATTCCATTTCTGAGCAGAAATGAGTACATACATTCACAAAAAAACATGCAGAAGTTCATGGCAACACTCTTCAAAAAGAGACAAATGCCCATAAGCATGTGTATATAAGAAAATTGTGGTATATTCATGCAATTAAATACTGTACAGCAATTAAAATAAAGGACAACTATTAATAATAACATAGATAGAATGTACAAACATAATGTTGAGCAAGATAAGCCAAATACAGAGTCTACATTTTGTGATTTCATTGAAATGCATAACCTCTGATAGCAGGACAGAGAAGTCGACCTGCTGCGGCAGAGGGTGTGGACAGTCACTGGGAGACAGCACCAAGGGTGGGGTGTTGGGGAACAGGTGCTGTTCTGTTTCTTGATCTAGAAACTTGTTCAGGCTGTAAAAAGTCACTTGCTGTACACCCAAAACGTGTATGCTTTGTGAGTGGATTTTATTTTAATGAAACATTAAAAGAGAGAGATTTAGATATGTGATAGCTGAATGATGGTCCACTAAAGATGTCCAGGTCCTAATGAATCCTCAGCACATGTAAATATATTAATTTACATAAGATGGCAGCTTAAAGATCTGGGGATGAGGAGATTGCCAGGGATTATCCACGTGGCCCAGTGCCATCACATGGGTCTTTATAGGAGGGAAGCAGAGGGACAAGTGAGACAGAAGAGTGTCAGAGTGAGATAATAACACGAGAAGGCTTGCCCAGCCATTGCTGCCCTTCAACAGGGGAGAAGGGCCATGAGCCACGAGCCAAGCAATGAAGCTGAAAAAGACAAGAAAACAGGCTCTTCCCTGACCCTCCAGAAGGAATGCATCTGTCCAGGCACCTCCCATGGGTCTGAGCTCTAGAACTGAAAAGAGATAGATTTGTGTTGCTTTACAATACTGTTTGTGGCCATTTGTTACAGCAGCAGCAGGAAATTAATGCATGATTCATTCAAATGTTTGAAGCCATGAAAATTAAAGCTTCCAGAAAATAAGAATAAGACAAAAAGATTAAAATTATAAGCTGAAAAACATAAAAGAATTGCTGTGGAACTGGTAGATTTTTCTGTCTTTTAAAGCTGAGGCTAGAAGTTAGCAGTCAGTGAAACTTTTGAGAAATTTAAGTGAAATACACCAGAGGCCTGTGAAAGCCCTTTCCAGTCTAAAGCTGTTATATACTACAAAGTAAAATGCAAAATAATAACTTTTAACCAACACTAACTTTGAGTGTAATACACACCGGTGACAATCAGCCAATATATATTGTGTGCATTCCAATGTCTCAGTTACTGTACACACATTCTATACAGACAGACATGTCTATTTTCTCCCAAGGTTGTGGCCGTCATTCCTAAATTACAGATAGAAAACCTAAAGGGCAAGCTTTATCCCAGTAGCTTAACCTGGAAAGACTAGAATCTGAACTCCAAAAGTCCATTTCCTTTTCAATCGCAAAGAGCAAAAAAACTTTTCAGGTGGACACAAAAATAACATTTAAAAAAATACGTGTATAAATACCACATGCTCAATTTAGATAAGGAAGCTCTTCTTACTTGGTTTCATGTAGGGTTCTTTTCCTAAATCGAAGAGGTGTTATGTTTGAATCTGGAAGGACACAAGCACCTTCTTGTTTCTCAGTGGTTAAATTTTGCTCTGGATCACTGATTACAGCCCTAAGCCACAAAACACAAAGTCTGACAATGAAGTGGAGAATCCATTCTGCCAGCATCCACGTGTTTTGTAGGCAGTCGGAAAAGCCCATATACGAATGCAAATTGATACTGCTATCAGAATTATATATTTGTCAGATATTAAATCGACAATCACCCTGTGGTGGCATGGTGGGGGTGGAAACATGACTAAAGTGAGTTCATGAGATAATGGACAGAGATTCACTGAAGACTGTATTTTCTTTAAAATATATTTTATTAATATTTTACAGAGAGGAAGGGAGAGAGATCGAGAGCTAGAAATATCGATGAGAGAGAAACATTGACCAGCTGCTTCCTGCACACCCCCCACTGGGGATGTGCCCGCAATCAATGTTCATGCCCTTGACGGGAATCGAACCAGGGACCTTTTAGTCCGCAGACCAACGCTCTACCACTGAGCCAAACCAGTTTCGGCGAAGATTGTAAGTATTATTATTTATTTCAAACAATTTACTGAAAAACATGCCTGTGGAATATTATTCTTTCTCTCCACCACCTAATCAAAGACTTTTTCTAAAGCTAAACTTGTCTTATCTCTTCTGGAAGATGTCCTTGACCTAGACTATTCCTGTTTCTTTTGAAATCTTGCAATAGTTACACATTCTTATGCAATTGAGCACAGCCTGGTGCCAAATCTTTATATAGTTTTCTAAGGGTTGGGAAACTTAGATTACATTTTACAATTCTTATAGTTAGTCCCACTGTTCCCAAACTCTACACCACGTCACTCAGGGAACGCCCAGGGAAACTGCAGGGTATTTTTAGTTTTTGAGGGAAACAGTATTTTGTGTTTATCGGACACCACATGAACTACTAGCTCAAAATAATTCGCAGTTTCAGTAAGACACGCTCCTTCAGAGAAGTCTCATCTTTGCAAAGCAGGGCTTCCTACAGCGCTGTGACAAATAGCAAGTGCTACATGAAATAGAAAATGACTGTGGTAGCATCATAAACAGGTCCAAGGTTTGAGAGGCAGTGCAGTGCCCCCAAAAGGTACATATCTCCCATTAGCAAGTAATTATGGCTACTTAAGAATGAGAAAAATATGTCCCCTTTTAATTCAGGTGTGGTTTAGCAAAGCTATGAAATGGAAGTGCATGCTCATTCAGTTGTTTAGACAAAAATATATTTTTAAAATCTTTATTGTTCAGATTATTACAGGTATTCCTCTCCCCTCCACCTGATTCCCCAATCCCACCCCATGCCCATACCCCTGCCACTGTCTTCATCCATAGGTGTAACATTTTTGTCCAATCTCTTCTCTCACCCCTCAGACTCCTTTCCCCCTGTGAATTGTTAGTCCAGTCCCTTTCTATGTCCCTGATTCTATTATATTCACCAGTCCACTTTGTTCTTCAGAATTTTTTTTTATTCTCTTGATTTTTAGATTCGCTTGTTGGTAAATGTATTTGATGCCTTTTTGTTGTTCATAATTTTTTTTTTTACCTTTACCTTTTTCTTCTTCCTCCTCTTCTTAAAGAATACCCTTCAACATTTCATGTAATCCTGGTTTGGTGGTGATGAACTCCTTTAACTTTTTCTTGTCTGTGAAGCTCTTTATCTGACCTTCAATTCTGAATGACAGCTTTGCTGGGTAGAGTAATCTTTGTTGTAGGTTCTTGTTGTTCATCATTTTGAATATTTCTTGCCACTCCCATCTGGCCTGCATAGTTTCTGTTGAGAAATCAGCTGACAGTCGTATGGGTACTCCCTTGTAGGTAACTAGTTGTTTTTCTCTTGCTGCTTGTAAGGTTTTCTCTTTGTCTTTTGCTCTTGGCATTTTAATTATGATGTGCCTTGGTGTGTTCCTCTTTGGATTCCTCCTGGTAGGGATCCTGTGCGCTTCCTGAACTTGTAGGTCTATTTCTTTCACCAGGTAGGGAACGTTTTCTGTCATTATTTCTTCCATTAAGCCTTCAATATTCTGCTCGTTCTCTACTTCTGGCACCCCAAAAATCCGAATGTTGGTACACTTTAAGCTGTCCCAGAGGCTCCTTACACTATGCTCACACTTTTAGATACTTCTTTCTTTTGCCCCTCTGGTTGGGTGATTTTTGGTTTCTTATATTCCAGATCTTTGGTTTGATTATTGGGGTATGTTGATCTATAGTTGAGTTTCTGTATATTCTTTTTTTCAGACTTTGTATGCTTAATTTCTGGCTGGTCCTTTTACTTTTTTTTTTTTTTGTATTCTCTTTAAGGTCCTTGAAGGTCTCACCAAGCTTCTTGGAGGTCTCATCAAGTTTCTCAAAGATTTTTAGAAGATTCTTGAGTAATCTTATAAATGTGATTCTGAACTGTGTGTCATCCAGTAGTTTATTCTCCTCCATCCCTCCCATTTGTGTCATGCTTCTGTGTTTCCTCATTTGGGCTGCCTTCCTGTGTTGATGGAGTGGCTTTGTGTGGTTGGTGAAATATAGGGGTGAGTAGCTCAGCTTCCTCAATCACCTGAGGTGGTTGCTTTTGCTATATCCCTTTGTGGGCTTAGTGCAAAGTCTCGGTGTAATTAAGCCTTGATTGCTGTTGGTACACTGGGAGGAATTGACCTCGAGGTCAATTGTCTGTGAGGATCCGCTGTGTCTATAAAGGAAGAACTGCTGCACTGGAGACACACCTTGTTTCAGTGGGGCTTTGGTGCTCACTGAGACCATCTCCCAAATATGTCACTTATGGATGTGAGGGATTGAAACTGAGCACTAGAACTCTGGTTTCTGGGTCTCAATGAGGTGCAGTTCAGCTACTGTCTGAGGCCAATACTGTTGTAGAAGCTATAACATGAACCACAGTCCTGTCCTCCTTGGATCTGTTTGCCCCAGGTTGCAATTTTGCTAAAGTGCAACAGAGAGGGCCATTCATATACAAAGTCCACCTCTTGGAGCTTGGATGTGAGGGGCAGAGTCTCAGGGCATCACTAGGCTGCAGCGTGGCCAACAGTGATGGCTAATGTCTGCTGCCTCTCCAATAGCATCCCCACGTCTCCCGCATCTCGCACCACAGCACAACACCAACCTCAGCTCTGCAAGCAACCCAGCCTCACTTTCCGACAGGATGGCAGACAGTCTAGCTTCTCCTCAGAAACTGGATTTCAGAGAGATTGGGCACTTGTCTCTATTCGGGTTGAAGAAAGCACCACCCTCTGCCAGCCTGGATTCGCCACCAGCCCTTATCGCGTCCTCACCCCACTACCTCAGTTTTTCAGTGCCTGTGCCCTGGATTCTCCTCTTTCTCTTTCAGTCTGGTTGTAGGGCTTCCTCTCAGCCAGCTTTAGTTGTTTTGGGGGAGATAGGTGTTTGTTTTATAGTTTTTTTTTAACTTGTTGTGCCCGGCAGCCATTTAGGAGTATTTACCTACACCACCATCATCATTGTTCTCCCGACAAAAAATATTTAATAAATGGAAATAATGGGTATTTCTATTAGCCTAAGAGTGCTTTTAAAAAAGTACTAAAACACCATGAGGGCACTGAGCAGAGAAAGTTTGGGAATGTCTGAGTTAGCAACTTATTGATTGGCCAAGGATATGGGTCATCAGGCATAAAAAAACATGTATTTTTTAAATTTATTTTTATTATTGAAAGTATTTTAGATGTCCTCTTCCCACTCCCCATTGGCTCCTTCTAGCTGCCCCATACTCCTACTCTAGTGTCCATGGGCTATGCATATATACATATAAGTTATTTGGGCTTAATCTCTTCCTACCCACCCCCACCTTTCCTCTGTGATTCATCAGACTGTTCCATGTGTCTATGCCTCTGGATCTATTTTGTTCATGACTTTATTTTGTTTATTAGATTCCATATATGATTGTGATCATGGGATGTTTATCTTTCTCTGACTGGCTTATTTTGCTTAGCATAATACTCTCCAAGTCCCTCCATGCTGTTGCAAAGGGTAAGAGATCCTTCTTTTTTACTGCTGGATAGTATTTCATGGTTTAAATGTACCATAGCCTTTTTATCCACTCATCTACTGATGAGCACTTGGGCAGTTCCCAGGTCTTAGCTATGGTAAGTTGTGCTGCTATGAAAACTTTCTGAATGGGTTTCTGTCACCATTGACTAACACTCACCTGCATAGATGGTCTAGCATCACTTGCTCTGCAACACTCTGTTTCTTCTTCTCAGCGGCCACAATTTCCTGAGAAGAGAAAATAAAGAAAATCACTGTCCATAAAGTAGAATAATACTAAAATTAACACAAGAGTCCTAAAATATAAACCATTCCCAGAACCTGAAGCTGAAATTGAATTGGAATCATTACTGCTCTTATCAAAAATCTAAAAAAACAAACAAGAATGCTGTTTGAAACTGACACAAAATATAAATTAGAATAACTAAAGGTATATTATAAAAACAAAAAGTACAAACTCCTAAGAAACCTGGAAATATTGGGCATGATCATATAATTGTTAGTCTTCAACTGAGTTTAAATGTTTGTTTGGTAGAAATTTAAGATGTAGGCTTTACACATTCAAAATGCCTCATTTAAGTTCATATCAATATACTAATAAAAGAGTAATATGCTAATTAAACTGGACATCTTCGGGGAAAAACCACGGTGGCAGGGGCTGAGGCAGAGGCAGTTAGGGACAATCAGGCCAGCAAGGGAGAGCAGCTAAAAGTGACCAGGTAGGCAGGGGAGGGCAGTTAGGGCAAACTGGCCAGCAGGGCCCCAGTTAGGGGCAATCAGGAGAGCAGACAGAGGTGGTTAGGGACAATCAGGGGAGCAGTTAGGAGCATTAGGCCAGCAGGCAGGCAAGTGGTTAGGAGCTAG
Source organism: Vespertilio murinus (assembly GCA_963924515.1). NCBI lineage: Eukaryota > Metazoa > Chordata > Mammalia > Chiroptera > Vespertilionidae > Vespertilio > Vespertilio murinus. The sequence continues at coordinate 129,779,603 of OZ004707.1, read as the reverse complement.
CAGTCCCGGATTGAGAGAGGGATCGGGCCTAAACCGGCAGTTGGACATCCTCTAAGAGGTCCTGGATTGGAGAGGGTGCAGGCTGGACTGAGGGACCCCCCACCCCCATGCATGAATTTCATGCACTGGGCCTCTAGTTTAATATATAACTGCATCTTGTGGTCTTAAGCTTGTGACACTTTATATAATGATTTTTAAGAAGTTAGAAGAATTGTGTAACTTATAGGTAAAGCATTTTATATGCAAGGGTGATTCAGAAAGTGGATACTGTCTAAAATGTGAAATTATATAGAAAAAACATCAGCCAGAACAGAGATGTAAAACCCAGAAGTGTGATTGGTGGAAAGTGAAGTTCTTGGGGTGCATGAGGAAAAGAATTTCCTGCCGAGATCAGTTTGGCTCAGTGGATAGAGCGTCGGTCTGCGGACTGAAAGGTTCCAGGTTCGATTCCGGTCAAGGGCATGTACATTGGTTGTGGGCACATCCCCGGTAGGGGGTGTGCAAGAAGCAGCTGGTCGATGTTTCTCTCTCATAGACATTTCTAGCTCTCTATCTCTCTCCCTTCCTCTGTAAAATATCAATAAAATATATATTTTTTAAAATGAATTTCCTGAGACCCCATGGGATGATGGGGTTGAGTAGAAAGCCTTATTGATTATGTAAATTAAGGTGTTCCCCTCCAAGGCCCCATCTCTGTCCATCCCACCATTGAAAGAATCCAACTGTGTCTTCAGCGGGGCCAGAATAAAGGCCACTGCCCAGGATTTCCGCTCCATAGTAAAGGCCAGTCCAGTCTAGCCTCTGGCTAGCTTAGCTTGTGTTCCCAGTTGCAGTCTATTGCATGTGAGGCTCGCACAGCCATGGCCATCCACTGCTGAAGGCCACGTGGCTATGGAGAGAGAACAGTGCTGGTCACGGAGCAAGAGGGAGCCAGCATGAACAAGAGATTGTATCTGGAGATTTTAGCTTTCCAAGATTTGGCATGCTTCTGATGGGATCCTCCCCCCAGCCAATCCATTGTTCCCCAGGCTAGACTGACACACAAGCACCTTTCCTATATCATCCCAACTTTGCATGCATCCATCTATGCTTTTATTTGATTCCTTCTCCCAGTGATGTTCAGGGAACAGACCAGTGGTTCCCACGGGGAGTGTGATATTGCAGCTTCCTGGTGATGCTGCCCAGATGACCATGCTTATAACGTCTGGCCTCCTCTTTGCTCTCTTCCTATTATCAATAGCAAAAACCCAGCTAATTACACCAATAACAAGCGAACAAAAGAGCTGAGGTTAATAAATATAGAGCCCATGCAGAAAGCCCACCGTAACTGTTGGCATTTATGGTGACTTATACTTTTTGGAAAGATCAGAACCACCCTGAGGCACATTGATTTAGAGGTCTGTGTAACATTAAGCAGATTAGATGCATAAGTCACACTGGTGCAAAGAACCTGATCACATTGAAAAACGACAAGCAAACTAGAAGATATGAAACAGAAACCCCCCACTGCTTCTGTCATCCAGTTAGGTGGCTAAATATTAAATTTAAAAGTTGCCCCTACGTTTTAAAAATAAATACATACTAATTTTGATGTGTTCAAAGTTAACTTACATAAAGATTTCCTTGAAAAGCACAGATAAATGAGGGCTACAACAATCAAGTGAAATATACTTGATAGCAAATTTAGATGTATTGCCACTAATAAAGTAATTGTAAGGAAAATAATTCCACTAACACTGGTGGCTTTGAATTACACCAAGAACAAAACCCAACAGACCTCAAGCACTGGTGACATGCATTTCAAGTGTAACTTTAGACGAATATCAAAGAACCCTTGTTTGAGACGCTATGTTGCCTTATAAAGTAGCTTCTTTATCTTTAGAATGACCCTACTGATACTCTGTATTCTATTAAACATCAATATCTAAATAATAATAGGCATAGTTTTAGTAAAAGAACTACAACAAGGTAGCAACATGGGACATCCACAGAAAACCAGTCCACCTGACCGAGACTGATTTCACACTGCTGTCAGAAGACAGTGATTCTGGATGAGTTTGACCAAAATAAAAATACATTCATTTTCCCTTTAATGATAATGAACATGTAACCGGCTAGATCCTGATGGCTTTATTATTATTTAGTTTATCTAAATATGAATTTTCCCAACTTTTGAGCCAATACTCACTGGATTTCCATCAATCCATTACAAATGTCCCTAAGATTTTCACCACCCAGGAGTGTCTGGGGTGGCCATTGGATTCCAACTTCAAGCATCTTGGTCTGATGGGTGGTGGGCGCAATGCAGTGTGTAGATGGTATATCATAGAATTGCACACTTGAAACCTATATCATTTTATTAGCTTATGTCTCCCCAATTAATTTAATTTTTAAAAAGTAAAAAACATTAAAAAATATTTCTATTGAAAAAAACTTTTATTTTAATGTTACTATAAAAGAAATGGTATAATTATCTTATTTGTACCAGAACTGGTCTAAGCAATTCCCATTGAACAATATTGATTTTGTAAGTTATAATATAGTTAATATTGAGAGCATAAAGTTTTACTTCCCTTTAGCTAAAGAGCTTTTTTTATTATTATTATTATTCCTATCCTTTTCTTTAGGAGCTCTGAATTTCTCTAGCATTCTTAGCTTCTGACTTTGAAAAACACAACCAGACTACTGTCGGGGAGAGTCACTGACAAAGAGTAGCCAGTTCACATTAGGAACTTCATAAACAAACTTTTTACAGACTCTCAAAGATTCAAGACAATTTCTCAACAGTGAATAGACCAAACATCAATCATTTATTACAATGAAGACTCGATGTGCACATTAATGAACGTTCATCTCAATCCAAATTTAATTATTGAAATTATTTATTCAATGATAAGTCTGTAAAACCTTGCAGGGCAAATTATTTCACTGGCTTATCAAATAATAAGTAAACAGACTGGTAACTTACAGCGTTAGATTTTGTTGTACTCTGCTGTGCTTGGTAAGGGTTGTCCGCATAACGCTGCTGTAGGAGGGCTTTCCTATCCAGAGTTGTAAGGTCATCTGTGATGGCTTCTTCCCCTTGCGCATGCTATACACGAAAGCAATAAATCAACTCTCATACACATACTTTGAATATTTTTTTAAAAAGAACCACTGAACATGCCAGTGATTATTTGTGGAGGGGTTAACAGGACAGGCTCTGAAGATCACAGTGCCTGTTCAAATCCAGCTCTTCCACTTTCTAGCTAGATGAACCCTCTGCACCTTGGTTTGCTCATGAAAATGGGAATTAACAATAGTAACTACTTCATAGACACACAGAAAAAGATTAAATGAGATGACACATGTCCCACACTTAAAAAAAAAGTATCTGACATACAGCAAGCATTAAATAAAAGGTAGCAACTATTATAACTATTATTGTCCGTTTAAGTCTTTGTGAAGTTAATAAATGTAAGCATGCCCACTTCTTATAAAAATTAAATTTGGAGGTGAAGTACCAAAGGAAGGGGTGTGTCCTTTGAGGTAAAAATCCTTTGGGGTCCTAAGGAGATACCACTAACTATTTCTCTGCATATAAGATGTGCTATATTCCCTGAACAACAACAAAAGGGTTCCAATAGGATTGCAACTAGAAAAAACATAATAGATTTCAAGATCTTTCTTGGAAGGTCCATCTTCACACTCGACTCTGTTGTCATGGCCTTGATTGCTACCGGGAATCTTCCTACACATGTGTGTGTGACTTGTGCCTGCCTCTCCTGCTATACATCCCGTGAGGGCAGGAACCTTGCCTGTCTTTTCGTTGCAGTTCCCTGCTGCCAGAGAGTAACACACAGAGGATGCGTTTGATGAATATTTATTCAACGAATGAATGATGAATCTTGTTCAAGTGTTAACTATCGGGAATCAATGTATAAGGATATTTTATGCCTTTATGTATTTACTGCTAATATCTTTGTCTGATTTTCTTTCAGACATAAAATTCTACATTATGTTTAAGTTGAAAAAACGTTGAAAAGTATTTGGTTTTGTTTCAGCTTGTTTTTAACCTTTACACAGGGGAAACCGTAGCATTTCCACTTGGTATCTCAAATTTGAGCTCCTGAAACCAGATTTCTTTGTGGTCTTCCCCGCCCTTTCACTCGTTCAAAACAAAAGCCTTAGCACCAATCTTCATCTTTCCTTTCTCTCAAGCCTACAAGAAATCCATTAGCAAGTTTTCTCAGCCCAACCTCCAAAATCTCTCCAGAATCTGGCTTCTCATCAGATATGAAAAAATTGTGAAATTATCCTGCCTGTTATAGACACCAGATTATTATACTTGTGTGCATTGTTTGGATCTGGGAATTTTGTTTTAAGACAAAGAACACCTAATAACTCTGTAACTTTTTCTGTTATGCTTTCAGCTAAACAGCATGTGAATTAGTTAGTTCTAGGTAATTCCTTCTTGGATTGGAAAAACTAGCTGATATTGCACACATGCTTATAAAATTAATCTTTTTTACCTATAGAAAAATACAACTAACCAAATGCAACTATTAAACTTCCCTGAAAATAGATTACTTTTATAAAAAGTTAACTGAATTAAGAATTGTATACAACTGTTCTCTTCTTTATGTCCAGTTGCTTCATAAACTATTTCCAAACCTTTCTTTCCAAAATTCTAGATTGACCTCTCCTGTATGCTTCTGGAAAGCCATTAAATTCATTAAGTTTTACTCTTACAGAATTTATACCTAATTAACATTAAATAAAAGCATAACAATTTTAGGAATTCATGTTGTTAAAACACATCTCCCAAAATGAGACATAAAAGACAATCATGGAGTAATGGTAGTTTTAGAAAAAAAGAAAGTCATTATAAAATCTGAAACCACTTTTCAACTTTAATATTTAGACTGGAAGACAGAATTCAAGGCAGCTACATCAAAAACAGGTATACTATCTTATTTCCAACAGAGAGAAAAATTTCCAACAGAGAAAAGATGATAAGGTTTTGTCATATGGCTAGAGTTTTCATATCTGAAAATGGTAGCAATAACCATTTCGGGTAATTGTGAAGAATAAACTAGTTAATCTGAGTAAAATACTGAAAACTGGTCCTAGGGAACACTTATTATGACTGACAGCAACACATATCAGACAAGAAGATGTTTCTATAATATGTGTTACCCTTTTTCAGAAGTTTATTGGAATTTTATAAAAGCCTCATACATTACCTTGTCATCTATCTTGTTTCTTGGAGACGGTTGATGCCTGACATTTGATTTTGTCTTTTCTGCATTTCTCTGACAATACTGTTTATATCCCTCTTTCATTTCAGTTTCGTATTGCTGATATTTTAGTTTGTATTTGCCTGTTGGTGCTGGCAAATCTTCAGGTATAATGTCCTCCTTCTAAGACAGATAGAAAAAAGTAAATCCACCAGGAGGAAAAAAAAAATCAAAATCATTCTTCATTGCCTGGTTAACATTAACAGGTTTATCACTTGCCTTAGCAATTTATGCCTAAGAAATGACAATTATATCCACGCCCTAAAAGAGGCGACAGTTAAAAGCTTTGGCTGTGCAGCACCACAGCAACCAGAGCAGAGAGCTGCTGAGAACGGGCCCTGGCCTTTAATTCCAGTGAGCCCGGACCTCCTTTCCCCAGTGATAATCAGCCCTGGCACTAAGATAATTTTAGAGGACACCGATCAGCTTTTCTTTCCTTTTAGGGCTTTATCTCCTGCCCCAGAAAAGCTCCACTGTCAACCATTTCTTCCAGAAGGGTCATAGGAATTACAAATCACTGATACTGAGATGGTTCCCATTTCCAGAATGTTAAGATGTTTATCTTCTGTGTTATTTGGGCCTCCGGCCACACTTCCATAGGAGTGAGACATAACAGAGGCAGTGCATAAGAGAGACGTAAAACAAATGGTAGGCAAATACTAGGACATACTTAATGGCCCAAAAGAGGGACAGTCACTTTAAAAGCCAGCACAACTCTTGAAAATTATTGATAATATCCGAGTCAAACCCAGAGGAGGAGGATGAGGCAAATCTTCAGGCAAAACTGAAACATGATACAGACTAGGATACTATTGGTGCAATTTACCCAAAATAAAGCGGATGAGAACATAAACAGAGCCAGTTACATGAGAAAGACTAACAAAGACAGCAAGGCATGCCTTCTGCTCATAGAATTCTAGTCAGAATTTATGTTCGTAACGCGGAATACTGTGCGAAGTACAAATATGTCCCAAGGAGATACCTTGTAATTATTTCTTCCATAACACACTAGTAGCCTCAAGAATGAGTCCATTTCCAAGAAACAAATCTTATATTTTTAAACGAGCAAGATCTGACCTAATATTCTGCCATAATTTTAAAGTCCTGATTTCCTATTAGGATAATCCTATGCTTTACCAATTTTGTAAGGCACTTTAATAATAACAACATTCCTCTGTGAGAAAAAAAATGTGAAGCATGGTAATATTACCTCACCAGCATTATTGTTTGGGATATTAGTATGTTAAATCCTTAAACTGAACAAAACATAGATTAAACATAATAAAATATCTGGATTAAATACAGTGCTAACATGCACACTATAATTCAGAATGTTGGTTATAAGAACTAAATACTAACCAATTTATTTAGATGCTGCTGAGTATATGGTATTTGACATGGTGTGACACAATCAAGAGCAGAAGATGAATTTGGTGGGTCAAAATGAATATGCGCTGTTCTAAGTGAAACATATGAAAAATCATCCTAAAAATAAAATTAAATGATAACTTATTATCTGCTACATATAATATTGTGTTCAATGTTTGATATATTAAATACTAAGTAAAATTTACCTCATCATCAGAGTCAATAAGGCTTCCCAAATCAAGGTGTGGGACCCTGAAAGAAAAAAAAAATCTACGTAGCCCATAACTTTTTTTAAGAGACTTTAATTGTTGCAAATCATATATGCTGCATCTTACATAAAATGGTACACTGATGTCAATGGTTTACCTCCAATGATTTTACTATCCTTTGCTATTATTTGTATGCCAGAGGTTATTCTTGTATGTGTAGTAATATAATGGTAGACATTTCTTTCCAACTCTGTGTTCAATGATATTATTCTATAGGTAGTTTGAAATCAAACACAAGTGGTATTATTTACACAGAAATTGGCAAAATAATATGAATCAGGACCTGATTTATTACTTCATTGATTTCTGAGACTTTAAGAAGTGGTGGAGAAAATGTTAAATAATGCAGAAAAAAATTAAAAGTGTATCATGTCTTTTCTGTCACACTGTGAATAACAAAAAACAGAAATATTGTTTCAGTATTCAAAAGTATCACCTGATTCAATAGAGAAATCACTCATGTCACCCTACAATAAATAAAAATAACCAACCAACACTCATTTTGGAATGATACGATTCATCAATTCCAACCATAGGTTGGCTACAGATAGAAAAATTCAGCAAAAAACAAAGATATCTTGCCCTGGCTGGAGTGGCTCAGTGGTTGGAGAACTGGCCCAAAGATCAAAGCGTTGTGGGTTCAATTCCCAGTCAAGTGTGTGCCTCCATTGAAGGCTCCATCCCAAGGCCCTAGTCGGGGTAAGTTAGGGGAGCAACCAATGGATGTGTCTCTCTCTTGGGCATGTTTTTCTTTCTCCCCCATCTCCTTCCTCCCCTCCCCTCTAAACCTCAATGGAAAGAAAATATATCCTTGGCTGAGAATTTTAAAACAAAACAAAAAGATATATTTTTGTGATAATAAATTGGCTATATAGAATTTACAATACGTTTTATTAGTGCTTGTCAATTTTTTGCTTCAAATCCTTTATGTCAGCAAAATGTATAATCAACTTAAAATATACTTTAAATTCTTTATAATTAACAATTAAAATTTATATTAAACTTATAGTACAGTTTCAGAAAGCCAGTTGTTAAAAACATTTACCAACACACAACTGACTGTTGTTACATAATCAACATCTTGTATCTAGTGTTTGCACCCAGCTCCATTCCTTGTCTAAGTGAGTATGCAGGTACTGTTATGTAGAACCACAGAAATGTCTAATACTTGCCATTTTCATGGGACTCAGCCTCATAATTATTAAGTTTAATTTCTATTTTCCAGAATGCCTTGTAGTCTAAAATACTTGAAAGGATATATATATTCAAATTTTAAAAGGGGAAATATACAGTATGAAATAAGTCAATGTATTCTAGTTCAAAATAAAATCATGTTCCTCAAGATACAAGTACAGATAGAATTCCCATCAAATTCATTTGGACTATCCTAGTTATAAAATGAAAATTTTTATATATTTCTTTATTAAATGCACTTAACTAAATTTTCTAAATAAAACAATATTTAAAATTGTCCAGGAATATGGAAGAACAATATTAAATAAAGCAAAAACAAGAGAAGTATTACCCTTAATCTTACCATCCTATAGAAGAGCTATTTTAGTTAATTTTGGCAATTTTAGGCCACCTACCTGCATGTAAAGTTTTCCGTAGTTTACAATCACAGCCATGTATATATAATTTTGCCTTCTTTTTTGTCAGTATATTATAAACATTTACCCATTAAAGAGTTCAAATGTGGAAAAAATGTGACTTACACAGGCGGGCAAGGATTCTGTATGGCCCATGATTTGGAAGTCCATCCTTGCTTTAATTTAAAAAAAAAAATAGAATCAATGTGCATGTACTATTTATTTATACATTAAAAGGTAAACAATGGATTAATGCAATAAGGCTAATTATAACTTTTCTCACTAAACTTTATATAAAAATTATTTATTAAATTCTTCCCAACTGTGTTTGAGAATAGAGAGAGACTGATAAGCAACGTAATTCCTACCTATGTGGCACTCTGCCTGCTGCAGAGAGCACTCACTCATAAAAACAATAATGTGAAAAATAAGTGCTACAGCAGAGAAGCTACACGGAGCGTGTATATCTAGCCTAGTCAAGGGAGTTGACAAGCTTTTACGAAAACAAAAAAGTAACGTTTAAATGGATCTCCCAAACGATGTGCGGAGAGCTAGCCAGACAGAGAGAGAAGGGAGAAAACTGCTTCAGCCAAGAGGAGCAACTTGTGCGCCACAGGCAAAAGTTAGCCGTGGAAAGGGTTGAAATGCTCAGAGTGAGAAGGGAATGGCCAGAGTTGTTACATTATAACACAAGTTAAGAAACTTGGACCTTTTCTGAAAGGTCCAAGAAAATACTGTAGAATTTAAGCAAAAAGGTGACAAATATATACATACATATGTTTTAAATGTTCAATAATATGTTCAAAAAAGTGTGCAAAGGCCAGAAAAGTACAGTGAGCTTATCCATTGTGATAAGAAATATGTATGAGTCTTGTGGAAAGTTAAAGTTAATAAAAACAGGAAATAATTCACCCGTTGGTGCTTATAGCTTATCCTGAAATGTTACTTAACTGGTCATGTTTGTGAATCTGATAGCAAATTTAGAGATTATATATAAGATTATATGCCATCAGAGTAAGAGAAAACAAGTCCAGCTCTGTGTCAGCTTTTATTAATATCCTAACAAGTAGCCGAAACCGGTTTGGCTCATCAGCCTGCGGATAAAAGGTCCCAGGTTCGATTCCAGTCAAGGGCATGTGCCTTGGTTGTGGGCACATCCCCAGTTGGGGATGTGCAAGAGGCAGCTGATCGATGATTCTCTCTCATCGATGTTTCTAACTCTCTATCCCTCTCTCTTCCTCTCTGTAAAAAAAATCAATAAAATATATATTTTTTAAAATATCCTAACAAGTAGTTAAAATGTAGAAACATAAAATCACATGATTATTTAAATAGAAGTATATATTTAATATATAATAATGGAAGAACAATAAATATATAATACATTAATTAATTGCATTTAATTAACCTTAATATAGTAATACAATTATATATATATATGTATATATATATATATAAAATCAGGCTAAAATAGCAGCACTAATTTGCATCACACATCACATATTTTCTTTATCATATTTGGGATGATATCATCATGATATCATCTAACAGTAGTAAGAACATCTAAATAGAATATAGCCGTGGTTGTCATAGTCATGATCATCATAATTATTATTCTCAGAAAGTGCTTTTATGGATTTAGAGTCTTCTGAAGTCAGAGGCATAAACATTTTTTTAAATAGCAGTTATCTTTCTTTTGTGCTAGCCAATTTGGTGCTAGCCAATCCAGAATAATGATAAATTATAGCTCATAAAAACCCAGGGCCAAGAGTCAGCAAACTATGGCCTAGCTCTGTTTTTGTAAAGAAAGTTTTATGGGAACACGGGCATGCTCATTTATTTACCAACTAGAGGCCTAATGCATGATTGCGGGGGGCAGCCCTCAGTCTGGCCTGCGCCCTCTTGCAATCCAATACCACTGGCTCCTAACTGCTTGCCTGCCAGCCTGCCTGCCTGCCTGATTGCCCCTAACCACTCTGCCTAACTGCTCATCTGCCTGCCTAATTGCCACTCAATGGGACAGAATCATTGACCGGCTGCTTCCTGCATGCCTCACACTAGGAATTGTGCTTGCAACCTGGACATATGCCCTGACCGGGAATCGAACTATGACCTCTTGGTTCATAGGTTGAGGCTCAATCACTGAGGTGCACTGGCTAGGCAATTATTATTTCCCACCTTTAATTCTACCTTAGAATACTCTAAAAATTGTAGCTGATAAATACAATGGTAATACTTTTCTGATAAACTCTAAGCAATAACCTGGATACCTCAGGTTATTGTTTCTTTTCTCAAGGATCTAGAGTTCTAAGATAAATATGAATTTGTCCTCTACATCCAACACCAGAGCTGGACCTTTCTAATACAGAGATAAGACATTAAAATTAAAGGAAGGTATTATTTGAGGAGAAAGAATGTGGGTTTAAAAATCTTTTTTTTAAAGAACTTAAACCATGAGTTTTTCCTAGCAATTTGGAAAAAAGTTTGTAATATGATATGCTTAATCATAATATGAAAGACTATAATACTGTACTTGGTATTTTGACTAATAAGAAGAGCTGATTTGATTAAAATTATCAAATACTTCAGATTAAACACAATCTTGTGAACCATGAGAATCCCAAAGCACCAACTTGTTATAAGGGATATGGCTGAAGACAGTAGAGAACTCAGATCTTGAAGTCACAACCGGAGTTTAAAATCCCCACAAGTCACTTGCTTCTGTGAGCCTCACTTCTTTCATTTTTATTTTTTTTACTAGAGGCCTGATGCACGACATTTGTGCACTGGGGTGGGGGTGTGGGGTACCTCAGCCTGACCTGCACCCTCTTGCAGTCCAGGACCCCTCAGGGGATGTCTGCCTGCCAGCGTAGGCCCGTTTCCTGCAGGCGAACATCCCTGAGGGGGCCTTGGTGCTGCCACAGAGGCAGGAGAGGCTCTTGCTACTGCTGCTGCGCTTGCCAGACATGAGGCCGGCTCCTGGCTGAGCAGCACTCCTCCTGTGGGAGCACACTGACCACCAGGGGGCAGCTCCTGGGTGGAGCATCTTCCCCCCCTGGTGGTCAGTGCGCATCATAGCGACTGATTGTTCTGCCATTCGGTCAATTTGCGTATTAGGGTTTTATTATATAGGATTTTCTTTAAATAGCTACTTATTTCTTCCATCACTTTTTATCCCCCCTAGATCCTCTTCTTACTCCACCTACAATCACCACAATGTTGCCCACGTCTATAAATGTTCTTTTTTTCTTTTTTGCTCAATCCATCTATGTCCCTACCTAACCCAGCCCTCACACAGCTGTCAGCCTGTTCTCTATATGCTTGCCGGTTCATTTTGTTCATCAGATTCCACATAGGAGTGAAATTGTATGGTACTTTGTCTTCCTCTGACTGGCTTATTTCACCTAGCATAATGTTCTCCAGGTCCATTCATGAGTTATTCCATATTCAAGAGCAAGTAAAAATACAACCTACCTCAATGGTTTATTGTGAGAATTAAGTGATGTCAGCTAATAAAACATGTATCAAGGTCACTGACAAGCAGTAGGCCTTCAATATTTGGAATAGGAACAACAAGGAAATATACATAACTTTTATGTGTTTCTAAGCTAAACTTTATGTATACCCATTTGTTAACTGGGTACAGGAACAATGTGGTTTTAAACTTACACTTACCTAAGGATATGCTCAACAGTGATATTATGAATGTTGAAAAGAATAAAACTCCTAATAACAGAAGCCCAGATTCTCTTCTTCCCTAGCTAACACAAAATGCATACATAAATAGCTTATTCTTCTTTCTCCTATTCTTCTTTTTTATATTTTAGGTATACATACACAGGCAACTTTTAAAATAACAATAAGAAAATAGTAAGCTTAATATTTTAAAATAAAAGTAAATTCACACAGTGACCAATTTTCAAGTAATGATTACCTTCAAGGTTAGTGGTTCAATTCCTCAAATCAGGGAAATATTGATCCTAAATATCTCTGAGTATGAGCAGTCATAATTTCTCAAGAAAGGAGTCAGAAACTTATTTCACAATTCATTCTACAAGAGGGAAACTATATAGCACACGTACTTGCAGTGGCTTCTTTCTTCCAGAGAATGACTGAGTTTGACTCCTAGGAGAAGCAGCAACTCCCTTAACCTCCAAATCCATTCAATTTCATGTACTGATTGTGCAATACACTTTGGAAAACATAAAATATATAATCATATAAAAGTATAATTATTTTTCAAATTTTAAAGAAATTATACAAATTACATAAGAATATTATATGGGAAAAATCATGTGGTCAATCACTTTTCCTTCTTTCACCAAAATTAACTTGTGGAGCAATTCCATTATGTGAAGCAGCATTTATGGGGTCAATACTAGTCTGAATAATAGCCAACCCCCAAAGATGTCCACATCCTTATCACCAAACCCTGTGAATATGTTACCTTAGGTGACAAAAAGGACTTTTCAAATGAGATTAAGGATTTTGAGATGTGGATATTGTCCTGGTTTAGCTAGTGAGTCCAATAAAATCACAGGATCCTTATAAAAGGGAGACAGTGAGAAAGAGGAGATGTAAGGATGGAAGCACTGGTTATAGAGGAGCAAGGTGCTTGCAGCTGGCTTTGAAAATGCAGGAAGATGTCACAGGCAGCCTCTAGGGGGCAGAAAAGACAACTGGATTCCCCCTCAGAGCCTCCTGAAGACACCAGCCCTGCTGACACCTGGACTTCAGTCCTGCGGAGTTCACTTGGTGCCTCTGACCTCTAGAACTGTAAAATAACGAGCTTACATTGTCTGAAACCACCACGTTTGTGATAACTTTTTAGAGCAGCAATAGGAAACTAATACAGGTACCTATTCTCTACCACAAAGTGATCTTTTATTTTCTTTACTCTTTTCCTGAACTTTTTTTGAGTGTTAACTTTCCCAGAGGAGACTGCTGAAATTTTTTTGTAGTGAGCAGTATTACTTATCTAATACAAAGAATAAAATGGAGTGAATGACCCAACTGGTAATTCAGAGATGATAGGTAAAATGCTTGCAAAAGAATGTGAAAATAATAAACTTGCAAATATGTACAAAATAAAAAACATATGATTATCTCAGTCATCCAGATTTTGAATATTTTACTTTATACTTCAGCCTTATATTTCCAAGTATAATTTTTGTTTAGTTATTCATTCATACCTTTTTAAAAATATATTTTATTGATTTTTTTTTTTTACATAGAGGAAGGGAGAGGGATAGACAGTTAGAAACATTGATGAGAGAGAAGCATTGAACAGCTGTCTTCTGCACACCCCTTACTGGGGATGTGTCCACAACCAAGGTACATGCCCTTGACCAGAATGGAACCTGGGACCCTTCAGTCCGCAAGCCAAACCAGTCAAGGCTTGGATTTATTTTAATAGCAAAATATTTTTGTTTTGTTTTTAAAGAAAGATAGTATGGCATAGTTCTTGAAGTCAAATAGGCTTTCATTCAAATGCTCATTTTTTTTACACTTTCCCATAATGTAAGCTTGGGTAAGAATTTAATTTTTCTGAGCCAACATTTCTAACATGTAAAATGAGCTTAATGTTAGCATCTTTCTCATTCTCTTGTATCATGTGGAACACCATTAACATTCAATACATGGTAGCCACCATCATCATTATTATTAAAATAATTTCATTTCATCTCCAGTGAAATCCTCTTACCTGGAAGATATACCAATTCTTTAATAATGCATCTATAGGATTTCCTTCACCCCATTGCTATAGCTCCCTCCCCTAAAAACCCTATGTCCTAAGCATGGAATTCTACTGGTAGAGTGAAGTCAGGAAGACTAGCCAACCAATAGTAGACATATTCTGAAAACATAAATCATTAGATTTGAAAATACTCCTATAGTATTAGCATCCAGCTTGCTTTTCACAGATCAATTTCACAAAGAAGAGCTTTTTAAAGTTGTTATTGTTTCGGTGTGGGGAGGGAGGTTATTGTATGCTTCTCATCACATCACAGGAGCTGTTGGTATTTGACAAGCTGATTGGTGGCCAACAAACACAAGTTGAGACAAGGGTGTTGAACAATCAGCCAGGTGACTATTCTCCACACATCAGCCACACAACCATTTATACCTTAGTCACACAACTATTTATACCTTAGTCACTATTATAACCATTTCAAATAACTGTAGGTCACTTTACATAACTATAATTCATTTGCCAATAATAAAAACAACAAAATGTATACCCTCAAATTCCAGGTCCACCTCAGTGGCCTGTCTTTACTGAAACTGAGGCAACTCATGAAAAGTTACTGCTAGTATGCCATGAATCTTACCATATTATCCTTAGTGCTACCAATACGAATTAAATCACTTTTCTCATTTTTTTAAAGAATGTTTCTTTCCAATTCTAATTATCATCATGTCTCTCTTGGTTAGTGATATTAGTGGCTATTCTGTTGCTTATACCAAATCAGAACATAACGGAAAGCAAAGAATAAACCCAGCACATAACCAAAGAGAGAGGAATGAGACTTGGAAATAGTATTTTAAGCTCCATGCAGGCAGGGGCCAAGTAAGTCTGTCTGGTAGCCCAGATAATGGCAGACCCAGGTACCTTAACTGAACCTGAGGCCATTGTTCGTTTTAAACAAGGCAGGGTAATCCCCCTACATTCCTTCCCCAAAAGTTGAGATAATACATCAAGGCAGTGGTACCTGCAATGTATCAGAACAAATGCTCCACCCTCGTCCTATCTGGGATTCAAGGACTGGGTGGGGTGGGACCCAAGGACGGCCAACCTGACTTGACCCAACAAGCTGGATTAAAAGCAGGTCCAAACTGAGAGGGCTGGGGAAGGTTCAAGCTGGGGCGATTTCACCAAGAACACTCTTGAGACACTTTCAGACAGACAAGGAAAAGGGGCAGTTCCCAGCAAAGGCTCCAGCCAACTCAGACCAGCTTCTGCAGGTTGCCTGGCAACCAGCGTCTCCACCTGGGCCTCCAACCCTTCTCTCACTTCCAGAGTAAAGATGGTCATAGTCCCAAGTCCCTCGCTGCATCCACACCATCTCCCGCTGCCCCCAAGCTGTGTGGGTAGTTTTTTCTTCTCCAGGGAACTCACCTAATGTGACCCTGCAGGTCTCTCAGAGGTACTCACCCAAAAACGGAACTTCTGGTAGTAGCCTCCAGACCAGAGCCTGACCCCAAGTCCAGCTCTGTGATGCCTCTAAACCCTGGGGAGGAGCTGGAGCGGACTCATCTATGCTCCTCCAGCGCAGGGAGAGAGCCAAAGCCCGGTCTGGATCAATGGCAGTTGTATAATTCCTCCTTTAGGCGAATTCTATTAAACATATTTTATGGGGCATTTACCAGGTGTCAGCTCCCAGAATGATGTTTTGATGGGGAAAATTTTTAAGCATAAGCTCTCAAGGAGCCTTATTGAAAAATCCAAGATTGCACTATAATGTTATAGAGAGCTATATAGACATAGACATAAATATTTCCTTTAAAATGTGTGCACATACACACAAATGTATATGATCACTTATATAAAATATATATGATTATGGATTAAAATGTGGCTGTAATAGGAACAGGCTTAGGAATCAGGAAACCTCTATTTTATCCCTTGCTCTACACGCAATGTCTTCGGATGTCAACTCCTCACGAATAAAAGAAAAGGTCTGATTTGAGATGTTTCTAAGGTTCCATTCCACTCTAGGATGCCTGGCTGACTTTCCTGAACTGAACAAGCAAGCGTCTGATACCCAAACTAGAACTAAGAAGCCTAACCCAGTTCTCTTCCCACAAAATCAAGGAGTTTTCTAGTCTGCAGTGCCTTTTCACAACCAGCTCCACTCAAAATATATGCATTACATTTCCAGTTGGGGAAAATCTTGGAGTAAAAGACAAATATGTTTTTGAATAATAAAAGCAGTGAAGTAAATGGGTAAAAGGCAATCATGGCTTCTGTTTCTTCCCTACACTCCATAAAACTCTTTTAACCATTATCCCCACTCAGAAAGAAGAGCAAAAATAAACTGAAAAAAAGTAATAATGAAATTAAAGCTAAACTTCAACTTTTTAAAAAATTTATCACAAACCTTAAAAATGCTAATGCCCAACTATCACTGTCCATTGAACAAATAGATATTCAAGAAAATAAAATACCCTTGTCTATTCCTGGAACTTAGGCTTCCTATACCTAAACTGTATAGTATTTCTGAATATAATTCTCTAAGCCATTAGGAACATAGTCTAATTAAAACAAATCTCTCTAATCTAGATATTGGGTTAAAAAATCTATCTTAAAAAGCAAAGATCTTGGATTATGTGTTGATTATATAAATTATACATTTTTGCCATTCTTCAATAAAATTCATTACAAAAGTTCTGTTGTTATTACAGCAAATTAGTTTCTCTATATACAAAATGAAACTAAATTGACTATATGTTAACCTACACTGAGTGGCCAGATTATTATGATCTCTGAACGCATAATAATCTGGCCACTCTGTGTGTGTGTGTGTGTGTGTGTGTGTGTGTGTGTGTGTGTGTGTGTATTAGAGACCCGGTGCATGAGTTCCTGTATGGGTGGGGTCTGGCCAGCCTGGCCATGGGGAGGGGACATGGACAATTGGCTGGCCTATCTGCTGCTCAAACTCCTGGTCAAGGAAACAATGGCCTGTCTGCTGATCAAACTCCTAGTCAAGGAGATAATTTGCATGTTAGCCTTTTATAATATAGCATATACACTGAGTTGGCCAGATTACTCTGCGTTAAGAGATCATAATAACCTGGCCACTCATTGTATATTATTTTTAGCATCAAAATAATTTGCATTTGAAACTCAATAAATATTCATTGAACACCTACTTTCTGCAAATATATCCAATATGATGAAGAGTAAAAACATATGAGCCTACTTATTATCCTTTAAATTGAGTCTAAAAAAGTTATTGAGTCATAGTATATATATAACAAATAAGATATAGTTTCTAAAAAGCTGACATTTGTATACATATTATGGGAAAGTTAGAGTGCTCATTTCTTCAGAACTCATTAAAAATTTTTATTGAGGGCTTAGGGGTTCAGTACCTGATCTAGGAGCTATAGATATCTCAGTGAAGCAAAGAAAGCCAGTCTTTTAGTGAAGGTTACAATCTAACAGAGGTCACAAATGTTAAAGAAATAAATAATATGATGTTCAGGTAGCAACAGTTAATGGGTAAACTTTGACCGGTAGAAAATGAGGTGAGATCAGGCTTGGCTTTACTGAGGGGAATGCTAAGGACAAAGGAACAGCGAGGGTAAAAGGCCTGAGGAGAGAGCATCCTTGTCAAGCTGATGGATGTGGCTGAAGCAGCGTGAGTCAGGGAAGAATGTAGGCTGGGGACCAGAGATGAGCCATGGTAAGGTTATGTAGTGCCTCGCAGATCATACCTGGACTTCTGATTTACAAGTATGATAGGAAAGCATTAAAGGCTTGTAAAAAAGGTGGGCTTATGCTTTAAAGGGAATAAACTGGTTGTGCTATGGAATATAAATTGTAATGAACCAAGAATGGACACAAAAAAGCTGAGTAAAAGGATACTGCTACCTTTGTTCCAGCAAGAGATGATGATGGCCTTGGTCTTCCCAAGAATGGGAAGCTTTATCTGGATATAGGACATAGTGTGAAGGTAGAGCTAACACAGCTTGTAAATTGATTGAGTATAGGGTCCGAGGGGAAAGGACAAATAAATAAAATAGGCACATGAAATGTTTGGAGAAGTAAGATGACATGATGGTTAATGTTAAGTGTCAACTTGGCTAGATAATGGTGAGCAGTTGTTTAAATGCCAGTCTAGATGTTTCCTGAGGAAAATGTTAAATGTGATTAATGTTTAAATCAATGACTTTGTTTCAGCTACTACTCTTCATAGTGTGGATGGACCTCATCCAATTAGTTAAAAGACATGAAGAGCAAAGTCTGAAGTTTCCTGAAGAAGACAGGATCCTGCCTCCAAAGTGCAATGGAGAAGCTGCCTCAGCTATAGCTACAGACTTGTCTGAACCATCAACTCATAGGCGACTTTCTGCTGACAGCTTGCCCTATAGATTTTCAGTTTGCCAGCCCCCACAATTGTGTGAACCATTTTTTTTCACAATCATTGTGTGTGCCTGTGTGTGTGTGTGTGTGTGTGTGTGTGTGTGTAAAAGAGCTGTGGGGATATATCTTCTAATGTGTGTTTTTTCCCCTTCTGGATAACCCTGACTAATATGGGGCAAAGAGAAAGTTAAGTTATTATAGCATGAAGTGATTTAATGACAGGAGATTTCTCCAAATTGAAGGATTTCATTAAAGGAGCTAACATTTGTTTAAAATCTTAAAGGATTTAGTTATTAAAGTGGTCATCAAATATTAAACTTTACTTTGGAAATGCTTGGGATACATTAATAAAAATCCTATATACTTAAAGTCTAATATGCAAATTGTCCCCACAGGTGGAAGTTTGACCAACTGGGAGCTCAACCGGTAGCTACAAAATGCACTGCTGCTGCCAACCAGCCTGATCGGGCCCTGAATGCCCCCCCCACTACTTCCCAAGGCCCCACCCCAAAGCCAGCCATGCCTCCAATTACCCCCATCCCCACAACCACCCTGCAGCCCCTCTCACTGGCCACCCCCCCCCCCCAGAAGGGAATGCAATCTCCTGAAGTCCCTCCCCCGTGCTGGAGAACCCCTTTATAGGCCTCGATTGCCATCCAGGCCGAGGGACCCCATCAGTGCATGAGTTCGTACACTGGGCTTCTAGTTATGATAATAATAGGTAATCCCTGCCTCATGGGTCTTACATTCAGTTGAAAAGAAAGATGATAATGACATAAGTAAATAAAATAAGTAAATAATAAGTAAAAGTGAAATAAGTAAATAAACTTATAAAATGTGTTAATGGTTGTAGAAAATTACAAAGCTTAAAAATGCCAATAAGAAATAATAGGTGTATTATGGCTATATAAAACACCACTCTCCTGTATTTTGAAAAGATGTAGCTTCAACAAATATTTAAAAGAGGATATAAGTAAAGTTTTAAAGATGATGTGGCCAAAGCAAATAATACCTAATGCCCTGAGATAGAAGCACCTGTTTTTTTTTTTAAAAAATAAATGGTTGGAAGCCTGGTGCATGAAAATTGACCATCACTCCAACACACAAAATGGCCGCCCCATGTGGTCAAAGATGACTGCCCCCACTTCAACACAAGATGGCTGCCAGAAGATGGCCAGCAGGGGAGGGCAGTTGGGGGTGAACAGGCATGCAGGGGAGGGTTAGCCTTGTAAACAACTTCAAATCAAATTTGATATTTATTTCAGCCTTGGCCAATGTGGTTCAGTTGGTTGAGTGTTGACACCACAGCAAGAGACTCCATCCCCAGCAATAGGATTAATTGTCAGTAGGGGGCATGCAGAATGTTTTTTCTCTCCCTCTCCATTCCTCTCTATCTAATATATATTTTAATAAAATATCTTTTTTAAAATATATATTTATTTGAAATACAGCAATAATAAAAATGTCATTTAATATCTCAGAAAAAGTGCTGATTTATTCTGTCCAATAAAGAGGTATTATGCAAATTGACCATCACTCCAACACACAAAATGGCTGCCCCATGTGGTCAAAGATGACTGCCCCCACTTCAACACAAGATGGCTGCCAGAAGATGGCCAGCAGGGGAGGGCAGTTGGGGGTGAACAGGCATGCAGGGGAGGGTAGTTGGAGGGAACCATGCCAGAGGGGAGGGCAGTTAAGGGTTATCAGGCTGGCAAAGGAGGGAAGTTAGGGGTGACTGGGCTGGCAAGGAAGGGCAGGTAGGGGCAATCAGGTTGGCAGGGGAGGGCAGTTAGTGGCAATCAGGCCAGCAGGGAGGCAGTTAGGTACTGATCAGGCTGGCAGGGGAGTGATTACTGGGTGATTAGGCTGGCAGGCGGAAGCAGTTATGGGAAATCAGGCAGGCAGGCAGGTGAGCAGTTGGGAGCCAGCAGTCCCAGGTTGTGAGAGGGATGTCTGACTGCCCCTTTAGATCCTATCCTACCAGGATCAGGCCTAAACGGGCAGTTGGACATCCCTTGAGGGGTTCCTGATTGAAGAGGGTGCAGGCTGGACTAAGGGACACCCACCCACTCCGTGCATAAATTTCATGCACCGGGCCTCTATATTATTGAGTAATAATATAACTGATGTAATAGATATTAAACATTCATTCAAATGACATTCATTTATATTGCAACCAGAGGCCTGTGCACAAAATTAATGCACAAAGAGGGTCTCTATGCCTGGCCAGCGATCAGGGCCAATCTGTGGGGTTGCTGGCAGGGTGGTCAGGGCCCCACTAGTACTCGCCTTGGCCTGGTGTCCCCCGCTCACTGGCCCTGCCCCCCACACTAACACCAATCACTATCTGTGGGGCTACTGGTGGGCCCCTCTTATACCCACCTTGGCCTGGTACCACCTGCTCACTTGCTCCACCATTCCAACAGGGTGCCACACTCATCAGGGCCAATCGGAGCCAGCAGCACCTCCACTGCTGCCCACTGCCAGCACTGTGTCACCAAAACCTAACATGTTCCAAGCCACCCCTGGTGGTCAGTGCACATCTAACTTTCAGTTGGTCAAACACCTGCCTGTGGGAACAATTTGCATGTTAGCATTTTACTATAAACTAGAGGCCTGGTGCATGAAAATTGGCATTCGGGGGTAAGGAGAAGAGTCCCTCAGCCTGGCAAGTGCCCTCTCCTAGTCTGAGACCCCTCAGGGGATATCCACCTGCCTGCTTAGATGGCAGTCAGACATCTCTTTGGCAGCCTGGGAGCCCTTGGGGGATGTCAGTTGGACATGCTTCGTCTTGCCAAGCAGGTGGGAGAGGCTCCCATCATTGCCGCTGTGCTCACCCGGCTTGTGGCTGAGGGGAGCTCCCCCTGTGAGAGTGCACTGACAACCAGGGGGCAGCTCCTGTGTTGGAGCATCTGCCCCCGGTGGTCAGTGTGCATCAAAGTGATCAGTCATTCCTGGTTTTTCCACCTTTAGGGTTAATTTGCATATTACCTTTTATTATATCCAATGGCTAGAGGCCCGGAGCCAAAAATTTTGCACTCAGAGTGTGTCCCTTAGCCCATCTTTCACCCTTTCCAATCTGAGACCACTTGGGGGATGTCTGACTACCGGTTTAGACCCAATCCCACAAGGACTGATGGACATCCCTCTCACCATCTGGGACTGCTGGCTCCCAAACATTCGCCTGCCTGGCTGCTTGATTGGCCCTAACCACTTCTGCCTGCCAGCCTGATCACCCCCAAACTACTCCCCTGCCAGCCTGATTGATGCCTAACTGCTCCCCTGCCAGCCCAATTGCTCCCAACTGCCCTCCCCTGCTGGCCTGGTTGCCCCTAACTGTTGTCCCCTGCTGGACTGGTCACCACAACTGCCTTCTCCTATAGGCTTGGTACCCCCCCTCCAACTGCCCTCCCCTGCTGGCCTGGTCCCCTGCAACTGCCTTGTCCTGCCAGCCTGGTCATCCCCAACTTCCCATCCCTGCAGGTCTGGTCACCCCTAATTTACCCCCCAGCAGGCCATTTTGTGGTCGCCATCTTGTGCAAGGGCTTGAGGGTCAATTTACATATTATCTCTTTATTATATAACATTAGTAAAATAACTAATCAAATGTACTCTGTCCTACTCTTCACCATACCAACTAAATGCACGTTTATCTGAAATTCCTTTATCACCAAAAAGGCAGGTGTGTTCCAAGCAAGTGTCAAGAAGAAGAGATTTTGTCCACAGTGAGTAGTTGGTTACACTTCCCATGTGGCGGTTTTTATCTTTCTAGGCAGTCATTCTCTTTCCATACTGAAACAGGCAAGTCATTGAATCAAGTCTTTTACAAAATAATTGACAATCACACTAAATCATTCAGTATTTGCTAGCTTTATTCCCAATCTCTGAGGAAACCAGCAATATGATGTTGCAATTTATTTGAAACAATAAAAAAGCAATACACAGAAACTGAGGCTATGAAACTAACATGTAGGGTTATGCACAGGCCTGGTTCATTGTTGGCATCTAATTCATGTGGTTCATTTGCATAACACGGTGCTCCCTGAATGTTGCAATCTGGATTACAATCCAGACTCCTTCCTGGTGATTCCAGATTAGGTCCACAGACAGTGCCTGCAGGGTGGATTAATGCCTACACCAGGGGGCAACTCAAGGCTTTCCCCCTGTAGCCCAAGGCTTTCTGGGAAGCTCCTCCCACTGCCTGTTCCCTGTCCTGTCCATTCTGGCCCCGCCCCTGGGGCCCAGCTTGCTATGCAACCCTCTATGAGCTCAAACCAGCAGAGAAAGTTGGGCTCAGGTGCAGAGCACTGACTGGCTTGGCCATTACCAGTGCACAGAGCCAGAGCATCCTCTGAATCTTGCCATGGTTCATGGGAATAAATTAAATTTCTTATGCATTTTAGGTTTCTATCTGATAGCCAGTGGGTCGTCTCCCATCTTGCCTTCCATTGAAGACAAGAGTTTCATAAAGGACTGTGTCGAAGCTCACAATGAAATGCGCCGCATAGTCCATCCCTCCGCGGCCAACATGAAATACATGGTGAGAAAACAATGAGTTGGGATTTTACTAAGGGATCTTGACGATTCATTTTACAGACACATTTGTATGAATTCAGTTTGTACTTTCAGTATGCAGGTAAAAATCAAACCTTGGGCCCTAACCAGTTTGGCTCAGTGGATAGAATGTCAGCCTAAGACCCAAGGGTCCCAAGTGCGATTCAGGTCAAGGGCATAAACCTTGGTTGAGAGCACATGCCCAGTAGAGGGTATTCAGGAGGCAGCTGATTGATGTTTTTCTCTTATCTATGTTTCTAACTCTCTCTCCCTTCCTCTTTGTAAAAACTCAATAAAAAATATTTTTTAAAAATCATACCTTGGCTGAGCTGTTTCCTGCAGGGAAGTTTGTGATAGAAGAGAAAGAGAAAGGAAGTCTTGAAGCTGTTACTTGCTAGTGTTATGTATGTGTGTTTATCCACATACAGTTTACAGCTGTGAAGACATGAATCAGTTTATTCTTTTTTAAAAATATATTTTATTAATATTCTACAGAGAGGAAGAGAGAGAGATAGAGAGCTAGAAACATCGATGAGAGAGAAACATCGACCAACTGCCCCTTGCACACCCCCTACCGGGGATGTGCCCGCAACCAATGAACATGCCCTTGACCGAAATCGAACCCGGGAACTTTCAGTCCGCAGACCGACGCTCTACCACTGAGCCAAATCGGCTTCGGCGTATTCTTATATTTTATTTTTTAATTATTGTATTGTTTATTTGTAAACCTCCTTTTGCCCATCCCTGTATATACAGACATTCCATATAAACACATACTTATGCTATATTTTCCAAGTGAAAAGATAAATGTAGATTAATTTAAATTTTCATAGCTACCTGCAGAAGAGGAGGAAGAAAGGAATAAGGAAGAAGAAACATGAACCTCCTTTGAATTTACTTTGTTTTATATATCGTTCAACTTCCTAAACAAGCAATCGTTTTTGTTATTTTAACACTTTACATTAAAAATCTATCTAGTGCTTTTCTTTCTTCTTTCTTTCTTTCTGCAGATCAATATCAACCTTGTATCATTTTCCTTCAGCTTAAAGCATATTAATATTTGTCATACTATGTGTCAGTTGTAACTAATCCATCCTATCAAGTTAGTATGTTTGTAAGTTTATTTCTCCTTAAGTTATGATACATATTATCATTAGTCACAGAATTCTAAGTTGCCCTGGTAACTTCTATCTTCCTGCACATTGTTTATGATGAGAAATCTACTGGATCATTTTCTATATTCCCATGGGTATCAGAAGTATTTTTTCCTGCTTTAAAGAAATCTCTTTATCCTTGGTTTTGAGCAATTTGATTATAACGTACCATGATGTAGCATTGTTCTAATTTTCTGGAGTTCATTGAGCTTCTTGGACCTGCAGGCTTAAAAAAATAGAAAAATTTTAGCCACTGTACAGTCAAATACTAAAGACTCCAATTATAAGCATATTAATTATAAAATTTGAAGTTATCTCACAGCCCACTGATGCTCTTTTCATGTAAAAGGTAATTTTTATATTTCTGTAGATATTCTTGACAGTTTTTTTTTCTGGCATGGGCTTAGGTTACTTGGCATTTTGATCCTTTTGAGTCTGGTGCTTAAGATTTGTAAGGCAGAACAAGAGAAGTGACTGAGGCTAGGGATCATTAGCTCCCTCTATCAAGGTGAGATCCTCCTGAGTACTCTACACAATTCCCAAGAGTATGAGGATTTCCAATCTCGCTAGCAGGGAGAAGCAATATTCCCAGTGCTGTGTGAGCATTAGGTAATAGGCTCTCCTGTCATTTTGAGTGATTCATTCCCTGGCGGCGCATGTGTTCTTCATATGTGTGTGTTAATCAAGCCTCCTTGGAGCTCTGCCTCTGTGCACGTCTGTGCTTTCTGGTATTCATTCATGGCCTGAACATTCTCCCGAGGCAGCAGGTAAGGCCATGAGAGGACTCACCTACTGGGTTCCTCCTTTCAGGGACCATGGTCCTTGTTGCCTGGTTTCGGGTGTCTTGCTTTTGCACACACGTATGTTGTTTTTATTGTTTCGTGTCAGAAAGTTGCTCCTTCTTGGCCAAAAGTAGACGTGACAACTGTTGGCTAAGACTTCCACAGGAGTTTCTCCTGTCATCACTCCTGCCTCATCCTGAAAAGCCAGGCATCCCCTTTCTCATGTCAATTTCTATAAATGACTGAAAAGATAGAGCATGGTATGTTAACAGATCAGCCCTGAAATCATGCAGCCGTTTTAAAAGTTTGTATTGATATGTAACGTTATATTAGTTTAAAATATAAAAGATAATTATTTTATATATTATATATTGCAAAATAATTACCAAAATAAGTTAAGATCCATTACCTCATAGTTACATTTTTTTCTTATAATGAGAATTTTTAATATTCTTAATATATGAACAACTTTCAAATATATAATGAAGAATGGTTAAGTATTCCCACAATACTGTACTCTCTAGCCTAAAATTTGTTTACCTTATAACCTGAAGTTTGTACATTTGACTACCTACAAATATGAATGGTCACAGACTATAGACTGTTTCTGAAGCACAACTTAAAAATGACTAATGGTGAAAATAATAAATGACAAAGAAAAAAATGTATTTTATTACAGTTAAAAACTTAAAATTTCACTGATTTCCATATTAGAATAACTTAAATGCAAATAAATATGCACAATGCAATTTAAATTATTTTTGTCTTTCAGACTTGGGATGAAGGTTTAGCGAAGACAGCAAAATCATGGGCAAACCAGTGCAAATTCGAACACAACAAATGTCCAATGAATCAGTGTCATCCAACTTTTCCATATGTGGGAGAAAATATTTGGTTCGGTGTATTAAGCCGATTTAAACCAGCAAGTGCTATCCGTTTTTGGTATAATGAAACTGAATATTATACTTATACCAGTCAAAACTGTACCAAAGTTTGTGGCCATTATACACAGGTAAATATTTGAAATTTTATTCATTAGTTCTTTTTAATGCAAATTTCAAGACATGTTTGGGTTTGTTTTTTTTTTAGCATTTTCTTTTAAGTTACTCTTGGGTATCTTGAAAACTCAATTTCATTTGGAAGATAGGTTTACTTGATATAGAAGTCTCTGGATCTTATGTTTACTGGACTTTAAAGATTACTCCTACTATCATCTCAATGCATTAATTCCAATAAGAAATTTACTGTCAACATTTTATTTAGTGTATGTAATATGCTTTTGTTTCTCTTATTAGCTTTATAAGTTTATTTTGCTTTTCATATTTCTGTTACATATTACTTATTGTTGAGAATGTTGCAGATATCTCCAATTCCCTCCCTCCCCCACAATCCTCCTAGCCTCTACCCACCCTTACGTTTTTCCTACCCTATTGCCCATGTCCATGAGCTATGTATATCCTATCTAATAAAAGAGAAATATGCAAATTAACCATCACTCCGCAACAAAAAAAAATGGCAGCGCCCAGTCCTCTTAGCCCCACCAGATTCCCCAAGTCTGCCCAGCGGCAGCAGTCCAGGGTGTCCAGCTGAGAGAGGCACCAGTGCCCAGTGCGATCCCGGCCAGCAAGAGCAACAGCATGGATTGGAATCTCAGGCCAGCAGGGCCACACCCCCCCCACTACACAATCCCCTGGCCACAGTGACAGCTTGGGCTGGGGTCTCAGGCCGGCTGGGCCTCTCAACCAAGTTGCAAGATCTTCAGGTCAGCGGCGGCAGCCAGGGCTGTGGTCTCAGCCTGGCTAGGGTGCAATCCCTTTCCAGTGGTGGCAGCCTGGGGTCTCAACCATTGAGTCACACCAGCCAGGCAGATATAGAGGAATTTTAAAATATATTTTATTGATTTTTTTTTTACAGAGAGGAAGGGAAAGGGATAGAGACCTAGAAACATCTATGAGAGAGAAACATCGATCAGCTTCCTCCTGCACACTCCCCACTGAGTATGTGCCCCCAACCAAGGTACATGCACTTGACCAGAATCAAACCTGGGACCCTTGAGTCTTCAGGCCAATGCTCCATCCTCTGAGCCAAACCAGTTATGACTGTCCAATATACTAAAGAAAAAACCCTATCTAATAAAGAGGGAATATGCAAGGGAGGGCTTTTGGGGGTGACCGGGGCTTCAGGGGAGGGCAGTTGGGGACAATCAGGCTGGCAGGGGAGTGGTTAGGGGGTGATCAGGCTGGCAGGCAGAAGTAGTTAGGGGCAATCAGCAAGGCAGGCAGGCAAGTAGTTGGGAGCCAGCAGTTCTAGATTGTGAAAGGGATGTCCATGGGATCGGGCCTAAACAGGCAGTCAGTTATCCCCCAAGGGGTCCCAGATTGGAGAGGGTGCAGGTTGGGCTGAGGGACACCCCCTTCCTGTGCATGAATTTTGTGTACCGGGCCTCTTGTAAGTATATAAATTCTTTAATTTCTCTCTTGTTGGCCCCCCAGCCCCACATTGAGGTATGTCAGTCTATCCCATGCCTCCCTGCTTTGGATATTACTTTGTTAGTCAATTCATTTTGTTTATTAGATTCCACAAATAAGTGAGATCATGTGATATTTGTCTTTTTCAGTTTAGCTTTTTCACTTAGCATAATAGTTTCTAGATCCTTTCATGCTGTCCCAAAGAGTAAGATATCCCTCTTTTATACAGCTGCATAGTGTTTCATAGTGTAAATGTCCCAGAGATTTTTTTGTCCATTCATCTACTAACTGGCACTTGGGTTGTTTCCAAATCTTAGCTAATTTAACAGTGCTATAAACATAGAGGTGCATAGATTTTTTCTGATTGGTGTTTTGGGTTTTTAGGATATATTCCCAGAAATAGGATTATTAGGTTTCTTTATTAATTTTTTGAGGAAAATCCATACTGTTTTCCATAGTGGATACACCAATCTGTATTCCCACCAGCGGTGAACTAGTGTTCCTTTTTCTCCACATCCTCACCAGCATGTGTTGTTTATTGTTTTTTTATGTTAGCCATTCTGACAGGTGTGAGTTGATATCTCATTGTCATTTTAATTTGCATTTCTCTGATGATTATTGACTTTCAGCATTTTTTTCATGTGTCTTTTGACCACTTGTACAGATTTTTTTCTTTGCAATAATGTGGAGCCATTTTATAATGTACTAAAGTTTGCTTCACCTTTTTGTGTGGCCGTTTACTGAGTTTCTTAGAACTATAGGTCTAGAATTTAAATCAAAATTTGATAAATGCTGGATGTTGCTTCTTGAAATATTTCTGTTACTGACTTCTGTCTGCCCAGATTCTAGTCACCAAATTTGATGACCACTTGAATTTTCACATGGTTATTGATGTTCTCTTTTCTTAAGTTTTTTCCTTTCTGTGATTAATTTCAAATAGTCTTATTGTTTTATCATTAAGTTCACTACTCTTTTCTTCTTTAATGTTTAATCTACAATTAATAACATTTAGTTTATTTTATCATCTTTAATGTTATAACTTACATCTCTAAAAGCTCTATTTTTGTCTTTTTTTACATAATCAGTAACTATGTCCAGAATATTTGAACTTTCATCTACCTTTTCAACTATATGAGATAGTTACAAATGATTACTCTAATGTTTTCTCTGTTACTTCTAGAGTAGTTTCAATGGATTGATTATCTCTCTTTCTTATGGGTAAATTTTTTCTGCATCTTATCACATTAGATATGTTTTATTACATCCTCAATGTTATAAATCTTGCTTTCTTGGATGCTTGATTTATTTATATGCCTGTAATATTTTTAAATTATCAATTAATAGAATTTGTTTGGTCCTTTTGGTTACTGATTTTAAAAGATGTTAGGTGAAGGCAAAATTCTTTTGCATATTCTACCCACTTTTGCATACTCTACCCTGGAAATTATGAAAATTGCCAGTAGAGCCATTGGAAAAGGCCCTATTCCTGGCCCAATGTATGTTCCTGTATTTTTTCATTTAGTTTATATAGATGGTTCATTTCAAGGTCTAGGGTAGTTCTTCAAATGCATGCTCTGATTAGTGCTCTGCTGAATTGATGAGGTATCCATAGTAGTATCACTGTTAGGTTTTTATCAGTGAGGTACTAAACTACCCAAACTCCTGTCTCATTATTCTCCACAGACTCTCATCTGTATCTCAGCTCTTTGGATCCATTGGGCTCCTCCTGGTTTTTCCAACACCCCTACCCCACTAGTCATGGCCTGGAAACTCTCTCAAAGCAACAGCTGAGACAATTATATAATTCGAGCGTCCCCCATCCTGAACTCTCAAGGGGGCATTATCCTTTGTTGTCATATGTCCAGTATCCTGAAGACTTATATTTCCTACTAGTGACCTGGTGCACAAAATTTGAGTATGGCAGTGGGGTTGAGGGAGAAGGTGTTCCTTAGCCCAACATGCACCCTCTCCAATCTGGGACCCCTTGGGGGATGTCTGACTTCTGGTTTAGGGATATCCCTCTTGAAATCTGGGACCACTGGCTCCTAACTGTTTACCTGCCTGCTTGCCTGATTGCCCCTAATTGCCTCTGCCTGCTGGCCTGATGCCCCAGACAGCTTCCCTGTCTGACTGATTGCCCCTAACTGCCTCTGCTTGCTAGCCTGATCCCCCCTATCTGCTTCCCTGCCAGTCTGATAATTCCCCTAACTGCTCCCCTGCAAGCCAGATTGCCCCTAACTCCCCTCCCCTGACAGCTCCTAACTGCCTCTGCCTTGGACCACATCACCATGGCTTTGTCTGGAATGACATTCGGAAGATGTTGGCCTAATTAGCATATTACCATTTTATTATACTATCTAATAAAATGGCAATATGCAAATTATCCAGCACTCCATCACACCCACAAGCCAATCAGGAGTGAGTATGCAAATTGACCCAACCAAGATGGCTGCTTCTACAGAGAGAGCAGGAGGGAGGCTTGAGTTTCCCAGGCAATGAAGAAAGCCAAGCTTTCCCCACACCCTGACTGGCCCAGGCCTCCACTCCAGGCTACAAAGTTTCAATAATAGAAGATAAATAAATCTCAACAAAAATGGCAGCAGCCATGGAGCTGGAGAGAGCAGGAAGCTATGGCTGCCTCTGGTGATGGAGGAAGCCAATCTTCTGAAGCCCTGGCCTGCCTTGGCCTCTGCTTAAGGCTACAAAGTTTCAATTATAGAAGAAACATAAATCCCAACAGAAATGGCTGCGGCCTAAGAGCAAGCAGGAGGCTTGACTCCAATCCAGGCTACAAAGTGTCAATTGCAGAAGATAAATAAATCCTAGATACCAGAACCTCCACTTGGGTTGCCTAGATACCAGAGCCTCCACTTGGGTTGCCAGGGGGTGTGGCCAACCTGCAAACTACCACAGACCCCACACCCAGGCCCCAAGGGAACTCCCATCCTGATCCTGGACATCCTTCAAAGAAAACCAGCTGGCTCCCTCCCATGCACCAGGCCTCCATCCTATCTAATAAAAGAGTAAAATGCAGTTTGGCCATCACTCCAACACACAAGATGGCTGCTCCCATGTGGTCAAAGATCCTGCCCCCATGTGGACACATGATGGCCAGCACAAGATGGCCAGCAGGGGAGGGCAGTTGGGAGGCGCCAGGCCTGCAAGGGAAGGCAGTTGTGGGGGGACCAAGGCCTGCAAGAGAGAGCAGTTTGGGGGTCCACACCTGCAAGGGAGGGCAGTTAGGGGCAAACAGGCTGGCAAGGGAGCAGTTAGGCATCAATCAGGCTGGCAAGGGAGTGGTTAGGGGGTGATCAGGCTGGCAGGAGAAGTGGTTAGGGGCAATCAGGAAGGTAGGCAGGAGAGGATTTGGGAGCCAGCAGTCCTGGATTGTGATGGAGATTCCATATTGGAGAGGGTGCAGGCTGGGCTGAGGGACACCACTCCCGAGCACGAATTTGGTGCACCTGACCTCTAGTACTATATAATAAAACAGTAATATGCAAATTTGCCATCAATCCAACACACAAGATGGCTGGACCCATGTGATCAAAGATGGTCATCTACTTGTACTCACAAGAAGAGTGCAAAAAGATGGCTAGCAGGAGAGGGCAATTGTGGGCAATCAGACCAGTAGGGGAGGGAAGTTAGTAGGGACCAGGCCTGAAAGGGAGGGCAGATGAGGCGCATCAGGCCAGCAGGGGAGGGCAATTGGGGGTTACCAGGACTGCAGGGGAGGGAAGTTGGGAGGAACCAGGACTGTAGGGGAGGGCAGTTGGGGGGAACCAAGCCAGGAGGGCATTTAGGGGCAACTAAATCTTCAGGGGAGGACAGTTTGGGGAAACCAGTCCAGCAAGAGAAGGCAGTTAAAAGCAATTGGACTGGTAGGCTAGCAGTTAGATGTTGATCAGACTGACAGGGGAGTGGTTAGGGCATGATCAGGCTGGCAGGCAAAAGCAGTTAGGGGACAACAGGCCAGCAGGCAGGTGTGGTTGGTGGGGTTGGTTTGTGGGAGAGATGTCTAACTGCTCATTTAAGTGGGATCGAGCCTAAATAAGCAGTTGGACAGCCCTCAAGGAGTTTCAGATTAAAGGGGTGCAGGCTGGGTGAAGGACACACAGATCCTTCCACCCCCGTGCACAAACTTTATGCACTGGGCCTCTAGTTATAGACAATTTTTCTAATTATTTTGCTTGGTTGTTGTTGAGAAATGGAAATCACATTTTAGGTATGACACAGAGCCCCTAGGATGGCCCATTTAAGCAAGAGAGGAGCTCTCTTCTCTAAACCTATCTGTCTAAGTGGAATTAACATACAGTGTCTGAAAGCATCCCATTCTTATCAGAGCTTCACTAAACACAGAAATTAGCAGCTTTCATGCTCCTATTCCATTGAAACTTCATCTGACAACAGGATGCTGTAATTGAGAAATCCTTCTCAGAATAGTTGTTGTATACAATGACTATGGTTTGGCTACTGCTAGAAAAATTGAGGCAAGGGATCAATTGCCAGGTGTCCTGGTAACAAGAAGAACGCAATATTCCTAATATGGCATCAAGGCTGAGTCACAACCTTTACACAATCCTTTGTCTCCTCTTTTACTGTCAGGGGAAAGGAACCTGTTTTCAAGTACTTAGCATTTCACAGCAGAACCACAAGCTCACTCCACATTGGATGGGGTACACAGCTATGAAAAAGCTAGGAATAGGTGCATTCTTCATATTGAATCAACAACTGTATCTTGCTTAGTGTTCTAAAGAAAATAAGGTAAAATGTTCTTACTGCTACCGTCTGGAGATATTTGTACTGAAGTTACAACCAATGTTCATATTAATGTTACACTTAGTTCCTTTAAGAAAGCAAACATTTTAAAACTATACATGTTCAATTTTTATCTTTACCATTCCAAAATTTTTAAAAAGGTCACAATTCAGATATATTAAGAAAATAAAATTTCATGGTATAGTCAGTTATTCAATAACTGAATTTTTAAACATGAATTCCTTTATAAATATACACGGAGTGGCCAGATTATTATGATCTCTGAACGCATAATAATAAGACCACTCAGTGTATATCCTATGTAATAAAAGACTAATATGCAAATTGTCCCCTTGACCAGGAGTTCGACCAGCAGGCAGGCAGGCCAAACACCCATATCCCCACCCCCTGGCCAGACTGGCTCGATCCCACCTATGAAAGAATTCACTCACTGGTCCTCTAATATATATATCCTGAGCGGCCATATTATTATACATTCAGAAATCATAATAATCTGGCCACTCGGGATATTTACGTGTAGTTGTATAGTTGATTAACTTTCTAAAACATTCCAAAGGAATGGGTATTTTAAAGAATTAGCTTAATCTCATTTGATTAAGTGGTAAGCTAGGTCAGAATTGATCTGTCACTCTCCAAAGACACACACATGGTTAGAACCAAAACTCCTATCTTTTCTGTTCACTGTGCTTTCATTACACTTTGCTGCCTCTCAGCCAAACAGCCATTAAAACATATTTTGCAAAACTGTTGATTATAGCTGTAGCCAGGTCATGGGAAATGGTGAGTAATACATCAGTTTATAAAATGTATCAACACATTGTGTGAATTGTGAAATAAACGAGTTCAGAAAATTAATTTGTGTTATCAAAATCCATATAATTTTAAAAAATAATTTTGTTTTCCAAATGGAGTAAATTAGTATTTTCCTTTTCATTTATTTAGGAAATGGAAGAAAATTCCACTCTATCACTGTTACAAAAGATTACTGGTTGTTGTTTTGTTGTTGTTTTTTTACCTCTATGCCTCTCTCTTGCCCCAAACTGTGGTTAGTTTTTCATATGAATCTTCTTCTTTTGAATCACTGCTATTCTTTACAATGAGGGGGGGGGGGGATTCACCATCCTTAAGGCAAGCATGTTTGGGTTCTTTTGTTGTTTTTGTTTGTTTGTTTGGCAATAAACTCAATATATTCTTAGTCTCTGTCTCTATCTGCGTCTTATAGATTGACAGAGGTGAGATTATGGCTAAGACCACAACTTTTAAAATGTGATCATCAGCTAAGTACTAATAAAAGGTTTTATAGAAAAATAAGTAAAAGTCTATAGTTGTTTTATTTACACTGTGATTTCAATATTTGTAGTATATACCCAAGGAGAAAATAATCTTTTTTATAAATGATCTAGAATAATATTATTTTGACTGCATATTATATCATTTGATTCATGAGAATTATCAATGAGGAAAGTCTAGTTAGGTAGCCTTCAAAAAAGCAGCCTTTTAAAAAATTGTTTTGCCGAAACCGGTTTGGCTCAGTGGTAGAGCGTCGGTCTGCGGACTGAAAGGTCCCAGGTTTGATTCCGGTCTGGGGCATATACATTGGTTGCGGGCACATCCCCAGAGGGAGGTGTGCAGGAGGCAGCTGGTCGATGTTTCTCTCTCATCGACGTTTCTAGCTCTCTTTCTCTGTCCCTTCCTCTCTGTAAAATATCAATAATATATATATATATATGTTTTAAAAATTGTTTTAAACTAAATATTACAAATTAAAATAGTCAACAATAATTTATGTCTGCTCATTTTTATCACATGATTAAGATGATAG
Source organism: Vespertilio murinus (assembly GCA_963924515.1). Lineage (NCBI taxonomy): Eukaryota > Metazoa > Chordata > Mammalia > Chiroptera > Vespertilionidae > Vespertilio > Vespertilio murinus. Next base: position 129,745,446 of record OZ004707.1, on the reverse strand, counting down.
CTATTCCCATAGTGCATTGTGGCATAGAGGTGTTTTGCATATTTTAATACCTTTCCTTATAGGTAGCTTGGGCCGATTCATACAAAGTTGGTTGTGCAGCTGCAAGTTGTCCTAACCTTGGGAAACATGACCCTGTACTATTTGTATGTAACTATGGACCTGCGTAAGTTATTTTGCTTTTAAAAATGTTTTATATAGAAATAAATGTTATATTTATTTATATATTTAATAAATGAAGTATTTACTAAATGAAGTCTCCCTCTATAATGATGATAAAAGAAACAGATGAAAATAGACAGTGGTGAAAGAATATTATCTTGTGTAAAGAATTTACACCTACCATGAGAGATTTAATGTTCAGAGTAAAAGTGATGGACATTCTTTGTAAATAGAACAACAGGTAACATAAAATGCATCACCACGCTAAGTACTAGAACACAAAATGGACTGGCAGATGCTTTCCTAATATAGCAGAACATAACTGGAATGAGCAAGTGATTCTGAATGATAATGAAAAGCATATTTTTTCTGAAGAAAAAATACCATACATTTTAATGCCTTTTTTTATTATTGTGCACCTAAATGGAAATATAACATAAGCCTAATGGGAGGCTTCAAAAATAAAATTCTGGAATTCTAATTCCATTGATCTGTACAAGAAACAAGATAAAATCCACCCACAACCCAATGATTTAGCAAACAAAAATATTAAAGTAAAATATACAAAAGATGAAAATCTAAATATATAATAAGTACATAAGATTAGTAAAAGAAGCTGAGATATGTCAAAATTGCTAAGGAGAGGCCAAATTTATATATCTCCTCCTGTATTTATTTATTCCTTCTCAGTTAGCAACAGAAATGAGCATGACACATGTATAACTTAAAAAAAAACTAAAAAAAAATGATAGATGCAACAATTAATAAGAAGATGGTAGCCAAAATCATAACTATGTGAATAATTTTATCAAATATAAATGCTACAAACACCCAAATGAAAAGGTAGAGATTGTTACATTAGATAAAAAACCAAGAACCAATTATATGCTGCCTACAAGAAGCATCTTATATATGCTACTATGCAAATTGTCCCCTTCTATTATATTCCATCTTCATATTTTTGTATTTCAAATAACACTTTAAAATATAAAAAAATAGCGGAGGACTGAGAAGGTGGGGCAGTTCTGTACCGTGCTGCCTTCCACTGGTTAAGACCTCCAAGAGCAAAGGCCTACCGAGGTGAGGATGCCCCTACTGTCACCTGTAGAGGGGCAGCACTGAGCTGGCCAATATTTGTGGTGGTGCTGCTTGTCCTGGCTCAGGGGAAGCATTCCACTAAGTCTGAAAGACTAAGACATCATGGGGACTCTCTGACACCGCCCACGACCGGCTCGGCCCTGCCTTAGCGTGCGCCAGCGGGACTCTCCGACACCGCCCGCGGCCTGCTCTGCCAGGCCTTCGAGCGTGCTGTGCTGGCGCTGCACCTTTCATTGGCAGACCCAGAGAATCCGCTCTCCGCTGCCACATGGCCAGGCCAAAGCATCAGACACTACCACCATGCGGATTTTAAAACTACAGGGGAAATTGAGCCACAGGAGCTACCATCGCTGCCGCACCCTCCGCCGCCCCCAAGAATGGGAATCCACTGAAATCAGAGCTCACTACGCACCGGGCTCATAGAGAGTGTGTCTTCGGAAATTAGCCTCTGCATCCACAGCAGCTCCACATCCGCAACAAAGAGGACACCATTGAGGGCGGACTCTCCCCATGCAGCCATCACAGCCCGCCCACAATCTTCCCAGCACACCCACCATGCCGGTGAGAAAATGGAGTGTGCTGGTGAGGAACTGGCACGGCGCCTTCTGCGAGCGGCCCAGGCAAGCCCTTCCTCCGAAGCCGCATGGTCGAGCCGAAGCTCTGGCCACCACCGCCATGTGAACTTTAAAGCTACAGTAGTAATTGAACCTAGGAACGACCGTCAATGTTGCACCTGGCACTGCCACCCGCCACTGCCGCCGAGAATAAAGGAAATCCACCAAGAACAGAGCTCACCACGCCTTGGGCTCAGGGAGTGGGCGACCTCAGAACTTAGCCTCCATGTCTGCAGCTGCTCCGCTCCCACACCGAACGAGACACCTTTGAAGATGGTCCCCCCACCTGCAACCATCTCAGACCAACTGCAGCTGTCCCAGCCTGCCCGCCATGCTAGCAAGGAGCTAGCGTGGCGCCTCCAATATGCGACCCCAACACCCGAGAGGGGCCGTGTGCCCCGGGTGAGCCGTACCCCCCAAAGGGGAAGGGGATCCCGGGTGAGCCGTGTGTCCCAGGGGGCCGACTGCCCAGGGTGAGCCGAGTGTCCCAGGGGGCCGAGTGCCCCGGGTGAGCCGAGTGTCCCAGGGGGCCGTGTGCCCGGGTGAGCCAAGTGTCCCAGGGGGCCGAGTGCCCCGGGTGAGCCGAGTGTCCCAGGGTGCAGTGTGCCGTGGGTGAGCCGTGTGTCCCAGGGGAAGCAGTGGGACCCAGGAGAAGGGGTGGTTTAAACCAGAGGAGGAGCGGACTCTATTCATATGGTCCTGAGATAGTCACCATAAAACAAGCAGACTGCCAAATGAGGAGCAGATTCTATTCATGGGGTCCTGAGATTTTCACCATAAAACAAGCAGATTGTCAAATGACAGCGGGGAGGGGAAGGAGACCTGGGGGGAGATAGGAGAGCAACCGAGGGACTGGTATTCATGAACATAAGTACAACCAATGAACACAGAACTCTGGGGAGGGAGGGCATAAATGGGAGGTGGGGGGGCAATGGTAAACTATGTACATAGATAATACCTTAATAAAATAAAATTTTTTAAAAAATAAAACATTACTAAAATTATAAAAAATAAAATAAAATAAAATATAAAAAAATAATTCTTAGCTATGGGCCATACTTTGCTCATTGCTGGTCTGTAGATCTATGTAGAAAATCTAATGGAGTCTAAAAATACTCTTCTAGAACTAATAAGTAAGTTTAGACATTTTTCAAGATACAACATCAAGATACAAAACTCAATTACATACCCATACACTGCCAATGAACAATTATAAGCTGAAATAAAATGAAATTATTATTTATAATAGCTTAAAAATATAAATTATCATATGAAATATATCTTTGTGAAGCAGATGATTCAAATCTGGTGCCAATGTTCTATTTTTGCATGATATATTTGTAACAACATATAATACTGTTTGATGATTTCAGTGGGATTTTGTCTGTATGTTTTCTTATGTAAATTGGGGTTGAATAACTCTGAAAAATGTCGTGACTGTAAAAATGAGGAAAATGATTGAATTCAGTGAATGATTTTGAACAAATCCGAATCTTCTCAAGCACAGTTTAATATTCTTTCCACTACTGAATGCTAATAATGTAATGAAGTACTTAACTGTAATATACTATAGAAATGCATTCAGATAGTTATTTTTACAAATGAAGATGGTACAAATATTTTTTCATTATATATATATTATATATATAAATTATATATATAATATATATATACATTATATATATATATATAAAATCTAGCAATTATTCTGGCAGAAGGTATGAAGGACCTATGCATTGAAAATTTTATGAAATAACATACACAAATAAATAGATATACTTTTTTAATAGGGTGAAAGACTAAATATTGCTAAAATGTAGTTTTTCACTAAATTGATATATACATTCAACACAATTCTAATTCTTTATTATAAATGTTGAGAAACCTTGATCCTAAAATTAATATGAGAATAAAAAGGACTTAAACTAGCCAAAACCACTAAGAAAAAGAACAAATTGGGAAGACTGACACTATTGTTTTCAAGAATTATTATAGCTAGAATAATCACAACATTGTGATATTGACATAAAGTTAGACAAATAGATCAATAGAACATAATAAGGACTTCAAAATTAAATCTAAACAGGATTGACCACATGTGTTCAACTGATTTTTAATAGATACAAAAAAGGCAATGCAGTAGAAAAAATTTTTTCAACAAATGCTGCTGGAACTAAATGTTATCTATCTATACCTATATATAGTATATCTATAGATATAGATATACTATATCTATAGATATACTATATATAAAAGCAAACTTGAATCTGCACAAAATAAAACCTGGGGGAAAAACTCAAAACTAATCTAAAACCTAAATATAAAACTTAAATTATAAAAACGTTGTACCCTTAACATAGCCAACAATTTTTAGCTAACACACCAAAAGCATGATCCATAAAAGAGCAAAATTACATCTTGGGTTGCATTAAAATTACAATTATTCAAATACATTGGTAAGATAATGAAAAGAAGCTACAGAATAAAAGAAAGTCTTTGCAAAACATATCATATAAAAGACTTGTGCCAACAATTCAGGGGGAGCTGTTACAATTCAATATCAAGGATACTTAAAACAATAAAAAATGAATAAAAGGTTAATAAAGAAAATTTGCAGCTGGCAGAAAAGCAATGATAAAAACCTCAGTATCATTAATCACTAGGGAAATACAAATGAAAACCACAAAGAATATTGCTACACTACAATTGGGCTAAAGACTGGCCACTCTACATCCAGAGGAAGATGTGAAGGGACTAGCATTCTCAACCACAGCTGGTTGAGATATTTTGCACACAGTGTACCGGTAGAACTTTCTTTAAAAGTTAAATATGCACTGACCATATGATCTACTTAAGTCACTCCTAGATATGTAGTCAAGGAAATGTATGCCCATAAAGACACATATATGAATGTTCAAAATGTGCATAATTATTTAATATGTAATAGTAAAAAAATAGGAACAACACAAATGTATGCATGGATAAATGAATTGTGGCTTATTCTTTAATGGCATACTTAATGTTATTAATGCTTTCTTTGGGTATGCTAGGTAACATTTTTAAAGTCTACCACAAACACTGAGATATAAAAAAGCAGACTGGTTAGAATGTATCAGCTTACACTATTGAAAAGCAGGTATTATAATATCTGTCAAATGGTGGTCCAAATGGTACCATTATTTTGGTATATCATCACACAGGACTAGATAAGGATGATGATATTATACTTTTAAAATAAGCCATAAGCATATGTTTCCATTTGCTATTTAAAGTTTGTTTATTCCATTTACAAAATAAAGAGATAATATTAGTGAGCTACAAAAACAAACAAAAAATAATTTTGGCTATTATATACATAACTACACTGGTTTCATATCTAATTTATGTTTTATTACATATTAAAGAATATAATTCCTTAGCTGGGTGGCTCAGTTGGTTAGAATGTTGGTCTGGCTCATCAAGGTTGCAGGTTTTTTTGTTTTGTTTTGTTTTGTTTTGTTTTGTTGTTTGTTTTTTTAAATATATTTTATTGATTTTTTACAGAGAGGAAGAGAGAGGGATAGAGAGTTAGATACATCCATGAGAGAGAATCATCGATCAGCTGCCTCTTGCACACCCCTTACTGGGGATGTGCCCACAACCAAGGTACATGCCCTTGACCGGAATGGAACCTGGGACCTTTCAGTCCGCAGGCTGATGCTCTATTCACTGAGCCAAACCAGTTTGGGCAAGGTTGCAGTTTTAATACAAGAATCAACCCATCAAGGAATGAATATATAAGTGAAACAACAAATTAATCTCTCTCTTGACCTCTCTTCCTTCCTCTCTAAAAAATCAATAAAAATTTAAATTTTTAAGGATATAATCTTGACATAGTCAGAACATGATGTAGAGATCAGTTTTAAAGATCTTTTTACTAGTATCAGTTTTAAAGCATTCTTTTACTTTAAAAAAAAACTAGCATAAAATTGGGGAGGGGAGAGTCATTTTCCTTTCAACATTCATGACCTAATGAGCCACCAAAAAAATAAGTAAATTAGAGGAGTAAATAGCGATTTGGCAACTCAATGTTTCCCTTTTTTTTACAGAGGAAATTATGTAGGGAAACGACCTTACATGAAAGGAGCATCCTGCACTACCTGTGAAAAAGAAGACACTTGTGAAAACAGCCTCTGCAGTAAGCAAAAAGGGAAAAGTAAATTGTAACTTCCAATTTGGAGAGCAAAGTTTCCATAAATTCATTAATTTTCAAATTTAGCTCCCCTCAAGTTTATAATTTATGAAGAAGATTTAACTGCTGTTATATGATGATATAACTCATTTGTCATAAATCATACTTAAACTCAGATAATCCCTCCCTTCTTCACTGATTATTTTCCCTCTGAGGCTAAAGGACAGGTGGGAGTGAGGTATAATTGTGATCCAGTGTGCTGCTATACAGTATTTATTTGCTGCTATACAAAGAACTACTAGTTGAAATGACTATTGGCATTTGCCTCCATATTGCATTGGCTTCATATTGCAGAACCATCTTGCCCTGGAATCCTGAATCTGAGTTCCCCCAGGCGCCCCAGGACAGGGAGCAGCCAATTTCCACACCTGCCTACATTGCCAGTTAAGCACTGGGGTTCCTAAGCCTCCTGAGGGCGGGGACAGATAATCACAGTGGCAAAGTGAGGCTTAGTACCTCTCAAGCACCAGGCTGAGAGCCTTATGTGCATAATTTTATGCACACACTGGAACATTCCAATGAGGCTGGTACTATTACTAAACCCATTATTTTATTTTATTTTTTCAATGTTATTTTCTATTTATTTTTTTGTAGATTTCTTTATTGATTGTGGTATCACATAATTGTCCTCATTTCCCCCCCACCCCCATTCCCATCCCAAACTCCTCCCCACGTATTCCCCACCCCCATGTTGTTTGTGATCACTGGTTAGGCTTATATGCATGTATACAAGTCCTTTGGTTGATCTCTCCCCTTTTCTCCACTCTTCCCTATCTTCCCTCTGAGGTTTGAGAGTCTGATCAATGCTTCCCTGTCTCTAGGTCTGTTTTTCTTCATCAGTTTATAATGTTCATTATTTCCCCTAGATATGTGACATCATGTGATACAAGAAATACACTTATAAGAACCAAAAATGAGACCAGCCATAATGGTTATGCTGAGAGGCAAATGAATCAGTCTGTAGTGAGTTTCTTTCTGGGCCAGCAGTTCTTTTGAGTCGCAATTTCAATGCCAAACAGTTCCTTATGTGTACACGTCAGCAATGATATTTCAGTTCTGGATGGTGGATGCAGGTCTGACCCTCTCTGGTTTGATCCTGGTCAGCCCTCAGCGACGCACAGCTTCTGTCTGATAGTATGGCAAAGCGATGTTCAGGGTCTTCCATCTCTGGACTGTTTCTCTTCTGTCTTTATGGCTGGAGAAGTCCTGTCAATTCCTCTCCATTGCAGGAATCCACATGGTTTTGGAGTAGTTTTCTGAAAACATACAAACATATTCTCAACCAAAAGTTAGTAAAATAATATTTTCTATAAATTTGACATGGGATCCTTTTTCATTTTTTGCCCAAATGATTTTCCTCTGGCTTGTTTTGACACCATGTGTGTTTTTCATGGGTGTCTTGCTGTTAGCATTACAAATGAATCTTGCCCATCTCTGGCTAACCAGCCATCCTCCGGGGCCAAGCAGGGTGATGTGAGGTTCAATTCTATCTCCTTGGTAGCCTATGCCCCTTGTAGCCCCCACGCCCAGCATATGCCTTGGGAACCCCTCTCCTGCTGGCAAGGCCCCAGCACTGATCTCATATCTTGGGGAACCCAGGTTTCTTCTCCAGGGAGGGCCCAGCTCATCCCACGAGGCAAGAGACAGGTCCATGGTACCAGTCACTATGATGCTTCAACCTCAGCATGAACAGAAAGCTCAGGCAACAGATGTGAAGAACTGGACACTGAGAAGTGGGTCCCACTTCGCCAAAAGGGCAAGAGGGGCCAATATAGAATGCTCAGGTGCCTTCCCAGGGCGCCCTCTACACAGTGAAAGGGATTAAATCCTTTGATGTCCTTTTTAAATTGCTGTCAGATATTCAAAGAATTGGTTTGTAAGTTTGTTTGGGATAATTATACATTATGCTGTTATAATTCTGAAATATCAAGAGATGTGTTGCCTTTGTCTCTAAGCACCAAAAGGATGATTTTTTATTGATTCCCAAGGGTGCGAGGTGCTATTATAGGTAATAGGGGAAACACAAATCTGGGTAAAATTATAATGACCTTGTAGAATAATATCATGTAAGGATATTCTTTGCTCTAGGCCATAGCAATTCCATTTCAAACTGGCTGTCAATTTCTTTTTATATAGACAAGGCACATACCTAAGTTGCAGGTTTGAGCCCTGGTAGGGGCTCATACAAGAGACTACTAATCTCAATGTTTCTCACGTTGTTGTTTTTCTCCCTTTTTCTTACTTTCTCTCTGTCTAAAATTAGTAAGCCCGTGTTTCTATTAACCCTCCTACTCCAAGCTCCATTATCCATACCTTCAAATATTCTAACCCCTTTTCAAAACTCAGCATCCAAATCACTTCTGGGTCTGTTTCTATTTTCAAGATTGTTTTATTTGCCCTTAGGTTTGGTGATATGCTGTTTCTTGGTGTGATACATTGACTTTAAAGATGGCCTCCAACCCTGGCGCCCCTCCCCCTTCCCTTTATATGCATGCCTCTACTCTTATCAACCAGTGGAGCGTAATTCTCCTGGCCTTGAATAAGGGTCTTGATATTGTGCCAGTTCTGAAACTGGTCTTTAAGAGACCTGGAAGCTTTGGCTTTTACTATCTTGGAAGCTCCTAGGGTAGAGGAATCCATGCTCGCCTGCTCAAGAGGTCCCATGGAGAAAGGCCCTAGGAGAGGAGAGGTCATCTTTCTGATGCAACCCCTTCTGAACTGCAGTGAAATGCAGCCATGCCATGGACTCCTGTTGCTTTGGATCTCTGTTGCTCTTAAACACTGTTTTGTTGTATTTTATTTGGGTTTTCTAGCTGTGATTGATGACCACTCTTATCTGTCCCCAATGACTACATTGCTGAGACTTAACCGGGTATTGACAATGCCTCCAGTACAGCACTGCGCAAACTGCTAAGGCTGCAATAAACTTTGAGACCTGGTAGGAGGTGTTCTCCAACTTGTTCCTTTTCCAACTATTTGGAGATTATTTGGTTATTCTCGGCCCTTTACTCTTGGAAATTAATGTGATGATATAAGCTCATCAATTCCATAGAAGACCTTGAAATTGTGGTTGGTATTGCATTGAGTTTATAGGTAAATTTTTACTTGTTTGTTTTGTCTCTTGTTTGCAGTTTTAATGTGGTCGTGAGAGGCAATAAGTACAGATGTTTACCTAAGTCACCATCTTGGTTGCTTTCTGCAATTTTTAATTTTTAAAATCTTTCATTACATCCTATTTCCTCCTTCATTTTTATTTATTTATTATGCCTTGTAGTCTTGTTTTCTTATTATTCTTACTGCATTTTAAATAAAATCTTGATTGGTGCTTGGGCCTCTCTGTGCTTCCTGAATTATGTGAGGTGATTTTACTAAGGAGGTGATTAAAAGCATTTAAGTGTCATACAAAGTTATTTGAGCACAAAATAGAGTAAGTTCTCAATAAATTTTAGCTAATAGTTTAAGTTCCTTATTTTCTATCTTTTGAGGCATTTTGGTGTTTTTTTTATAATACTAATCACTCTCTGTAATGATCATTTTCACTCATTTTTATTTCCTTAGTCCATTTTAAAAATGATGATAGGTTTTCTTTCCGTATTTTTCTGTAAGGAGAGGAACTTTATTTTGTTCTGATAATTGTTATGTCCAAAGGCTGGAATCATGCTCAATACTCAGCAGCAATTAAAAAAAAAAAAAAAGAAAGGAAGGTATAAAAAAATAAACAAACAAATAAATGAATTCCTAACAAGCTGCAGATTGCTGGGAGAACAATAAATACAGGAGAATAATTTGAAAGGGGAAATAGATTGGGCAAAATTTGGAGAAAAGGCCAGTGCATAAATGAGTGAGATATTTCATGGAAGGCTATGGGTACCCAAAACACTACATGAAGGGGACTACCTTTTTCAGAGATTTTTAAACGGGTATGACAGAGTATCAACTATAAAATAATATACTTTTGTCTATGTTTGGCTTTTATGCCTTCAAGCAAAAGGTATTTTAGAAATATTTGGGGAAATGACATTGTTGGCAGAGAGCACATGGATTTTTAAGGTCAACAGGATTTGGGAAGGAAACTTTCTTTTTTTAAGCTAAAAGGCCAAATTTTGTTTACTAAGTTGATTAACTTATTCTAAAAGCCAAAAGAGCAAATGAGTACTTCTAATTTTATATTACTTTTTCTATCATAGGAAATGAAGTGCGTGACAAAAGTAAGGGTATGTATAAAGCTATCTGAGTATTGATTTAATTACTTTGGTCCCTTGAAACTAAACTGAGCTCCTAACTGTTGTTTTTTGTTGACAGAATATCCAAATTGGTATCCAAAGGGGCAAGCACCGCACTTGGCAGCATGGAATCTCCTGTGCCTACTTTGTGTTAATCTTTATGTATTATGGGAAAGGCACTCACCAGTCCAAAATTAAATAAAAAAAATTAATTGGAGACACAAAGTACAGCAAAAGTGAGGTGTTTAATGTCGGTCTGGCAAGATCAGGTGTCTGGCTGAAACCGGTTTGGCTCAGTGGTAGAGCGTCGGTCTGCGGACTGAAAGGTCCCGGGTTGATTCCGGTCAAGGGCATGTACCTTGGTTGCAGGCACATCCCCAGTAGGGGGTGTGCAGGACGCAGCTGGTCGATGTTTCTCTCTCATTGACGTTTCTAGCTCTATTTCTCTCCATTCCTCTCTGTAAAATATCAATAAAATATATTATATATAAAAAAAAAAGATCAGGTGTCTGGTGGGCAGGCACACCCAAAGGGTTTCCCACCAACATCTTATTCCTGGTGCTCAGGTCCCTCCCTTGGTTCCTCATTGGCTGAGTACTATGGGGTGTGCAATCTTCTGGGACCTCACCTAAGTTGAATTATTTCCTTATAGGGTATTCTTTCCTTTCCCGTTTAAGCTCCTCTTTCAATTGGCTCCTCCCCCAACACCCTGTTTGCCTGGGGACCCTCCAGGTGCATGAACTTTGTCATGTCCACAGGCCCCTTTGCTAGCAAACTACCAGTCATTTTCCATTCAGGGTTAAAGGCTTTGCCTTGAAAATGGACCACCACTGACTTTAATTCTAACACGTATGTAAAAGAGAAAACCTCACACATGACAATAAAAAAAGTGAAAAATGTAAGTTTCATCATATTAGTAATTAAAATTTCAACACTCTTGTGTGTTATATAACTTAATTTCTATCTTTAATTCAAAAGATGTATAGTATTGCTGTATAAAGGAAAAGCGATAGTAAAAAGAAAGTACCTCAGATTATTTATTTAAATCCTTACCCAAGGACGTGTTTACTAATTTTAGACAGAGAGAAAGTAAGAAAAAGGGAGGAAAAGCAACAATGTGAGAAACATTGAGATTAGTAGTCTCTTGTATGAGCCCCTACTAGGGCTCAAACCTGCAACTTAGGTATGTGCCCTGACAGAAATGATGGTGTAATTTAGTTGATTGAGCATTGGTCCATGGACCAAGAGGTCACAGGTTTGATTCCTGATCAGGGCACATGTCCAGTGTGTGGTCTCCATCTCCTAGAGGGGCATGCAAGAGGCAGAAAGTCAATATTTCTCTCTCACAATGAGGTTTCTGACTTTCTCTCTCTCTCCTTTTATCTATCTCTCCCTCTGCCCCTCTCTTCCTCCCTCTCTCTAATATCAATTTTAAAATATATTTTTAAGAAAAAGGAGATACAAAGGACACTAATAGCAAGCAGAAAGAATGGTAAACTGGTCTACACTGAAATGAAGAATGCTGATCAAGAGAATCGAATAGCAATCACAGAGTAGGAAAATATTTGTTCAGCAAATACAAATGAAAAGGATTTGTAACTAGAATGTATAATAAGTCCCACAGCCAATATGAAAAAGATAACCCAACAGATTTGAAGGGAAGTTTCACATGCAAATGTATATATAGATGGTCAATATACATATGTAAAAATGTTACAGTTCATTATTATTCAGTGAAATGTAAATAAAAATTACTAAACCATTCCCATAAGAACTAAATAAAAAATGTAGATGATACCAAGCAGGAGCAAATAGATCGTGCAAGTAGCACCCGCTTACTGCTACTGGTGACAGTGTTCATTGCAACCACTTTAGAAATCTATTTGGGGATATTTTTTAATGTTTTTATTTTATTTTATTGATTTCAGAGAGAGAAAGGGAGAGCAAGAGATATAGAAATGTCAATGATGACAGAGAATACTCCATTGGCTGCCTCCTGCAAGCCTCCTACTGAAGATTGAGACACAAAGAAACATGTCAAAATAAAAGAACAGAACAAAATACCAGAAATTAAGTAACTAAAATGGAGGCAAGCAATCTACCAGATGCAGAGTTCAAAACTTGGTTATAAGGATGCTCAAAAACTTATGGGAAAATATGGAGGGAGAACTTCAACAAAGAAATTTTGTAAACAAGCAAATAAGAGAAAAGACAGAAACCATTAAAAAGAACCATCCATTTAACTTCTGGATATTTATCTGAAGAAATTCAAAAAAATTTTTTCTAAAGGATATATGTTTCCCTATGTTCATTGCAGCATTATTTATAACTAGAGGCCCAGTGCACAAATTTGTGCATGGGTGGCATCTGGCAGGATGGCTGGGGGAGGAGCTAAGGGATGTTGACTATCTGCTCCACCCCTGACTGGGGCCCAACTGTGGCCTGGGCTGGCAGGGGGAGGGGCCAAGGGAGGCTGGATGGCCTGGGGGAGGGCCGAGGAAGGTTTGCCGGCTAGCCCCGCCTCTGATCAGGCTGGTTGGTTGGCCTCAATATCCATCATAAGGACAGGTTGTTGTGGTCTTTCCAGTCATTCTGGTCACTTGTCTATTATATATATAGACTAGAGACCTAGTGCACAAAGTTCATGCATGGGAGGTGTCCCTCAGTCCAGTTGGCACCCTCTCTAATCTGGGACTCCTTGAGGAATGTGTGACTGCCCATTTAGACACAGTACCTTAAATGAGCAATTTAACATCCCTCTCACAATCCAGGACTGCTGACTCCCAACTGCTCGCCTGCCTGACTGCCTGCCTTATTGCCCCTAACCACTTCTGCCTGCCAGTCTGATCACCCCTAACCACTCCCCTGCCAGTCGGATTGATGCCTAACTGTTCCCCTGCCTAACAGGTCACCCCTAAATGCCCTCTCCTACAGGCCTGATTCCCCCCCACAACTGCCCTATCCTGCAGTCCTGGTCAACTCTAACTGCCCTCCCCTGCCAGCTTGGTTGCCCCCAACTGCCCTTCCCTGCAGGCCTGGTCCCCCCACAACTGCCCTCTCCTGCAGTCCTGGTAGCCCCCATCTGCCCTCCCCTGCAGGCCTTGTCTCTCCCAACTTCCCTCCCCTGCTGGCATGATCACCCACAACTTCCCTCCCCTGCTAGCCATCTTGTGGCAGCCACCTTTTTGTCCACATGGGGTGGCCATCTTTGACCACATGTGGGCTGCCATCTTTTGTGTTGGAGTCATGATCAATTTGCATATTACCTCTTTATTATATATGATAGCCAAGACATGGGAAAAAATTTAATAGACTACTTCAGAAAGAATAAGTAGTACACATATGCAATGGAATATTACTTGGCCATAAAAAAGAATGAAATCTTACCATTTGTGACAGTATGGATGACCCAAATGGTATTATGTTAAGTGAAATTAGCCAAAGAAAAACAAATACCATATAATTTCACTTATATATGGAATATAAACAAGCAAAAACAGACACATAGATATAGAGAATGATCTGATGGTTACCAGAAGATGAGGTAGGGTCAGTGGGTGAAATGGGTTAAGAAAGTAAGAATTTCAGTTGTCAGTTACAAAATAGTCATAAGAATGTAAAGTACAGTATAGGAGATATAGTCAATGCCAGGTGAATATTAGACTGAGATAAGGGATCATTTGTAAATTATATATAAATGTCTAACTGTAGAGGGCCACTTGGGAAGACACATGGAAATTCTTTAGATTGTTGTTGACTGGGCCTGGAATATTGGCAGAATCATGACAGTTGCACTCCCTCCCTGGGAGTGTGAAGATATTCTTAGTTCCTGGCTTGTGTTTGTCCGGGAGGAAGGAGTGGGTGGGACGTGGGCCCTCCCAGGCTCCTTGTTTTCCTGTGAAACCCCCTTGGTGGATCCGAGAATAAATAGATGTGCTGTGTGGCTCAGGAGGTCATCGCCTGTCTCTCCAGCAGAGGAGATTGGCGGCCCTCCCAGCTCCCAGCTTAAAATATGTCTCTGTGTCTTCTCTCTTTATTTATATTATTTCTCAATCCTTGGCCGCCTCCCCTTAGAACCAGTTCGTTCATCTCTCTTTCCGTGCAGGACACGGAAAAGGGAGATCCCGCCACATCGGGCCCCGGTATCTAATTACTACGCTGTACACCTGAAACTAATATAAAATAATATGGAAGATATTAAAAAGGGCAGCAGAGTAGGAGGATGCTGCACAGACATGCTCCCAGGAACAAGCTGGCATTACAACTGAAATACGGAAAGGCTCCCTGAATGATCAATGAGAAACTCACAGGAGAGAACCCTGATACCTGAGGACTGAAAGTGGAGATCACATAGAGACTGATCTTTTTTTCTTGTATAATTGATGTTTATTACATGTTACATTATTATATTTAAAATCATTTTTCTTGAAATAAAATTATATATATATATAATTTTTTATTTTTAATCCCAAGAACCTGTGAATGTCCACTGCACATGAAAAAGGCACTTGGCAGATGTGATTAAGGTCAAGAACCCTGAGATGGAGAGATTATCCTGGATTTTCTGGGTGGGTCCAACCTAATAGAATGAATCCTTAAAAGAGAACTTTATCCAGCTGAAGTCACTGTGAGATCAGAACGTGACAACAGGAGGGTCAGAGAGAGTCCACATTGTTGGCTTGGATGATGGGGGAAAGAGCCACTGGCCAAGGATGGTGGGAGACCCCCAGAAGCCAGAGAGCAGGCGATGAATCCCCTTCTACCCCCACCCTAGAGCCTCCAGCCTCAGGAAGGAAACAGCCCTGCCAACCCCTTTATTTTAGCCCCAAGAGACTTTTTTTTAAAAACTTCTAACCTACAGAACTATACATTAATACGTATGGACTAAGTTGTATCGATATAAAACCAGTACAGTAATAAAAAATAAAATAATACTGAATGTCCACAGTAACTGAAAAAATAAAAATAAAAAATGGTTAAAGAAAGTAAAAAGTCCTAAGGGGCAATTATGAACTATTTATCACTGAATAGTAATAAAAGCAGTAAACTTCCAACCATTATGAGTTGCAGGCAACATCATAACTTAAGTGAGCACATATTTATATCTAATGTTAATCAATAGTAGATAATATTGTTGATATAACGAATACTGCCTGCAGCAGCCAACTGGCCAGATCAGGGCCCTAATCCCCCTTCCCCAACCACCTGTGGCCCCATCCCCTGGCCAGCCCAGCCCCCCATTGGCCCAGGGGTGGGGTTGGCAGGTCAACCTCTGGCATCCCTCCACCCCTGCTGGCCTGACCCAAAATGGCTCCCATAAGGGAAGGCCAGCTCGATCCCACCCATGCATGAATTCGTGTTATATCAACAACATTAACTTAGGTGAGCACATATTTATATCTACTGTTATTTTAGTCAATTAAGCTTGCCAGGGTGTTGATGACCTTATATACATATTTAAAGGAAGAAAAAAGGTATACCTCTTTCTAATTTATTGACTTCAATTGAGTGAATGAAGTATTCTTCATTTGTCATTTCCCCTTTATTGGTTTGCTATTCCTCTTTCTTTTAATAATTATTCTTAAATTTTTCACATTTGTGCATTATTTAATAAAGTCAAAAGTACTCGGTGTCTTTACTCTTCTTCCCAGCCGCACAACAACTCAGAATAAGCACTGAGCTCTCCCATTTTCCACATGGTGTTTGCCGAGGATTACAGTTCCACCTTGTATTTAACCTCCTCCTTCCTTGAACTCTCTTCCTCCAATGTCCACCTGCTTCTGCTTGCAACCTCTTTAAGTATTTACTTAAAAGTCTCTTTCTCAAAGACTGATCACCCTCTTTGAAATCACAACCCATAACTCCACTTCCTCACACTCTGTGTTCCCAAACTCCTTAAGCTGCACTTAACTTTTGATAGATGTTTTCACCTTTTGAGAAATCATATTATAGAAGTTATTTATGTTTATCATTTATTATTTGTCTCCCTACACTCCAGAAAGGCATATTACTTTGTTTTGTTTTGTATGATTGTAATTCCAAGCACCAAAAAGAATGTCTGGTACATAGTAAACACTCCAAATATTTAAGTATATTAAGACTATACTGGATATTGTTACTGATATATTGAGACTAAACAACAGAAAGATCCACTGGGAAGCCATTGCATTTATCCATAGCATAGAGGAGATGCCATTTCAAATGATGAACACTAATCGAGGTCTGAAAATATAACGACATATTTTTTAACAAAATTTGCTAAAGAACCAAAGTCTCCAAATTTTGAGGCCTGAGCAATTGATTAAAAAAAACACATCAAAGAAACAAAAACAAACACACAGAGAGAACTACTATTAACTGAGATAGGGAAAATTCTGGAAAGGCCAGGCTTGGGATGTAGGGTGTCAGAAGCTCAGTTTAGACTGTGTATGTAATGTGAAAGTACACATTGACATTCTCCACTAGAAGATAATTGAACAGAAATATGTATTGCTTAGTAGAATTTCCAGTGGGATCCTTGTATTTTACCCATTTTATAATATAATTTTCTGCATTTTATTAATAAACTAGAGGACCGGTGCACGGATTTTTGCATGGGTAGGGTCTAGCTGGCCTGCCCTTATGGAAGCCATTTTGGATCAGGCCAGCAGGGGTGGAGGGGATACAGGAGGTTGGTCTGCCAACCCTACCCCTGGTCAATCGGGGGCTGGGATGGGCTGGCCAGGGGAAGGGGCCACAGGAGGTTGGGGAGGGGTATTATTGGGGCCTTGATCTGGCCAGTTGGCTACTGCAGTGTTCATCATAGCAACTGGTCATTCAAGTCATTCTGGTCATTCAGTTGTTTCAGTCACTTGGTTTTAATATGTATAGATAATGACTAGTTACATCAAAATTTTGTGTTTTTTCTGGTGGCAAGCTTAATTGACTAAAATAGCAGTAGATATAAATATGTGCTCACTTAAGTTAATTAGCATTGTAAACAACCTCAAATAAAACCATCAAATTAAGATATTTATTTGAGCCAAAACCGGTTTGGCTCAGTGGAGAGAGTGTCAGCCTATGGACTAAAAGGTCTCAAGTTAGATTCTGGTCAAGGGCATGTACCTTGGTTGCAGACACATCTCCAGTGGGGGGGTGTGCAAGAGGCAGCTGATCAATGATTCTCTCTCATCGATGTTTATAGCTCTCTAGCCCTCTCTCTTCCTCTCTGTAAAAAATCAATAATATATATATATATATTTTCAAAAAGATATTTATTTGAGTCCTGGCCAGTATAGCTCCATTGGTTGAGCATTGTCCCACGTACCAAACCAAGAGCCTCATCCCCAGTAATAGGATCAATTCCCAGTATGGGGTGTGTAGGATGTTTTTCTCTCTCTCCCTCTCCCTTCGTATCTAAAAACAAATCAATAAAAGCATCCTATCAAATAAAGAGTGATATGCAAATTGACCATCATACCAAGACACAAGATGGCCACCCCCATGTGGATACAAGATGGGGCAGGGGAGGGCAGTTGGGGGCAGTTGGAGGTGACCAAGCCAGCAAGAGAGGGAAGTTGGGGGGGAGGGGACGAGGCCTACAGGAGAGGGCAATTTGAGGGGGGGGGTGGCAAGTCCTGCAGGAGAGAGCAGTTGGGCGGTACCAGGCCTGCAGAGGAGGACAGTTGTGGAGACCCAGGCCTGGAGGGGAGTGTAGTTGGAGAGAATGAGGCCTGAAAGGGAGGGCAGTGGGGGAGACCAAGCCTGCAGGGTAGGGCAGTTACAGGCAATCAGGCCAGCAGGGAGGGCAGTTAGGGGTGACCGGGCTGGCAGAGGAGGGCAGTTGGAGGATACCTGGTCTGCAGGGGGGCAGTTAAGGGTGACAGGGCCAGCAGAGGAGGGCAGTTGGGGGCAACCAGGCCTACAGGGGAGGATATTTGGGGGCAACTAGACTGGCAGGGGAGGGCAGTTAGGGGTGACCAGGTTGGCAGAGGAGGACAGTTAGGGGCAATCAGGCTGGCTGGGGAGCAGTTAGGTGTTGATCTGGCTGGCAGTGGAGTGGTTAAGAGGCGATCAGGCTGGCAGGCAGAAGTGGTTAGGGGAAATCAGGCAGAGGCGAGGGAGCAGTTAGGACCCAGCAGTCCTGGATTGTGAGAGGGATGTTCCAGATTGGAGAGGGTACAGGATGGACTGAGGGACTGTCCCCACCCCTGGCACAAATTTTGTGCACCCAGCCTCTAGTTTAAAATACATATTTACTTGAAACAGTAATAATAAAAAAATGTGATTGCCTGGCCTGTATGGGTCTGTGGTTGAGCATTGACCAATGAACTATGAGGTAACCGTTTGAGTCCAGGTCAGAGCATACACCTGGGTTGTGGCAGTTTGATCTCCAGCGTGAGGCAATCGGGAGGCAGCCAATCAATGATCCTCTCCCATCATTGATGTTTCTATCTCTCTCTCCCTCTCCCTTCCTCTCTGAAATCAATTATATACATTTTTAAATGTCATTTAATACCACATAAAAAGTGCTGACTTAATTGAATAATAACATAACTGATTGTGGGAACCCTGATCAGAGTGTGCCAGATGTTCAAGGCCAAGTAGCCACATGCAGGTGCGAGGACACAGCAGTTTCACTGTATGCATTGCGCAGGCGTGCTTTCCTATGACCCAAATACTGAGGTCCCTATTTGGGCAAGAATCCTCTTTTGTCTAAGTTAGACTAAAGATGTGTTACTGACCAGCCAGTAAGAGGTTGCCTCGTCACTCTACTTTGTGTGATAGCTCCTGTGTTTGCTGAGGCTGCTTTTAGGTAAAGGGGCTGCTGTGTGTGCAATGGCTGCCTTGGTGGGGCTACTTTGAAGACCTGCTTTGTCTAATGGCTCCTTAGAAGCAATGGCTACTCGGGCTGCCATAAAGACTCTCCCATATGCCCAGGACTTCTCATGTCTTCTTCCTCTAATACCTGGTGTCCAGGGACTTGGACACAACAGCTAGCATAGCCAATCAGGATAAAGGAGTGGGTATTCCCACAATTGCTACAGTGAGCAGGGTCCAGGAAAAACTTTCTCCAACACCGATGCAGTGGGTGTTAAACCATTAAGCCAAGTGAAATGGATTTATATTGCAATGTAAGTAAAATAACCAACCAAATGTACTCTGCCCTAGTTTTCGGCATACCAACTAAATGAGTCCTTTACCTGAAATTCCCTGGTCACCAAAAAGGCAGTGTGTCCCAAGGGCAAGTGCCAAGAAGAACAGATTTTGTCCAGAGTGAGTACTTGACTACACTTCCCATGTGTCTGTTTTTATCTTTCTAGGCAGCCATTTTCTTTCCATACTGAAACAGGCAAGTCATTGAAGTAAGTTTTTGACAAAATAATTGAGAGTCACACTACGTCATCCAGTATAGGCTAGCTTTATTCCCAATCCCTGAGGAAACCAGAGATTGATGTCGCAGCTTATTTAAAGCAATGAAAAAGCAATACACAGAAGCTGAGTTTATGAAACTAAGGCATAGGGTTTTTTACAGACCTGGTCCATTGTCGGCATCTAACTCATGTCATTTTTTTTTTCTCTTTTGAAAAAAAAAATTATTGATTTCAGAGGTGAAAGATAAACATCAATGATGAGAGAGAATCACTGATTGGCTGGCTCCTGCACAGCCCCCGCTGGGGATAGAACTTGCAACCTGGGCATGCTTCCTTGCAGGGAATCAAACCCAGGGCGCTTCAGTCCACATGCCTAAGCTCTATCCACTGAGCCGGAGCACCTAGGGCTCGTGTCTTTCTTTTTACCTAACACAGTGCTGCCTGAATGTTGCAATCTGGATTATAATGCAGACCCCTTCGCGGTGATTCCAGATTAGGTCCAAGACAGTGCCTGCAGGATGGATTAATGCCTGCACCAGGGGGCAACTCAAGGCTTTCCCCTGTAGCCCAAGGCTTTCTGGGAAGCTCCTCCCACTGCCTGTTCCCTGTCCTGTCCATTCTGGCCCCGCCCCTGGGGCCCGGCTTGCTGTGCCACCCTCTATGGGCTCAAGCCAGCAGAGAACGTTGGGCTCCGGGGCAGAGCACTGACTGGCTTGGCCGTTACCAGTCCACACAGCCAGGGCATCCTCTGCATCTTGCCATGGTTCATGGGAATACATTAAATGTCTTATGGACTTTAGGTTTCTATCTGATAGCCAGCCAACCGCCTCCCATCATGCCTTCTATCGAAGACCAGAGTTTCATAAAGGACTGTGTCGATGCTCACAATGAAATGCGCCGCACAGTCGATCCCTCCGCGGCCAACATGAAATACATGGTGAGAAAACAATGAGCTGGGATTATACTAAGGGATCTTGGCGATTCATTTTACGGACACATTTGTATGAATTCAGTTTGGACTTTCAGCAAGCAGTTAAAAATCATAACTTGGCTGAGCTGTCTCCTGCAGGGTGGTTTGTGATTAGAAGGGAAAGAGCAAGGAAATCTTGAAGCTGTTACTTGCTAGTGTTATGTATGTGTGTTTATTCACATACAGCTTGTAGCTGTGAAGACATGAATCAGTTTATTCTTGTATCTTATTTTTATTACAGCTGTAAACCTCCTTTTGCTCACCCCTGTATATATGAACATTCCATATAAGCATATACTTATGCTATATTTTCCAATTGAAAGGATAAATGTAGATTATATAGATACACTTGATCAAGTTAAGGAAAGTCTATTTCTAGTGTGCTAGGAAGTTCTTAATTATAAATGGGTCCTCATCCTTTGCTTGTGATATGGTTGCATTATTTTCTAAATTGCTGGACTGTGAACTCTGACTTATTTAAATCACATTCAAATATTTTTGACTGCCTGTACTGTACCAGGCCAACAAATACAAAAATAAACAGCCACAGAATGGATAATAGAGTGTTTCTAAAGCGCAAATTAAAAGAACTGACTAATGGTGAACATACTAAATGCCAAAGAAAAACTATATTTTATTAAAATTAAAAATTAAACAAAATGTCATCTATTACAATTATTAGAATAACATCAATGCAAATGAATATGCAAAATTCAATTTAAACTATTTTTGTCTTTCAGTCTTGGGACGAAGGTTTAGCGAAGACTGCAAAAGTACGGGCAAGCATGTGCAGAAAGCAACCCAACACCTGCACAGAAAAACCATATCAGTGTCATCCAATTTTTAAATATGTGGGAGAAAATATTTGGTTAGGTGGACCAAGCCAATTTAAACCAGAAACTGCTATTGGTCTTTGGAATAATGAAAAGATGATTTATAATTATAGTACTTCATATTGTTACGAAGTTTGTGACCATTATACACAGGTAAATATTTGACATTTGATTGATTAATTCTTATTTGTGTACATTTTAATCACAAGGCATTTTTTAGAATTTTCTTTTAAAAATATTTTGTATTGCTTTTTAGAGAGGGAGGGGAGAGGAGGGGGGAAGAAGAGCGAGAAGGGGGGAGAGGGGAGAGGAGAGTGAGGAGAAGGAAGAGGAGAGGAGATAGAGGGGAGAGAGGGAAAGGAGAGGGGAGAGGGAGAGAGAGAGGGGAGAGGGGAGAGGGAGGGGGGAGAGAGAGGGGAGAAAGGAGGGGGAGAGAGAGGGGAGAGGAGAAAGGGGAAAGAAAGGGGAGGGGAGAAGAGGGAAAGGGAGAGAGGGAGAGAAGGGAGAAGGGAGAGGGGAGGGGGGAGAGGAGAAGCAGGAGGGGAGAGGGGATATCAATGTGAAAGTGGAACATCCATTGACTGTTGCCTGCATGGCCCCTACTGAGTATAGAACCCACAAACAGGGCAGTGCCCCAACTGGAACCCAACCAGCAAACTGTTGGTGACATTGAATGACAATCAACTGAGCCACACTGACCAGGGCTAGCATTTTCTTTCGAGTTACATTTGGGTGATCTGAAAACTCACCTTCATTTGGAAGATAGTATTAATGGATATAGAATTCTCTGGAGCTTTTGCTTTCTAAACTTTAAAGATTACTCCACTGTCATCTCAGTGCATTAATTCCAATAAGAAATCTGTGGATCTCTTATTTATTCTAGTGTTATGTAAGGTGCCTTTTTTTCTGTTTCATTTAAAAATGTTTTCTTTACAACAAATCTGGAGCCATTTCATAATTTACTAAAATTTGCTTCAGCTTTCTGTGCTATGGTTTACTGAGTTTCTTAGAACTATTGGTCTATAATTTAAATCAAAATTTGATAAATGCTGGATATTGCTTCTTGAAATATTTCTGTTACTGACTTCTGTTTGCCCTGGTTCTAGTCACCTATGTCGACGACCACTTAAATTTCCCCATGATTATTGTTGTTCTCTTTCCTTTCTTAAGATTTTTCTGCTCTGTGATTAATTTCAGTCTTATTGCTTTATCTTGAAGTTCACTAACCTTTTCTTTTCTAATATTTAATCTACTAATAACATTTAGTTTATTTTTCATCTTAGACATTAAAATTTATATCTCTAAAAGCTTGATTTTTGTCTTTTTTACATAATCAGTAACTATATCAAGAATATTTGGCCCTAGCCAGTTTGGCTCAATGGATAGAGTGTCAGCCTGCTGATTGAAGGGTTTGATTCTGACCAAGGGGACATGCCTAGGTTGCAGGCTTAATCTCTACCAGGGGGTGTGCAGGAGGCAGCTGATCAATGGTTCACATCTTTGATCTCTCTCTCTCTCTCTCTCTCTCTCTCTCTCTCTCTCTCTCCCTCTCCCTTTCTCCCCCTCCCTCTCCCTCCCTCTCTGAAATCAATAAAAAAATTATATATTTTTTAAAAAAGACTATTTGACCTTTCATCCACCTTTTCAACCATATGAGATAGTTACAATAATTATTCTAATAATTTCTCTATATTAGTTCTGGGGTAGTTTCAATGGATTGATTATCCCTCTTTCTTATGGGTAAATTTTTTCTGATTCTTATCACATTAGGTATGTTTTATTATATCCTCAATGTTATAAATCTTGCCTTCTTGGATGCTTGATTTATTTATATGCCTGTAATATTCTTGAATTCTCAGATAAGTTACTGGAATTTGTTTGATCCTTTTGGTTCCTGCTTTTAAAAGATATTAGATGGAGGCAAAATTCTTCTGCATATTCTACCCACTACCCCAGAAATCATGAAAATTGCCGGTAGAGCTAGTGGAAAAGGCTCTATACCTGGCCCAATGTAAATTCCTGTATTCTTTCATTTAGTTTTTATAGATGGTTCATTTCAAGGTCTAGGGTAGTTCTTCAAATGCATGCTCTGATTGGTGCTCTGCCGAATTGATAATGGGGACCCATTACAGGAATCCAAAGTAGTGTCACTGTTAGATTTTCACCACTGAGGTACTAAACTACCCCAAACTCCTGCCTCCTTATTCTCCACAGACTCTCAGCTATCTCTCGACTATGTGTGTCCATTAGGCTTTTCCTGGTTTATCCAACACCCCCACCCCACCAGTCATGGCCTGGAAACTCTCTCAAAGCAACAAGCTGAGACAGTTGTATAATTCAAGCTTCCCCCAACCTGAACTCTCAAGGGGCATTATCCTTCAGGATATGTCCAGTATCCTGAAGACCTTTATTTCCTATGATTTTTCTAATTCTTTTGGTTGGTTGTTGTGAGAACCTTGGGTGAGAAATGGAAATCACGTTTTAGGCATGACACAGAGCCCATCCATTTAAGCAAGATCTCTCTTCTCTAAACCTATCTGTCTAAGTGGAATTAACACACAGTATCTGAAAGCATCCCATTCTTATCAGTGGTCCACTGAACACAGAAATTAGCAGCTTTCATGCTCCTATTCCATTTAAACTTCATCTGACAACAATATGCTATAAATCTAGAAATCCTTCTCAGAATAGCTGTTGTATACAATGCCTATGGTTTGGCTACTTCTAGGAAAATTGAGAAAATGGGATCAATTGCCAGGTGTCCTGGTAACAAGAAGAATGCAATATTCCTAATATGGCATCAAGGCTGAGTCACAACCTTTACACAATCCTTTGTCTCCTCTTTTACTGTCAGGGGAAAGGAACCTGTTTTCAAGTACCCCTTGTCCCTTAGCATTTCACAGCAGAACCACAAGCTCACTCCACATTGGATGGGGTACACAGCTGTGAAAAAGCTGGGAATAGGTGCATCCTTCATATTGGATCAGCAACTATATCTTGCTTAGTGTTCTAAAGAAAATAAGGTAAAATGTTCTTACTGCTACCATCTGGAGATATTTGTACTGAAGTTACAACTCGTGTTCATATTAATGTTACATTTAGTTCCTTTAAGAAAGTAAACATTTTGAAACTATACATGTTCAATATTTATCTTTACCATCCCCAAAACTAAAAAGGGTCATAGTTTAGATATATTAAGAAAATAAAATTTTATGGTGTAGTCAGTTATTCTTTAAATATATACATGCCTGCAGTTGTAGAGTTGATTAACTTTCTAAAACATTCCAAAGGAATGGGTATTTGAAGGAAGTAGCTTAATCTCATTTGATTAAGTGGTAAACTAGGCCAGAATTGACCTGTCACTCTCCAAAGACACACACATGGTTAGAACCAAAACTCCTATCTTTTCTGTTCACTGTGCTTTCATTGCACTTTGCTGCCTCTCAGCCAAACAGCCATTAAAACATATTTTGCAAAACTGTTGATTACAGCTACTATACCTAGGTCATGGGAAATAGTGACTAATACACCAGTTTATAAAGTGAATAAACACTCTGTGTTAATTGAATTGTAAAATAAATGGGCTCAGAAAATTTATTAGTGTTGTCAAAATCTCTATAAATTTTCCTTTGTAATTTTGTTTTCCAAATGGAGTAAATTAGCATTTCCCTTTTCGTTTATTTGGGAAGTGGAAGAAAATTCCACTCTACCATTGTCATAAAAGAATACTAATTTTTTCACCTCTTATCTCCCCCTGCCTCACCCCCTGGTGAGTTTTCCATAGGAATCTTTTGAATAACAGCTATTCTTTTTTATTTTTATTTTTTATTGGTTTTTCACAGAGAGGAAGGGAGAGGGATAGAGAGCCAGAAACATCAATGAGAGAGAAACATGGACCAGCTGCCTCCTGCACACACTGCACCGGGGATGTGCCCGCAACCAATGTACATGCCCTTGACCGGAATCCAACCCGGGACCCCTCAGTCCACAGACCGACGCTCTATCCACTGAGCCAAACCGACTTCGGCTAACAGCTATTCTTTACAATCAACAAAAATATCCACCATCCTTATGGCAAGCATGTTGTGTGTGTGTTTGTGTGTGTGTGTGTGTGTGTGTGTGTGTGTGTGTGTGTGTTTTGCAATAAACACAATACATTCTTAGTCTCTATCTTTATCTGTCTATAATTTGACAGAGGTAGAATATGGTTAGGACACAAAATTTTAAAATGTTATCATAAACTAAGTAGAAGTTTTTAGAGAAAAAGAAATAAAAGTTTATCATTGTTTTCATTTATAGTGTGATTTTAATATTGTTTATACCTATGAAGAAAAAATTTTTTTTCACAAACCATCTAGGAAAATATATTATTTTGGATATATGTTATATTTTTTGACTTATGAGAATTATCAGTGAGAAAAAAAACTAGTTAGGTAGCTGTCATGAAAATAGCCTTTCAAAATTGTTTTAAACTAAATGTTAGAAATTAAGAAAAAGAGTCAATAAAAATGTATGCATATTCACTTTTAAAGCATGACTAAGATTATAGTTATTCCCATAGTGCATTGTTTCATACAGGTGTTTTGCATATTTTATTTTAAAATACTTTTCTTTATAGGTAGTTTGGGCCAATTCATATAAAGTTGGTTGTGCCATGACAACTTGTCCTCACTCTCAAGGAGGTTCAACTGCAATATTTGTATGTGATTATGGGCCTCTGTAAGTCATTTTACTTTTAAAAAATATTTTACATTGAAATAAATGTTAAAAATTATTTCCAAAAATAAGAAGTTAGACTAAAAAGGCAGGTATATGTAGTAACTGAAGCCCCCGTCTATAATGATAATCAAAGAAACAGATGGAAATAGAAAGTGGTGAGAAGATATTACCTTGTATAAAGAATTATACCCACCATGAGATATTTAAAGTTCAGAGTAAAAATGATGGACATTTTTTATTAAATAGAACAACAGGTAATATAAAATGTATTGCCATATTAAAAACAGAAACCCAAAATATGCTTTCAGATACTTTCCTCATATACTATACCATAACTGAAATGAGCAAGTGATTCTGAATAATAGTGAAAAGCACATTCTTCTAAGAAAAAAATACCATAAGTTTTATTGCCTTTTTTATTATTGTGCATCTAAGTGGAAATATAATATGAGCTTAAAGGGAGGCTACAAAAATAAAATCCTGGAACTCTAATCCTATCGGTCTATACAAAAAAAGAAGATAAAATGCGTCCACAACCCAACCATTTAACAAACAAAAATATTAAAATAAAATACAGAAAAGATGAAAAGCCAAGCCTAGAATAAATATATAGGGCTAGTAAAAAGAAGCGGAGATATGTCAAAGTTGCAAAGGAGAGACCAAATGTGTATATCTCCTCCTAAATTTATTCTACTCCTTCTCAGCAACAGAAATGAGTATGACACATGCATAACTTAAAGAGAAGAAAAACAAAGGACAGATGCAACAGAAAATAAACAAGAAGAGGATAGCCTCAATCTTAATTATGTCAATAATCACATCAAATATAAATGCTATCACATCACATAAATCCAAATGAAAAGGCAAAGATTGTGAGATTAGATAAAATATCAAGAACCAATTATATGCCGCCAACAAAAAAGCATCCTTTATAAAAACACAAACACATTAAAAGTAAAAGGATGGAACAAGCTTTACTATACTGACATTGGGCAAAATGAATCTGCAGTGACTATATTAATATCAGATAATGTGGATTTCAGAGCAAAAAAATGTAGCCAGGCATAAAGAAAGACACCAAAAATAATAATGGGGTTAAGTAATCAAGAGGCAACTTAAACAAAGTGAACAAATTCCTCAGAAGACACAAATTGCACAGGAGAAATAAAATGAAAAGAAAACTACAGAGCAGTATCTTTTAAGAACATAAGTAGAACATTTTGAAATAAAATTTAGCAATTGAATCCAATAATATGGTAAAAGCATAATACATCCTGTCCAAATGGATTTTATTCAAGGAATATAGGCCTGGTTTAACACTCTAAAATCAATTCATATAATTAGCCATATCAATCAACCTAAAAATAAAGATCATCTGATTATCTCACTGGATGGAATAAAAGACTAAACATTCATTCATAGTGAAAGTTCTCTGCCTGCTAGAAACAGAAGGAAACGTGTTAAAACTAATGAAGGGCATCTATGAAAAAACCTGCATGTAATATTAAACCTAATAGTAAAACATTTTCCGGTAAAGCACAGAAAGCAAAAATATTAGGCTTTGCAGAACACATGCATTCTGTTACATATTTTCCATCTTTGTGTTTTGTATTTTAAATAATCCCTTAAAATATAAAAAAATAATTCTTAGCTATGCTAAGAATATACTTTGCTAAGTACCGGTCTTTGGATCTAAATAGAAAATCTAAAGGAATCTATAAAACTATTCTAGAACTAATAAGCAAGTTTAGACTTTTTAAAATTAAAAGATCAAGATGCAAAACTCAGTTACTTGCCCATGTACTAATAATAAACAATCAGAAGCTGAAAGAAAATGAAATTATAATTTATAATAGCTTAAAATATATACATTATCTAGGGATAAATCTGACAGGAGATATGAAGAAACAGTACACTGAAAATTATATAATCTTCATGAGCTAAGTTAACATACATAAATAGATAAAGAGATATACCTTGTTAAGATAAAAGACTAAATATTGTTAAAATGTAATTTTTCAATAAATTGATATATAGATTCAACACAATTTCAATAAATACTCTGTCAGGTCTTTATTTTAAAAATTGACAGACCTTGGAAATGCAAAGGACTTAAACTAGCCAAAAGAGCTAAAAAAAAAAAAAAAAAAAAAGAACAAATCTGGAGGACTGATACTATTGTGTTCAAGAATTATTATAGCTAGAATAATCACAACATTGTGATATTGACATAAAGTTAGACAAACAGGTCAATAAAACAGAATAAGGAGTCCAAAAATAAATCTACACTTGATTAACCACATGTGTTCAACTGACTCTTTATAGATATACATAGGCAATGCAGAGGAAAAGGGATTTTTCAGCAAATGCTGCTGAAATAATATGTAATCTACATATACAAAAGCAAACTTGAATCTACACAAAATAAAACCTACAAAAATAACTCAAAATTAATCTCAGACCTAAATGTAAAACTTAAACTATAAAACTTATAGAAAAAACATGGATGAAAATGTGTGCCCTTAACATAGCCAAAATCTTTTAGCTACCAAACTAAAAGTCTGATCCATAAAAGAAAAAATTGGCCCTAACCAATTTGGCTCAGTGGTTAGAGTGTCAGCCTGTGGACTGAAAGGTCCCAGGTTCAATTCTGGTCAAGGACATGTACCTTGATTGCAGGCAAATCCCTAGTAGGAGGCGTGTAGGAGACAGCTGATTGATGTTTCTCTCTCATTGATATTTCTAACTCTCTATCCTTCTCTCTCCCTCTCTGCAAAAAAAGTCAATAAAATACATTTTAAAAAAATAACAAATTGACATGTTGGATTGCATTAAAATTATAATTATAGATATTCAAAGATATTGGTAAGAGAATAAAAAGATGCGCTACAGAATAAAAAAAAACGTTTTTGCAAAACATATCAGATAAAAGATTTGTAGCAAGAATATAGGGAGAACTGTCACAATTCAATCTCAGAAATAGAACAATTAAAAATGAATAAAAATTTAATAAAGAAAATTTGAAGATGGCAGAAAAGCAATGATAAAAACCTAAATATCAATCATTAGGGAAATATAAATCAAAACCACAATGAATACTGCTACACAACAATTTGGCTAAAGATGCATCATTCCAGACCTGCCCCAGCTCAGGCTTTAGACTTTTCTAGAATCTCTCAAATAAGCAGCATCTGGTGTGAGCATGCCTCAAACCTATCAGTAAGAAGCCCAAGACCCAGCACTTGCATCATTCTGACCTGAATCAGAGCTGGGCCTCACCTGGGGCATTTCTAAGACCAACACAAATAGTAGCCATCTGCAGCTCTCTCTGTAGCTCCTGTCAGTGGCTGATTTTGCACCTCCTGGGAGTCCCCAGAGCCAGTGAACCTGGGGTACAGCTACAGACCATACCAAATTACAACTCTATCCATCCACAAATGACACACTCAAAGGCAGACTCTGAGAGCACCAAAATCCCACTGACGCAAGTTCTACTCCATAGAGGTATCTCGTGCACAGAAGTTCTTCCACTATAGTCATAGCTGATGCTCACAGTCAGTTGGCCTGAAGGTCAATTCCTCCCATGGATGCCAACAGCAATCAAGGCTCAACTACAACAAGACTGTGCACACAGAGGTGCACCTAAAGGGCCAGTTCTGGTGACTGGGGAGGCTGAGCCACTGGGTCTTACAGGACACCTACTATACAAGACCACTCTGCCAAGTCCAGGAGACATAACAGATCTATCTAATAGATAGAAGCAAATACAGAGAAGCAGACAAAATATGAAGGCAAAGAAATATGTCACAAATGAAAGAAATGGGAGCAAGCACTACTGGATACAGAGTTCAGAATAATGATTATAAGGTTATTCAAGGATCTTAATGAGAACTTCAAGGGACTTAGTGAGAGATTCAAGAGACTTAATGAGAAAAGAATCTTTGAATTTCAAAGACATGAAAAAGAACCAGTCAGAAATTAAGCATACACACTAAGTGAAATAGTGAATAATTTACAGGGATTCAGCAGTAGAATAGAAGATTCTTAGAATCAAATCAATGATTTGGAATATGAGGAGGTAAGAAATACTTACTCAGAAGAGCAAAAAAGAAAAAAGAATCCAAAAATATGAAAATAGTGTAAGGAGCCTCTGGGACAATGTCAAGTGTACCAACATTCAGATTATGGGGATGGCAGAAGGAGAATAGAGAGAGCAAGATATTGAAAACCTATTTGAAGAAATAATGACAGAAAACTTCCCCCACCTGGTGAAAGAAATAGTGTTACAAGTACAGGAAGCACAGAAAATTCCAAACAGGAGGAACCCAAAGAGACACACAACAGATACATCATAATGAAAATGTCAAGAGTTAAAGACAAAAAGAGAATCTTAAAAGCAGCAAGAGAAAAGCAGTTAGTTACCTACAAGGGAACACACATATGACTGTCAGCTGATTTATCATCAGAAACTATTCAGGCCAGAAGGGAGTGGCAAGAAATATTCAAAGTAATGGATAGCAAGAACCTACAACCAAGATTACTCTACATAGCAAAGCTATCTTTTAGAATTGAAGGTCAAATAAAGAGCTTCACAGACAATAAAAAGGTAATGGAGCTCATCATCACCAAACAAATATTACATGAAATGTTGAAGGAAATTCTTTAAGAAGAGGAAGAATAAGAAGGATACGATTTAAAATATGAACAATAAATGGCAATAAATACATATTTATCAAAAATTTGATCTAAAGACTGGCCTTAGAAACAAACTGGGACCCTACAGCCACTCTGGACAAAGACCTGCTACCACAGCTGCAGACCCACAGATACCAAGACTCCAGCTAACCTGGCCACAGATTCCTGTGAATCACAGAGTGCATCCCCCTCCTGCTGGCCCCCCATAGGTACATAGGGCCCACGAGACCCTCAGAACATGAGTGGGACTCCCACCAACACAGGGTGGTCATGCAACCTGGCCCCCTAGCTGGCCCATGACTCTGATTCTCAGCGTGGATGCCTTCCCCCACCCTACCCCCTCCCACCCACACTGACCTCTGGTGGCTGCACCCTGAACCCATGACTCTGATTCTTGGAGTGTGCAAAATAATGGAACTAGACAACCAAATTTCACCATACACAAAAATAAACTCAAAATGGATAAAATACTTAAACATTAGGTGGAAAAAAAAATCTTAGAAGAAACCATAGACAACAAAATAACAAACATTTCTCAAAGCAATATCTTTACTGATACAGCTCCTAGGGCAATGGAAACTAAGGAGAAAAATAAACAAACGGGACTATATCAAAATAAAAAGCTTCTGCACAGCAAAAGAAACCATCAACAAAATAACAAGAAATCCCACTGCATGGGAGAACATATTTGACAATGTTATTACCAACAAGGGTTTAATCTCCAACATTTACAGGGAACTCATACAACTTAACAAAAGGAAGATAAACAACCCAATCAAAAAATGGGCAACAGACTTAAATAAATACTTTTCAAAAGAAGGCATAAGGAAGGCCAAGAGAGATATGCAAATATGCTCAAAATCACTAATTATCTGAGAAATGCAAATCAAAACAACAATAATGTACCATCTCACACCTGTCAGAAAGGCTATCACCAATAAATCAACAAATGACAAGTGCTGGAGAGGATGCAGAGAAAAAGGAACCCTCTTGCACTCCTGGTGGGAATTCGGATTGGTGCAGCCACTGTGGAGAACAGTATGGAGTTTCCTCAGAAAGTTAAAAATGGAACTCCTATTTAACCCAGTAATCCCACTTCTAAGAATATTTCCCAAGAAAATAGAAACACCAATCAAAAAGAATATATGTATGCATCCCTATGTTCATAGCAGCACAATTTACAATAGCTAAGATTTAGAAACAACCTAAGTGCCCATTAGCAGATGAGGGGATTAGAAAACTACATCTACACAATGGAATACTACGCTGCTATAAAAATGAAGGACTTCTTACCATTTGCAACAGCATGGATGGAACTGGAAAGTATTATGCTAAGTGAAATAAGCCTGTTAGAGAAACATAATATCACATGAACTCATTTGTGGAAATTAACGAACATCATAAACTGATAAACAAAAACAGATACAAAGTCAAAGAAGCATAGAACAAACTGTCAAACTTCAGTGGGAAGGCAGGGAAGGGTTGGGAGGTGGGGGTAAGTGATCAATCAAAGGGCTTGTATGCATGCATATAAGCATAACCAATGGAGACAGACACTAGGAGGGGTGAGAGCATGTGCTGGGGGTGGGGGAAGCCAGGAGGAGGTCGGAGGGGCGGTGGGGGAGGAGATATGTGTACTACTATTTGTAATACTTTAAACAATTATAAAAAATAATAAAAGCAAAATTTTTTTAAATCTAAAAATCAAAATAAATAAACACTAATGAACAAAATAAACTGATGAATAAAATAGAGCCAGAAGTGTGGGAACATGGAATAGACTGACAAATCTTGGAGGGAAGCAGGGGGAGGGGATGGGGACCTGGAAAGAGAATAACCAAAGATTTTTAGGGCGTATATGCATTACCTCAGAACACAGACAAAAGGGTTGTGAAGGGTTGGGGTTGGGCAGGAACTGAGTGAAGGGGAGCAATGGAAGGAGAGATGGGTGTGGAATGAGAAACATCTGTAATACTATCTACAATAAAGGTTTAAAAAAATACTGGCCATTCCAAATCCAGAGGAAGATGTAAAGGGATTACAGTTCTCAACCAGCTGGTCCAAATATGAAGTGTTACAAATATTTCATAAAATCAGCATGGCTGTTTTGTAAAAAGTTAAATATGCCTTGACCATTTGATCTATTTATTTCACTCCTGGAAATGTATGCCCATAAAAAGGCATATATGAATGTTTAAGATGTGCATAGTAACTTAATATGTAATAGTCTAAAACCAGAACAACACAAATGACCATAAATGATGAATGGATAGATAAATTGTGGCTTATTCCTTAATGGAATACTGTTTATGCTAGTAATGTTTTCTTTGGGTACTCTAAGTAATATTTTTAATGTCTACCACAAACACTGAGATGCAAAAATAAAAGCAGGTTTGTTAGAATGTATCAGCTTATACTATTGAACAGCACGCATAATAAAAGTAATAATATCTGTCAAATGGTTGTCCAAATGGTACCATTGTTTTGGTACATAATCAAATAGGACTAGATAAGGATTATGATATTATACTTTTAAAGTAAGCCATAATGCATATGTTTACATTTGCAATTTAAATGTTCCTTATTCTGCCCATCTGGCATGGCTCAGTGTTTGAGTGTAGACCTATGAACCAGGAGATCATGGTTTGACTCCCAGTCAGGGCACATGCCTGGGTTGTGGGCTCAGTCTTCAGTAGGGGGTGTGCAGGAGGCAGTCAATCAATGATTCTCTCTCATCATTGGAGTTGCCATCACTCTCATTCTCTCTTTCTCTCTGAGATCAATAAAAATGTATTTTAAAAATACATTTTTATTATTCCATTTACAAAATGAAGAGATAATCTTAGTGTTCTACAACCAACAAAAAATAACTGGCTGTCACATACATAATTACACTGGGTTCATATAAAATTCATGTTTTATAGAATATTTAAAAATATAATGCCCTGGCTGGGTAGCTAAGTTGGTTAGAGTGTCATCCTGACTTGCCAAGGTTGTGGGTTTGATACCTGATCAAGGTGCATATAAGAATCAACCAACCAATGAATGAATATATAAGTGGAGCAACAAACGAATCTATTAATCTATCTCCCCCACCCCATCTTTTCTCTCTCTCTAAAAACATCAATAAAAATTATTTTATAGAATATAACTTTTACATATTGAGAACACTCTGTAAAGAACAGTTTTATTAGAGTATCTTTTTTATAATAGAAACTAAAGGCCTAGTGCACAAAATTTGTGCATTGCAGCGGGTGGGGGGGTCCCTCAGCCTGGCCTGTACCCTCTCATAATCCGGGACTGCTGGCTTCTAACAGCTGGCCTGCCTACCTGCCTGATCACTCCTAACCACTTACCTGCTTGCCTAATCACCCCTAACCACTTTCCTGCTTGCCTGACCACCCCTAACCACTCTTCTTGCCTGCCTGATCACCCCTAACAACTCTGCCTGCCTGCCTGCTTGATCATCCCTAACTATTCACCTGCCTGCCTGATCCCTTCTAACAACTCTGCCTGCCTGCCTAATAGCCCTAACTGCCTCTTCCTGCCTGCCTGATCATCTCTAACTACCTCTGCCTCTGCCTCTGCCCCTGCTGCTGTGGCTTTGTCTGGAAGGACGTCAGGAATGACGTTGAGAAGATCATTCACTGTCCAGTCTATTTAGCATATTATGCTTTTATTATTATATATTAACATAAAATTGGGACCACAGTCATTTTCCTTTCAATATTCATGAATTAATGAGCAACAACAACAACAACAACAAAAAATAAGTAAATTAGAGGAGTAAATAGCCATGCTCAATGTTTCTTTTTTTTCTAGAGGGAATTATATGCAGCCCCGCCCTTACACTGAAGGACCATCTTGCTCTATGTGTGCAAAAGAAGACACTTGTGAAAACAGCCTCTGCAGTAAGCAAAAAGGGAAAAGTAAATTGTAACTTCCTATTTGGAGAGCAAAGTTTCCATAAATTCATTAATTTTCAAATTTAGCTCCCCTGAAGTTTATAGAGAATTTATGAAGAAGATTTCACTGCTGCTATATGATGATATAACTCATTTGTCATAAATCATACTTAAATTCAGATAATCTCTCTCTTCTTCACTGATTATTTTCCCTCTGAGGCTAAATGACAGGTATAACTGTGATCCAGAATGTTGCTATACAGTAGATATTAGCTGCTATACAAAGAACTGTTAGTTGAAATGTTAATTGGCATTTGCTTCCATTCTCCTTCTTTTATTAGTTATTATTAAAATAGCGACTCACTCAGGAGTAACACGTTAATTAATGTGCAAAACTAATTGTAATTTAAAACTAGTGTTTCACTTCCATCAGTCCATTGGTCCTCAAAACAAAGATATTTTTTAGGGTAAGTGTATAAATTATTTGAGTGAAGATAGAGTGAAATAGATGAAGGGGGTAGAAAACTTGGAAATGGTAAGAAAGAAAGAGAGAGAGAGAGAGAGAGAGAGAGAGAGAGAGAGAGAGAGAGAGAAAGTTGCCCCGCCAGCATGGCTCAGTGGTAGAGCATCAACTTATGAACCAATATGTCATGGTTCAATTCCCTGTTAGGTAACATACACAGGTTGCATGCTACATCTCCAGTGGGGGGCAAGCAGGAGGCAGCCGATATATGATTCTCTCATCATTGAT
Source organism: Vespertilio murinus (assembly GCA_963924515.1). Classification (NCBI taxonomy): domain Eukaryota; kingdom Metazoa; phylum Chordata; class Mammalia; order Chiroptera; family Vespertilionidae; genus Vespertilio; species Vespertilio murinus. The sequence goes on along the minus strand of OZ004707.1, from coordinate 129,709,895 downwards.
GTTTCCATCTCTCTCTCTGAAATCAATTTTTAAAAATTTTAAGAGAAAAAAAAAGTTTTGTCCTAGCTGGTTTGGCTCAGTGGATAGAATGTTAGCCTGTGGACTGAAGGGTCCCAGGTTAGATTCCTTTCAAGGACACATGCTAGGTTGCTAGCTCAATCCCCAGTTGGGGGCATGCAGAAGGTAGCCAATCGATGATTCTCTCTCATCATTGATGTTTCTCTTTTTCCCCCTCCCTTTCTCACTGAAATCAATAAAGATATATTTTTTAAGTTGTAATGAGACAAAATAAAAGACGCACAAAAAAGAAAGCGTATTAAATTATTTCATTTACATTAAGTTTAAAATCAGATAAAACTAATCCACACTTGGAGTCTGGAATACATTACCTTTGGAAAGGAAAGAGGACTTAGTAATTCCACCAAGATTCCTAAAGGTTATCTAGGTATGTTCACTTTGTGATAAATACACCAAACTTTCCATGAAATATGTATGTTTAGGTATCCATGCTATACTTCAATTAAATAATGAATTGAAGTATTGTCCGTCCAATTTCAGATTTCATTCAAAGCAATTTAAAAAATAAACTTACTGCATTATGTCCCACTTGGAAATTAATGTTTTCTCCTTGAAACACTTTTAACAATGAAACACGTTTTTTGTTTTTTTTTCAAATCTGCTTCCTACAGTATCCAAGCCACTGTCATTTCTCTCCTGAAGTACTTCAGTCTACCGATGCTCTTCCTATTCTACTCCAAACAGTTTTACACAGAAAATCAGATCAAACATCTTATTTTCTTAAAATTCCTCAGATGCTTTCTACTACAATTGAAGAAAAATCTGACTCCATGCCATGTAGCTGCCAGGCCCATGTTTCTATTAACTCACCCCCTACCCCAAGCTCCATTATCAAACCTTCAAATATTCTAACCCCTTTTCAAAACTCAGCATCCAAATCAGTTCTGGGTCTCCTTCTACTTTCAAGATTGTTTTATTTTCCCCTAGTTTTGGTGATATGCTGTTTCTTGGTGTGATACATTGACTCTAAAGATGGCTACCAACTCCACCTGCTCCCCTTTTACATGCATGCCTCTACTCCCATCAAGGAGTGGAGCATATTTCTCCTCGCCTTACATAGAGGACTTAATATTGTGCCAGTCCTGAAACTGGTCTTTAAGAGTCCTGGAAGCTTTGGCTTTTGCTAACTTGGAAGCTCCCAGGGTAGAGGAATCCATGCTCTCCTGCTCAAGAGGTCCCAAGGAGAAAGGCCCTAGGAGAGGAGAGGTCATCTTTCTGTTGCAACCCCTCCTGAACTGCAGTGAAATGCAGCCATGCCATTGACTTCTGATGACACTACGTGTCACAGCAATTGCCTAGTATAGCCAGCCAACCCAGACAACCGTGGGAAATAATAATAAATTGTTACTGCTGTATTTGGAGATCTATTACACAGCAGTACATTGCAGGGACACTTGGTATGACTAATAAGTTTTTACTAAACTGTAGAAAGTTCTACCTTTGCCTCTGCTGAACAGGTGGACATGGGATGTCTCACTGGATCCAAACACAATTCAGTGAAAGCTGGGCTAGAATATAGGTAACGCTTGGTCAATTTCTTTTGAACCCTGTTCTAAGGCTATAGGTTTCCAAGGTTTTTCCCTGGGAGACTGGGGTGTCACTGTTGCCTTTCCCTGGTGGTCATCAAACTCCAGCATCTTATTATTTTAGCACACTACAATCACTAAAAGATCTGCTTTTATTTCCAGGGCTTCCAGCCTAAAGATTTAGCCTCCTGCCCTCACAGCTTCAAAGTTAAAGTAGCTTGAGTACAACATGGATATCCATTGGGCTAATTCCCTCCATCTTTACCACTCACCTGAACCCTGTCCTGCTCAATGCTCCATGTTTCTCTCTCTCGCCTCACAAGACCCACCAAAGCTCAGCCGGTTTCTCCTTTTCCTATGTGTCAGCCTCAGCCAGAGTAAAACCATCCATATATTTAGCCCTTCAACTGGACCAATCAAAAAATGGCCCCACAGAAAAGCAGCATTCATAACATCAGCCCGCCTCTCTATGGATCTCCTGCTCTGAAATCTTCACCCTCTAGTCTTTGTTGCTTTGGATCTCTGATGCTCTTAAAGGCTGTTTTGTTGTATTTTATTTGGATTTTTCTAGCTGTGACTGTTGACCACTCTTGTCTGTCCCCAATGACTACATTGCTGAGACTTAAGCAGGTATTGACAATGTCTCCAGTACAGCACTGCGCAAACTGCAAAGGTTGCAATAAACTTTGAGACCTGGTAGTAGGTGTTCTCCAACTTGTTCCTTTTCCAAATATTTGGAAATTACCTGGTTATTTTAAGCCCTTTACTCTTGGAAATTAATGTTATGGTAAGCTCATCTGTTCCATAGAAGACCTGGAAATTGTGGTTGGTATTACAGTGAGTTTATAGGTAAATTTAAGAAGGATTAACGTATTCATAACATTGACTATTTATATTAATAAAGATTATTTATTTGAATTTTTAAACATCTTTTAGTTAGGTTTTAAACTTTTCTCAGTAAAGGCCTTGCACATCAAATTAGATTCCTTAGTAACATGTATTTTTTTTGTTTTTAAATGGCATATTAAAATTATATTTCCTAATTGATTTTTGCTAATTAATAGAAATATAAATTATTTTCATATTAGTCTACTATCCGGTAATAGTTTAGAATGAACATTGGTCTGAAATTTTCTTTCCTCATTTCTCATTTGCTTTCAAGTTTGAAGTATCCTCATAAAAGAAATTGAAAGTTGGGTGCTGGGATTCTTTTTTTTTTTTTTAATATATTTTATTGATATTTTACAGAGAGGAAGGGAGAGAGATAGAGAGCTAGAAACATCGACCAACTGCCTCCTGCACACCCCCCACTGGGGATGTGCCCGCAACCAAGGTACATGCCCTTGACCGGAATCGAACCCGGGACCTTTCAGTCCGCAGACCGACGCTCTACCACTGAGCCAAACCGGTTTCGGCAGGTGCTGGGATTCTTGTCACAGCATTAAGAAGGGTTCTGCAATCTGGAGAAAGGTTGTGCATAGATTAAGTAGGAGTCCAAAGACGAAAGATAGTTTTGAAAGGTACTGGTGGTCAGAGGAGCTTCAGCTAAAGGAGCTAAAGATTTCTCCTTGTCTCAGGACTCCGTGCTTTTTATTAACACAATTTATCCTAAGGCAAGATAAAATAGTCTGTTAATGCTCTTGTATATTCTTAATGTTCTCTATAAAAAATACAAGTTTGGTCTGTCATCAGTTATTTATATTACTAATATTAATATTCAGTGAATCTTCCTATGCAATGTTGGACATATAAGTTATAATAGTGGAGACTATTCTCTTGTTCAGGACGCTAAAGACAATGTTTCAACATTATGTATTTTTGCTTTAGATTGTTTTTAATTAGTCCTAAAAGCCAGGTTATGATAATTTTCTCTTTCCATATTTTGCCATGACCTTTTATCTTGAATGAATGTTTAATTTTACCAGATATTTTCTGCATCTCTTGAAATTATTCCCAATTTTTTCTTTAATGTTGTAAGCTTCATCAAAGGATTTCTTTCTTTCTTTTTTCTTTTTGAAAACTGTTTTGAAAGTATTACTTTGTAAGTTTAATTTTTTTTAAATTGATGTGCTCTAAACTTCTCTTTAAATAAATACATTTTTAAAAACTGGTCCATTTCACTAATTTTTTGAAGTTATTGCAAAGAAATAGATACAGGTGGTTTTTACTTTTTTAAATCTTTTATCACACTCTGTTTCCTCTTTCAATTTTGTTTATTCTTTGTTTCCTTTGTTGTTATTTTTAAACCACTTTACTGAGAAATGATTGACATTTTAAAAAGCTGTACATATATCATATATATATATATATATATATATATATATATATATATATATATATAACTTAACCAGTGATATTTATACTTTCATGTAGGTTCTGCTAGTTAAGTTATGGCCTGAAAATCCAATTTTAAACTCTCCTTTGATTCTCTAAATAAATCCAAATTGGTCGTGAATTTTCTTTTAGAGATGGCTTGATTTCTTTATTTTCTTCAAAATTATTTTTTTCTTATTTCAGAGAGAGGAAGGAAAAGGGAAAGATCAAAACATCAATGATAAGAGCGAATCATAAATCTGTGCTATCTTTTGCACACCCCCTCCTGGGGATTGAGCCCATAATGCCCATGATCTCCTGTTTCATCAACCACTGAGCAGCACTGACTAAGCAGTGGCTTGATTCTTGGTAACATTTTACTTACAGTTTTTCAATTTAATCTTAGAATTAACATTGGCCTGAAATTTTCTTTCCTCATTTCTCATTTGCTTTCAAGTTTGAAGTATCCTCATAAAAGAAGTTGAAAGTTGGGTGCTGGGATTCTTGTCACAGCATTAAGAAGGGTTCTGCAATCTGGAGAAAGGCTGTGCGTAGATTAAGTAGGAGTCCAAAGACGAAAGATAGTTTTGAAAGGTACTGGTGGTCAGAGGAGCTTAAGCTAAAGAAGCTAAAGATTTCTCCTTGTCTCAGGACTCCGTGCTTTTTATTAACACAACTTATCCTATGGCAAGATAAAACACTTCAAAAGGTAGGGTACAAAAACATTGTCAGATTGGGGAAGCTGTTCGGGTGTTTGGCCAACAGGAGTCAATAACATGTAGATTAAGATGCCCTGAGCTGTCTGGCATCCAGCAATCATCCTATTCAGGTTTGGGGGAAGTGCCTTTCCAGCCATTCCAACAGGTGATTAGATATGGGACTCGGCCTTTGTTGAGCCCCCAAGTTTTATCAACCTTTTGATAAAACTCTTGTAATTATGATATGCTGGAATTGGCTCCTGGCAGTTAGGAGTATTACTTCTTTTAATATTTTGGTTACAATTTGTATAAGATTCTGATGATTCCCCCCCCTCCCCCCATGTTTGGGGGTTTTCTGTAAAACCATTTTGTTTTGGGTTATGTGTATTTGTACATTTCAAATAACTGGTTTAATTTCTTTTAATATTATATGCTATTAAGGTTTGAGAACAAAATTAGCAAATGTATGCTTTATAACAAGTTTTAATGAAATTCTCTTACATTTTTATAAGAGAATTTCATTTCACTGCTCTGTTATGTTCCAAGTACATAAGTCCTATGAATTTTTATTTGTGTTTTTTACCTTTTCTTTGTTGGTCATTTTCTAATGAAAGTCAACTTTTAATTTTGTTGACTTCCTTTATGAGAGACAGGACATATAGTTTAATGGCTAATTGTATAGGCCTTGCAGTGAGGTAGCTTTACTGAGGTGATTAAGAGCATTTACTAGTAAGTGTCATACAAAGTGATTTGAGTGAAAAATAAAGTTCTCAATACATTTTAGCTATTAATTTAAGTTCCTTGTTATTTTTATCTTTTGAGTCAGTGTATTTTTTCATAATAACAATCACTGTCTGAATGAACATTTTTACTCATTTTTATTTTACTTAGTTCATTTTTAAATTGATGACAGATTTTCTTTTCTTATTTTTCTGTAAGGAGAACTTTACTTTTGTTCTGGTAACCATTATATTAAAAAACTGGAATCATGCTCAATACACAGTAGGCACTCAGGAAAAAACTCAATGAATAAATAAATGAATAAATAAAAAAATAACATGAATTCCTAACAAACTGCAGATTGCTGATAAAATGTTAAATAGAGGAGAATAATTTGAAGGGTAAGAGACATAGAGCAAAATTTGGAAAAAGGGCCAGTGCAGAAATGAGTCAGATATTTGCCAAAAGGCTATGTGTAACCAAACACTGCATAAAGGACTCCCCTTTTCAGAGATTTTTAAATGGTCATGACAGAGTTTCAAACATAAAGTGACATAGTTTTGTCTATGGCTTTTGTGCCTTCAATGCAAAAGGCATTCTAGAAATATTTCTGAAAATGACATTACTGGCCAGGAGCATTGTAGGGATTTTTAAATATAATGGGATTTGGGGATGACACTTTCATTTTTTTTTTCAAATTTTGCTTCTTAAGTTGATTAACTTATTCTAAAAACCAAAAAAAAGCAAATTAATATCTTCAATTTTTTCTATTTTAGAAAATGAGGAACGTGAAAAGCTTATCGGTATGTAAAACCTGAGTATTGATTTAATTATTTTGGTCCCTTGAAATTAAATTGAGCTGTTAACTGTTGTGTTTTATTGGCAGACTATTCAAATTGGAATCCACATCCACAGGCCAAAGCACCACAGTGGACAGCATGTAATATATTGTACATAGTTTGTATTCTTCTTAGAATGTTTTAATTTTTATTGTGTATAAGAGAAATTCTCACGCATGACAATAAAAAATAGTTTATTCTAAATGTAAGTCTTATTTTAATTATTAAAAACCTTCTACACTCTTGTCTGTTATCTAAATTTAATGTCCGTTTTTAATTCAAGAGATGTACAACATTTCAGTATAAAAGAAGGGTAATAGTAAAAAAAAAAAAAAAAAGTACCTGTTGTATTTTTTTAAATATTCAACGAAGGATATTTATCGATTTGAGAGAGAGAGAGAGCGGAACATCAATGTGAGAAACATTAGTTGCCTTCCATATGAGTCCCAACCAGGGATCAAACCCCCAAACTAGGTAACATGCCCAAACCTGGTGGTATGGCTCAGTTGGTTGAGCATAGTCTCATGGACTGAGGTCATTGTTTGAGTCATAAACAAGGCACAGTACCGGGTGCTGGCTCAATCTATTGTAGGGGTGTGCAGGAGGCAGAAAAATCAATGTTTCTCTCTCACAATGATGTTTCTTTCTCTCTCCCTCTCCCTTCCTCTCTCTCTCAGAAATGAATTTAAAAAATATATATTTTTTAAGAAAGAAGATACAAAGGACACTAACAACAAACAGAAAGAATGCCAAACTGGTCCACACTGAAATTAAGAATACTGATTAAGAGAATGTAAAGCCAAACCCAGAGTAGGAAAATATTTGTTCAACAATTACAACTGAAAAGGGGCTGTAACTAGAAATATAAATAAGTCCCAGAGCTAATAGGAAAAAGATAACCCAATAGATTTCAAATCCAATAGATTTGAAGGGAAGATTCGTGTATAAATGTCTTTAGATGGAAAGTATATTAGTACATACCCAAAAATGCTACAGTTCATTATTCTCCAGTGAAATGTAAATTAAAAGTACCAATACATCCTCATAAAAACTAAAATAAAATATGTAGACAAAACCAAGCAGGAACAAATATATGGTGCAGTTAGCACACTCTTAATGCTACTGGTGTCAGTATTAATTGCATCCACTTGAGAAATCTATTTGGCAATATTTTCTTAAATATGTTCTTTTATTGATTTCAGAGGGAGGAAGGGAGAGGGGGAGAGAGCAACCTCAATGTGAGAAACACGGACTGGTTGCCTCCTATACAAGCCCTGATCAGGGACCAAACCTGCAACCTAGGTATGTACCCTGACCTGGAATTGATCCCACAACATTTCAGTGTATGAGACAATGTTTTATCCAACTGAGACATTGGCCAGGGCTCAGGTTTTGGTTTTTTTAATTATAATTTTACATGCATCAATATTTGCATTCTCTACTTTAGAAATTTTCATTTTAACTGCAGTAGTTCTAAAGAACTAAACATTGCAGATACCAGATATTTTTTCTTACATGCCAATAGTTTCCTTTAAGAATCCCATAAGCATTATTCAGAAAAAAAATATTATTGAGGTAAGTATCTGATAACATGTCATTCTATATTATTGTTATAATATTTGTAATAATTAATGAGAACAGAATGGAAAGGGGAAATCAATTAAATATTAAAACTTTGATAAGTGAAAGTATGCTCTGAAAATTAAAATCACTCTTTTAAGATATAGCAAATGCAGATAGTATACCTTTTAAAAACTCTATACAAACTTATCTATAGTATAGTTAAATCATCTCTATAAACCAAAGAATTGCTCAATTCTGACTTTTTTTCTGAAGGCAAATAAAAAAGATGATTCCATTAATACAGTTTTAAAAAATCATTTATATTGAGTAGTTGACTACTCTGGACTAAATTATCTAGATGTTTTCCTTATCAACTAAAACAACCACCAACTTCCCTCAGCTATAAATATTGAAAACTATTTTAAATGCATTTTTAAAAGTTCATATTTTATTTTTTATCTTTGAGAGTATTACAGATGTCCCCCCCCCTTATTTTGAGAGTTATTTGATAAACATTACCAAATACCTAAGAACTTCCACATTGCTGGTTGATTGATGCTATTCTTAAAAATGAAACCAAGTGACTTTGGAAAATAAATGTTTACAAAATTATATCCTCTAATTTTAAAGAAATATTTGTCAGAGTATTAAATTGACATAGCTACAGGAGTGTGCCAGTACTGTAAACAGAACCAAGGTTTGACGGCCTGCCACCACAAAAAGCAAACTTGTGAGACAGATGCTGGTAAAAAAAAAAAAAAAAAAAAAAAAGGAAAGAGGTTTATTCAAGTGTCGACATCTAAAGAAGATGAGAGACTCTTGTCCAAAATCCATCTTAGCATCTCGGTATAGGCAGAGGTTTTTATAGGGAAGGAGAGGGGAAGCAGAACAAAGAGATCAGGAGGAGGGGCTGTGGACAAGCAGGCAGTGTCCTTGCGGGTCCCAATATGGATTGTTAATGTCAACATATGGAACTGATCAGTGCCAGCCAACTTCCTGCAGTTGGATGATCTACATCAAACCAAATCTATACATCAAACCAAAGTCAAGGCCGTTTTTTGTATAAGCAAGGACTAGAACTGCTGATGCCTGCAATATGTTTATAAGGAAACTGTCAGTATGTTCATCGCTTTTATCAGTTTGTTGGTACATTTTATTCTACTTCTATCTCAAGGTTAGACTGGTAGAAAGCTTTATTCCCTGTGACAGTAGTGACAAGTTCTCAGAAAATGGGATGTCTATTTGAAGAGTGTTCTATCTATGCTTAAGCTGTGAACAGAGGCTGGGTAGGGGGAGGGTCTCTGACTTACTAGTGGAATTTCCCTTCATTGGCAATAAGAGAACATCTGAACCAAAGAGATGTCTTTTCTACTTCTTGTGATCATAACCATAGACTCTTGACTAGATATCTCAAGAGGCCTGGTATCACTTGCAATTATTTTACTCTAAACAGATCTTATTCTTTTTAAAATATATATATATATATTATTGATTTTTTACAGAGAGGAAGAGAGAGGGATAGAGAGTTAGAAACATCAATGAGAGAGAAACATCGATCAGCTGCCTCTTGCACAACCCCTACCAGGGATGTGCCCACAACCAAGGCATTGAACCTGGGACCCTTCAGTCCGCAGGCTGACGCTCTATCCACTGAGCCAAACCAGTCTCGACATAAACAGATCTTATTCTTAACTAGAGGCCCAGTACACGAGTTTGTGCATGGGTGGGGTCTGGCCAGCCTGCCCTGATTGGGGCCGATTGGGCCAGGCTGGCCAAGGGGAGGGGCCATGGGTGGTTGGCCGGCTGACCCCACCTCCTGGTCAAACTCCCGGCTGAACTCCCAGTTGAGGAGATAATTTTCATATTAGCCTTTTATTATCCTATATCAGTGGTCGGCAAACTCATTAGTCAATGATTAAATTTTAATCATACTGTTGATATTTGGCTCTGTTGACTAATGAGTATTTTGAGAGCCAAATTTTTTAAACTTAAACTTCTTCTATAGCCACTTCTTCATAACAGACTCGCCCAGGCCTTGGTATTTTGTGGAAGAGCCACACTCAAGGGGCCAAAGAGCCACATGTGGCTCATGAGCTGCAGTTTGCCAACTACGTCCTATATAATAAAAGCCTAATATGCTAAGTTTCTGGTGGTATGGTGGTTTGTTCAACCAATCAAAGCATAATATGCTAATGATATGCTAAAGCCACTCAAGCACTTGCTAGGATGTGCACTGAAAACCAGGAGATAGACAGTTAACCAGTTGCTATGACTTCCACTGACCACCAGGGGGAAAATGCTTCAACTGGTAGGTTAGCTTGCTGCTGGGGTTGGGCCAATCAGGACTGAGCGAGATGGGCTGGACATGCCCTGGATCCCTCCTGTGATGCCTCTCTGGCTGGCCAACCTCCCTTGTCCCTCCCTGGCCCTGATCATGCATTGGTGGGGTCCCTCAGCCTGGCTTGCACCCTCTCACAATCCCGGACCCCACGGGGGATGTTGTAGAACTGGTTTCAGCACAACAGTGAAACAACTGGTCACTATGATGTTCGCTGACCACCAGGGGGCAGATGCTCAATGCAGGAGCTGCACCCTGGTGGTCAGTGCGCTCCCACAGGGAGAGCACCACTCAGCCAGAAGCCGGGCTCACAGCTAGCAAGTGCAGTGGCGGTGGCAGGAGCCTCTCCTGCTCTGTAGCAGTGCTAAGGTTGTCCAACTGAAGGCTTAGGCCGGCTCCCCACTGAGCCCCTTGCACAAATTCTGTGTATCATGCCTCTGGTATAGGATAATGACTGTTAACAACCCTCCTATTTCACTCACATTGCATTTACTAGATAAACTACTCTGGGCTTGGTCTTTTCAAATTAACTAGGGGCCCAGTGTATGAAATTCGTACACTGGTTGCGGGGTGGGGGGGACCCTCAGCCCAACCTGTACCCCACAGACTAGGAACCCTCAGGGGATGTCCTACTGATGGCTTAGGCCCACTCCCTGTGGCTTAGGACTCCTCTTTTTTGTGGGAGGCGACTGGGCTGATCAGGGGAAGGCACCATCCCCATCACCCAGGTGCCAGAAGCCTCTGCCAGTCACCACAGCCACAAAGGTGTTTTCATCAACACAGACTCCTGTCCTTTCACAACTTTCTTTAGGCATTGTCAAGATGTGCCTTTCATAGGATGTGACATTTATTTTATTTTTTTATCCTCACCTGAGGATATGTTTCCATAGATTTTTAGAGAGTGTGGAAGAGAAAGGGAAAGACAGAGAAACATCAAAGTGAGAGGGACACTTTGATTGGTTGCCTCCTGCATGAGCCCTGACCTCCAGCCAGGGAGAAGCCTGCAACCTACATGCATGCCCTTGATCATAATCAAACCTGGACCCTGCATTCAGCAATCCTAGGCATTATCCACTGAGCCAATCAGGCTAGGGCAGGATATGATATTTCTCAGCCCTCTAGCAGTGGAACTTTGTGGGGTGTTTTTTTCCCCCAGAAGTGAGGTGGAAAAACCCTAGATCACCTTTTTGGATTCTTATTATCTAAGTTACTAAGAATATTACCAGTGGCATACAGGGAGCTTAGCCAATGAGCAGTCAGAAAAGGTATTCTCTCTGTAGTTCACACTGATCGCCTCCAATCTCAAGCTCCACCCATGCCAAGGCCTAAAACTTCTGGGCCTGGGCAGTGTCCTCCAGCTCCCTCTGATGGCTGGCTCTGCCCCTGCCCAGGAGCCCCCTGGATCAGGCCCTTCCAAAGTTGCTCAGGACCCACTTGGAGCCTACCTCGGAGTGACCTGGGTGCTGAGAAAGTTCCCAGGACCCAGGCTGTTGGGTGCCTGCATAATCAAATTAACCTTCCATCTTTGTTGGGTTAATTTGAATACTCACTCTGATTGGCTGTGGGCATAGCAGAGGTAGGGTCAATTTACATGTTTGTCTATTATTAGGTATGATGAGGGCTGTTAATTCAGGGTTTGAGTAGTATAATTTTCTAGGAATCCTTTTGTCCTACCTATGTTTGATATTCCCATAAATTGCCTATTATTTGGAGGTTAAAGGATCAAGCTTGTCAGTCTTAACTGGGTCATATTTATCCCATTTTAACACTTGGGAAAGATAGTGAAGAGATGGTTTAATCTAGTCCCCATAACATTTTGATTATCCAGTCTATCAGTAATATATATATATATATATATATATATATATATATATATATATAGCAGTGACCAACAGTCCTGATTTGCCTGAGACTGAGGGGTTTCCTAGGATATAGGAAAACACGGTAAGCCCAAGGCATTCCTAACAAACCAGGAAGTTAGTGACTCAGCTTGAACCAAAAGTATATATGTAGCATTAATTATTTGTATTGTGTGTATTTTTAAAATAGAGCAATATATATTTAAAAATACACAAAAGTTAAACCTAAAAAAGATAACATAAAATGAATTTTAAAATGTATAAAAGAGATGGTTATGCTAAGAAAACAATAATCAAATGATTGATATTGTTTCCTTGTATTTATATCTTTACAACTATAATCTGCAATATCATTTCAGCTATTTTTTCAAGACATATGATCATGTTTTGATTCTTTCTTTAGTTAAAACTAGGTAATATAATCTGAAATTCAGTCTACCCTCATGTACACACTGCAGCAAAGGAAACAAGCAAATCCCATCATCATCACTCCCTGTGGAAATCCCATTTTCCCTCAGGAAAGCTATGCACCCCTGGTGAAAATCACCTGCTACTCAACTGGAGTTGACACAATGGATTTGTGCCTTGTAGCTAGTGAGACCACACTGATGATCATAATTCAACATAAGTATGTATTAAGGATGTATAATAATATATCTGGCAAAGCGTTAAAATTTATTTTAGCTCTCATCAATATAAATGAAAATGAAATAGTACTTATTAATAGTATTAATTTAATAATACCTAAAGTTAAGTAATAGTTTCAATGTTCCAAGCATCAAAGTGCTTCACATATAATTTATATACTCCTCTCAATAAGTGTGTGAGGTAAATTATATTAATTTTTATTTCTTTAATTATTTGTAAAGTTAAATATATTTTCATAAACTGCACTCAGATTTACAAATATATTTTTTGAGTGTTATTAAGGTAGTCTGGGGAAATGTCATGTTAGGGAAGATTTCTAGAAGTTGTTGCATACATATTATCATACTAAATAAATATTGACCTCAAGAATATAAGAGTAATGTAAGTTTAGGAGCCAAATTTTCATAATACCATTCTCAGATTTATATTCCATTTCATGGTTTTAACTTTGGAATGGAAGCAAACTATTGGTTAGTTCCTAAGAACACCTTCCACCACATTATTTTTGGTTGGTCTTTTTTGTTTTGTTTTGTGTTTTGTTCACCTCCTTCATTCATTTTTCTAATGGTGCCGTTCATTTTCTCAGGAATTTTAAATTATTCTTAAATGTGCAATAATGAAACATCAGTGATTTTACTCCTTTGACATTTACGTACCAAATATCTTTCTCAGTTATCCTTTATTTATATTTTTATTTTATTTTATTTTATTTTTTATTTCTTTTAATTTATTAAGGTATCATATGTGTACATAGCTTACCATTGCCCCCCCCACCTTTATGTATATTTTAATGAAGTAAAGTTCATCTTCCCACTTTTTTCATCTCTAAAATGAACAGAATAATATCTATATTGTAAGGAATATTTTATTTTTTAAATGAGTAAACACTCATTTAAAACAGCATAGGGTAGTGGTGATGGTTATACAGCTCTGTAAATGTAACTGTCACTGATTTTTATATTAAGTTATGATTAAAATTATAAATTTTGTTATGTCTATTTTACCACAATAAAAATAAAATAACTCCTGACACATAGCCGGAATATTTTGAAATAAATATGGTACTAGAAGGGTTTGATTTGTCTGTAACCCCTTTAACTAAAAGCTTCATGTGGATAGATATGTCTAGCTTGTTCAGCATTTGTAGCTCTGACACACAGGATGTCCTAAAGAAATACTTGTTGAGTGAGGAGTCTAGCAATAGAATGGGCTGCCTGAGAAATGGTGACTTCCCTGTGAGTGATATTATTTAAACAGAGGATATAATGATCACCTGTCAATGATGTGTCAGAGAATATGTTTAAAACATGGAACTAGTAAAACAGCCTAAATTTCTTTGTAATCTATGATTGCATTATTTTGTTTATCTCGTGTTTTACTATAAGCAATTTTCATAATCTAATAACAGTGTAAACATCATAAAAGAAATTCAACCTATCAGCACTTGCCATTTTCACCCCTGAAATAGGCTCTGGTTGGTAAAATACTCTTAGCCTTTTCCGCTCTCCTGGCATATGTATTACATGCCTTTTGCTTTGTTTCAGCACCTGTGTTCTTTACTTTCTTGTCATCACACTCTCCAGAAAGGCTTGGTATCTTTCAGAGGGTATAAAAGTTACTGAGTTGATAGCTTTCTAAATTGTAAGCTACTTGGAAGCAGAGGCTGTGTCTTGCCCACCAATCATTGTCAACCCCAGAACACACTGCCTGGTAATACATATTTACTAAATGACTAAAGGCTTGGATGGAACTATCTTCTGAGGTCTATTGCTTTCAATTGTATACACCAAGGATGCCAAACTCAAAGGCTAACACAGACCAAATGAACCAGGTTTAAGTTTATGTGGGCCACACAAAAAGACAAAAGCTTCAATTTTCACAGAAATGTAGGTTTATTTCGATAGAGACATGCTTAACACAGAGGACTACAATAAATGTGTGATCTATATATATAAAGAGCCAGGGTTTGTAAAGACACCTGAAGTCAGTGCTGGGTTGCCGTGGTGACCCAGCACTGACTGCCAAGGGGGCTATGGACCAGGCCCAGCGAGAGGCCTGCAGAGAGAGAGAGGCAGGGTCTAATCCCCAGCCCGCATGGCAGCTGTTGATCAGCCGTTGCCTCTCTTTCTCTGCTGGCTTCACCAGCAGCCCACCTCTGTTTCTCTCCGGTCTTCCTCGGAGGCTGCTGATCAGCCACACCTCTTTGATCAGGCCCAGAGGCTCTGACTGGAATAGAAACCAACCAATCAGAACCAAATCTGGGTGAAGTGCCAACAGCCAATGGTTGCCTAGGAGGTGGAGCTTTTGATGCTGACTGGCATAGAAACCACCAATCAGATCCAAATCTGGGTGAACTGTGAAGGCAGAACCTAATGTGGGGGCTGAGGAGGGGTTTTAGGAGAAACAGCTGTTTGGTGTAAGAAAGCAGTTCAGCCCAAACTGGTTTTTTCTCAGTGGATAGAGCCTTGGCCTGCAGACTGAGGTCCCAGGTTCAATTGTGGTCAGGGGTACATACCTTGGTTGCGGGCACATCCCCAGTGAGAGGTGTGCAGGAGGCAGCTGATAGATGTTTCTCTCTCATGGATGTTTCTAACTCTCTATCCTTCTCCCTTCATTTCTGTAAAAAATCAATAAAACTTATTTAAAAAAAAAAAAAAGAAAGAAAGCTCTGTTCAATTTTTTCATGACCGGTTTGGTAGTTTAGTACATATGGCTGGCTAGCAGCCCAGATATAGGGATTATGTGTGTTTGTCTGCCAAGAGCATCTCTTCCTGCTGAAAAAAGGCTCCCCGCCCTCCCTTTAAGCAATACTATCCTATATAATCTAGCTATACTAATAAAAGGGTAATATGCTAATTAGACCAGGTGGACCAGCCATCTTCCAGACATCTGACTTCCTTCCAGACAAAGCCATAGTGGTGGAGGTTGAGGCAGAGGCATTTATGGGCAAACAGGCTGACAGGGGAGGGCAGTTGGAGGTGAGATCAGGCTGGCAGGGGGTTAGAGGCAATTAGGTTGGCAGGGGAGGGCAGTTGGGGGTGAGATCAGGCAGGCAGAGGCAGTTAGGGGAGATCAGGCAGGCAGGCAGATGAGTGGTTAGAAGCCAGCAGTCCCAGACTGCAAGAGGAATGTCTGACTACAGGTTTAGGTCCTGTATGTATTACATGCCTTTTTGTATTACATGTAAATATGTATTACATGCCTTTTTCTTTAGGATGTCTAGCAGTTGGACATTCCCCAAGGGGTCCTTGATTGGAGAGGGTTCAGGCTGGGCTGAGGGAACATTCACCCACTGCTCCCTCCCACCCCCCACACGAATTTTGTGCACCAGGCCCCTAGTTGTTAACATAAAATAATAGAACATTTTAATACAAATTAATATTTTTTCTTGAACATTAACTTACCAGACACTTGATAACTGCACAAATTAATAAGCATAATACAAATAAACCTATTTTTCTTGTTCTCCAAAAGTGAAATATTTCCTGTTGCGCACACCAAACAAGTCAGTCCAAGACTAATGATGTGGCAATCAGATGCTAAAATATTCACTGCTAGAATTAGTGGAGAGAAATGCTGCACCTGCACATAAGGTACCTAAGGGAAATAAATGCAACATGATTATAGTAATTAGTCATTAGTGAACATTGTCATTCATATTAATAATTATGTGTAACAGGATATTGTAAAAATTAAGTTATAAAATTTTATTAAAATGTTTCTTACCATTATATTAGCTGAGCTGCAAAAATATTCATTGTGGGCTGCATTGCAGCCTGCGGGCCACAAGTTTGACATGCTCGGTGTACACCATAGATAATTTTTAAAAGCACTTTTTTTTTTTTAGATATTTTGACCAACTGGTTACAATGCTTTCTTTGTGGCAAAATTCTGTCCCAGTGTCAGTGATTTTGAATATCTCCTTAATGCTATCAAGCACAATATGTTATACTGGAGGCCCGATGCATGAATTCATGCACTGGTGATTTCCAGCTGGCCCGCCCAATGGGGGCCATCAGGGGTGGGCTGGCCAGGGAGAGGGTCGGAGGGCATTCTGGTCATTCCACCATTTGGTCAATTTGCATATTACCCTTTTATTATATAGGAGGGTGCAATTGGAACCCCCAAACAAATGTGTGCTTTTGTTTTGTGCTTAGAATTTATATCCTTCAAAGTGAGTTGTTTAGAGCAAATTGTTTGTAAAAAGCACAGGCTAAACTCTGATAGGACACCAGTAATTGTTTGAAAGGAGAAATGAAAACATTAAAAATAAGTTCTTACTATGAACTGGACATTTTGTCAGAGAAGAAAAAAATATGGAAATATTTAAAGCTTATGATGATTTTATGATCCTTACTTTAACACCTACATGTTGAGCTTCCAATCTTCATTTATTTCGTGCTTTCCTGCAAAACACTGAGAGAAAAATCTCAGAGAAGCCAACCTCAAAGAGGATATTTTTTTCAATCTACGTGGAAAACACAGAGCATGTTCTGCATTAAATTCCCAGGTCAACGGGTACGCATCGGGGAGGAGGGAAATAATGTACATCCATATCCAAAAGAATGATTATTAACCCTGGCCTACTTTAGGTAAGTTACTCAGGCATGTTCATTATTCAGCAACTGGCTTATTAGTAAAGGATGACGCCTCACTTGGCACCAGAAATCAGTTCGGGGATAATATCCAGCTGCATTCACTCCTTTAGTGAAGAGCCTGCACTCATTGGACTCAAGCCTCCCTGAATTCTGCAAACCAATCCGGGGAACTTAAACCCACTATACACCATTCACAAGGGCAGAGCTTCCCCTCAAGGGGCGGGGCCAACCTGGTCTGCGGGGGCGGGGCCAACCTGGTCTGCGGGGGCGGGGCCACCCTGGTCTGTGGGGGCGGGGCCAACCTGGTCTGCGGGGGCGGGGCCACCCTGGTCTGCGGGGGCGGGGCCAACCCGGTCTTCCTGGCCAGCTGGATTGGCAGGCCCTGGGGCGGGCCGGCGCGTGCGCACTGGCCGGTCCTCGGCCGGCCGGTGGACCATGGAGGCGCCGAGGCCCTCTGCACTGGACTGGTACGTCCCGCGGCTCCCCTGGACGCCAGGGGCCGATTTGAAGCTGTGGCTCTGTGAGCTCTGGCTGCTGCTGCTGACTTCGGGCCTGAGCGCGGACTTTCTGCCGCTTGAAGAGGACGTAAGGTTTATCAATGAGTACGTGAACCTCCACAATGAGCTCCGAAGCAAGGTCAAGCCCGCAGGGGCTAACATGCGCTTCATGGTGAGGCCCCGAGGCGGTTGCCCGAACCGCTGACCGCCCCAGCCCTGACCGCGCACCCCCGGGCCTCGCAGAGTTTGGGCCGCTGCTCTGAGGGTTAAGGATTGTGGGGCGCCTTCTGTGTGGGCTTAAACTACAGAGACATGTCAAGTCTATTCCCCCCGAAGAAATAAACACCCCTGTCTTCCTAACACGGTTTATCTCCAAGATTTACCTAGGGCTGGGTCTAGGGTGAGCAGAGGCACTCACCCGAGGTGTAAAATGTGAGATTTCAATTCCAATAAGTGATGGTTCCATGGATTTCATAGCTATCTATTTAAAAATCTAGCCGAAACCGGTTTGGCTCAGTGGTAGAGCGTCGGTCTGCGGACTGAAAGGTCCCAGGTTCGATTCTGGTCAAGGACATGTGCATTGGTTGTGGGCACATCCCCGGTAGGGGGTGTGCAAGAGGCAGCTGGTCGATGTTTCTCTCTCATCCACGTTTCTAGCTCTCTATCTCTCTCCCTTCCTCTCTGTAAAATATCAATAAAATATATATATGTTTTTAAAATAAAAATCTACAAAAATATTGATGAAGACCATCAATGTAAACAACAGGATCCTTGCCTTTCCTTAGGGCGAGGCAAGTGAGGCAGTGTCAGGATGGTGCAAAAGAAAAGCCAGATCTTGTTTTTATTTAAAATAGTGATTTTTTTTTCCCCATCAAGGATGGTTTTACATTAATTTTGTCTTTTAAACATAGTGCTTACCTTATTTACTGTGAGATGTGTTTTTATCCGGTATCCACCCAAGGGAGTGTCTCAGTCACCTTACTCTTTTTTTCTGCCAAGGGCCAGTTGGATATTTATAGCATCTTTCATAGGCCCTACAAAATTATCAGCTTAAAAATTAGCCTGCTGTATTTGGTCAGACATTTAATTAACTCCTGATCTGTTGGCTGGACCTGCTTCTCTTTTAGTGAGGCTTGTGAGCTTAGCTGGTATTGACGTTGCTACTCGAAACCGCTTTTCCGGGGTTGCCTCCGCCTGTCTGGAGCACAGTCAACTTTGCGATGCTAACTTTTGAAAAGAACTGCTCCCAGCAGTAAGTTGTTCCAAACGCAGGTGCATATTTCAATGCATGTCTCCTCAGAGTAGGAAATTCATCATTGCTTACATCAGTGGTCGGCAAACTCATCAGTCAGCAGAGCCAGAGATCAATAGTACAATGATTGAAATTTCTTTTGAGAGCCAAAAACCGACTTCTGCGCATGGGCAGCAAAGTTTCAATCGCATTGTACATATGTGCCCGCACTCAAGGGGCCAAAGAGCTGCATGTGGCTCGCAAGCCGCAGTTTGCCGACCACTGGCTCACATAATGTGTATAAAACCCAAGCAGCGGGAGGTTGTTGTACTTAGTTTTCAGCTCATCATTGCTTGGCAGCTGAATGATTTCGTGTTGTAGGTTATTATGTACATCAGCGGGTTCCACAAGGAATAGTGTAGCAAAGATGTTCAGTTCCATTGGTTTTCTTTTCATGTTCTTGAATCTTTCATTAAATGGCCTCATAGTGTCCCACATTCACCAGCATATTCAAGGCTTTTGTCCTTCCAGAATAGGGAAATGCACCGAATTTTTGAGTTGCACTTTCCAAAAGCTTTGATTTAGCTTCAAATGAATTCACTTCACATTTGAAAGCAGGGAGCTGAGAAGCTGGTTGGGGCCCTGCAGCTTGACATTCAGCTCTGAGAGGTCCTTGGTAATGTCCACCATGGACACTAGGTCACACAGCCACTCGCTGTCATTGAGTTCCCAGACAGGTTTCCCCATCATCTCCATGAACTGCTTGACTTCATCCTGTAGTTCATAAAACCTCACGAGCAAGTTCCTGGGACTCAGCCACCACACCTCACAGCGATAAATTAGACCATTATACTCAGTCAAGATCATTCAGAAACTCCTTAACCTGGCAGCTATTAAACCCTCTGCTTCTGACAAGACTTACATGTGACACTTCTGTTGGCATCACATTGTTGAGCCGCAATGACTGTGCACAGAGATTTTCTTGGTATATGGTGCGGTGGCATGTAATTAAATCCCTTGGATCAAGACGGAAATGACTCAGTTCTTTCTTGACAAATGCAATTAACGCTTTTTGTGGGCCAATCATGGCAGCAACTCTGTTATTCGTAAGGCCACTTGTCAAATACTAGCTCATATTTTTTCGTTGTTAAAACAAGTCTCTCAAGTTGCTCACCTCTTGTAGTGCCATGCATGGTGTCCAGTGACAGCAGTTCCTCTCGTGTGTCAAACTCTGAATGAATGAAAATGGCCCAGTGGGTTGTATTTGTTATGTCCCTGTCTTGTCACAAGCCAGAGACAGAAATTGAAATCCTTCCCTGTTTTTTCAATATCTTGTGCTGTCAGTAATCCCATCTGAGACGGTTCTCCAAGACAAACTAACACTCTGAGACAATTTTAATTTCTCTGGGGTTAACAGTTCTGTAGCAGCCCCCATGCCCTCTTTCACAAACTCTCCCTCACATGAGGCCTCAGCTTTTTTTGTGATTTGCTCCCTCCCTACACAACTCATCTGAATAATGTCCCCGTCACAAGGAGGCTTAGTAAAAGCAGATTGTTGTGATTCTAAACTCCACTGAAGAATATTGATTTTATCCTGACACATTTGGCCTCTCAATTCATTGAGTATACCATGTTTTGAGCTATAATGACAATCCAGGTTGGCTTTTTTTTTTTTTTAAATATTGTTAACACATCGCCACAAACTGGGCATATAGGTTCATCTTTGACTTCAACAACAACAAAAAATAATCATTTGGTCCTAGCTGGTTTAGCTCAGTGGATAGTGTCAGCCCAGGAACTGAAGGGCCCAGGGTTTGATTTTGGTCAAGGGCACATACCTCGGTTGCAGGCTCAATCCCTGGCCCTCATCAGGGCATGTGTGGGAAGCAAACAATTGATGTGTCTCTCTATGTATCTGTCCCCCTCTCTTCTACTCTCTTAAAAAAAAAAAAAAAAAAAAGGAAAAAGGAAAAATATCCTCAGGTGAGGATTAACCAAAATAATCATTTACCCATTTCTCTTGGAAAGATCGCCACTGCACATCAAGTTTTCTCTTTTTTCATAGTCACCTTTTGTAGGATGACACACCACTTAAGTTTTAATAACTATCCAGTGTGTTGCCGTGCTGCAATTATTTTCCTTTGATCGCTGTATCCTGGATTTGGAACCTATCCAACATTTGTATCATGGGCTCTTGAGGTCTTTTTAGTGTATTGTTATTTCTTTAATCTTCATCTGAGATCAGTTTACAAGGATTGTTGATCATGGATGTATGGATAAAGGTTGGATTGGATTTATCATCTGTGTCAACAAAAAGTCAACAACATCATTGTCAGTCATCTGAGGCAAAGTCATCAATGTCCCTAGCATCTGGTCTCATCATTACCGGATCGCTATAGGTTTACCACAGTGTGTTTACACTTTTCCAATGTGTACACTCTCAGTCAGCTGGTACTGACTGTCCTCTGAGTCGCTGCAATACAGGCATATGGGGTGTGGATAGCTGATAAGAAGCATACATGTCTGTGCTGTCATGTACTCATCATATGTGTCCTATCTACCCCGTAATGGTCATTCCTTGATTATCCTTCAAAATCTACATTATTATCATGATTCACTTAATATAAATTTATGTTGCTATGGAAAAAAATCCTAGATTTATTGGATTTTGAGTCTCACATGTGGTTGCCTTGACAGGGTCAGATCAAAAGATTTCTCAGGCCTTATATGACCTGTGGGCCAGAAGTTCCTCACCCCTGCCCTAGTTCAATCCTTATTTTGCATTATTTTAAATGTTTCTTCTAGTTTCTTTCCCATCCCTCCCCTTCCCCATTTCCATTTATAAACTCTTCCCTTGTTGCTCATGGTTGTCATTAAAAATGACTAAAATGGCCGTGGCCAGTGAAACTCTGTTGGGCTTCATTTGGAGCATGGAAAGGTTGCAGGCTTGGTCCCTGGGAGAAAGTGGGCAGGAAGCAGCAGATCAATGTGCTCTCACATCAATATTTCTCTCTCTCTCCCTCTCCCTTCTTCTCTCTCTAAAAGTCAATAAGAAAAAAAAAAGACTAAAATGTATTGAAATAACTAGTCTCTTATTATTTAGGAGCTTCCAATATACATTATAATGTATTTTAAGGACTATCTCCCTAGACTTGAGTCTTTTCTTCCTTCTGGATTGGTTCCTTTGGGGAAAATTTTAAAAATGGCATAAATAAAGGATGTAATATTTTTTTATTTATATGACACATAACAATTGCTAGTCTAAATGGTTGTGCCAAATTAAGCAAATACCAGCAGTGTATAAACATTCTGCTTTCACACATCTGCACTAGCATGAGCATTGTCAGTCACTTGCTAAACTGATAAATTATACAATGGTACTTCATCTTAATGTTAATTTTTGAAAGCTAATTTGAGTGATCATATTTTGGTTCTTTTTTGTTCATTTTCTTTACCTTTTGTATTTTCAGTGTTTCCTCTCCTGTTTATATATTTTTATAGACATACATTAGGATTTAATCTGTTGTTGAAGACAATTATTTCCAAGCCAATTTTTATGTTTTAAATTTAATCATAGAATTTGGAGATATTTGAGAGGTTTAGCTATGTACCACTATTTATTATTAATTTTTATTATATATATTTTTTAAATTAATTCAGAGAGGAATGGAAAGGGAAAGATAGAAACATCAATAATGAGAGAGAATCTTTGATCAGCTTTCTCCTCCCCCTCACCTACTCCTCCCCTCCCCCGGGATCGAGCCCGCAATCTGGGCCTGTGCCTTTGACCAGAGTCAAACCCGGGACTCTTTAGTCCACAGGCTGATGCTCTATACACTGAGCCAAATTAGCTAGGATATATATATCAGAGAGGAAGAGAGAGGGAGAGAGTTATAGAAACATCATTGATGAAAGAGAATCATTGACTGACTGGCTGCCTCCTTCATGCTCCCCATTGGGGATTGAGCTCACAACCTAGGCATGTGCCCTGACCGGGAATTAAACCATGATAGCCTGGTTTATAGGTGGATGCTCAACCACTGAGCCATGCCATCTGGGCTAATTTGGTTTTCTACAAGTTAAAAGATTAGCCTTCCTTCTCATAATTAATAAACACATAACATAATTTTTATAGGATCTATATTTCTAACCTCTAAATATTAATTTAAAATATAAAATAATGTAGCAGGCACTTGTGTATCAGCAATACATATCTTAATACATGATTATTTTAATAGTAATATTGTAGTGAATACAGTTTAAAGTCCCAACCTAAATTTTCACTCTTCTTCTCTTTCTAAAAGTTGGTGTGTATTTTCTCATAGATTTTGCTAGGATGGAAATATTAACTGTAAATAGAAGAGTTTATTGTAATAATATGGTCTCCTTAGAACTTTTCCTTCAGAGATTTGAAAATCACATTTATTATTATTATTATTATTATTATTATTTTAATAAATCTTAATTGTTCAGATTATTACAGGTGTTCCTCTTATTTCCCCCCATAGCTCCCCTCCACCCGGTTCCCACCTCACCCCATGCCCTTATCCCCCCTACTGTTTTTATCCAAAGTGTAAGATTGTTTTGTCCAATCTCTCCCCACACCCTCCACATCTCCTTCCCCCAGAAAATTGGCAGTCCACTCCCTTTCTATGCCCCTGATTGTATTATATTCATCAGTTTATTCTGTTTCACCAGATTTTTTATTCACTTGATTTTTAGATTCGCTTGTTGATAGATATGTGTTTGTTGTCACTTTGTTGTTCATAATTTTTATCTTTACCTTTTTCTTCTTCTTCCCCTTCTTCTTAAAGAATGCCCTTCAGCATTTCATATAATCCTGGTTTGGTGGTGATGAACTCCATTAGTTTTTTCTTGTCTGTGAAGCTCTTTATCTGACCTTCAATTTTAATAGATAGTTTTGCTGAGTAGAGTAATTTTGGTTGTAGGTTCTTGCTATATATCACTTTGAATATTTATTGCCACTCCCTTCTGGTCTGCATAGTTTCTGTTGAGAAATCAGCTGACAGTTGTATGGGTACTCGTTTGTAGGTAACGAACTGGTTTTCTCTTGCTGTTTTTAATATTCTCTCTTTGTCTTTTGCCCTTGGCATTTTTATTATGATGTGTCTTGGTGTGGTCCTCTTTGGATTTCTCTTGTTTGAAATTCTGTGCACTTCCTGAACTTGTAATTCTATTTCTTTCACCAAGTAGGGGAACTTTTCTGTCATTATTTTTTCAAATAGGTTTTCAATATCTTGCTCTCTCTCTTCTTCTGGCATGCACATAATTCGGATATTGGTACACTGAAGTTGTCCCAAGGGTCCTTACACTCTCTTCATATTTTTGGATTCTCTTTTCTTTTTGCTCTTCCAGTTGGGTGTTTTTTATTTCTTGGAATTTAAAATCTTAGACTTGATTCTTGGGATCCTCTAGTCTGCTGTTGGAACTCTGTATATTATTCTTTATTTCAGTCAGTGTATGCTTAATTTCTGACTGGTCCTCTTTCATATCCTTGATGGTCTCACTAAATTTCTTGGAAGTTTCTAGAAGATTCTTGAGTATCCTTATAACTGTGGTTTTGAACTCTATATCCAATATTTGCTTTCCTCCATTTATTTCATTTGTGACATGTTGTTTTTGTTTTTTGGTGTGTGTTTTTTTTTTTTGTTTGTTTGTTTTGTTTTGTTTTGCCTCCTCATTTTGGCTGCTTCCCTGTTTTTGTTTCTATGTACTGACTAGCTGCTAAGTCTCCTTGAGTTGATAGAGTGGCCTTGTGTGGTTGGTGTCCTATAGGGCCCAGTGGCTCAGCTCCCCAGTCACCTGAGGTGGACTCTCTTGGTGCACCCCTTTGTGGGCTGTTTGCACAGTCTTATAGTTAAACCTTGATTGCTGTTGGAATTAATACAAATTCTAAATTCCTTGCCTGTGTCCATGATGATGTTGTCATCTAGTATTTGTCTTCTACCTTGTCATTGAACTAAAAAATTTAATTCTTTTATTGTTGTAAAATACTCATAGCATAAAATTTAACATTTTAACCATCTCCTATTGTGCAGTTCTGTGGCATTAAATTCATTCACATTGTTGTGCAACCATCACCAGCATTCATCTTCCCCAATTGAAACTCTGTGCCCATTAAGCCATTTCCTACTTTCACCAGTTTCTGGCTATCACCATTCTGCTTTCTGTCTCTATGAATCTGACTATGCAAAGAAATCATACAGTATTTTTCATTGTGACTGGCTTATTTCATTTAGGACATTTTCACAGTTCATTCATGTTGTAGCATGTGTCAGAAATTCCATCCTTTTAAAGCTGAATATTTTACTTTGTATATTTATACCACAGTTTTTGTATTCAATCATCTGTCAATGTACATTTATTTCAGTTGCTATCACCATTGGCTATTGTCAATAATGCTATAAAAATGGGTGTATGTACAAATATGTGTTCAATTCCCTGCTTTCACCTCTGTTGACATTACCCAGAACTGGGATTGCTGGAACATATGGAAAATTCTGTGTATCTTTTTAAAATATGTTTTTATGGATTTTGGAGAGAGAGAAAGGGAGAGGGAGAGAGAAACATCCATCAGCTGCCTCAAAAACACCCCCTATGGGGATTGAGCCTCAAACCTAAGCATGTGTCCCAACTAGGAATTGAACTGGCCACCTCGCAGGGCACAAGGTGACACTTAACCAAATGAGCCACACCAACCAGGGCTCTGTATTTAATTTTTTTTGAAGAACTGCCATTCTGTTTCCCATAGTGGCTGCACCATTTCACATTCCCACCAACAATACACGAGGTTTGTAATTGGTACACATTCTTGCCAACATTTGTTAGTTTTTGGGTTTTATATATGTACTACAGGGCCCAGTGGGGCTGTCCACAGGGATAGGGCCTAAACTGGCCATCGGACATCCCTCTTGCAATCTGGGACCACTGGCTCCTAACCACTCACCTGCCTGCCTGCCTGATTGCTCCTGACCACTCTGCCTGCCTGCCTGAATGCCCCTAACTGCCCTCCCCTGCTGGCCTGGTCACCCCTAACCAGCTCTGCCTTGGCCCCCATCATCGTGGCTTTGTCCTGAAGGATATCCAGAAGGATGTCTGCTCTGGTTAACCTATTACCCTTTTATTAGTATAAATATCCATTTTAATAGGCATCATTATGTTTTGATTTGCATTTCCCTAATGTATACTTGTTGAATTTATTAGACATTTGTACGTCTTCTTTAGAGAAATGTTCATTCAAGTCCTTTGTTCAATTTTAAAATATATATAGAATAAATATTTATTGTTCAGATTATTACAGGTGTTCCTCTTTTTTCCCCCCATAGCTCCCCTCTACCTGATTCCCCATACCACCCCATACCCACTGTCTTCATCCATAGGTGTAAGATTTTTGTCCAATCTCTTCCCGCATCCCTCAGACTGCCATCCCCCTGAGAATTGTCAGTCCACTCTCTTTCTATGTCTCTAATTCTATTATATTCACCAGTCCATTCTGTTCTTCAGATTTTTTATTCACTTGATTTTTAGATTCACTTGTTAGTAGGTATGTATTTGATGTCTTTTTGTTGTTCATAATTTTTACCTTTGCCTTTTTCTTCTTCTTCCTCTTCTTAAAGAATACCCTTCAGCATTTCATGTAATCCTGGTTTGATGGTAAACTCCTTTAGCTTTTTCTTGTCTGTGAAGCTCTTTATCTGACCTTTATTATAAATGATAGTAATTTTGGTTGTAGGTTCTTGCTGTTCATCACTTTGAATATTTCTTGCCACTCCCTTCTGGTCTGCATAGTTTCTGTTGAGAAATCAGCTGACAGTGTATGGGTACTCCCTTAGGGAACTAACTGGTTTTCTCTTGCTGCTTTTAATATTTTCTCTTTGTCTTTTGCCCTTGGCATTTTTATTATGATGTGTCTTGGTGTGGTCCTCTTTGGATTTCTCTTGTTTGAAATTCTGTGCACTTCCTGAACTTGTAATTCTATTTCTTTCACCAAGTAGGGGAACTTTTCTGTCATTATTTTTTCAAATAGGTTTTCAATATCTTGCTCTCTCTCTCTTCTTCTGGCATGCACATAATTTGGATATTGGTACACTGAAGTTGTCTCAAGGGTCCTTACACTCTCTTCATATTTTTGGATTCTCTTTTCTTTTTGCTCTTCCAGTTGGGTGTTTTTTATTTCTTGGAATTTAAAATCTTAGACTTGATTCTTGGGATCCTCTAGTCTGCTGTTGGAACTCTGTATATTATTCTTTATTTCAGTCAGTGTATGCTTAATTTATGACTGGTCCTTTTCCTTTTTTTTTTTTTTTTTTGGCATTCTCATTAAGGTCCTTGAAGGTCTGTCTCTTCAAGTTTCTCAGTGGTTTTTAGAAGATTCTTGAGTAACCTTATAAATGTGATTCTGAACTCTGTGTCATCCAGTAGTTTATTTTCCTCCATCTCTCCCATTCGTGACATGCTTCTGTGTCTCTACATTTTGGTTGCCTCCCTGTGTTGATGGAGTGGCTTTGTGTGGTAGGTGACCTATGGGGCCAGTAGCTCAGCTTCCCCAATCACCCAAGGTGGTTGCTCTTGGTACACCCCTTTGTGGGCTGAGTGTAAAGTCTTGGTGTAATTAAGCCTTGATTGCTGTTGGTACACTGGGAGGAATTGATCTCCAGGCCAATTGCCTGTGAGGACCTGCTGTGTCTATAATGGAAGAACTGCTGTGCTGGAGACATGCTTATGTTGTAGGTCTTGTATCAGTGGGGCTTTGGTGCTCACTGAGTCTACCTCCTGAATATGTCACTTATGGATGTGAGGGGTTGAAATCTGCTGTCTCATACTGACCACTAAATACACTGGCTTTTGGATCTCCAATGGGATGCAGTTCAGCTACTGTCTGAGGCCACTCTGCAGGAGCTACAGCGAGAACCACAGTCCTCTCCTCCCTGCTTAGAGCTTGGAGGCTTTGGAGATGTCTGCATTAGGTTGCAAGTTTGCTAGATTAAACTGCAATAGAGAAGGCCATTCATATGCAAAAGCCACTGGTTGGAGCTTGGGTGTGTTTATAGATTGTGCGGGGTAGAGTCTCAGGGCATCACTAGGCTAGGGCATGGCAAACAGCAATTGCTGCCAGTCAGCTGTCTCTGCCTCTTTGACCATGTCCCTGTGTCTCGCGCCCCAGCACAGCAAACAATTATTCTTGTGTGCAGCTCTGCAAGCAAGCCACCCTCACTTTCCAACCCGGTGGCAGACAGTCCATCTTCTTCCCAGAAACTGGATTTCAGAGAGATTGGGAGCTTGTCTCTCTTTGTATTGAAGAAAGCAACACCCTCCGCCAGCTGGGATCCACTGCCAGCCCATATCACGTCTCCCTCCCCGCGCCCCCCCCTCAGTTTTTCAGTGCTTGTGCTCTGAATGTTCCTTTCTCTAACAGTCTAGTTGTCGAGCTTCCATTCAGCCAGCTTTCCCATGGTTCTGGGTGACAGACATTTTGTCTTTTAGTTGTAGTTTTGAAATTGTTGTGTATGGCAGCAGTTTAGGTGTGTTTACCTAGCCACCATCTTGGATCTCCCTTTGTTCAATTTTTTATCAGACTTTATGTTGTTAGTTGAGTTGAAGAAATTCTTTATATATTCTGGGTAGTAATCCCTTATCAAATATATGATTTGTAAATGTTTTCTCTCATTGCATAGGTTTCCTTTTCATTGTGTTGATAGTATCCTTTGATTTTCAAAAGTTGTAAATCTGATAAACTCTTATTTATCTTTTTTTTAAATCTTGTTGCCTACGCTTTTCAGGACATATCCAAGAAATCATTGCCATATCTAATAAAGCTTTTCCCCTTTTGTTACTGGAGATATGGCTGAGTCAAAGAGGGCTTGGCTCCAGTCAGCTTGAGAGAAAAAATTCAGATGAGTAACAGAAAGTGTAATTGAAGCAAAGCCATAATAGTATGGCAATTCCTCAATAATTAAAAATAAAGCTGCCATATGATCCAGCAATTCCACTTCTGGGTATATATACAAAGTAAATGAAAACAAGATTTCAAAAAGAATATTGTACTTCGATGTTCATTTAAGTATTATCTATAATAGTCAAGGTAGGGAAATAATTTAAGCATCCATCATTGAATGAATGGATAAAGAATAATAGAATAATAGTCATCCATGATAAAGAAGGAAATCCTGCTATTTACAACAACTTGGTTGTACTTTGAGGTCATTATTCTAAGTGAAATAAGCCCAACAAAGATAAGGAGTACATTGGTATCACTTATATGTGAAATCTAAAA
The DNA here is from genome assembly GCA_963924515.1 of Vespertilio murinus. Lineage (NCBI taxonomy): Eukaryota > Metazoa > Chordata > Mammalia > Chiroptera > Vespertilionidae > Vespertilio > Vespertilio murinus. The sequence goes on along the minus strand of OZ004707.1, from coordinate 129,680,693 downwards.
AAAAGAAAAAAAGTGACTTGTAGAGTAGAAAAAAAAGTAGTTTCCAGGGGTTAGGGGTGGGGAAATAGGAAGAGGTTGGTAAAAGGGTAGTGACTATAGTTGATAATATTGTATTATATAATTAAAAAAAACATTGAGTCTGTTTTCAACTGTAATTTAATTCAAGGTTGAGCAAAGGAATTTATAAATATCATAACTTATTTTACACACTGTCAAGGGAAGGAATAAAGTAAAATATTTCCAAACTTGGAGTTGAAAGTTAGCTTTTCTGTGTTAAATGCAGACTCCATAAATTATTGGTTATATGTGACTACAAGTAAAATTCTTGTCTGTGTCTTAGTTACTTTCTTTGTGAAACAAAAAATAATGCATACCTCATAGTATATTCTGAACACTAAGTTAAATAGCGTATAAAAACAATAGTGATACCCTGGCCCTTTGGCCTCAGTGGATAGAGCATCTGCCTGTGGACTGAAGGGTCCCAGATTCAATTCTGGTCAAGGGCACATGCCCAGGTTGTGGGCTCAATCCCCAGTAAGGGATGTGCAGGAGGCAGCCGATCAATTGATGTTTCTCTCTCTCCCTTTCCCTTCCTTTCTGAAATCAATAAAAATATTTTAAAAAAAATAATGCCTGGCATATAATAATCATGTGATGTATGAAAAATATACAAAATAAGGCAGTAAAAAGATGATCCATAGAACATTGTTTGCAAATGAGAAACAATCTAAAAGATTATTAATAGTGGAATGGTAACATTTATTATGTGCTATTCACACTATAGAATAATATGGAGAGGTTGCAAAAGTTAGGTAGATCTAGTTGTGTTAATATAGAACAATCTCCTTAAGTGAAAACTGCAAATCACAGGCCAATAATATTATGTGTGGAATTATTACAATAATGTAAGGAGGAAAAATCACAGAATATGCATGTATCGTGTGTGTGTGTGTGTGTGTGTGTGTGTGTGTGTGTATGTGTATGTGTAGAGAAATGTATACAAATTGAAATATATGCAAAGCAATTTTTAAAACAATAATGAGTTTTGGTGAGAAAAATAGTTGGAGAATAATCTAAAAGCCCGATTTGTTTATTTTTATGATACATTTTATATTATATATATGTATAATCTATGAAAATAACTGGGAAAACCCTAAAAAAACTTAGTTTTCAGAAATGCTTACTTTCAGATACACTGAAACATATGTACTTAGCATTTAGGTTTAACAATTATTTGTTGATTTTTCTTTGTGTATTATGTTTGTTCTTATCCTTAACAATGAAGTTAATGAGGCTCTAAATAATAACAAAAGTACACATTTTCCCCATATCTAGAAATATGAGAGCAGCATCTTATGAAATTTTCTCACATTTTCTGGAAATATAAGACTTTATTTCCTCAAAACACAATATTTTGCATAAAATTAATGCTCAATAAATAGTTCTTAAATGAATATTTTATATTATTGTATTATTATGAATAAAAGTTATGAGATAAAAAATATATATTCTGAAAAAAATGAAAATATATGTTCTGAAGAGACTACATATGAGTATTATATGGTTCTGAACAGACTCTATGTAAGAGTATTATAATCGTTTGCATCATCTAACAATCTGACTTTTTAATTACTGATATATACTATTCATAGTCTTTTGTACCAGAAAATAGTTTGTTTCATTTATGATTATCTGGGGGGAAAAAGTTCCCTATAGAAATTTTGCTAATAAAACCTATAAGCATAAAGTTAGGATTGTTTTCTTTAAATCTTACTATGAGAACTCAAGGAATATAAATTAGAGCACACACACACACACACACACACACACACACACACACACACAAACAAAACTCATCATTATTTTGTTTTCTTTGCTTTTTGCACTTTTTTTCAGACTTGGGATGTAGCTTTGTCACGGACTGCTAGAGCATGGGGGAAAAAATGTGTGTTTGAGCGTAATACTCACTTAGAAGAAATAAAAATGGTCCATCCAAGATTTAATGGTATTGGTGAAAATATGTGGGTCGGCCTTGAAAATGAATTTACTGCAAGTATTGCTATCAGAAGTTGGTTTGCAGAGAAGGACAAGTACCATTTTGGAAATGGCACTTGCTTTGGTGACTGTTCTAGATATTTGCAGGTATCTAATTTTTATATTATTAATTCAATAGACTCAATTGCATTACTATCAAGTTTTTATTGATTGTTTTAATTTTATAAATAAATACAAATGGTCAATTATTAATTCTAATAGAATCAAAGTTCTTATCAGTCCTAGATTTTCAAAATGTCTGTAATTATCTCTATTATGTGAACCATACAATTAAAACATTATTTTAAATATAGAAAATCTAACGTCCATACCCAAATATGAAAGGTACTTTTCTAAAAATAATGTATACTGGAAAGGAAGAAACCAGAAAATGAAAACTATTTATAAATTATTGACTATAAACATAAGTGAAAGATGATATTTTTTTGCACAGATCAGTATATATACTACTATATAACTAATTGGTTAAAACTTTTTAAATGCAAATTAATAGTATTATTTTTCCTACCTCATGTCTCATAATCTACTTTACACTTTATACCCCCCAAATACTGAACTACTTATTTCCTATACATATATTCATTATTTCATATATCACATTGTTTAATAATCATCTACATGTGATACCACACGAAGGGCAGGGATCTTCTCATCTTTTTTTTCTCAACACAACGTGACATTATTTAAGTCTTCAATAAATATTTGTATCCAGGATCAATAATTTATTAAATGAACTTCCAAGCTTATTTAAAATATGATTCCCCCATACCCCAACTGGTTTTTCTCAGTGGTTAGAATCTTGATCCGAGGACTGAAGGGTTGGGAGTTTGATTCCAAACAAGGGCACATAATTTATCCCCGACCCCAGTAGGGGCATGTCTGAGAGGCAACCAATTGATGTGTCTCTTTCATATTTATATTTCTCCCTATCTGTCTCTTCCCCTCCTGTCTACTCTCTCTCTCTCTCTCTGAAAAATCAATGGAAAAATATCCTCAGGTGAGGATTAACAAAAATAAGTAAAATAAAAATAATTAATTTTCTATTAATAAACTGATGTCATGTTTTATGTACAACTTAAAATCTTGGAATTTTTTTCATGTTGAATTCGTGTCTTTCTCATTAATCAAATGAATCTTTCAAAAAATGTTTGATCTGTTTATTCTTCCTCTAGAAAGTTATAATCGTTCTTCATTATCTTATTTGTATTAAAGCTAGTCTTAATACAACTTCATACTTTCAGTAAACTAACTAATTCTACTCCCTGATTTACTCTTCTGTATTTTGTACTTCTTAATTATAGTATCTTAGTCGTTTCAGTTTCCTGCATTTAACATGACTAACTCTAATTTAACTGTTGCAATCATTCCATTCTCTATTCTTTTTATGCATCACTCTGTTTCTTTACTAGTCATGCTTTTAAAACCACAAAGGTTTGGGATAAAAAGAAAAAAAACAAAAATGGTTCCCCTTCCTCCCACAGAAGTTAATGAAACAAGTACTTTTTTTTATCATTTGAAAATATTAAAAATATTAAAGCCATACAAAGAATTTCTGGAATATCTTGAACTATTCTCCTATTTTTATTCCAATTTAATACCAGCTTTTCGTTTTATAAAAACAAACTCTTTTATTCATTTTTTAAATAAAAGGCCCAAATTCTTTATAATGGAATTTCTTCAACAAAAGAAAAATGGCAATAGCATTCAATCACTTTCTACTCTTTTATTGATTCCCCCCCTTCTCTAATCTTAGTGTCTCTCTTTTTCTCCTTTCTATTTACAACTTTTATTCTTTCAAAATATTTATCCTCTCTTTTCTTCTTCCTCTCTTTCAATAACCTATAACTCAGGTTCAATAAAAGGATGAAAATTGATTCAGCAGGTGGGCCTGTCTTGGGCTCCGAAGCATTATTTTGGATCAGTGGTTCTCAAACTTTTTATCCTAAGGATACTTATTGGTAGAACCTATTAAAGTATTTCTCTACCTATAGTGTTGCAAATGCTGCCCTAAAACCATGCTAATTCATACTTCATATTTTTTAAATTATTTAGTTAAAGGTTCTATGGGTATTGAATATAATATTGTTTATAATATGGCAGAATAAATTTCATGGTTTTCCTTGAAAATTTCATTTTAGCTTGTTTGGGACAAGTCTTACAAAGTTGGTTGTGCTGTTACTCCATGTCCAAGAATTGGACGTATTAAACATGCAGCAATTTTCATATGCAACTATGCACCAGGGTAAGTTACTTTAAATTTTAAAAAAAATATAAAAATAAATAAATTGAGAATTTTTCAACTTAAGTTTGCCTAACTTCCAATATCTATAATAATAAAAGTGTAATATGCTAATTACACTGGACATCCTTCCAGACGTCCTTCTGAAAGACCCTCCAGATAAAGCCAGGGCTTTGAGGGAAGCCTAGGTTCTCAGTGCCTGCTGGTGGCTGGAGGGAAACAATGCCATCAGCTGGGGGAAGGAAGGCCTACTCTTTCATGAATTTTATGCATCAGGTCTCTAGTATTCTCATGAATGTCTTTATGAACTATAAAAAATAAAATGTAAGATGTTAAAGAATGTATATTAAAACTAGAGGCCCGGGGCATGAAATTCCTGGATGGGGAGGAGGATTCCTCAGCCCGGCCTGCACCCTCTCTTATCTGGGACCCCTTGGGGAATGTCCGACTGCCAACAGTAAGACGTCCCTCTTACATCCCTGTCACAATCAGATATCCCTCTCACAATCCCTCTCACAATATTGCCCGCCTGATTGCTCCTAACCCCTCTGCCTGCCTACCTGATCGCCCCTAATCGCCTCTGCCTGCCTGTGGCATGATTGCCCCTAACTGCCCCCCCTGCCAGTCTGATCACCCCTACCTTGCCCCCTGTAGGCCTGATTACCCTTAACCGCCTCTGCCTCAGCCCCCAGCCTAAGCCACAGTCTGGCCTCCCTCTGCCAGAGGGGACCTGGCTGATCAGGAGAAGGTGCCGCCCCCATTACCCAGCTCCTCCTGCCACTGGAGGCCACCATGGCTGCCCGAGCCTCATACCTTGCAGCTGGATGCAGCTGCCTGAACCTCACTCCAGCCCTCGCAGTGGCAGCCACCATCCACAATGTGCCATCGGGCAGCTGCCTCCGCTTTTTCCAGATGGTCATCTGGAAGACGTCTGCCCTAATTAGCATATTTATTACTCTCTTATTAGTATAGATATTTTGAATTCCATAATGAATAAGTCATAATTTGGACAGATTACTTTTATGTATAGACTAGCCAAGTATAGATTCCTAAATAAGTTTTAACTTTAGCATTATTTCATAATATCTAGCCTAATTAACATGGTATTTGAATTATTTTCCAAAATAGTTTACTCCCGTATTATAATAAAAGCCTAGAATTTAATCAGTTTGACATGTTGACAAAAGAAAGTAAGGTTACATGCGTTAAAATGTATGCTGTATGAATTTCAGGAATACATCAGATTTGTACCATGAAGGACACTTTTAATTGACTATTCCTTGAAGGTTTCATTGTTAATAAGGTTTCATACACATAAGAAATTGTAATATCTCAGAGATGGAAGAGTACTTTAAAAGTATTTTAGTCAGGCTTTCCATATGAAACTTTAATTTTTTTTCTTATTATTTTCTTACCATGTAATTATTTACCCTGTACCAGAAAATCCCTCCATCTCTGAAAAGCTCTGTTGGAAAGTCCCAAGTTTTCTTACAAGTCAATGTGATCCTATAAGTAATACTGTTAAAGTGACCAACTAAGTGACAAAATATCCCAACCAACATGTCAGATTGGTTACATTCTAGGATTGAAAAGGAATGCCTATCAAATAGAACAGAACAGAAAAGAACAGAACGGTGATTTAAAAATTAGACTCAGAAAGCCCCTTCTTGATGGAAATCTTTGCTGACATTAAATGCAAGCATGCAAAACAAGTGCAGGATGTCAAGTCTCTACAAAACTTTTTAGGTTACTTTTCATTTTTACAGACCAGAAACATTGAGATGAAACCTATTACATGGAGAAACTTAAAAGTTGACTACTGATTGGTATTAAGAATTCATACAGTGAACTAGGCACTGGTGCGGGGAGGGAAGATTTCTCAGAAGCACAAGACTTTACTAATGCAATAAGCTACCAGGTAAAAGGCTCTGCCCTATCTATGATCAAGACCAAAGAAGTCTGGCCATACTTAGCCTCCAGTTTTAAAGGGAAACAAAAAGTAAATAAGTGTTGCCGAAACCGGTTTGCTCAGTGGATAGAGCGTCGTTCTGCGGACTGAAAGGTCCCAGGTTCGATTCCGGTCAAGGGCATGTACCTTGGTTGTGGGCACATCCCCAGTAGGGGGTGTGCAAGAGGCAGCTGATCGATGATTCTCTCTCATCGATGTTTCTAACTCTCTATCCCTCTCTCTTCCTCTCTGTAAAAAAATCAATAAAATATATTTTAAAAAATAAGTGAACACATAAAAATATTATATAGTAAAAATGCCAGACAAAATAAAACAAGTAAATAGGGACAATTAGTATAGAATATCGACAGGGTAGTTGCAGAAAGTGGTGGCATTTAAGCTGAAAGCCAAATGATAAGAGGATGGCTAAGGAGTATTTCTGGTAGAAATAAGAACATGTATAAAATCTCTGAGCTTGGAATGAGTTAGCATATTTGAGAAACAAATAACTGTGGTTAGATGGAGGAGCTGTGGTAGAAAGTTAGATGATAGATACATTAAATAGAATACTATAGTCCATGTTAAGGATTTTAGAATTTATTCTAAATAATGACAAAGCCACTGGAAAGATTTAAGCAAGTGAGTGGAATGCTCTCATCTATTTAAAAAAAAAAAAAAAATATATATATATATATATATATATATATATATATATAATTGATTATTTTACAGAGAGGAAGAGAGAGGGATAGAGAGTTAGAAACATCGATGAGAGAGAATCATCGATCAGCTGCCTCTTGCACACCCCCCACTGGGGATGTGCCCACAACCAAGGTACTTGCCTTTGACCAGAATCGAACCTGGGACCTTTCAGTCTGCAGGCCAACGCTCTATCCACTGAGCCAAACCGGTTTTGGCACTCTCATCTATGTTTTTAAAAGAACACCTAAAAAAAAAAAAAAAGATAGGGCATGTATGGGAATAGGGTGGGGAGGGTCAATAAGGGGATATGGACACATATGTAATACCTTAATTTTAAAAAATAGGGTAAAAAAAAGATTACTCTTGCTGTTGTGTCAAAAATTAGAGTATAAGGAAACAAGAGTACAAAAAGGAACAAAGCCCTATCCGGCAGTTCAGTTAGTTAGAGAATAGTCGCAATATGTCAAGGTTGCAAGTTCAATCTCTAGTCAGGTTACATATAAGAAGCAACCAATTAATGCATAAATAAGTGGAGCAATAAATCTATCTTTCTATCTATCTATCTATCTATCTATCTATCTATCATCTATCCTACTCTATCTAAAATCAATTTTTAAAAAGAAGCAAGCGCAATTAGGAGATTATTTATAAATAGAGGCCTGGTGCACAAAATTTGTGCATGGAGGGGGGGGGAGGAGGGGATTGTCCCTTAGTCCAGCCTGCACCATCTTTAATCTGGGACCCCTTGACGGTTGTCCAACTGCCAATTTAGGCCAAATCCCAGACTAAGCAATCCAAGATTGCTGGCTCCCAACTGCTCGCCTGCCTGCCTTCCTGATTACCCCTAACAGCTTCTGCCTGCCAGCCTGATCACCTCCTAACCACTCCCCTACCAGCCTGAAAGAAGCCTAAGTGCTCCCTTGCTGGCCCAATTGCCCCTAATTGCCCTCCCCTGCCAAACCAGTCACCCTTAACTGTCCTCCTCTGCTGACCTGGTTGCCCCATTTGCCCTCCCCTGCCAGCCCTATCACCCCTAACTACCCTCCCCTGCAGGCCTGGTACCCCCCCCCCCACTGCCCTCCCCTCCAGGCCTGGTCTCCCCCAACTACCATCCCTTGCAGGTCTGATTGCCCCCAACTGACCTCCTCTGCTGGCCTGATCACCCCTAACTGCCCTCCCCTGGTGGCTATCTTGTGGCTGCCATCTTGTATCCACTTGGGGGCTGCCATCTTTGACAACATGGGGGTGGCTATCTTGTGTGTTGGAGAAATGGTCAATTTGCATATTACCTCTTTATTAGATAGGATAGGCTACAGACAGTAGTATCTTCAATTAGGGTTTTAGCATATTGCTTGGTTTTCCTTTATTGAATAATAAATTACCACAAGTGTGACATAAACCAGCACCCATTTATTATCAAACAGTTTTGTAGGCTATAAAACCAGGCACAGTGTGGCTGGATTCTTTGCTCAGGGTGTCAGGCCAAATTCAGGTGTTGACTGAGTTCTTACCCAGAGGCTCTGTATGAGAAGCTCCTGAAAGAATGAAAAATTTTCAGGATAATATTCTGAAAGCTTTCATTATTGAATTTAATAAATTGGTTTTAAAATTTTTAAAAAGATAAGAGAGAAACCAAAACAGTGCTGATAAGAATACTTAGAAGCCAAATTAAACATATAAATATTGTTTCAGTTCACTTTTTCTGATTTGCTTATAACCTATCTTAACTTTATACAGGTATTTTTATGATTAGAAACATTTTATGTTATTATTTCTGTTCCATTTATTCTTCTCTGTTCTTTAGGAGCACCAATTTATAGATATATCACCTACATATTTGCTTTCTGTTTTCATATATATTTATATTTATATTTATATTTATATTTATATCCTCCATCTTTGTGTTCTGCCAATGACACCTTTACCTTTTATCTAATTAAACATAAGTTTGTAGCAGTTGCACCAACATGGATCAAGCAATAGAATTCCACATATTTGTTTGGTGTCTATTCTGAAAACAATTGTAGTCTGTTGGGAAATAAATACTCTTTAAAGCAGCATTAACCAAACATACACATATCTATATTTTAAATAGAAAGAAGTTGTTGTAAAAGCAGGTTTGAAATAATCAAAGCAATTAGCCTGGATACAGATTCAGAAAGCAGTCAGCTTAAACACTTAGAATATGTGTATTCCAAGGAAAAAGAGGCCAGGGGAGAAGGAAAGGGATCTGGATTTAAGGAAAATTAATTGAATCTAAGGCTGGGCTCTTAAAAGAAGTAAATTATAATGTCCAAAAATATTTAATAAAGAATTTGTTCTCTAATAGTTAAGAAAATATAGTCGGGTAGGTGGTGCCATTTTCTTTACTTTGTGAAAAGACAGCTAGATCACATCCCCAGCCTCCCTGCTGGCTGGGTATAGTGGATCTATCTGGTGGAGGATTCAGATGTCCAGAAGGTGGCAGAGCCATAAGTGAAATGAGCCAGAGCCCTGAAATGACTGCCTGGAGGAAAGCTTTCCTCTAACCCTGCCAATATACCCTTCCATGTACAGTGACGCAGATCCTGCCTTCCATAGTATGGAAATGGCAAGAAAAGATCAGACTCAGGATATTTGAAAATGGAGCTAATAATACCTGTTGATAGGTTTAACTTTAGGAATAAATGGGATAGAAAAATCAAGGATGATGCCTGTCTTTGAGCAACTGGATGAATGATGATTCCATTAAATCAAATAGGGAAGGTTCACAGAGGAGCAGATCTTGAGGGAAGATCAAATGCTCTGTTTCAGACACATTAGATGGAGAAAAAAGTGCATAAATATAAATGCTTCATGAGAAAGACCTAGTCAGACAAAGTTCTTGAACAGCTTTCTAAGCAGCAGTGGGAACTGCAGGAATCAAGATCCTGGGGCAGAAATGAATCCTGAATGAGATTACCTTGTGAGAATATACAGAAAGCAGAACACTGAAAACCTAGGAAATAAGCCCAACATCACCAAGGCATTTTAACTTTATGCAAAAGAGCTGACAAAGATGCATAAAGAGAGGCTAGTGATGTAAGAAGAAAGCTAGAACTATGATGGCAGATTTTTGAAATTTGTCTCATCTGTATCTTTTTATTATATCTGAGACTTCTCTCTATGTTTCTCTGAAAACATCATAATTTATGACCCAAATATATATCATATTATAATCATTTAGACATTTAGAATAGCAGTTTTAGTACATAAAGTGCAAACAGTGCATGTAACTCATTTGAAGTGATGACACTATGAAGACCTATGTCAACTTCACAAACACACAGTGACAACCGTATCACATCCACTGCCTTGGCCAACTGTGATTTTAAGACACCATCAGTGTTAATATATATCTTAATTTCAGAGTTGTTAAAACATGTATGAAAAGGCATGCATCTTAAAATTATAAAATGTAGTATATAGTGAAAAAAAAAATATTTACAAGTCGAATAAGGTTGTCTCCTGGCATAGACACAGCTGATCATCACAGCCAGTTGGCCTGGAGGTCAGTTCCTCCCAGTGATACTAACAACAATCAAGACTTAACTACAACAAGGCTGTACACACAGCCCACAAAGGGGTGCACCAAGAGTGTCCACCTCAAGTAACTGGGAGGCTGACCCACTGAACCATATAGAGCACCTTAGCACACAAAGCCACCCTACCAACTCAGGGAAGCAGCAAAAATGCCAAGACATGAAAACAGAACACAAACGAAAGAAATGGAGAACAAGCGACTGGATATAGAGTTCAAAACCATGGTTATAAGGTTTTTCAAGAATTTCCTAGAAAAGGCCAATAAATTTAGCAAGACCCTTGAGCATATGAGAGAGACCCTTGAGGATATGGAAAAGGACCAACTAGAAATTAAACATGCACTGACTGAAATAAAAAATATTATACAGACACCCAACAGTAAACTGGAGGAACACAAGAATCAAATCAAAGATTTGGAACACAAAGAGCCAGACACTCCTTTGCAGAAGCAAGAAGATAAGAGAATCCAGAAAGTTGAAGATAGTGTAAGAAACCTCTGGGACAACTTCAAGCAAACCAACATCAGAATTATAGGAGTCCCAGAAGATGACAGAGAGCAAGATACCAAAAACCTATTGGAAGAAATAGTGAGAGAAAACTTCCCTCACCTGATGAAAGAAATAGAATTACAAGTCCAGGAAGCCCGCAGAACCCCAAACAAAAGGAATCCAAAGAGGACCACACCAAGACACATCATAATTAAAATTCCAAGAGCAAAAGAGAAAGAGAATATTAAAAGCAGCAAGACAAAAGCAGGTAGTTACCTATAAAGGAGCACCCATACAATTGTCAGCTGATTTCTCAACAGAAACCATGCAGGCCAGACAGGAATGGCAAGAAATATTCAAGGAGATGAATAGCAAGAACCTACAGTCAAAAATACTCTACCCAGCAAAGCTATCACTCAGAATCGAAGGCCAGATAAAGAGCTTCACAAATAAATTTAAGCTAAAGGAGTTCATCACTGCTAAACCAGAATTATATGAATTGCTGAAGGGGGTTCTTTAGGAAGAGGAAGAAGATAAAGATAAAAATTATGAACAACAAATACATAACTATCAACAAGTGAAACTAAAAACCAAGGGAATTAAAAAATCTGATGAACAATATTAACTGGTGAATATAATAGAATCAGTGGGGGGGTTGGAAGAGACTTAACAAAAACTGTGCACTTATAAATGAGGACAATGGTGGGGGTGGGGAAAAGGCAGAGGGTGGAGTGGGAACCTGATAAAGGGGAGTAATTGAGACGGGGAAAAATAAAGAGGAACACATTTGTAATAATCTGAACAATAAAGATTTATTTTAAAAAAGAGAAAATGTAGAAAAATTATTAATATTTAAAATTTTATTCCTTGTTTAGTGCGGCTCATGAGGGTTTAATGTATTTTATTGAACTTTCAAAGGATTTGTGGATTTATTAATCCTTTCCCATTCTTTTGTTTGTTTTCTGTTTCATTATTCTGAGACATTCAATCTCCCAAGTATTTTTTAGGGGAAAGGGTTGTGATATGTTATTGTTTTTGTTAAGGTATCCAACATTCCTTTATCTTTAATACTACTCAATATTGAAGATATTTACAGTTATATATTTTTCTCAGATCACAATTTTTGCTGGACCTTAGGATATCATAGGATATAGGCTCTTTCTTGTTCCATTCTATTGATTATAACTTTAGTTCATTTTTAATAGAATATGTTTAATACTTGATACATATTCATGGCAGAAAATTAAAAGGTATTGAGGAGAAAGTAATGTTTCCAACCCTGTCTTCCTGTTATCTTCACCAATATTTATCCAAAAGATATATTCTGTGCTTATACAAGAGTATATCAGTCTTTGTATGTGTGCCTGTGTGTATCTTCATAATTCCAATAAGATCAAACTATACTTCTTGTGATGTACTATAAGTATTTTTACTTAATGATATGACTGGAAGTTTCCACATACTTTTTAATATTTACACAGTGTCTTTTTTAATGGATGTGCAAATGTTTATTTAAGTATGCTTAAATTACTGCTCTCCTTTTGATGGGCATTTAGCTTATTATTTTAATTTCAGCCATAATTATTTGGGTAGACATGTTATTCTCACATGAGTTAATATCTGTAATATAGTTTCATAGTCATGAAATTACCAGGTCAAAGATCATGTGTACCTTTAATTTGGATACATATTGCTAATATCTATCATGGTCACACCATTTTTTATTACAAAATTATTTTCATATCAACATATGAAAGACTATTTTTCAACTCCCTCGCTAACATATTTTCAAGCATTTTACTATTTACTGCTATGAGTTCAGTATATCTTTAATTTTATCCTATTTTACATGAGTTTAGATATCTTTTTGTATGTTTCAGAATATTTGAATTTCATATTCTGGGATCTGACTGCTCCTATATATTTACTATTTTTCTCTTAAGTTACTGGACTTTTTTTTCCAATTGTAAGAGTATCTTATATAAGTAAGAATATTAGCTCTTTCATGCTATGTCATTTACAATTATTTTGATGTATTACTTTTGACTATATATATACTATAATTTATTTTGCCAAATAGAATTTTTTATTATAGAAAAGAGGTATTAATACTTTTCTCATGGGTTTTGAGATTTGTGTAATGTTTATACAAGCTTTCCCAAAATGTTATCTCATGCTTTCTTCTAGCAATTCTTTATTTTTTTTCACTTTAAAATATTTGATACACTTTGCTTCTGAACATTATGTAAGCTGGTATAAGAATACTCTCTTGCTTAAAATAGCCATAAAGATTGCACAAAGTATACCGGGGATTAGCAAAACTGAGTATATAAAACACAGAATTTATTCTTGTATTATTATTTATTTATAAATTATGGAATTATTTATTTCTATTATGTCTTATTATTATTTCATATCCTTACTTATGAGTTGTCTCTTAGGTAATGATGGCTGGTAATTTAACTTATTTTTGCACACTCCCATGTATAAAATAACTGTTGTCAGGCATTAGTAAACAACCAATGCAGAGCTATGATCTTTGCAAATGAAAAGTAACTCAATGGGAATCTTTTATTAGTTTTAGTTTTCTCTCTGAAAGTGTTCTCCAAACCATAGCCATAGAAACAGAATCCAAGATAAGAATGTGTATTTTCTGGGAAAACAATATATCACTGTGTATTGATGTTAAGATTTATGGTATTTAGGACCACAATCCCAAAGAGGAGAAGCTACAAAGAAGAACCCCCAAAAGTCTATGTAAAAAATTCTGTGGGTCCTTGGCCGACTCCTAAGCTGCATGTGTCAAGGCAAGATTCTAGAAGGGTCTTGGAGATATTTGGAGGCTGAAGAACTGCACAGAGATTTAAGAAACTGCACGATGCTAGAGAAATTTGCAGTTTGGACCCAGTTAACAATGGAGAAATATTGGAGAATAGCCTGGGGCCTTACCAAGCAGAACATAAAAATCCAGAGACTATATGTACATTTGATTATATAATTTAAAACTAACTTACAACTAGATTGCAAAACAAGATGGCGGCCTAGGTAGTCTCCTAAGCTGCCGCCTCATCAACAATTTGGAAAAAAAACCCAGCTAAAATCGAAAGGGATCACATCAGATCCACAGGAGAGCTGGCGGAATGGGATGGATATGACTAGAGGAAAGGAAAAGCGCTGCTGCCGCCATGTGGAGTTTAAAACTACCGTGGAACCAGAGCCGCTGCAGCCGCCACCGCAGCCACCACCAGTGAGGGAGGCCCACCGAGAGCAGAGCTCGCCCCGCCCCGGGCCCAGGGACTGGGCTGCCTCAGAGCTTGGCCTCCACCCCTGCAGCCTTCCCAGCCCGCCCGCCTTGCTAGCGAGGGAGCCTGCGCAGGGCCACGGCCGCTCCTTCCACTCTCCCCAGCAAGCCCTTCTCCCATCCGTCCCCTCACCGCCGCCACCCCGGGCCAGAGCCTCGGCCGAGCCCCTGAGGGCCGGAGCAAAGGCAGAGCAGACTTGCTCGTGGAGTGTGATGGAGGACCGAGAGGTTGTACCCAGAACACTCTTTGCGGCCTGGGACTCTGGACACCTAAACCCAGGGGACTCTGAAAGCCAGAATGTGGCCAAAACCGGTTTGGCTCAGTGGTAGAGCATCGGTCTGCGGACTGAAAGGTCCCGGGTTCGATTCCGGTCAAGGGCATGTACCTTGGTTGCGGGCACATCCCCGGTGGGGGGTGTGCAGGAGGCAGCTGGTCGATGTTTCTCTCTCATCGACGTTTCTATCTCTCTCCCTTCCTCTCTGTAAAATATCAATAAAATATATTTTGAAAGCCAGAACGTGTGAAGTGTGGGCGGCGGAGGACACTGGCAGAGGGGGCCGGAGCCTCCCCATTCTTCCCCCTTGTTGTCCTCCTGCTCGCTGGCAGCAGCGGGCCAGGGACCCGGGGGAGAATCGAAAAGGATCCCATCTAAACCACAGGAAAGCTGGCGGAGGGGGAAATCTACAACTGAAAGAAGGAGAAGTGCTGCTGCCACCATGTGGAGTTGAAAGCCGCAGCAGGGTCGGCGCTGCCAGTGAGGAAGGCCCACCGAGAGCGGAGCCCGCCCCGACCCGGGCCCCGACCCGGGCCCAGGTAACGGGCCGCCTCGGAGCCCGGCCTCTGAGCCCACAGACTTTCTGGCCCACCCGCCTTGCTGGCGAGGGAGCAAGCACAGGGCCACGGCCGTGCCTTCCGCTCGCAGCCCAAGTGAGGCCTTCGCCCATCTGTCCCCCCACTGCTGCGCCTGGCCGGAGCCTCTGCGGAGCCCCAGAGAGCCAGCGCCGAGGCGGAGCATGCTCATGGAGTGTGACAGAGGACCGAGAGGTAGTACCCAAAACACTCTTTGCGGCCTGGGACTCTAAACACCTAAACCTGGGGAACTGAAAGCCTGAACATGTGAAATCAGAGCTGCTGAGGTTGCTAGGGTGGAGTCAGCGGAGCCTTCTCGTTCTTCCCCCTCGTTTTCCTCCTGCTCGCCTGCAGCGTGGGCCCCTGGGGATCCAGGATAGGAGGTCATCAATCGACGGTCCCAGATGGGCCGTGTGGCCCAGGGGTGCCCTTGTGACCCGGGGTAGTGGTGTGGCCTGTGACCTGGGAGAGCCTTGTGCCCCGGGGGAACAGTGGGACCAGGGGGAGCCGTGTGCCCCAGGGGAGCGGTGGGACCCAGAAGAGCTGTGTAACCTGGGGGAGGGGGGAGCGGTAGGACCCGGGGGAGCCCCTATGTTCATAGCAGCATAATTTACAATAGCTAGGATTTGGAAACAGGCTAGGTGCCATCAGCAGATGATTGGATCAGAAAACTATGGTACATCTACACAATGGAATACTATGCTGCCATAAAAAAGAAGGAATTCTCATCATTAGCAGCAACCTGGATGGAATTGAAGAACATCATGCTGAGTGAAATAAGCCAGTCAATGAAAGAGAAACACCACATGTCCTCACTCATTTATGGATAATAAAGAACATTATAAACTAATGAACAGAAAGATAGATATAGTGACAGTAAAGCAACAAGCAGACTGCGGGGAGGGGAGGGTGATCTGGGGGAGATAAGAGATCAACTGAAGGACTGGTATGCACGCACATAAGTACAACTAATGGACACACAACTCTGGGGTGGGAGGACATGTATGGGGGGTGGGGGGGGCAATGGTAAGCAATGTACACATATAATACCTTAATAAAAAAATGGTGGAGAAAAAAAAAGAAATGGTAAAACAGAATTGAAATATCTAGTTTTAAATAAAACATGATTAGTGAAGTTCAGTAGATAAGAGTAAATATGTATGAAAATAGTAGTTAACGTTAGATTTTGCTTTCTTCACTGAGTGTGCACTATACTATTTTATATATTATTTAATATATAAAATATATACACTTTTTCATTTAATAAATAAATAAATAAATAAAACTAACTTACAACTAGAGAAATATCATAGATATAGTCAAAAGAAAAATAATATATTGGAAAAATATGTGTGGGATCAATGGCAGAGTCAGTTGCCTTAATTTACAAAGAATTCATAAAAATCATAAAGAAAAGCAACATGAGAGAATAATGTATAGAAAATATGAAGAGGTTATTTCCCCCACCCCCCCAAAAAAGAAAATGTTCATTAATCATATGAAAAAATATTCTTACTCATAATTGAGGTGAAAAGAAAAATAAATGACCACTTCCCACTCATCCATTTGAAAATATGGGAAAGCTTAATTGATACTCTGCACATGTAATGGGACAATAAATTGGTAAAATCTTTCTGGATTTGGCAGTATAACAAAATTTAAAATATACTTACATTTTACCTTATAATTGTCTTATTAGGATTTTATTTTGTTAATAGCTTTACAAAAATTGGCCAAGTTATACAAATGAGGACACTTATTATAGCATGTTATACTAGCCCTAAATAATAAAAGAGTAATATGCAAATTTACTGTACCTCCACTACACCCACATGCCACACCGACCAGCCAATCAGGAGTTAGAATGCAAACTAACCCAACCAAGTTGGCTGTGGCCATGGAGCAAGCAGAAGCCTTGGGTTTCCCAGGCAATGGAGGAAGCCAAGCTTCTCGCAGCTCTGGCCTACCCTGGCCCTCACTCAAGGCTACAGTTTCAATTATAGAAGATAAACAAACCCAGATACCAGGGCCTCTGCTTGGGTCACCGGGGGGTGTGGCCAGCCTGAAAACCACCACAGCCCCCTCGCCCAGGCTGTCTCATGCCGCAAGGGAACCCCCACCTTGATTGGGGTCACCCTTTAGGGCCAACCAACTGGCTCCACCCATGTAGCAAGCCTCTATCCTATCTAATAAAAGAGTAATATGTAAATTGACCATCACCCCAATACACAAGATGGCTGCCCCCATGTAGTCAAAGATGGCTGCCCCCATGTGGATGCAAGATGGCTGTGACAAGATGGCCAGCAGGAGAGGGCAGTTGGGAGTGACCAGGCCTGTAGGGGAGGGCAGTTAGGGGCAATCAGGCTGGCAGAGGAGCAGTTAGACATCAATCAGGCTGTCAGGGGAGTGGTTAGGGGTGATTAGGCTGGCAGGCAGAAGCAGTTAGGGGCAATCAGGAAGGCAAGCAGGCAAGCAGTTGGTAGCCAGAAGTCCTGGATTGTGAGAGGGATATCCGATTGCCCGTTTAGTCTCAATCCTACCTGGATCAGGCCAAAACAGGCAGTTGGACATCCCTTGAGGGGTCCCAGATTGGAGAAGGTTCAGGCTGGGCTGAGGGACAAACTCCCCCCTCCCCATGCACGAATTTCATGCACTGGGACTCTAGTAATAACATAAAACTGAAATTTAAAAAACGAATGACTCCAGAAATAGGTGATTGAACAAGTAATTTACTGCACATTATTATGCAACCATTGAAATGACTGGTGTCTTTCTCTGTGTACTAATATGGAAAAATCTCACTCATTAGATGAATAAAAAAGCAAGATACAGAACACTAATAGGTAAGATTGAGGCTTTTTGTTACAGCAGCTAACATTATTGGGAAATACAGTGACTCAATAGGGTAGAAGTAAGTAATATCTGTTTGATGGGTAGTTCTGTTCCACAAGTCATTTAAACACCTAGGTTGTTCCCATCTTGTTTCTTCACAGATTATGAGCTAGCTCAAGCTTATTATACAGGAAAAGAAACATGATGGCAGCTTGATCATCTCCTAAAGCACCAGGTGGGAAGTGGTGCACATCACTGCCACTTCCATTTCATTGGATATAAAATCGACTCTGGGTTCGACTCTGGTCAAGGGCACATGCCTGAGTTGTGGGCTTGATCCCCAGTAGGGGGCATGCAGGAGGCAGCCAATCAATGATTCTCTCTCATCGTGGATGTCTCTATCTCTCTATCCCTCTCCCTACCTCTCGGAAATCAATAAAAATATATTTAAAAATAAAAAATAAAATTGATCAAATGGCCATATATAAGTTGCAAGGGAAGTTGGGGGATAGTGTGGGAAATATAGCTTACCATTAATATGCCAAGCTAAAATACTTTTATATCAGTATTTCAAAAGATATTTAGGTTGACAGCTAGCAGTCTTTATCACAAATATGTAAGTACTAAGAATTTTTGTGAAAAATTTTTTTCTGGAAAGAATAATAGAAACTGTTAATAAGTTATCTTTGGAGAGACAGATGAAAAGCGGAAGATGGAGACATTTTTCCTCTTTAAGGTTGCATTTTTCTGCTTCCTTCTTTCTATTATATACTTAGAAATAGTATACATTTATTGAAGGGAAAGATAGAAACATCAATGATGATAATCATTATTGGCTGCCTCATGCATGCCTCCCACTGGTGCTGGAGCCATCAACCCTGGCATGTGCCCTTGACCAGAGTCGAACCCAGGACCCTTCAGTCCGCAGACTGGCGCTCTAACCACTTAGCCAAACCAGCTAGGGCTGTAATGTGTTATTTTGTGAGTTCAGAGGTGGAGCAGGTTTAGGGGATAACAAGGTCCAGAGTGTGGCTTCAAAATGCCAATTACAGTAACAGAGAGACCAAGTTATTGGGCAAATCATCCATAAGCATATTGTAATCATCCAGGTCCCAGATTCTAAGATAATGGCACAATTTTGATTGGAAGGAGATTGTGGATCAGGTGTCAAAATGTGGAAGGAGGCATGATCAGAAAGAAGATAGTACCTTGAGGAAGATTAGAAGATGGTACAGCAAAATCTTAACACCCTTGTCAGTGTTTAACTGTGGTCCCTAGTACTATAGTTCCAAGCAATGGAAGTGAAGGAGATATGACCAACTGAGTTTTACAGAAAGTGATACAAAGTAACATTGCTTTTCACATAAAGAGATCATTTGAGGCAGAAAACAACAAGATTTGTGCTTTTCTTGGCCTTGAAATAAGTCTAGAAAGTAATCATAGAGTTTTGGCAAAGATAAATACATTAGGTGAATCAGAAGGAGAGCCAAATACGATCTCTAAAAGATAATCTTCCTTGTTCTTTATCGCATTGTATTTTTCTCTAACTTACTGGGATAGATTCTTTAAATCTTCTTGGGAGACCTATGGATATCCAGGTGTACCAGTAAACTAGAAGCCAGCTTTGTGGTATTTCTCAATGATATATGGAAGAGTAAAAGTGAAAGTGGTTATTGTATATGGTATAACTTCTGGCTTTATGAGATGGAAAGATCAACATCTGTTTGATATTCTTTTGCCATTGTTCTATGGACAATGTTCAGAATTGTGAGTCCGTACATGGAGAACTTTGAAGAAAAGAATCTGCTTACAAATTATAATTGCTAGATTGTCAAACCATGGAGCTGAATTACTTCCTTCATGAATAAAGTGGTGGCAGAAATGGGTCTAGTGTAAGCAATGAAAGTTTCCATCACCACCAGAATTGTGTTTCCCTTCTGTAACAACATAGTTCTATAAAATTTGAATAATGGTCTTCTAATGAACTTTGGGTTGGACATAAGTAAGTTTACCCAACAGGCCAGCTAGACAACATGTCCTTATCTAGGACTTGGACCCATATCCTATAAGTGTCAATATACTGAAGGTGTGGCCAGATATGAGTCTAAGAAAAGTTCTAGGGACTTATATACCTAATGTTTGTTTTTATAGCTTCTAATACACACTGAGTAAATAAGTAATCCTATTTAATGAAGAGTATCAATGACCCTCCCCTCACTGAAAAATATCTTTTTCCTACCTATCTTCTCTATCTTTCTTATCCTAGATTTTTTACGTAAGCTTCCCAATTCCTATCTACTTTTGGGCCTCTTTTTCTTACTTAGCTTTGAGGAACTGATGTAATAGTTTCTCAATTTTCCCCTATGGTCTATACAATAGATTAAACCAACTTGATAAAATTCCATTTAAACTTATTTACTTGTTTATATATTTATTTTTCATGTAGATCTCAAAGTAATTCATGCAGCTAGGTCTTTGAGACTATAGACATTTCAGGATTTTTCAAACCCTTCAGAAAATTAATACAACTTCTTATACAAGTGTTCCAAATGGAAAGCAGTTAATTACAAAGCATTCTGTAATATCCATTTTTTAAGGAAAACTTGGCTATAAACTAAGATAAAATAAGCTTTAAAACTCAATCATTTTAAAATTACAATATTTCCTTTCAAGGATATCGGAATTCACTTCAAAAGAGACTTTTGAGGAGGGAGAGGAAAGATTGCATCTCCAAATTGAGTACTTCCTTGAGTCCTTTCTCTTAATTAAATCACCTTCATAAACAAATAAAAATTGTTAATTATATTACTTAAATAATATAAAAGTTGAGACTTTTTCTAACTAAATGTTTTCTGCTTTTTTTTGTAGAGCAACTTTAAGGAGACAGCCTTATCAACCAGGAGTAGTTTGTTCTCAATGTGGCAAAAATGACAGATGCACAGATTTTCTATGCAGTAAGACAAAGAAAGTAACTTTAACACGCACACATACACAAAAAAAGAATCCCATAGTGCATAGGATGACAAGAAAAATGAAATGTTGAACATTAGTTTTCCATTATCATGTTAATACAGCTCCTTTGACCAGAATAGTATTATATTATCAAAGGATGGTTGAAATAGTATCATCTTTAGATTTTTCTAAAATGCACAGCCTTTTCTGCCCTCTCGTACCTCTGTTCCTGCCCTTAAGGACATACCAGAATGTCTGAAAGAAGAAATGAAAACTAATAGCTATAACCTGAAAAAGCTTTACAATTAATTCCTGGAAGAGCAGCCTTTTTGAGAATGACTGCTCTAAAAGATAAGCTACTTCAAAAGAGAAAAGAAGTAATTTGCAGTATTTTTCTTAGGAATGTTTCCTCTATAAACTCCTAGAGTATAACTTTCACCAAAAAGGAGAGATGAATGGAAAAGCAAAATGATTCATTGAAAGAATTGCCCATAAACATTGAATCTTTATTTATAGACAAAGACCAAAGTAAACCTGAAGCCTAGAATTACAAAGCAAACTATAAATATGATAACTTCAAGAGATATACAAGTGATGCAATTAATAAAATGTGGGAAGAGAAGAGAGAGGTATGAAAAAATATGCTTAATTTCTTCAGTTTTTAGAGCTAGAGGCCAAAAGATATAATTTAAAGCTGATAAATCAAACAAGAGAATTGAAATGAGGGTAAGCAATTAATCAAATATAGAGTTCAGAGTAATGATTATAAGGATGCTCAACAACATGACAAAATTCATTGAACTGTACACATAAAAAGGACAGATTTTACTATATGTTAATTACAACCTGATTTTAAAAAGAGACCACCTAAAATACACAATGAATGCTAACTAACATTTGCATACTCTTGGAGAAAAGATACCAGAAATATAAAAGAAAGTAGAATAAAGAATAGCATAAAGGATTAAAGGTTTGGGATGGGGGAAACCCAAAGATTAGAAATGCTTGACATACAAAAACACTGGAAGAAACTTCTCAAAGACCAAAGGGTAAAAAATACAAGAATCAATGAAACCAAGAGCTAGTCCTTTGAAAAGATAGACAAGATTGATAAACCTTTAACCAAACTCATCAGTTCCCAAATAAATAAAAGGGCCCAAATAAAATCAGAGAAAAAGAGAAGTAGCAAATGATACCAAAGAAATACAAGGAATTGCAAGAAAGTATTATGAACAACTATATGCCAACAAATTGGACAACCTAGATAAAAATGGATAAATTAATAGAAACATACAATCTTCTAAAACTGAATCAGGAAGAAGCAGAAAATCTGAATAGACAGATTACAACCCGTGGAATTGAAGCAGTAATAGAAAAATTCACTACAAATAAAAGTCCTGGACCAGATAACTTCACAGGTAAATTATACCAAACATTCAAAGAAAAACTAACATGTATCCTTTTCAAGCTATTCTGAAAAATTCAAGAGAAGGAAAAATCCCCATGCTCATTTTACAAGACCAGCATGATTCTAATTCTAAAGCCAGATAAAGACACAACAAAGAAAGAAAATGATAAGCCAATATTCTTGATGAACATAGATGTTAAAGTCCTCAGGAAAATACTAGTAAACCAGATGCAGCTATACATATAAGAGAACATTTCTTTGGAAAATCACGAGGTAGAAGAAGTTATCCATAAAATAAATGGGCTTAGGAAACAAATTATAGAGGTAAATGAAGGCCCTATGACCTAGGGAGTGAGGAAGGTAAAAAGGGGAAGATGGGGAAGGAAAGGGAGAGGGCAGAAGGGAAAGGCTTAGGCATGCTCCCAGGAGGAGAGCCAATCCAGCACCCATTTATGATATCACATAATACTATACATAGAAAACCCTAAAGACTCCATCAAAAAGCTACCAGATCTAGTGAATTTGGCAAAGAAGTAGGATAAAAAATTAATATTAAAAAATGAGTGACATTTTTATTTTTTTAAAATATATTTTATTGACTTTTTTACAGAGAAAAAAGAGAGGGATAGACAGTTAGAAACATCAATGAGAGAGAAATATCAATCAGCTGCCTCCTGCGTACCTCCTTTTGGGGCTGTGCCCACAACCAAGGTACATGCCCTTGACTGGAATCAAACCTGGGATCTTTCATTCTGCAGGCCAATGCTCTATCCACTGAGCCAAATCGGTTAGGGCAATAAGTGGCATTTTTATATACCAATAATAAGCTATCAGAAAGAGAAACCAAGAAAACAACCCCATTTACCACTGCAACAAGAAAAATAAGATGCCTAGGAATAAACTTGAAGCAAGGAGGCAAAAGACCTGTATTCAGAAACTATAAAACATTGAAGAAAGAAATTTAGGAAGCTACAAACTGTGTTCATGGATTGGAAGAATTAACATTATTAAAATGTTCATACTATCTAAAGTAATGTATAGATTCACTGCAATTACTATTAAAATACCAATGGCGTATTTTACAGATCTAGAACAAATATTCCAAAAAATGTATATAGATCCAAAAAAGACCCCAAATAGCCATATCAATCTTGAGAAAGAACAATGTTGGAGGAATTGCAATACCAGATGTCAAATTATACTACAAAGCATCTGTACTCAAAATAGCCCAGTACAGGCTTAAGAACAGGCATATAGATCAGAACAGAGACCCCAGAAATAGACCCATTCCAAAAGAGGCAAGAGCATACAATGGAATAAAGACAGTTTCTTCAAAAAATGCTGATGGGAAAATGTGACAGGTACATGCAAAAATAAGAAAGTAGACCACCAACTTACACTATACTCTAGATAAAGGACTTAAATGTGTCATGAAACCACAAAAATCCTAGAAGAAATCATAGGCAGCAAAATCTCAGACATCTCACAAAGCAGTATGTTTGCCAATACATCTGCTAGGGTAAGGGAAACTAAGGAGAAAATAAACAAATGGAACTACATCAAAATAAAAAGCTTCTGCACAGCAAAAGAAACAAAATGAAAAGGGAGCCCACTGTGTGGGAAAACATTTGCCAATGATATACCTGATAAGGAGTTAATTTACAAAATATATAAGGAACTCATATCACTTAACAAAAGACAAAAAATTGAATTAAAAATAGTCAAAGTCGAAACCGGTTTGGCTCGATGGATAGATCGTTGGTCTGAGGACTGAAAGGTCCCAGGTTCGATTACAGTCAAGGGCATGTACATTGGTTGCGGGCACATCCCTGGTGGTGGGGGGGGGGGTGTAGGAGGCAGCTGGTCGATGTTTCTCTCTCATTGATGTTTCTAGCTCTCTATCCCTCTTCCTTCCTCTCTGTGGAAAATCAATAAAATATATTTTTTAAAAAAAGAAAAGAAAATAAGGAATCATCATTTAAAAAAAAATAGGCAAAGGGCCAAGAGACATATGAAAAAATTCTCAAAGTCACTAATTATCTGAGAGATGCAAATCAAAACAACAATGAGGCATCACTTCACACCTGTCAGAATGGCTATCATCAACAAATCCACAAATGACAAATGCTGGCGAGGTTGTGGAGAAAAGGGAAGCCTAGTACACTGCTGGTAGGAATGCAGACTGGAACAGCCACTGTGGAAAACAGTATCGAGTTTCTTCAAAAAATTAAAAATGGAACTGCCATTGGACCGAGTGACCTCACATCTAGGAATATATTATAAGAAACCTGAAATACCAATCAGAAAGAAAATATGCACCTCTATGTTTATAGCAGTGCAATTTATAATAGTTATGATCTGGAAACAGCCCAAGTGCCCATCAGCAGATGAGTGGATTAAAAAGCGGTGGTACATTTACACAATGGAATACTACCTATATACACTGAGTGGCCAGATTATTATGACCACCTGACTTTGGAGGCAAATTAGCCGTACTCTGTATCATATGGAATATGAAAGCCAAATGCCTGTTCAAACACCTTTGCTGTCTGCAGTTACCAAGATAAAACATCTCCAATTTGCATAGGAACACAAGGATTAGAAAGTCGAGCATTGGAAAAAAGTCATGTGGCCTGATGAATCACATTTCCAGTTGCATCATGCAGATGGCAGAGTGAGAATTTGGCAGAAATAGCATGAAAGCATGCACCTCACATGCATGAATATAACCCTTCAAGCTGGTGGGGGCAGCGTTATGGTTTGGAACATTGTTTTCCTGGCATGATCTGGGCCTTTAATTCATGTGGAACATCTGAATAGCACAACAAACCTAAGTATTGTTGTTGATCAAGTTCATCCCAATGGAGATGGCCTCTTCCAACAAGACAATGCGCCATGCCATGGTGCTCGTATTGTGTAGGAGCATTTTCAAGAACATGAGGGAGACTTTACCTTCTTAGGTGGCCCCCACAATCACCAGATCTCAAACCAATTGAGCATTTGTGGGACAAAGTTAAAAGATCTATTAGGCAGCTGGTTCCACAACCATCAAATCTCAAAAAACTGGACAGTGCTATTCATCAGGCATGGTGTCAGATTCCTCCCATCACCTTTCCACATCTCGTGGAGTCAATGCCAAGAAGAATCACCGAAGTATCAAAGGCAAAAGGTGGCCCATCGAAGTACTAATGGGGTGGTCATAATAATCTGGCCACTCTGTATGTAAAAGCTTAAGCAACCACAACGATGGAATGACCAGTCACTATGAATCACACTGACTACCAGGAGGCAGATGCTCAATGTAGGATCACCAGTGGGGCTTGCTAACCAACCTCTTGGTCCTTCCTTTTGGCCGGCCAGCCCCAATCTCCCAATTGGGGCTAGGTCCCCAGGCTGGGATGGTGAACTGGAGGTGGGTGCCAGCAGATGCAGCCCATTTCTCAGGGGGGCCAAGGGCCAGCTCCCTCTTCAGGGCCAGTGGCCAACCTCCCAGTCCCTACCCCTGGCCAGTGGTCCTGATCGCCCAATTGGGACCAGGCCCTGGGCTAGGACAGGGAACCGGGGTGGGTGGTGAATGCAGGCAATGAGGGAAGGAGGAAGGGGGGAGGGAAGGGGGGAGATGGGGAACTGTGTAGTGGTGGCACATGGGCAGCGAGGGAAAGAGGAGGTGGTAAGGCAGGGAACCTAATTGGCCCTGACCAACAGCCAGGCCTACGGACCCCACCATGCACAAATTTTGTGCACTGAGCCTCTAGTGCAGCTATAAAGAAGAAAGATCTCTTACCCTTTGAGATACCATGAAGCAAAATAGTCTAGTCAGAGAAGGATAAGTATCATATGATCTCACTCATATGTTGAATCTAATTAAGTAAACTGATAAACAAAATAGATCCAGAGACATAGAAGCATGGAACAGACTGACAAATCTTAGAGGGATGGTTGGGGGAGGGGGAGAGCTTAGCCAAATAACTTAAATATATATATGCATAATCCATGGACACAGACAATAATGTGGGGAAGGCTGGGTGGGGGCAGGGTAGAGGGGATCAGTGGGGAGAAAGGGAACATCTGTAATACTTTCAATAATAAAGATAATTAAAAAAACACACACACACACAAACGTAGTACTGGCATAAACACAAACATAAGATCAATGGAGCAAAATAGCCCAGAAATAAACCCATCCCAAACATTACTAATCATCAGAGAAAGGAAAATTAAAACTGTGAGATAGCACCTCCTCACACCTATGATCAATAATCAACAAACAAGGGTTGTCAAGGATGTGAAGGGAAGAGAACCTTTGTACACTGTTGGTGCAGATTGGTGTAGCCACTGTGCAAAGCAGTATGAAGTTACCTCAAAAGAAATAAAAAGGAATTGCCTTATGACCCAGAAATTCTACCTCTGGGAATTTAGCTGAAGAAACCCAAGACACTAATTTAAAAGAATATATATTAATTGCATGTCATTTATTATAGCCAAGATTTGGAAGCAGCCCAAGTGTCCATCAGAAGATGAGTAGATAAAATGGTTATGGTAGACTGGCTGGCATGGCTCAGTGGTTGGCATGACTCAGTGGTTGAGCATTGAACTATGAACCAGGAGGTCACAGTTCTATTCCCGGTTGAGGCACATGCCCGGGTTGTGGACTGAATCCCCAGTAGTGAGGCATGCAGGAGGCAGCCGATCAATGATTATCTCTCATCATTGATGTTTCTCTCTCCCTCTCCCTTCCTCTTTGAAATCAACAATAAAAATATGTGGAAAAGAAAAGCTATGGTACCTTTACACAATGGTATACTACTCAGCTGTAAAAAAAAAAAAAAAAAGAAAAGAAAATTTTTATCCTTTGCATTAGCATGGATGGGCCTGAAGAACATTATGCTAAGTGAAATAAGTCTGTCAGAAAAAAACGAGTTCCATATGATTGCACTCATATGTGAAGTTTAATGAACAAACTGAACTAGTAAGCAAAATAGAGATAGACTCAGATATAGAAAGCAGGCTGACAGCTTGGAAGGAGGGTTGCTAGTTGTGGGGTGGAGGGATTGAGGGAAAAAAAAGAAAGAGAAAGAACTCATTGACACAGACAACAGTATCGTGATTATTGCAAGGAGGGTGTGGGGGGAGGTGGAAGAATGTAGAGGGCAGATAAGTGATGATGGAAAAAAAAAACAAGAGATGTAAGTATAAATGTACTTAAATATCTGATCAAGTGCAAAAGTAAAAGAAGAATGTAATCAATAAAAATTGGTGATGAGAAATGAAGATGAAAAAAAGAAATTTACTAATTACATCATTGCTTATTCTAAGCAATCAATAGATATACACAGAAAAAATATATAGACTATCTGGTGAATTTTTTTAAATGAACTGTAAAATAGAAATGTTTACATAAAATATATAGTAATAAATATGACCAAGCACACAAGGTTGAAGTAACCTCAAAAATCCAGCAGAAGATTGGTTTATCTCACAGGTGCCAGAATAGTGATTTCTAAATTTTTCTCTAAGAGTTTTATCATTGCAAGACAAGCCCCAGGTTGCCACTGTGCCCTCAATGGGTGAGAGCTCACCTATCCTCCCACTCAGTTTCCCAGTGGAATCCAGGAAAGGTTATCTAACTTTCTATGCCCAGGTGAGCAGAGGGAGGAAAAAATTATTTCCTGAAAGGTATTATGACAGCTTTGGGCTAGATAGCAAAAACCAAACTATAGAATTAACTTTGCCAACTAGAAAATGAAGAGCAACTGAAAGCTTCTGAAACTAAAGATTCAATGAGGAAAGTGAGAAGATTCTGATGATTAATTTGCAATGATCAGTGTAGGGGAGAGATGAAAATAAGAGATGTTGTCAAGTCCTACATTATTGATCCTATAACAATCTTGAGGAAGCAAATGTGATTTATAGAAGATGACATGATTTAGAAACAGAATTAGTTCTAAAATTCACATCTCTTCCTATACTTTCATGCTCTCTGTAGCAGGCCAGACTGACTTTTACTAAAAGAAGATATATTGGACTTTATGATTGGGTATTGGTAGGACAGAAGAAATCAAATATAATAATTGTATGTTGCCTGAGAGGTAGGAAAATTATGTCATTATTTTTGGAAAAATTATATTTTAGATAAAGACAAAATGTATGTCATTCTTTACTGACTTCCTTTTTATTTTCCCCCAGGCAATGCAGATCGTGAAGAAGCTATATGTATGTATTGTTGTCCTTTATTTCTTGAACAATTTAACTACTTTATGTGAAATCCAGTTTTCAATTGCTTTTTTATTGACAGATTACCATTTTTGGTATCCAAGATGGGAAGAGCCCCGGCCACTTGTGTGTGACCCATTCTGCTTTTTAACTCTCCTTTTGAGAACACTAAGTTTTATGATATGTGCCACATTTGTTTTGATAGTACAGTCTCATTTTCCAAATGTATTATTGGAAGAACAGATGACATTTCCCCCTGAGGTAACAAAAAGAGAGGAAGAAAAGGAGGAGAAGGAAAAGGAAGAAGAACCACCCGAAGAGGAGAAATCTGTGGAGGAGGAAGAGGAGGAGGAGGAAGAGGAGGAGGAAGAGGAGGAGGAGGATGAGGATGAGGACGAACAGGATTAGAAAGATGAGGATAAGATATTACCACCATCATAGGACAAAAGTATACCAAAAAGCAACATTTGAAAAAAAACGAACTCGAGTTCAAATAAGAAAAAAATATGTACAAACCACTATTGCAATACCTTTTATTCTCTTCTCATACTTATTCAACAAATTTAAATTTGAAAAAACAAAGAAATAAACAAAAACATGTATTTTATTAAGTATGGGAAGGCAAACTCTTGAGAAATAAGAACCTATGAAGAAATAATGATAGAAATACTAAGATTTTACTAAGTTCAAGACAACCATTTAATAGATAACTTTTGGTTTTGTTGTTTTTATCATTACTACCATAGTTGCTATTAGCAATGGTGATTGTGGTGGTTAATTCTCCATGTGATGTCAGGGCATCAAATATCATTATTTATTTTTGTAATATACATGTTTGGAATGGTTTAAGTGGTACTTGTATATGCTGTTAGGAGAGAAATTTATTATTTCTACTTTATGTGCAATCTTTCATTAAAGCCTTACTGTAATTTTTTATTAGGTTAAATAATGTGTTGCCACCAAGAGCTAATAAATGTTAAAGGCTTACTTAGTTACAATTGAGCAATCTGACTGCTCCTGATTTTAGGTGATAAAATAAACTTTAAAAAAATAATTATTTACTTGTAGTTAATTCAAAATAGTATAGTAAAGCCCAGTCGGTGTGACTCAGTGGTTGAGCTCAATCCATGAACCAGGAGGTCACCAATGAACCAGAAGGTCTCTGTCCCATTGCTGGTCAGGGCACATGCCCATGCTGTAGATTCACTCCCCAGGGGGGGGGCATGCAGGAAGCAGCCAATCAATGAGACTCTCTCATCATTGATGTTTCTAACCTTCTCACCTTATGCTTTCCTCTCTCTGAAATCAATAAAAACATTTTTAAAGTATAGTAAAAGTGCATAAATTAGTAATATAAATTAACTACTTACAGCTAATATTAATGAAAGAACTGAATAAAAATACCTAACATAGCAAAATACAGCAAACGGTGTAACTGTATGTTAATGAACTCTATTATGTATATATGAAGTCAGCCTCTGTCGGGAAGCACAGGAGACTTGGCTGGAAAGTTTATAAGGATGATTCTGAGAAAAGGGAAGTGTGTGGAAGGCCACCTGCCCTGTTTATCAGACTTCCGACTTAAGGGAGACAGGGGAGTATCAAATGGGGAACCCCTAATTATGCTTTGACCTTTCCAAACAAGTGTGTGCAGACCCCTGTGTGCTTACTGGAATCTTTATGCCTAATCTTAGGTGTCCTTGCCTTGAGGATAATGCAAACACGTGTCCTCCCAGATTACTCACCCTACTGACTATATCTAAATATAAAAACTGCAATAAAGGCCTAAGAAGGCAGGCCATTGAGGCTGTCTGGTTTTATAACCAGTCCCTTAGCCTCTCTTCACAGTGTCAGAGTAATCCATTCATCTGTCGCTCAGGGGCTGCTGGTCAGCCCTGGCAAACCTTTTTTCTCCCCAGACTCTTAAGAAAGAGTCTACTCCTTAGGTAGATAAAAGGGCTGGTTATCATAGTGATTTTATTTTTTTAAATTATAATTTTACATTATATACCACTTTGTAGCTTCTAAAATGTTTTCACATAATCATTTTATACTCAAAACTACCCTAAGGAATTAGTATTGCTTACATTTTTCAAATGAAAAAACAAAAACAAAACTGACTTTGGATTTGTGAAGAGGTTCAACTTAGGACAGAGGACAAATTAACTTCTGAACATTCTAATGCATAAGTAGAAATTCTTCAAGGTACCATGTTCAATTCCCAATATGACTAACTTGTACATTTCTACATCTACTCTTTAACATACTCTCCGGGCAATTTCACAGATTATGATTGCCTTAAGCCAGTGGTTAATAATGGGGTGCAATTTTGCTACACCTCTCCCTGACCCTGGGACCTTTGGCAATATCTGGAAACATTTTTTATTATCATGAACAGAAATGTACTGTTAGTATCTAGTGGACAGGAATGCTGTAAACATCCTACAATGCTCAAGACAGCCCCAGAGCAAAGAATTATCTAGTTCAAAATGTCCATAGTGCAGAGAACAAGAAATGCTGCTGTAAACTAGTTCCATCCTAGATGTGTGTAAATTATGGATGCACTATATGTTACTAGAGGCCCGGTGCATGAATTTGTGCACTGGTGGGGTCCCTCGGCCCAGTACTCCCTTGTATAAATGTACTGCAGCTTTTTTCTCCACTTATCTAATAATGGGCACTTGTCCTGCCTCCAAATCTTGACTATTGTAAATAATGCTGCAATGAACATAGGGGTGAATTTTTTTTTCCAGTGGTGCATATTATTCTTTCGAATTGGTGTTTAATGAATAGCTTGATTAAGGGTCATTAGGTCTAAAAACCCAGTGTTCTGCCTTGTAGCACTTCTCTTTTTTCAGAAGTACAATTTCCTTTTGTGCCACACGGGGGAGGTGGGGTCTATATTATTAAAACTTCCTATGACTTTCTGCTTTGATTACTCCAGATTCCTATGTAATGAAGCTTTTCTAACTTTCAGTGGCAGCAGCAGGATTTCCTACTCACTCATACCATCTATAACAATAAGGGGCTCTGATATTCTAATAACAGCATTTGTTACTGATTTTCTAACCTAGCACTTTCACCACTGTATCTTTCTCTCCCCTCAGTATTGATATATGGTCCATTGTACACCTAACCAAGTACACTGAAATTTCTGTTTCTGATTCCTTCATCCAGAAGGAAAAGAAGAAAGACCAAAGGGAATAGGAAAACAATAAGGAAGGAGGAGCCCAGGAGTTACTATAGTAAGCATCCTAAGAGAATAGGGACCAATCAGAGGGAATATCAAGGCACCAGGATCTACAGCCTTTATAAGCCATAGGGAAAAGGAACTCAGTGGGACCTTTTCCCCCTCTTCACATGGGAGTCTATTCTGTGGGACTTTTCCCTCTCCCCATGTGGGAGTCTATACTTGTTCTTTAACGAATCTCCATCTTTGCTATCCTACCCTCTGTCTGTGGATTTATTCTTCAACTTTGATGGACAAAGAATCCGGGTTCCAGTCTAAAAATTCTGTTTCACTTTGAGACAGCATGGAGGGACCTGGAGAGTATTATGCTAAGCAAAATAAGTGATTCAGAGGAAAATAAGTATCACATGATCTTACTCATATGTGGAATCTGATTAACAAAATAAACTGATGGGGGGGGGGGAATAGATCCAGAGACATGGAAGATTCATGCAATGGGACTTCCTTCACCTGGTTGCCAGCACCTGTTTTCCTCAGGCACTCAGGACCCAGGCCTTCGCTCTGGCTGCTGCCTTCTGCCTTGCTGACTCCAGACTCGGCTGGAGTCTGCAGGCTTCTCCCTGACTCTGGCCACAGGCTTTGCTTCACTCAGGCCAGAGCACTGCTCTTGTAGCTCCCTCCATCCCCGTCTTGCCCCTCATAGTAGGTGTCCTGCCCAGCCTGGCCACTCTGCACCTGGAGTGGCTGGGAGACGGGACCACTGCCATCTTTGTCCTCCTAATTTGCATATTACCTCCTGATTGGCTGGTAGGTGTCACAGAGGTAATGTCAATTTACTTATTTCTCTGTATTGACCATACAGAGATATGGTCAATTTACTTATTTCTCTTTTATTAGTGTAGATATGCATAAGCCATGGACACAGACGAGGGATACTAGTTTTTACATAATGGGGCACTACTCTGCTGTAAAAATAAAGAAAATTTTCCTTTTTTAACAGCATGGATGGACCTGGAGAACTCTGATTAAAATAATCTCAGATTCTTCAATCAGAAAGAAGCCAGCCAGATAAAGACTAGTACCATAAAATTTCACTCATATAAGGAAATTTTTTTAAAAAGTATTGATTTTAGAGAGGAGGAAGGGAGAGAACAACAGAGACATCAATGAAAAAGAAACATTGATTGGCTACCTTTTGCAGGCCCCTACTGGGGATCAAGCCCACAACCTAAGCATATGCCCTGACTGAAAATCTAACTGAAGACCTCTTGGTTCCTGTGTTGTCACTCAACTACTGAGCCACACCAGCCTGATTATGGAATTTAATAAACAAACTGAACTACCAAGTAAAATAGAGACAGGAGATCAGGGGATGGAGGATGGAAGAGGGCATGCACACCTCCCACTGGGGATATGCCCACAACCAAGGTACATGCCCTTGACCGGAATCAAACCTGGGACCTTTCAGTCCGCAGGCCAATGGTCTATCCACTGAGCCAAACCAGTTTCGGCAAGAGTTTTTGAACAGCAAAGAAAACCATCAACAAAATAAACAGACAGCCCACTGAATGGAAGAAGGTATTTGCCAATGACACATCTGATAAGGGTTTAATATCCAATATTTATAAAGAACTTATAAAACAACACCAAAAACAAAAACAATCCAATTTAAAAATAGGCTAAAGACCAAATAGACAATTCTCCAAAAAGGACATACAGATGGTCAACAGACATATGAAAAGACAAGGAGCCCAGTGCATGAATTTGAACACCTTGAAAAGAACCGTGGGCCATGAGGCTGCAGTTAGCACAGGGATGGATCTCAGCTCATCCTCGGCCCTGCCTGGCCCCTCCTGCCATGGCCACTGGTCCCCTGTCTGGTGGCAACTCCGATCCCAACACCAGCCCCACTCGCACCCACTGATAGTGCGGATCCATTGGGCCAGCACCAGCAGTGGATGTGAGTGGCGGCTGCTGCACTGATCACCCCTCAGGAGCAGGGGAGATGGTGAAGCCCTCAGAGGTGATCAGGCTGGTAACTGTTGCTCACCTGCTGATGGCACTGAGTGATCAGGACTGGCGCCAGGCGCCAGTAGCAGGTATGAGTAGTGGCTCTGGTGCTGGCAGCAAGTGTGAGCACCAGGCAGGTTTGTGGTACACAAGAGCAAAGAATTTTCAGTAACCACCAGAGGCTCACCCTGATAACAGCAACCACTGCCCTGCCTTGATCTGGCACCCCTTCTTACCTGCTCCACCATCCCGCTGCACCACGTTCCATGTGCATCCCCTAGTGGTCAGCACACATCATAGAGACCGGTTGTTCAGCCATTCAGTCTATTTGCATATTAGCCTTTTATTATATAGGATGCTCAAGCCTGGCCAGTGTGGCTCAGCTGCTGAGCGTCAACCCGAGTACCAAGAGGTTAAGGTTCATTCCCAGTCAGGGCACATGCCCCATTTGCTGGCTCAATCCCCAGTGGGGAGCTCAATCCCCAGAGGCAGCTGATTGATGATTCTCTCTCATCATTGATGTTTCTATCTCCCTCTCCCTTCCTCTCTCTGAAATCAATAAAAACATATTAAAAAAAAAAAAAAGACAAGATGCCGAAACCGGTTTGGCTCAGGAGATAAAGCATCGGCCTGCCGACTGTAAGGTCCCGGGTTCGATTCCGGTCAAGGGCATGTACCTTGGTTGCGGGCACATCCCCAGTGGGGGGTGTGCAGGAGGCAGCTGATCGATGATTCTCTCTCATCAATATTTCTAACTCTCTATCCCTCTCTCTTCCTCTCTGTAAAAAAAAAAAAAAAAAAAAAAAAAAAATCAATAAAACATAAAAAAAAGGACAAGAACCAAAGTCTAAGAATTCAGAGCCAAAGAACTCAAATTACAAGGGAGAGTTTATTTAGAAAGTCACAGAAGACGTGAACCTAGAAGAAATGGGCTCTGGAAAGAAGTTACAGAAGCAAAAGAAGGGTCCTTGGAGCTTAAAAGAAAGAGAAAGGCAAGGAAAACACACCCAGGGAGGGGAGAAGGGGGACTGCTCCACAGACTGAGCTGAGCTGGGTCCTTCATCCCCAGGGCTTTTATCTGAGGTCTCAAGGGAGGATCTAAATAGAATATTCATCAGCTTTCTCAAGGGGTCTCCAGTCTTTGAGGCAGGTCCGGATGTCAGCCTTGGCATAGCTGTGCCTGGTTTTGCTGCTTTTCTGGGCCTGGAGCTGGAATACAGTTGAGGCTTACACATCTCTCCAGTGATTAACGCCTAAGGGAGTGGCTGCTCAAGGGCTTTGTCGTTTTACCTGTTGCTAGGCAGCTGGGCTCTTAGCCCAGATGACCCTCAGCGCCTGGCCCATCCTCCTGCTCTCTCAGGCCTATCCCCTCAATCAGCACGCATTTTATTCTTTGCTGTTCCTAAGAATTAGTCCATGGCTGCACATCTCAGTTAAACATTTGTTGACTATGAGAAAAAAAGAAAACAATTTCCAATTTTTTTCTTTGATTTTTTTCAAAAGAAAATCCCATTTAAGTTTTTTTTTTTTTTTCTCTCTAACTGCCTTCTACAGAACCACAGCTGGCAGAACATGTTTTAGAAGATGCTTTAGCAAAGAAACTGCACAAAGAAAACCGAAAAAGAAAGTGGAGAACTAAGATGTCCAAAGGAAACAGCAAAATTGCGGTTGAAACCACAATTTTCTTTGGGTTGAGCAAGTGGAAAAGAATTTTCTTCTTAGAAGTAAGACATTAACTATGCTAAAAATGTGTAGCCAATTGAACGGTGTAAACACTGATTGGGGAAGCCTCAATGCTGTAGGATTATATTGGCTACATCAGCTCTTTGCCCATTTATATACTATGTTTCTACCTATACACCCTTGAGTTATGTTCATATGCCTAACAAGTTTTACTTATGAATGACTAACTAGCAGCATTATTCAATATGACATAAACACTTCATAAACATAAGCACTAGCCTATTAATATTTATTCATTTTTAAATTTTTATTTACTTAGAAAGTAAATTTATCTTGTTTAAATGTATAATGATGCTTAAAATTTATCTATCACAATTATCTTTTTTTTTAAATCACAATTATCTTAAGATAATTGGTATCAGGTCTATTTAAAGAAAATATACTTTAAATGAGGACCAAAAATTAAAAAGGAAATGTAAAGGAAAAAAAACTTAAAATGGAATTTTCCTTTGAAAAACCAAAGTGAAAATTTGGAAATTGAGTTTCCAAATACAGTGCAACCATGTACTAATTCTTAGAAACAGAAAAGAATAAAATGAATGTTGATTGAGAGGATTGGCATAACTTTTTATTAAAAAGTTATGTGGTAACACAAAACAGCATATTTCACTTCACATTTGACTTTCAAAGTAAATAAGAATATATATATTCTTTATAAATTTTCCCCAGAATTCTTTTTAAAAAATATTTTATTGATATTTTACAGAGAGGAAGGGAGAGAGATAGAGAGCTAGAAATGTTGATGAGAGAGAAACATCAACCAGCCACCTCCTGCACACCCCCGACCGGGGATGTGCCCGCAACCAGTGTACATGCCCTTGACCGGAATCGAACCCGGGACCTTTCAGTCCGCAGACCGACACTCTACCACTGAGCCAAACCGATTTCGGCTTCCCCAGAATTCTTATAATACTTTGACATTTAAATCATTCTCTTTGTAAGGACTAATGAAGTCATTATTTTGTTTATTTGTTCTCCTTCGAATATTAACCAATTTAGCTCTGGCCTGTGTGTCTCAGTGATTAGAGCATTGGCCTGTGAACCAAAGGATTTCCGGTTAATTTCCAGTCAAGAACAGGTACGTGGGTTGCAGATTTGATCCCTGGTACCCATTGGTGTGTGTGTAGAAGGCAAACAATTGATGTCTCTCTCACATTCATGTTTCTCTATCTATCTATCTATCTATCTATCTCAATCACTCTCCTCTTCCACCTCCCTCCTCTAATAATCAATAGAAAAAAATATCCTTGGGTGAGGATTAACAAAAAAAAAATTTTAACCAATTTAATTCTAGTCAACATTTTACTTGTCAACAGCTTTTTTCTTTTTTTAATCCTCACCCAATATTTTTTTCACTGACTTTTAGAGAGAGAGGAAAGGAGAGAGGGAAGGGGGGGAGAGAGAGAAAGAGAGAGAGAGAGAGAGAGAGAGAGAGAGAGATGTGACATTCAACCACTGACTCACACTGGCTGGGTCTAACATATTTTTGAGTAACAATTAAAATATAGGCCTCTTCATTATCCAGGTATGAATATTCTATTTACCACATTACAAGCTGGCATAGGGCAGCTAAGGCAGTCATAACACACACACAGAAACATTTGCTAATAAATGTAGATGGAGTAATTTCCAATTGGAACATTCCTATTCCCATATCACTAACGCTTAATCCAAACAGGAAGACTCAATATCTTTGTAGCTCTCTTGTTAATTTCACATAATGTCATCTTACAATACAAGGTAAATGCAATAGAATAAATCAATGGCAACATGAGTGAGATTGCAATTCTTATAAAAGATTTAAGATTTTAGAAATTTATTTAAAAACTGTTGACATCCCTGGCTGGTGTGTTCAGTGGCTAGAGCATGGGCACATGTGGGAGGCAACCAATCAGATGTGAGACAAAGACAGTTGCATGGGGAGGCCTGAGGATGACGATGGTCAAAGTAGAATTCAGTATAAATGAATATCATCCCCCTCAAAGAAACACAGAGGGAAGACAGTGTACTAATGGTCTGGAAGCAGCAGTACAAAGCTGGGAGGTTTTGGGTCCCAACATCCTAAGATGCAGTGAAGGAGAGAGACTGAGTGCCTTCAGCCTAAGCAGTTGGCCACGAGCAGATGTCATCGGGGCAAAGAGAATCGTCACGATGTAAACTCGGTCCTCCAACTTTGGCCATATCTGAGAAACACTGTGGAGGGCTGCTTAAAAGCACTGATGGGTTGGTGCAGGGTGGATATTCTAATAAACAAGATGTGTGAGTCATTGGTATAAAGAAGAACGGTAACCCTGAGTTTAATTCACTTCTTTACTAACTGTGTGAACTTGAACAGATTACGTCGTAATGCTGGCCCTCAATCTCCTCATCAAAAACGCAGCATTATAATACACTAGAGGCCTGGTGCATGAAATTCATGCATGGGTGGGGTCCCTCGGCCCGGCCAATGGTCAGGGCCTACCGGGGCTGTCTTGCCCAGTCACAATTGGGGCCAGCAGACAGAAGGCAGAAGGGTGCCATGGGAAGTTGGCTGGACACATTCCAGATGGGGCTGAGGGTGGGGGGACCTATTGGGAGGGGGACCTATTGGGAGCAGGGCCAGCCAGGGGGAGGGGCCATGGGAGGTTGGGTGGCCCCACTCCCTGCAATGTGTAGCATAGCAACCAGTTCTTAGGGTTGTTCGGGTTGTTCCAGTAGCTTAGGGTTTTATAGATAGATAGATGATAGATAGATAGATAGATAGATAGATAGATAGATAGATAGATAGATACTCTCTAGGATTATAATGAATAAACAGTAACCGAGAACATGATGGGCCATGAGCTGAAAAGTGTGAGGCCATGGATCGCTGTCATAGGAACTGGCAGAAGACAGCTGCCCTCTGAGTAGGTGGAATAGTCCAACATACAACTATTAGACTTCCTCAGTCCTGGACAGAGTAAAAGCTAACCGGCAGAAGGTGAAGGCATGTTGCTATTGGCAACGGCACACCAGCACTCTCTGTGTACAAAAGAGCTGGTTTTCCTGCACAATTTGCCGTTTGTACAGAGATCTTTGTACAGCTTCTGAGTAGCTGCTAGATCTTTGTACAGCTTCCGACTGCTGAAGCCTGTGAGTCACCCTCTGAGTCACCCCAGCAGAGAGGTCCTGCAGGAACTGAGAGAGTGCAGAGCAAGAACTTACTCAGATCAGAACAGCATGACTCCACGGAGAAACAGAAAAGGGAACACCAGGCAGATTCTATACTGAACTGAGCTAACTCACATTTGGATCCTTATAAAATAAGAAATTCAGCAAAGAGCCTGTGAGCTTTCAGGAGATACTTCTCTCTGAGACATGTCTATGCTAAAGAAAGTTTTGAGAATTATTGGTAGGAAAAGTAAAGCAATGTTTAAGAGCTTAGAAATGTCTGGTACTCAGTTCTCATTGTAACATTACCTTTCAATTCATATTTTTAAAAGTGACTACTCTGCCAAAACTGCTTCGGCTCAGTGGTAGAGCATCGGCCTGCGGACTCAAGGGTCCCAGGTTCGATTCCAGTCAAGGGCATGTGCATTGGTTGCGGGCACATCCCCATGGGGGGTGTGCAGGAGGCAGCTGGTCGATGTTTCTCTCTCATTGATGTTTCTAGGTCTCTATTTCTCTCCCTTCCTCTTTGTGAAAAATCAACAAAATATATATATTTTTAAAGTGACTACTCTGTTTAAGAATAAAGCAGAATTGATCCCAATGTTTGTAAATTTGGTTTGGATGCTCTCTCTCCTGTTAAGCCATACAGCAGATCAAGGACAACATTTAGGGATTCCACTGTAACTGCTTCTTTGTTCCAACAATTTATTTTGTTCTCTCGATTCCACAGATGAGTGAGATCATGTGATACGTCTTTCTCTGATTGGCTTATTTTGCTTAGCATAATGCTCTCCAGGTCCCTCCATGCTCTCTCAAAGGGTAAGAGATCCTTCTTTTTCATAGCGACATAGTATTCCTTGGTGTAAATGTACCACAGCCTTTTTATCCACTCATCTACTGATGGGCACTTGGGCTGTTTCCAGATCTCAGCTATTGTAAATTACATTGCTATGAACATAGGGGTGCATACATTCTTTCTGATTGGTGTTTCGGGTTTCTTATAGTCCTAGAAGTGGGATCACTGGGTCCAAAGGCAGTTCCATATTTAACTTTTGAGGAAACTCCATACTGTTTTTCATAAGGGCTGCAACAGTCTGCATTCCCACCAGCAGTGGCTGCTTCTTTGGAGAAACTATGTCTGAGGTCAGCTAAAGTTAAGGTGCTATAAACTAAGCCTAGAATGCAAAGGGAGAAACAGGAGGAAGTACTTAATTATGTATATGGACAAAACACCCTTTGACCAAGCTTCAGTCAGATTTCTCTAAGCTCTGTTCTGGAGGAGCCTCAGTCTTGCTCCCTCCCCCATTCTTGCCAGACCTGCATAGACCAGTATCAGCAAGAATCCTGACACGTCAGCTTAGAGAAAATATCTCCTATCTTTGATATCTGATCACTCTCAATATATAATCAAATTCCTAAGTCCCCACCCTTGATATCTGATCACTCTGATCTGCTCTTAGTAATTTTCCACCCACCCATTCCCCCCCCCCCCCCAACTCCAACTCTTCCCCTTGGCTGTAAATCTCCAGCTGTCTTTATTGTATTAGGGACTGAGCACAATTTATGCTTAGGTCTCTTTTTCCTATCGCAGTATTTTCTGAATAAAATCTATCTTTGTTGCTTTAACTAGTATCTGGCTCTGGTTCTCTGATAATATGCACAACCTGATACATATATACACAGAGTTCTGATGTTTAAAATAATATCTAGTCTTAATGCCCATATGATGATGATAGCAATAGAAATTAGTTCAAGTTCTAAGAGGGTAATTAGGTACTCTATATTTGAAATATTTAAAACACAGCTTATTATCTAGTAATGTTCTCTCTAGGAATCAATCCTACTAAATATGGAATATGCCTTATGTATAAAGATATCCACAGTAGCATTATTTATAGTAAAGTGGAAAGAAATCTGAATATCCAACACTAACTTGTTATGTAAGTTGCAATGTATGCCTTTGAGGAAGCATGGTGCAACCCTCAAAATGTTTGCTGAAACAGATTTGGCTCAGTGGACAGAGCGTCAGCCTTCGGACTGAAAGGTCCCAGGTTCGATTCCGGTCAAGGGCATGTACCTTGGTTGCGGGCACATCTCCAGTAGGGGGTGTGCAGGAGGCAGCTGATTGATGATTCTCTCTCATTGATGTTTCTAACTTTCTATCCCTCTCTCTTCCTCTCTGTAAAAAATCAATAAAAATATATTTTAAAAAAATGTTTATAAGTGTCACAGTAACCAAAAACATACTTATGAAATGATGGTGAGTAGAAAAAAGCAGGGTTATATAAAATTGTGGCCTCGTGTAGCAAACAAATCTCTGCATGTGTGATATAATTTGCATCAAAGTCCACTGTGAATCTAGAGCAATAATTTTTATGGTGCCCAGATCTTGTTTTCTAGCAAGGAGCTTATGCTCCATGGTAAAGGTCCTCTCCGTGTACCTATGAACTGTGTCTACTTATAACTGGGGTGATTAAAGGGAGGCAAGGACGATAATAGTTAATGTGTACAATACTGTGTGTCAGGGCACTTTCTAATATTTTTCTTACAAATAATTTCTTATCTACCCAATAAGGAGGTACTTTTATTATCCCAATTTTACAGAGAATAAAGCCAAGGCCCAGAGAAGTAAAAAGCCCAAAGTCATACTGCCAGGACACAGGGCTTGATTTGGACCCAGACAATGTAAAGAACGTGTGCTCTTACCAACGAGAAACAGGATTTGCGATCAGACAGACCCTGTGTTAGCCTCTTACCAGTGTCATGCTCTTGGTCTAATTATTTAACTTCCCTTTGTCTCAGTATTTCCATCTGTGGAACTAATAATGTGTATCTCACAGTTACTGTGAGAGACAGTGAGATAATGAAGATGAAAATTTTAAAAAAAAACACAGTTTGATGCTTGTCATCGCTGCTGCCAACGGACACAGCCTCCAGAGTCAGGCTCCTTTCACAAAAGGGGGAGCCTCATGCTGTGGAGCTGGTCTATCAAAGGCTATTTCCCCTCCCCCAGAACCTCAATATTTGATGGCATGCTAGTATGAAAGCAAGTCCTGGACAAGTGCTGCTAAATATATAAACATTCATTAGCAAACAGAGCACAGTCCTGCTCTGTCCTTGGACACTCCGATCATACAATTCTATGAGAGGCTCACTTGAAATTCATTCCGAAGCCAGGACTGGCCAGGTCTGAAGTCACGTCTGAGTCAAGGCCAGGGACAGGGGCCTCGGAGACCGGTCTCCGGAGTGCTGTGTTTGGCCTTTTCTTCACCTCCTGTACGTAATGGCAGGAGGGCATGTTCCACCTTCCTACAAACCATCACCGAGTGCTACTCATGTCACCAAAGGAAATCACTCTTGAACTTTACCCGATCCACCGAACAAACTCTGGCTTATCTCAAGTCATTATGGTACGAAGTATTCTCACACAGACACAACGGCGGTCATGTGTTTGTATTTGATTGGCAAATGCCATAGTCTTTCTCCTTTTCTGGATTCTTTGTCTTTGTCCACTCCCACCCAGGCCTCCTCATTCTCAATGTAATGGGTGACTAGAGCCTTTTGGAACCTAAATATTTTACTAGTAAAATATAATTAGAGAGATGTATGTGGGGGTATAAAGAATTACACATCATTTCTCCCCAAGAAATAAGAGAGCTCATCATGCATTTAAAAGGACAAATCTAGGTCAAGTTATGATGTTAATTAGCTACTCCCCCCCAAAAAAAGTTGTTATTTTAAAAATATGTTTTGAGAGAGAGAGAGAGAGAGAGGAAGGGAGAGGGAGAAGCACCCATCAGCCACCTGCTGCACGCCCCCTATTGGGGATCGAACCTGAAACCTTGGCATGTGCCTCCACCAGGAATCGAACTGGGGACCTCTTTCTTGGTGCAAGGGATGATGTTCAACCTACTGAGCCACACTGGCCAGGGTCTCCCAGGAAAGTTTTTAAAAAAGCATTTCTACAAGTAAGAGATATGTTTTTATTTAACCCGCAGAACCTCTGTAAAAACTGAAACTGTTATTTCTGGAGATTCCAGAGTTTCCTTTGGAACTATCCCCCAACTCAGACAAAAGTCTGACTCAGCCTCATAAAAATCTGTGTTGTAATAGGTGCACTGAGAACCACTGAAAAGAGGGTTAAAAGCAGCAAGCCATATATGGAGAAACCCATATCTTCGAACTTGTCACTTTCCTATTTCTCAAAGCTGAAGTGAGCTGTGTTTTTCAAAGCCAAGACGCGAACAGGCAGAACCTGCGGTGGCTCCCCGCCAGATGCCCGAGCATGCGAGTCACCCTGGCTCTGACAGCCTGGACGGTCTCTGTGGTCTCCAGTTACTCGTATGCAGAGAGTCGTTTACCAGATATCAACAATGAGACGTTTATTAAAGACTGCGTTCGCTTTCATAACAAGCTCCGATCAGAGGTGAAGCCGGCAGCCAGTGATATGCTGTACATGGTAAGGAGAACCCCAGTGTTTGTGGCGTTAGTCAGTCAAAAACAACTAGCGTGTGCTGATTTGGGGAGGCGAATCCTCGGTAGCCCTGGATGCTGTTGTGTGTGTTGTGTGTGTGTTGTGTGTGTGTGTGTTTGTGACAGGTGTGCTCAGAACATTTACAGTCTGTGATTAAAACAAACCTGGTGCAGCTGTTTGTCAACAGCAGGGCAAATACATTTCACTTCCCTTTGTACTCACTTCCTTCCCTCTGGGCATAGAGAGGTTGCACTTCTCTTTTTTTGTCTTATGCTCCTTTTTTGTTTTTGTGAGGGTTCTGTGTTTGTTTGGCTCTAAGTGTAATTTTCTGTGGCCAGCAGAGCATTGACTTTCCCAGGGAGACAGACAGCAAATGGAGATGGGACACATCAGGTTTTCATTCACTCGGGTTTGGGTGTGAATCCCACCCAGTTCGGTGGCTTTGAGCTGGTTTTAGCCTCGCTGAGCTCCTTAAGGTGTCAAGTATTGTGGTTATTGAATTTTCTAAGAGATGTAAAACAGCACCCAATATTTTGCACCTACAGATAGCTCTTGCTTTTAGAAAGTTCTCTTTATGCCACTTTGCTTTATGAAAAGGCCTTCGTCCCTACCTGTTTCGTCCAACTGAAAGACATCTGAAGAGGGTCTTCCCTTCTATGAAAAACAAGTGAAAGCAAAAAGCAGTGTTCAAGGCTGGCAGCTTGCACCCTGGCAAGCTCCTCCCAAGAGCTACACTCAGCGTCACAGCATCAAGGTTTGACCTGTGACTGTGGGC
Organism: Vespertilio murinus; assembly: GCA_963924515.1. Classification (NCBI taxonomy): domain Eukaryota; kingdom Metazoa; phylum Chordata; class Mammalia; order Chiroptera; family Vespertilionidae; genus Vespertilio; species Vespertilio murinus. Next base: position 129,636,823 of record OZ004707.1, on the reverse strand, counting down.
ATTTGTGCTTTATTTCCATTTATTTTGTGCATCGGTAGCAAGACGTGTCCTAAGGTCATTGCTTTTTCGCTTCACCCTGGTTTTGGCTAAACAAAGTGTCCATAGGTCTGCTCTACTTTCGGATAGCCAGGGAAACCTGTAACACCTCTTCAGTGAAGTGTTGGTCTGTGTCAATCACCCAGATTCTAAATTCCACGAAATTAGATGCTCGCGCTTTCTCGTAGTCCTAGTGATTCCTTGAAGACCACGCGTATATAGAGAACCCTGCCCAGTGGCTCCTTCTCTATTCTGGTCATCACACCTTATTCCCCATTTAAATTCCCACTTTGCTCACTCCAGTTGCATTGTTGCATATATATAGATTCCATTCTTGACCCTCTGTTGTTTAATATTTATTCTTGCAGACCTGGGACCCGGTACTAGCCCAGGTTGCAAAAGCATGGGCAGGAAAATGTCAGTTTTCACACAATGTACAGCTGAAGATACCTCACTTGCTGCACCCAAATTTCACTTCCCTGGGAGAAAACATCTGGAGTGGGACCCAGTCCATCTTTTCTGTGGCTTCAGCCGTCACAAACTGGTACAATGAAGTTGAATACTATGACTTCAAGACTCGGAAATGCACCAAGGTCTGCGGCCATTACACTCAGGTAAGGATCTGCGCTGTATTCTCTTGAGACCATCTTTTCAGTGGGGGAGGACAACACTGGAACCTAGTGTTAAGAAACTATACAGGAAGCTAGTGTAGCTGTCAATGTGACAGAGTCGGGATTACAGGTTGACTCTTAAAAATAAATAAATGGAAGAGTGCAATAGCAGAGTTGGTGGTTGAACAGTTTAGTTAAGTGGGCAGAGGTGACATATGAAGGCCCACCATGGCTTGGGGTGATTTTGACAACAGCTCTCTTCCCATGGGGCTTTAGTCCATTTGTAGGCAATCTCAGGGCCTTCATAGTGGCTGGTCAAGTACGAGTGCTCCATGAAAGGTGAGGCCGTTGTTTTGGAACTACAAAATTGGGAGAAATGAGCCTCTCAGACAGAAGTATTAATAAGAATTGATGCTTTCATAGCCTCCACTTCTTTCAAATGTGGATCAAGAGCTTATCAGGTGTCACAAAAGGAGGGGGGAAAAGTTACACCTCTTAGAGAGAGACCAACATGTAAACCAAAGGCCACAGTATAAATAATGCTGTGGCTTTTCTGCCTCCAAATCGATATTAGTCCCAAAGGAACATTCAGAGCCTCCCATTGAGATTTTGTTGTTGTTTGTTTTTCACTCAGTCTGGTTTTAGCTCCCTAACCCTAACTTTTAGGAAGAAGTTCCTAGGTAGTGTTTCCAAAGTCTTCTCCACAGGCTACTTTCTGGACTGGACATGGGTGTGAGTGTGTGTTTCTTTATTTTACTTTTCCATCACCATTTATCCTCTCTATACCCTCTTCTACACCCCTCCTCCTGCCACAATCACCACACTGTTATCCATGTTCATGAGTTCTCTCTCTTTTATGCTCAATCCCTCCATCCCCACCACACCCCAGCCCAGTCCACCCCACCCCACCTCACTCCACCCCACTCCACTCTGTCTGCCAGCTGGACGCGTTTTGTTTACTTAAGTTTATTTCCTGGCAGCCCTTGTTAAACCAGGAACTAAAGGTTTTAATCTATGTTGGACAGGTTTGAATGAGCAAGAATGTGTTGAAATGAGGTATGGTGGCAAAAACATTCCTAACAAGAGTTCTTAAAGAGCAAATGTTATTAGAAAAACTCTTAATACATTTCAGCTCTATAAAGCCTTTGACTTCACTGGTACTGTTTGTTATAGATAAAACAAGGTAAGCACAGTTACAAAGAGGTTATGATTGTATGATGAGGTCAGATTTCAGTGAAATTTTCATACTGTAAACCAGGAGGGGCTATGGAGTCATCAGTAGCATCATGTCCATTTCTTGGAAAATAAGTAAGGTTCACCTAAATTTATTCCATAAATCATCAATTTTGGTTTATGTTTACAAATAAAATTAACCAGGGAATAAATTGTGTTGGGTTTCCACAAGTCCTAGAGGACAAGAAAGCTAAATCAAGATTGCCTACACGTGACATTATGGTCTTTTTATTTGTTTGTTAATTTGGTTAATCCTCACCTGAGAGCATTTTTGCTATTGGTTTTTAGAGAAAGTGGAAGAGAAGGAGAGAGACTTCGACGTGAGAGCAATACATCAATTGGTTGCCTCCCACAAGCTCCCTGACCAGGGATAGGGATCAAGCCTGCAACCTAGGTAAAGCCTTAGATAGGGAATCTAACCACTGAACAGCACCAGCCAGGGTGCATGATGGTGTTTAAATCTCCAGAAATAACTGTCAGTTTGAGGAGGTCAACTCTCCTTCAAGCAGCGTTTAAGCTTCTACCCTACACCAGGCACTTTGTAAGGCTCTGGTCATATGTCTTAGTACACATTCCTAAACACAGAACTTGAGACAATAGCTTATGTGCTAACACTTTACGAGGGAGAAGTAGGAATGAGGAATGAGCCAGGGAATGAAGGACTCAGCAGGGAATGGCCCTGACCCTTAGGAGTTGACCTTCTTTGCAGAGAGGCATATGTGTAAATGGACATGTAACCAACAGTGCGAAGCTGGTGCTATTTGGAGAAACTGGCAGAGTGCCCTTGAGCAAAGAGGACAGAGCAACTTATCCGGCCAAGGGGAGGTGTGGAGACAGAGGAGTTGTTCACGCAGGGGGAAATGTATGAGTTGATTCTTGAAAACTAAGTGAGAGGAAAGGGAAGAGAACACCAGGCAATATTTAGAAGGTGTGGAAGGTATACAATCTGTACACATGAGCCTGGCACTTCAAAAGAATGGCCAGTAGCTTAGCACACCAAATACGTGGAGATCAAAATGCTGACACATTGGCAAAAGACTCTCAAACAATGCAAGTTAAGACACTCCATATCTATCATCCCAGAAAGCTAAAACTTGATTTTTTTATCATAGAGACCTGAGATTTTAGAGATGGCCCACCCCAAATTAACTGAGCTTATTTGTAAACATCCCCTTTACACCCAGGGGGAGAAAGAATGGCTAATGTTTTGGACACTAAAACCCACTCCATTGCATACAGGTATCAGAGCCCACGCTCTGGGTGCATGATCCTATCCTGTTCTCTGTAAAAGACATCCTACCCCCTCTTCAGAAGAGGGGCCCTCATTCTGGATCTGGGAAGATGCACCACCAGCAATAATTCTTTTTTTAAAATAAATTTTTATTGATTTCAGAGAGGAAGGGAGAGGGAGAGAGAGAGAAACATAAAAGATGAGAGAATCATTGATTGGCTGCCTCTTGCATGCCCCACACCGAGGATCAAACTCGAAACCTGGGCATGTGCCCTGACCAGGAATCAAACAGTGACCTCCTGGTTCATAGGTCAACACTCAACCATTGAGCCATGTCAGCCGGGCAATTACTTTTTAAGTGAGCGTGGTGCTTACTTCTCTATGTCTAAGATCTAACTCATTCAACTCTCACTACAAACCTATGAGAGAAACACTAATCTCCATATAGGAATACACAGCCTCAGAAAGGTTAAGACATTGTTTTCCCAATGCCATGTAGTCGGAAGAAGAGCTGGGATTCGGATGCCAGGTTGTAAAGATTAAATAATACAACGTCTGTAAATTATCTAGTAAGGCACTAGTGTTTAGTATGCACTGAACAGGGAGTGCATTTCTCCCATGAGCCGGTTTTCCACCGATTATATTGGAAGAAGGCTCGGCTTGCACAAAACCTTGCTGGGAGAGTCAAGACTACTCAGTTGCCATTTTAGATTCATGCCTGGAACAACCTCAAGTGGGTATTATTACCTCCCATTTATTGTAATTTTCTATTAATAGAAAGCAAGCTATTTTCAGATTTGGGCTTGTGGAGGGTGGTTGTGTAAAGACAATGGATCCAGAGCCACTATTAATTACCTCACAAAGATAGGACACTTCTTAAAATGCTAACACGTCAGCTGTCTTCATGAAAGATGACTTGTCTTGTGGAATAATTTTGGTATAATAATATGGCAGAGTATTTACATCCTATATTTTATTGCCCACAGTTCAGCTCTGTAAAGTCTGAAGATAGTTTCACTTCTGTGTCTGGGCGGGGCAGCAGCGTAGGGTTGGCAGTGCTGAGGATGCCCTCTGTTGGTCTCATTTTTGTGTTAAATCCTTCTCCACCCCACCCCAACCTTCTAGAAGTTTTTGTTATTTTTTACTCTCACAGAAACAAAGGAACTTGGACATGTTTCCCAGTGCTTCTAGCTGGCTTTTTACATGTTACAAGGTCACCATACCCCTGGTAATGAGCCAGACGGACTCATACTGAGAATTGAAAGGGTGGAAAGGTGTTGTTAGCCAGACGGGGGAGACATGCCTGCCCCCACTTCGTTCCCCAAAGAAACATCAAAGATGAGAGAATCATTGATTGGCTGCCTCTTGCACGCCCTGCAATGAGGATCAAACTCGCAACCAGGAATCAATCAGTGACCTCCCGGTTCATAGGTCAACACTCAACCACTGAGCCATGTCAGCCGGGCAGCAATTACTTTTTAAGTGAGCGTGGTGCTTACTTCTCTATGTCTAAGATCTAACTCATTCAACTCTCACTACAAACCTACGAGAGGAACACTAGTCTCCATGTAGGAATACACAGCCTCAGAAAGGTTAAGACATTGTTTTCCCAATGCCATTTAGTCGGAAGAAGAGCTGATCAGGCTGGCAGGGGGTACAATTCAGGGGAATCAGGCAGACAGGGAGGTGAGCAGTTAGGAGCCAGCTGTCCTGGATTGTGAGAGGGATGTCCCGGATTGAAGAGGGTGCAGGCTGGGCTGAGGGGACCCCCCACCCCATGCATGAATTTTGTGCACTGGGCCTCAAGTTGATGTATAAAACCCACAGGGTCATATCAATAGATGCAGAGAAAGCATTTGATGATAAAATCCAGCACCACTTTTTCTTTTCAAACTATAAGAGATTTTCAAACATTTTTAAAATCATAAAGGTAGAAATTATTTGTAGGAGAAATGGGCTTAAGCAACAAGTTATAGAAGTAAAGGAAGTCCCTATGAGCCTCCTACTCCACCACTGTGCCTTTGAGAGGCTCAGACTCCATTCCCAGCTCCCCTCTTCTCTCACCTCATACTCACTCCCCAGGGAGTGGTTTTTATTATTGATTTTTTCACCCAAACTTGATCTTTTTCTACAGCCTCAATGGCCTCTCTCACCTTTGGGTTCACAGGGATGCTGCCCTCTGCTGGAAGATTTCTCTGGGCTCTCTGAGACCCATTCCCTCCAGCTTCAGTTTCAGCTCCACCTCACTAATGGGGGGGAGGGGGAGGGAGGAGGGAGAGGGCATGTTATATATACCCCCCGGAGCACCCTCTGCTTCCCCTGCATAGTGTGAAACCCTATGTGATGATGGCTTTCCTGGCATTTTGTGAAGGCACCCACTGGCTCCAGCCCATTCACCTTTGCATCCCCCATATTCAGCACAGTCCTTGTCACAGAGTTGCGAACATTTTTGAGTAAAAATAATTTAAAATGCAATATGGTATATCTGTAAAAAAAAAATTACTGTTAATGGCTGGCTTGGCTTCAGATACCTTTTTTTCTTTAGGTTCTGGGATGCCAAACACTATGGTAAGATGAGCTATGGAATTTGTGGGACCCAGTACAAAATGAAACCGTGGAGTCCCTTGTTCAAAAATAAGGGGGAAATACCACTAAAGGTACTAAAACGTGTGACAGCAGTCAATCAAACCAAGTGTGCAGCCCTCTGATCACAGGGCCCCTCCTCCCCCTGACGCTGTCTCTGTTCCTTCTTGGCTTCCCTGTGTCACTGACCTCTCCTTTCAATCTCCTGGCTGGCGGTTGTTCTGGATCCCAGCTCTCACCTGTTTTTCTATTATCTTGGTCTACGTGGTCTGATCCAGTGACATGTCTTTCAGATTTGCACCTCTGCGCTGCACGTGGTTCTATCCAGCAGCTGACTCAGGGTGCACTCAGATATTTTGATAGGCTCCTCATGACGTGGGCAGAACCCCACCCGTGCAACCACCCATCCTACTCCTGGGTGATTCTCCCCATCTCAGTAAATGCTGCTCGGGCCTAAAACATTAACTTTATTTGTATCTTTTCCTCTTAACCCGACACTCAAAGCTGTAGAGGGCCCCCTGGGAAGGCCCTTTAATTATTGTCAGCTGGACCCAGTGATGTCGGCTAAACTGTACCCTGGGAACACGCCTTGCTAAAAGGGCAAGGATGTTGTCATGGTGAAGTGGGTTTTGATATCTGAATCCACCCTAGCGCCAGGAATGCTTGGGGCCTACTCAAGAATGCAAATAATCTCCTTTGTCTTGACCTTTTGGTGAAACTTCCTGGTATTTGGGGGTATAAAATAGACACTCTGCATGGGCTCTGGATCACTGTCTCTCCACCAGAAGAGGGCAGCAGTCCACCCAGCCCCAGCTTTTCTTTCTGTCTCTGTGTCTTGTCTCTTTTATTTCTCAATCCCCAGCCACCCCTACTCAGGAATTGGACCCGCTCTCTAGCCATGCTGGACACAGAAAAGAGAGAAAATAGTTACACAAAGCAAAAGGGAATCCTATCAGCTTTACATTGTTAACGAAAAATAAAACACACACAAAAAAAACATTGAAACCTGTAAAGAATTTTTGTGAGTTTATTTGAGCCAAACTGTCGACGTATGCCAGGAAGCAGAACCTCAAGGGATTGAGATAATGCTCTGGAGAATGGCAGGTTTCATTTCTATATTTATATATTGCAATCAAAGGAAAGGGATGTACCGTATTTGCCAGTGTATAAGACGATTTTTTGGCCCTGAAAAATACGTATTTGCCGGCGTATAAGATGACTGGGCGTATAAGACGACCCCCTAACATTTCCACTCAAAATACAGAGTTTGTTATATACTCGCCGTATAAGACTACCCTCCACTTGGAGGCATATTTTTCAGGGCCAAAAAATCGTCTTATACGCTGGCAAATACGGTAGGTGAGTTACATGAAATTCATTGGTAATTCATTGGTGATAGATTAGGGAGGTGAGACAGAGCGAAGCACAGGGAACCTCTGGGATAAGGTAAAAGGTTAAATGACGGTCAGGGCCTTCTTTTACAGAGGTGGATAGAGGATACTCTAACGTAATTAATTAACAATTAACTTGATAACAATAACAATGAGGGAATGTCTCGAGGCCATTTGTTGTGCCCTGAGGGGTCCGGGGTAAAAAGGAAGTTACAAGTTGCCCAGACATCTCACAGATAGGTTATCTTAGAGGCAGGAAGGTAGGTAGGCTCAGTAAAGTAGATCAAAGTTGATCTTTGTCAGGTGAAATATCTGGGACATGACTACCTACTATAACCTGTTAGATATTTAATTTTCAAACCATCTTTTGTGGCTATCTTAGGTCTCTGGGTTTGCAAGACTGCCACGCAGGCCTTCCCTGAGCTTGTCACGTTTGCATGTGGTTCTTTTCTTTCACAACATCTAACTGGAGCCATGAGCCTGATCAGTTCTCAAGAACTCCACAATCCAAGTGTGACCTTCTCTTGTCTGTACCACCGGGATGGCCTCCCACATTCCCGCCCTCTAACTTCCCTCGCTCTTCCCAGTCCATTTACTCAGAACAACCGAAGGGATCTTTCCAGGACATGAAAAAGGCCCATGACTCACATACGTACACGACTCCCTGTGACCTGCTCTTCTGCCTCTGCCCTCATTGCCTCATTGCCTCTGAATCTCCTGCCCCCTCTTCCCCACCCCTGGATCCCAGCTGTTCTCTCCCAGACACTCCCCTCTCAGGGCCCTCGCCCTGCGTGCTCCTCCTGCACAGGGCTCTTCCTCTCCACACAGCTGGCCGGCATGGTCCTCCTCAGTGCTGCCTCCTCCTCCTCCCCGGGTCTCAGCTGAAATGCCACCTCCCAGAGACACTGCCCTCAACACCCAGGTTAAAGCTGCCTCCTCCTCCCCTCCATCACTCCCGATCCTGTGACTCTGCTTTATTTCTTCATTACACCAACTGTCAAATATGATCTTTGTTGTTCTTTATATATTCCACACACAGACACTCCCCCCCACCCCCCGCAAATAATAATAATTTGCAATTCTAGTTTCCACCTGAGTTCTGAGCACCTAAAACTTCCCTGGTGGTATAAGTGTTCTACCTCACTAGAGTGACTATACCTCACCATGTTTATGAAGGCCTAATCACAATCAAGTGTTCACTTTATCTCTCTCTCTCTCTCTCTCTCTTTCAGGTTGTTTGGGCAGATAGTTACAAAGTTGGCTGTGCAGTACAATTCTGTCCTAGAGTTGCCGGCTTAGAGTTTACTGATGTTGCACATTTTATATGCAACTACGGACCAGCGTAAGTGCTCAAATCAACCTCTTTCTTAAAAATAAATAAATTCTATTTTACAAGTATTTATTTTCACTTTTAAAAAATTGAAATAAAGTGTATAGAAGAATAGTAATATTAGCCTTAATTCCTCTCCCTAGAAACCTACTCCATTAACATTCTGGTACATTTTTCTGTTTGTGGGGTGTGTACACACCCTTTATAAATACTACATAAATACATATGTACATTTTTAACAGTAGCAAGACTAAAATGTTTTCAGGGACACAGGTGGGATATGATAATAACACCACAAAATAAGAGGATTGGTGTTACATTTATTTGTTTATTTAAAACTTGGAAATTTTGCACAATTGTCAAAATAAAAATAACTGATTTGAATTTCTCAAGGTACATAACTTATTTCATTTATTTTTGACAATTCATCTTTTAAATAATTACAATTTGTCTCCTTTTAGAAAACGGGAAGTCACATGACCTCCCCCCCCCCACTTCCTTTAAAGTTTAAGTATGCCTGCTTATGCATCATACACCTTTTTTAGAAAACTGAGACCGTGTAAATACATGTTTTCTATTTTTTTATTTAAAGTTATACCATGACCATGCCCCAGGTCAATATGCTTGTACTCTGCTCCTCAAGCTCTGAGTACTACTCTAAGTAATGATGTAATCTTCACAGACAGTGAGACAGCTTGTTACCGCTCCCCTTTGCAGATAAGAAAACTGAGGCACCTAAGAGTGAACTGCCTGCCCAGGTCCCTCAGTTAGGGAGTGTCAGAGCCAGGCTCTACCCTGGCTGTCTGGCTCTCATCCAATAAACACCAAGGCGGCTTGTGGATGGAGGAGTCAATGTGGGTCACACCACCCTTTCTAAGATGGACAGTTGCTTGGATGCCAGTGATCACATGGGCCAGTCAGAGGGAGCAGTCCTGGAGCCAGAGCAATCTGGGTTTCGTTCTGACTCTAATACATATTGTGATACACACACACACACACACACACACACACACACACACAGTGATTTCTTGCAAACTACTTAATCCTTAGAGCTTTAGTTTCCTTATCTATAAAATGGAAATAAAAACACCTTCCTCCCTGAGTTGTCTTAAGAATTAAATGATGAAGGCCGAAACCAGTTTGGCTCAATGGATAGAGCGTCGGCCTGCGGACTGAGGGGTCCCAGGTTTGATTCCGGTCAAGAGCACGTACCTTGGTTGCGGGCACATCCCCAGTGGGGGTGTGCAGGAGGCAACTGATCCATGTTTCACTCTCATCAATGTTTCTAACTCTCTTTCTTCTCTCTCCCTTCCTCTCTGTAAAAAAAATCAATAAAACATATTTTAAAAATAATTTAAAAAAAAGAATTAAATGATGAAGACCAAGACATAGGTTCACAGACACAGGCACACAGAATAAACTCCAAATATGAACAGGCTTCCATTTCTGCTTTCCTCTCTCCACTTTTCTTATCAACCCTCTGAATCTGGACTTCCATCCTATGGGTGTAGTCAAGGAGTCATAGTAAATTGTAACTGTAATACTACACCACCACCAACCCTCTCCTAATGGACAGTTTTCTTCTGTTTTATAGAGGAAATTACCCCACTTGGCCATATAAAAAAGGATCCACTTGCAGTGCTTGCCCCAAAAATGACAATTGTTTGGACAATCTGTGCGGTGAGTAAAAGAAACAATCTACCCATAATACAATGTGTTTAAACAATTCTAACTTTTTACAGTTAAGAATGCAAACTTTTGTTTTATCCTAATAGCTTTTTCCAGGAATAGTTACTAGGTTGCAATAAAACCAATGGCTTATTATTGTCCTAGTACTGTATGTTTAATATAAATTTAAAGAAGCAATTAGTATCCTTTTTTTTTTTTAGCTCTAATCAGTACAACACAAAAATGACTATGGTGTTGGAAACTTATCGACCCAAAATTTGCTAATTTCAGCAAGATAAAAAATTTGTATAATAAAGCTATCCAAATTAACAGTGTTCTGAATTTTGTGATACTACTTGTCCGAGGCACTCAAGGCTGCATTTTCTTTTCTTTTTTAAAATATATTTTATTGATTTTTTGCAGAAAGGAAAGGAGAGGGATAGAGAGTTAGAAACATCAATGAGAGAGAGACATCGATCAGCTGCCTCCTGCACACCTCCTACTGGGAATGTGCCCGCAACCAAGGTACATGCCCTTGACCGGAATCCGCAGGCCGATGCTCTATCCACTGAGCCAAACCAGTCTCTGCAAGGCTGCATTTTCATCTGTAGAATAAATGAAAGAAGATGTAATGGGGCACTTCTTAAATTAGCAAAACAATATTTTAATGAGGATGGTGCAGAAAGCCACTGACGGTAACTTCAAGGATGTTTTACTAAACATCCTAGTAAAATTCTGCTTTGCAATTTTGAAATTATTATCCATTAACTGGCCATGTTTATTAATAAGTTCCTCTTCCAGACATATTTCTTTTCATCCCAGTATGTTTTTTAATTTTTCCCTATGATATGAAGAAAACCCAGTTAAGCTGTTGAAATTGTGCAAGTACTTTAGTGTCCTCATCCGTAACCCACTGAACTCCCAGAATCCCAGGGTCAGGGCGGGGTTCTCATAACAGCGGCAGGACAGAGTGGACCAAGTTTACCTGCATAAATCTTGTTTGGCAAAAGTGTTCCGCTGCTTATGTGTTTTCTAAGGCCCCTTCCAGGTCTAAAATTACAAAATTACTTTAAATGCCCGTTCCCTTTCTCCTGTTGTAAACACTTAACTCTCATCTTCCCTCCAAGAACAGTAACACTTTATTGACCAGGTTACTGAGCCAGTCCTTTCTTCCCAGTTCAAGCATTCTTTATTTTACTCACATCAGTTTTGTTAGGAAAACTCGGTAAGGTGTAGTCCAAGTGTAACTTCTCAGAGTATCAATATATTTACTGGGTCTTCCCTTTCATGTTGCTACACTACAAAGCAAATTAGTACGTGTTACAAGTTAGGTTTCATAGCATAGGAGTTAAAACCATAGTTTTAGAAACAACATGCCCAGGCTGGCGGCATAGGTAAATGCTGTAATGCTGTAATCACTTTCTCCCACAACCTAATCAAAATTACAACTACAGAATCACCAGTGTTGAAAACTGTGTGAAGTCTAGCTGGACAGACTTATATTAATAATTGAAACTTATTCAGTACTAGAGGCCTGGTACACAAAATTCATGCACGGGGGGTGGGGGGGTGGGGAGTGTTCCTCAGCCCAGCCTACACTCTCTCCAATATGGTACCCCTCAGGAGATGTCCAACTGCCAGTTTAGGTCCAATCTCTGTGGGATCAGACCTAAACCAGCAATCAGTCATCCCTTTCACCCAAGACTGCTGGCTCCTAACCACTTGCCTGCCTGATTGCCCCTAACTGCTTCTGCCTGCCAGCCTGATCACCCCCTAACCACTCCCCTGCCAGCCCGATCACCCCCAACTGCCCTCCTGTGCTGGTCCGATCGCCCCCAAGTGCCCTCCCCTGCCGACCTGGTATCCCCCCAACTGCCCTCCCCTGCCAGCCATCTTTTGACAACTTAGGGGCAGTCATCTTGTGAATGTGTGAGGGTCAATTTGCATATTACCTTTTTATTATATAGGATAATTTAGAATTTACAGAGTCACATTGGGACTAGAAGGGAAGGAGACGGGGAACTGCCTGGCCCCCCACACATGTGTGGGGGTTAAAAATTGGAAATGATATTTTGGCTGCAGAGGACCCCCTGAGGAGCCTGGGTCCCGGCCCCACACCTGGCTCCTAGCACTGGAACCCTAGGGTCACCATAACTTCTGGCTGTGAACCAGTGGGGGTTGTGGATGAATGAGATGAGAGCTGCTGGAATCCCAGGTGTTCCTCTTAAAGGGACTGTATGGACTTACTTGGACTCATTCCCTCTAACATCCAGCCCTGGAGAGCAGCTCAAAAGGTGCCAGAAACATACAGGGAGGAAATGAATTTTCTGGCTTCGGGGTGAGGACCGGAGGGCAGCCTGCTCCCAGGGAGAAGGGCTGGCAGAAGCCGTTGCTCCCTTATTGAGCCCTCCCCCTGCAGGCCTGGGCCGGCCCCTATCTGAGTTTCCATCAATCTGGCTCACACAACTCTCCCTGCCCTGGTGGTTCCTTCAGACCCTGACCCACCCAACTTTTGGACCCACCCAAGCCGCTTCCAGTGGCTTTTCTACACAAATGGCCTCTCTTCGCTCATGCTTTGAACTTTCCTAAAATGTCTCAAAGGCTCACAAACCCAAAAAGCAACATCTGGCCTCAAGTGCCCCATACCTCTTTGGCCTTAGGCCCAACACTAGTGGCAGCTAGACTCGGCTAGAAGGTTAGCCTCTCCCTGGCACCTCCAAGCCCAGCACAAGTGGCAAACAACCTTATACTTCATCCCAGGTGGCCCTGAGCAGGGTACAGGCAGCAGGTAATCCTGGCCTGCACCTTCCAAGAGGCCCCCAAGTCAACATACTTAGAGGCCAGCTTCAGACACCACCAGAGCGCCCCACAAACAACACAAAGGACAGACTCACCAGAAAAAGGGCAAAGCACCAGAGCCCTGCTACAGCAAATCCTGCTCTGTAGGGTCAGCCCCTACACAAAAGCTCAACTGTTGTCATGGACAGTTCTCATAACTAATCAGCATGAGGGTCAATCTTTCCCACGGAAGTGCCAACAGAAATCAGAGTTCAACTGCAACAGGAGGGCACATACAACCCACACAAGGGACATACCCAGAGAACCCAACTCAGATGACCAGGGAGAGTGCAACACTAGATCCCACAGGACACCTACACATAGGCCATTCTACCAAGACTGAGAGGAGTAGCAGGCTCTACCTAATATACAGAAGCAAACATAGGGAGGTAGCCTAATAAGGCGACAGACACATGTCCAAAATGAAAGCTATGTGGACCCATTTCCTCAATAACGTGTTGATAATATTATAATTCAAAGAAGAAAAAACAATACACAGACATTGTATATATTTAGAACAAGGACTTGTCATACAGTAGCACTCAATAAATATTTTCTACTATCCCCAAATTTATCTTCTCTGTAATTCCAAATCTTGAATTTACTCTTGGTGTTTTGGTATTTGCTCTTATTTTATGTCCAAATTTTTAGGTGACCTTTTTATGCCCATGATCAATTCTCTTAAAATCAGTGATTCAAACTGAGACTCTAAGTATTTTAAATTATTTAGAGTAATTTAATTGTTGCCATTGGTTAGTTTTCTGTCTTTCCCACTCTAAATTCCAAACAGGGAGGAATTATGCCTATTTAATTCACCTTTGTAGCCAAGGTACCTGCTCTGGCTGGCAAATAAGCATTTATAGAGTCGTGTGTTTCTTAAAAAACAAAACTTCCTTTACAAATCTAGCTAATTAGTAACACAATTATAACAAGAAAAGATTGCTAGAGTTTTAGCTTTTGATATTAGAGATCCAGCTTGAAATGGTCTCTCATCTTGTGGAATGAAATTCAGAAAACTGAGGCTGTGGGCCAATAATAAAATGACCGTGGGCTCTTAAGAGAGATGAAGGGAAAAAACAAACTAACTTGTATGAGGGGTAAGAGTTTGAATAAAATATTTTATTTAACAGATTCCTTTTCTGACAAATTATAGGAAATACTGGGAAAAAATCCTTTGTGGCCTTCTAGATACTGTTGATAGTCTCAATAAATACCCAGAGGCCAAATCAGGATGGTTTTGAAAATGTGCTGGGTATACTGGATGGAACACGAGGTGATTTTAGCTAGCACACAGTTACATTTGTCTTAATATTCAAGTTGAACAGTTAACATTTAAAAAATATATATGCAGAAAAAATGTAAGTAGCACATCACATTATTGCTTTCATGGGTATAACTGCCAAGAAAAGTTAGAGCAGCAGCTTCGCAGTAACTGAACATAGAAGCCGGGTGTGGTGGTCAGGGATGCCCACAGGCGCCCAGAGGCCCGCTCCTTTATGGTTCCTCCACAGCAACCCAACGGCAGCTGGAGTAGGACCGGTGTCAAAACGGGTCCTGACTATAAAAGGCTAAGGCAAATGCGAAGTGTTCTTCCTAGTGCTCCAACGTCAAATTCTGAATAATAGCTCAGTGAAGGGAGAGGAGTAATTACAACTATGGTTGCCAAATGCCCCTGTTTGTAATTTACCGACATACTGAAATGGAGGAGGCCACTGTCTCTCTTTTACTGACTGATAAACAGTATCATTCTTCTAAGGAAGAAACTTATTTTCAAGAAAATATTTTAATAAATTGCTCACACTCAATGTTACTAATATTTTTTACTTTCAAAATTTAATGTTTTAATTTTTATTTTAATTGAATTCATTACCTGTTAAATATGGTATGTAAAATGATTTTCCATTTACAGTTAGCAGTACATAAAAAGTTTAGTTTATATAAATGTTGGTTTAAAAATATCAAGTGAGTACAGTTAGTATAACAAAATCTTTAAAAAGTAACCTCTGAAAATCACTGCAATAAAGCCAAAGCAACAGTTAATGGTTATAATTAGAAACTTGGCTTTTAAAAATAAAACAAAAGCCTCCCCAATACCTACTCTTTTTTTTTTTCTTCTCTCTGATTTTACAGCTAGCCCACAGCGAGACAAACTCACACGTAAGTATATAAATCTTAATTATTTCATTAAGGTCTTTGTGGGTTATGTTACTGCATTATGAAAAATAATGTTTAAGAGGATATTTTCTGTTTGTTTCACAGGTTACTACTCTATTGTGTATCCAGACTGGCCGTTATATTTACGTAATAGATACCTATCTCTCTTTTTCATTGTTAGTCCACTAATACTAATCCTAGCTGCTATTATTACCATCTTGGTCAAGTACAAACATTTAGTTCTTTTGAACTAATACAATCCGGAAAGAAAAAAAATGTTTACAGACTTGCCCGGCCAGTCTTGCTCAGAGGTTGAGCATCGACCTATGAACCAGGAGGTCACTGTTTGATTTCTGGTCAGGGTCCATGCCCGGGGTTGCAGGCTTGATCCCCAGAACATCAATGTTTTTCTCTGTCTTTCCTCTCTCTTCCACTCTTCCTGAAAATCAATGGAAAAATATACTCAGGTGAGGATTAAGAAAAGAAAAATAAAAAGAATTACTCCTAAAATCACACTAGACAAAGCCTGCCTGGAACAGATTCGGTGCAATATGCACAAAGACATATATACTGCTCTCTAGTATAACATTGTTTAAAAAATACATAGAGAATACAATAATTTATATTTATAAATAATTGCCATACATATAAATACTCTTATAAAGAAAAACACATTCAGAAAAAAATAATCAGAGTATTACTTCTTACACATAAGGAAACTAACACATTCTAGAACCTAAAAGTCCTTTATAAAAAGAGTTAACTTATTAAGTTCTAGTTCAGGTTGTGTGTGTATGTGTGTGTATGTATTACTTTTTCCTTCTTCTTTTTCTTTTCATCTGCTTCCATCTTAAGATTAACTTCTTCAGCTCTGAGATCTCCCAGTTTCTTAATCTTTGCTTTCTTAACCTTTTCCTTGATGGCAGCCATGTCAATTTTAGTTTCAATAGAAGCTAGACAAATAAAAAACACAATATATGTAATTCTTTAGATTTTACCAAATAAAACATAAAGAATATATATTTAGTAAAATCAGAATAGTATTATAATTGGAAGGTGATGTTATAAAATATAAAACACCTGCCATCAGCCTAAAGGAAAGTTAGAAATGTCTTTAAGAGAAAATAATAATAATAATAATAATAATAATAAAAATAGCTGAAACTGGTTTGGTTCAGTGGATAGAGCACTGGTCTGCGGACTGAAGGGTCCCAGGTTCGATTCCGGTACATTGATTGTGGGCACATCCCCATTGCGGGGTGTGCAGGAGGCGGCTGGTTGATGTTTCTCTCTCATCAACGTTTCTAGCTCTCTACCCTCTTCCTTCCTCTCTGTGGAAAATCAATAAAAAAATATATTTTTAAATAATAATAATAATAATAATAATACTTTAAAAATACATAAGTGAATACATACATAAAAATGGCATTATAGTCTAGCTATCTGAACCAATTATGGGATTTAACTGGATTAAACTACATTTTTCCCCCTTAAATCACACTTGAAATCATATTATTTTTATTTATATTCTTTTCTATATTTTGGTACCTTAGAGTACTCATTAATATGCCAGTTTCCATCTTGCATGCTAAAATAATTAAAAATTACATTTTAAAAAATGTTTATTTATTGATGAGAAAGAGAGAGGGTGGGGGGAGGGAGAGGGAGAGAAGAAACATCTATTTGGTGTTCCACTTAATTATGATTCATTGGTTGATTCTTTTATGTATGTAACCTGACTGAGAATTGAAACCACAACTCAGAATATGCGGGCTTGCCCTAACCAGTTTGGCTCAGTGAATAGAGTGTCGGCCTGCAGACTGAAGGGTCCCAGGTTTGATTCCAGTCAAGGGCATGTACCTTGGCTGTGGGCACATCCCCAGTAGGGGGTGTACAGGAGACAACTGATTGATGTTTTTCTTTCATTGATGCTTCTAACTCACTCCCCTTCTCCCTTCCTCTCTGTAAAAAAAAAGTCAATAAAATATATTTTTAAAAAATGTGTGGGCTCAAATAATGGAACTGCCACTTTATACAGGTAAGATACTTGATTTCCCTCTTCCAGCTTTCTCATTTGCAGTGTGGAAATGAAGATACCTCAAGGGTCTGTTGTAAGAACTGAATAATATATTTACACTTTATAGAATTGCAAAGTATTCAATATATTTAAAATTATTATTGTCCCGTGAGAAAAAAGCAGATCATTTCTAAGAATGAGGTCCAAGAGAGTTCTTGAAAGACCCTGGAGAGGAAGAAGCAAGACCTCACAGCCAGGTCCAGACAACAGCATCAAAAGGAGCCAATCAGAACAGCATCTGCGCAGCAGATTTCCTCATAACAAGTTAAAATAAATGTTCATGAAAGCATAACAAATTCAAACAAAAGAAAATTTGAGTTTGACCTCAACTGGCTGTATACATTCCTGCAAATAACAACATCTGTTCATTCCCTAATATTTGAGCACATGTAACTAAAATGTGTAGTGGAAGGAGTGATGGTATGCAGACCTTCTAAACTGAAAAATGGATGTCTGTAATTGTCAAAGGTTGGCCATAATATGTTAGGGTCCGGGAGCAATGGCTCCCTCAAATTCCATGAAGTAGAAAGCATTTAATAATGGGAAATCAAACAAAGCACGTTCTAAAACAATACAGTCATAAAAATAAAAAAAAACCACAATAACCAAATAACTTAACTTGTTCTCTGCTGAAAATTAACTCAACATAGTAAGTCATTCTCACCTCTTTTAAGCCACTAAAAGGTACAATGAATGATACTGTGTTTCCCTGAACCATAATGTAACAGTTTAAGAGTTCCAATGCCTATAAGTTGAAATTCAGTTGAAATACACTGAAAAACTAATGACAAAGAAGATACTCAAGTTTTCTACTGATAACAAGTACCTTCAATGTAGATCCTTTGGAACCAATAAGCCCTCATCCTCTTTTTCAAATCTTTCTTTTTTAATTTCTTATTAAACAACTTACTTTAATGATGTCGCATGCAACCCCTTCCTGAAGAATTCGTACTGCCTCTTGAAAAAACTAAGATATATTTGACTGATAGTCTTTGCAAATACTTTTTTCAAAGCCCACACTGATATCTAAGCAGAATAATGAAAACTCTAGGGAGGAAGGAAAGGGATGGATAGAGACAATGCTAATCTATCAACTCTAATGGCACAAAGAAAGCAAAATCTCTGTAACTGTAAACTTACCTGTTCAAATGAAACACTCCTTGCTAACAGTTTTATTAGGCCTCTGGCCCTAATGATGATGTATGGGTCAAAAGTCTTCTTTGATCATGCTGCCCTCGATCAGGTCCAGGGTTGCATTAACGTGCTACAGAAAGGAAAGAGCAAACAAGCAGCTGTCTAAAAATGAATTCAGTTTTAGATACTTATATAACCTATCCTAATCTAACTAGTAATTACTAGGAATTAATCTCTCTAAAATTCTATCAACTCACTCCTTGAAGAAGCCAGGTAATTAATAAAAAGAATGCTTGATTATCTTCATACAAGAATATAGAAAGTCAGGCAATTAAAACCATTATACTTGATTTTAGAATATTTTGCATTTAATATTCTCTAAATACACACACACACACACACACACACATACATATCAATCCATGAGGCCATACTTAACATCTAATGTAAAAATGCAAAGCTATATGGCCCTATCCCGGACCTAACTCAAATCCACCATTTTATCGGGTGAGAATAGACTTCCCTTTTCAACTTTTTTCCAAACAGATTTCTGTTAGCTAACTACAAACAAAGTAAAAAACAAATTATCATAAGTTCAAAAGGAAGCAATAATTGGAAAATTATGCATCAACTATCAGTACAAAGAACCAGATTTCAAATAAAACAAATAAAAATGCTATTTTTGACATGTGAATATATTCTGAGGAATATTTCAATATAATGAGTGATAAACTATTCAACATAAGGCTGGATCTCTGTGAGTTTACCAAAAAGAGAGAGAGAGCCCAGTGGTGTGGCTCCATGGTTGAGCATCACCCTATGAACCAAGAAGTCCTGGTTCAATTCCAGTCAGGGCACATGCCCACGGTGCAGGCTCTATCCCCAGTAGGGGGCGTGTAGGAGGCAACTGATCAATGATTCTCTCTCATTGATGTTCCTAACTCTCTCTCTCTCTCCCCCTTCCTCTCTGAAATCAATAAAAAATATATATATTTTAAAAATCTACCAGCATAAAATACTTACTTAAAAGTAAAGGTATCAGCAGAGCAAAATCTCAAGAAATACATAAAATATGCATACATGATCATTCAAGGCTTTCTGTACCAAAGGCCAGCACTCTTTCAAGTAAGCCTCTTTATAAAGGGGTAAGTTTACACTTACATTGTGACAGTCTTTTGAGTTAATAAAGCTATTATAATAATCATAGCCTGCATGTCTTCTTCATATAAACAACTGTGAGCCTACTTTTGCCAGTCCCCGTATTTGAGAACAGAGTTGCAAAACGGCTTCCCTCCAAGAGTCCTCTGGGATTGTCCTCTGGAAAAAGCTGGTTCCTCCCAACCATCAGGTACAGTGAGGCGCTCTGATTCATCTACAGGAAAAAATTACACATCAGATTTTAACCTACTTTTGGACATTTATACGCATACATTTACAAGCTTCCAATACTCCCTCTGCATTTCCTTTTCCTATGCTTTATTTTAGATTACTCAGCAGTCAAAGAACAGGCCTCTTCATTACCAACACACTATTAAAACTACTTGTACACATTTCCATGGCTTCGTAAAGTGAAGTTCCTAAAGGGCAAGGACCCAACTTGGATCCACACCAATTAGTACACACCTGACAGAGAGTGGGTACCCGAGTAACTTCCACTGTGCTACAAGGCTATTCTAAATCTAAGTAACCTTTCAAATTTTACTGAAGAGACGCCTGAGTATGTGTGTGTGTGTGTATATACTATGTTTGCCATGTTGATGCATGTGCATAAAACTTTTAAAAGCTGATTCTCTGTCCTGGCTGTCTTGACTCAGTGGTTGAGCATCAACCCATGATCCAGGAGGTCCCAGTTTGATTCTGGTCAGGGCACACGCCCGGTTGCAGGTTTGATCCCTGTGTGGGGCGTGCAGGAAGCAGCCCATCAATGATTCTTTCTCACCATTGATGCCCCCATTCCCCCCTCCCTCACTCTCCTTTCCTCTCTGACAGTAATTTAAAAAATATTTCTTTTTTAAAAAGCTGATACTCTGGTGTACACTTACAGTTAATAATCACTGGTATAGGGTCTTAAGTTTCCTATAGAGTTTTCAAGAACCTTATTTCTGTATACTCTTCATGACAACTAGGAAAAGTAGGAAGAACTACTATTATTTTTCCCATTTTATAAAAGACATGCAGTCTAAAAAGATTAGCGACTAAGGGGACACAAAGGACTCCTTTCATTAAAACAAAATGCTTCTGAAGGGCCATAAATTATCTTTCATATCATCTACCGAAACTCCTGGATTTTAGGAACCTCTTAAATCCAATAGCTATAACTTGTATCAAGTACTACTCAAAGGCCTGCAGCATGAGCATACACTGCAGGTGTGAGAAATGCAAGTTTTGGCCTCCGCCCCAGACCTACTGGATCCGAATCTCCTCATCAGTAAGTCTGCGTCCTTTATGATCAGCCCTTAGCTCAACTACGGAACCACCTCCTACTCCCACGGCATCCCTCATCCCTCATCCCTCATTTTGCCAATGACTTCCAGCCATCGTCGAGGGTCTCCGCAATCCCTTAATCATCCTTTCACACAAGACGAATTCCGCAGCGCCTTCACTTCGGGGACCGTTAGCACAAAGCGATTCGTTAGCAACACCCGACCGGCACCCTATCCGGCCAATGCCCCTAAAAAGCAGCTCTTACAGGTACTCAATTACAGAGAACAAACGCGAGGCGGCGTTACACGGTCGCAACTAAACCTCCAACCCCAGGCTTCGGGGGCTCACACCACCTCACCTCGGTTCTCCTGCTTCTGCTTCTGGCTACGAAATTCACTTTTCCCGGGCGCTAGCGCGGGCTCGTTCACTTCGGAGGTCTCCATCTTCGGACCGCTTCCGGTATTACCGGAAGTGGAACGGTTCTCAAATCCTTCCGGCGAAAGTCCCGGTACCAAAAGTTCCGCAGAGCCCACAAGGGGAGATCACGGCCTCTGAGCGCGCGAGAACCCGCGGATCTGTGTAAACTGTGGCGCTTCTCGTGCTGCCAATGGAGAGTCAGGACTTCCTTTTCCGGATGCACGGAAACCACGGGGTTTGCCTGCACGCTGGGAATGGTAGTTTAGCGTTGTAAGCTGGAGATGGGCTTCGTCTGTACTCTTCCCCATGGCCTCAGAGTCCCAACCTGGAGGAAGGGCTCCAGGGTGGGTTTGGCCACAGAGGGCTAAGTGGCTATCACTGATGCCACTCCTTTGCTAAATATTTATTTGATAGTCAAATATGTGGTTGGCGAGGAGAAGGTGCTCATATGAGGATATATGGTTCTCAGTGGCAGAAAGTGACAGTAACAACTCCCATTTCTCCCATTTATTATGAGATTACTTTGTTCAAGGTACGTTATGTGCATTATATCTGAGAAACTAAAGTTAAAAACAAAACAAGATTGATACTTTTTGTGGAAGGTAAGTTTTCAAAGTCCTTGTTTCTGATGGTGATTTTCCTAGGGTCTTGATATTTCTCTAAGTCAACAGGACGGTAACTATGCAGCCCTTCTGGAGTATTTCCCTTCGCCTGAGATTTCCCAGAATGACTCCACGCTACCCCTACACTGCATGTTAGCTGACCGCAAGATGTGAGCTTCACCACTACTACCAATCTTTACATTTCTAGGAATCTCAAAGTTCTTAGACTCGCTAAAGATAACACTTCTTTTGATGATTGGTCTTATTGCTTGCTATTTAAAATATTTCCTGCAGCACAAATAGAAGAAGTCTATGGCAGGTGGAATTCCTCTCATCAGTGGAATGGGAAAACAATGATCTGAAATCCATCCTTGTGGATTTTATAGTCTATAAAAGATTATGAGGTACGTGTAAAAAACAAATTGTTACTTAGGGACAGAAGATTTCAAGACATGATTATGTTAAGACTTTTGCTTTTATCATGTGTCTTATAGGCAGTGATTTCATCCCAATATTCTTACAATATGCTAAAAAAAAAATAGTACAAATCCCTATAATAGAACAAATAACAGATGAAAAGTTATAAAGTGAGAAGCAATTCCTTCAGTGTTCCCAGAAAAACCTAGTAGTGAGTTGGACTTCAAATCCAGGCAGTCTGACCATTAGTAGCTCTGGCACAAGGAGGGCTGGGTTTTTAGCCTTATAGATTTTGGACTTTAGCTGCAGCAGCAACAGTTCTCTGGGTTTCCAGCCTGCTGGCCCATCCTGAAGATTGGGACTTCCCAGGACCCCATAATCATGTGAATACAATCTCTCTCTATTGTTTCTCTGGAAAACCCTGACCAATAAAGAGCAAATCCAAATGGTTGATAAACATATTACACTGTCAGAAAAACATATAGATGTAACAATACCACTTTTCACCCACCAGATTGGCAAAAAATAAATAATAAAAATATTTTTTAATGATAATCTGCTGGAAGAAAGAGCAGTCTTAGACAGTGGTAGAAATGTTACTGTCTTTTTACAAAGCAATCTATCAATGTATATATATATATATATATATATATATATATATATATATTTCCATAATAATTTCATTGCTGGGAAACTGTCAACTGGAAATAAAGCACCATCCCATTAGGAAGTATATACAATTGTGTTGATTATTGTCTTGTATAGAAGTTCAGGCCCTAGCCAGTTTGGTTCAGGGGATAGAGCATCAGCCGCAGGCTGAAGGGTGCCAGGTTCGAATCTGGTCCAGGGCATATACCTCAGTTTCAGGCTCAATCCCCGGCTCTGGTGAGGGCTCATGTGGGGGGCAACTAATCAATGTGTCTCTTTCACATCGATGTTTCTCTCTCTCTCTCTCTCTCTCTCTCTCTGGATGGAAAAATACCCTGGGTTGAGGATTAACAACAATAACAAAAAAAAGGTACTTTGGAGCCACACTGATAGTTTAGTGCCTACTGGCTATGTAGGCTTGGGTAAATTTTTACCCACCCCTATTTAGTTTCCTACAATGGAGAGAATAACTTTAACTCAGTGATTTAATGATGTAAATTGCTAAAAAAGTGATTTACATATGGAACACACTCAGTAGATATTAGCAATTATTTATAGTGGCAAAAAATAAAAACATCTTGACTATCAATTAGAGATACAGTTAAGTAAATTGATGTTACCTTCATGATTATGAGATATTATGGAACCACTCATAAGAATTAAATATATATAGAGAGATTACCTAGATGCATTGAGTGATGAAAGCCAGATACAGAAAGATGGAATAATTATATACATAATTATAATTACATTAAAAATTATATAGTAATTATATATACATATATAATTATCCCATTTTTATCAAACAAATCAGTAATCCATTCAAGAAATATTTATTAAGCATTTATAATGTTTCAGGTGCTATTCTAAATACTTGGTCATGTTCTATGTGTTGAATATAATAATTATACATATTTATTATTTTACTTTATACATTACTTTAATTATATATATATATATATATATATATATATATATATATACACACACACACACACACACACACACACACACACTAAGTGGCCAGATTATTATGCATTCAGAGATTATAATAATTTTGCCATTCAGTGTGTGTGTGTATGTGTGTATTCTTACAATGAAAAACTCTTTGGAAGGAAATATATTAAACTTTCAAGGCTGCCTATTTTAGGGCTGAGGGTGATTAAAAAGAAAATGCAAGTAGGAAAAAAGACTAGAGATGATAGGTGTTCATTATGAAATATCAGTCATATGACTTTGTTCATGTAAAACTGTCTATGTGTATGTGCCCGCATAGGGAGATCTATAAAATGTTAGTCAACAGAATGTTGACTATTACCTCAGTGTAGCAACATTTCAAAGGATTGCAATTTAAGTAACAATAGTCATATATCAATTACAGCTATATCATTTTATTTTAACACTAGAGTGGGGTGTCCCTCTAGTGTTAAAAAAAAACAACTCTCATGCACTGGAGTGGGGGGTCCCTCAACCCAGCCTGCCCCCTCTCACAGTCCAGGAGCCCTCAGGGGCGGGAGGCTACCTGGCAATCAGGGGAAGGTGATGCCCCCATCACACCTCTGCTGCTGCCACTGCCAGAGAATTTGCAACCCCAACAAAAAAGAATTATCCAACTCAAAAGTGTCAACAGTGCCAAGACTGAGAAACATTCATCTATAGCTGTTCTGTGATCCTACTGTAAAGGGTCAGTAAGTGCTTCACTTCTAACCAGGCCTGCCATGAAAGCAGTTACTTTCCGCTGTGTTTATCTACTGAGGGCAGCACTTGCTGTTCTTTATGCTGGCCTCCTCGGTGGGCAATCTTGCTTCATTTCCCTCAGCTCTGCTCCTGTCCTTCTGGAGTTCTGTTGTCTCATTACCCAAACAAACGATGGCACTTGGACATGCAGTGGGCGCTGGGTCTAAAGACACTCATTCTGCTTGACTATCTGTCTCTCAAGGCCCCAGGCCCATGACACGGTAATATTTCATTGGGAAAGATGCCTATTTCCAGGGCAATCTTTCTTCTCTCTCTTCCTGGTGGTTCTTATTGATAAA
The DNA here is from genome assembly GCA_963924515.1 of Vespertilio murinus. Taxonomy (NCBI): domain Eukaryota; kingdom Metazoa; phylum Chordata; class Mammalia; order Chiroptera; family Vespertilionidae; genus Vespertilio; species Vespertilio murinus. The sequence goes on along the minus strand of OZ004707.1, from coordinate 129,611,993 downwards.
CAACAGTTTTGATTTAATTTTAGCATACTATTCTTCTCCCTAAAGAGAAGCTGGACACATTTATGGTATTAGATTCCACCATAGCAACAGCAGGCTTTTTAATGCATGCATGGATATTCAATATTTAATCAGTGGCATGAGAAATGTATTGTTATCACTGAGAATTGTTATTTTATGAAAATAGAACAATTAAATTACAGTCTTTTATTTGTTGACATGACACTGGGAGAACATAGGAACATTTCCAGAGAGCAGATTTCTACTCAATTGTTAAAGCTGTATGCCTCTCCCATCTTTCAGATGGTGGCAACTGCACATGGCCTGCGATGAAATGAACTATTTAGATGAATGGTTTTAAACAAAACATGCAATGGCTTTCTATTTAACAAGGCATTGTATGATGTCACCATTTCAAAATGTGACATTGCTTCTTCTTTATTTCAAATTCTCTAATTAAATACCCTAGCACCACAGAGACATGAAAATTCAGACTTTAACACTACACTGTACCCGTGATCACCTAACAGTGTTTTTAGTCTTTTTATTTTATTTTATTTTATTTTACTTTATTTTATTTTATTAAGGTATTATCTGTGTACATAGCTTACCATTGTCCCCCCTCCCCCCACCTCCCATTTATGCCCTCCCTCCCCAGAGTTCTGTGTTCATTGGTTGTACTTATGTTCATGCATACAGTCCCTCGGTTGTTCTCCTATCTCCCCCCAGGTCTCCTTCCTCTCCCCGCTGTCATTTGACAATCTGCTTGTTTTATGGTGACCATCTTAGGACCCCATGAATAGAATCCGCTCCTCATTTGGCAGTCTGCTTGTTTTATGGTGACTATCTCAGGACCATATGAATAGAGTCCACTCCTCCTCTGGTTTTCACCGCCCCTTCCCCTGGGTCCCACTGCTTCCCCTGGGACACACGGCTCGCCTGGGGCACATAGCCCCATGGGACACTCGGCTCACCCGGGGCACACAGCCCCCTGGGACACACGACTCACCCGTGACACCCGTCCCCTTTGGGGGATATGGCTCACCCGGGGCACATGGCCCCTGGGACACTCAGCTCACCCGGGGCACTCAGCCCCCTGGGACACACGGCTCACCAGGGCACTCGGCCCCCTGGGACACTCGGCTCACCCGGGGCACATGGCCCCCTGGGACACACGGCTCACCCGGGGCACTCGGCCCCCTGGGACACTCGGCTCACCCGGGGCACTCGGCCCCATGGGACACTTGGCTCACCCGGGGCACTCGGCCCCCTGGGACACACAGCTCACACGGGGCACTCGGCCCCCTGGGACACTCGGCTCACCCAGGACACCCTTTCCCTTTGGAGGGTATGGCTCACCCGGGGCACACGGCCCCCTGGGACACACAGCTTACCCGGGGCACTTGGCCCCCAGGGACACTCGGCTCACCCAGGGCACACGGCCCCTCCAGGGCGCTGGGGTCGCACATTGGAGGCGCTGTGCTAGCTCCTTGCTAGCACGGCGGGCAGGCTGGGACAGCTGCAGTTGGGCTGCGATGGTTGCAGGCGGGGGGACCATCTTCAAAGGTGTCTCGTTCGGTGTGGGAGCAGAGCAGCTGCAGACATGGAGGCTAAGTTCTGAGGTCGCCCACTCCCTGAGCCCAAGGCGTGGTGAGCTCTGTTCTCGGTGGATTTCCTTTATTCGCGGCAGCAGTGGCCGGTGGCGGTGCCAAGTGCAGCAATGACGGTCGCTCCTGTGGTTTAATTACCACCATAGTTTTAAAGTTCACATGGTGGTGGTGGCGAGAGCTTCGGCTCGGCCATGCAGCATGAGAGGAAGGGCTCGCCTGGGCGGCCAATCGAAGGCGCCATGCCATTTCCTCACCAGCGCGCTCCATCTCACTCCCAGCGTGGTGGGTGTGCTGGGAAGATTGTGGGCGGGCTGTGATGGCTGCATGGGGAGAGTCCGCCCTCAATGGTGTCCTCTTTGGTGCGGATGTGGAGCTGCTGTGGAGGCTAATTTCTGAAGCCACACTCACTGTGAGCTCGGGTCGTAGTGAGCTCTGATTTCGGTGGATTCCCATTCTTGGGGGCGGCGGTGGGTGCGGCAGGGATGGTAGCTCCTGTGGCTCAATTTCCCCTGTAGTTTTAAAATCCACATGGCGGTAGTGTCTGATGCTTTCACCTGGCCATGTGGCAGCGCAGAGAGGACTCTCTGGGTCTGCCAATAGAAGGCGCAGTGCCAGCACAGCGCACGCGAAGGCCTGGCAGAGCAGGCCGAGGGCGGTGGCAGCGGTGGAGGCCCCGGGATCCGTGGGTGTGGCGCAAAGGCAGGGCCGAGCTGGTCGCGGGCGTTGGCGGAGAGTCCCCGCGATGTCTTAGTCTTTCAGACTTAGTGAAATGCTTCCCCTGAGCCAGGACAAGCAGCACCACAAATATTGGCCAGCTCAGTGCTGCCCCTCTACAAGGACAGTAGGGGCATCCTCACCTTGGTAGGCCTTTGTTCTTGGAGGTCTTAACCATTGGAAGGCAGCACGGTACAGAACTGCCCCACCTTCTCAGTCCTCCGTGTTTTTAGTCTTTTGATTTATCAGTGACACTACTGCTGTGATGAAATCTATGGACTAGAAATGCACGTATATTTGGGAACATAACATTTTACCCAAAATTGGATGAGAGGTTCACACATCTGTCATGCTCTTTCATAAAAACCCTGGAGGAGCCCTAACTGGTTTGGCTCAGTGGATAGAGCATCAGCCTGTGGACTGAAAGGCACCAGGTTTGATTCCCATCATGGGCATGTACCTTGATTGTGGGCACATCCCCAGTAGGTGTGCAAGAGGTGGCTGTTTCTCTCTCATTGGTGCTTCTCTCTATCCCTCTCACTTCCTCTCTGTATTAAAATAATCAATAAAATATATATTAAAAAAAAAACAAACAAACCCTGTAGGTCTCTTGCCTTAAAGCAGCATGGGAGGAGTGTGTCTTTAGCCTGGACCTGATCCTATGAGCACTCAACTCTGCTGTTCTTGGAGCTACCAAGAGAGACTGAGGGGGCAGAGGGACTCCTTTACCTTAATACATAAGCACATGCTTCTTACAATGAGAAATTTGGTATGATTTAGTACTTGCATACAGGTATACTTCTCAAGATTCCTTTGACTTCAAGTTATTGAAATGCAAAGTAACGAAATGGAGTAACAACATTTATTGTCCTGCATAGCTGGGAATTGGATCTAGGACCTTAACAATGTCAAAGACATTCATGCTCTTCCTCAATTTCTCTCCCTCTTTTTCTCACCCCTTCTATGTTGTGGCTCTGCTTTTCTGTGTTGTCTTCTGGGGCAAGATGTCTACTGGCAGCTCCATATTTAAATCCCCAAAAGAAGGAATCTCTTTCTCCCTAAGATTTCCACCAAAAGTCCCAGGAATATGCTCAGTGGCCAGTATCAGAGGCAGGTCAGACCCATGTGGACCATGTGGGTCTGAAATGGGAAGGAATGATTCCTAAGGGAAAATTGAGAGCTGTTGCCAAGAGAAGGAGCAAACCCCAGGGTGTACCACAACAAGTATAATAAGTTATCCAAGGGATTAATACATTTTCAGATTTTATTCATCACCACCCCTCATTCCCACGCCACCATTTTATTAAAACTAAGCCACACACTTAAAGAGTTATGTAGGCCCAGTCACAGGAATTACTGGCTAAAATTTTGTTTGGGAAGTTGGGGTAATAATTCTTCATATTTGTTGTAAGGTTTTAAAACATGCATCAATTGGTCTAATAAGTTAGTTAATGTTCTTCCAGGCACATGTGATAATGAAAATGTGATATGCTGTAATTGCAGTAACTTGGTGTATCTCCCTCTGATAATGATTATTCTCTCATGCAGCATATTTTCTTACAGGAAATGGCTATATTTTTTCTCTTAAATTTAAAAAGAATTTTTTAAAATGCAAGGAACCATGCAACCACAATCCAAGACTCCTCCACCTACAGTTTATAAATGCTAACATTTTGTCATTTTTATTCCAGCTTTATGAAAAGGTGTGCCCAATATACTCTTATGCATATGCAAAATGACATCACTCTCTCCACAGTCCAATTTCTCTTCTAGAGGCAACAACTGTATGATTTGATGTTTCAATGAACTCCTTCAGATTTACAGAAAGGCAGAAAGACTAATATAACAAGTGCTTTTATAGTCATAATTAAACTTAAGACATAAAATAGTGCCAATGAAGGCCCCTGTTCACACCTCCCTAATTTCATTCCTTCCCTTTTCCCTCAGATGGAAGTTGGATGTTTACACTTTCATAAATATTTTTGTTTGTTTAGCTAACACACACACACACACACACAAAAAAAATCTTTAAACAAGATAAAGTAGGCTTTAAATATTTTATGACATGCTTACACGTTATGCATTAATAAACTTGCATGTAATTACATAAATATGTAATTAGTTGTATACATATAAAACATATATTCCCAAACTTATATACATATATACTCTGTATTTACTTGTGCAACTTGCTTTTTTGTGGAATGCTTTGTTTGAGATTTATTCATACTGAGTTTTTTTTAACACTAGTTTATTCATTCATGATATGTAACTTTTGAAATTAGTTTGAAAAAGACATTGCAGTTTCTGTCTTAGCCTCTCTGTCTCTGTCTGTCTGTCTGTCTGTCTCTCCCTCAGACGCTCACCCTGGGGGAAGCCAGCTGCTGTGTCTTGAGCAGCCCTATGAAGAGGTCCCCGTGGGAAGGAATGGCAGCCTCTTGCCATCGGCCTGGTGAGAGAGCTGGCAAGCTCCAATGACTGCAGCTCTGCCTGACTCCTGTGTTGCAGCTTCTGAGAGACCCTGAGCCAGCTAAGGTGCTCACAAATCCCTAACCTCAGAAACTATATAAAGGTTGATGTAAACCAACCATTTTTCCATAGACATAGTAACCAAAACAGCATTGAAGCAAACCTAAACATTTATTAAAACATTTTTCAGATTTTGATAAGATTATGGAAATGAAACTTCTTAGAAAGAATTTTTTTCCTTGATTCTTGCCACTAGAGGGCAAAATGGTCACAAATGATAGCTTGAGTAAAGAACCTCAGATATCTGAGATGCAAAAAACCTCAGTGTGGTCCAGCCCCGTCGAGCTACAGATGAGGATTCTAATGCCCACAGACATTACCTGACTAGTGTGAGGTCACACAGACTTGGGTCTAAATGCACGAACTCAACTGCATTTAATATGCAGCTCCGTTAATCAATTCTGTTTTCTTTAAAAATCACTAGGTAGAGAATAAAGAAAAAGGCTTTTATAAAAATCCCCCTATTTCAATGAATATAACTATATTCCTAAGATTAAAGACACTTGTTTTAGATCTTATATATTGGGTACCTGTTCTGAGGTACTTCCCATACATGATGTGCTATATCTCTTCATTTAATGTGCATGATAGACCTTTGAACACTCCCATCAACACATGAAGTCCAGTCTCTTGTCCAAGGACATATAGCTAGCTAGAAAGAATCAAAACAAATTTGAATTTGATACAGGTGGAACCTCATTACAAATATAGTAGGGAGGACAGTTCAGTCTTTGATTATTGCTTTCTAAGTTTGTTGCTTCTAGAGATCTTTCAATATATTAAGACACTAAAGTGGTTGCCATGGATCATTGGAAAATAAACAAAAATAATTTTGATTTTTCTTCTTCTTTTTCCCCCCAGAGGGTGTTCTCTCTCTCTCTCTCTCTCTCTCTCTCTCTCTCTCTCTCTCTCTCTCTCTCTCTCTCTCTCTCTCCCCTCTCCACACACAACTTCTTCCCTCATTGTCTCTGTCTCTCTCATACACACACAGACACACACCTCACATCTTCACATATACACACATTGTCTCTTCCCTTCCCTCGTTTAAGCTGACCAGCTGTGTGTCTTTGGTTAACCTTACTAGAGCTTCATTTTGTTTCACCTTTCTCCTTTCTAAAATGAGAATACACCTACCTCATTCAAACGCTCAACAGGGATGCTGTGATGATTGATAAGGAAGTCTTTATGAATCTCAGAAGACAGGTGTTTAAGAAAGCTGAAGAGTCATTATAACGGTAATTAGTCATAATTTAGAAGAGACGGGCAGGTGTGTGGCTATAGTGACCTGGCTGCAGTTGTTGCCACACCAAAGCAATGAGGAAATGTACACTCGTCAGCAGCATGGAGTTAAGAGCAGGGAGGATATAGTCTTTGCCTACTGCATACACTGCTGTGTTCCTCAGCCCTGCCTGGCACATGCCGGTACATAGTCACAGCAATTCTAAGGAAGTCAGGAAGGCAACCCTACAAGAACCACATTATGTGATAAAAAAAAGTTTCCAAAGATGGCCACCACCAATGCTTTTCTCTCTGTACAGCCCATGCATGCCACACTCCTCACACCAGGAGATTGAGCCCGCTTCTCCTCCCCCTTGAACCTGGACTGGCTCTGAGACTTACTTAGAACAATAGGATGCTGTGAATATGACTATTAACTCCTGGTCAAGCCTTCAGGATGTCTGGCAGCTTCTACTTACTCTCTCTTGGAAGAGACTGCAGTGCACGACATTCACCTATCCTGACACGTCCCTCTGGGAGATGCCCAGTTGGCCATGTGGAAAGAGACAGAGACAGAGACAGAGACATACCTGGCCAGCTCTCAGAGGTTCCGGTCATCCCAGCTGACCCTCTGGCCATGAGTGAGTGAAGAAGCAACTGAGACACTTCAGGTTCTGTTGACACCACATGGCACAAAGGAACTGTTCAGCCAGATTGCAGAAGCAGGAGCATTAATAAGTGTTTGGTGGTGGTAAGCCATTGTGTTCCCAGGATGTTTGTTACACAGCAATAGATATGCAAAACACCTATCAATATTTAAAATAGGCTCATTTAAAATAGCTCTTGGTGTCCTCTCTTTGCTAAATGAAATAGAAGATTCCTTCAGAGAAATAAAATGAGAAATAGTGTGGTAAAGTGGAGAGGGTAATTCTTTTTAGAGGACGCAGTTTTTAGCTACAGAAAAGTCCTGGTAAAACAGCATGTATTCACTTACTCATTTATTCATGCTCAGTAAATATTTATTGAATTTATTTCCTCTCTATTGTACATCTGGCACAGATCTAGGCATGGAGTACATCACGCTAAGTGAGACAGATAAGGTTGCGGGTCTCATGGTGCTTGCCTCCTAACTGGAGAAGACAAATAACAATTACAACAAAAAGATTTTATTAACCAACAATGTAACTAAGAGGACAATGTGATATCATTAACATGGTCTTTCTCGTCCCTTCCTGCTGCATCAGCAGTAAACTAATTGGCAACCAGAAAGAAAAAAAAAAATGTTCCCCCTGAGCTTGTAATACAATTTAGTTATCTGCAACCTAATCATCAGTTTCTTGGTGTGAATATACACTCACGATTCATGATGCGATGGGGCCCTCCCATCTGGGACTTCATATCTTGGCTTTGCTAACACTAAAAGGGACCTACCTGACAAGGAAGGGCTTTTTCTCCCACCTTATGAGCTTGGGCGGTGAAGGTGGAATGTGCTGGCCATGGAGGAATAGGTGCTGTGCTGGCATGGGCCCTGCTTAGCAACACAGCCCGAGACAAGGCCATTTCTGTGCTTAAGAAAAATGTTTGCATTAGGAACAAGATAAAGAACCTCTGGAAGCTTTGGTTACTGATTTTCTTCTGAGTGAACGGTAATTTTTGTAATAAAATTCCAGGTGGAAATCCACTCTTTTTTCATACATAGCATGTTGCATGTTACTCTGTGATGTCCCATGAGCCTATTCTTTTTAAATTAGTGGTGGAAAAGGGAACCCTCGTGCACTGCTGGTGGGAATGCAGACTGGTGCAGCCACTGTGGAGAACAGTATGGAGTTTCCTCAAAAAACTAAAAATGGAGCTCCTGTTGATCCAGTAATCCCACTTCTAGGAATATATCCCAAGAAGCTAGAAACACCAGTTAGAAAGGGTATATGCATCTCTATGTTCATAACAGCACAATTCACCATAGCTAAGATTTGTGCCCATCAGCAGATGATTGGATTAGAAAACTGTGGTACATCTACACAATGGAATATTATGCTGCTGTAAAAAAGGAAAGAACTCTTACCATTCGCAACAGCATGGTTAGAACTGGAGAGCATTATGCTAAGTGAAATAAGCCAGTCAGAAAGAGATATATATCACATGATCTCACTCATTTGTGGAATCTAATGAACAACATAAACTGATGAACAAAATAGAGACAGACCCGTAGACCAATAGATAGCAAGCTGAAAACTGCTGGGTTGGAAGTCTGGGGGTCGGATTGGCATTTGAGCAAAAGAGAAAAAGGAACTCATGGATATGGACACAGTTTGGTGATTGCCAGGGGGAAGTGGAGGAGGGTATAGGAGGAATAAACGGTGTTAGAGACTTGTAGTGATGAACACACACTACAGTGTACAGATGTTGCGGTCGTGTCCTGGAAGGAAGAAACAGAAGTCTCCAACTTGTTTCTTTTTATGTGTTTCTCAACTGCCCAGACTTTGTTCTTACTCTAAACCCAGGCCTTAACACCTTTTCTTCTTTTATGTGAGTGGTTATGCGTGACTGTGTGGACCAGTGTATACTCCCAGTGGAAGAGAGTGCACTTGGTGGACTGGGCTGGGGTCCAGGCAGTTCTCATTTCCAAAGCTAATCACATTGGCAGAGTGCAACCCTGTCCTGGGTGGCTTACATTCTTCATCCCCTAAGGGCTCTGCCTCTGAGTGGACATGACACCCACCCTGCATCTTGAGGGCTTCAGTTATGTAATTGCACAGTGGTGGGTTAGACAAGAAAATCCTAAAACTTGTGTGAATCCAGGAAGCAGTTTAGGGTCCCAGCTCCTTGTGGTCGATGTTGCAGGGGTGCTAGGAGCACCCTCTGGCCTTCCTATATGCGCTGAGGTGCTCCAGTGGCTCTGAGGGCCTCTATGCTTTGCAGCAAGTGAAGGATTTTCTGCTTTACTTCTAAATCAAGGGAGGAAGTGTCACTCTGAAAAAAGAACCTGTGGTTCAGCAACTGCTAAAAAAAAAAAAAAAAAAAAAAAAGACATGGATGTGGACTGCATCAAAGCCTGGGGATTTCAGAATCCCAATGATGGTGTCACCTCTTCATCTACCATGGTGAGTACGAAGAAGTGTCCCTAGGAACAGGAAGTGACTCATCCAGGTTCGCACACTTTTCAAGTAAAAGCTAGTGGTTCTTTTCACATTGGATTTCTTTAAACAGAAAGGAAAATCCAGGATGATACAAGTATGGACAAGAGGTTGATTCCTGTCATTGTCATGGAAGAGAGCTACGGACATGGACACCCCCTGCTGAGTGTGGACTGCCCGCCCTAACACAAGGCCATCATCTGATATTCTGCCCCAGCACTTGCTAGCTGCTGTCCATCCCCACGGCTGTGTCTTGGTGCCTGATGGCTGCTAGAGGTCCAGCCCGATCCAGGTCCACATTTCAGTTGATGGTGTATGACCACCTATCTCCTACAATCTCACAGCATATCACTACCTGTGATTGCAAAAAGCAGTGCTAAGTGGGTGTTGAATTTGAAGAGACTTGCTCATTCAGGGAATAAGAATTCTCGCACCATGTGACTTGTTCAATCTCAGGACACCAAAGCGTTCTGCATCTATTAGAATAAATGGAGAAGCCATGGAAAAATGCATGAGGGAGGACATCATGGGCCAGGTGTATGCAATGGCACACGTGAGTCTCTTTATTCTTGCATTGGAAACAAATGACTGTCGGTGACCACACAGGAGGCTGGGAAAGGCAGTTTAGCTTTGGTCCTTAAGAGAGAAAAATCATTTCAATGGAGAGCTAAGGTTCTCTGCCACAGTGAGTAAGTAACTTGTTCAGATTCATACTGTTTTCTTTTTATTAAGTAACTAGAGTCCTGGTGCACAAAATTAGTGCGTGGGTAGGGTAGGGTCCCTAGACCTGGCTGGCAATCAGGGCCAATCTGTGGGGCAACCAGTGGGGCTATCGGGGGTGTGGGGGTGTGGGGGAGCCCTCTGACACCCTCCTTGGCTGGCTTGAGGCCTGCGGGCAGCTCCTGCATTGAGTGTCTGTCCCCTGGTGGTCAGTGTGCGTCTCAGAGACTGGTTGTTCTGCCGGTCCTTCAGCCATTTGGTTGATTTGCATATTAGGCTTTTATTATATAGGATGAGTATTTACCATATTCCAAACATTGTACAAAGGTCTAAGTGTTATTTAACTGAGTAGCAGTTTGCCTTGGTCTAGCAAGTTTCATATCAAATTAGGACAATCAGATATTGTGTGAAGGGCCTGGCATCCTGGGAGAAAATGTCTGCACAGAGGGCTTATGGAAGTTTTGTAAATAATTGTAGATTTGAAAGCTGCCTGGAGATGACTGTAGATTAAGTCCATTAAAAAAAAGGGGGGGGGGCGGAGATTTGGTGACTGAAGGAAGATGGTAGCAGGAACTGTAGAAGCAGATCACTCATACCAGATTTAGAATGAATACCGTGTAGCAGTGAAATGCACATTTGGGGACATCAATAGGGATGGGATCATTGCTTATATAAAGTTAAAAACTGACTGGAGATATAGAATAATCCACCTTTTTTTGGGGGGGGGGAAACTTTCTATGAATTTATAAGGCATTATAGAGCTATGCAACATTTTAATTCTAAAAAATATATTTTCTTGTTTATATGGCCAAGAGGATTTCACAAATACGCTTTGGCTGGCATACCAATGTTTCTTAAAGCAAGCACACAGTGCAGGGAGGTGGACACGTTATTGCAAACCCTTCATTTGCTGTGGTGTGACCTGGGCATGGCCGAGGCGTCCAATCAGTTTTCCCTGGAATACTGCACTGGGAACTGGCCTCGGCTTTTACAGCGAGAAATGTCAAGACCGTGACTTGGCCTGGAACGCACCCATAAACATGGAATCTTACAGAACGTGACGCCATCTAAGGGCAAGCCTGAAAGCCTGTCTCAGTGCAAGGTTGGTTTCTGCTGCTGGCAGAACGGAGGGCACTGCAGCACTCTTGCTACTTTTCACTGGGCCACCAGGGGGCAGTGTGAGCCTGCTTGCAACAGTGTCGCTGCTCCGGCTCCGAGAAGCCTGTATTAGCTGAGGTCCGAGGATTTCTTTAAGGGATATTTACTTGCTACTCTTCATTGATTTCATTCGGAAAGAAATGAAAATCCACTGCTAGTACCAAATATGGGTTGAGCCACTGAAAGGAAAATGTCCCCTGTGGGAAAAAAAAGCAGATCCCTGTCAGTGTCCACCTTCATCTTTTTCTCCATCCCTCTGGTCATGTGTAAACCGCTACGAAAAATAAAATTGACCCTCCGTAAACTATTACAGGTAACTGTCCATCATGTGGCCCCCTCTGTATGATATGCATCTTTGAATAGCAGGTGGCCCATTCCTAAGATTGTAGAAATGTCCCTTAATCTCAGAGAGACATGATGAATGTGTTGGGCAGGAGGTTTCAGCAGAATTCTGAAGGCGGAGTAAAGAGAGAAAGAGTTAAGAAGTAAAATCATAAGAGCTTGGAGACCGATCAGATGTAGTTAAGAATGTGAGGGGACAAGAGAAATCTCAAGTGACTCCGTAGCTTGTAACTTCGGTGATGTAGTGGGCACTGGTGCCAGTCATTGAGTTTAGAAGCAGATATGGGGAGATAAATGATCTGTAAGTGCTTAGGGGGATCCAGACATACCTTAGTGCCCAGAAGGGAAGGTAGGGCTAGAGAATGAGACATTCTTTGGCATATAGATCATAGTTAATACCACAAAGAAGCTTAATATATCTGAGAGCATGCAGAGTAGGAGTGACTAGGGGGGCTAGATTCTAGAAAGCAGCAAATGTTGGAGAGCAAATTAATGATGAGATGAAAGAGAACTTGCAATGAATGAAGAGTGAGAATCCTATAAGCCAAAAAAAGAAAGAATTTCAGTAGGAAAGTGTGTGTGTGTGTGTGTGTGTGTGTGTGTGTGTGTGTGTGTGTGTAAAATATTTAATGCAGGTCCCTTTTAGGTATTTCTAAGGTACATCTATCCACTCTCTTCACTTTTTATAAGAAGCTCTGGTAGATAGCAGGATTCCATCTGGAAATAGAAGTTTTAAGAATAAATACAACTTTGAAATTCTTGGATGCAGATCTAGAAAAGAATGAGAGTTTCATCAAGTAGTTCATTTTCTTAACCGGCAGGATGCCACAATTGTTGTTAATAGTTACTACTATTAACAATAGAGGAGTTAAAAAGCTATTATTCAATAGAAAGACATCCTTTTAGCCTTAAAGTAACTAACTAAAAATCCCTGCTATTACACAAATTGAAAACCAGGAGGCAAATTTTAATTACAAATATTTATAGCAAGCGGAACACCAGCTGCTAGTTTCCTCGCCATTCATGAATGTGTTCTGCAGCTGGCCAGAATTCTCTCGTTTCACTCGGCTGGCCCAATAATAACAGCTGTACATTAGGCAAGGTACGTTTTATTAGCACCCATGTGACATGTAGTAACTGGTAACAAAAATTTTAAATATAAATTGTTTTTAAGAGACCCACACTTTAATTTGATGGTTCGTCATCTAAAGAATATTTGTTTCTTTAAATCAGGAAAAAGTTTCTTTGGCTTCGTAGTGTCTCCATCTTCTGTAAGGGTCAAACATTTCTACAAATGTCCTAATCTATTCATTTACAACTATAAGAACATCTTAGGCCACATAAAACAAAAACAGGTAAAAATGTCACAGAAAGGGGGATTGAGAAGAGTTACAAGGATGAATTTGATGCAATATTTATGGTGTTTCATAAGATCAGCTATTAACAAACTTGTTCATGAATGCAAAACAACACTGAGTCAGGGCCCAATTACAGCTTTTTCTTTGTTCTTTTGCTTGTTTTGTATTGTTTAATAAGTTGCCAGGGTTTTCTGTGCTAGTTAGTGAAAAACAGAAAAGTCAGACAAGAAGTCAAAGAAATGAGCTGAAATTGCATAACCAATGACACACACGACGACAAGGAATTTAGCAAATTTATGATCTGCTGAGAGGAAGCCGATGATTCATTTAGAAGGGCCCAGGCTAGAGCCTGCTGCTCAGAGTTGGTCTGGTGAGGGCAACATTGTCCTGTTATATGTACCGCTGTGCAGTGGAACAGATCAGATTAGCATGGCTTAGTAAGGGAAGGAGATTTTTTTTTCTCTAAGGAAAATATATAAAATAAGTTTTAAAATGTATAAAATAAGAACAGATTCTAGCAGAGTTTATGGTTCTACTGTCAGGATAACAACAAGAAAAAGCTGAGTTGAAACTTGGTTTTCATAAATAGATCAAAGTCTCCCATAAATGGGACATGCTCATGATTTTCAGTGGTTCAGGATTCCTCCTGTATACTCCTTTCTAAAAATATTTCCAGGTTTCACATTTTAGAAACTATTATTTGTGGAATTCAAATGGATACCAGAGGTCAACTTAATCCTTTGTTGTATTCCCCAAATGTTTTATAAGTGTTTTGTTTGTTTGTTTGTTTTTACTTGAAGCATTTATTGATAATAGCAAAAAAAGACACCAAGTATTAGTAAAAATTATTTTCTGGCTTACATCTTTCTTTTAGTAAAACAACAACAACAATGAAGGATATTTTAAGGTAGCTTTCCTTTTATTCATATTTAAATGAGATGCTTCTTATGTATGAACACTCCCTTTGTAAACAAAATTAAACAGACACGGATATTAAATAGAAGATTGGAAAAGTTAGAAGTGAGAAACTGGAAAGAAACAACCGGAGTCTGAATCACAGGAGGCTTCCTGTGGCTGCTTTTTTACCTGCGTAAAGACCCAGCTCAAGTTTTGAGGTGGTCAGTTGCAAAACTATGATTAAGTTTGTAGCTAAGGGTCTCTTTTCCAGCTTTTATTTGAAGGCAGAGGAAAGGCATTTGCTCCATTTCCTATTTACAAGTCAAATAAAGGGGTTCTTGATGCAGTTCTTCCTGTTCTCATTTTCTTCTAAAATGTGGAACGCCTCTATTTGAGTTGCTGGACTAAATTTACTTGGCAGTCATAGGAATAGTAAACCAAATTTACTTCTAAATGGGCTAGAACTTTCATTTTAAACAGATGCAAATTGGCAGGAAATAAGAATGCAGCCAGAGCAATTTATAAAGGAGAACAGCATAATATATATATATATATATATATATATATATATATATATATATTTTGTTATTTCATTTATATGCTTAGAATCACTGACTTGTTTGAAGCAATTTGACTTTATTTTTAGTGCAAAGGAAAAAAACACACAAATATGGGACTTTGTGATGAAAATTTAACAAGCAGAAATGATATCAGAATTCTTCATTTTATTACATTTCAATGGACACCCCCCAATAAGACTACTTACTGCCTAGCTGGCATGGCTCTGTGGTTGAGTGTCAACCTATGAACCAGGAGGTCAAGGTTCGATTCCCGGTCAGGGTACAAGCCTGGGCTGTGGGCTTGATTCCCCATGTGGAGCATGTAGGAGGCAGCTGATCAATGATTCTCATCATTGATGTTTCTATCTTTCTCTTTCCCTCTCCTTTCCTCTCTGAAACAAATAAAAATATATTTTTTTAGAAAGACTACTTACTGACTGCTATGTAATCCTCATGTTTATAAAAGAACACGTTCATGATTTTCTGATCAGATAAGAACAGAGTAATTAAAGTACAAAGTACCTGTGGTTATTCTTGCTTAAATTCCATAAGCAGCAGGGAGATTATCAACTAAAGATGCCCCCTCAATCTGCTATGAAAAATTTACACGTTGGGAACCAGTTGAATTTTGATTATATCAAATTCCATGTTTACTACACTCTCTTCCACAAACTATTTTTCAACCATGGATAAAGTTTTATGAAAGTAACACATCTTAATTAATAAAGTTGTAAGCAAAACTTAGTACACAAAGCAAAGAAGAATATGGTTGAATCATAAGGCTATGTATCTGCTGTTATCACATTAGTGTTGTATTGCACTAAAGATCTTTTCTTTTTCTTGTCCCTTTCCATGTTTATTTTCATATATATATATATATATATATATATATATATATATATATATATATAAATTGATTTCAGAGAAGAAGGGAAAAGGATAGACAGAAACATCAATGATCAAAGAGAATCATTGATTGGCTGCCTCCTGCACACCCCCTACTGGGGTTGATCAAGCCCATGCAACCTGGGCATGTGCCCTGACAGGGAATAAAACTGTGACCTCCTGGTTCATAGGTCGATGCTCAACCACTGAGCCACACCTGCTGGACATGCATGTTGATTTTCTTTTAAACCAACTTGAATTTGCATGAATTTGTGTCTACATTAATTATGTTGTATTTCTCTTTTAACTGCATCATTCTAGAAAACTCAAATGGTACTTTAAAAAGGGTACTCATGCTTGAGCAGGATGGGTCAGTGGTTGATCATTGTGACCTATGAGCCAGGAGGTCACAGATGATTCCTGGTCACTGCATATGCCCAGGTTGTGGGATCCATCCCCAGTGTGTGTGTGTGTGGGGGGGGGGGGGGCAGGGGTGTGCAGGAGGTTGCCAATCAAGGACTCTCTCTCATCATTGATGTTTCTATCTCTGGCTTCCTCTCCCTTCCTCTCTGAAATCAATAAAAATATGTTTCTTAATAAAAAGGATACTCAGAGTGATACCATTGCCATAACCTAGCTATGATTCACTGGAAAGGAGCAAAGGGAGGGCCAAGTAGATCCAGGCCCAGTGAAGTCTGGGTGACACAGGAAAGGTACTTGCCTGTCAATCGCACCTGGGAACAGGTCATTGGCCAGAGTAAGCACAGCTCCCTGCGGGCATGGGAAGATGTGAGGTACTTAAACTCCTTGGAAAAAGCAGTTCCCTCTCTTGCCTCTTGGGAGGGTTGCACTTGGCTCCTGGCTTGGGGACTCTCACACTCCCCTGCATTTGCCCACATAGTCCAGGGCCATGTGGACTAATGGGCTGCAATGAGCCTAATGATGTGCTGTGCCGGGGTGTTTCTCAGCATCTAGAAAGGTTCA
This sequence comes from Vespertilio murinus, assembly GCA_963924515.1. Lineage (NCBI taxonomy): Eukaryota > Metazoa > Chordata > Mammalia > Chiroptera > Vespertilionidae > Vespertilio > Vespertilio murinus. Next base: position 129,595,887 of record OZ004707.1, on the reverse strand, counting down.
GGAATCGGGAGAAGGGCTGCAAGTAAATTATTAAAGAGACTAGACATGAAATATAAATTTGGAAGGCATTTTGGGGGGAGCCAGGTGGAGCTTATTTAAACTGGCTTGTATATTTAGATGGTCATAGACAATTGTGAGCTGGTAAGTGTTTAATAATTAGCTCTTTTGGGGAAAAGTTTGAAACTACAGTATTTGCCTAGTTTTTTGAGCAATGGACTACAAAAGTCACTAGAGGGATGTCTGTTTTCAAGCCACTTTTCAAGTCACTAGAGTATGTCATTGAACACGAGCAAGAAAGAGATGCACAGTAAGTAGCTCACCCTTTCATAGTATTTTTATCATACTGAAAAAATAGATACAAATTAACAATGTAGATAATACCCTGTTTCCCCGAAAATAAGACTGTCTTATATTAATTTTTGCTCCCAAAGATGCACTAGGTCTCATTTTCAGGGGATGTCTTATTTTCCCATGAAGAAGAATATGTACAGTACACATTTATTGTTAAATGAAAATAAAGGAAATTTATTACCTGTATACGGTATGGTAGTACAGTAGTTGTCAACACAAACCAGACAAACTGTGAATCCTACAGTATCAAGAATTTACTCATTTATTCAATGACAATCATGTCATCATATTCTGGAACATCATCATAACAATCCAATTGCTGAATTTCCTGGTGAATTTCTTGTGACTTAATTTCTTTCAGAATCAGTGGACCAAATCTCTCATGTTTAGTAATAGCACTGTCTTTAAATGAGTACTTCTTGTCAAGATAGCCCGCTCGCAGTGCATTTGCAATGCAACTGTCAGGGATTTTCTCCCATGAATTCTTCACCCAAGTCACAACTTCTTGCAGTTTAGGTTTCACAAAGTTTCCACGCTGATTTCTCTCCATTCTATTTTCAATGTAGTCATTAATTTCCATGCACAAATAGTCTTTGAATGGCTTCTTTATTGCAATATCAAGAGTCTGGAGATAGGCCGTCATTCCTGTGGGAATCATTATCTGATCTATTTTTCTTTCATGAAGAAATGTCTTCATGTCTTTAGCGAGGTGAGTGCTGGCTGTATCCCAGACTAGCAGACCTCTTTGGCTCCCTCGCATAACAAGCGGCAGCATTAAATCGACCCTCTTCCTTATAACTGCTTGTGTGGCCCAGGCTTTTTCAGTTTCAAGAATAAAAACACCCAAAACACATTCAATCTTTTCCTTCTTGCCCTTAGAAATAATTAAAGGTGGGATTTAGTGCCATCCAGAGAAATTGCCATTTCTAGGGGTAAAAACATGTGCACTTTCGTAAGCAGTGGAGGGAATGTACACTAAGAGGCACCCTACTGTTCAATTGTTGTTTGAGATGATTGGCCCATAAACACTGCAGTTTCATCCATAGCAATCATGTTGGAAAGATTGTGTTTAGAGAAGTCAGCATCATCAATAAAGGACTTGAATGCAAGTGCTCGCTTAATAACTTGAGTATCTTCCAACCTAAACAATGTCGTAGATCTTCTTAAAGACAGTTCACTTCGCTGAAGGAAATTATCCAGCCAGTGTTGTGATGCTTTGAAGTCTTCGAGGGCTATGTCAAATTGTGGTGGCATTGCAAGGGCAAATTCTTGAATCTGAGCCCTATTCACAACCAAAGCCTTTGCTCTCCTGTCAACAACCCATTCACAGATCAGGACTTCCAGCTCAGAAAATAATGGTTGCAGGCCTGATCCACACTTGTGCTTTTTAGCATTTTCCTTGTCCACTGTTCAATGAGGTTACCATAGTCTGCTCGCCATTTTTGGACCAATCAGATACTCAACATCTCTTTGCAGAAAGCAGTAAGATTTTGGCCCCAAGAGTCTTCCACAATTCCTTTCTTGTACTCCACAGAGTAGCTTTTTCTTTTTGCACTCATTTCTAGGGGTAAAAAAAAGGAATTGGGGTGTCAAGGTGGGCTAGGGGGATCACTTAAAATGACACAGAGGGGATTAGAGGGGGGAATCAAAATGGCACAGGAGAATGAGGGGGGGATTACCATTTTAGTAACCCCCTTTGATCCTCCTGTGTCATTTTGATTGCCCCCTCTGATCCTCCTGTGTCATTTTAAGTGATCCCCCTCCCCCCACCCCTATGCTACCGAACACCTTCACCAGACATCCCCCCTACCCCTTTATCAGACATTTACTGCCTGGGGACTGTCACTGGGCTTGCTGGGGCCTGAATCTGGGCTGGAGCAGGGTCTGCCACTGACTGAGAACCTTCAGTCATCATGAAGGCAGCCATGAGCTTTAGGTAGTGTCACCAGAGAAAGACCAGCACTCACCACCTTCACCGAGTCCGCTCCAATCCTCCTGTTCTTCTACACGCATCTGCGAAAGTCTCCTCCTCTCTCCCACCCGGTGCTCACCGCTCACTCTGACCTCCACTCCGCCTCCACACAGCAGTGATGTCAGGACTCTGCATAACGTCACTGGTTGCTAGACACCAGTCAGGGCGGCCCTAGTGACCAGTTTACGGTAAATTAATTTTCATTCTGAGACAGAGCCTGAGGGCCTTATTTTCGGGGGGGGGGGGTGCCTTATATTTCACTCAGAAGGAAACCTGTAAGTAGGTCTTATTTTAGGAGGATGTTTCATTTTCGGGAAAACGCAGTAGTAAAACTCAGTAAAATAATTAGCAAGTGGTGAGTTTTGAGTACTTACTCGCTTTATTGTAACTATAATTTATTTACTTACTAGAGTCCTGGTGCATGAAATTCCTGCATGTGGGGGGTTCCCTCAGCCTGGCCTGCACCCTCTCCAATCCAGAACCCCTTGGGGGATATCCGACTGCCTCTTGCAATCTGGGACCACTGGCTCCTAACTGCTTGCCTGCCAGCCTGCCTGATCGCCCCTAACCACCTCTTCCTGCCTGCTTAATTACCCCTAACGGCTCCCCTACTGGCCTGATCATCTGTAATTGCTCCCCTGCTGGCCTGATTGCTCCTAACCGCCTCTGCCTCACCCAGGATTCCCTCCTCTGGCCCGTGGCAGGCACTCGAGACTTGGGCTTCCCTTCCTTTGGCCAGCCATAGGCACCCAGGACCTGGGCCGGCTTCACCCTGGTCAGCTGCAGCTGCAGGGGCTTGTGGGCAAGTGGCTTCGCCAGGGCCATAGCCACAGGCACTGGCACCTGGGACCACCTAGCAAATGTCTTCTCCCTTTCCTGGATCACAGGCGCAGCCGCTGGCACCTGGGACTGCTGCACGTGTGGCTTGTTTCTCTCCCAGGCTGCAGCCTGGCTTGTCCCCATTCCTCTCTGGCAAGCTCATTTGTGCCTGGCTGGTCCCCATTCCTCTGTCTCCAGTCTTGAATGTCTGAGCTCTTATGGCATGAGGGCGTGATGACCATTTGCATATTAGCTTCCTATTATATAGGATATATTCCTTTTCATTTACAATTTAGTACTGGAAGATATCAAAATTCCTAATAACTCAACAATAGGCTCTTGTGAGCCAGTACAAGTTGACTTCAGCGCACCACTGCAAGACCAGGAAAAGGAAAACAGGCATAAAAATCCACAAGAACATTTAGCTAGGCAAAGACAAAAATTCCTAGCCTATGTGCCCAAATTGCATAGGGCAGCAATTTTCAACTGGTGTGCTTCAAGAATTTTTAAAAACATACAATACCTGACTATTTAGTCAGGAGCACTGACCTAATTTCCCTTAGATTGTCAAATTTGAAAAAAAAATGACAACTGCCAACATAACAATAGCTTGTGTGAATGAATCAAAATTATACCTTTTTTTTTGTCAGATTGGCAAAAAATATATTTTTGCTGTGCTGCAGAATTTTAGTGGTTAATATGTGTCATGAGATAAAATTTTGAAAGTCATGATGATCAATAGATATTCATTAATAGTTACTGAGAAGTTGCTAACTGCTAGGCAACTCTTTTTAAAAATATATGTTTTTATTGATTTTTAGGGGGAACAGAAAGGAGAGAGAGAGAGAGAGAGAGAGAGAGAGAGAGAGAGAGAGAGAATGAGAATTGATCCGTTGTCTCCTGCACGCCTCCTACTGGGATCAAGCCTGAAACACAGGCATATGCCCTGACTGGGAATCAAACCAGTGACTTTCTGGTGTTTAGAACCAACTCTCAACCAACTGAACCACACCGGCCAGGGCTGCCAGGCAGCTCTTTATGTCTAATATTTCTTATTTCTTCTTCACAGCAATCTCATGAAGTTGTATTACTATTATCACTTTGAAACAGATTCAGAAACAGGCATAGAAAGGAAAAAAAACAAAACAAAAACATTTCCTGGAAAAGTAGGAATTGAGTTGAGTTTGGGTTTACTCAAATGCCCCATGAATGACTTTACAACTTTCAAAGGGTTATGACCCTCAAAGCCACGCATGGCTCCAACTTGAAAGAGCCACGAATTTGCTCTCCCATCTGGAAGGTCTACATGAGCACACATCATGCGGAGTAAGTAAATTACAAAGGTTAAAACAAACATCACTCTGACTCCCTTCCTTCTAAATTCTAAGAAAGAGTGCACACGTGCCTCGTGTTTTGGTACATTCTTTACTTTCCATGCACTTACTTTCATCTGGGCTTTCCAGTTTCCCAACAAATAAACACAGGTCTGGTACAGCTAAATGTTAGCGGTTTCCCCACCCCCATTTCCTAGATCTCCAGTGATTGTTCTGGGAAGAACGGGTTCAGTTCTGGACTGCCTGTCAGAGTGATTAATTCGATTCAATTTCATGCTGTGTTCTCTGCCATCCCGTCCCCTCCCACAATGACTAATAACTCTTTCACAAAGTCCAAACAAATGGCCACGGTATCTAGCTTTTATTTTTGGAAGTTTTCCCCAGCCAAAATGCGTAGAACCTCTTCACAGACAACAGTTAAGAAATTCCTGGCCAGGATTCCTGTCCTTAACAGCCGCACTTGATACGGCTAGATGGCCCGTTGACTGATACCCTGGGTGGCATCGTGCCAGCTCACAAGTTGTCAGGCTATTTGAATCAAGAATCAGCCCCGGGCAGTGATAAATATAGATGGGCAGACTGGGAGGGGCCGTATCTTCCCCAGGAAGTGCCTTTGTGCCAGCACTAAAGCATTAACACCACATGTCTTTTTCTACACTTGACATCTGTGGACACTTAGAGTGTGTGACAAAAGGAGGAAGTGAATGAGAGTGGAAAGGAAGACAGGAGAGTTTGGGGGGGACGCTCGCATGCCAGAGCAAGATGAATTGCAGCTGGGGCCCGGGAGTTCATTGGACACCCTGCCTCATCAACATGTTTAGCATGTGGCGTGAGCACTAACGCCGGGCGCCTCGTTTCAAGGCCAGAGCTTGAAGGAAGAGGTCGGCAATTACCAAGTCAAATGTCTGTCGGTGCCCATTCCCTACCCTCAAAAAGGAGCCATTTATCACCATGCCACATGGCCACTGGGTGGGAATTTACGAGGTGGAACAGCCCAATGTGTTGAAACATGTCATGAACCCTGGTCTCTGGCAACTAGAGAGGATGAGAAAACGAGGCTGCTCAGAGAGTTCCAGACACCGACACACGCTTGACATGGCTTTAATGAGCTCATCAGTGCAATGGAGATGTCCAGTAGTCTAAATACGTGTGTGAGCATGGGAGGACTTCAGATCTGGGATTTATGGGACTAGAAACTCTTCCCTGCGACTAATGGAAAGCCCAAGAAGATTACAACTAGCCTAGTATCATTTTACAAACAATCCTCCGTTTCCTTATCTGTAAACTGTTGTGATTAGGCTCAAATGAGATGATTTATATCAAGCACTTTTATTTATTTTTAAAAAATTTTTTTAATTGATTTTTTTTTTAGAGAGGAAGAGAGAGGGGAAGAGAGAGAGAAACATCAATATGAGAAAGAAATATTGTTTGGTGCCTCCCCTATGCACCCTGATCACCAGGAATCGAGCCTGCAATCTGGGCATGTGCCCTGACTAGGAATCGAACAGTTGACCCTTTGGTGCATGGGACAATGCTCAACCAACTGAACCACACCGGCCAAGTCTATAGAAAGCACTTTTAAATCATTCAAGTCCATGCTAGTGATCAATGGGTCTTTTTTTGGACCAGCTCAGTCCTTTGTAAAAATTAGTTACAACACTTACTTCCATCCTTGGTCATTTTTTAGAAATCATACATAAAGCACACTTTCTAACTCATGACTAGTATTGGCAGTATGGTTGTTTTTAAATTGGTAACCAAACTTTGTTTTTAAATTGGTAAAGAAGCCATCTTTGGATATTTTATTTTCAAACTAACAGGAAGCCATTGCATTTTATAAAATGTCACCTCATTGGATTACCTTCAACTTTTAACACAAGTTGAAATAAAAAAGGTCAGTCTCAAAAATCACTGCTCAGGTCCCAGGTGCTTCTAGAACCATAGGTGTCAGTGCAGATATGGCCACCCTGAAGAACCACACTATGAGCAATGAATCCCAAAAATGACACTAAGAAACTCCTGGTCACAAAAACATAAATGCCTCAAGGGTATGGACTCTAAATATTCCTGAGGAACACGTGCTTTGCCAAGAAGGGCCTGAACACCAAGGCCATGAGTACACATGTCGAGGCGACCAGGGCCCTCACAAAGCCTGAAGAGGTCAGGTCCAAGGTCCCAAAGGGAGGCAGCTGCAAGCCCATGACCTGCCTACACCATTCACCCCAAGCATGGGAAATGTCTCTCCTGCCCACATTGCCTAGGTCTCGGGCTCTGCTGGAAAAGTCCAAGGCCAAGACTCAAACTAAGGCACAGGCTGTCGCTGCAGCTCTGGCTCCAGCACAGGCTCAGGCTCCCAGAGGCACCCAGGCCTCTGTGAAGGCAGCAGAATAGGGGCTTTTGCTTGCCAGTGTGAGGACGGATGGACTGGTGTGACCCCCAGACTATTGCCTGCAAGGTGCTGGTGTCCTCTTATACTATTTGTATAAATAAACCTGAGGCGAGGGCTGTCAAAATATATATGTCACACTGCTTATTCATGCCCCAAAATAGTTCCCGCTTTATTTACCTGACATTTACTCTGACTTTTGGCTCAAGCACAAAGTGAAGTTCATTCTCAAAGGAAGATGTTTGTAGTATGCTTCATGATAACAGTTTCACATGACCTTAGCATTCGAACCAACCTCGTGGTTCTTTAGGCTCGGCAGGGCGCATGCTTATAGACCTAGTTTAGAAGAAATTGAGGGCCAGCAAGGTAGAGCCCTGATGAAAACTCTGATTTCTTATTTCCAAAGGAATTTTCTTTTCCTAGGGAAAAATCACCCCCTATTCCTTGGGTTGTTCCCACAGAAATCTGCAAGTTATAAAATGAGTTCCAAAATATACTTGCAAAATCTATTTTGAACAGTGGGAACCATTGGAATTTAAGTAGCCATATGAAATTTCTATCATTTTCACAAGTGTAAGTCCTGATATATTCATTTAAAAATCAGTCTGGGAATTTTTTTAAATCTTAAAACCACCGTATGCATTACCTATTTCTAAGAAACCAAGGCTCAGAAGCTTAATAAACTCAAAATATTCATGGATGCTGGGGTGAGTTGCCAAAGTCACATAACTCACTATTAAATTATGAAAAATAAACAATAAACCCAGCACCAAATAAATGCTTTATAGAAACCAAAAACAATATGATAGTGACAAAAAAATAGTGCTGAAGGATCCAAGATGGTGGCAGAGTAGGTTAACATTACACTCACCTCCTCCCCTGCAAAAAAATGGAATTACCACCACAATATAGAACAATCAACCTGAACAACCAATGGAAGACTAGCTGAACAGAAGTCTAATCATCAAAGATTTGCAAAAGAATGAGGCTGCTGGGAAGGTGGAGATGTTTTACCACTGGCACATTATTCTTTAGTGACATATATAGTATATAAACCAAAGATTGATATATATGTATTTCTTGAGGGCAGGGATTCTTATTGATTTTTCTTTCCCATCACCTAGAATGCTACCTGGTAAGACAGTCAATAAATGTTTGAAGAATGAATAAATGAATGCGGACAATTTAAACTCTGACCCCGTGTAAATAAATTATGCCATATTACCACATATCCAGCCAGATAAAATGTTCATGTATTTACTATCTTCTCTTTATCTCTTAGAAAAGCATCAGGCCTTTTGATTCTAAGTATTCTAAGGAGTCCACAGGCATAGCCACCTCAGAAAGACCCGGGCTGAGGACACTGCCCGAGGATTATTGTTGTCATTAGAACTATTTTTAGTGCTCCTATTTAGCTGAATGCATTCCTTTGCAGGGAATTTAAAGTGCTTCATTCACATGTTTGCTTAAATGCCACAATCCTGTGAGCTGAGTAGGGACAGGAATGCCACCTTATTTCATGAATGAGAAAGCTGGACTCATTCAAGGCCATTCAGGTAGCTTTTCAGAGAGAAAAGGTTAGAAATGTTTTTCCTATTCTTGATCTTTCCGTTGTGTGGAACTGCCACTAAGGTTAGCACTGGAGTATTCAAAGCTTGACTGCCTCTGCAAGACGCAAGCATTCGCTTGGAAACTGCAACCCGCAGGCCTTGTACAATTCAAAGCCGCCACAATCAAAATACACTGTGTCAGATCCACTTTATGGTGACATGTGGGGCCCAGAGCTACCACTGTGAGTTCTTTCCTCAGGAAAGGGGACATACTTTGCAGAGTGAAAAATAAAAATGCAAGTAGTTTCTTGCTCAAAAATAATTAAGAGCATGGCCGGTGTGGCTAAGTGGTCAAACATAGACCTATGAATCAGCTGGTCAGGGCGCATACATGCCCAGGTTGTGGGCTGGATTCCCAGTAGGGGTTGGCAGGAAACAGCCGATCAATGATTCTCTCTCATTATTGATATTTCCATTTCTCTCTCCTTTCCTCTCTGAAGTCAATTAAAATATATTTAAAAAATGATTCAGAATTTCAAAAAGGATTCTGTAGAGCATTAAACCCTCCTGAGACTGTATACTCATGAAAGTCACTTTATCCCTGCTGCTCTGTTACCTTCCAAACCCTCATAAAATTCTACTTAACTCTGTCTCCTAACATCTCCTATCTTCTCTACTTGCCTTCAGTAACATCCTATTCAGTGTACTGGCATTGGGTGAAATTTCTAAAATAAAAATATGTTGTGGTTGAAAGGTTCTCCCCCTCCCAAACTGGTGGGCAGAGTTTAACACATGACCCCTTAAGGCTCTCCCCCCCTCCCAAACTGGTGGGTGGAGCTAACAACATGACTGGCACCTGTCAAAGGGACATCTCCAAGACAGTGAACCACCAATTAGCACGGGCCAAGGTGCCCTTGGGGCCCATCCCTTCCTGTTCCACCCTGGGCCCAACCCCCTCCCTTTCCGTCCTTTAAGAGGGATCCCAGGCTAGACATGTGCGCTTTTTGGAGGCGACCTCCATTAGCCCGGTTGGGTCCGATTTCCTGCCCCCTCTCTCCCTAATTCTGATCTCTCTACCTTGGTGATGGGTCTTGCCCATTACCGGGGAATAAACTTTCTTTAAAACTCCCTGTTGTTCTGTTTCCTGTTTCCTTTCAAACCTAACAGTGGTCATTACCTTTCAATAATTTCTCATAATCTCCTGGATAAAGTAAGACTTCTGAGGCTTCTCTCTCATTGTATTGTTGCATAACAAACCCCCCAAAAGTTAGTGGCTTAAAACAAGCACCACACATATGCCCACAATTCTGGGTCTGACAGCTTGTCTGGGCTCCCTGTGTGTTTGTGGGCTCACGTGTGTATTTCATGGTCAGGTGGCAGATCGAGTAGGGACTGGCAGGCCCAGATGACAGTTGCCTGGGGCTTGTGGCTGGGAGCCTCAGTTCTCTTCCGTGTGCATTCTCCAGGCTGAGGTCTGCTCATGAGGCAGCTGGATTCCAAGAGAGTAGAAGTGGAAGCTGGATGCTCTCTGAAGCCTGCACAATATCACCTTTTCCACATTCAGTTGGTAAAAATAAGTCACAAGACCTGCCCGGATAAGAGGTGCTAGAGAAATTGATTTTATCTCCTGATAGAAAGGACAGCAGCATCACGTTGCCAAGGGGCGCTGCCTGGGCCATGAGAAATTTGGGGCCATCTTTTGCAATCTACCACCTTGTAGCAAGGTGTTCTTCCTTCCCTGTCTTACTGACCTCTTCTTCCCTGTATCTCATTCCCCTCACAAAACAGTAGCCCAGCCTTGCTAATAAGACAAAAATGATAACAACACCAAAATATATAGTCACAGCACATATTTTGTCTTGTGAATATATTATTGCACTTCATCCTCCAATTTCCTGTCACGGAGGTATTTTTATTCTCATGTTAGAGGTGAGGAAACAGATGTTCAGGAGCTAAACAGGTCTCCCAACAAGGAAGAACCCAAATTGAGATTCAAATGCCGGTATGCTGGATTCCAACATTTGGTAACAATGTATTGTGCCACATAGCCATCCCAAAATATTTGCCAGGTACTCACGTGGCTTTGTGACTTCCACATGCTGCTCCCTTTACCTGAAAAAGCCTCCAACTGCCTCTCCTTCCCTTTTTTTTTTCATTCCCCTTGCCACACACCATGGCAAAGCACATACACTATTCTTCACAAAAACTTTAATTCCTCCAGGCAGTGTTTGGTGGCTCACTTTAGTATCCCATGCCACCTTTTGCTTATCTTTTTCTCATTCTTGACCATTTGCTCCTTCAGCATGGGAACCTTGTCTTATTTTTCTTTGTATCTCCCAGGCCTAGTATAGCACCTGGCTGATAGCCATTGTTTGATAAGTTATTGTTGAATGGAATTTTTAAAAACATGTTAACTTTGAAAATCAAGATTATATTCAGTTATATTAGTAATTTTCACTGAAATAAGCAATGGATAGAGTCCACGCAGAGTTTTGGTAAATATTTTGCAAGTGCCAGTTGCTTCAGGTCATTCATGTGCGGGATACTGTGTACTTTTGACAAGGCATTCAAGCATTTAGTCACACATTTAAAAAATAGCAGATTCAAAAACCAACCAGTTTTATGTTTAAACTAGAGGCCTGGTGTGTGAAATTCATGCATGGGAAGGTCCCTTCCACCTAGCCTGCACCCTCTCTAATCCAGGACCCCTCAAGGGATGTCCGACTGCTGGCTTAGGCCCTCTCACAATCTGGACTGCTGGTTCCTAGTTGCTCACCTGTCTGCCTGCCTGGTCACCCCCAACTGTCCTCCTACCCCTCCCCCCCCCATCAGCCTGGTTGTTCCATGCAGCTACTTTTTCAGTCATTTGGTCATCCCTCACTAACCCCCTTGTTGACCTGAGCATAATAAGCAGCCATTTTGGAGAAACCAAGATGGCGGCAAAGATAAATAACTAAATTGCAGCTGTGCACAACAATTTCAAAACTACAACTAAAAGGCAAAACGTCTATCACCCAGAACCATGGGAAAGCTGGTGGAGTGGAAGTTTTACAACTAGACAGAAAGAGAAAGGGCACAACGCTGAAAAGCTGAGGTGTAGAGGCATGCGAACTGGGCTGGTGGCGGACGACTGGGCACAAGGCTTTTTTTCCAACCAGAAGGGAAATAAGCTCCAGATCACTCTGAAATCCAGTTTCTGGGGACATGAGGGGGACCCAGACACCTACAGGGAGAAGCTGGACTGTCTGCCATCAGTCGGAAAGTGAGGGTGACTTTTTTGCAGAGGTGCGCCCAGCAATCATTGTTTACTGTGCTGGAGCACAAGATATGGAGACTTGGAAATGTGGAAAGACAGAGAAGGCTGGCTGGCAGAGAAGGCTCTAGCCTAGTGATGCCCTGAGACCCCTTCCCACACATTCTACAAACCCGTCCAGGCTCCACACAGCGGCTTTTGCATATAAATGGCCTGCCCTGTGGCAGCTTAACCAAATAAACTGCAGCTCCAGTCAGACTGCTCCAAAACTGCCAAGTCCCAAGCAAACGGGAGAAAACGGTAGTTCTTGCTGGAGCTCCTGTTGGGTGGCCTCAGACAGTAGCTGACCTACATCCCATTGGAGATCCAGAAACTAGTGTATTTAGTGGTCTGTGTGAGACGACACAAAATTTCAACTATTCTCATAAGGGACACATTCAAGAGGCAGACTCAGTGAGCACCAAAGCCCCACTGGAACAAGTCTTGCCCCATAAATGTGTTTTTAGCACAGCAATTCTTCCATTTTAGTCAGAGCAGGACCTCACAGCCAATTGGCCTGGAGCTCAATTCCTCCCAGTGACACCAACAACAATCAACACTAAACTAAACAAGTCTATACACACAGTCCACAAAGGGATTCACCAAGAGTGTCCAGTCTACCACAGGTAACTGGGGAAGCTGAGCCACTGGCCCATATAGGACACCAAGCACACAAAGCCATCCTACCAAGTCAAGGAAGGGAAGCAACGAAAATGAGGAGACAAGGAAACATATCCCAAATGAAATAAATGGAGGAGAACAAATGATTGGACATAGAGTTCAAAACCATGGTTATAAGGTTTTTTAAGAATTTCCTAGAAAAGGCTGATAAATTTAATGAGACCCTTGGGGATATTATGTACCAACATCAGAATTATGGGGGTGCCTGAAGAAGAGAGAGCACAAGATACTGAAAACCTATTTGAAGAAATAATGACAGAAAACTTCCCCCACCTGGTGAAAGAAATAGACCTACAAGTCCAGGAAGGGCACAGAACCCCAAACAAAAGGAATCCAAAGAGGATCACACCAAGACACATCATAATTAAAATGCAAGGGCAAAAGACAAAGAGAGAATCTTAAAAGCAACAAGAGAAAAATAGTTAGTTACCTACAAGGTTGCACCCATATGATTGTCAGCTGATTTCTCAACAGAAACTATATGCAGGCCAAAAGGGAGTGGCAAGAAATATTCAAAGTGATGAATAGCAAGAACCTACAACCAAGATTATTCTCTCCTGTGAAGTTATCATTCAGAATTGAAGGACAGAGAAAGAACTTCACAGATAAGAAAAAGCTAAAGGAGCCAAAACTGGTTTTGCTCAGTGGATAGAGCATCGGCCTGTGGACTGAAGGGTCCCGGGTTCAATTCCGGTCAAGGGCATGTACCTTGGTTGCGGGCGATCCCCAGTGGGGGGTGTGCAGGAGGCAGCTGATCCATGATTCTCTATCATCGATGTTTCTAACTCTCTATCCCTCTCTCATCCTCTGTAAAAAAAATCAATAAAATATATATATTTTTTAAAAGAAAAAGCTAAAGGAGTTCATCACGACCAAACCAATATTATATGAAATACTGAAAGGTATTCTTTCAGCATTTCATATAATGCTGAAAAGAGGAAAAAGAGGAAAAAGAAGGAAAAAGAGGAAAAAGAGGAAAAAGAAGAAAAAAGTAAAGATAAAAATTATGAACAACAAATACATATCTATCAACAAGTGAATCTAAAAGTAAAGTGAATTAAAAATCTGAGGGACAGAATAAACTGGTGAATATAATAGAATCAGGGGCATAGAATGGGAGGGGATTGATAATTCTCGGGGGGAAAGGGGTGTCTGAGTGGGAGGTATGGGAAGAGACTGGACAAAAATCATATACCTATAGATGAGGACAGTGGGGGGGGTGGAGAAGTAAAGGCAGAGGGAAGATGGAAACCAGGTGGAGGGGAAAAAAGGAGAAACAATTGTAATAATCTGAACAATAAAGATTTATTTTTAAAAAAATCAGCCATCTTTTGAGGGCATGATGGTTAATTTGCATATTACTTTTTTATTATATAAGATGGCATTGGATTTTCTGTTTTGTTTTTGTAATCAATGTTGTGATATAGGCTGCAGGTTAGCTAATTTGATAGCCCTGTCCAACTCCATTTTTGTTCTTAATTGCCTTCATTATCAAGGCAATAGTATTATAAATACTATATATTCAATTTCTTAGTCTCCCTTGCAGATATGAGTAGTAATATGACACAGTTCTGGGCAATGAAACATAAGTAGAAGTATGCTAGAATAGTTTTGGTGAAAAATTTTTCACCTCTTTAAATAAAGCATATACACAGCTAACTTCACACCTGTCTCACCTTCTTCCTGCTGTGAGGTCAGGCAGAATGCCAGGAGCTGCAGGAACCATCCTGAAACTATGAGAAACAAGCATCATGCTAAGCATGGCAAAGTCTTAAGGCAGAGAGAGCCTAAATCCCCCATGATATGGCTAGGCTGACTCATAAATCCCCACACAATCTATATCCAGACTTCTTGCCACGTAAAAAAGAGAGCCTGTTTGTTTAAACTACTATTGGTTGAATTTTCTCTTACTTGCAGCCAAATGCATTCTTGTACAATGCAGATACAGAGAGGAAATTATCGTAGTTAATTAATAATACTGTAACATAAAGTCTAAGAAGGCAGGAATATTTGTGTTTTTGTTTTATTCACTGTAATATCTCCAGGACATAGAACAATGACCAGCACATAGTAGGTACTCAATCAATATTTGCTGACCAAAAGAATAGTGTAACTATATAGGGAGCTACCTCCTGAATTGTGTCCTTGATTCATTTCTGCAAAATCCATTTTCAGCTCTACACGTGAATGGGTCTCTGAAACCTGACTCAGCCACTAAAAATGTCTTGAAGAAAAAGTTTCATGAAGTTTCAAAGGAAGTCAAAGAAATGAAACACGGAAGCTCCCTAAATGTGATGAAATTCCATGCTCACTTTATTACAAGACCACAGAGGCCACAGTACGAAGATGCTGGAAAAGGGACCCAAACTCTCAGCTCAAAAAAAGAGCCACGTCAGATTTCTTGTGTGTGTGTGTGTGTGTGTGTGTGTGTGTGTGTGTGTGTTTTTCATTTTTCCTTTTATTTATTTTTATTTATTTATTTTTTTATTAATGTATTATATTGTGTACATATCTTACCATTGCCACCCCCCCTCCCACCTCCCATTCATGCCCTCCCTCCCCAGAGTTCTGTGTTCGTTGGTTGTATTCATGCATACCAGTCCTTCGGTTGTTCTCTTATCCCCCCCCAGGTCTCCTTCCCCTCCCTGCTGTCCTTTGACAATCTGCTTGTTTTATGGTGACTATCTCATAATCACATGAATAGAATCTGCTCCTCATTTGGCAGTCTGCTTGTTTTATGGTGGCTATCTCAGGACCACACGAATAGAGTCCGCTCATCCTCTGGTTCTCACCGCCCTTCCCCCGGGGTCCCACTGCTTCCCCTGGGACACGGGGCTCACCCAGGGAACAGGGTCCCCTGGGACACACGGCTCACCCGGGGCACACGGCCCCCTGGGACACACGGCTCACCCGGGGCACAGGGCCCCCTGGGACACACGGCTCACCCAGGACACACGACCCCTCTCGGATGCTGGGGTCACGTATTGGAGGGGCTGCGCTAGCTCCTTGCTAGCATGTCAGGCAGGCTGGGACGGTTGCAGGCGGGCTGAAATGGCTGCAGGCGGGTAGACCACCCTCAAAGGTGTCTCATTCAGTGCGGAAGCGGAGCAGCTGCGGACACGGAGGCTAAGTTCTGAGGCTGCCCACTCTCTGAGCCCAGGGCATAGTGAGCTCTGTTCTCGGTGGATTTCCTTTATTTGCGGCAGTGGTGGCGGGTGGCGGTGGCCGGTGCAGCAGCGACGGTCACTCCTGTGGTTCAATTTCCACTGTAGTTTTAAAATTCATATGGCGGCAGTGGCGGGAGCTTTGGCTCGGCCATGCGGTGGCTGAGGGAGGACTCACCGGGGCTGCTAACGGAAGGTGCCGTGCTGGCTCCTCACCAGCACGGCGGGTATGCTAGGAAGGTTGTGGGTGGGCTGAGATGGCTGCGGGCAGAGAGTTCCCCCTCAATGGTGTCTCCTTTGGTGCGGAAGCAGAGCTGCTGTGGATGCAGAGGCTAATTTCTGAAGCCACACTCTCTCTGAGCCAGGGGCGTAGTGAGCTCTGATTTCGGTGGATTCCCATTCACGGGGGCGGCAGCGGGTGCGGCAGAGACGGTAGCTCCCGTGTCTCAATTTCCCCTGTAGTATTAAAATCCACATGGCGGTAGTGGCGTAAGCTTTGGAGCCGGCTGCTGGCGGTGGCAGCGGAAAGACTCGCCAGGGCGCAAAGGGAAGGCGCCGCGCCAGCTCCCCACCAGTAAGGTGCGTGGGGAGACTGGGCCCAGCTGGCCGCAGGCCAGAAGACACTGCGACAGCTCCTCGGGATGGTTGTGGGCAGGCGCCGAAGGTCCCATATCAGCTTCCTGGTTCCCATGGCCGGCATGCTGGCCCAGTCCTTGGGCCCCAGGGTGGAGCGAGGTCTGGCTTCCCTCATTCCAGGCGGCAGCGTCTCCGGCAGGTCTGGTTTTGCCGTAGTTTTAAACTCCACATGGCAGCAGCGGCGCCCTGCTTGGTGTCTAGTTGTAGCCTTCCCATTTCTGGGCCAAGCTGGCTGCGGGCGGGGAGACGCTGCGGGATCTCTTTGCCAGCACAGCGAGCGTGGGGACTGGGCCGAGCTGGCTGCGGGCAGGGAGATACTCTGCCATCTCTTCGCCCGCACGCGAGCACAGGGGCTGGGCCGAGCTGGCTGCGGATGGGGAGACACTGCGCCCGCTCCTCTCCAGCATGGCTCGCGGGCTGGGATGGCTGCGGGCCGGGATGGCTGCGGGCAGGGAGGTCGCACTCACGGGCTTCTAGTCCAGGCAGGAGCTAAAGGCACGGCGTAGGCCCGCATCAGCTCCCATGGCGTCTGGCAGGGCTGGCCCACTCCCTGGGCCCCAGGGCGGAGCAAGGTCTGGCTTCCCTCATTCCAGGCGGCAGTGTCTCCGGCAGGTCCAGTTTCGCTGTAGTTTTAAACTCCACATGGCAGCAGCAGCGTCCTGCTTTGTGTCTAGTTGTAGCCTTCCCATTTCACCAGCTTTTCTGTGGGTCTGGTGCGATCCCTTTCGATTTTATCTGTTGCTTTTTTTCCAAATTGTTGAGGAGGTGGCGGCTTAGGAGACTTCCTAAGCCGCCATCTTGTTTCAGTCTCCCCACGTCAGATTTCTTACCTGTGCCCATAAGCTGCTTGATCCATTGTTTTGCATGTGTGCTGAATCCCTTACTCAGCCAGGAGGTGATCTATGAAGAAGGCTGGCCCCAACCACCAAAATGTGGTCAAAACCTTTGCAGTTCATCCTCCCCGAATTTTATCATCAAGGAGAGGATGGAAGTCAATGAGGCAGAGGAGTGCCATCTGTTGAACCGTGGGCCTTCTGTGTGTACTCACAGGTACTTGGTTCTCCTTCACATCCCATGCCTGCCAAAGACCAGAAGTATTTGGGTGAATTCCATTCTTAAATAATTAAACATGGCTCCATCTATCTCTAAGAGATATTTTAAAGGGAATCACTTCCTCCTATTGATCCACTCTTAAAAAATCCTCTTGTTTTCTTTTCAGCACTCAATATACCTGCAAACGAGTACTTGTTGCATGTATAACTGTTCCTAGGCTGTCAGTGTGAGGAAATGATGCTGATATAAAACTGACTAGAAATGAAGTTCTAGTAGTGAAGACAATTGTATGCTAAGTACTAGATACTCAATGTCCTACCCTTCCTTGCAGACATGGCTAGAAATGAAGTTCGCTGCGCTGTCAACAATTAACTCGCCATCCTCTAAAAAAAAATGCTATTAGAATCACCACTGTTATTCCTTTTTAGCGATTTCTAATGTAGGGTTGGTTTTGAATCATTAAAACTAGTTCTTTGTTCATCTTCAAACTGCTTTTATTCTGGAGAAAATGATACCAAGTCCATGACTGAAGGAGGATTTCTGTGCTATAACAGTCCTGCCTGTGATACTCGAGGAGAAAAACCACTCTCTGGAGAACAATTTGCTTGAGGAAGGCCTGAAGTAGTAGACTGTTTTTATTTTGTTTTAAAAATAGAAACACAGGCAGCAGCAGTTTGAGTTTATGTCCGTGAGTGTGTCACATCTTGGCCAGACATTTTTTCGTGTTTCCACAAGAATTAGCGCAGTATCAGGAAGGTCTTTCAGCTCTCCCCTTTCCTGCTCTCGCTGAACCTCATGAGCCCTGATAGGTACAGTGGTAAACTCTGACATTTCTCTAAAGGGTGCCAGGATGTCAGTGACGAGAAAGGCATCAGGATGTTGTCTGCGTCATTGTGCCCTTCCTTTTGTTTTCCAGTCGGGATTTCCCCCATCTTGTGCACAGGTCAGTCAGTATTCCAGTCTTTGGAGAATTTGTATGGGGCCTTGCCTCTGCAAAAAGGTAATTGAATTCCTCTGTTGATTTTTGACCCCTGATCTAACCTCAGCCATCACCCCTTCTTCAGCCCAAGGGTGATCGGAGCTTTGTTTATGAGGGAAAGAGCAGGGCAGAGTCAACTGACAGGTCAGGGTCCGGCGCTAATGAGACACTGGGATCAGGTGGTGGCAGCCTCGGCATCTTTCACAGGACACTGAGCAGAATGAGCATGGACTCAAGGGCACCTTTCAGAGAAAAGCAGAGGGGAGGGGGGTTTGCCAAAGCCCCATCTGCCATCGCTGTCCTGCACAAACATTCCCAGCCTTGCACCTGGCCGGGTCTATGGAAGGACGGGGCCGTTTATGGCAGAGATGCGCTGCCAAACCTTTTATAACCTGGCAGAGCATCAGACACAACCCACGAAGCCACGAATATCTCATAGGCCGCCTCCTATGTGTAGCCTCCCCGGAGCACCCCTTTTGCCAGTCTGTGGTTTCTGCTCCTTTGGGCATGGAGGTTGGGTCACTATTTTGGGAACTGACAGTGGAAACAGTCAGCTTGGCTGTGTTCAAGCTCTTGAGTGTATGCAAGCAATCGCAGAATTTGGCTTCTTGATCTGAAATGACACCTGATATGAAACTGTCCCCTAAGGAGGTGTCAAGCATAAAAATTCAACAGAGAGGAAGAAGCATGAGTCCAGATGAGCAAAGATTGGAACTGGTAAAAATGAACTCTGTAACGACTTTAAAATAGTCTCCCAAACGCTCCATTGGGAAATGGGGGCTTAGTTAGGGAACAAAGGGCTCTCTGGGGGCCGTGCCAAAAACAAAACAAAATCCTACAAAAGATATTTAAAAGACTAAATATCTGTTTATTGTTTGTGAAGAGCCAGGCACCGTGTTAAGCACTGTCCAAGCACTGTGTCACAGCTTCATGATCCAGTGTTTTGAGCAAGGCATTGCTGTGATCCTCCTTTTACATTTGGAGAAACGGAGGGGTAGAAAGGCCAGCTCACCATGAATGGCTAAGCCAGGTCTGTCTGAATCTACTGCCCTAGAGCCTTAACTGATAGACCCCATAGATAGTCGCTTATAATTTTAAAGTCAGGCATTACACCAAATAAAATTAAGACATCATAATCTGGAAAATATGAATAGTCACTAGACCCCCAAAGAGAAGTTTATAAAAGACAAACCCTGAACTATCTATCCCATTAGATAGCCAGCCAGGCGTGAGCTGCCCGTGGAAAGAAATGTGCATGTCTGTCCCATTCTGAAATTAATTGCTATTAATTTCATATTAAAGGTATAGTGTCATTATTTTTAAAACCTGTACTTTAAAGGAAGACTGTCCTGTTGATAAACTTGGCTATTAACTTCAGAATAGCAAGTTTGTCAACAGGACAGTCCTCCTTTAAAGTACAGGTTTTAAAAGTAATGGCACTCTGCCTTTTTATATTATTGCTTTACATCTTATCAAATTCTGTACTATAAGCCTTCTCCCCTCTACTCAGTGATTTCTGATGACCTAACGCTAAGCAATAAAGGTACACGTGCTGTCAGAATTTTTCTTGTTAAGATTTACATTAACCCACATTGTTAAAAGGGTCGTTTCTCCTAGGAGAAGCACTGGGTGGGTGAGTGGAAGGCATTGTCCAAGTGTTAGCCAGTACTTGAATAGCAATACTTGTTCTAAAAACACTAATGACAATAGTCCCGGGAAGGCCAGGGGAGGGGGCGGGAGCGGGGTGGAGGGGGTTAACAGGGGAAAATAAGGGGACAACTGTAATACTTTCAACAATAAAGATAGAAAAATAAATACAAGCCCTAATATTTATTTTCTCCACTAGAGGACAGTGCTTGAAAGAATAACAGGCCTTACCTCTGAGGTTAGGCAGTACCAAGTTCTGGAACAATCCCCTCACTGTTACTCTCTCTAACCCCACAAGCAGAGCACATAAAGATTTTATCTCTTTGGAGTAAAAAAAAAGAGAGAGAGAGAGAGAGAGAGAGAGAGAGAGAGAGAGAGAGAGAGAAATAAATAGGTTTGCTCTAACATGATGCAGAAGTCAATAATGATACTGTCTTAACTTGCTGACCTCAAGAAATACCAGTAAAATTTAATATTCAGAATTGCCAAAGAATAAATGTGGGTGAAATCCTTTTACGATAAACTCTTAAAGAGAGGCTATTTATTGAAGCTATGACCAAATGCTCAGAAATATAATTTCCATCGCTCTGTTTGATCATTAGAATTTACTGTGGTAAACAACTTACTTCAATAAACATCTTATTTGTCTTCATCACACATGGTGAATGGTTCAAAATACAAGCTCAAAAAAATATGTAACCCTGAGCAATGGTTAAGCATTGCGCTTTGAAGAAAGGAATGAGAGCTGGAAGGGATGTGGTTAACACTATTTGAAGATGGATTTAAAGGCTGTAGAGACTTGCCAGGAACCCCCGTTAGGTAACCTGCTGGAATCTTCCAGTAAGAGCATCACTAATTAGACAGACTGCCAAAGTGGAGGCATTGTTTCCTTAAACCGTAATTAAAGCCCACAGCACCTGGGTCTTGACCTCCACTTTAACAAGGACCCTGAGGTATTAACTAAGGAGTCAGTTTTCAAAAGGGGCTGAGGGGGTAGAGACTAAAGTGGTTTATCAAAGGGTACCAAATCCAAGCGTCTCCTTTTTCCCCCCGGAGTCAGCCAAGATGGTTTGCCAATCAGCAAGTAATTATTGAGAGACCGCGGAGTCACAGAAGTGAAAACGATTAGAGAGCCTGACCCAGTGCGAGGTACTGCAGGAGGATACAACAATTCTAAATCTTTTCCCTGCCCTGAAAGAAATGAATACACTTATCAATGCAAACGGAAGATGAGAAACGCAATGGAGTGGAAAGACGTCAGAGGTGAGGATGGGGGAACGGAGGGTGCTATTCCCATGTCAGTCCCATAAAACAGCGCAGCTTTCTTCCATCCACTTCCCTCGTTGGAGGGCAACCCTACCTGAGGAGTGTTCAGTGGGTGCTCATTCTCTTTCAGTCTCTGCTCTTGAAGGGAATTGTTCTGGAAACACCCCACAAGCAAGATTTGTAACAAAAATCACCATAGGCTGGAAGATCAGAATTTTTGTCCAACCCTCCTCTCTAGCTGTGAGATTCTCAAGGGCCCTGCCCAGGGTAACTAACCACTCTGCAACACCAACAGCCTTCCTCGTGAAGAATGAAATTACAGGTATACTCGCTTCAAAGGAGCTGCTGCATGAGTGGATAGGAAATAAGGGTAGAAAGCGCTCTGAGCCCTGCACAGAGCTCTTTCGGTTAGGGACCCATTATAATCACCCATTATAATCTCACAAATACCAAGGAACCAAATGAACGGGCTTTTGCCAGTATTCATTTTGGATGTACAAAAATTTAGCCCCAGGTAAGTGGAGACCCAGGAACTCACATTTCAAAGGATCGTTAATTTGAAAAGCTTTAAGTGTAAATTTTTAATAGGCTCTTTTTTTTTTTCTTCAAGAGAATTAGCTGCAACTATAGAATGCTGGATCTGGAAGAGACTTTAGGGATCTCTCAGGACTAATTCCTCCTACCCAATTTATAGATAAGAAAATCATAACCAGGCTGTTTTCTCTGAGTCAAGAGCAAATGTTGGTGAGCACTGCAGCCACGTCTTCTGGTTCTCAGCCCTGCAGGTCAGTCAGCTGAGAACCACAAAGATTAAAATCAGGTATAAAGATAAAGTGCTTTAAAGACATCTTATTATTCAATGAGATTTGCTTGTTAAAGAATTCTACATTATACAGCTATTCAGAAATATATCTATAAAAAGCACTGAAGTAGAAATATCAAGAGTAGCCCTATCTGGTTTTGCTCAGTGGTTAGAGCATCGGCCCACTGACTGAAGGGTTGTGGGTTTGATTCCAGTCAACGTCATGTACCTACCTAGGTTGCAGGCTCAATCCTGCCCTAGTCAGGGCACATGTGGGAGGCAACCAATTGATGTGTCTCTCTCACAACCATGTTTCTCTCTGTGTGTCTCTCCACCTCCCTTTCACTTTCTCTAAAAATCAATGAAAAAATATCCTCTCGGTGAAGATTAATAAACAAACAAAAAATCAAGAGTAGGCCGAAACCGGTTTGGCTCAGTGGTAGAGCGTCGGTCTGCGGACTGAAGGGTCCCGGGTTCGGTTCCGGTCAAGGGCATGTACCTTGGTTGCGGGCACATCCGCAAGAGGCAACTGGTCGATGTTTCTCTCTCATCGACGTTTCTAGCTCTCTATTTCTCTCCCATCCTCTCTGTAAAATATCAATAAAACATATTTTTTTAAAAATCAAGAGTAAAAAAAAAGTTATGCATAAATACTATTTATCATATGTGGTCATCAGCCCACAGAGCTATTTCTAGTCTTATCAAAATCAACATGGCAATAAAAAGTCTCCTTGCCCTTCCAATCACCTTATTAAAATGCATTAAATTTGTTTTTCTCATATGTAGAAAGATAAGGTTATTAATTACAGGAACTGCTTATCAGAAAAATGTAAAATAGCAGGAGAGTCATTTTATCATCTAGCTAAGAAGAAAAAGGAATGGAGGAAGGAAAAAAGTCAGAGTAAAGGATAGTTTAAGGAATGAATATGAAATCTATATTCATAAAATCTTTAGTATTTGTCCATCAGTATACTTCCTGGAAAGGATTTGATTATTTTAAAATAAAGAATATACTGCAGAGTAAGTGTAAAAGTATGTATACAGTTGACCTTTGAATAATTCTGAGGTTAGGTATATCCCACCCAGTGCAGCCAAAATCCCTGTATAACCATGGTTGGCCCTTAGCATTCATGGATTCCCAACCATGGGTGGAAACACACACACACACACACACACACACACACACACACACACACACTATCTAATAAAATAGTAATATGCAAATTGATCATCACAACAACAGACAAGATGTCTGCCCCTATGTGGTCAAAGAACCTGCCCCAATGTGGACACAAGATGGCCATCACAAGATGGCCAGCAGGAGAGGGCAGTTGGGAGGGACCAGGTCTGTAAGGGAGGGCAGTTGGGGGCAATCAAACCTGCAGGAGAGGCAGTTAGGGTGACCAGGCTGGAAGGGGAGGGCAGTTAGGGGCAAACAGGCTGGCATGGGAGCAGTTAGGCATCAATCAGGCTGGCAGGGAAGTGGTTAGGGGGTGATCAGGCTGGCAGGCAGAAGCAGTTAGGGGCAATCAGGAAGGCAGGCAAGCGAGCAGTTGGGAGCCAGCAGTCCTGGATTGTGAGAGGGATGTCCGACTGCCTGTTTAGGCCTACTGGAGGGGTCCCAGATTGGAGAGGTTGCAGGCTGGGCTGAGGGACACACAAATTCCATGCACCAGGCCTCTAGTATACATATATATTGCCATTTAAAAGGAAAGGAATAAACCATTTACTATAACTTTTACAAATGAGAAAAAAAAACCCTTAACTCCCAGGTGGTCCTGGCAGGGCTGTGTAGCTGGGGAAACACAGCAGGAGGAGGGCCAGCGAGAGGTGACCTCAGAGTCCACTCCGGGTGCCTGACATTGATTCCCGTGTAACCCTGCCCATAACTGGAGTGTGGGGGCATTTTATGTTGTGAGAACTTCATTTCACAGTGATTTAAAATAAGTAAGCTGCAATAGAAAGCAAGAGATTATCTTCCCTCAGAAAGCAGAGAAATAGAGCCCTCGATTCTTTCCACTTTGGCCTATGTTCACAGTGGGGCTGTTAAATGGCAGCCGGCTGTGTTTTCTCACCTGCCCATCAGAATTTTTGGGAAATGGATCCTCAACCTCGGTATTAGTTAAAAACTTCAGTCTTGAAAAAGACCACATCAAGGCTGGACTCTTTGGCACTGAATTTCCATGTCATAGTCACACAAAATATTTTAGCTTTCCACACAAAATAAATTAGTAAGTCACTTGTATTAACACAAATGTTTTAGCCCAATTTATCTGAAATATATACATGTAAATTTAGTAAATTTTACAATAACACCTAATTTAGAGGAAAAGCTAAACATTGGTTATTGAGGGGCCATTATTTTTTTTTTATTATCACTCTCTCTCTTTCCTTTTTTTTAGAAGGAAGGAATATTTTGAATATATTTGAGTGTTGGTGAAGACAAAAAAGTTTAAATTCGCAAAGCCTAATGGCTGGAAGCAGCAGTTTTTATATAGAACTATGTACGAAGTTCTGTCTATCTGCCTACCTATATTTCTATTTATTAAGAATAGTCCTCTAAAACTTTTCAGCTACAGAATTTTTAAGAAGTCTTATCTGAAAATGAAACCTATAAGCAGCGGTGTTCCGCTGTGACTGGAGAGCAGCCTTCACCCTGAAAGCTCTGTGATGGCTCCCCATATGTTTGGAAAAGGGGCAGCAGCAGCTGAAGGTGTGGTTGACACCCCAGGGTGGGTGCTTCCTGCAACTCCCAAGAGGTAATGCTTGCAAACCAGCCTGTATAACAGCCACCAAATAGGCTGTTTCAGCCTTTGCCAAACCAGTAAGAAGTAATCCATTATCATTCATTAATTAGAATATACAACCCCCCTTTTCAATCTGTCCTGGCTGGAAACACCGTAGTAAAAAATTAGCCAGCACTCTTCCGAATGAGTCATTAGAGTTAAACATCCTAAAATCACAGCCGATGCATAAAAAGGGACCCCCTTCTGAACCAGTAAAGGGTAGAGAAGTTCAGGAGAAACTATAACTCTTTAGCTATTTATAAAAAAAGGTATCTTGATATATATTGCATACTGCAGTGGGAGGGGGTGGATTACTCTTATTTGCTTGCATATTAATTATACTTATTGAGGTAACATTGATGAATAATGCTTACAATTTTATTTCTGCTGATAAATACATCTATTTTGGTTGTTTTTGAGTATTTGCATCGTTGGCTGAGGCAGTGTTTAATAATGTACTTGAGCCAGTGTTGGTCCCAGACGGTGAGGTCTCAGGAGATGGACTCACATCTGCTTGACTTTAATTCTTGGCCAATTGCTGTGTGTATGCGGCACCTGGGGATGGCCTTGGACCCAGATCCCTTTCTATTGCTTCCTGTTCCTCCTTGTTCTCCCTCTGGTCCCCGTTCAGACTTTTTAATGAAAGCAAACCACTTCCCTCCATAAAAATATTGCATCTGCAACACTTTCCTCCTGAGCTTCTGTCATGCCGGATGGAAAAGTGCATGAGATGCAGATTCTTGACTTTAACCAAAGTAATTCTAAGAGACTATGGAGGCCTAGGGGCCCCTCTTGTCATACTTCACTGGCAAAGTGTTGTTTTGTTTATTTGTGTTAAACATTGGACCTTAGAGTAGCTCAACAGATCATTCAAATAAGCCTTAGCCAGTCAAACGTTACAGTCCCTATGACAACATTTTATAGAATGTTAGAAAGAGATGAGATAAGGGTATAGAGCAACTCATGATTCTCTATGGAAATGATCCAGCCGTGCCCAGTGTCTTCTAAAACCTGGGGTTAACTTTCCTCTGAAACCCTGTAGATTACAGCTGATTCCTAGGTACCTTCTAGATAAAAAGCCAACAATGTCATCAAAAATTTATTCTTCGATTGCTGCTTAAAGCTAGGGAAATACTGTGCTTTCAAAATTCAAGTTCCCAAGGAAGAGGGAAGTTCTTTGAAGAGTATGTGTTTCTTAGTAAATTTTAACTGATGCATTGGTCCTGGGCAATACAGTAGTTTTCAGTCCTGCGGCAGGCAAATCAACCCTAAATGGATTTATCTTTTCACAAGTCTATGCTGGGAAGAAAGGAACACATGATGTGGAGGAGACTACCTGAAATAAGATACCACTCTATTTTCAGATATAAGGGTCCTTACAGCTTTAAATGAGTATTTGCTTAAAATAGTTGGTAGTCCATTCACTCATTCGCCAATTTATTCTATAGATGCTTATTGGGTGCCTGAGATAGCAGGCACAGCGCCAGGTTTGGGTTATGATGAGTAAGGCACATCTATTGCGGGTTAGTGCTACACACTGAGAAATAAACAAGGACTGGTCATGTACAAACAGAAGATGTTCACGGTTCAGAGGGGGAACAGAACAGGGGGAGCTAACCCAGCCTGGGACAGGAGGTGGCAGTGAGAGCGCTGGGCTGGGAGGTACGTATGAGAACGGAGAGGGGTGAGCAGGGAGAGATCATCCATGTCAGATTGTGAAGGACCTTGTGCCCCAAATGACTCATCTGGCCTTCATCTGCCTCGGTGTCTCTCAAGCCTTTGATATCCTTTGTGACCCATATCCCCAAACCACAGGATAAACAAGAAATGTCTTCCTGGAGCTTTGGCTCTGCTTAGTGGTGAGTGTTTAAAAATATTTGTTACTAAAGGAGTAGACTTTGTTACCAAAGTCTGCATACATTTGTAAGATAATTATGAGATTCCTAAGATTTTTGGTGCCTGTGTTGGGTAACTTCAGGCTGTATCTCCACATGCCTTTACCAGGCCCCAGTAGAAAGGTTTGCAAAGCATGTTGTGATGGGAACTGCCTAGGCAGACCATTGAGAAGAGCCATTTGGCAGTTTAGAAAAAGTGCGGCTACACAGTGGGTAGTGATTTAGAGAAGGGTGAGCGTGCAAGCAAGGAGAGCAGTGTAGAGGCTCCTGCAGCCGGCTATGTGAGTAATTTCATCGAGTCTCACTAGGGCAGCAGCATCAGGGATGGAAAAAGTGAGTTGTTGCTGAGGTCGGTTTGGCTCAGTGGTAGAGCGTCGGTCTGCGGACTGGGGGGTCCCGAGTTTGATTCCGGCCAAGGGCATGTACATTGGTTGCGGGCACATCCTCGGTGGGGGGTGTGTGCAAGAGGCAGCTGGTCGATGTTTCTCTCTCATCGACGTTTCTGGCTCTCTATCTCTCTCCCTTCCTCTCTGTAAAATATCAATTAAAAATATATTTTAAAAAAAAGAAAAAAATAAGAAAAAGTGAGTTGTCAGACAATATGGAGGTAATCTCTAGGAGATAATTGTTAATTTATTTCATTGAAAATATTTATTGAGTGGCTACCACATTCCAGGCATTGTTCCAGAGTTATAGCAGGGAATAACTCACAAAAGGCCCCTGCCTTCTTGGGCTTATATTCCAGTAGAAAGAGACAAACAAAACAAGTAAATAAGAAATTGACTTAACCACATAAATAAATGATAAATACTCTGAAGGAATTGAACCCACCTCCCCTGCCCCTGTCCCCACTTCCATCACGTCCCCAACATTGCAAGTCCCTGATCACCCACGCCTGCTGCACACACAGCCTGCTATTTATAAGATAGTGCCTTGGGAGCAGATACAGTGGTCATGAAAGAAATTTGGAGTGTGGATAGGGGATGAAGGGTGAATGACAGTGTTTTACACCAAGACCTGGAACACAAGGAGAAAGGAAGGTTTGAGAGAAAATAATGTTGAAGATGTTATCAGTTTGGGAAATCCATGAGAACATGCTCCATATTATCTACACTATTAAAAGGGTAATATGAAAATTGGTCAGGATGCCCTCACAGTAACAACCGAACAGCAGGCTATGTTGGACAACCAGGCCAGCAGGGGGGTGACCAGGCCATCAGGGGGTCAGTGAGGGGCAACCAGGCCAGTATAGGGGAGCAAACAGTTGGGGACAACCAGGTCGGCAGAGGGGGCAGTTGGGGGCAACCAAGCCAGTGGGGGTCAGTTAGGGGTGACCAGGCTGGCAGGAGGGAAGTTTGGGGCAACCAGGCCAGCAGGGGGATAGTTGGGAGTGACCATGCTGGCAGGGGGAGCAGGTGGGGACACCCAGGCTGGCAGGAGGGGCAATAGAGGTAATCAGAACAGTGGGGGGGGGTTAGGGGCAATCAGGCAGGCAGGCAGGTGAGCAGTTAGGAGCCAGTGGTCCCAGATTGTGAGAGGGATATCCAACTGCAGCTGGAAAGCCCCCAAGGGGTCCTGGATTGGAGAGGGTACAGGCTAGGCTGAGGAAACGCCCCCTGCCATGCATGAATTTCATGCACCAGGCTTCTAATCTATACTAATAAAAAGATAATATGCAAATTGGTCAGGGCGCTGTCACACTAACCACTAACAGCAAGCTGCATGTGCAGCAGGTGCAGGTGAGCAGGGACTTGCAATGTTGAGGACGTGATGGCACTGGGGATGGGGCAGGGGAGGTGTGCCCAGTGGAGGGCAGCCTGCACTCCCCACATGGTGGTGGCGCCGGCTGTGAGTGCTCCCAATGGCCACTGCCACTTGCCCAGAAGGACCACAGGTTCCTTCTGCCAAGTGGCAGCAGAGCCGCTCTGTCGGGAAACCTCCACACCAGCAGCATAGGCAGGTGAATGAGGGACAGCCCAGCAGCTAAGGCGGGTAAGGGTGAGGGACAGCCCGCAGCTAAGAAAAGTGAGGGCTAGGGAAATACCAGCAGCAAAGGCCGGTGAGGGTGAGGGACAGCCCAGCAGTAAAGGCAGGTGAGGGAAAGTCCGAGCTCCATGGCTAAGAGCTCCCGGCCTGGCCATGCTCCACCTTGGCCTCAAGCACCATGGGTCATGGGTTCTGAGAAAGGCAGCTCCTTTCTGTGGCTCCTCAAACTCCCAGGCCGCCTCCATCACCCCCCAACGCCCCTTGGGTCAGGGTGGGGAATTGGTGGAGGCTTCCAGGTATCCAGGCAACCAACATAGGGAATTTTCTCTAGCAGCTGAACACAGTGATCCAGGGCCGAAGGGAGACTGCACCCTCCCCTGCAGCCAGGAGAACCCTGAAAGACACAGTCTGCCCATCACTGCATAAGGGCACCCGATTGGTTAAGCATGGGGAAGCTCATGGCCAATGGCTGCTGC
Organism: Vespertilio murinus; assembly: GCA_963924515.1. Classification (NCBI taxonomy): domain Eukaryota; kingdom Metazoa; phylum Chordata; class Mammalia; order Chiroptera; family Vespertilionidae; genus Vespertilio; species Vespertilio murinus. The sequence goes on along the minus strand of OZ004707.1, from coordinate 129,566,812 downwards.
CACTTGCCCAGGACTGGCCTGGAACTCCGGCAAACCACCCATGATGGATGGCGGCCAAGTTTCAGGCAGCCTAGTGGCCAGCAGTGGCAGCAGCAGAGGCATGGTGAGGGCGTCGCCTTCTCCTGAACACAGGATCACCTCCTGTCAGTAGGACATCCCCTGAGGGCTCCTGGACTGTGAGAAAGGACAGGCCAGGCTGTGAGGGGACCCCTCTCTCCAGTGCACAAATTTTGTGCACCGAGCCTGAGCCTATATGTGTACACACACACAAAATGAATCACTCCATACAAAACTACGTATCAAAACAGCAGCAGCAATGTGAAGTGGATGTGAGGTCCTAGAGACTTCTTGGGCAGGTGTGAGGGTTTGAATGAAAATCTTTATTAGCTAAGGACCATCACCATGCATGGCACGCATGGCATGCTCACTCACATTCAGTAGATACAGTCCGTGGTTTCCTGGTTTGGTTTGGTACGTGCACTGCTCTGGTTTTATCAGTGGAAATACCATAAGTGTACCTAAGGCTCAGCCCATGCTCTCCTCGGTGGGGAGGGATAGCTTTTGACACCACTTCTTCACCGTCCACCTGGACTTCAGAAAAACACCTGCACAACCCCCAGAGACTTGAAGCTATAATGAGGCCTCTGCCCAGCAGCTCAGGGAAGCCATTAAAATAATGAGGGAGTCTGGTGTTCTTCCTTGCTAGTTCCCTCGAGCCCCACGTATGGAATTTAACACTCCAGTTTCCAAGGATGTGTTGAAAAGTTTTGTCCTCCCCAGACAATGTGAGACAATAAAACCCCAGGCGTCGAAGAAAGGAGGAAGCCCAAGAAACGTTTTCTGGGAACAAGTGCAGGAACAGGACATAAACAACGCCCCCTCATCTCCCCCCACCCCCCCACCCCCGCCCTTTCAACAGTCTCCCACTGAAACTGAACCTCTTTCTTCAACCACTGTTGCTTAATAATCTTAGCATTTACATTGACCTTTAAAGTGGCCATTTGGCTGGAGACAGTTTTCTGTGAGGCAGATTTCACTAGGAAAGTGCCCGTTGGTGTATGCTGAAATCTTTCATAATCAAGAAAGCCACAGACCACACTTGTGGAGTCTTCCAACATCAACATTAAAGAACACCCAACCTTCAAGAAAAAGATGTGCCCCAATGAAAGGGCACTTGGAGTAAATGGATGTTTCTTTTATGATGTGCAACCTTAAGTAGATCTTTTCACGGATTATCCTATTACAGGAGATGGAAATCAGTGACCCTCTACCAGTCATGGGGTTATTATCTATGAAGAGTAAACCTAAAAATCAAAGTGAACCAGTTCAAGTCTGAATGACAGACATCTTAGTAGGATGCTGATTGTGTTGACCTGGTCACAATTACTCAGGGGATAGGACTGGAGAGGCTTAATGTTAAAGGAAGAGACCAGGATATGAAACAGCTTATGCTTGTCCGAAAGCCATACTCTAGGACTGAATGTGGGCATGTGACATCTTGCTTTTCTGCATTTTTCTTCACATACTCAGAGTGTCGGGAGAGTGCTGGCACATGCCCATGCCCTGAGGTTGTTTCTGTACTTGGCTAGGCTGAAATGCAATAGATACCAAAAAGCCCCTAATTTTCTAAGTTCTGACCAGAGGGGATATCCAATGTCTAAATATATGTACCCATTTGTAGTCTTTCCCTAGAAAAACAAAACAAAACAAAACAAAACAAAAAAAACATAAATGCAATTCTAAACCAAAGAACTGTATGTATTTGTCAAGTTTATTTTTTTTACAAAAAGAATAAGCAGATACCCAGTCAGATGAATTACTGAGAACTACTCTATGTCAATGCTACATTAGTCTGGCATCGTAAAAAACAGTTGTAATTTAATATTCAAAAGAAAGCACAACAGCCCTAGCTGGTTTGGCTCAGTGGATAGAGCGTTGGCCTGCAGACTGAAGGGTCCCAAGTTCGATTCTGATCAAGGGCACATGCCCAGGTTGTGGGCTTGATCCCCAGTAGGGGGAGTGCAGAAGACCGCTGATCAATGATTCTCTTTCATCACTGATGTTTCTATCTCTCCCTCTCCCTTCCCCTCTGAAATATATGTGTGTGTGTGTGTGTGTATATATATATATATATATATATATATATATATATATATATGTATATGTATATTCATAATCTTTAAAAAGAAGAAAAAAATCACAACATAGCATTTCCAGTTTAAAAATATGATGAAATTGAAATGAAGAAAAATTGTCATTTGCCTAATGCCTGATATCCTGAATATTGGCGGGAAAAATATTTTAACTTGGGAGTCTTTAAATTCAAAGACACCCCTTCTTCCCCTGTTAGGTCTCTTCATCTCCTTAGAACAGTGGTTGGCAAACCGTGGCTCTCGAGCCACATGTGGCTCGCAAGCCGTGGTTTGCCACTCTGTTGACTAATGAGTTTGCCGACCACTGGACTAGAGTAAATATTACCATGTAGTTGGAAGCTGTGAGGATTAGCCAATTGTGGCGCATTGTGTGCAAAGAGGTAAAGGGTAGTATATGACAGTGTTCGGCAAACTCATTGGTCAACAGAGCAGCAAACCAGGGCCTTAGGAAAACCCAAGAGAGAGAGAGAGAAGATAAATAAATTAAAAGTATAGCAGGAGAGAGATGCAAATCAAAACAACAATGCGGTACCATCTCACACCTGTCAGAATGGCTAACATCAACAAAACAACAAATGACAAATGTTGGCGAGGTTGCGGAGAAAAAGGAACCCTTGTGCACTGCTGGTGGGATTGCAGGTTGGTGCAACCACTGTGGAGAACAGTATGGAGCTTCCTCAAAAAACTGAAAATGGAACTTCCATTTGACCCAGTAATCCCACTACTAGGAATATGCCCCAAGAAACTAGAAACACCAATCAGAAAGGATATATGCACCCCTATGTTCATAGCAGCACAATTTACAATAGCTAGGATTTGGAAACAGCCTAGGTGCCCGTCAGCAGATGAATGGATCAGAAAACTATGGTACATCTACACAATGGAATACTATGCTGCCATAAAAAGGAAGGAATTCTCATCATTTGCAGTAACCTGGATGGAATTGGAGAGCATCATGCTGAGTGAAATAAGCCAGTCAATGAAAGAGAAACACCACATGATTTCACTCATTTATGGATATTAAAGAACATTATAAACTAATGAACAGAAAGATAGATATAGAGACAGTAAAACAACAAGCAGACTGTCAAATGACAGCGGTGGGGGGGGGCGGGTAGAGAGATCTGGGGGAGATAAGAGATCAACTGAAGGACTGGTATGCATGCATATAAGAACAACCAATGGACACAAAACTCTGGGGGAGGGAGGGCAAGAATGGGGGGAGGGCAATGGTAAGCTATGTACACATATAATACCTTAATAAATTAAAAAAATAATAATTAAAAAAATAAATAAAGTATGGCAGGAGAAAGGGCTGCTGTTTTGGGAGCGTGACTGGCCTCCACCAGGAGCAGAAAGTGCCCGTGGGTTGGCTTTTATCTGGACGAATTCACCATTGCTGACAGCCCGGCTCTCCCTCTTGCAAACTCAGAACCATTTAATCTGGTCTATATTCCAAAGTTGATTCAGCTAGAGCATACCCTTCTCACTCTCTCAAATATCACAAAGATGTGTATAAAAACCAAAACAATCTTTATATTTATAAAATGAGAAATATAGCATCCAAGTTGAATGGGCAGTCAATTAACCAAACTAGCACATATACTTCCCATAGATATGCTGTAAGAAATGCCAAATTATAATCACAATAAGCTAGATTTTGTATGTCTTTCAAAAATATACCACATCAGACACTAATAGCCATCCAAACAACTGAGAATTGATTTCTTGGGCCAAATAATCAATTGGTCTTGATTACTGGACTAAGATCTCACTCAGCCTTGAATATTTAGTTATGAGTTGCCAATATTTATGGTGCCCTCCTTTTCCTCTATGGCTAAGTAGTTCATTTTTCATTTACTACATTAGCATAATTAACTAGGCTATTGACAGTCTTTGAGGCAAGGCACCCATTTTTATTTTATTTAGATTTCTTGAAATAAATTTGTGGTTAGCTATTATATGTTCACAGCTCAACCTTCAGAGAGCAGCCATTAACTTTCTCAAAATCTAGTCCACCATCTGCACCTGGAGAGAAAAATAACCATCTGCAGGTTTTCGCCATATCTAGGACAACAACAAAAATCCCGTTTTCATTGGGTCGGCATAAAAAATCAGATAATAAACAAAAAGTAAGCAATACTGATTCTACATGCAAAGGAAACAAGTTTATTTGGCACAACTGTCCCTTAATCTAATGCCTCGTTGAGAAAAAATTTAAGCAACTCATTTGCAGCATAAAACAACCATTCTGGAGAAAATATTTCTCATTAATAATTAAAGAAAAAATAGATAAGAATGTTGCCACCAAGTAAATTTGTTAACTTGTAAGCTTACTGTATCAGAGCCTCCGTGTATTGTCATCTGTCTGTGCACAGCAGTGATGAAGCTGCCTTCAGTTTAAAAACTGGCAATTTCCCAGCTGTAATTACCCACAGAGAGGACAGTATGGTGTAGACTGCAAACACTTGCACAAAGGATATGTGCAAGAAAATGAATGTGTCTGAGTTAAAGTAAGGGCATGAAAGAAGAAATACTACTTTTATGTCCATTACAATATCAGGAAAAGACTGCTAAGAGCGCCATGGATGTAAGGAAAGTTACACTGCAACACACAATTGCAATCCCCTTTAAAGAGAAAAGCACCTTTCCGTGGCAGACATCACAGAAACCCGTCAAATTTCATCAGGCTTATGTTATAAATATTGGAGAGAAAAGACAAGGAGAGATTATTAGTTACGCAGAGCATTGCTTTTCTAGTGATGAGATAAGGGTGGCCAGGGAACCAAATAGGCCTGTTTTTCAATTCGGACACATAGAAGTCCATGGAGGGAGAGAGAGAGAGGGCAGACTTGGAGTGAATGGACTCTGAGAGCTGGACTTGCAGGTGGAGTAGGCACTGGGTGTTGCAAGTCCAGGAGCAGAAAGGAGTCTCCTCCAAAACAAATCATGCCTTTTCCTGCCAGGGAAATCCCTCCCTGGACAATGTTATTTCTATTCTGACTTAAATACTATTGGGAAAGAAAGAACAATTAACAGCTTCTAATTATACACATTTTAGTGGGAAATAATTTTATGTATTTCACAAAAGTGTATTGATGGTCCAGGTCCTGGAATAGACACTAAGGGATAGACTGTGGAATTGATGCAGATATAATTCCTTGTATCACAGATCTCAGATTCTAATTGGGAAGAAGGCCATCAGTGAAATAGCCCCTAAGTGAGCGGTTAGCTACAGACAGGCATAAGAGCAATGCAGAAGGAAAAGCAGGGCCTAAAAACACATTTGACCTCATCTAGGCTGGAGTCCAGGAGAAGGTGTCTGAAGGCCTGATCGCTGAGCTGACTGCTGAAGGCTGAACAGGAGACAAGTAGGTGGAAGAAGGATAGAAAATCATTCTGGCTAAATAGCAGTATGTTCAATATCCGTAACAGAATACAATTCAGCCACAAAAAAGGAGTAATTAACCTGGAAAACAATATGCTGAGTGAAATAAGTCAGACACAATAGGCCACATATTGTATGATTCCATTGATATGAAATATCCCTAATAGGCAAATCCATAGGGACAGAAATTAGATTATTGGTTGCCAGCATCTGGGGGAAGGGGAGAATGAGGAATGATTGTTTAATAGGTGCAGGGCTTCCTTATGGAGTGATGGAAATGCCCTGGAACTGGATGTCTGTGATGGTTACACAGCACTGTGAATCCACTGTAACGCCACTGAGTTGTCTACTTTGAAGCAGTTAAAATGGTGAATTGTAGGTTATGAGTGACTTACCAAAACTTAAAGAGGGAGGAGGGGAAGGAGAGAGAGAGAGAGAGAGAGAGAGAGAGAGAGAGAGAGAGAGAGAGCGCATTATGTTCAAAGGCTCTCCTTGCACAAGTGAGCCTGATCCCTTCCAGGAACTGAAAGTTGGCTTGTGTGGCTTAATGGCTGGGCACGGATGAAAGGGTGAATAAACGGCAGAGGCAATAGAGACAGGGGTCCAGACAGCTAGGCTGGGACATGCTCTTGTGGAGAAATGGTAAACCCCTTAAAGTTGGGGGTAAAAGCATTAGCGATATACATTTTTAAAAGCTAATCATGTGTCCAATTAAGGGTGCATTTTCATAGCTTGGAAGTAAGACACGGTAGAAGGTGGAATGGGGGAAAGTTAATTTGCATAAGGCAAACGGTGCCTCTGTCCCAATTTTTGTAGAGCTAATTCTGCCTGTATCTCCTAGATCGGCCAAGGTTGGCGTCACCAGTCATGGCAACAATAAGATTTCCACTTTCCATGGCTAGTGAGGTCTCTTGAAGATGGACCAGAACTTCTGGACTCCAAATCATTGGAGGAACACTATAGACTGGCCACAGGGACTGTTTGCATTGCATCTCTCAGCACCAACAGAGTGCAGCATTGGGTAGAAACAAGGCTGTGTCTCAGTTTAGGGAAGATGCTTTAGGAGTCAATACGCTAACTGATGTTAGAAACTAGAGGTTATTAAACAAATATGCATGATAAATGTATGTATTCATTTACTCCTTTCTCATTCAGCACATGTTTAGGGAATATTGTCTGTTGTTGGGCACTACGCTATGCATACATTCACAAGACTAATAACTAAAAGTAGGTCAACTTATATAAAAACTAAGAAATTACCAATATAATTTTACGAACAACATATGGGTACATAAAAGAAACAGATTGTAAGGCCAGAGCCTAAGCACTCTTGCTTGCTTTCTAACTGAATATGTTCTAAGAATTATTTTCTCAATGGACATAGCTTTTGAGTGAATACATTTTTAAAAATTAGAATAACTTTTCCCTTTCAGCTATATTTCCGTCAATTGCTATTTTTTGCCCCCATGACAATGTGTGCGTTTTTTAGAATTACCAGGAAGAATGGACATCTAAAGTAAAAATTTGAAAATGGGTAAGAAGATAAAGATTTATTTTTTGGTTTTATTTATGTACATGTAAATTCCTAAGGTGTAAGATTTTCAGACCCATTGGGCAAGGGAAAAGTACACGCTCAGTGAAATTTTGTGAAGCAATCTCTCTGTGAAAGCAGTTCTCAGTTGTCCAAATTCCCATAGCAATAAAGCAGCACAACATAAAATCCCCTAGTATCCTGGCTGTCACTACCTAGCTCTGTGGCAGAAAGCCTTCCTGCTGTGGCAGTGAGCAGATGAGCAGGTGCTGCCTTCTTTCTATAGAGCTAAGGACTGATCAAGTGATAAAGAGACCATCTAAAATGTGCCACTATGGCAGAGTAGGTAAATGCAGTACATCCTCCCACAACCACATCAAAATAACAACTAAACTGCAGGAAAAAAAATCATTCAAAAACACAAAATCTACCTGAACTGAAGTCTCACAGCTAAGGATGTAAAGAAGAAGCTACACTGAGACTGGTTGGAGGGGTGGAGATGCAGACTGGGCTGGTCCCACACCCACATGTGGTGGATAAAAATCGGGAGGGATATCTCACTGCAAAGATGTCCCCTGAGGAGCAAGGGGTCCCAGCCCTACACCAGGCTCCCCAGCTAGGGTTCCAGTGCCATAAAGAGAAGTACCCATAACTTCTGGCTGTAAAAACCAGCAGGGATTTTGGCTGAGTGAGACAAAGAGCTGCTGGAGTCCCAGGTGTTTCTCTTAAAGGAGCCACACTAATTTGCTTGGACTCACTTGCACTGAGCTCCAGCTCTGGAGCAGCAGCTCAGAAGGTGCGAGGAACATAAAGGGAGGAGCTGAATTGTTTGCCTTTGGGGTGAGGGCTGGAGGTACAGCTTTTCCCAGACAGAAATGCCGGCAGAAATCATTGTTCCTTTGCTAAGGCCTCCCTCTGAAGGCACAGGTGGGTGGCATAGCTGAGTCTCCATAACCTGGAACAATATTCACTTCACCCTGGTGATTTCCTGAGACACCCCCCAACCACCCAAATTGTGGGCCCAACCTAATTGCTTCCAGTGGTTTTCCATCAAAATGGCCTATCTTGGCTTATGCTGCAGACTTTCCTAGAATCTCCCAAAGGTTCACAAGCAGCATCTGGCCTCAGGATGTTCATACCTGTTGCTAAGTGGCCCGAGGCCCAGCCCTAGCAGCAGCTGAACTTGGTTCACAGTGTGTCCTCTCCCAAGCACCTCCAAGTCCACACAAGTAGCAGCCGACTGCAGATCAATTTGTAGTTACAACAACATGGATAGATCTAGAGGGTATTGTGCTGAGTGAAATAAGTCAGACAGAGAAAGATTAATGCCGTATGATTTCACTTATACGTGGAATCTAAAATACAAAGTAAACAAGCAGAACCGAAACAGACTCACAGACACAGAGAACATTTTGGCAGTTGCCAAATGGGGGTGGGGAATGGTAAAAAAGATGAAGGAGTTAAGAAGTTGGGATGTAAAGTACAGCATAGGGAATATAGTCAATAGTATTGTGATAGATATGTATGATGTCAGATGGGTATTAGATTTATAAGGGTGATAGCTTTATAAGTTATATAAATGTCTAATCACTATGCTGTACAACTGAAACTAGTATAATATGGTACATTAACTATAATTTTAAATTTTTAAAATAATTTTTAAATGTCTCCTATTAATTTAAAACCAAGAAGCCAGGGTAGGGCCCCAACCATGTAACTCAGCTAGTTGGAACATGGTTCCAGACACCAAAAAGGTTGAAGGTTTGATTCCCAGAGTACATAGCTAGATTGTGGGTATGATTCCCAGGTGTGTATAGGAGGCAATCAGTTGATGTTTCTCTCACAAACTGATGCTTCTCTGTTTCTTTTTCACTCTTTCTCTTTCTCTTTCTCTTTCTCTTTCTCTTTCTCTTTCTCTTTCTCTTTCTCTCTCTCTCAAATCAATAAAATGTATCTTCATGTGAGGATAAAAATATAAAAGAGGGCTTGGGTAGAAATGAAGGGGTACCTAGTGCTCATGAAATTTAAAAATACAAAATAAATAGGAATATCTTCAACAAAATTCTATGGCTTTCAAATATCTGGAACATTTGAAATAAAAATGGAAAAAAAAACCTATTTGTTTTATATAATTGATTGTGACTGAAGTCAGTGGCACATGTTCATAGCAGCACAATTTACAATAGCTAGGATTTGGAAACAGCCTAGGTGCCCGTCAGCAGATGAATGGATCAGAAAACTATGGTACATTTACACAATGGAATACTATGCTGCCATAAAAAGGAAGGAATTCTCATCATTTGCAGTAACCTGGATGGAATTGGAGAGCATCATGCTGAGTGAAATAAGCCAGTCAATGAAAGAGAAACACCACATGACCTCACTCATTTATTGATATTAAAGAACATTATAAACTAATGAATAGAAAGATAGATATAGTGACAGTAAACAACAAGCAGACTGTCAAATGACAGGGGGGGGAGATCTGGGGGAGATAAGAGATCAACGGAAGGACTGGTATGCATGCACATAAGTACAACCAATGGACACAAAACTCGGGAGGGAGGGCATATATGGGAGGAGGGGCAATGGTAAGCAATATACACATATAATACCTTAATAAATTTTTTTTAAGTGGGAAAAAAATAAATCTATAATAATATGTGCATTTGCTGGAAAAACTGGAAAATAAAACTTATTCTTAAAAAAAAAGCATTGTCAAAAGTATGATTCTTTAGAACCTAGAAAAGTCTGACAAACTTTTCAAAATGCTTGCTCTGAAGTAATGAGAACGTCAGAAAGGTAGCAAATATACAGATTTGTCCAGCTCTTAAAACTCTTTGACTTTGATAAGCCTAAATTTGGAAGGCACTGTTTTCTTTTCTTTTTGTTAATCCTCACCAGAGAATATTTTTTCCATTGATTTTTAGACAGAATTGGAAGGGAGGGGGAGAGAGAGAGAGAAGCATCTATTGGTTGCCTCCCACATGTGCCCCAACTGGTGCCAGGGATGAAGCCTGCAACTGAGGTACATGCCCCTTCAATTAGAAAACACTGCCACCCTAGCCAGTGGTTGAAACATCGACCCGTCATCATGTACAGTGAAGAAAAATATTTATAATACCCAGGGTTCATAACCCCTAGGCTCTCTGTGGGCTTTCAGAGGTCTGTGACCCCCCACCCCCAAATTCTATGATAAATAGTGTGTGATAGGTTTGTATTTAAGTTGGAACCATGGCTAAGTTGGAACCATGTTTTTCAGAATGCCCCTCTCTGTCTATTTATAGGACAGTGTGGGCCTCATGAGATATTCTGTATAAGATTGAGAAGGTGGAGCTGTGGCTGTCTTTTTTTTCTGGGTTTGTTTTTAAATTCCTGAAAGGTGGGAGTGGTCACCACGCGCTGTTACTGCTCTGCAGCCCTCCGTGCTGGCCCGGGCAGCGATGGCCCCGGCCAGATCCTCCTGCCGAGCAGCTTCCCTGCGCCTGGGCCCGATGCCCATTGAGCTGCGTGACGGAAGGCACCGGCTTCTCCTTCACCCGCTTGTCTTTTCTCGCTGTGCTTCACATCCATCTTCTTCTCCCAGCTGCCCGTGGGCTTCAGTGCCAGCACCAGACACAGCATCTTCCACCCTCCCTCAGACCTCTTAGCCAGGCCCCAGCTACCGGGTGGCCAAATCCTTATAATTAACTGTATGTAAATATTTTCTCATAAACCCGTATATAGCATACATATGCTCTTGCCTACACCCTAACTGATATATGACATACCGAAGCATAGTTTTTAAAAAATTACAACCGTGCCAAAACTGGTTTGGCTCAGTGGTAGAGCATCGGTCTGTGGACTGAAAGGTCCCAGGTTCGATTCTGGTCAAGGGCATGTACATTGGTTGCAGGCACATCCCCAGTAGGGAGTGTGCAAGAGGCAGCTGGTCGATGTTTCTCTCTCATTGACGTTTCTAGCTCTCTATCTCTCTCCCTTCCTCTCTGTAAAATATCAATAAATATATTTTTTAAAATAAATAAATAAATAAATAAATAATAAATAATTACAACCGTGACTCCATAAATACATACTGAGCAAGAGAAAGATTTGTTTACCTTATTCACAAGGGAAACAGCAAGGCTGCAAAGATAATTCAAAGATACAAGAGAGCAATGTCAGTTAAAGAAAGCTGGGATCCCCAAACCGGGTTGGCTCAGTGGATAGAGTGTCGGCCTGCGGACTGAAAAGTCCCGGGTTTGATTCTGGTCAAGGGTATGTACCTTGGTTGGGGGCACATCCCCAGTGGGGGGTGTGCAGGAGGCAGCTGATAGATGTTTCTCTCTCATTGATGTTTCTTACTCTCTATCCATCTCCCTTCCTCTCTGTAAAAAATCAATAAAATATATTTTTAATAAAAGAAAGCTGGGATATAGTTGACTAACTTAGATTCAAAAGTGCTTATTGTACAGCATGATGATCAGAGCGTGACCTGGGGGACTTTCTTCTCTTTTAGAGAGAAATCATGTGTGCCTCAACCGGGAAAAAAACAATTTTCATCTTATCAACTTCCTACAAGTTAAGATGTAACTTTATAGCAGTTTGGCCCTAATTAATAATGACTGGTAAATCGGACACAGTGGTATCTCCCGGAGGCAGGCTTGCTGGAGACCGCTCTATCAGCTTTGCAATGGCAGAGCTGTCCTTTGCTTCATTTCAAAAATCTGGATAATGTTTTAGCACGTTTATGTGCATTTTTTTTTTCTGCAGAAAGCAGCTATTGTCTACATTAAAGAGATCCACAATCTTAAAAAAAAAAAAAAGTGTAATAAGCACTGAACTAAAAAAGCAAAAAATAACTGATCTTATTCAAATTGTGTAATAGTTGCAAAAATAAGAAAAACTGTTTAATCCTAGAAGCTTTTATTTAGCTGAATTTCTTACTTAGTTGAATTTCCTCCTCCCATTCTATATAATAAAGATGTAATATGCAAATGGTCGTTACACTGTGAAGCATAAGGACTGACCGCATAACGACCAGATCACGGATCAGCAGGCGGGTGGGGCAGTGAGCTATGAGTGGGCAGCGGAGAGCTACCTACAGGAGGGGGCAGGGCAGCAAGCTATGGGGGGTAGGAGAGCTACAGGTGGGCGGGGCAGTGAGCTGAGAGCTACTGGCTCACAGATTCATGCACAGGGCGACTAGTTGCTAATAATTCCCCAGACAAATGCTCAAGTTTCCACATGTTAAAGACAGCCATAAGATCGTGTTACCCTTTGAAGCTACAGTGTTCTCTTTATTTACTTAAATAATAGGCACCACTCAACGAGGGCTTACTATGCAGCAGGCACCGTTGCATACTTTGTCTCCTTAAAGCCTCCTAACAACCCATGTGCAGCTGTAACTGGCCTGGTACTCCCAGGAGGAAGAGAGCTGGCCAAGCTGCCTACAGCCACGCTACGGATGTTTGAACTCGGGTTGAAAGGGCAAGGCTAGAACCCTGCCTCCTTGTGGGGCAGGGCAGAGCTATCCTCCATTTTGTGGCTGGATCCCAGCCCTCATTCAACCAATCAGGGTCGGCCAAAGCAGCGACATCACCACCGGAGTAAAACCCCCCAGAACTGTGGAAGTTCCCGCTCGCGTCTGCCATGCTGTTGGCATGAGTGAGATGGAGCCCATGTTAACATGGAAGGGGCTCTCTTGCTAATTGCATCGAATTTGGCTCCCTGGTGGTCCTTGGGGATCACAGAATCTCGGCACAACAGGGTATCTCTCCCTTTAGAGAGCACACATTTATCTACCACTGTGCTCTATAGCATCTTCAGGAAAACACACTTGAACGATAAATCTGTTTATTCCAGAGTCATGGCTTACCTCCTTTGCGATCAGTGTATACATGCATGCAGACTGTCTTGCTGAGAGTCAGGGGCCTGGTTCAGCAGAGCACTCCGTAAAAAATTGTCAGTTCTCCCAGTGTCCCCCTACCCCCCACCAACCCTTAGAGCAAGGGGTTTCCAGGGCTCTGTTTACCTCCTTTCTCCAGGCGGTGTCACAGTTTTAGGTATCATAGTTACAGACATTGATACTGTTGTAACCAGATAGCTAATAACAGGAAGGAGCAAAAACAGTTTGAGCGTGGCATCTGGGCAGCTTCCCTGGTGAAGCTGCAACTTTATTCTCCCCAGAGAACCGTGGGTCTATTCCAAGCAGGTCACTGGGGGAAGGGGCCCAACACAGGGGAGGCGGACGCCTGTGCAGTAAAGTTGGGGTGACGGTCTAACCCGGAACAGAGGTCCTTGGCCAGAGGAGGTGGGGCCACGGCAAGCGTGTGAAATCTTAGAAGGCTAAAATCCCCAGACAAAGAAATCCTCGTGCTCTTAGATATCTTGTTCCTCTGGCTTCGCTCCCACTTCCTTGCGTTTGCTCGTGTTCCTAGAAGCCACATGGTTCACGGCCACGCCATGGGCTGATGGACTGCACCTGGGAGCACCAACCAAGCCAGCCTGAGGCTGGCCCGGCCGGCGCAGGCCTGGGGTGGGGACTCGGCAAGGGCGTTGACCCTGGCTCTGCTAAGGACACAGCTGGACTTCGTCCATGGCTGGACGGAGGGGGAGGGGACCTAGGGAACTCAGGGATTTAATTCCACACAAATAAATGCCACTCACGTGGAAGTCTCAGGAAATTCCTTTTCTCGTGCCACTGCAAGAAGCCCATTTCCACTGGCAAAGGTGGGGCAAGGAGGGCTCCCCTCTGATAACAAAATGACCCCCAAATCGACTTCTCAACCCAAAATTCACCCACATTTCCAACAAATTTTCTCCACACATGTCTCTCGAGCATCTCAAACTGAGTTCTGCATAAAACACACCTCCTCTGTCCTCTTTCCCTCCACAAAACACACCCTAGGTAATGTGTTCCCTGGTGGGGGGGTGCTGGGGGGGAGAGAAGGAGGGCGTGTCACAGTGACGTGTGGCAGTCCAGGGTGCAAGAGTCCAGAGGGTCATTAGGACATTCTTTCTTGAAACATTAATTTTATTCGGTGATTAGTAAAGCATGATATTATTCCTGCCTTTAGGTCCATGGTCAGCAAACTGCAGCTCTTTGTCCCCTTGAGTGTGGCTCTTCCACAAAATATCACGGCCTGGGCGGGTCTATTTTGAAGAAGTGGCATTAGAAGAAGTTTAAGTTCAAAATATTTGGCTCTCAAAAAAAAAAAAAATCTCAGTCGTTGTACTGTTGACATTTGGCTCTGTTGACTAACGAGTTTGCTGACCACTGCCTTAGATATTTGTAGGGCTCCTTCCCTCCCCTCTTTGGAATTTTTGATAAAACGTCACCTTTCCAATGGGCCTTCCTGACCATCTAACTGTTCTAACCCATACCCTTTTGCTTTCTTGCCTCTCTTCTCCTGCTCTACTCTTTTCTCTAGCACATGACATCTACTAACACCCTGTTATTTATTTATCATGCTTATCGTTATTGCTAATCTCACCTCACAAGAATGTCAGCCCTGTGAGGGCAGAGATTGCGTTTTGTTTCGTTTGCCAAGTTATCACCACAGGACCTCGAGAAGGTCGAAGAGGTGGCATTCTATAAGTTTTATTTAATGCATGAGTGAGTCTATGAAAGAATTACATAGCAAAATAAGCAAAGCTATATTATGGTATGACTGTAAAATTTGCAAGAATTGAAATGTGACATTTCGTGAAAATGCTTACGTTTCCATCACTTGGTAAGCATTTTCCACCTAAACAAAAATTTTAAAGAAAAATTTATACCACTATAAAGATGGAAATCAATATCACTTGCTTTTAAACAGAAGGAAACCTTGCAAAATTCATTTAATTATTAACATAAATATTGCATATATACCACTTCAACACTGCATTCTAGTGGTAGCACATACTGTTCTATACTTTGGGAAATATTAATCCAAGAAATTTGAGAAGCTTCTAGATTAGAGACTACTAACTCCTAAACCTAGAAGGGATCGTAGAAATGCAGAAATGGAAGTTGAGAGATGTTTATGTGACTTGTTCTCAGCCGCACACTGATGATCAGGGGCCTCCACCACCTTGTTATTTAGCCACCACGACATGCATTTGCCTGTCTCTAACTGCATTATGCCATTTGCAATTAGGCAAATCCTCTCCAGCATTTATTTACCTGCCTCTGAGCTTCTACCTTGAACATTTCCTTTGCTTTTCTGGCCCCTTTAATCGTACAGGCTACACTCATCTTGTGTGTCACCTTCTCCACAAGTGCTTTTTATGTATTTCTCTTGTAGCCTTTATTTGTCCTCTTTTTCACATTACATGGCTCTCCTTTTGTGCTTGCTTTATATTTCCTACTCCTCTTGGGCTTCAGTACAGAGCTTGAACATAGCAACCCCTTTCTTTTGTACTTTCCCTTTATAACACCTAGCATGAAACCTTTGTAACAGTCTGTGCTTAGTAGATCTTTGCAATGAACTACATTGAGTCTTATGACTGTGTGGGAACAAAGCAATGGAAAATGTGATGCTGGTGGTCTTTCTACACTATACGGCCCATCTGTTTGCCATTATCTGTGTCCCACCTGCTGTCATCACTGGCATAAAACTCCATCTGCTACTTCCTCTCCCCCCCAAGCCTGACTTGGCATGTATTCTGTCAGATTCCACCCCATATTTGCCTAGTCAGCATTACTTTTCCTTAATAATTTTTACTAATTACTAAAAGGTTTGTTTTTATTTTATTTGCCTCATGAAAATATCTAAGATGCAAACAAGTAACAAACACTAAATTCAGGATAATCTGTGAAATATATTTGAAAAAAAAAGTATTCAGCAAGCATTTTGGTTTGAAACTGAAGCAGCAATTAGTTACCGATGACCTTGAGAAATCAATTAACCTTCCTGGTTCTGAGTGTCTCTCAGGATGTGAGAAGTAGGCACAATGTTCCTTCTGAATACAACATCTGCGATAGCAAATACTCATTCTTTAGGGCAGCTTTAATTCCATCTCATTTCTATTTCCTAGAGGGCTCGTTCCTGATCTCTATCCCAATAAAAATGAATTCCTTCTTCTTCTTTCTATTCTTACAGTGCTTAATTCTCAACTCTCTTATGATAATACTTTATCCTGAACTGTAGTCAAGTTACCTATGTTACTTGGGTCAGCCTTAACACGGATCCTCCTTTAAGAGGTGAATTCTGGAATGCATTAATGGAGTCTTTGTAAGTTCACCAAATGCCTAGCAAAGAGGACTACAGATGATACTTTCAGTATATGCTGAACAAACATTTATTGACTGAGGAATTTAATGAATGAACTGAAAAAGTCTAACAGCATGATCGTTCTGTGCTGAAATAAATAAAAATAAAAATGGTACTGAACTGATTAGAAAGGTAAAGGAATTTAAGCTGGTGCTGTGGATTTCAACCACTATGGAAAGCAACTCCAGAAAATAAATATTTAAACATAATATTAACATATGGTGCGTTTAATATGTAAATACTATAGAATGCATAGAAGGAGGGGACATGACACAGTGTGACCTGATTTTAGAGATAAACACCTGGCTTCCATTGGCTCTGCTACTTTGCTTTGACCTTGGGAAAGTTATCTACCTATTTCAGCTTTATCATCTACTTCACAGAGCTACTCTGAGAATTAAATGAGTGCTTGGCACATATTATGTGCTCAATAACTGTTTGCTAACAGTTTATAATCAGTACTTACACATCTCAATATGTCTGTCCTTTAGTTCACAAAATGGAAGTAATAATGAAAGCTTTCTCCTGAAACCATTGTGAGATTTCTTAGCTCTTATGAGCGTCAAATATGTTCTACTTACACCATTACAGCAGAACAAAAATATCTTACCTTAAACATAGCTAAAAAGAAAGCACTGAGGTATTTTTAAATTGACCTGGATTTTGACTCATCCCAAGCCAGTTCTTCTAGTTGGAGACTCCTGCTATATTTGCTCGTTAAAAAAAAAAAGTGGCATAATCTGAGATGCATACTACACTTATCTTAATAAATGCACATCAGGCAGAAAATTAATGAGTGTTGATACTTTCTCTTAACGCTTCAGGAAAAAAATTCTACAATATTCTTACTATGGAAACATCTTCCTTTTGGAGATAGTCAAATGATTTTCCCAAACCTGCCAGTTAGTGTTAATTCTGTAAGGTTGAAGCTAGAGTTTAGGGCACAGATGAGGGTTTACATTTGGGCTCTACCACTTTCAGTGATATGAGACTGAACATGTTATTTCTTCTTTCTGAATCTCAGCTTCTCCATCGGTGACACAAGATTAATAACGTCCTTATTCAAAAGGTTGTTGTCAGGATGAAATAAGGTCACTTAGACACACTGAACATAGTGTGTGGTAGAGAATAAATGATCAACACATGGATGGTAGTATTATTTCTGATGAAATATACTGGCAGTTATACAACAAAATGTTAAATTTTAAGTCCATTTAGGCATACGGCTTTCACAAAGCGGTTCCAGGTTTCTACAATACTAACTGATTGAACAATCAGAGGAATTTCTTTTCTTTTCTTTTTTATGAAAGACAAAATTTTGCTTGAGTGGTTTGTAGTGTTTTTAACAAGTCTTTTCATACCTGGTATAATAATACACCCCAGCAAGTCTCACTATTATCTCCATCATCTTTCTTGTTACTGAAAGACTGACAGTCCACGGAATCATTGCCTGACATATGGGCAGTTATACTTTCTGAGTAAGGGGGAGAAGAATGGGATGTTACAGCAAGGATATGTAATGCTGGTGGTCTTGATATAGCATCTAGAAGGGTTAAACAATCTGGAGAAGAGCTGTGCTTAAATTAAATAAGAGTCCAGAGATGAGAGATAATTTTGAAAGGCATTATAGGGAGTCAGAGGAGCTTGGCTGAAGAAACCAAGTTCTCCTCATCTCAGGACCCCTTGCTTTTTATTAACACAATTTGTCCTAAAGTGAGGTGAAGATATACACCATCAAAGGGTAGGGTTAGGTACAGAATCCATTGTCAGATTGGAAGAATTTGTCTATGGCTGTTCAGGTGTTTGGCCAGCAGGAAGCAATGACATGTAGATGAAGATGCCCTGAGCTTTCTGGCAGCAATCAATCAATTTATGTATCCTTTTCAGGTTTGGGGAAATGCCTTTAACCATCTCCAAAAGGCAATAACATACATATGTGACTCAGCCCTTGCTGAATCCCCAAGTTCCATCAACCTTTTGATGAAACTCTTGCAATTATGACATGCTGGAACTGGCTTCCGGCAGATATGAGAATGCTTTGGGAGCAACAAAATCTCTAACAATGTGCCCCACAGAAAGACTCTCTCTACCCAGAAGCATCTAGGGCTGAGGGGCTGCTTAAAGGTCAGCATGTGCTTTTACATCTGCCTCTGGCTCCCTTTTCCTAATTTCTCACTTCATTGGCCACCGTAAGATCAAGTCTAGGAAAGCTTATTAAAAATTCAGCAACACAGCAAAATTCAGTGAAACAGGCAGGTGACTTTTTGGGCAACTTAAAGTATAAGAAATATCTCTTGAAAAACAGGAAATTGTAACCCATGCACTTGAGACAAAACATGTTTTTTTTTTTTTTTTTTTTGGTAGATGAGTTGCTGGCTTAAGATTGCAAAGTGCCAACATAAAAACCTATCCCAGTTCTAATGAGCCAAGAAACAGCTTCTGGCCTTTGTGACCCTCTTGAGCTCTGTTCTAATATATGGCCTTCCTATTGACCCCTTGCTGAGCTGTGTACTTCCACACAGAAGCCATGACCAGAAGCCCATGAGCTGTTTTTAAAATGTCATGCTTTAAGCTGCCATTCTGTTAACACATAGCAGGTCTATAATTTTTTCACAGATTTTCCCAAATGGCTCCTATGCATGGGGAAGACGTTATGAGGCCAAGGTTACCATAAACTTCTATGATAAAACAACCATTACCTATTAATAGTCCTGGCCACTTGGTCTGTGCATAGAGAAGAAGAGCACAGAGAATTGTCATCAAACAAAAATGAAAAAGATGGAACAGAGAAATTTGCCCAGCTCTATAAATTAAAGGTACTGAAGTATAACTCTATCTCATTCATTTTAGGTTACTAAGCCAGGGAAAGCTGAAGAACACTAAGAACCTTGGTGCTTAAAATATTAGAACTATCTCTCTCTCTTTCTCTTTCCCCTCTCTCCAGCTCTCCCTCTGTTTCTCTCTGTCCCTTATGTGAAAACTCTCTATTATTCAAAGGACAAAAGCAAACCTCTTTGAGGAAAAATAATAAAACTTCTTCTTCCTTCCAATCCTTTATTCTTAGACTAGGCACCTATTGCAGGAATATTCCTTCAAGCAGTGGGAGAGGTGGTGGTGGCAGCGGGCTTCCCTCCCACCACCATCACCCCATCACTTCTTCGGCACCCCCCCCCCCCCCACTGAGCACCTCACCCCGCCCCACACGTGCTGCCAGTGCTTTCCCTCCAGCAGTCCCAATTGCCTTGCTTTCCACTTCCTGCCCTCTTCCTTCTATTCTGTCTTCAGCCTTCACACCTCCCTCCTTCAGTGTATGCAAATTAACTTCCATCTTTGTTGGGTTGATTTGCATAGTCATTATGATTGGCTGGTAGGTGTGGCTTGTAGCATGAAGTGATGGTTAATTTGCATATCACTTTATTATTAGGTTAGATAGTTGTGAAAGCTAGTGTATGATCCTGTAAACTGGGTAGTATTAGCACTCTAGTAGATTTTCCTCAAGTAGTTATTTCTATTATTAAAAAATCTGATGAACAGACCTAATGGGTGTGGATAGAGCAATCAGCCTGCAGACTCAAGGGTCCCAGATTTGATTCCAGTCAAGGGCATCCCCAGTAGAGGGTGTGCAAGAGGCAGCTGATCAGTGTTTCTCTCTCATCAATGTTTTAAACTCTCTTTCCCTCTCCCTTCCTCTCTGCAAAAAAATCAATTTTATTTAAACCTAATGAACAGAATAAATGGGTGAATGAAATGGAATCAGGGCCATGGAAATGGAACAGACTGATGATTATTAGAAGGAAGGGAGTGTGGGGGTGTGGGAGAGATTACACAAAGATCTTAAATGCATGTATGCAGTACCTATGGACACAAACAATAGGGTGGCAAGGACCTGGGGCCATGGAAATGGAACAGACTGATGATTATCAGAAGGAAGGGAGTGTGGGGGTGTGGGAGAGATTACACAAAGATCTTAAATGCATGTATGCAGTACCTATGGACACAAACAATAGGGTGGCAAGGACCTGGGGGTGGGGTGGGAACTGGATGGAGGGAAGCTATGGGGAAAAAAAGAGGGACATCAGTAGTAATCTCAATAATATAGATTAAAAAATCATTTAGACTGATGAGTAGATTTTTTTTTTAATTGAGAAGCTATTTCTAACCATCATTGTATGTGAAGGTATAAAAATTGATAGACTTGAAACTATGTTTATAAGCTGATTTTATTCCAGAATTCTAGAAATTTAGAGATCTGGGAACCAGCCCAGCAGAATCCTTTTTTTGAACGAAAAGAGAGGTCTTGGAGGTAGAGCTTATTATAAGAGGAGAGAATGAGTCTCAAAGGTGACATCTATGAAAATGGGCCAGTGCGTCAGGATGAAAATGATTCTGGAACAAGATGGATATGCAGGCTATTATTTTCCTGGCAGCACTGCTCACTTCCTGAGAACAGCCTCCCCGAGTCTACAAGAGCTGTGCTCCCTCTATTGTTCTCCTGCAGAGCATCTGTAGTCTCCTTCCTGGTAAAATTGTGTATTTGTTGGTGTGTTTACCCGCTCAATGCCTGTTTCTTCTACAAGACCAGAGGCCCAGGGATCATGCCTGCTTTCTTTCCCCCACTGTCTCCCGAATCCCTAGTCCATGTGCTTATTGAATGAATGAGCAGGTGAGTGTCTGAGTTACTAGGAGAAAGGGGAGCTTTGACAAAAAGATAAATGACAAAAAAATATCAGGTACACTGACAACAACATTCAACATCTCCATTGGTTTCAGTTATGTTCATAAGAGTAGGACAAGGCACACTTATTGCAGATATCTGCATGGCAGGTATCAAGAACGTCCTCCCAGACATTAGATGCCGCCACCAGCAGCAAAGATGCTATCATAAGGAAGGAGGAGGGAGGGAGGACATAGCCACACTTTTGCTCTTAATTGCAATAAGAAAAAGCAATCAAGGAGAAAAGAGGTTGGTGCTTTGGAGAGAAAAATAGCCAAGAAGATTATTTCTAGAATTTATGTAAAACATCCCAGGAAACTCTCAGAAAAAAGCTCAAAATTTACATTTACAAATTTGTGTTGCGATTTCACAAGCACACTTAAAAACATTAACTGATAGACGATTGCTAAGAGAGAAAAGCACTGTATAGATGAGCATGTATAATTTAATGCCTCTGTGTGTATGCACATGTTGGAAAGGACAGGAAATATATTTATAATATATTTATGGTAGTTATTTTGAGAAGTGAGGTTGTGATTCCATCTACCTTTGCCCATCTGTATTTCTTTTTTTTTAAAAAAGAGCTTTTTAAAGGTTTTATTTTGATAAGAAAAAATTATTGTGTAATCATAATGAATCTGTAACATATTTACCTTACACCTTATGTTTCTTGTAGCATAATTCCTATCCAATGTGGTGCAGTTATCATTGCAGACCACACACTGACACATTGATCTGTGAGATCAATAGCGTTGCATAGTGTTCACCTGCATTTCTAATTTCCCCCTATTAAACGAGGAGTCCTTATGCTTAGAAACATTTTAACGGTTTTCAAGATGTGCTTTTTTGGGGGAAAAACTGGTAAGAAAGGAAAACAAACCATGCTTACTGCAGTGTGCCAACTTGAAGAATAAAAATAAAAAGGAAAAATTGGACAGGGTCACTTATAAAAGCAGGGACATGATGACCAAGCAAGATAACATGATGGTACAGTTCCTACTTCTTATACATATAATTTTTTTTTCTTCAGGTGAGCACTTCCATTCTGAGCCCATCTATGATTCCTATTCAAGCAGAAAATAAAGACTTTCGTGGGGTGGAGGGGTGAATATGATAAATGGAAAATGGAGTTGGCTAGTGAATAATAATATGCAGCTTTTCTATCTACATCGGTAGAAACAATCCTATTAAAACACCATCTTCCGCTGGGCAATGTGGGACATGGCCCACAGGCTCCTCTTTGTCCGGGCTGACAGCAGCTCCTCTGCCTGTAATTCGCTCCCCACAGTTCGCCCCCTTCCTCCTCATCTGCCCAAAAAGAAGTCAACATCTGCCAGCTTTCAATTATGCCCTAAGGAATCTGTGGCCATCAAAAAGGAGAACAATTCAAAAGGCTGAGAGGTAAAGAAAACTGCTCAACAGCTGTTCTCAACCTAAGAAAAGCCAAAAGATTGACTGCTTTCCCCACCCGCCTCCCCGATTTTGCTTCCATCAAGTTGTCTCCGCTTCAGCAGCCTGATTAAACAAACACAATGGCAGCGACAACACACAGGATTGGCCAACCCAATGAAACCGAGAGTAATCCTTCTCGAGTGCCCATTCATTACTGTGCGGGGACGTGGACTAGGGAGGAATAATTTAGGATCTGTGATGGCAAAGCCTCGGGCCTTTTTAAAATGTAAACTGGTGAGTCACAGAAAGAAATGCTGGCTTTGCTCCAACTAGTTTCCACCTCTGATCCTCTCAGTTTCTCTCCATGTCCCATGGCCTTATTCAGAGGGCTTCCTTGGCCCACAGAGAGACTCAACATCCCTATGCAGGAGCGTGTGTCATTGTTGATAACTTGCTTAATAATATCTACCCCAAATAGCTGAAGACCTAATATGAAGAACATGGCTCTCAGTTGTTGTGGGGAGAGTTAAAATGTATGCAGAAATGGTGGGGAGCATAAAGACCACATCTAATAAGCATGCAGAGAAGGGACCTTGGGAGACTTTGTAACAATGATTAAATCTCTCCTCTCCTTACCAATCCTTTAAAGCCTAAGAACTTCATCAAACACCTTCCCAAACAGACATAATCATCCTCTTTCAGAAGTCCCAGAGCACTTGGGTCTTGCACCAGAAACACAACTGTGAATATTAAAATGCAATATTACAGTTAAATGTGCTCTTGCTATGATTCCAGATACAATAATAACAAAGCAAGCTCTTCCTTTAGGGAACATGTCTCATTCATCTTGGTATTCACAGCTCCTAGCTTTGTTTCTGGTATTTAGGAAACTTTTATAAACAGCTATCTACACTAATAAAATGAATATGCAAATTGACCATATCTCTGTGAAGCCCAGCAGCCAATCAGGAGGGAATATGCAAAATAGAAGGACAAAGATGGCAATGGCTCCAGGCATGGAGCGGCTGGGCAGAGCAGGACACCTGTTATGAGAGGGAGGGTGGGGGTGAAGGGATCTATAGAAGCGGCACTCTGGCCTCCCCTTCAAAGTGCTCATCCATTCTTCTCCATCTCTACCCCAGTGCATAAATCAAAACCCAAGAGTCATTCTTGATTCCTCTCTTTCTCATATATTTCTTTATGATCCATCCTATCAGGTCTGCTTTTAAAATATACTCCAAATCTGTTTACTTCACTCTGCTTTCTCTGCTACCTTATTAGTCCAAGGTGTCAGCACACCACTCAGCAATCGAAATAGCCTTCTTGTTAATGACAAAAACTATTCTCCCTGTTTTTAGCCTTGCCCATCTCTAATCTATTTGTCACATAAAAGACCAATAGAATAGACTTCTCAAAAGCTATCAATTATCCTTCAGAACATCCCTGATTAAAACATTCCACTACTTTCCGTTGCACTTAGGGAAATATACAAACTCCTAAACATAACCTAGAGGGTCCTCTATGAGCTGGCCTCTGTTCACCTCACCGATCCAACTGCTCTTCCTCCTTGATGACTATATTCCAGCCAAGAACAGATTGCCACCCTAGAGCCTATTCCTCTCCTTGCACAATTCTTCACCAAGACCTTCTCATAGATGCTTCCTTAGTAAGTTAATTCATTCCCTGATAAGCTGGGCTGCAGACAGCCATGTGGGTTGGTACACAGTTTTATCTACACTTCACTTACATCAGCCAAGTGTCTCAGAATGATGTGGATTGTTAATATCAGAGGTTTCTGTTCATGTAACAAAAAAAATTTTTTAAGTGAAAATTCAATTTTTGATGTAAGCAAACTGTATTATTATCACTCCCTGACTTGCCTTGGAGACAGACATTGTCACTGGAGAAGTCATTTGCCTTTACCCCCTGGGCCTGTATTACATGTGCCCACGACAATTTGGTGTTTGGGTGTTAAACTTATTGGCACCTCAAGACAGGTGTGTCTTGCAGAGCAGCCTGGTGAGAGACAGCTCCCACTTCACATGAGTGTCCCACCGGCCGGCTGGGTAGAACTGCACAGTGGGGCCAGATATTTCTCCTTAACCAGCATGTAATTCAGGTCAGTGTTAACCTCATTTGTCTTCATCCTCATAAAATATGAGGCAGTTGTGTAGCTTTATAAAGGAACCTTTAGTCTTTCATTCTCATTTAGTATAATACAAAGCTATTATACTAAAATGCTGTCCCCCAAAGTGTATACTTTGAATAATTATTAATTTCAATGGGTTAAATCAGAAAAGAAAGAAACACCAGTTGAGCTAATGCATACATTTTTTTTTGGGGGGGGTGGCGCGGTACCCTGTTCTATGTCCAGCACTTAGAACAAACAGTACCTGGCACATCATAGACACTTAAAACATTTTTTGAATGTTTCTTTTCCAAATATTTTGAGAAAAGGAACTGATAGTAGCACTATCACTATAAACAGTATTTCCAAATCATGGAAGGACTACTTAAGTTAAAAAATTTGAAACATTTACCCCTAAAATGCTGAGTGTATACATAGACATCTCCAAATATGCAAAGAACTTTCCTATTGAAAATTCACTTGTAATGTTTTGACTTGGGCTTATTCTGAAAAATCACCACTCTTGAAAAGACCCAGGGGATAACGAAAGTTCTCTTGCTGCTTCAAATTTAGTCACGCAGTGTCTGTATGTACTTGTGTATATGATGCTATTAAGGAAGCCAAATCTAAATCCAGGGGATTCTGTCCTTTGTTAGAGGTGTATTTCCTTGGGTGAGATGTTTGTCCTTCTTGAGGTAGGAGCACATCTTGATAATTCATCATCAGTTTCTCCTACTGCCACCCCCAGCAATGATACTGCCCCTCCGAATTTGGTAAAACCAATGGCATGTTCTCTTTCAATGTGAGGGACTATTGAAATGGAGAGGATTTGTTACATTTGTTACCGGTGGCCCATTTCTTCACAGATTCATCAGATTTGGTTTTGAGTTGGTGGGAAAGGTAATTTGGTGATCTTTAAAAATCTGTCCGCTTGGGGGAAATATATAAATTTGAAAAATGTTATAGCATCTATTGCAACCTATAAATACAGTGTAGCTTATTGTCAAGATTCCAATATAGTGCATATGTTTTCCTGCACATTTTTATTGTATGTCCAAGACGTTCACTGAGACCATCTGGCAATGCTCATTTCTTCTCCCTTCTTCCCATCAGAAAGGCTACGTTGTGCTGCTTCCCATTTCCTCAGCCATGTGCCCCCTTAAGGACCTGTTTCAAGGTCTAGGGGCTTAATGCAATTCTGCTGCTAGATTATTTGGCATTTTAACATTACCGTCAGTGCTGCAGCCTTAAAGGTGAACCAGGTGAGGGAATTAGCAACACAATAATTATATCACTCCAGGAATTATTTTCCAAAGTGTCTCAGATCCACCAAGATAGATGAATGGAGTTGGAAGACATTTTGTTTCTAAAAAACCCAAATCATATATGCACAACAAAGCCATGAGAGAAAAGCAGAATTCTGTGGTATACAGACACCCCCCCCCAAGACAGTTAGAACCCTGATGCCCCAAGGGAAAATTTATAGGATAAGGATGGGGGCTAGGAATTAACTTATTGAATGTCTCTAATTTACTAAAAGTCATTAAAAAAAAAGATTCCCCTGAAAAATGCCCCCCCACACACACACACACTCTCTTTAACATAGATTGCCTACAGAGATTTCAGAGGTTAATGACACCAGATGGCTGCCTTATAGCCTCTAGGAAAGCAGTTAAGAGTTAAAACCAGATTGGCCTTCTGGTTAACAGATGTACAGTTCAAATGACTGGTACACTGTTAAAACCAAGAAGAAGGAAAGGCAAAAACTAACAATGGGGCAGCTCCTGTGACAGAAAAAAATCTCTCCAAGTAAATAGTACTGAGAAGTTGATGTTTCAAATATGCATCAATGGAACATCTTCTTAATGGGAAGGCAGCACATTTGAGGAATTACCAAAAATAACAAAATCAATGCTCACATCAATTGATTAGCTCTTGTGAATCCTTTGAAGGCATGAAACAGTCAGGGGAGAACAGAAAGTGGATTTTTAAACTTTAAAAAGAAAATGGCTGAGTGAACTGAGAGAGTCACCACATCTGGCAGGGTCCCGCTCTCCCCCCATCGCCTCTGAACACTCTTAAGAACCTATTTAACAACTTTCTAAAATACATCAAGGTTTTCTTAAGGTTTCCCATTCAACTAATGACTAGATCACTGACATTCCAAAGGCAAACGGACAGAGAGCACTGAGTGAAAGCAAAGAGCACTGTGTCCTGTGGCTGCTGAAGGTCACGTGGGAAAGGAGTGGGATGCACCACAGAGCTGTGGGGGGGCTGGGCGAGTTGTGCAGTGTGCATCTGGACCATCTGGACCGCCCGTGAGGAAAGTGATGGACAAAGGAGACAGACATTTCTTCCATCCGGACGACCAGGAAAGGACTCCTGGAAGAGGTCATGTGTAAGCGAGGCCTTGGTGGAGAGGACTGAGATACATGGGTCCTACAATGATGGTGGAGGGCTTCAGTTACAGGAAATAGGCTGCTGCAGACACCGGTGGCCCAGAACCTGCTCAGGTCTCGTCCTGCATGATGGGGTCAGATGGGGTCAGATGGGGTCAGGTGGGGTCAGATGGGGTCAGTGTGTATCGCTCTGGCCCATCCTCTTCGTGGGACTTCTTCTCATACCGGCTGATTCCTTTGCCTCGTGCTCCCTCCCCACCCCACCCCCTTTTGCTCAGCTAACTCGCCCACAGATCTCACCTTAGGCTTTACTGCCCTTTGCCCTCCCTTCATCCCATCCAGGCATAAGCACTACTCAAGGTATTCCTGTGGAGCCCTAGACAGATCTGCCATCATACGTGTTTTGAACAGCCCTTCTCTGGATTCCCAGCAAAACTGTAGGCCCCAAAATGTGACAGACTGCAATTACCTTGTTCTCAGCTAGTTCTCCAGTAACTAATTCGGTACATGATACCTGTTATATGCTCAGTAAACAGTCTTTGTATTGTTTACATGGTGATATTTTGCTGCAGCAAATGAAAATCTGTTTGTGACAAAGAGGGACCTGTGAAATATCTTGGGTTTTCTGTACAACTCAACGTCTTTTCAAAAATGCCTTGATATTAATCAAAGAGAAATCATAAGTGGTAATGAGATGGAATTTTTGTCCATCAGAGTTGAAGAATGAATCCATGGACAGATGGTGGTATAGCAAAGGTGGAGATTTATTGAAGAACAAGTACAGACTCCTACACAGGGAGAGGGGAAGAGTCCCACAGAATGGACTCCCACGTGGGGAGGGGGAAAGGGTCCCACTGAGTTCTTTTCCCCTATAGCTTATAGAGGCTGCAGATCCTGGTGCCTTGATATACCATCTGATGGGTCACTATTCCCCTAGACTGGTTACTATAGTAACTCCTGGGCTCAAAGTATCAGGACTTTTGGTCTTCTCTCCTCCCCTCCTTCCTTACTGTTCTCCTAATCCCTTTGGGCTTTCTTCTTCTCCTTCTGGATGAAGGGCTTCCTTCCCTTTATTGTGTAAATATAGGCCTTTTGCTATTCCCAGCTCCTTCATTCTATAGAATTGTACCTGTTAGAGTTTTTCAGCTTCCCTATTCTATGGAGATATACCTTCTGCTGCTCTGCAGCCCTGTGCTTCCTTCATGGTCCTCTTAATTTCCAAAATTTCTAAAATTTCCAAAATTTCCTAAAACCTGTCTTTTTCACCCCCCCAAAATTCCTGTTTCAGTAAGATTGTATAACCCTTTGATATTTAAAACTCTGCTTTTAGAACATTTAAGATTGTTATTCAACTAAATAAATAAAACATATCCCTGCCCCATTAATCTCCATATCACAAGAACACAAAGGTGTATGCATTCAGTTATTTTGAAAGTTTAGAGTGTATATGATGTTACACCCAGATTTCGTGATCCCCAAAGACCACCAGGGAGCCGAGTCTGATGCAATAGCAGAAAGCCTGTTCCATGCTAGCATGGGGCTCTGTCCCACTTACATGGACATTGGCATGGAGGAAGAGCATGAGCTTCAACAGATCAAGGGGTTTTATAGGGGTGGTAATGTCACTGCTTTGGCTGACCCTGATTGGTTGGGTGAGGGCTAGGGTCCAGTTACAAAATGGAGAATAGCTCCGCCCTGCCCCACAGTACAAAATGGAGTCAGGAGTTAGCTCCACCCCGCCCTCCACCTCCACCCGCCCTCTCAATGACAGGCTGGGAGCTTGGGCTTCATCCACTGATTCATCCAAAACATATTCACTTAATGCCAGGACTGTTCCAGGCACTGGGGATTCAGTCAAAACAAGACAAAAGCATGACCTCACAGGAGTGCAGGGCAGGAGAGCTGCAAATATAAACAAATAAAAAATAAAAAAGACTTGGGGTGGTACATGCTTTCGAGAAAATAAAATGGAGTGCATGGTAAGAGATGGAAACGTGGGAAGGGATGGTGGTCAGGAAGGTATCTCTGAGGAAGGTGCATTTAGGCTGAGAAAACGATGGCAAGAATGAAGCAGGTTTAAGAAAATTTGGGGAAGACCTGGGGATCAGAAACATAAAGTTCTAAAAGACAGAGTTCAAATAATTCATTTTAAGGAAATGTAAATCCATTGCATGCCAGCCGTAAGTACCACCCAGGTTTCTGCAGAGACCCCTCTCCCACTCCCTTTCCCCACCCTTCGTCCCCTCTCCTCACAAAATCATTGCGTACCTAGTTGATTACAAGCTTGGAAACAACACCTCATGGTCAGAGGAGCAAGTCCTTGAAATGCAGGAGGTGGGATAGAGTTCTTTATTTCAAATGGCAATCTCTATTTCCTATTCTAATAAAAATAGGAAATAGAGATTTTTCCTATTTAATAAAAGAGTGCTGTTTTCTCCTTCCAACCCTAAACCAGTCAGGCTTCTTGCTTGCAAACCACTGAAATTGACCCTGGTTTACTTAAAATGGAGATGGTTTATTGGAATGATATTAAGATTTTCTACAGAAAACAGATTGACAGCTCTCAGAGGGGAGGGGATAGGGGGCTGAGTGAAAAAGGTGAAGGGATTCAGCAAACAACAAACAAAAAAAACTCATAGACAGACAACACTCTGGTGATTACCAGAAGGACAGGGGAGGGGTAGGAGAGGGTAATAGGGCATAAGGGTATAAATAGTGATGAAAGGAGGTTTGACTTGGGATTGCCAACACACAATTCAATGTAGAGATGATGTACTGTAGAACTGTACCCCTGAAACCTACATAATCTTATTAGCCAATGCCACCCCAATACATTCAATTTTAAAAACAAGAAGAAAAAAAATTTACTCACCTGATGAAAATGCTGGAGAATTAGCTTAAAAAGCTGATAGCAAACAAGGGGCCCGAGTAATCAATCAGAGAACATGAGCATGATCTCTACGGGAGCATCTGCTCAGGACACAGAGCTGGCACTGCTACACCTGATCCATATGTGGCTGCTGGCCTCCAGGCCACTGGATGCTACCACCATCACAGCAGCTTTGCATCCTTCCTTCTCGATTCAGATTCCTTGGCAGAGACCAAGGAATCCAGTTGGCAAGGCCTAACTCATATGCCTACACCTTAGTTTTCCCATCTCAAAAACGGGGACACTGGTATCCATCTCACAGAGCTGTTGTCATGTAAATTAGATAATATAGAATATGACAATAGTTGCTATTTATGTTGTTGTTTTCATTCCTATTTTGAGCCCTTAGAACACAAGTTTATCAGCTAAGCAAAGTAGCTACTGATGCCTTTATTATGATTCTAATTTGGCTACTTCTACCTTAGGTTTCCACCCCCTCTCATCTGTCATTTCATCACTCCTTTCCTCCGTTGTTTTCTCTTCTGTCTCCTGTATCATTTTCATTAGCAAATTTCAATTTTTTTTACATTGACCTTTTATTAATATCACTAGCCAATCTGAGAATTTCTTTTTTTTTAAATTAGGCAATGTTTCAGACAGAAGTATCAGTACTTTGTGTCTTCTCGTCCATATTTTTAAATTACAGCTTTGTTTTTTTTGTTGAAGAAAAATGGGTATTTTACTCTTGGTTTTTTAAAGTTCAGGTAACCTAAAAGTCTAGAGGTTATTTAGGTTACTCTCTAATCAGTGTTTTTCAGTCTCAGCACTACTCATTAGGGGCCAGGCAATTCCTTGTTGGAGGCTCCCCCTTGTGCACTAAAAGATATTTAGCAGCATTTCTAGCAGCCCAGTATCTCTGTGCTCCGTGTGACAACCAAAAATGTTCCCTGGGGGTAAAGTCATTCTGGCTGAGAACCTGGCTGGGAGATTTTTATCTATGCTACTGGTCTTCATCAAGAGGCTTTTTCCTAAACAGTATTTAAATGTTTTGCCCCATCTTACATGACTGTGCCCACTTCCTTGAACAAATGAACTCTTTCTCAAGTTGTTGTGGATGAGAGTGACTTAGCTTAGGTTATGTCTGGGTAACTCAGTTGGTTAGAGCATTGCCCCCATATGCCAAGGTTGCAGCTTCAGTTTCCAGTCAGGGTACTTACAAGGATCAACCAATGAATGCATCATTAAGTGGAAAAACAAATCGATGTTTCTCTCTTTTTTTTTTTTTTAAGAAAATTAATTTAAAAAGAGTGACTTACAGCAAAAGGAAACCATCAACAAAACAACAATAAAGCCCACTGCATGAAAAACATATTTGACAATGATATCATCGATAAGGGTTTAATCTCCAGCATTTACAGGGAACTCATACAAATTAACAAAAGAAAGATAAAGAACCCAATCAAAACATGGGCAACATACTTTTAGAAAGAAGACAGAAAGAAGTCCAAGAGACATATGAAAACATGCTCAAAGTCACTAATCATCTGAGAGATGCAAATCAAAATGACAATGTGGTACCATCTCACACTTGTCAGAATGGCTATCATTAACAAATCAGCAAATAACAAGCGCTGGTGAGGATGCAGAGAAAAAGGAACCCTCATGCACTGCTGGTGGGAATGCAGACTTGTGCAGCCACTGTGGAAAACAGTATGAAGTTTCCTCAGAAAGTTAAAAATGGAACTCCTATTTAACCCAGTAATTCCACTTCTAAGAATATTTCCCAAGAAATTAGAAACACAAATCAGAAAGGATATATGCACCCCTATGTTCATAGTAGCACAATTCACCATAGCTAAGATCTGGAAATAGCCTAAGTGCCTATCAGCAGAAGAGTTGATTAAAAAACTGTGGTACATCTATACAATGGAATACTATTACGAGGTAAAAAAGAAGTTCTTACCACTTGCAACAGCAAGAATGGAGCTGGAAAGCATTATGCTAAGTGAAATAAGCCAGACAGAGAAAGATAAATATCATATGATCTCACTCATTCATGGAAAATAATGAACAACATATACTGATGAACAAAAACACATCTAGAGACAGAGAAACTTCAATTAGAATGTCAAACCACAGGGAATGTAAGGGAGGGTGGTGGTAAGAGGGAGAGATCAACCAAAGGACTTGTATACATGCATATAAGCCTAACCAATGGACACAGACAACAGGGGGGTAAGGGCATGAATAAGGGCATTGGGAGGGGTAATGAGGGAATAAGGACACATGTAATACCTTAATTAATAAAGAAATTTAAAAAATAAAAAATAAATAAAATCTATTTTTAAAGAAAAAAATAAAGTTAGTCATTATGATGAAAATAAATAAATAAATAAATAAATAAATAAATAAATAAAGTGATTTAAACAGTACAGTGGAACCTCAGTTCTCAAACTAATTCATTCCAGAAGGCTATTCAAGAGGTGATTTGTTCCAAAACAATAATTTTCCCCCTTAAAAATAATGGAAATTGAGTTAAGCCTTTCCAGAGTCACAAATGGTTTTCTGTTTTAACCTTTCTTATGTACAGCATGTGTAATGTACTGTTTAATCTATAAACAAGCTCTTAGATTTATCGAAGCACCCCTACCAGTCTTACACGAATCACGTTTAGCACTTGTTTGTTGCAGGAGTATCTTTCAGGAGGTCAGTATGCAGCACCTTTGCTTTTTCACATATCACTGCCTCCAAAACGCTATTCAATTGCCTACGATTGTTGTTTTATGAGAGCTTTCAGGTCCTTAGCAACATCAGCATTCCTGATGGCGTCTTTATTAGGTCGCTGAAGGAGGAGCGCAGGAGGCCAGAGTGGTGAGGGATTATGGATTTATTGGATCGTCCGCACACCACATGGCTGAGCCTGGATGGCTCCAGCATCTAATGAGGAAAGTCACTGGCCTTTAAAGGACTTTTGGCGGGATTTTTCTGGGCAGAGACTTCTTTATGCATACCGTGAAGGAAGAGAATGGAATCTGGTCACCGCATGTGAAAAGTGGACTTCAGCAAAGGGAATGTCCATAGTGAAACGACCTGAAAGGCCAGTTCCTGGGGAAGGATATCCACTCAATTGCTCAATCAAGCCTAATGTTCTTTATGCTTTAACATTGTGCTAATCACCGATTTTTGCCAGCAATAAAAGCATCTCCCATTTGTTGCCTGAGAGATACTTTTTGTCATGCTGAAGTGTCACCATGAAAGGGATGTCAAGTACAGAAGTGAGGTTTGTTGAATGACCAAGACATTTTTTTGTGTGAACAACTTGATAGAGAAGTGAGTTATTCAAGATGGGAGATGTTTGAGGACAAACCGAGGTTTGACTGTACATATGGATCATGCCCATAGAGTTCAATTCAAGAGCAACTCAAAGGCATCTTTTTAATATATGACTTGTAGTTATTATCATGTCATAGTTCTTTTATCATAAAATGCCATTGACTAGGATTTATCATAATAGCTTTCCTTTTACATTAAAAAAACACACACACATGATATTAAATGTCCATAAGTTTTTTTGTTTGTTTGTTTGTTTTTTTTGGTTGTTTTGTGTGTGTGTGTGTGTGTGTGTGTGTGTGTGTTGTTTGTTTTGGGGGGGTGGGGCTTACTTATCCATTTCTCTTTATTTATCAGGATTACAGTCAAACTGTGCCTGAGGGTATTCTTCAAATGTTAAGGCACATCCACATCATTGGGGGAGCTTGTTGAAATGCATATTCCTGGTCCTACATATTATGACTCTGAAGATGAGAGGCAAAGCCCAGGAATGCAGCCAATTGTAGACAAGCATCTCGGTGAATTCTGATGCAAGTAGTCTACTAACACTCATTGAGAAAGACTGGTCTGAGACTGCTTCACATTTAGAAAGTACAGATTTTCCTAAATCATTCCTGGCCCTTGATAGTCATGTATTTCATCAGCGTGACATACTGCTTTTCAAAAGCTTGATCATGATCTTGAGGCATCCTAAATAGTGCCAAGGGAGTCGGCTAAACTTGCTATTTCGCTAAATTTGTAATTTTGTTTCTAGTAATTAAATGATGTATTAGTGGAGTTAAATAACTTGTTTTATAAGCCAGCTCAGACCTTTCAATACATGAATGTTTGATGCTGTAGTGCCGGACTTTCATGATGCTCATATAGGCTCCACCGATCTTCACTACCTTAGAAAACTTTTTATCTACTGTCCCAATTTTGGCAATTTTTAGTGCCTTTCCATGTATCAGGTATAGCAAAACAGGTGATCTGATTATATACTAATTTTTATTTCAAGATTGCATAATGATATTAACTTTAAAAGAAATTCCAAGTGACAGAGATTTAAATTTAATTTTAAGTTCACCAGAGTATGATGTTATGAATCCAAAGCTGTTAATTGAAGTGACAATTGAATGATCAATAGCTTGTAGACGTATT
Organism: Vespertilio murinus; assembly: GCA_963924515.1. NCBI lineage: Eukaryota > Metazoa > Chordata > Mammalia > Chiroptera > Vespertilionidae > Vespertilio > Vespertilio murinus. The sequence goes on along the minus strand of OZ004707.1, from coordinate 129,532,529 downwards.
AAATTTGTCTCTGTCCAGTAATTCACAATTACTTATCAATTTTCCTCCCTGATGGCCAGGAAATTTCATTTGACATTATAAGATTTAATGTATCTTATACATTAAATATACTGGCCCTGACCAGTTTTGCTCAGTGGTTAGAGCATCGGACTATGAACTGAAAGGTCCCAGGTTCGATTCCAGTCAAGGGCATGTGCCTTGGTTGCGAGTACATCCCCAAATAGGGGGTTTGCAGGAGGCAACTGATGGATGTTTCTCATTGATGTTTCTCTCCCTCTCCCTTTCTCTTTGTAAAAAAATCAATAAAATATATTCAGATCTTAGAAGCAATCAAATATGATAAAAAGCATTTTACAATGAAAATGCAATTCTTAGAACTAAGATTTTAAGTCTAAGTTTTACAATTGGTAGTCAGTATACTTTTCAAGAATATTAAAATGATTAGACAGATTCATCTGAACAGAGGAATCGTTTCCTACTCAGAATTTTTTAAAACAATAAATATTACTATTGCATAAAAATAATAAACTTTCTGAATAAGTGGTGCTTTATTTACATCACACATAGTACTATACATAAATAATTAGCATGTTCATAGTAAACATTGTTTTTCCCTAATTAAAAAAAAAGCTTAAGTTAATTCAGTAATTAAAGCTTAACCTCTTTTTCCAGACAAACTACAGAATTAGAATATCCAAAAATGGGCTTATCAGACAGAAAAGAACAAGATTAAGTCTGTAAACAAAATTAATGCCTGGAATTGGTTGGTGTTTAATTTCAGAAGCATATGTTCCACAGTGATAACCTTAGAACATACTCCAGAAGTGACTGTTTTTACCCATAATATGTGCCAGTGCCTATTTTATTTGGTAGGTTCCTCTTACTCTATACAGAGAGTACAACGTGTGGAGGTGGGAGGAAGTGCAGAAGTTTCCTTACTCGGGGCTGCTCATCTTATAAACAGTCATTATCTATCCACCAAAGTTCTCTAATTAGCATTATTAGAAAGCATTGATAAAACAGAGATGCTAAAAGTTACACCTTGGACTTAACGATTGCTAATGGAACACCTCTGAGGTACCTTGGTCTCCCTAGAAGTTCCCCCTCTACATTGAAAGAATATTTATTCTGTGATCAAGTCACAAGAAAGTAGCTGCCTTGCCAAATACAGATAGCACCAGTAAGTCCTCTCTGTTGTTTTCCCATTGAGCCTGGCCTCTGAAGTGTTATGATAAAGTAAGCATGGGATTGTGCCGAGATCAAAGACTCCTAGGATATATTTCTTGAACTTGGAAGGCCTTGCTGTGTCTTCAGTGGCTGATTCAAGGCAATCATGGTGAAGCCTCAGCCTCAACAGCAGCAGTGAGCATCCCTCTAAAAATCACCATAGTCTAAATGTAAGCTAATGAAAGGGTTAGCTCAATTAGGAAGGTTTAGGGAGTTTTAGGAATGAGGAGGGTCCGTGGGGGAGGAATCTGTAGCTGGAGACTTGAAGATGCCAGGGTGCTTATCTTACCTGCACAGAGGACAGGGAACCGCCACAGGCAGATGGAGACATTTCTGGCCTCAGCAATTAAACCAGCCATAAACCAAGGACAAGGGTATCTCTGGCCTGAGCAATTAAAGGGGCCATACGTTAGACCAAAAGTAGCCCTGAACTAAGCAGCTGGAAGAGCTATAAGATAAGATGTCTCTGCCAGCACAACTGGGAGAAAACCATAAGATAAATCAAAAGCAAGATAAGGGGGAGAGAAAATGGGGGCACTATGTGGGCTTTGAACTTTGAAACAATTCTATGTAGCAGAATGACCAATGAGGAAAACATGGGGGTTCCAAATTAAGGAAAGGGACCAACAAGAAAAGGTCAGGTTCAAACAAAGAACTGCAGCATATGCAAACTGAAGACAAAGGGATACGAAGCAAGGATTTTTTTTTAGTTTTCCCATTAGAGAGAGAGAGAGAGAGAGAGAGAGAGAGAGAGAGAGAGAGAGCAGGCTTTTCCCACTGGGGGCCCCTCCCCATGGGTCACCTTTTGGAGACACCCCTGCCCAGATGGAGTTTGTATCTGCTTCCAATAAACTTCTACATTTTTTTTTTTATTAAAGAAGCCTTTTTTGTCTGCAAATATATTCTTTAAATTTTGTGAGCACAAGAACCCATGGGAAGAAAAGTCTGTACCCCGAACCCCATGTTTCGCTAACAAGGAACAAAGCAATGGCAATAAAACTGGAATAAAAAGGAACAAATGAAGACAAAAAATAAGACTAGCCAGGATGTGTCAATTTTCCAAATGGGAATGGAAAAGAAGGCAGAGTAAAAAAATACTTCTTTCTTGCCCTGACCAGTGTGGCTCAATGGGTTGAGTGTCATCCTATGCACCAAGAGGTCTCTAGTTTGATTCCCGGTCGGGGAATATGCCTGGGTTTCTGGCTGGATCCCCAGCATGGTGTGTGAGGGGGGCAGCTGATTATAGTTCTCTCATCAATGTTTTTCTCTCTCTCGCTCTCCCTTCCTTTCTCTCTATAAAGTCAATCAAAACATATTTAAAAAGACACACACTACTCACCTTTTTAAAACCTGGGAGACTGAATATAGATAGTATTGCCATTATTAGGACTAGGAAAGTCAGAAGGGTAAACATTTGGGGTTCGAAGATGTGTGAGATTTCTGACTTATTAAATTTGAAGGGTCAATCCAGTTGGAAGTGTCCAGTTGGCTCATGGAAGAAAAGAAATAAAACTCAAGAGGTGATTTGGGCCCAGCTGGTGTGGTTCAGTGTTTAAGCATTCAATCTATGAACCAGAAAGTCACAGTTCTGTTCCTGGTCAGGGCATATGCTCAGGTTGCAGGCTTGATTCCCTGTGTGGGGCGCGCAGGAGGCAGCCGATCAATGATTCTCTCATCATTGATGTTTCTGTGTCTCCCTCTCCCTTCCTGTCTGAAACCAATAAAAATATACATATTTTTAAAAAGAGAGGATTTGGGAATCTGCACAAAGATGTCAGCAGAAACAATGAGTATATATGTTCTTCCAGGGAGAAAGTATAAAAATTAAGTAAGAGATGATCAAAGATAAAAGTTTAGAAAATACTCACATTTAGCAATGAGGGAGGGAAGACAAAATCCTGGACGTGTGTCTGAAAGTTCCACGTCGGAGGCCCACATTTCAGGGAAAGGGATGCTCAGCTGTGTCGGAGATGGGAAGCCGCAGCAGATGACACGATGATGATAAACACAGTAGAAACAGCACAGCAGCTCTTGATAACTCAAAGGCAAATTTGCAGGAAGATGATTTGGTGGCAATCCTCCAGGGATGGTGCCAGTGACATATTTCCTTTCCAGCTCAGCCTGAGCAGATGGCACAAATGAGAATCTCTTCTTATGGCTTCTTATGGGGGTTTCATCTGGATTGATAACCCAGTCAGTCCCATTTTCTTATTTGCCTCCAGAAGGGCTAGAAGCAACAAGCCATCTGCATTCCCAAGGGAGGCTCATTAACAAGATGTTTGATGCTCTGCTTGCAGTTTTATGAAGAAAGTTTATAAACTGGCAGCATAAAATATATAATACACTATATTCTCTTACCTCTGCAGGCCCAGGCTTTAGTGCTTTATGTTATAACTGTGTTTTAAATAAAATATAATTGGTTTCTGAACTGTCAGATTTCATCTCTACATAAGCTATTAAGAGTAAGATTGATAAAGTTATTTTTACCTCAAATACTTATTAAGAGATGGTTTTGTGTGAAAAATGGAAATAGGTCATTTTCTTAATTTTTAAATTTAGCAAATCCCAAACAAAACCCTTCACGATCATAAATCTTTCTGTATTACACTGAAGTCCTCTCTAGTCCATCCCAGAGGTTTGAAATAAAGTCTGAAATAAATGAATACATTTCATGTCTGTAAAATACTTCAAATTTCCTTTTTGATGCATTGCACTCCTCCAGATTTTATGCATATGCCCTGAATTTTATTATTGCCATTTCAAATACTTTATCATATTTTGCTATACATATGATGTATTAGGAATTAGTGAAGAAATAAAACTACAGCTTGATTAAAAGGCAGTTATAATTCTGCCTTTGAATTAATCAAAGTAATTTCTTTTATTACAATATAAGTAGTCTTTTCACAGATGTAACTTTTTATGGATCAGTAATAATCCTACATTTCATAGAGTTATATTCTGGCTGCAAATAGCAACACACTACATTCAACTAATCCCAGCATTCTCATACTTACTAAAGGCCAGTAACCACACTAAGCACAGGAATGTGGCTGGGTTCCAAAAATGGATCTAGAACCAGTGATGTGTCTTTGCTCCTTTCTATTCTTCTACTTCGTAGTTTTCCTCCAAGGACTAGCTTCCTCTGCTCACCAGTCAACATACAAAACATGGAGATCCATAGCTCCCGGATTTATGTTGTAACTCAGCCACTGAGAAAGAGACTGATCCTCTCCTTCTCGGTTCCAACTTCAAAGCTCAGAAGCAAAAAGCTGGCTAGTTCCCATCAGTTGCCCCTTCTTAAATGAATCAACTTCACCAAGGAGTGGGGTCCAGAGAGAAAGTGAGTTTTTTGATCCAACCTATCCACTGTGGACTGGGACTGTGGGCACATTGAACAGAATGGTGACCCTGAAGCTACAAGGGAAGGAGTGGTGCCTTGAAAAGTGGCTCCTATAAAAGGCTGTTCTTGCCAAAACCGGTTTGGCTCAGTGGTTAGAGCATCGGTCTTCAGACTGAAGGGTCCCAGGTTCAATTCTGGTCAAGGGCATGTACTTTGGTTGCGGGCACATCCCCAATAGGGGTGTGCAGGAGGCGGCTGATAGATGTTTCTAGCTCTCTGTCCCTCTCCTTCTCTGTAAAAAAATCAATAGAACATTTTTTTTTAAAAAAGGCTGTTCTTACCAAGTGATGACATAGGCTGTTGATTAAATCACTTACATTTTTAAAATCAGCTAATTTTCTTAGATAAAAACTATAACCAAAATTATCATGTGGATCTGTATAAATAATTTTATTTTTTAAAAATATTTGTTCTTTGGGGAATGTGTAGACTCACTAGAACAGACTGGCATCCCTCCCCCTATGGCTTCAGTTGCCTGTGAGGGGACTGTAGTAAAAACTGGGTGAGCAGGGGATACATTTTAAAAACACCAAATAGCTGGTTTTATCCAATCACTGATAGGTGATTGAAGGCTTAGAATTCTCCTTGGTTATTGAAGAAGATACTCAGGTTGCTGCCTCAACCCCCTTCATGTTTGCTTTCCTCTAAAGCAGGGATCAATAGGGGGAGGGGTGCTAGTCCATTCTAGTGAACGAGGTAGAAGCAGAAGTCTGTTAGTGCTGCCCCTTCTGCTTTTCTCTTTCCTGCTTGGAAACTTGGGGGGACACCTGAGGTGCTTGTCACCCCTGAGAATGGCAGAGCAGGAAAAGAGAAAGTGAGAAACCATGGACTGCCAGTGCCTGTTGTACCAGACAGATAAACTTCTTACCTTATTAAGGCCACCCTGTAGGACTCACTGCTGATGAAATCCAATGTAATGTAGCTATTACAACATTAAGAAAGTTAAAAATACTGTAAGTCTGTACTTTGGTACCTAAAGGTCACTAATTTTAAATATATAAAATTGATTTCAGAGGGGCAGGAAGAAGGAGAGAGGTAGAAACATTAATGATGAGAGAGAATCATTGATTTGCTGCCTCCTACACACCCTATACTGGGAATCGAGCCTGCAACCCCCGCGTGTTCCCTGACCCAGAATGGGACCCTGATCTCCTGGATGATAGGTTGATGCTCAATCACTGAGCCACACCTGCTGGGCTAAAGGTCACCAATTTTCACTGCAAATCTCTTTACCCTTTTGGGAGGTTTAGAAGGCTGAAGAATGTCTCTGAACCTGCAAATAGATATACGTGAATATGATCCCTTTCCCCCTAAAAGAGAGCTTGCAGGTGTGGCTAAGTTAAGGACCTTGAGATGGGGAAGTGCTCCTGGGTGACCCCGGTGGCCCCAGGTAAGGGTTCGTATGACGGAAGTAGGAGGATCTGAGTGGGAGAGATGGGAGAATGGGAGAGAGGTCAGGGAAGAGGAAGATGCTGTGCTAATGGCGCTGAAGATGGAGGAGGGGGCTGTGAGCCAAGGAGCACAGGCAGCCTCCGAAGACTGGGCCAGGGAAGGAAAGGGATTCTCCCCTAACACCTCCAGAAGTAACAGCCCTGGGGAGCCATTTAGGCTTCTGGCCTCCAGGGTGGTGAAGCAATCAACTATTATCACTGCGATAGTCTGTGCGATCTTTCACAGAAATAATAGCCAACTAACAACAGGGGCTTTAATCCACAACAGTATTAACACATTGGACTCCAGAAGCGTTTCCCAAAGAATCCGACCCCAGCCACCCCTCGGGCGCATTCAGGACGCTGTGGGGATAGCATGAGGCTGCGTCCTCCCAGGAGGTTGATTTTCCTTCCTGATCTGACAAGAATGACATTGGGGACTTGAAGGCAAATCTGGTTTTTCTTATCCATAATTGGTTTGTGAACTCAGTTTCCCAGAGGTTTTTTGTGACTAGTTTTTATCTAACTGAGTGGAAATTTCACTCCGGTGACACTTAATATAGGACTCTCTGAATACATGATTAATTTTTGCATATCAGATATTACCTCATTATGAGATTAACAGAGAGCAGCGATGTAATTATAAAGCAGCTATTTTCAGCGTGCTCTGCCAGGTTATTTCTCTGCCAAACATTGTGCCCGGGGAAACAACACGTGGCTCTGTGGAAAGCAAGCTGAGCCTCGTGAGCAATCAGTTCAGATAATTGCATCTTTATTACTGACAGTTCCCTCAGGACTGTTGGGTCTCGAGATCTGCTCTGCCCCAGGACTGCAATTCATTAAGGTTTCCACCCTGAGCCAGTTTTAATTAAACTGTCCTCCTTTTCTCCTTCGCTCCCCATAGCTCATGTTTCTGAACAGGTCATCACTGTAGACATCCAGCTGTTGAGTTCATCCCAGACCTCCTCCTTTCTATTGTTTCCAGGAGTCTCCTCTCAGTTTGTAAATTCAGCAGTTTCTTTAGCTGAGTGAGCATAAAATGTACCTGCTTCAAAAAAAGAAAAAAAGAAGAAAGAAAGAAAGAAAGAAAGAAAGAAAGAAAGAAAGAAAGAAAGAAAGAAGAAAACACCATTTTGCATCTTTTTTAAAATGTATTTTATTGATTTTTTACTTAGAAGTAGGGAGAGGGATAGAGAGTTAGAAACATCACTGAGAGAGAAACATCGATCAGCTGCCTCCTGCACACCCCCCCCCCCACCCCATGGATATGTCCCCGAAATCAGTGTACTTGCCCCTGGCTGAAAGGGACCCTGGGACCCTTGAGTCTGCAGGCTGATGCTCTATCCACTGAGCCAAACCAGTCAGGGCCCATTTTGTATCTTTTAGAAAATAAAACAGATACTTAGAAACATTCATAAGCTGACACCATGTTTGTGGCAATAATGATAATTATTTATCATTTATGAATTTAATGTAAATTCACTTTTAGCTCTCTTCATTTTGATATTAAACTCCCTTGTGATTGATTCATGGATATGATAGGACAAAACATGATATGTAACATGTTATAATATATGATGGTTTCTGAAATATTCATAATGTTTATCCCCTTTCTAACAGGATTCTCCTAACTGGCTATATAATCATTCTTTATTTTATGCACAAAGTGAAACAAATGTTTGTTTGTTACTTGTTTATTTTCACTGAGAAGCCATAACATACAACTGCATCTCTCATTAGTTGTCATTATTGGTTTGCAGAGTGATAACTCTGTCTCAGTAACACAGGTTCCCCTTCACTGTGGTAAGATAAAAAAGAATTTCTTTGTACATCCAATGAGCTAATAAATATTCATTGAGGGCTTTCTTTGTGCAAGGTCCAACTCGAGGCAATGCATAGAATGTAAAACTGTCTAAGAGGCTCTAGTTTCAGGCAATTTACTGAGTTGAGTGTTACATGGTGACTCTCTCTCATCCGGCACCTCAAAGAGAATAAAGGCTCCTCATTGCCTCCCCATTCCTCCCTACAATGTACGGGAGAGAAGACTGAGAATAGAGTCTGAAGAAAATGTGATTACTGAGGAGGCATCTTCTAGCTGCAACATATTATAGGGACAAATATGAGAATAGAATAAAGAAAAATATATAAGATACATTTTTAGAAAGAAAGACTCTTAAAAGAATGTAATAACTGATTGGCCATGTAGGTAAATATGTGAGTAAATATACATTTGCCCTTTAATCTCTTTAAAATAAAAACATTGTCTATGGGATTATATATTTAATACATTAACTATAGCATAAAGGATTGAGTGGAATAGGGATAAATGGAAATATCTCCCATTGTTATAATATTTCTATATAAAGTGAAGAACAATATTTATAAGTATGCCTTGAAGATTAAAATATATTTCAATTCCTATTATTATTCAAATAAACTAAAGGAAAACAGAGAGGACATACAGAAAACAAAAAAATAAAATGATAGACCTGAATCCAATAATGTTAATAATTATATTAAATGTTAAAAGAACCCACTGAATAATGAAAGTTTTTTACCAAATGATGCTAGAACAACTGGATACCTATAAATCAAAAAAATAAAATCCATCAACTTTGGAATTGAAAAAAAAACTATTATTTGCAGATATGACTGTTTATATAAAAAATAAAAATATTTATTAAGTTATTTAAAATTAATAAATACATTTAATAACATTGCTAAATATAACATTACTATAAAAATTAATTGCATTTCTATGTACCAGTAATAAAAAGAAATATAAATTTTAAAATACAACATAAATGACAACTAAAATTGCCTATTGCCTTGTAATAAGATTTGCAAGACATTCTTACAAAAACTGGAAAATATTGAGAAAAATTAAAAACTATTCAAATGTAGAGGTATATTTGTGCATGACTGCACATTTCAACATTACAAAGATATCTGTTTTTTCCAATCAAGATGCCTATAGTATCTTTTGTGAAACTTGACTATCTGATTTTAAAATTTTAATGAAAATGGTCATGGTCTAAAAACTATCAATATATTCTTGAGGAAGAAAAATAGGATCAGATGCTTTTCCCTACTGTATAGTGAGACTTATTTAAAAGTTACAATAATTAAAGAAAAAAAATGAACAAAAGCACCAATAAAACATAATAGATAGTACAAAGACCCTTGCATTTATAAGGGGTCTAGTAGTCAACAAAGTAGGCATAAAAATCAGTAAAGAAAGTTTAAGATTTTGAAGAAGTGAAGAAGTAATTCTAAATAGATTGGACAGATATTTAGAAACAAAACAGAATCTTAACTCTCTGCCTCCCCCCATATCCCAAAAACAATTCCAAGTAAACTGTAGACCTAAACATGACAGGCAAAAAAAACAACAACAAAGTTTCTAGAGTAAAGGAGAAGACAATCTTTTCATGATCTAGGCTATTTCTTAAACAGGTCATAAAAAACACTAGCCATGTAAAAAGAAATACAAATTTTGATTACATTAAAATTAATAACTTCTTTTCATCAAAATACTTTAAAAACTGAAAATTAATAAAGAAATTGCAAAACATAACTAATGTAAGGGAATTATTAGAAGAACAATGAAGAACTCTATAAATCAATAAGAATAAGAAAAAGAAAAGGCAACACAATAGAAAAATGGGCAAGAGACTTAAACAGGCTTTCACAAATAAGATATCCAAATGACCCATAAACACATGATGAGCTCATCTGTCATCAGAAAAGTGCATTAAGATCACACGTGGGACCTCTACAACCTCATCAAAATGATAATATTAAAATGATTGATCATACCAGGTATTCACAAGGACATGGAACAATAGGAAGAATCATTCACTGCAGGTGACAGTGTAAATTGGAAGACTATGCCATCATCTACTAAAGTTAAAAATATGCAAAACCCAATGACTCAACTTCAATTACCTACAAGGGAGTACCTATATGACTGTCAGCTGATTTCTCAACAGAAACTATGCAGGCCAGAAGGGAGTGGCAAGAAATATTCAAAATGATGAACAGCAAGAACCTACAACCAAGATTACTCTACCCAGCAAAGCTATCATTCAGAATTGAAGGTCAGATAAAGAGCTTCACAGATAAGAAAAAGTTAAAGGAGTTCATCAACACCAAACCAGGATTACATGAAATGCTGACGGGTATTCTTTAAGAAGAGGAAGAAGAAGAAAATGGTAAAGGTAAAAATTATGAACAACAAAAAGGCATCAAATACATACCTACCAACAAGTGAATCTAAAAATCAAGTGAATAAAAAATCTGAAGAACAAAATGGACTGGTGAATATAATAGAATCAGGGACATAGAAAGGGAGTGGACTAACAATTCTCAGGGGGAAGGGGATCTGAAGGGTACGGGAAGAGATTGGACAAAAATCTTAGACCTATGGATGAAGACAGGGGCAGGGTAAGGGCATGGGGTGGGGTTGGGAATCAGGTGGAGGGGAGTTGTTGTGGGGAGGGGGAGAGAAGAGGAACACCTGTAATAATCTGAAAATAAAGATTTATTATTTTTGAGAAAAATCTCCAATCTTAAACAATGGTGTAGTCCTATCCTCTTCAACTCCCACAGGAGTTGATTCTGAGAGCACTTAACAATAAACTATCTGCACACAATTCACTCGGTCTGTGTCACACCTGATGACTTCTGTTCATTCAATAAATTATTTACATATGTGTTTATTTATTGTTAAACTATACCTGTACTGTGCAAGTATACATTATACATATAACTATAGGCAAATACAAGTTAATGTGAAGTAAAAATAAATATAATTAGTAGTTCTAGTATGTATCTCTGCTTCCCAACAAGGATGCTTATTGGCACTTTCTTAAAAGACTAAACCCTACAGTGGAGACCAGTGCCCTGGTTGGTGAGAGGGAATAGTAAAAGTAACGCAGGTAAAGGGTTTAGTCATAGTAATCCTCTGAATCATAGAAAAAGGGAGGGAATAGTTACAATAAGAACTTTTAGGATATGGTGATGAGCAACAACATAGACAAAATAGAGGGATATGCTGGGGGATAAGACCAGCAGGTCATAATAAATGGGAGAAGTCCCCAGAGGGCTGATGGACTTGATGGTATTCAGCACAGCTGAAAATCTGCATATTATTACCTGCTGCTGGCTAAACAGCAGAAGGCAATTCCCCTAACCTGATAATCCTGTATTGTTTACCAAACCTTACCTTTGGTATTTGTGTTTGCTTTGCTGAAGGGAAAAAAACCCTATATAATAAAGAGGGAATATGCAAATTGACCATCACTCTGCCATAAAGATGGTGGGGTTTCCATAACACAAAATGGCAGTGCCCACAGTGGAGGTGGGGTTTCTGTAACAAAGATGGCGGCACCCACAGTGGAGGCTGAGTTCCTATAATGAGCTTTCATGAGCAATCAGCAGGGACCTGAGGTTGCTTCCCCACCCCACTCCTGTCCCTGTGGGGCTTGCCTGGGGACCTCAGACCATGCCCCCACCCTGGCTCCAGGCTGGGGGACCTCAGGCCGTGACCCCCACCTTGGTGCCAGCACCTCAGATTTCATCTCCCACCCAGCAGGGCTTGACAGCGGACATTAAGCTATGCCCCCTGCCCTGGGCCAGGGGACCTCAGGTCATGCCCCCTGCTCAGTGGGGCTTGATGGGAGACCTGAGGCTGTGCCCCCCACCCAGTGGGACTTGATGGGGGACCTCAAGTCTTTTCCCCAACCCCCACCTGGGCTGGGGAACCTTAGGTTGTGCCCCCGCCCCAGCACTGGGCTAGGGGACCTTAGGCTGCACCCCATGCCTGGTGGGGCTCGATAAGGGTGGGACAGACTAGGTCTGGATCTAGCCCAATGGTGGGGAGGTTCGGCTTGGTCTGGGTCTCCTAGAATTTTGAGGAGCATGTGGGTGGGTGGGGACTTGACTCTGGGTCCCCTGCTGTGCCCCTGTCTTTGACAGGAGGAAGATTTTTATACACATTTTACAAATTTTTTTAATCTCTGACACTTCTATTATAGAGAAAGGGCAAATAGAAAAATTAAAATATTTCCTCTAAATAATCCCCTTCTAATGTGCATGAATTTTGTGCACTGCGCCTCTAGTGTGCAAATAAAAAGTGGGCTTTCCTAATGTCCAAACCCACTTCACTAGAGGATGAGACCTCCATTTGGCTTCCCCCAGCCTTACACGTTTATGTTTCTTGTGTAGTCTCTTCATTTGTGTTGCAGCCCCTTCTCCAAATTCCTGAACCTTTGCTGCAAAAGACTGCGGCATAAGAGTTTATTAATATGGCATTATACTACTAGAAAAAAAGAGAAATTATTTGAAATCTATACAGAAATCAACAGATAACTATAGTAAGAAGTTTTATTCCACTATCAGTTCATTTTAGGTGAAGAAGTAAAAACAAAAGACATAGAGGTTTTGGATAATATAAGTAAAAATTTGAAATTATCATTTGTTTGTTTGTTTTTTCGCATTTCCATTTAAGGCCCAAATTCTGACCTTTCTTGGAGCTTTTCTGAGAGGGCTCCAGAGTGGTAATCACAAGGCCTTGGCACCTGGTCCCTCAAAGATGGTGTTACAGGTCTTGCTGTTTCTCCCTCTCCTCCAAATTCATGTTAAAGCCCTAACCCCGGTATCTCACAAGTCATACTGGGAGACAGGATTTTAACAGTACCTCACAAGTCATACTGCGAGACAGGATTTTAAGGAGCTGATTAAGTTAAAATGAGCTCATAAGTGTGGGCCCTAACTCAGTCTCACTGCTGTCCTTTCAAGAAGAAGGAAGGAAGACACACAAAGAAGCACAAAAGGTGCATGCACACAGGATGGCCCTGGGAAGAAGCAACCCTCAAGGGCAAGCCAGGAGAGAAGCCTCAGAAGAAAGCTAACGTGCTGACACCTTGATTTTGGACTTCCGGTGTCCAGGAGTGGGATAAAAAAAAATTCTGTTGTTTAAGAGACACCCCCTCCCCCTGCCCTGTCTGTGGTATTTTGCTAAGTGGGTGGTAGTAAATTAACACAAATGGGGCGTTGCCTGCCTGTGTCCTCTACCAATGTTGGGACAGGCTCTTCCTTCAAACTCCACAGCAGACTTAAAAAATATGATATTTCATCAAAGGAAAAACTTATGAGAAATTGTGTTAGAACATTTTTTTAGGTAGTCAAAAGAAAAAAATTGATCAGTTTAACAACTACAAAAAATGTTTATTTTTTAAAAAAAATTCTAAGCAAAACTAAAAGCCAAGTAAAATAGAAAAATTACTTAATTTCTCAAGAAATCTTAAAATTACCAATTTTATGCAAATGAAACATAAATCTTAGATACAAGTAATATATTCCCAGAAAACTAACTTGCCAAAACTAACTCAAAAATATAAATCTTCTGTATATTGTAACCATTAAAACTATATGAATCAGCATTTAAAAATCTATCCACAAGTATATATTAAGTGAAATGGATTTACAACTGAATTCTAATAACATTTGAAAACCAAATCATTGCAATCTTATAAAAACCATCAAGGGAAGAAAAAAAAAAAAAAAGAAGGAACAAAGATTGTCCACCTCAAATTAGTAGGAAAAAGCTAAAGGATGTACTGGGGGTTGGGAAGTAGCAAGCTACAGAAGAAATGCAAATGATAAATGAACATATTAAAAATGATCCAATTGCACCAATTCAAGCAACAATTCAAAGTAAAGCCATAATTAGATGCCATTTTTGCTTCTCAAATTTGTAGTTATTTGTGGGTTTGGGTTATTTTGTGGTTGAAGACTGGTAAGAGAACAAATTGTTATAACTTTTAAGGAGAGAGCAACCAGAGAAATTTGGCAAGATTTATCAAAATGTGTATTTTTAATAGTGATTCTACTTATAGGAATGCATTTTTTTTACCAAATAATCAGAAATGTGGGCAAATAATTTATTTTTTTTACAACACGATTGAAAAGAAAAGAGTTTATTAAAAGTATGGTATGCACGGTGAGAACCAGAGGAGGATCGGACTCTATTCATGTGGTCCTGAGATAGCCACCATAAAACAAGCAGACTGCCAAATGAGGAGCGGATTCTATTCATGTGATCATGAGATAATCACCATAAAATAAGCTGATTGTCAAATGACAGCAGGGAGGGGAAGGAGACCTGGGGGAGATAAGAGAACAACCGATGGACTGGTATGCATGAATACAACCAATGAACACAGAACTCTGGGGAGGGAGGAAATGAATGCGAGGTGGGGGGGGGGGCAATGGTAAGATATGTACACAATATAATACATTAATAAAAATGAAAAAAATGAAAAAAAAGTATGGTATTCATATATGAGAGAAGCATTAAATACACTCTAGTGTATCCATTTAAAAGAATGGTTCATACCATACCAATAATATATTTTCAAAAGATATTTAGCAACAGAAAAAAAGACAATGACAAAATAATATGTAAACACAGAAAAGTATATATAGAAAGCACAAAATCTTTGGAGCTGGATATTTTGCCTTAGTTCAGCTAATCATGAGGTGTGTCATATTTGGAGCTTCCTTATCTATAAGCTTCAAACTCATGAAGGGCTCTCGTCTGAAATAGATGAGATTATAATTTAATATGCCTGGCACTATATTTAATACTAGAGGTCCGGTGCACAAGATTCGTGCGGGAAAAGAAGGGGGTCCCTTCAGCCTGGCTGCACCCTCTCGCAATCTAGAACCCCTCGGGGGGTGTCTGACTGCCAGCTTAGAACCTGTGGGATCTGGTTTAAACTGGCAGGGATCTCTGTGGGATCGGGCCTAAACTGGCAGTCAGACATCCCTCTCACAATCCGGGACCACTGGCTCCTAACTACATGCCTGCTTGCCTGCCTGATTGTCCCTAACCATTCTGCCTGCCTGCTTGGTCACCCCCTAACTGCTCGCCTGCCTGCTTGATCACCCCTAACCACCTCTGCCTTGGCCCCCACCACCGCAGCTTTGTCTGGAAGGACATCAGAAATGATGTCTGAAGGTTGTTCGGCTGTCTGGTCTAATTAGCATATTACCCTTTTATTATTATAGATAGAAGAGGTTTTCCATAAAACTTAGATCTTGTCTCTTTACTAATGCATGTGTAGTATCTTTGCTCTCTGAGATTTTATATTTTGCCAGTGATTAAGTTGATGCTGCCAGTACAGTATTTCCACTATAGACCAATAACACCTGGTTCCACAAGGCCCTATCCTCGTAAGGTGCATTTAAAATATTTGGCACAGCTGAATACAAAAAAATACATCTCCTTCAGGCATCATTTACTAAGGAGAAAATAATTCATCCAAAGGGGACTAAAAAAAGATATGTTAACTGAATTGACAATTATTTGACTTGATTTTACTAATCACTTTATTCAAACCAGCTGTACCTGGAGACAATTAAAGTGGGTCAATTTATTTATTAGGTAATATCCTAATTACCCATTTTGTTCTCTGCCAGGAATTTTACACAGGATAAAAAAAACACCCATATTGTTGTTAAAGGCGAAATAAGAATTTTTTATTGAATTATTTCATAAACTGTTCTTACATGTTCTTATTTTACTTAAAATTAGGAATGGTTTCACAGAAGTATTAATAGAATCAATAAATAGTGATATGCAATCAGTATTTGCTGTTGATAAGTTTTTATTGATTTTACTGAGTTGATTATAAAGAACCGAGGGAACACCAGGTACCATGTTTCTAAACTATCTGGCTTGTTTCAATATGCACAGGATATACTATATGTTTGTACATAAATCCTCTGATTAAGACAACTATTTGTACAGTGACTTGGTCTATATTTTTACAATCTGAAGCAACCATTCTTTGCCATGAAACCTTGAATTAACCAAGAACACATCTTAATATGAAGAATATAAATTTTGGTTTGGGGGCATCATATCCCATTTCTCTATCACAAAGCTGAAGAATTGAGCGGTGATGTTTGCCTGTTCTTTTCTCCTGAATGGAATGGAAAATTACATAAAAATTGAACAAAGAAACTGCCTTGACCTTCTCAATTGCTTGGAAAAGAAAGTGTTTATTCAAGCATTTACATGGTGGCCCTGGCTCAGGGTGCCCTTGGTTAATGTAAACTGTTTTCTGGAGGTGTAAGATAAGCAGCTTGAGGCATATGCTTTGTCCACTTTGTCTCTGCTCAACTCCTCCATCTAGAGACTTAGAGACCTTGAGTGAAAATCCTCTGTCTGTCCTAACACCCCTGTCCGGCAGCAGGCACCCAACTGGTCTGGCCTCTACCCTTGTTTTTGATGATCCATTCTCCACAGAGCATCAGAACTCATCTTCTTAAAATATGAAACAATGACTCTGGCTTCCTTAACTAAAGTCTTCAAATGGCTGCCTGTTGTGTTTAGAATAATATCTGAACCCTTACCTAGGGTAGCCTGTAAGCTCTGGCCTCCGTTTGACTTTATCCTCCACATACCTACAACCCTGGTTGAAAGTAAGTTGTGGAAAAAAAAATTATTTCTGGCCTTTGGGCTTTTGCAGTAGAGGGTTGGTCTGTTGCCATAAAATCATAAAATGTGAAAAGCAAATCATTGCTTATGATATTTACTAGAGGCCCAATGCACAAAATTTGTGTAAGGAGCTCAGCCTTTATAGCCCCAGTTTCATCTGGAAGATCATCCAGAAGAATGTCCAATCTAATGAGCATATTATGCTTTTATTATTACAGATGCTTAGACATGACCTGGAAAGACATTGATCTTTCTATGCCCAAGGCATATCTTTCAATTTATTCAATAATTATATATTGAACATTTTATTTTTTTATTTCCTCTGGTAATATGTATTTACTGAGCTAATAAATAGTTTTGGGAAGTTGACCACAATCTCAAGATTGGTTGTAATTAACCCTATAAAATATAAAAGCCCTGCAAAAGCCTAATGATCTCAGATATCTATAGGTTGTTTTCAAAGGCTGATAAAAAGATAATACTTCCGTCATTGACGGAAATAGGGTTCTTCCACAGAGTTGCAACAAAAGCATTTCAAGGACTCACACATGGGAGGGTGTGAGCAACTGTGGCAAGGTCTATTGGAGCAAAACAAAGGACTATTCCCAGGGGCCCAATGTCTCATCCATGACCAATGGCTCAGCTGCCTCTTGCTACAGTTTAAGTCCAGTCTCTGGGACCACAAGCCCACATTTGTCCTCGCTGTACCCAGAAGAACCAGGGCCCAGAGATGCAAAGCTTCTCTGTGTCTCATTTCCTATCTGTAGGTCTGTCACCAAGGGCTGTGCTTGGGGCTGCAGCTGACAGGCCTACATGGCTGCTATGTAGAGAGAGAGCATGAACAAATGAATGAACTCAGGAACAAAGGAGCCTCAGGCCTTCATTAAGCTTTGATCATATTGTTGAGGGTTTGGGAAGGGGTACGCTTTCTTTTAAACTAATCAATCTCTTTCCTGCCTCTTCGAAGGCTTATGCTGGGCCCTCCCCCTTGGCCATCTTCTTTCTTCCCACCCTCCCCTGCTCCCCCTTAGTCTATGGGAAGGGGCTGGTTGCCCCTGGGGAGATGGGAAAGCCAGTTCTTTCTGTTGTGCCCGCTCGGGAAATGGAAAAGGAGGCATGTTAATCCCCTTAGCAGGGCAATGCTGTTATACCCTCGGGTGTCTGAGATCTTTAGCTTCCTAGCTAATCCAGCTTAATTAGGTGTCTGGCTCTATTTGTTCCAGTTCTTTGTCAGCAACTAACTAGTTGCCTACACTGACACCTCCACTGCAAGGCCAAGAGTCCAGGACCAGGTGATCTTGCCCTGTGAGCACCCACTCCCAGCTGACACAGCAGGTTTGAACTCTAGATCCAGATGCTGCTCCCGCTCACTGAGGGGCTACGAGCAGGTCTCTAACCTTGGTGTCTAATTACACAATGAGAATATGAATAAAATTATAATAGCTGTCCATTACTGCCTCACCGAGTTTTTCTGAGGATCATATTGAACAATACACGAGTTTGCCTCAAAGAAAAAAAGGTCTGCAAAAATACATGTCAAGAATCGAAATTACCTATGTATATAAAACCCTAAGCCACTGGTCAGCTGTTCCACCAGTGGACCATTTGATTGGTCGCTATGACTTGCACTGGCCACCAGGTGGCAAATGCTCAATGCAGGAGATGCCCCCTGGTGGTCAGTGCGCTCCCACAGCAGGAGCACCACTTAGCTGACCCGCAGGCACCAGATGCTGGGCTCATGGCTGGGAGCGCAGCTGCAGCAGCGCGAGCCTCTCCCGCCTCCTTGGCAGTGCTACTGAGCGGCGGCAGGTGCAGCGACCCGGGAGGAGTGGGCATGCGCTGCTCCAGCAGGGCTCGGGCTCCTCCTTGGCAGCCTGCCATGTTGTGTACTACTACATCCCTCAGGGGGATGCTGGGCTGTCCCTTTCGGCCCAACCCCCACTGCAGGGATCGGGCCGAAATCGGCAGTCCGACCTCCACCAAGGGGTCCCAGATTTCGAGAGGGTGCAGGGCCTCTAGTTGTTATATAAGTAGCAAGCCTCTTTTGCAATTGGGGGCCATAGATAGCCTAACCTCAAAAGCTACCACTTACGTATCTGTGTAATCCAAACATGCTTGGCCCTCCTTCTCTCATTTCATCTTCTATCGCCAACCTGCCTGAATAAAAGCATCTCTACCAGATCTTTACCTGACCTACTAGATCCTCTCGAGGATCCTTCTTTCTTGTCCTCCTACTTCTTATGGGGAAATTTCAGCAAAACTAATCATACTCTTAATCTCCCTCCTGAGTGGCACAGGGATTTAGATTGAGTTTGGGGGTAAGTAAGTGACCCTATTTAGACTAATAAGTACTAATAAGTCATTTTTGTCCTATATATCGTGTTGGCCATTTCATTCTGTACTTCTGCAGGGAATACAATTCTTGTTACAATATTATTTTCTATATGCATTATTCTATTCATTGTTTTGGAGATTAGATTACTTCATGGTAAGGCTGGATACATAACGTAGAGAGCATTTTATGTACCGTATTTGCCGGTGTATAAGACGATTTTTTGGCCCTGAAAAATACGTATTTGCCGGCGTATAAAACGACTGGGCGTATAAGACGACCCCCTAAAATTTCCACTAAAAATACAGAGTTTGTTACATACTCGCCGTATAAGACTACCCCCCACTTGGAGGCATATTTTTCAGGGCCAAAAAATCGTCTTATACGCCGGCAAATACGGTACCTTAATTCTAGGCAAATTTATACTTAGAGTATTTTAGTCGTTCTCCCTTTAATAATAACCAAAAGAAATACAGACTTTTTTCTTGTGAATACTCATTTTAACTTGCTAACATGGTACAACAGGGACAGTGTGATAGACAGGGTGAGGCAAAAGTCCGGTTTACAGTCGTTCATCTGGAAAATAATACAATCACTGGATAATCATACAAGAATAAAGTCTGTGTTTCGTGTACTCGCAGCTGAACACCTCCTTTTGTCCCGCCCTGTGTAAAGAATAAACACAAGTCACGGTGCTTACAACACAGAAACACAGTGGGCGGGTTTTTAAAGGCTCAGCTCAACAGGGGACAGAAAAAAAGAAAACACAGATGTCTCTGCGAGCGCAGAGAAGCCCCGCCTTTGTGTTATTTCCTGGCAGATGAAAAGGCAAAGAGCAGCTCCAGCCTCTCACCGCTCCCCTGGGACCCCAGAGAACAAAGGAAAAGACAACACTCCGCTTCCAAGAATGACAGTTAGTTTTTTTCTTTCTTCCTCTTTTACTATTAAACTGGAAGATTAGCAGTAAGGTGAAAATCCGTTCAAAAATGACTTTTGTTCGAAAAGTAAGAGTCCAGTTGTTGTTGTTGCTGTTTTTGGAAAATTACAGAAGAATTTATTTGACTTCCCGCCTTTGAATCGTCTAGTGCAATATCCAATCGTTAATTCCCAAACCACTTTCACTTCTTTTGCGATGCAATAGAAATTCAAGACCTACAATATTTTTCAAATGCTCTATTAGTCGAGGCACTCTAGGCAGTACCCTCAGTCAATGCTGACTGTAAATGACTTCCTTATGGTACTTACATCCTCTCCAAGCCTTATTCCTGAGACTTCAACTCATCTTATATGTCCACACAATAATGTGCCATAATAGTCAGCCATCTCTAGGATGGACTCAAAGCTTAGTAAGAATGTCATGCCACGCTTCTGACCTCAGTAACTGTGCCAGGCGCTTGGTCCCGTAAATGGGAGGCGATCTGAGACACTCAGATGAATGGCTAAGCTTGTGCCAGAGTGCTCAATCCACACGGAGACATTGGCTTGCATTACCACCTCCATCTCACGAACCTTACTCTAAATAGCACGACATGTGTGGGAGCCACATTCTTGTTCTACCCAAAACACCACCACCAAAATAGTATCTGGCCACTGCACTTAGTATCATCATCCTCTAAATCCTGGCGTGTTAAAACAAGTCCCCCTCTACGAAATCCTTTATTTATGAGTCTTCCTGACAATAGGGACCAGAATAAGATGAATCAACTAGAGAGAGCAGAATTTTCATCCGCAGTTTTTACCAATTAAATCCACAAATGCCTTTGACTCTTAAAAAGATCGTACAGCCTGAACTGGGTGCTCTAGATCCTGGTTTCCTTTACATTCTATTCTTATGGTTTGCTCCTAACCCTCCATTATCCCTTTTTAGTATCTTTCTAGGACTCTTCCCTCTTTCTTTTACTGTGGGCACTGACCAGGCTTCCATCCTTGGCTCTCTACCTTTTATACTCTACTCTATGGGTTACAAACCCAAGTGCTTCCAGGGATCTGAAGATAATAGAAACAAATGAAGCAGATTGTATACGAGAAAAATAATGTGGCTCTCTTACTCATCAGTGCAGTAAGGAGCTACCTTTTCTCTTACAAGGAGACTAAAAACAATATGCATACGATCTTAAATGGCAGCTGATGTTAAGTATCCGGGAGCTAACAGGAGTGGCTGACAAGGAAACAGCTGCTTCTCAGCTCCAGTCAGTGTCTGCCAATAGGTAATATGACTATTAGCAAATTTTTCCATTTATCAAAAGAACCTAGAAATTCAGACTTTTAAATAAAATCTCCAATATTTAAAGTTTTGCTCAAGCATAACACATCTGCATATCAGAAATAGCTGGCCAAAGAGAACAGGTCTCCATACCATATCCAATCAGTACACAGCCCGTAGGTGGCCTTTTCACTACACACCACTGAGGGCAGTGCTTTTCAAACTGCAGAGTACAACCTATTTCTGGATCAGGTAATCAGCCTAATGGATTGCATGTAGCATTTTAAAATGAAATAGAATTTTCATAGAAAAAAATATAATTAAAAATAATACAGTACACCGTCCTGTAGAATAAAAGGGTAATATGCAAATTGACCCTAAAGGCAGAACTACCAACCAGTCACTATGACACACACTGACCACCGGGGGGCAGACACTCAACACAGGAGCTGCCCCCTGGTGGTCAGTGCGCTCCCACAGGGTGAGCTCCACTAAGCCACAAACCGGGTTGACATCTGTGAGCACAGCGGTGATGGTGGTGGGAGCCTCTTCTACCTCCTCGGCAGGACTAAGGATGTCCAACTGCAGCTTAGGCCTGCTCCCCTGTGAGAGGGCACAGGCCAGGCTAAGGGACCCACCGAGTGCATGAATTTTTATGCACCAGGCCCCTAGTCTCTCTCTATAAAACTCTAATATGCAAATAGACCGAAAGGTGGAACAACCTAACAGCCAGTCACTATGATGTGCACTGACCACCAGGGGGCACGTACAGAATATGGTGGCATTGGCAGCAAGCGGCAGAGCATGGACCACGGTGAGCGTCAGCCATGGCAGGATGGTGGAACAGGTGAGCGGAGGTACCAGACCAAGGTGGGATGCCAGTCGCTGTCATCAAGGCGAGCTTCTGGTGGTTACTGAAAATTCTTTGCTCCTTCATGCTACAGTCCTGCCTGGCACTTCCCACCTGCTGTTGGTGCTGCCCCCCTCGCACCCACTACCAATACCTAGCCCCAGCCCTGATTGCTCAGTGTCTTCAGCAGGTGTGAGTGGCAGCTTCTCCTCCTCACCCTGCTCCTCAGGGGTGATCAGAGCATGGGAAGAGCGGCAATGGAAGTGGGCTGCTGGCAGATAGGGGACTGGGGGCCGTTGTGGGCGGGGCTTGGTGGGGGCATGGAGGATGGGTCAAGACCCATCCCTGTGCCCACTGCCACCTTGTGGCCCACAGTTCCTTTCAAGGTGCACTAATTTGTGCACTGGGCCCCTAGTATGTAATAAGGATAGGTATTGTTACAGGAGACACAGCAGTATGTGTGTCAGGGGAAAGGGGTCACTATTAAAAAAGCTATTTCTGTCGAGCTTGTGTGGCTCAGTTGGTTGAGTGTCGTCCATACACCAAGAGGTCACCAGTTCTGATGCCACTGTAATCACCTGGTTATTATTTAACAGGAAAGGAGGGAAGGGAAGGCTATATAATATAGGAATGCCATTTACACAGCTTTGCCAAAAAGCTGCATTTAACACTTTCCAAGACCCTTCCGTTTAGATGCAGATGCAGTAAGGTCTGAGTGACCTGGGTTGGTGCTTGCCTGTCAGTCACACTTGAACTGGAGTCAGTGGCCAGAATGGTCATGGCCACTGCAAACTCATGAAACCTGAATATTTAAACTTCTAAGCAAAGAAGCTCACTCTCTGGGCTCCACAGCACTGGGATCCTGGGACTCCTGTTGCAGGGGCTGCACTCCCCTGCACCCACATGGCTCATGGCCCCGAGGAACACCCACCATGGACTAATGGACTTGAATCTGGCCTGAGTGCTGAACTACACCATCGAGCAGACACTCTGGACACTGGCCTTGCTTTTGGCTCTGCTGGAACCCCAGCTGCACCTCTCTCAGGACTGGCTTAAGGGCCAGGGGACATTGGAACTGAGGAATGTAACTCCACACAAATAAGCCCTTTTCCACATCTCATTCTTCCGTGGGGGCTTTTGAAAATTCTTATTGTAGCAGTTCCCCAGGACCTCGCTCCCACGAATGACAGAGAAGTTTAATTCTCCAGTAACAGTTAAATTCCCGTCAGAGCACATGCCAGGGTTGCAGGCTTAATCCCCAGTAGGGGGCATGCAGGAGGCAGATGATCCATATTTCTCACTCTCCCTAAAATCAGTAAAAATATATTTAATTAAAAAATCTATTTCTCACTGTAGACAAAAGGTTTGAAAGGCACTACCCAGACAATATTTTGTGATTTAAATGCTCATGGTGGTGAAATGTGCGTCCATGTGCTAGATTTTATTTTTTTTAATATATTTTATTGATTTTTTTACAGAGAGGAAGGGAGAGGGATAGAGAGTTAGAAACATTGATCAGCTGCCTCTTGCACACCCCTACTGGAGATGTGCTCGCAACCAAGGTACATGCCCTTGACCGGAATCAAACCTGGGACCCTTCAGTCTGTAGGCTGATGCTCTATCCACTGAGCCAAACCAGTCTTGGCCATGTGCTAGATTTTTCTCTTGAATTTCAGCTACTTATTCATGCTCAATGATCTTTGGATATTGTCCCTGAGCCCATAGGTCCCACCAATGCAGTGCAATAGAACGGTTAAATACTGGGCTTTGTAGTCAGACAGATCTCAGCTTGAATCTTAGGATTTCTTAGCCTGTTTTCTCATCCTAACATCAGGATGATTGAAGTGTCTAAATAGGGTTGTTATAAGAATTTGTCCTTATAGCAGAGCCCCCTAGCACATAAAAAAATTAAAAATAAACAAACATTGCTTGAACACCAACCGTATCCCAGGCATTGTTTTAGGCACTAGAGATTGATGAGAAAAGTCAGCCCTTCCCATAATTAGGCAGTGCTGCTTTGCAGGAGTTCAAGAAAGGATGTGAAAATCTCTTTAATGTTTCACTGGTTACATGCTGTCATCCTTTCATAATGCAGTTTATCAATATCCTTTTCAAACAGCCTCTTTGAAATGTACTTGCTTGTGACCACAAGAGTGACCTCTTCTCCCTGTTCAGTGTCAGAAGCTCTCCTCTCCCCTTCTGAGTGTCATGAGTTTCCCCCACCCCTGCTGACCACGAGGCAAGTTTCAGGGAGGTTTCAGCTGTGCTGGAGTATATTTATTCATTTTTGTTACTCCTCACCCAAGGATATTTTTCCATTGATTTTTAGAGAGAGGAGAAGGGAGGAGAAGGGACACACAGAGAGAAACATCGATGTGAGAGAGACACATCCATTGGTTGCCTGCAGCCGAGGTACATGCCCTTGACCTGAACCAAACCTGTGACCCTTCAGTCCGAGGGCCAACACTCTATCCACTGAGCCAAAACAGCTAGGGCTGTACTAGGGTACAGAAACAAATCTGTAATTTTGCTGTTAAAGAATTTGGGCGTAATGTTCCCTGAGTTCTGGCGAATAAGGTGATGTCTGTCTTACCCCCTTGGGGCTGATGTAACTAAGTATCACAGACTGGGCGGCTTATGAGCCACAGAAATTTATTTCTCACGGTTCTGGAGGATGGGAAGTCCAAGATCAAGGTGCCAGCAGATTCAGTGTCTGGTGAGAGCCCACTTCCCGGTTCACCCACGGCCGGTCTCTGCGTGTGACCTCACATGGCAGGGGAGACAAAGGAGCTCTCTGTGGTCTGCTTTATCCGCATCCCCATCCCACTCAGGAGGGCTTGGCCTTCATGACCTAATCCACTTCCAAAGGCCCCGCTTCCAGTACATCAATTGGGGATTCAGTTTTAACATGTGAATCTGGGGGTGGGAGGGACACAGACGTTCTGTCCACAGCAACGTCCTTTCCTTTGAAAAGCTGGCTGACAGTGAACACAGCCTCTCAACTGGCCTCCCTGCCTCCAGATCCACCCCCCTGGAATGTGTCTTTCCCACTGAAACCACAGCCCCTTCTACACTGGATTCTGGTCATGCCCCTTGACTTTCTAACCCATTAGCGACTACCTATTGCCATCTGTAGAAAGTATAAGCTCCTAGTGGGATTTACCATGCCCTTTATGATTTTATCCTTCTCATCTGGCCTCAAATTCCATCTCCCTGTCAATCAGAATGACTTGCAGTTTCCAATACTTTCAGCGTCCTTGTCACTTAGGGACTTTTACTGGGGCCACTCCTCCTCTGGAAAGATTCTGCTGCCTCCACTTTCCCCACTTGCCACATCTCTTTCCCAAACCTGCACCCTTCAATTGAGTACACTTTCAAATACTTTATGTTCTCGATAAACTTTATGGCTTTATGTTCAAATACTTTATGTTCCCTCCCATGTCATCAAGGGAGTATGAAAGAAGAAGCTCTCCATCGAAACAAAAAGATAATTGAAAATCATCATTCTCCTTCTATTGAGGCCAAGCTGCAAAAATTTTATCATTTTTTAAATGATTGAAATAAGAATTGAGTAGCAAACTGGAATTATTTCAGGTGCAAAATATTTAATAATAAATGTGTCTTTCTGTATGTATTGAGTGTGTGTTTCAAGGTAAGATTATTTGTTAATAGTAAAAATACTGCAGTTTTTTTTCATATGCATTTAACTTCATTACAGTTTACCATTTTGTTTTATATCCACCATAATATTTTTTAATCTGTGTCATTTGCCCAACCTTCATTTTTATTTTTATGGAAAATATACTATCCCTAATAAGTATGAAATATAGATAGATATAATAGATAAATATGATAGATGATATAGATAGATGACAGATAGATAGATAGATAGATAGATATAGATAGATGATAAAAAGTAAAAAGTCAGGACAGAGATAGGCACATGTTTCCATGGAAGTATGAAAGAAACAACTCATAGTGGTCTGGAGAGGAGGAGGCTGGGAACAGAGAAAGAGTTAGAAAGGCTGTGTGAGGAAGACATCCCCTTTCCTCGGGGGAAAATGGTGATATGCCAGGAATCCCTCCTAAAAAAAAACCTAGAATAAAGCTTATAAAAGGCCAAAAATTTTGTCTTCAATTACAAAAAGCATTCAGTTTTATTGAACACTAGAGGCCCAGTACACGAAAATCCGTGCACTTGGGTGGGCGTCCCTCAGTCCTGCCTGTGTCCTCTCACGGTCCAGGAGTCCTCAGGGGATGTCTGACTGATGGCTTAGGCTCTCTGCAGGAGGTGACCAGGTGGTCTGATCAGTGGACAGCGCCAGCTGTGAGTGGCCAGCCCCACTCCTCCCATCACCCCTGCACCACAGCTGGTCACCACCACTCCCCTCCATTGCTGTCCTCTCCCTCTGCCGGCTGGCATGCGCCTGCTCACTGGCCCCACCCCCCGCCAACTGGTCGTTCTGCCTTTTGGTCTATTTCCATATTATGCTTTTATTTTATAGGATTGTTTTTCTTGGGGGGAAGAAAACCTCTCAAGTTCTTAACACTACTTAATGGTTACTGAGTATTATTTCACTGGCATGTATTAAGACCGTCTTTTCTCCATTTGCTGCCACTTTTTACCGCTTCTTCCACAAATATTAGCAAAAACATGTGCTTCTGTTAGGACACACACACACACACACACACACACACACAATCTGTGAAACAAGAAGCCATAAAGACTACAACACATCAAGAATCATGAATTGATTATTGTATAAGGAATTATAGCAAAATATAAAGGGGAGCATCAGTTAAATTTATAAATCGTCAGACAGTACTTAAGCTCATCTTTTTAGATTTTTTAATTCTTGTCTTGCTTAATGTATTTGGAAATAAATAAATATATATGTAAACAAAACACCAAAAAACTCTAGGGGACCATTTCCACTCTAAAAGCTCTTTAATTTGACCAAAACACAGCTATGGAGCCAGAAGGATACAGAAAAATAATTTATTACAAGTACACAGTGGATTTACTTTAAAATGTTCCAAATATGTAGATGATAAGGTAATTTTCAAGACAATTTAAGAACCCCTCCCAAGCACATAGTTATTCAATTAATTCAGGGGAATAAATATTATCCTTCAGTTGATAGCTCATTAATCTGGCACAAGCTAGAACACAATGTTCTTTATCACACAAGGTACATTTCTTGCTATAAAATGATAAATTTTAGGAAACAGGGTGCATAATGGAAAAGTAATTGTTCCAGAAGAGCTGTGCATAACTCGTAATCTTGAAAATTAATTCTGCCTGGGCTACATTCCAGTACTTCAGAGCAATTATCACCCAAGGAAAGTCACCAAATGACAGGAAAAAAGTGTGCATATTGCTGCACACGCCCTCCCATACAGACCCTCCCATACATGCCTTCCCACACTCAGCTCAGCATTTTGTCAAGATCCCATGAGAAATCTTTTATTTTTCCTAAATGATAATTTTATTAAAATGCATGCTGTAAACGAGGGTGTGAGTAGAAAAATGGTTCATGGAAGGAAAGAGGCAAAGAAATGGAGCTCGTACGGTAAACACTTGGTCATAAAGGTGAGCATTCCTGCATAGTTTTAAACGAAGAAAAGATTTTCAGAGTATTTTATCAAGATCTTTTAATTAAAGTTATAGATGCTGAAACCTAACTCTTCCTTAAGCTTTTATGTTGACCTAATTATTCTATTAAATAATCTAGCAAATATTTACAACCACTTGTTAAAGGGATTTGAATAATAATGGTTGGTTCCCACTTATAAATGCTGTAACCTCAATACCTTCAGATATTGTAAACATCATTTATAAATTTAATATAGTCTATTTACTTTTTAGTTAAAAATGTCTGATTGACAATCCATTCCAAATACTTAAGAAATTCAGATAAATCAAATTAACTTTATGAATATGATGAAACTCGAGTCCTCTTAATAGTCTCATACTGAATATATTCACTGATTATTCAATTACATATCTGAAACTAAAATGAAAAGGTTGTCAACACATGCACATGCACACACAAACACAAATATGAAATACACTTTTTGGAAACATACACATACACACAATAGGAAAAAAATCATCATTTCAAAATAACAGATTTCCTAAAGTATCCTATCTAATAAATAGGGAATATGCAAATTGACCATCAAATCATCACAAAGATGGCAGTGCCCAGTCCCCTCAACCCTACTGGAGTCCCACAGTCCTTTCAGCCCAGCCAAAGGGGCAGCAAGCACATGGTGCGACCAGACCTGCCCTCAGACCCCAGCCACCCGGGCTGGCCCAAGGAACAGGCAAGCCTCGGATGTCAGCTGCCCAAGCCACCCAAGGTCACCCGAGGCTCAGGTAACCAGGGCCGGCTGAGGCTTGTGTTGCTGGCAGCAGTAGCAGCAGAAGTGTGATGGGGGCTGGAACCGGTTTGGCTCAGTGGATAGAGCATCGGCCTGCAGACTGAAAAGTCCCAGGTTCGATTCCGGTCAAGGGCATGTACCTTGGTTGCGGACACATCCCCAGTGGAGGGTGTGCAAGAGGCAGCTGATCGATGATTCTCTCTCATCGATGTTTCTAACTCTCTATCCCTCTCCCTTCCTCTCTGTAAAAAAAAATCAATAAAATATATTTTAAAAAAAGAAAAAAAGAAGAAGTGTGATGGGGCATCACCTTCCCCTAATTGCTGGGTCACCTCCCTCCCCTGAGGACTCCCAAACTGTGAGAGGGGGCAGGCCGGGCTGAGGGATGCCCTCGCCAGTACGTGAATTTTCATGCACCTGGCCTTTAGTATAAAATATTAATTATGCACAAATTCCTACCCTAACAATATTAGCACTATGATCATTTTAAACATTTTTATACTAATCCTAAATACTTCCAACAGTTAAACAATGCTTGCCTCTCAGGCTCTCGGGAGGCAGCTGTATTCTCAGTTAATTGAGGTTACTGTTGACTAGTGATTTTTTGACTGGGAGGAAAACCTGCCACTCAGACAGGCAGGGCAAGTATTCCCACCCACTCTTTAGGTGGTTGTTATTTAACGAGTGACCTCAGCATGCTTAAGACTACTTAATGCCTAGAGACTTTTACAAAATCTAATTTTCAATTTACAAAATTTCATAAGCTCCACTCCTTACTGTATATATCTCCAACATACAAACGGGGTCTTTATAACCCCCTAACAGGCAGGCCTTATGCAATCTGTACCAAACCTCTATCCCCATACCCACTTACTTCCTCTGTATCTAACCTAACTACTATCTCCCTTAATCAAGCCACACCATTTATGTAGCTACTTTTGGTGTTTGCCCAATGTGCTCATGCCTCAGGACCTTGCACTGGCTCTGCCTGCTGTTCAAAATAGTCCTTTTCCAGATGTATACATGGCTTCCTTCCTGATTATCTTCAGATCTTTACCCAGCTATCACCTTCTCAAAGAGGCCTCTCTGGCCCTGGCTGGTGTTGCTCAATGATTAGAGCATTGGCCCGAGCACCAAAGGGTCGCAGGTTAGATCCCCATCAAGGCCCCGTACCTGGGTTGCAGGTTCAATTCCCAGCCCTCACCAGACCAGCAAGTATATGAGGCGGCCAATTGATATTTCTCTCTCTCTTCCTCTTCCTCCTTCCCACCATCTCTAAAAAGAATGGAAAATACATTCTCTGTGAGGATTAGCAAGAAATAGACCTATCTGGACCACCCTATTTAAACTGCACCCCTCACCCTCAATACCCTTCCCATCAATTATTTTCCCCTCCACTCAATTCCTTTCTCTTCCACTCAGTCACTCAACACAGCTGACATACTATACATTGTAGGTATTTTACTTGTTGTAGTCCACGTTTCTCCAAAGATCCATGAGGGATGGAGTTTTCATTTCCTCTTTTTTTATTCAGTGCTGAATCCCCATGGCCAAGAACAGGGCCTGACACACACAAGGTCCTCAAAAACATATCGGTCGAATGAATAAATGAATAAAGACGCGGACTGCTGAGTGCCACAAAGAGAGCCCATGCTGACATTATTGCTTTTGGAAAGAGAAGCTTTCTCCTTTTAAAGATGCAAAGTTGGGCAAGCACTTCAGCAGCAGCTCCGCAAGCAATATGCAGATTGGGAGGCAGACTTTCCTGTTCCTGGGAGCAGGCCTGCCAGGGCTCAGCCTGCTTTCCAGCCCCTATTGTAATTATTCATGCTAGAAAGTAAGGTTACATGTCTTTTAAAAGGGTCCTTACTGGGAACTTTCACTCTTTAAAAGAATAAGCATTATCCTTTAATTAGTCCAAAGCTGAAGCTCGGACCCCAATGCAATTAATTCAGCTTCTTTCCCGGCAATCTCTTATTTTCTCATTTGTTTCATTACCCATAAGCAGGTTGAGAGGGGAATAAATTGTTTCCTCACGATAAAAGGTCTGAGTAGAATAATTAGGCCAGTCAACTCCCAGAGTGCAAGGGCTACATTTCCTTTCTCGGGTATGCACCACATATCCAGACGCTGTAGCAAAGCAGTTAGCTATCTAATCCAGTATTCTGCAAATGTTCCCCATCGAATTCCCTCTGAGGGTGGTCAGAGAGGCTTAATAAATACCAGGAAGGATCTCACCTAAATGCTTATTGTGCAGGAGGGAGCTCTGAGAACAAACCACTCCTCAACTAGTTTTGTTACTGTTAATGTAGGAGAGAGGGAAGAGGAGCTGGCTCTGTGGCCCTCCCAGGTCTGAGTATCTGGTCATCTGCTTCATTTTCTCTTTCTTATGGGAAGCACTGAGTGGAAGGGTGAGGAGTAGAACCACCTGTCATTCATCTTCCTGTTCATTATGTAGGGGTAAGAGCACCTTGTCCTGACCAGTGCTACCCCAGGTAAGACCAATTCCACTTCTTTCTTTTTTTTTTTTAAATACATTTTATTGATTTTTTTTTTATAGAGAGGAAGGGAAAGGGAAAGAGAGCCAGAAACATCAATCAGAGAGAGACACCGATCAGCTGCCTCCTGCACAACCTCTACTGGGGATGTACCCGCAACCAAGTTACATGCCCTTGACCGGAATAGAATCTGGGACCTTTCAGTCTGCAGGCTGACACTCTATCCACTGAGCCAAACCGGTTAGGACATAATTCCACTTCTTAATAAAGAAAATTCCAAAATATCCGATAGACACAGCCATGTTTGCACGGGCTCTTCTGCCACTGCGGTACTGGCTCAGTGAGAAGCCCCACAGAAGCGATGCTCAGTGGTCCCAATGAGGAAAAAGTCAGAATTGTGAGATTTTCAAAGCCACGACTCTCTTCTGTTTTACTTAAACGAAAACATGTACAATTTGAAGCTCTGTGGATGCCATATTTGATGATAGAAAGCCCTCTATTCCCATAGGAAGGCATAAGCCAAAGAGCGGGTTATGACCGTGAGGACTCCTCTTTCTGCAGTGAGGATTAGTGGTATATTTAGAGAAAATGGGGTCTTTGTGTTTTGAGACTAACCCTACTATTTTTTAAGAGTTGTTGAAGGTTGATTGCCACTAAATAAACAAGAGAATTAAATCTGAACAAACTCATTCTTGTTTTGGAAAAAAACCAAAACATTAGAATGGGCCCTTCAGCTAAATATAGAACCATACGTTAGAGAAGAACTGTGAGGTCATTACTCACCTGGATACAGATTTTTAAAGTAAATTAGATACTATGATAAGCACTCTTCCATCTGCTTTATGCTTTTATATGTTGTGATTCAGGGCCATAGCTTTCTTTTACTATTATTGAATATGGAGTTTCTGCCTCTCTTTATTATTTTCTTGTTTTAGGGTAATTTATGAGAGAATTATGTGGATATTTATCAAGCACACATGCTCTGTGTAGAGTATGGGGTTAATAAATAGTTTTCAAATAAATCAATTTCCAAGCAGAGGGAGAATGGCACTCAGCTTCTCAAAATGGTTTCGATTTTCTGCCCAAAACAAGAGGTGTCAGTAGAGGTTCGAACGATGAGAAAAACGAAGGAGAGAAAGGGGAACGAAGAGGTGAAAATCAAGCACAAAGTTGGAATGGCAGAAATCCACTGTGGAGGCACAATACAAAGCAGCAGCCACATTGATAACAGGGATGTAGCGGTTGACTGTCAGAAAGGTAAGATGAGAGACAAAAGTTATGCCAGGGTGGTACCTCAATGGCCTTTGAAGACCAAAGCATAGACCACGTGTAGCAAATGTAGGAAGTGAAAGAATCAAGCAGAAAAGAGGAGAGGAAGGTAGAAGCAGATGAAGGCTCAGCAGAAACTCCCGAGGTAGTTAATGCGGTACTGTTCCAGGATGGGGACCAGGCTGGAGTGGGTCTGCCTGAGGCTGGCCAGTGGTGTGTGGGTTCTTCATGCAGGAAAGATTTCACAAAATGAATCCAGGTGATTTTTAAAAAATCCTTACCCAAGGATATTTTTTCCATCACCTTTTAGAGTGGAAGAGGGGGGGAGAGACAAAGAGAGAGGAACATCAGTGAGAGAGAGACACATTGATTAGTTGCCTCCCACATAGGGCATGACCAGGGCCATAGATCAAGCCTGAAACCAAGGTATGTGCCCTTGACTGGAAATGAACCCGACTCTTCAATCTGCAGGCCGACACTCTCTCTATTCACTGAGCCAACTGGCTAGGGCTAACCCAGGTGATTTTTAAGAGCACATTTATTTAAGCCAGGGACGGTGAAACAAGGAAGGGTAGAAGAAGCAACAGGGGAGAGTCTAGCTGGGGCTGCTTTGAATCTCTAGAGACGTTATAGGAGAGAAGTGAGCCAAGGTGGGGCTGCTATTGGCGCACTGAAAAGTCAGAGAAAAGGGACCTTGGAGACAAGTTCAGAGCGGTTTTGCTGCCCCATGTTCCCTGGTTGCAAGTCCAATGGGGGCCAACAGAGGATTTTTTTCCCCTTAAATATGTGCTAGCATACCTTTTTTTGAGGACTTTTATATGTCTTCTGCAGGTGGGAATCCTAGAGGAGGTCTCAGGGGAGGGTCTTAATAGAAGAGTCATTAGTTTTCCAAATGTGTCCTTCAATGTGTTGATTCATCAAAATGAATGTATAGAGGGGTGAGGCTCACTCTCTGTCAGTTTCATCTTTAAAGAATTTCATTGAAGAGGGACTAGGACTGGGGCAGGTCTGTCCTTTCAAGGTCTGGAATGTGTAAATCATTTGCTTCTAAGTGTCCTTGGTTAGGGAAGGTAAGACTTGTGATTTACTAGCTGGCTGCAAATTGCTCAAATTGTTTGGCCTTCTTTCATTATTTTGTCTCAGTTTCCCCATTCCGCTTGTCAGGGAGTTTTCCTAGCTTCTCACTATCCTGCCCCAGTACCAGGATCAGAGTCCGTGAGCTGCAGGGTGGGTCACCCAGGAGGCAGATGATAGGTCATTCTGCCTCATGCCCCACAGGGCCTTATGTCTTCCCATACTATACCAACCTCACAGAGTGATATTACTGCATTCCTCTAACCATCACCCTGAGTCAGTGCTTACAGATCATATGATGTTAAATATACTCTTACTAACAAGACGGGGAAGGAGATAGTCATGGCCAAGAATCATCAACTAAATTACTGTGAGCTTGATTCTTTGTATAAATTATATCTTTGTAACCTCATATCAAGCTATCATTCTTGTTTTACATTTGGAAAAACAGCCAGTAGTGTGCTGGTGAATGTTTAATATTTTAAAAATCCCTGATATACAGTGTTTGCCAGTTACTATGGTCTAAATGCTGCACATTAGCTACCAACCGAATGCAGAGTTAGGGAGATTTGCACATTACCACAACATTGTATAGCATAATACAATATGTATATAGTATACCTATGGGTGCAATATAGAATAATATGTACAATAGATGGAAATAGCTTCAAGAACGTAGCTAATAGTAAAATGTAGTAAACTAAATAGGAAAGGGTGAATTTGGAGTATTTATTAACTTTATTTTAAACAGAATTTATTTAATTTTAACTTTATGTACTTCAATTCTTAATAATGGTTATGTTTAGCAATGAGCTCACAAAGTTCTTGAAACATTTAATGATCAGTTGTCAGGACCAGTATGAGCCGCCTCCAGCACACCCCTGAGCACTGTGCTTTGGAACGTGTTCCTCATTTCTAATCTTTCCCAGAAAACAGCATTTTAAAAAATTGGGTCCCTTTCAATCAAGAACTGAATCTTGTATTTTAAACTCTATTCCCAGAACCTCCAAGTGGTCCAGCTAATCCGAGTCCTGTTGTGGGGAAGTCTAGGAGGCAGAGATAAGCAGATGAGGCCTAAGAGTTAACAGGAAGCAGGTGTCATCCATATGAGAGTCAGTATTCAGCCACAGAAACCAAACCTCTTTAAAGTACACCAAAACTTTCTGTAAAGGCAGGTCTTATCTATCCAGGCAGGGTTGGAATTAACCTGCCTGGACAGATAAGAGTTTTGAGCTTGCAGGTCAGGATAGGCATACATGATGGCACTCAATGAATGAAATGGATCCAGGCCCCTTTGCTTACCCATATTTTTGTCATTGGGGGGTAGGGCATAGCCCATGAGCTTTGGGAATACTGATGACAACCCTGAAGACAAGAAAAGGACATATTCTGAGGACCTAAGAAAATCAGAACTACCATGTGGACTTAAATACATATGTGGGTCCGCAAGACAGCAGGGAAGGTTTGCTGGGGCTTTGGAGCAAATAGTAATTTATTCTTCAGGAAGTGAAAGTATGTGGACCTGGGAGTTGTGGGCTGTCATGTTGGGACCACAACAGCACAGCAGCCTTAGCACGAAGCTGAGACAGTGGACTATTAGAGGGGGAAAAACTTGGTGATGCAATTGTGCCTCAGCATCAGATCAGTCCTGACACACGTACATACTTCTGGACTTCCAGTTAGGTGAGCCAGTAAATCCTTTTTATGGCTTAAGGCAATTGGAATTCTGTTCTCTGATACCGGTGACTAAATGCTTCATAACTGATACAACCTTGAAGTAATCAAGTAGGTGTTCATTGAGAGTGGAACGTGGCTAAACATGTCAGCGAAACAAGAAAAGTGAACAGTCAGAGAAGGCTGAGGTAGCTGATGAAGGTGACACAGGATTTTCTTCGGAAATGCCTCTGAAGGAAATGCAGACGTGGCAGAAGAGAAAGAATAGGCCTTATCTTCAGGGAAGGTGTGGCCAGCTGGGTAGGAATGCGCTAAGACTGGCTGAGCACGGCCCTGCCCTCCTGCTCCACAGTGACAGAAAGGAGCTCCTTCCTTTTCTGGTGGACAGAGACTCTGCCAGTTGTATCGGCTCACTGCTCCCCAATCAGATATGGTTGCTAGAAGAAGTGAATGCCAAGTTGTAAAAATAGAAAAGCAGGTAAAGGGAAGTTGTCTCCAATTTTCACCCAGAGGAATACAGGGAGGCAAAGTAAGCCAAATTACTATTAATGCACTCATCAGGC
Source organism: Vespertilio murinus (assembly GCA_963924515.1). Classification (NCBI taxonomy): domain Eukaryota; kingdom Metazoa; phylum Chordata; class Mammalia; order Chiroptera; family Vespertilionidae; genus Vespertilio; species Vespertilio murinus. The sequence goes on along the minus strand of OZ004707.1, from coordinate 129,497,109 downwards.
ATGGATTATTACAAGGTCATTCACCTTGACTGCCAAATGTGATTTTATTTTATTTTATTTTATTTTTTGCAGAGGGGTGAGGGAATGGTTAATACTCTACAATCAGTTTTTGTTTTTTTAAAAAAGGTCTAGAATCCAAGGCAATGTACATAACCAATCAGATCAGAGCTGTGTGAGACAGAGACTAGAGATCTGTTCTTCCCCAATGTGACAAACTGGCATTTGCCCCACACTCGGTGGTGCCACTTTGACTCTTATGTAAACATGGAAGCAGAACTAATGAAGCTAATGAAGCCGAAATAATAAGGTAGTAAAACCCTGGGAGTGAAATGGTAAGCTCCTCAGAGGTGTGCCTTCCTCCAGGGGTCAGCAAGGAAAGTGTCTGAAGCTGCCCTTGATAGCTGAACCTGTGTCACTACCAGTATGGGGCTCTAACATGGTAATAATTCTGCAGGATTTTCTGAAATAACAGCTTATAATTACATATGCCCAACAGTCGTTTTAGATTCCACAGCCTCTGCTGGCACTGTTCAGATTGTTTCCTTTTCATAAAGTTTCCCCTCACCCCCATTAAATTTACTGTTCCGGGGTCTCTTCCTCTTCCTCCAGCAGTCTGAAAGTCTCACTCAAGCCTGCATCAGAATCGGATCCATATGAGTGCCTCCCCCTGGCCAAGAAAACGGGGATGGGGCAAGAGTTTATATGTGTATGCCAATGAATGTGGGTAAGCACCATGACCCTGAGATAAACCAAGACTACAACCAGAATTCCCTGAGTCATGGAGGTTATTCCACATGTACCCAAGCCTCTTTGCACAAATAGAAGAGACGAGAAACATTTTCTAATCTACAACACAACTTTCTTATGAACATGAGAGGAAATTATTGTTACTCCTTTTACTTTATGCCTGTCTTCTTTCTAATAAGAATTGAGAAAAACTTGTCATCAAATGATCTTTCCAAAGAGGCAGGGTGTCATAACAGAAGGAGCCCAGACCCTAAAGTTAAACATCAGTGGGTATGAATCCGAGCTCATTCATTGACCGGCTCTGTGACTTCAGGCAAGTTATTCAGTGTCTCTGACCTTTGTTTTCACCTTTGCTAAAAGGGCTAGTGATCATTGCATCTTAGGCATGTTGTATGGATTAGAAGAAAAAAAATCTTAAAAACAAAACAAAACAAAACACAGTAGCTGGTACAGAGAATCACACATTATACTTAATAACTATTTTCAAAGCAAACTAGTTGAAACACTTGGAAACCGACCTGTGTTTCTAGATGACTGTATGAACCTCAAAGGTCTTTCCCCCCTAGAAATTTCCTGTAATTTTATATACTGGCTGTGAATCAATTTATGAATCAAGGACAATATATTTAAATGAATCCTATTCCAGATTAAAAATAAATTCTAATAACTTGTCTCAAAAAGGGAAACAATCAAGATCCCCATTAAGACCAATTCAGCAACCACAAAAGCATACAGAGCTAGACAAAAGAAGATGGTACCATTCTTTCCCAGAGCGTGTGACTCATTTTCAGCTCCTCGGTGGTGCCCAGGAAACAATGCTCGTTTACAAACTAGACGGCCCGTCGCCTGCAGGGATACAGACAACACCCCTCATTTTTCACACATTCGGGCAAAATGTCACCTCCTTCCTCATTGGACTCAGTTCCATTTTGCAAGTGTAACTTTTATAAACAACGCTGAGGGGGAAAGTGTCATTTGGGAGTTTATTCAAAGCCCATTAAGATGACACATTCATTTGGATTTCTCTTTAACCTTCAGGCTGCAGAATGGCCTGCACCATGTTAGACTAGCAAGCTCCAGGGGAAGGGGGGTGAGGAGGTGGGGGTGGGGCAAAAACATCAGAACAATAATGATACCTCAAACATGTCTCTCAAACATGTCTGAGAAGGACGGGTGTACACTGTTCAAGAAGCCTTTCCCTCAGCTGCTTTAGCTCTTTTACAAGCAGCACGGACGTGGTTGGCAAACTGAGGCTCTCCACCTCAGCAGCCCGAAAGACAGACTGTTCATACAGTGTATGTGGAGATAGTGCGCCCAATGTATGGGACAGTTGTCCCTGTGTTATCAAGCAGCCGTGTTCTCTCGTTTCGATGACAAACATGCAGACAAATGTACATTGTGGGCAAATGCAAGGAAATGGCTGGCCTGTGTTTGAGGTTTACCATAAGCCTCCCATTCTTTAGCGTGAGGCATTACTCAGGCCACCAGGGACCCATGGCACCAGCATTACCCTTTCTCTCCAGGCTCCTTGAAGACCCCCGGACCACTACAATAGCTACTATGTTTCAGTGGGTGAGTAATTCTGATTATAGAGAGACAATTATTGTGAAGGAACACGTAGGATAATAGATGTGCCATTAGAAAATGGTTCCATTGTAAAACAAAAATTTTAAAAAATGGACACCACGGCACATGATCACTTAGTAAGTGATATAAATGTCTAGTCACTAAGTTGTTCCCCCTGATACTAATATATTACGTGTCAATTGTAATTGTGGGGGCGGGGGGAGTTCAATGAACCCAAAATGCTTTCCCTTAAAAGAACTTTCCTTTATCCCATACCCATGGTTGGCAAACTGCAGCTCGTGAGCCACATGCAGCTCTTTGGCCCCTTGAGTGTGGCTCTTCCACAAAATACCACAGCCTAGGCAAGTCTATTTTTGAAGAAGTGGCATTAGAAGAAGTTTAAGTTTTAAAAAATTTGGCTCTCAAAAGAAATTTTAATTTAATCATTGTACTGTTGATATTTGGCTCTGTTGACTAATGAGTTTGCCGACCACTGTCCTATACCATTTAAACATGGTAATAAAAGAAATACCATGTTATAAAGGAAAAAAAGTATAAACCAGCAAACAAACAAACAAAAACAAAAACCTCAAAAAACAAATAAACAACAAACAAAAAGTGGACATCTATATTTTGGCCAAAAATCCTCTTCTTGCAAAGTAGAAAGCTAGTAAATATTTATGAAATAAGTAAATAAAACGTTGAAAAGTATTTTCAGTGGATTTTGATTTTGATTTTGATTCAGTGCCTTCCTACAGGGATAATTGTTTTGTATTCAATCATAATTCATTCCTTTGAGATGAGAATATTTAGACACAAAATTATAAGCTATCCACGTGGAGTTAACAGCAGATTTAGGAACTCTTAATTATTGCTTGTCCCTTCATGCAGTTCCTTTACTTTCGGGGTGGGGGGGGGGAATCCCCTCTCCTGCTGTTTCCATCCCTGAAATATTTATAGGCTGATGTCCTCTTTAGTCATCACTGAGCTAAGCTGCAATCTTTTCATCAATTCTCAGAAATGATTTTCTCCATATGCTTAATCATTTCATTTACTTCTGACTCCACCCAACGTGCCTACATCCCTTAGACCAGTGTTTCCCAAACTTCTCTCATGATGAGAATCACCTGGTGGAGTTGTTAAAATACAGATTCCTGAATCCCAACTAAGAAGTGCTAAACTAGAATTTTTGGAACATAAAGGTAAAATTGTATACTTAAGTATAAGTTATACTTAAGTATAAGTTATACTTAAGTATAAATTTTGGAACATATAGGTAGAATTGTATACTTAAGTATGAATTATACTTAAGTATAAATTTTGGGAACATATAGGTAAAATTGTATACTTAAGTATAAATTATATACTTAAGTATAAAATTGTATACTTAAGTATAATTTATACTTAAGTATACTTAAGTATAAATTTTGGGAACATATAGGTAGAATTGTATACTTAAGTATAAATTTTGGGAACATATAAGTAAAATTGTATACAGTAAAATTGTATACCTAAGTATAAATGTTGGGAACATATAGGTAAAATTGTATACTTACAATTTTACCTATATGTTCCCAAAAAGTCTAGTTTAGCACTTCTTAGTTGGGGTTTAGGAATCTGTATTTTAATAACTCCACCAGGTGATTCTCATCATGAGAGAAGTTTGGGAAACACTGTGACAGAAGATTCTAAAAATGAAACGTAGCCCCGAAAGAGACCAGAGGGCAAAAGAGACCAGAGGGAGGCCGGGCCACGGGGGAAAAACTCTTGCTAATAGAACATGTCCGCCCACGTGACTCCATAGATGCTGGCCTGGGAGATCTTCTAATTACCCCTCACCTCATGGGCAGCTGCAGTCCTGGCCAGAGCCCCAGGGGTGGCGCTGTGGCACAGGAGAAAGTGCACTGCTTTGGAGGCCAGGCACACCTGGGTCCAAGTCTTGGCTTCCTAATGTGCTACCTTCACAATCTGAGGCAAGTTATCTAGCCTTTATAAATCTTAGTTTCTTTGTCAGAAATACTAGCTGTATCATAAGACTCTGGTGAGAAATAAGTTAGTTCATGTAGATGGCCTGTACAAAGTATATAGAAGTCTTTATATAGTATATCTCTATATATCTGTAATACTATACTTTAGCACATAGTATGGATAGCACTCCCAACCAAGCTCCAAATGTATGAGTTAAACTGATATCTCTCTGTCTCTTACCAGACTCAGCTCAATTAACCAGGAATTTTTGTCCATTTTTTATGACCTCATCCACTTCTCTCCGCTGAGTTGAGTCACAGTTGAATCAGCTGCCACCTGATCAGAATCGCCATCATTTCTTACCAAGACCGCTGCAACAGCCTGCCTCTGACTCATCTCCTTGCCTTCATGCTTACACCTTATATTCCATTCTCTACTCAGTAGTGATGTCACTGTTTCAAAAGTTTAATTAGGTCAAACTACTTCTTTGCATAAAGCCTAGCATAGATTTCCCAATACTCTTAGAAAAAAAAAATCCAAAATTCTTTGCCTGGACTTTTAATAGGGCCTTTTATGATCTATTCCTACCTGTATCTCTGAAGTTATCTTCCTCCATTCTTCCTTCACTCACTCTATTTTTGGCTACATGGGTCTTTTTTATGTTTCTTAAACTCTTCTAAGCTTATTCTGGTCCCAGGACTTTTGCACTTGCTGATCCCTGAGCCTTGCTTGACTGTTCCTCCCTTCTGGCTCCTCCTCATCTTTGAGGCCTAAGGACAGATATCACCTCCTCTAAAAAGACTCCTCTGATCACCAAATTCCATATTGATCGTCTCACCCCTGGTCCCCAACACCGTCACTTTCTAACACATTACCTTGTTATGTCACTTATTTATTTATTTATTTGCTTACTTGTAGAATGTCTAATTCTACATTATGAATTAGATGTTGGCATGATGTCTCCAACAGAGGGTCAGCTCCACGAAAGGGTTGCTATATACATTGCTTATGTCTGTATTATCACCTTCTAACATAGTGCCTGGCAGGAAGGAAGCACTCAATACCTATTTGATGAATGAAGGAATTGGGGTTTTTATGTCTCCAGGAAGAACTGAGCTCTGTCATACTTTTCATAAATATGAAATCACCAAACAAGATCATGCAGTCTTAGGCATCCTCACAAAAGTTTAATAACCAGGAGCTAGATTTTGCATGACTGGGAAACTCTGGAGCTTTGCAAGGTGGTTCAGAACACATTGTATGTTTTCATTCTAGCTCTGCCACTTCTTATCTGTGTGACCGTGGACAAGTTAGTTAACGTATTAAAACAGGCTTCCTCATCTAAAAAAATAAGAATAATAGCACATACATTAGAGGGTTTGTGAGGATTAAATGAGCTAAGCCTCCATCCCGGTTCCTGGAACATCCTGCTCATTTAATAAATGGTGGTTATTATTTTTTTGTTATTACAGTAATTAATTCTGGCACCATACTTTACAAAGAGCATTGGCAAATTGGAGCTTATCCAGAGGAGAACAAACAATCTTGTGAAGGGTCTGGAAACCACAACTTGTGCGGAACAATTGAAAGAGCTTGGGATGTTTACCCTGGAAAAGACACATTTTAAGAGGAAATATGATAGCATTTTAAAAACACTGAAAAGAACTGTCTCATGTAAGAGAGATTAGCTTTACTCACTGCTGTTCTAGAAGATGCAGTTAGTACCAGAGAATGAAAGTTAAATCTTGAACTATTTATGGTCTAATAATCAAATTGCCCAAAACAAAAATAGAATTATTGATTTTTACTCATAAAAGAAAAGATTTAAGGTATGGTTATACATATATTGATTAAGGAAATTACAGAGTATATGAAGCCAATTACAATTACAAGAGTGAAGACTTTGTATTAATATGGAAAATGTGTGTGACATGTCAATTATTTTTTTAAAAAAAAGCAAACTATGAAATATATACATATATGCTGTGATCCCAAGTTTCTATATATGATAAAAGAGTACAAGCACAGATATTTATAAATGATCTTCTGCTTCATGAGGTGGTGTTCCCTATCACTCCAAATGTTGGAGCAGAGGCCACATAACCTCTTAGAAGGAATGGCGTTTTAAGAAACCATGTGTCAGGGAAAGAATTGGGCCGGGCACACCCTAGAAAGATTTGAAGGCTCCATGGACCTATGACCCTGTGAAATATATTGTTGAATTGTGGTAATACAAAACACTGCTTTAAAAAAAAGGGGGGGGGGGCGCTAATGAGGGCAGGCATTAAGCTACTCAATATCTTTATGTCTTCCCAATTTAAAAAAGGCAAAAAAATATCCAGTCCCAAGAATCATAAAGAACTAGAATCTATTGCCACATCAAGGAGTAGATGTTTCTGGCTACTATTGCTCTTCTGCTCCAATAAAAGCCCATCAACCCCCTTCCCCAACCCCCCCACTCCTGAATTTCATTTTCTGGACCCTTCCTTGAAATTGCATGCTTTCTAGTTCCAAAAGTCTATGATTCATCTGATTATTTTGTTTGATAAATATGAGGTTGGCCAAGAATGAAAAGCCACCTGAACTTTGGAAATAAGGAGTTTCCAAGAACACTAATAAAGAAATAACTTCAGGAGAAATTTTGGTAAAAAAACAAAACAAAAACAAAACAAAACAGGGAGAGTCCTTTTTTCCCCCTGCCAGGTTCAAAAGTCATAAATGAATGGTTCTTTTATAATTTGATGAGTGGAATGTTGAACTATCAGAGACAGGCATTCATGAGTGAGGTTTTCTAGCAAAGTCTCTGTTTTACACGTAAGATGACATTAAGTAGTCACCTGCATTGATTTCTTAGCCTTTGATGATAAACACACACCCCTGCACTGTTGTTAAATTTCCAGGAAGAGCTTTCAGACTGTTTTCAATAGAAAGAGGATTACCATTTTCTAGCACTGAAGACACTATCTGATTCTCCTTTGAGGTCAACCTACCTTTATCTTAATTATTGTTCATATTTTTTGCTGCAAAAGAGGTCATTTATTTAACCTAATTTTAGTATCAATTAATCTTTATTTAACTGTTCTTATTTTTATTTTTGTTTAATTAATATTTTTAACTGTTTTACTGTCTACAATGTTTAGTGCTCTGAAATATTGCCAAGAAATAAAAAGTAGATGTAGGAATTCAACTGGGAAGATGACTCTTTTCCCCCAAGAGGCTTATTTCTATCTCAGCCATCCTGTAGGCTGCCAGCTCCTGAAGCTGAGCTTCACACAGATCTTAAATCAACTGGTCATAATTTCCCTTTACTAATCCCCTCTGCTAAGGGATTTACCTCAGGCTTTTTCTCACCACACTTTGTTTCCACTCTCCCTGAAGGAAGTGTCTCCTGTCAGCAAACCGAGGGAGTGAGCCCTGTTCTTCTGGAGAACCGAAAGTTCCAACTCTGCTGAAGAATCAGTGAAACAGGATGTGCCATTCTAGATGAACACGGTCTTCTCATTGTTGGAGACCTGCAGAACAACCCTAGTGTTATTGGACCACTTCTGCACAGGGGCTGGTCCTGCCCAGCACGGTCCTGGACCTTTGGCTTGTGTCAGGTGACCTCTATGTGCTTGACTCATACAAAAAATAATTCCAAGATACAAGTCCAGATGAAAGTGAGAGTATGTTTATTATAGCTTGGGATAGCGTTCCTAAAGATAGGATCAGGAGGTAAACATGGGAAGAGCTGATGCTGCCCACTGCTCCCCATGGTCTCCTCATGGAGACCCTCAGAACTTAGAATAGAAGAAACAAAGTACATGCCTGAGGAAGGGCGTGTGTGTGTGTGTGTGTGTGTGTGAGAGAGAGAGAGAGAGAGAGAGAGAGAGAGAGAGAGAGAGAACATGTGCTCAAAGAAGAGTGTGCACTGGCATCATTTGTCCTGAGAATATCTTTTTATTTGAATTTATCAGGGTGACAGTGATCAATAAAAATCACATAGGTTTCAGGTATACAATTCTACAATATATTATCTGTATATATTGTGTCCTGAGGGTATATCTATTTTCTATAGACTGGAATTTTAGGGTTAGGTCCCAGGGGAGAATCTCAACAGAATACTCATTAGGTTTCTGGTTGTGTCATTTAGTATGCTGATGTATTGAAATGAGCGGATGGATAATGGAGTTGGGGGTCATTCTCTGGTTAGTTTTACCTTTATCTCGGGTTAGTCTGGCTCTAATTGGTTCTTTTGGTTATCCACCTCACTGACTAAGGTGATTTAAACCACCTGCTCTTAGATATCTTTGGTTAGGGAGGATAGGTTTAAATCACCTGCTCTTAGGTGTCATTGCTTAGGGAGGATGGAATCTTGTGATTTATCAGCTGGCTCCTAATTGCTCAGCCGTTCTGGCTGTTTGTTCAACCATTTGTCTCAGTATTCTCATTCCATTTGCCAGGGGATTTTCCTGTTTTCCTTTTTACTAACCTGCCTCAATGGGACTTCTTCTTTTCTATGTCCACATTTAGTATTTAATCCTCGGTTGATCTCTTAGATACTATCCACAAGCTGATGACTCCCAAATTTATATCTTCAGAAGTCAACCTCTCTCCTGAACTCCATAAAGCTAATTTTCCACTTGACATCTCAATTTAAATGTTCAAGCGGCATCTCAATCTCAGTGTACTCAAAACCAAACTACCAATTCTCCTTCCTGTTGAACCAGCTCCTCCGAAAGTCTTCTCTCTCTCAGATAACAGCAACACAATTATTGTAGTCACCTGGGCCAAAACCTAGGGATCATCTTTTACTATTCCTTTTCTCTTATACCCCATCTCCAATCAATCAACAAATATTTCAAAATTTCATCTCCTGCCAGAACCGGTTTGGCTCAGTGGATAGAGTGTCGGCTTGTGGACTGGAAGGTCCTGGGTTCGATTCCGGTCAGGGGCATGTACCTGGATTGCAGGCACATCCCCAGTAGAGGGTGTGCAGGAGGCAGCTGATTGATGATCCTCTCTCATCGATGTTTCTAACTCTCTGTCCCTCTCCCTTCCTCTCTGTAAAAAATCAATAATATATATTTTTTTTTTAAAAAAGAAAAAATTTCATCTCCTTTCACTGGGGGTGGAACTTACTTATCTCTCTCCTTCCATCTTTTCCTCCTAAATTCTACTCATTATATAATAGCTAAAGTGGTCCTTTAGAAGTATTTTTCAGACCATATCATTCTGCTGAGAACCCTCCAGTGGCTTCCCATCAGGAGGCAGCTGATCGATGTTTCTAACTCTCCATCCTTCTCCCTTCCTTTCTGTAAAAAAATCAGTAAAATATATATATTAAAAAAAATTGATAAGCTTTGTAAACTCAGAAGTCTTACAGAAGGCAAAGTTATAAGGAAGGGCAGGAAACTCTTAAAGTGCATAGTGTGCAAAAACCTTTACATAAGCATGCTAGGCAGCCTCTAAGATGGCCCCCAGGGAGCCCCACCTTCTGGTATTCGTGCTGTATATTATCTAATCATGCAGTCGTGCAATCCCCTCCACTTGCATACAAATGGCATCAGTAACTTACTTATGCTAGCCAATAGAATATGGCAAAGATGACTGGGATATCACTTTGATAATTGGGTTACATAAAATGAAACTTGTGTCTTGTTAGCAGATTCTCTCTATTGCTTTCTTGGCTTGTTTACTTTGATGAAACAATCTTTCATGTTGGAGATGCCCACAGGGCAAGAAACTGCGGGGGTCCCTGTAGCCAAGAGACAAGGAACTGAGGCCCTCAGTCCAATAGCCATCCCTGGTCCAGCATTAAGATGAGTTCTTGGTCCTTGCTGACACTTTAATTCTAGTCTTGTGAGAAAACCCGGCCCAGAGGACTCAGCCATGCCAGGACTCCACGGAAACTGAGATAAAATTGTGTGTTGTTTTAAGCTACAAATTTTTGTGGTAATTTGTTGCATAAGTGAATACTTAATTCAGTAAGGGGCGAATGAAACATTGGCATTTTCCTCTGAATCTTTTTTTGTAGCAAATATTTTCACTTTTAATTCAAGCTTGCATTTAATAAATATTTATTAGGGGTCTTTACGTAATTACTGTTGTTAAAGTTACCATGAAGCCTGGAAACACTCTACCCTCAAGAAGTCTTGTGAATGTAGGTAAAGTGTGCTCACAAATAACTATCAAACAAGTTAGAGAGTACTAAGCCACGTAGCTGGAGCGGATCCATCGAGGACCAATAGTGAAAGGATATTTGAGCTGGATCTTAAATAGCAGGTTGGGCATGCAGAGATAGGCAATGGAATGTATATAAACGGTGGTGATAATTATTGGGTATGTACAACAGACAATAAACAACTCCTCTTGGCTATAAAATAGGACACATTTAGGATACAGGGGCCATGCAGGTAAGTAGATTGTGAATTGCCCTGAAGGCTGGGTGAAAGGCTATAGTTGGTACATTTTTCTGAACATCTGTTCAAATTCCATTGCCAAAACCACTATACTTCAAATTTCCTTTATAAAACCTTCCTTATTCCGAAGCTAATGCTATTAAACATTGGGCCAAAGGTAAAAAGTTGTACTTTTATCATGTCCCAGTTCATTCAATATTCCTTTCCAGTGAGTCCCTCTGAAATGAATGGCTCAGAGCATTTTATAATGCAATTTGAGGAAGGCCTGAGTATCATTGAAATTGGGGAAATTAATACCATCTATAAACTATGTGTGAATTATTTTGCTCAATGTCTTCATTTATTTCTAGTATAGAAAAAAAAATCTTCCAAGGAGATTTTTATCTTTTTTCCAAAATGTTACTCACTTTAAATATTTTCATTTACTCTTCAGGTTTGGAGGTAGGCTGCGAGGCTGTGGTTATGCCTATATTGTACATAGCTTTTGCTTGTAATTGTATTGAAGGTAACTGAACTGGCACCTGAGGAGACAATTGGCACTTGTGTATTTACCAGCATACAATCACTTTGACAATCCATCCCAGTACACCTTGAAATTCATCTTTACTGGGGGTTCTCTCTACACATCTCTGCTAGTTACAAATTTTTTAAAAAATGTATTTTATTGATTTTTTTACAGAGAGGAAGAGAGAGGGATAGAAAGTTAGAAACATCGATGAGAGAGAAACATCGATCAGCTGCCTCTTGCACACCCTCTACTGGGGATGTGCCCATAATCAAGGTACATGCCCTTGACCGGAATCGAACCCGGGACCTTTCAGTCCACAGGCTGATGCTCTATCCACTGAGCCAAACTGGTTTCGGCAGTTACAAAATTCTTTGCAGAGGTCCTAAGTGTTTCAAAATCTCTCTTCTCATCCAGGAGCACATGGCTCATTTTATAGTCTTTTATATATTATTTTGGAGAATAATATAAATTTACCACTTTGCTCACCTAATAGTAAAAGGTAATTGGCAAGTCTCTATAATTTTCTGCCATATTTATTTAAATACCCCAAAGAACACATAGGCAAGTTTTCCCCAGCCTTTCAAATGATCAACAAATAGAGATTTTGACCTTGTCTCTCCCAATTTTGTGCTGTATATCTCTAATCATACAGCCTGGGCAATGCTATGCTTTCCTAGGACAGCAGTTGACAAATGATCGAATTACCCTCCCCACACTTCCCAGCTAAAAACGGTTTGCAATTCAGCCTCACGATTTTATTTATTTATTTTATTAATAATGTTTAATCAGCCTGGAGAATTAATGGGGTTCAGCAGAGGCCACAGTCTGAACCAAGGTTTGTAATTGATATCTGGGAGGCTGCAGCCATTTCCTTCTTGAGAGGCAGTTTAATTAGTGAGGGCCCCCTGTTTGTGCAAAGTAAGGGTGGGGGAGCGGGTCAGGGGGAGTTGAAGTCCCCTGAGGGTTTGAAATTTCTTGGCTCTTTCCCATTTAGAACAGTTCCAGAGATGCAAGAGAGGCAGAGTGCTTCTAGGAAAATAAAGGCTCTTCAAACACAGCATTTACAATTTACATTCATAATTCTCCAATTAATGTTCAAAAGAATTTAGTGGTTTGCTCCTCTAAATCTTGAATATATAAAACAAATTTATTCACTTAAATTATTTTAAATTTTCAAGATAATCCACTTGGGAGTATGTTTAAACAGTAAGTTCCTTAATTTACTTAAAATTACTTCACAATACAATTGATACTGGAATTGTTTTTCTAAAATATATATATTTTTATTGATTTCAGAGAGGAAGTAAGAAGGAGATAGAAACATCAATGCTGAGAATCATTGATTGGCTACCTCCTGCACGCTCCCTACTGGGGACTGAATCTGAAACCCGGGCATGTACCCTTGACTGGAATTGAACCTGGGACCCTTCAGTCTGCAGGTGCTGATGCTCTATCCACTGAGCCAAACCAGCAAGGGCTGGAATTTTTTTTTTTAAATAAGTTCTCTTAAGGACTATTATTTGATTTTTTAAATTATAATTTATACCCTGATATTTTAAATTTGGCATATACTTAGCCAAATGATACTATGGCTGAATGGTTCAGAGACCTGCTCTGTATTATTTAACTTATCTGATGGAAACTAGGTTTGCAAAAGGAGCAGAGTGGAGAGGTTACTGAATTTGAAATGTATTATAACTCAAAGAGCTATGAGTTTTTAATTAATTTTTTAAAAAATTTTAAGCAGCTTATTTCATGAAAACCTTACTTTTTATAATATCTCCTTTCTTCAAAAACATATTTCTTTTTTGTTTCCAAATGCACTGCTTAATAAAAGATTTACCTTTAGACTCTCCGTGATCTTCATTACTACAAACTCTTTTATTTTAATTTTTAATATGTATTTTTATTGATTTCAGGAAGGAAATGAGGGAGAAGAAAAGATAGATAGAAACATCAATGAGAGACGATCATTGATCAGCTGCCTCCTGCATGCCTCACACTGGAGATCAAGAAATTAAACCGTGACCTCTAGGTTCATAGGTTGACACTCAACCACTGAGCCACACCGGCTGGGCACTGCAATTCTCTTTTAATTTCATATTGTCATGGTCCAAAAATACTTAATTTTCATTTTTGCTATGATAGCATAGACCACAATTCTCTTGAATGTTTTTTTCATAGCTTCCCAGTCCATTAAATTGAAAATTCACTCACTATTTTTCACACACATCCCTTTTTATATTTTATCTACTTTTCTACCAACAATGTTCACATCTAATCTCACTTTCTATCCTTTTTAAGTTTTTATACATTATTCCACCTAACCTACTGCATGATAAGTTAGTATATTCATATTCACTCATTCCAAGCATGTTAATGTATTGATGACAGGAGTATAAATAATTCAACAAATCTACATTCACTATAACCAGAATAGAGCTGAGTGGCCTGCTCCTCAGGAAACATCATTTTTATGCAAGATTTAAATTCCAGAACAGCAGTGACCAGATAGTGTTGACTTTTGTATTCTGGGTGCTTAGCAAACTTTCTGGCACAGAGATGCCATTCAATAAATATTTGTAAAATTAATGAATTCTTGGAGGTAAATATTACTACTTTTTTTCACTTTATTGATGAGGTGACATCATTATTAAGTGTTAAAGCTAGGACCCAAACCCAAGTGAACAACTGGGGAGTTCACATTCTTAATTACTATCAATAATGTCTTGCTTAGCAATAAAGAATAGGCATAAAAAATTCCACTCTTAGAATTAGGCTCATTAAATCAGACTCTCAGAGATTAACTAATTTATTCTAGAAGGGAAAAAAAATTGAGTGCCATTACATGAAGATTTTTCAATTTTTCTTTTACTAATTAAGGTAATACATATGTGTCCTAAGATATTTTTAAGTAATATAATATTCTTACACAATCTTATTCAACTATGGAAAACATAGCCAGAATATTAAATACTTAGATGTTAGAAAATTATTAACATACAAATTATGCTATAGCATTTATATTTACTCAAATGCCCAAACCCTGCAATTTCATGCTTGCAAAAACAATGAATGAATGAAAGCTTCTACTCCTAAGGGTATGAAAAAATTGAGATCAATATTATGCTATTAACACTTGGTTTGCATTTAAGAAGAAACATGTGAGGGAAAAGCCAAGAAAACACAATGGAGATCAGCCTACTCAGCACACAGTTGGATTCATCTCTGAGATGTCAATAAGCAGGTCCTACATTTTCTCTCTAGAAAACCTGTGTGGCTCATTTTTATTTTAAAAGCTCAGGTTTATCTTTTGCTCCCCAGGTTAGGTTACAAATTGTAATGATTCATTAGGTACTGGTAGACAACAGTCTAATACTCATACCAATTAGTTCCTTCTGAACGTCCCTGGCTACCAAACCTTGACATTACTCTGTACAAAATGATAGGTTTGATCAGGAAAGCCCCAAAAGATGACATATAAAGTTTGTAGTGATTCAGGAATCACCGCAGTGAAGACACACAACTATCAGTTATTGTCTTACTCAAAAAACTTGTCAAGTTGTATTTATCGAATTGCTAGAGAAGAATTTGATCTTAGTTTTTTTCCAAAGTCACCAGCCCGTGGCCTTTGTTCAATCTTTTAGTAAATTTACAAATATTTATTAAGCATATAATTTTATGAAGTATATGATAATTCTGAAGTGTCCAGATAAACAAAATAGCTGAGTCACTGTACCAACAAGTGAAAATGTAGCAGCTTTTTCACTTCAAGCAATCTATTTATTCTACTCTACCTGTCTGTTTATCATAGTATTGAAACTACATGTTTTCACAGCACTTTGTAGGCTGTACCTATCTCAGCTCTACTAATCATCGCAACCCCATTGAGGTTGTGTAAGTACACAAACGGTGTACTTTAAACATGTAGAAGCAATTAGTGGTATTTCCTTTCCCAAACAGCCTTGCACCTATAGGAGTGAGAGCAAAAACATGGAAACTGGATATATTTGAGAAGTAGAGCCAGGACTTGAACTTAGGTTGATCTTACCTGGGACACCCTAAGGCAGGTGGGTGGGAAGACGTTTTGACCCCAGGGCCACAATGGGTTCTTAAACTGGACCGGGGGCTGGAACAAAAGCAACCTGACCATGCTGGCACTCTCATCTTGGGCTGCTGGTGAAGGAACGGAGGGAAAGAGCAAGAGAACCCTCCGCTCTTTCTAATGTTATAACTACCTAATATTATGTTGTGACAGTTTATTTTAATTAGATAACCACAAGAAATTATGATATGCTACCAATATATTCTTTTCTTCAGAGTAGAGGTCAAGCTGCCGGTTCTAGAGTCAGTCCATCTAACCCCATAATATTGGCTCTAGGTGTGTGACTTAGGGCAGGCTACGCTATTTCTTTGAGCCCATCTCCTTATGTATGAAATGAGTTTCATAACAAATCTATTTGACAAATTTTTTGTGAGGATTAAAAGAAAAGGTTTACACAAAGCATATAGCATAGTGCTTAGTACTTATTATAAACACTCAGTAAATGTGATCTCTTCATATTTCCTGTTCCCTTTGATTAGTCTAATGACACTGAATATATATGAATCAGGTATTGAATATGACCAAAGAGAAATAAGGCTAACATACATTAAAGTCAATGTATATACAAATAAATAAAAATTCAATGGTTTTCCTCATATGCATTCTTCTGTCTTTCCTATGGCTGATTAGTGAGTAAAACTTCAAAAATCCATCAATAGGCATGTCCCTAGGAAAACTGACCTGGGTAAAGCTTGTCTTTCCTGTATTTAGTCTCTAAGTCCCATGCAATACATTTGCAAAATCTTTTCCCTCTCCATAATAAAGCCTAATTTTAAAAAGGGATCTAAAATGTATTTGCATTAAGATCTAAATTCATTCATTCAATATCAAACTTATATATGAAATGGTTTTAACTGATTACAGCTTGAAATATTCCCAGGAGTACTTAAAAATATATACTTCAGAAGCAAACCAACTTTTCTAAATTACCTTTCTGATATGATCATGTTAAAGGTTGAGGAAATTGGAACCCCGAGAACTTTTTATTTTAACAAGACTCAAAGAAATAAAACATTATTGGTGACATCTTGGCATAAATTAACAGATTTGGGTGGTATACCAAGGAGATAACATCACTAAAATCAATCATCTAGACCAGTGTTTCCCAAAGTGTGGTACACGTAGCCCTAGGGGTACAGGAAGAGTTTGGTGGGGGTATGCGTTGCACTGTGCTTAGCTGCGTAGAATTAGTTCTATGTTCTCATGAGTCAAGTTAAGACAGTCTTGTGAGGTGTGAGATGGTCCGGTGTGCAAATAAATGTTATTTATAATATAACTTTTATTTATATTTTATTATGAATAATTTTATTTTTTGTTTATTATTGTTTTGTGTATGTACCAAAAAAATAAAAAATAAATATATTTTGATTGTTATTAAAATACATCCTTTTTTAAAATATATATTTTATTGATATTTTACAGAGAGGAAGGGAGAGAGATAGAGAGCTAGAAACATCGACCAGCTGCCTCTTGCACATCCCCCACCGGGGATGTGCCTGCAGCCAATGTACATGCCCTTGACCAGAATCGAACCCGGGACTTTTCAGTCCGCAGACCGACGCTCTACCACTGAGCCAAACCGGTTTCGGCAAAATACATCCTTTTTTTTTTTTTTTTTTTGATGAGGGGTACTCAGCACTATGAAAATTATAGAAGAGGTACACATATGTCAAAAGTTTGGGAAACACTGATCTAGATATTTGTGACCCAACTCAGAGTTAAAGGACAGTTATATCCACAGGTCGAAGGAAAGCTAGTGATTTGTTCTGGGAGGGGAAACCTCAGTAATTGCTCCCACATGCTTATAGCAGAGTTCTAATATGCTCACCATCATCATTTCCAATAGGCTGGCTAGTGAAAAAATTACCATCTCTTTAAGTGATTTTCAAATAATTATAAGTAGGTTCTTCTATTTTAGCACCCAATTCTAAGTGT
Source organism: Vespertilio murinus (assembly GCA_963924515.1). NCBI lineage: Eukaryota > Metazoa > Chordata > Mammalia > Chiroptera > Vespertilionidae > Vespertilio > Vespertilio murinus. The sequence continues at coordinate 129,479,879 of OZ004707.1, read as the reverse complement.
TTTGGAGTAGTTAGAAAACAGATTAAGAATCAGTCAGTGATCTTATGTGTGAACAGAATGATTGTTAATTTGGAGGATCACCTAACTTCCAGGCTATATCTCTGGGAAACAAGAAAATGGTTCATCAGGGGCAGTGGAGCATGGCATCCCTCTCCCAGACAGGGGGAGAGTAAAATAGAAGAATCCTATATAATAAAAGTGCAGTATGCAAATTGTCCCCTCGCCCAGGAGTTGTCCAGGACTTTGACCAGGGGGCTGGTGGCAGCTGCTGTGGCAGCAGGCAATGGCAGGGGGATGAGGGTGGTGGGGAGGGGGGGGATCAGGGGGAATACTCAGCTGGCAGCCGGCAGGCACTAGGGACCCTACGCACTGGGCCTCTAGTCTACTTATAATTAGTTGAAAATCATTTAAGAAGGTTGGTCATTTTTTTCGCCAGCCAGTCTATTGGAAATGATGGTGAGATTATTAGTAAAATGAAAGTAAGCCTAGAACAGCCCTTTAAGCATGCAGAAGCAATTAGTGGTATTTCCCCCCGCCAAACAGAATTACTAATCCTGGAAACCATGTTACAACCAAAGAATAAAACAGGCCACTGCATCAACATTTCTTTCATTACCAAGCGTGATCAGTGAGACGGAGGAGAATGGCCAGACCAACCCTGAAAACAAAAAGCCAGAATTCAGGGGCAGCTCCTTTAAAAGACAGGTTGCCACAGAAAAAAGGCTATACTCATGCAAAGGACTTTGGTTCACTGAGAAGCCCTGTTGCTTCCCATGTATCACAATGCAGAGTCTATGGCCCTCTTGAAACATACCCTTTTGCTCTTGTTCTTGTCTAAATACACTGAAGTGCTAGTCAACAGCTGTGTCCTGAACACAAAGTGATGACTCCTGAATCCCCGAAATCGGACTGCTGCCACTTTGTCCACTTATCAATCTTACAGCCTCTGTGAGGGCAATTGTAACAGGATGTTAAACTGATTTTCCTATGGTCTGAGAATTTTAACAGAGGCCCCTAAACGCTGAGCGTAGTGAAGCCACAGTCAGTGGCAGAGAGATCATTGATTCAGGGCTGAGGCGCTTAAACTTCATGTGTGAGTCCTGACCTACACAAAGGTGGAGTATGGTGCATCACCTCTGCTTAACATGTTCCCTATGAAGATTTCCTTGGAAAGATTTACCAGCGGGTTATGGATTCTTCTCCCAGCCCTGCCACACACACAGTGGTGTAGAGCAGTAGTCGGCAAACTCATTAGTCAACAGAGCCAAATATTAACAGTACAACAATTGAAATTTCTTTTGAGAGCCAAATTTTTTAAACTTAAACTTCTTCTAATGCCACTTCTTCAAAATAGACTTGCCCAGGCCGTGGTATTTTGTGGAAGAGCCACACTCAAGGGGCCAAAGAGCCGCATGTGGCTCGTGAGCCGCAGTTTCCCAACCACGGGTGTAGAGAAATGAAGTGCTTCTACTCCCCACCAGCCTAACCAAATGAGGGGGGCTTCAGAGACCCACCTCGAGAACTACATCTGTGTCTCCTAGGAGTCAGGTGACATAGGCCATTGCATATGGCTCCCACCTGAAAAAAAATTTTTTAATATATTTTATTGATTTTGTACAGAGAGGAAGAGAGAGGGATAGAGAGTTAGAAACATCAATGAGAGAGAGGATCATCGATCAGTTGCCTCCTGCACACCTCCTACTGGGGATGTGCCTGCAACTAAGGTACATGCCCTTGACTGGAATCGAACCTGGGACCCTTCAGTCCGCAGGCCGACACTCTATCCACTGAGCTAAACCGGTTTCGGCCCACCTGAAAATTTTTAAAACTTGAAATCGTGATCCTGAGAGAAAAAGAAAAGAGAACTCTAGTGAAAAGTAATTGCCCTCCCAGCACTGATGGAGCAAAAGTGTATGCATTCTGAGGGCCAAATATGGATGCCACAGAGAAGCCCACAGAGAGAGGCTGAGGAGCAGGGGAGCCCTGGGAGTAAGCAGCTGAAGAGGAAGCTACACATGACTGGTTGCCAGAGGCATCACCCATTTCAGGGACCTACAAATGCACAAGGCTAGGTGGGCCACAGCGAATAACTCATAAAATCTCCCCTTGAGCCAGTGTTGGTATGCCCTCCATGTGGAGACAGCAGAGAGCCAAGAAAGCGAAGGAAGACCTTTTCAGCTCCACGTTCCTCTCATCCGTCCTCGCCCTGCCTGATCCCAGGAAGTCAGAGGCAGCCTACTAAATGAGGAAGGAATGCAAGAACTGGGAAAAAGAGGAAAAGAGACCACCTAAACCCATGTTTCCAATTCAGAGTTTTAGCCAGAACTAAGATGGGATGAATGAGATGAGAGATTAAAACCGATGGATTGAACTGTGCTAGAGTAATTACCTGGAAATGATACTTACATGACATGAAAAGCTAAGGCATTGGCCTCTGTTTCACCCCAGGAAAGGGAAGAATGGTCAGCAGCCTGGGTCTAAAGGGATATGGATGGCAAAAGATGAGATTGCCTTCTGTTTGCTTCCTATCAAGTCCAGTTCGTTTACTAAGTGTTACACTGTGTTTATACACACATTCTGTGATTAGTACTATGGGGCTAAAAATTACCTTTCTATAAATAATAATAGTAATAATGCCTTATGTTTCTGTTGATAGCTTATATATGTCAGAGATATTGTGCTAATTTTTTTTTTTACCTTCACCCGATGATATTTTCTCCCATTGATTTTTAGAGAGAGTGGAAGGAAGGGAGGGGATAGAGAAATAGAGAAAGAGAGAGAGAAAGAGAGAGAGAGAAATTGATGTGAGAGAAACACTTTGATTCGTTGTCTCCCTCATGTGCCCCAACGGGCTGGGGATCAAGCCTGCAATCCAGGTACATGCCCTTGACCGGGAATCAAACCCATGACCCTTTGGTGCACAGACTGACACTCTAACCACTGAGCACACCATCTAGGATGTGCTAAGTATTTTTATAAGCATTAATTTGAATTTAATAATCACATTAAGAAATTCACTAAACCAAAATAGTGAAAGGTAAAATAACAGTTAAGAAAACTAGAACCCAGGTTAAAACAACAGGACCTAATTCAGATAACCTGTCTCCAAAGCCTAAATTCTTAACCACTAGGCTTCTCTTGTAAAATGCGGAGCTAGCTACATAAAATAACAAAATAGTCAATTCTTTATGTGTCTATGCCTATACTTATTTTGTTATTTTAAATATTTAAAATTCTCACATATTCAGGGCAGTGCTGTCCAGTACAACTTTTTGCTTCAGGAAATGATCTGTACTGTACTATCTAATATAGTAGTCACTAGCTACATGTGACTGCTGAGCACTTAAATATGAGTATGGAAATTGAGAAACTGAATGTTTAAATGTACTTTTAATTAATTTGACTTCAAAATAAAGGGCCATATGTAACTAGTGGCTACAATATTGGGATAGCCAAAGAAAATAGTATCCTGCCCTGTCAATTGGCAGACCAGGTGGGGATGATGTTAAAGTTTCAAAGATTCCTTTGGATTAAGGACTTCTAATAAATATTGGTATGTTCTCACAGAATCAAAATTGAAGCCTGCTTTTTACACCACCACATTAATCATCATTAAACACTTTCTCAGTGTTAAAAAACAAACAAACAAACAAACAAAAAATATTTCCCAGTGTTTAGACTCAGAACAAGCTAAAAATGTCTGCAGGTCAAATCATGTTTCCCAACACCTAGAATATTATATTAGTTTTGGGCAATATTTTAAGAAAGACATTCTGAAAATGACTTAGAAGACAACAATCAGGATAAAGGAGGGTCCAGAAGAGGGTCGCGTGAGAGAACATGGAATTGTTAGCCAGGAAAAGAGAAGGGCCAGAGGTCATTTGGGTACTGTCTTTCAGCAAGTAAATGAATATTATGTAGGAAAGGGAGTCCTGTTATTCTGAATTATTATTATGAAGGGCAGAACTAAGATCAAAAGAAAAAATTTAAAGGTAGATCAGGTGACCTCAATGTAAACAAGAGTAGAAAACTGAGCTGTTCAGGAGGAGAATTTGCTACTTAAAAAGTAATGCTCTGGTCACTGATTATGTTTAAGCAGATTCTAGAAAATCTAAAATTTCAAAATATTTTTAAAGATATATTTTATTGATTTTCCACAGAGAGGAAGGGAGAGGGATAGAGAGCTAGAAACATAGATGAGAGAAACATCGACCAGCTGCCTCCTACACACCCCCTACTGGGAATGTGCCCCCAACCAAGGTTCATGCCCTTGACCAGAATCAAACCTGGGGATCCTTCAGTCCGCAGATCGATGCTCTATCCACTGACCCAAACCAGTTTCGGCTAAAATTTCAAAATATTTTTAACATAGAATCTATACATCCCAATGATATTAGTAAGAATTTGCCATGAAGCTTTGAGAATGCAAAGACTTGGGTTAGCCATTCCCTTTTGTTTGTATATTTTTAAAATAAAAATGTTTAGTGAATATTTCCATATTAGTTATAAAATAGCCATATCTATTCTGTATTTTGTCATTAAAATTTGAGTTCTATTTAAATATTAGATCATATAATTTGATTTAACAGTTTTAAGGACTACTGATCTACTGATGTATAACTTTGAGACTACATGCTGTTAAAAGACATATTTGGCGAAAACCAGTTTGGCTCAGTGGTAGAGCTATGGTCTGCGGACTGAGGGGTCCCAGGTTTGATTCCAGTCAAGGGCATGTACCTTGGCTGCGGGCACATCCCCGGTAGAGGGTGTGTGCAGGAGGCAGCTGGTCGATGTTTCTCTCTCATCAACGTTTCTAGCTCTCTATCTCTCTCCCTTCCTCCCTGTAAAATATCAATAAAATATATATTTTTTAAAAAGACATATTTGTTGGAATGTGTAGAAAATTCAATGTATTCTAGTAAAGTTATAAATTACACACAAATCTTATTTTTTCCAAAATCCTTTTTTTTTTTACCTTTACCCCAGGAATTTTCTCTTCTCCCTTTCCTATTTACCCAATTTCCTGTTCTTCAAGGTGCTATGCAAACCTCTTCTGTACCATGAAGGCTTTCCAGATTGCCTCAGCCCAAGGTGAAGTCTTGTTCTTTTTTAATTTATAGGATGATCATGTCTGAATTACTCAATGCTATCTAGCTCTTATGATTCCTATAACATCCTTTATCTTTATATGTATTTTATGTTTGACTATGCCGGCTTATTCCTGTTTTCTCATGGTGTCTTCTATAAAGAGGCACATGGAAGCCCTGGCCAGTGTGACTCAGTTGGTTGAATATTGTCCCATGCACCAAAAGGTCAGTTGTTTGATTCCCGGTCAGGGCAAATGCCAGGCTTGAAGACTTGATCCCCAGTAGGGGACATGTAGGAGGCAGCTCATCGATGTTTCTCTATCTCATCGATGTTTCCTTCTCTCTCTCTCTTTTTTTCTCTCTCTTTCAAATCAATATAAACATATTCAAAGAGGTGCATGCTAAATGTTGATTAATTGATGAGAAAGGTTGGAAAATCCACAGATGGAGGAACTGGCCAAATTAGGAAGAACTTCTCTCCCAGTTATCTTCGCCGTGGAACAAAGTATCCCCCAAATTATTGGTTTAAAACAATCATTGTATTATGCACTAAGATTCCATTGGTCAAGATTTTGTAAAAAGCCCAGTGGGGCTGCTTCTCTCTGCTCCACAATGATGAGGACCTCAGTGGGAAAGGCCCTCTGGCTCAGTGGCTGGCAGAGGTGTTCGACCAGGTCTGGTGTTACCCGTTAAATTAGGAAAAGTTCAAATGTATCCTTATACCAATATTATTAAGATTATGTTTAAACAACCAAATAATTACGGAAACCATATAATTGATCATCTAAACTGAGACAGTTTTGAGGGTGGAAGGAGCTACTAATAATCTCCAGGATAATAAAATCCAGGCCTAGGTTGAGGAGGCCAGAACTTTTGGATATACTATGAAGAATACAATCTGTAATAATATATTGATTTTTAAATTTTAACATTATTTATTTATTATACAATATATAAGATGATGAGATGTTTTTAAGAACGTAAGGGAGATGGATGATACATTACTGTAGAAGGGGTTTATAAACCAGAAAAGGACACCTAAACTAGATTATGCTACATTAACCTAATTCCTTCATTTCACAAATAAGGGTCCTAAATAAGCTAAAAAGACATGACTAATGTTCTGCAGTGAAGCGAGAGGAAACTTTCATGACCCTACACTACACCTTTTTCTCAATGATGGATGGGAATTACAGGCAAATTCACAACTCTGCTCCAAAGAGTGAACCTAAGAATTAAAAACAATTTTTAAAAGCACTTCATACAACTTTCATAGTTAATGTGAAATAACTAGCCCTTTTAATAAAAGTCATGAAAAACAATTCTTATTAATAATATCCTAAGGGTTTGCACCACGTTTATTCATAGAACGTCTCCTATCAATACCAGTGTGAGGAAACAGTACCCAGGGCATCCTAAGTGAGAAAGAAATGTCTGAACTGACAACTTGGAAGTTCCTCAGGGCAACCAGTCGATGCACATCAATGTTTCCCTCTTCTCTTTCTCTCTTTCCCTTGTCCCCTCCCTTCCATTCTGTCTGAAAATTAATGGAGAAAATGACCTTGAATGAATATTAACAACAACAAATTTAAAATGATCTCTAGGAATACTTTGAAAGAATGTCTAAAAATATAGATAAATAATAAAGAAAATACGAAATTTTGAAAAGCCTTGTAATGAGTTAACAGCCATTTAAAAGCTCTCATTAGCATTTGATAACCTTTGCAGTTGGCAAAGTGCTGCTATGAAGATTCTATTATTATGTGCAATTAATGAAATGGGGAAGAATTAAAACTCAATCCATCAGAAAATTGCCAGTTAGTAGGACAGGGATTAAGAATATAATTGTAATTTGGGAAAATACATTCATAATTTAAAGGTCAAAATGATTCACCCCTTTAAAACTAATGTAACAGGGAGTTCATAATACAAATTATAGCTTTTATTAGCTATGTGAGGGGGCAACTTCTCCTCAGAGCATAAAGACTTCTAAAAGAGAACAGACAACCTGTTTTCCCTACCTGAAAAGATTCCTACCTTTCTGCTATTTGGTCTGGTCATCACCATCACTACCATCAGACATTTAAAATATGTAAAAATGTGTAAATAGTTATTGCTAAAAACAGTAATTTTTTTAAAGCCCATCCCAAGTAGGAGTTCAGGACTAGCTATTAAAGAATAAACAAGAAAAACCGCCAAAACCGGTTTGGCTCAGTGGATAGAGCGTCAGCCTGCAGACTGAAAGGTCCCAGGTTCGATTCCGGTCAAGGGCATGTACCTTGGTTGCAGGCTCATCCCCAGTAGGGGGTGTGCAAGAGGCAGCTGATCGATGATTCTCTCTCATTGATGTTTCTAACTCTCTATCTCTCTCTCTTCCTCTCTGTAAGAATCAATAAAATATATTTAAAAAATAAAGAAAGAAAAACCACACTTTCCAGGCCAAATCAAGGTGTTCATTGTCATCATCAGCATTATATAGTATTTATTAGCAACTATAAAATATAAAACAGAAGCATTATAATATTTATTAGCAAGTATAAAATATAAAACACATAATATAAATTCAAATTTCTCCTAACACTAGAGGCCCAGTGCATGAAATTCCTAGGGTCCCTCGGCCTGGCTGGCGATCAGGGTTGAATGGGGTCTTCCTTTGTTTCGCACTGCCCCCTGATGGTCAGCGCACATCATAACGAGCAAGCAGTCTCCTGGTCAAACTCCCACAGGGACAATTTGCATATTAGGCTTTTATATCTATATAGATTAATCCCATCATAAGATCATAAGGCCCCTACCCTTATAAGCGTCATCTAAAACTAATTACTTCCCAAAGACCCCACTTCCAAGTCTCATCTCATTGAGGTTAGGGCTCCACCAAGTGAATTTGGGAGAAACACAAATATTTAGTTCATAACAACAGGTCAAATTCAATACAGCAGTAACTCCACTTTGCTATGGTGAGGAGTTCATTATCACACAACCATATTTTTAGTTTATTTTTTTGATAATTTTGAATCATATTTTCCTACATTGCTTTACATCATTGCATATCTATGGCTCCCTGCTTCAGGAAAACTATTTTAAAATTGTTATACAATAGATTTGTTGTAAAGACCATTTTCCTAGAACTCAGATTTGGGGTTGACAAAAGCTGGGATACAGCAATAATGTTCTCAAACGTGGGCAAACAGGTCTTGTACTTCAGGGACCCCCACAGTTGAAGTACTGTCCTTTCTTATCCAGAGATAAGATGTTATAATCCGTCCCCCTCCCTTCCTAGATGATCCATACAGTAAAATGTCTTCAGCAGTCCCTCCAAGGACCGAGCTTCACTGGCTAGAATAATAAAAAAAACAATAGTTAGACAGGGAGGTGACTGATGGCAGCAATCAGGGGGCAGTGACAGGCCACCAGCCAAGGCAGGTGCCAGTGGGGAGGCCTCTGATTGCCCCGCCTGCTGGTTACTCCACCGATGGCTGTGATGGCTGGCCAGGCCTAGGGACCCTACCCTATATATTGGGAACTGTCTCTTAGATTTAAAATTAAAACATGGCAAAGCTACTTTAACACTGAAAAAACAGGATGATGCAGCTATGACATGCATGGACTCTGGCTTGCACATTTTGTGGTCAGCCCTGGTTCTGACACTTATAACTGTGTGACAAAGCCAATTACTTAACTTCTCTCTGCTTCAGTTTCTCACCCATAAGATGGGGGAAATGGTACTACTGCCTCAGAAGGATCATGTTATGTGCTACTTTTTATAATCACGGCAAAAAAAAAAAAAAAAAAACTGTAGCTGCCCATACAATAGCAAGATGCCTTCTACCTGTATGAAAAGTATGGTCACTGGTGCATGCATTGATCCGGATTGTAAGAGGGATGGCCAACTGCCAGTGTAGGCCCGGCATCCCCCATTTTTCTATTGTAGCACTATGGCCTTTTCTTTGAACATGGGTCCTCTGGTTTTGCTATGTCTCTGTTACAGAAACCACCTCACACATTTCTAGTTGTTCTGATTTTAAGTAAAAAGACAAAGACACAGGTAAAGCCATCATTTCGTAGAGTTTTAGATTATGATTTTTTCTATACAGTTTTTCCCCTCTAATAGTTTTCTTTCCAACACCTAATTGGACAGGTTTTTTAGCCACCTAAATTTATTGTGCCTTTTCATAACATCAAATTTAGTGGCTCTAAAATCAATAAGCCTCTCTCTTTTTTTTTTTGTATTCACATTTTATAACTGATATAACTTAAAGTGTATTGTTAAAAGTATAGTACAACTGGCATATTCCGGTTTGGGAACAAAGTCAAACTTAAGTAACTAACCCTTGGTAAGCCATCGACAAGTCAGGTGATGTGTAGGGGTCCCAAGGTGCAACAGAACATCCCTAATCACTCTTCAAACTTTTGAGAGTCTGGCTTTCTTTGGTAGGATTAGCTGACACTCCTCATTCCCTTTTAAATACCTAGACAGTTGGTCATGGTTATTAGATTCCTACACTGTTTCATTAACCCCTAATGTACCCAAGTAATATACTATTAATATATTTCAGCTATAGCCAACTAAAATATGTCTTTTTTTTCTATTGGAGAACATATTTTGGGTACATACTTACACATATATCAGCCTTTCAATAGTAGTTCTGCCTAGCAGTGATATTTAAGACCAGAAGGAAAGAAAGATATTCTAGTAACTTATAAACTTGGTACCTTTCCATAAACGAGGCCACCAAACTTTCCCAACAGTCTGAATAAGGCCAGACACAAAATAGTCCATACTTTATGATTTAATTAGTATAACACTCTAAAAACTAATAAAAATTAGGGGAAAAAATCAAGTGAGTGGTCCCCTTAGGGGATGGGTTGGTAGTTTATTGAAAAGGAGCATGAGTGAATTTTACATGTATACAAAGGGCATTTACCCTGGGAAAATGGAACTTCAGACCAACAATCTCATAAGAATAGTAGAAAGGAAGAAAGAAAACTGGGCACCGGCTCAGTCTATTTATCTGTTTATCTAGCCTGAACTCACCTTACACAAAAGGTTGTTGTCTACTGCATTGTTTAACTTCCTGGAGAGGAAGTTAGAACATGAATAAAGAATGATTTTTTTTGTTCCAAAAGAGACCATGGTCAGAAATACTCAGGCCAATGGATATCCTTCAGTGGCTAACAATGGGCCTTCCTCTAAGTCCTTTGAAAGTCGAGAGAGCAGGAGAGAATAACAGCTCGATGATTGACAGATCCACCCAACAGCTCTGAACACCTGTGCTGGCTGGCCCTTGGGCCCACTGTTCCATTCAGGTGCATCTTCTGGAAAATCTAGGTAATCTGACCCTCTCCTTTTCATTACATATGAAATGCTTAATTTCATATGTAAAAATAATAACAATAATATCAACTCTTCATAGAGCTTTTAGTTTGCATCAGGGAATAATCACTTTACATGGATTGTCTCATCTGACCTTCCCAGCAATCTAGGGTGGGAGATGCTATTATCACCCACATTTTTTTAAATGGAAAAAAATGAGAATCAGAGAGTTTAAATAGCTAGCCCAAGATTACCTACCTAACAAGAGAGAGAGCCTGGATTCTGGCTGATGCAATCTAACTCCAGGAGCATATTATTGACTACTGAGAAGTAAATTGATGACTCTCTAGAGGGAGCCAGGGAAAATGTGAACAAAGTACCATTATAGCTAGAATTAGCCAGCGAACTCAAAGATACAGCTGATGAATTTGGGCAGAGTGACCCAATGTCTCTAAAAGCTGATGTAAACAAAATGATATGCTCATCATCCTGAAAAACTAGCAGAGACATTTTAAAATCACAGGATTCCAAATCAAGAGGTTCAAAGGGAGCTCTGAGATTTTTTTAGGCAAAGGGGGAAGAGTTAGAGATGGGGCTTCAATTTTTTAATGACATTCTCCTTTATTAGAGACTGGTGACCTGGTGCACAAATTCGTACACATTGAAAGGAAATTAATTGGAAGGTGCCTGGCAGAGTGGGACTGGGTGAGACGGGCTGGATACGCCCTGGAGCCAACTTTCCATCGTCCCTCCCTGGCTGGCTGCACCTGGGGTGGCGCCACAGCTCAAAGGGTGTCTGCGGAGTGAGTGGGGTCCCTCTGGCAGGTGGGGTCCCTTAGCCTGACCTGTGGGGATTGGGCCAAAACTGGCTCTCCGACATACCCTGAGAAGTCTTGGAGTGTGAGAGGGCACTCTGCAAAGTTTCTGTCAATCGGCAGCTCCTGCATTAAGCATCTGCCCCTAGGTGATCACTGTGCATCATAGCTACTAGTCAGCCGATCAGCCAGTAGGACAGTTGCTTAGCCTTTTATAGATAGGGCCTGGATTCTGGATTATTAGAACACTATCATTTTTGCTCTATCTTTCATGAGAAAAAAAATTAATATGTACCATTTCATATTCTTGCCACTTATATAAAATATGAATTAGCAGAATATAAATGCATCACATATTATATATTGGATTGGTTTATTTTACTACTTCAATGTTTTCATTTTGCTCAAATTCAAACACATTTGTCTCTTGTTCCTGCAGACAAAGGAACTATTAATAGAAGTCAAACACACATTCATTTGTACAAGTGTTTATATAAGATATAGTATAAATAAATATGTATTTGTATGTTATCAATCTGTAGGCTTTTGAGAAGCCAAAAAGAACAGACCACATTAAAACTATCACCATCAACCACAATAATGTTCTATGACCCCTAGAACAAATAATACAAACAAAAAATTCCTTTGTAAAAAGGAACTCCTTGATTATCACCTTAAGATTCTTTTCCTAAGCTATAAAACTAAAAGAGGGTAATGAAATAACTAGCTATATGACCTTGGGCAAGTGCAAAAATTCTCCTTATCTGAGGACAAGGGAGCTAAGGTAAAGGCTCCAATTCAGAATTCTCCTTCGGTCCTAAGGTCTAGGTCTCTGCTGCAGCACGATTGGGGTGAGAGGTATCATGAAAGAAACTTTCCACATGTTCACTCTGGCTCCCCCTCCCATTTCCCCAGTATGGAGGCACCTACAAAATAAGGAGGTGAAGCTAAGACATCTGTGATCGTTTGGCATTTGTGATCGTTTGTCCCTGGCATCACATCTAAGTTTTGAAAAGCCATCAGACCTTAGAAGTGTGCATTCCAAAGCCCTTATGAAGCTCAAACCTTTGAATAGATCTTGGGGGTGGGGGAGGGGGAACCTTAGTTGAGTAGCTATAGGAAAAAGCATCTGCAGAACACTTACAGGAAGCTCCAGCTGATTGGGAGTAAATGGGCCCTGCACTCAGCAACAGCTGCAACAACAGAGGGCTGATCCGGGATAGGTGGACACGCACAGAACACACAGAGCTGGGGCCTGGAATTTCCCGGAATGAAATCTGAGAACTATTTAGGTTGACCTTCTCTCTCTCAGCACAGTTGACCCCTAAGAAATAAGAGATGACACATCCCAAAGCACACTACACTTTTACAACAGCAGCTCAAAATAAAAGCATTGGAAAATTCATGGGAGGCCTCTTGCAGTGCTGGGAGAATAGATTGGTTTACTGGACTGCCTTTTGTTTGGGGAACAAACAAAGAGATTATTTAAGAATCCTATATGCTGGGGCCGCTGTGGAATGCATGGTTTCTAGAAAACAGATTTATCTCTTGAAGATCAGCCTTCCTACACTGCAGGTCCTGACTTTCACAGAGTAGTCAGGGTTACAATGACATAAAACAGAATGTCATGAACTGTATTTAGAAATGCTGATCTTTAAGAATAAATTCAGCAAGGAGAAAGATTGAAAGGATTGGGAAGATATACATAAGCAGCATAAGCAGGTACAGCCTGAGAAAATACATTCTTTTTCAATAACTACAGCCTCCTCAATAGCGTTTTCCAGAAAATTGAAAAAAAAAATGTTTTAGGTGGGAAATCATGTAAGTGGAGATACTTCATGGGTAAGTGTGTAAAAATACACCTTAAAAGGTTCTTCTAAAGTAGGTTTCCCATGTGGAAAGTGAGGCTATTATGAGCTATAGCCCCTCAGACTACACTTCCATCTGGCCTAATATAATGGTGCTTAGTAGGGTAGAACAGAGTGGCACCTAGAAATACCTGTCCTAGATTAGGCTACTCTTCTAGCTGTGACTGTGTCAGTTAGCCCTTGGTTTGCTCTCTTGATCCTTATAACATACTAGAGGCCTGGTGCATGAAAATTCATGCAATGGAGGAGGAGTCCCTCAACCCAGCCTGCCTCCTCTCAGTCTGGGATCCCTCAGGGGTGGGAGGCGACTCGGCTATCAGGGGACGTGATGCCCCATCACACTTCTGCTGCTGCCACTGCCAGCAGCACAAGTCTCGGCTGGCCCTGGTTACCTGAGCCTCTGGCAGCCCTGGGTGGCTGGGGGACTAGGGGACTGAATGCCACCATCTTGTGGCTGTGGGTGCCACCATCTTTGAGGGTGGGGCAGTCAATTAGCATATTCCCTCCTTATTGGCCTTGGGCACCACCATTTTTTCGATGGCATGAGTCAATTAGCATATTCACTCTTTATTAGATAGTATGCCTAAATAATTTTGTTAAAACCTTACATTCACAAGCATAAAACAAATAAGAGCAGTCCTATGGACAATATGGCAAGAAGCACAGGGACATGTAATGTTTCATAATTATTCAGTTGGGAGGGACCTTAGAAGCCACCAAGGCCCTTAACTTCCATGTGTGGGCTTGAGGATCTGTGTTCCTTGTACTTTAACAATCAGAGAAAATATAGATCAGAGATAGCACTGATTCTGTATCACAGACACAATGTCTACCAACATAATGATTTTAATAAACTATTTTATACTGAGTACAACACAAACAAAAGAATGGCAAAACTCAAAGACTTGTCTGTAGTAAACATTCTCTTCTCCCATTTACTCTTCAGTAAGTCTTTTGGTCCCAGCACTAACAACTACCCTTATCATGGGCTCTGATAAGTCACGTTGCCAAATCCTGCTCAGTTCTCAATCTTCATCTTGACCTATAAGGAGTATTTGGCAAGGTCGATCACACCCTTCTTCCTGAAATGCTTTCTTCACTCAGTTCTGGACATCACACTCTATTGCTTCTCCTGCCTCACTGGCTAGTCCTTCTTCATCCTTCTTTACCCATCCAGCCTCTAAATAATGAAGTGAACTTGTAAGAGCTCTCTGTAATTTGTTGTGCAGGATGTCAGGAACTTATCAGATTAAGGAATAAATAAAAATAAAATCACTAATTATGTGTAAATTGAGTATACTGGGGAAAACATCTCATAGCAGAAGTCCTCTCAGCAGCCGTATTGGAAATACCAGTCAAAGGTGGACTCTCTCCCTCATGTCTTAAGGAAAGCAAGCTGCTACCATGATTTTTCTATTTCTATAATATAGAAAGCAGAGCAAACTCTGGCTCCTTCATCTTATTCAAATCCAGAGTGGCCCTGTTGTCTAGAAACATAGGCAACTGGCTGACATATTTAAGTGACTAGATAATGCCTGTATTTGCTATACTAGGAGAAGGTCAAGCGTGATTCTATCAGGATGGTGCACCATCCCATCAGGCCAGACTGGTGGGGTTGGGTGTCTGTGAAAAGACTGATGGAAAAGTTGTGTGGTGCACCTTGTTCATTGCAATTTTGCAAAGCACACTAAACTCTATACCATGAATGAGAAATTATAGTGAACATATCACATATTATGAAGTAATACCTAAAAACTACTTATCATATGCATTTTTTAATGTTTCCAATACTTCATTATCACTTTGTATACTATAGAATGAATGTGTTCCCCCAAATCTGTACAATGAAATCCTAATCCCCAACGTGACAGTATTTGGGTAGGAGGCCTTTGGAAGTTATTAGGTTATGAGAATGAAGCCAGCATGAATGGGATTAGTGTCTTTATGTAAGAGGCTCCTTGTCCTCTTCACCATGTGAGGACACAGAAAAAAAGAAAAAGAAAAAAAAAAGGCCAATTGTGAACAGGAAGCTGGCTCTCACCCGACACCGAATCTGCCAGTGCCTTGATCTTGGACTTCCCAGCCTCCAGAACTATGAGAAATACATTTCTGCTGTTATAAGCCACCCAGTCTGTGGTATATTGTTATAGCAGCCTGAACGGATTAGACACTAGAGAATCCTCGTCCACTGAGCAAGGAAGATACATGTATGTGTGCTGACCTGTTCCAGTGCTCAAGTGCAGATACTAATGGACAGTATGAGCAGAGGTACTTGGATCCTGAAAAATTGCCCAGATAATGAACAAGAAAATTAATATTTGTGTAGTTTTTGCTGTACACTATATAGTCTTAAAACTTTTATTTATCTACTCCACTTGGCCCTTATGATTTTATAAGGATTCCTAAGGCAGAGACGGCACTTACTCTCCATTATAATTATATGAAGTGAGTACTAACACCTCTTAAGCTCCAAGAGATTAAGGAACTGAAATGTAAACTCATTTTTCCATTTCTAAAACTAATTGTCTGCCTTCTATTTGTTGTTGTTGTTGTTGTTGTTGTTCCATTTCTACAAATGAATAAATAGAAATTCTAAGAGGTTGAAAACTTTGGCTAAAATGATTAGTCAATATATGGCAAAACTTAAATTAAAACCTTGGTCTTTCACACTTTTGAGTTCTCTGTTCATTCCATTGAATAGCTGAACCATTATATAGCCTTTTAAAACCATGGATAAAGAGAGAAGAGAGAAGAAAGTCAGGAGGGAAGTTCGGGCTGGCCACCAATGAGCTGCACGTGGGAAAGAACACAGCAGATTTCAGAGCGTTCATGAGCCTGTGTTTCTAGAGTCTTGAGTAGTTGAGTTGGATCTATCCCTAAATTAGGACCTAATTAAAGTTGAAATGACTCCAGTTATTTCTAAGGACAGAAGCACAATGCTTATGAGGTCAGGGTCAGGACTTCAGACTGCCCAATTTTCTCTGTTCTGGAGCCACACTGCCAAGTTCACCCTATGCATTCAACTCAAAAACTCACCCTGTAGGTCACAAGCAGGACCCAGGGAGAGAGCAGGAGTCAGCACGTTGTTCTCGTTGCCAGAAAAACAAAGTTTGGGCACATGCCCTTTCACTGGTGGGTCCGTCAACAGCTTCCTATTATAGTCAAAGGAGAATTTTTACATTGGGCAGAGGAACAAGCAACATGGGCTTCTTCTGTGGATTCTCTCAGGTGCAGCGCTGCTAGAATGTGTAACATAACCACCAGAGCCTGTGGAGAGGACATACCCTTCTGTGCTGCCCCATCAAGGAGTCCGTTCCCCTCCCTTCACCCTCCAGGCAAAGAGCTCCCTGTAAAGTGAACTTGATCAAGCTGGTAATATACATGGACAGTAATATTAACAGCAGCACCAAAACAACCAGCCTTTTGCTTCAAAAACAGTAAGCATTCAGACCAAATTTTATAAAATTTGGAATTTTTAAAAGTACTAGTTACTTCAGAGAAGTGCTTTTAAAAAAGAGTTAAGGCTTTAAGTCTAGCAGAACCTCTATTAGTCTGGGAATGTCTGTTCTCTCTTCAGCTCTCACACTTTTTAATAGAAAGAAGTCAAGAGACAAGTGTTGTTACAGAAGGGAGGGTCCAGCGAGGTACCAGCCTTCATTTTCAGATGCTCATAAAAACCACAAGTGACAGTTTTCAGAAAATTGCCGCAAAACGGTGCGGCAAACATTACACCAAACTGTTTTCCTTTTAGGGAGGGGAGCTGGGAACGTAATGCATCCCCTCTGGAAGGTTTCATCTGGGGAACAAAGGCCGCTCTGTCTCCAGCCTATTTCCAGGTGATTGTGATTATACTGACTCATTCTTCTGCCCTGAAAAGGGCTGCTCTCTGGGAAAGACAGCTGGCCCACTTGGTTAGATTTCCTGGCAGTGGGGCCTGGAGGAGTCCTGGGTACTTTTTCACACCCAGTGCATGTGAGGCCAGAGTCTTTAAACTATTTTCTAAAATACGTATTATTGCCTGCTCTGGAAATCGGGGTCATTTCAAGCAGTAGGTCTCATACTCCAAAGTACACAGTCCTGGCCTCCTGCCGTTTTAATACATACAGGGTGGGGCAAAAGTAGGTTTACAGTTGTGAGCACCCGAAACACAGAGTTCATTCTTGTATTATTATTTATTAATTATTGTATTATTTTCCACCTGAACAACTGTAAACCTACTTTTGCCTCACCCTGTATATTTGCCCATGCCCGTTGGCAGCCACGAGGTGATCTCCACTTTCTCCAAAGGGCTTAGTTGTCTAGTCAAACATTTCGAAAGCTGATGGGAACTGCACATCCTAACCTTCTGTCCTTGGGCTGCCTACTCCTGTGACGTGTGTCCTTAATGCTCTGGCCGTCTTTCCCTCTCTTGAGTTGCTATCCAAATAACAAGGTCTAGTAATACTGAAAGAGTCATCAAGAATGAGCTTGTGTCTAAATGAAGGAAAAGAAAGCACCAAGAGTCTCCAATCTGCCAATAGTTTAGTCTAGCAATGCCTTGAAATGTCCCTGAGTACATGAGAAATGTCTGTGGACATTGGACATGGAGTCCAGTGCATTAGTCACCCACTTATTAAAGAAACACACCCTACTTTAGTGCTGGGCTCATCCATGCCTGCTAAATATTTCCTGGCTCAGCTGCTCTCTGCTGGCTAGAGGTCAGTTGGACAAATTATTTGTGTATGCAGGCATTGACTCTTTATTCAGGGATCATTCTCTGGGCCCTCATTTTAATTACAAAGAAATGACAAAAACTAGTCAGGATCACGGCCTGTTGCCTCACTTGGGGAAAGGCAACCCTCCTGGAATGTGGAAATTGAAATTAGCCCCATCATTAATGAACCAACCACTACAGTGGAATTACCTGCTTATATATATACCATGTTTCCCTGAAAAGAATACATCCCCTGAAAATAAGACCTAGCGCATCTTTGGGGGCAAAAATTAATATAAGACACTGACTTATTTTCAGGGAAACAGGGTATATATCTTGCTCTTCTAGCCATGTGGAAGGAGAAAAGAGATCTGCTCGTGGTATCTCAGACTCAGCCTTGTTCCACCGGAGAATAATAAAGGTTTTCTGTAAACCTGAGTGTCCAGAAAGTCACTGTGAAATGAGTTGGGGAGGATGGACTAAGGCATGCTCTGCTCAGAAGGAAAACCAAACTGATTGACCTAAGCATTTCCTACTTAGGTTTCCAAATGTCTTCCCTTTCTCCCCTTTGTTTTCCAGCAAGCTCCTCGGTTTCTTTTGTGTGGTCAACAAAAATAGAAGCCAATGCTAAGATTAGTGCCTGAAAAATAAAATTGGAAACAAAAAGGAGATACAAGTTGGATCCCAGAAATTGTCTATTTGTCAATATATGCAGCACTCCCCCCCCCCCCCCCCGGAGGTCTTTGTATTGTGTGGCAACATACCAGCTTCTCAAAATGCTCATTGTTATAGGTAGACAAAACGCATAAATTCGCCAGGTGCTAGGGAATTGGTTTTATTTTTTAACACCAGTGGAGTTTGGCCAGAATTAATTAAGATTTTTTGTTTTTGTCTTAAGCCTCGCCTGTGGATTATTAATTTTTTTTAGAGAGAATAGAAAGGGAGAGAGAGAGAGAGAGAGAGAGAGAGAGAGAGAGAGAGAGAGAGAGACATCAACGTGAGAAACATTGTCTTTCGTATGTGCCATGACTAGAGATCAAACCTGCAGCCTAGGTATGTGCCCTGACCAGAAGAAATCAAGCCCACAAACACTTTGGTTTATAGGATGATAATCCAATCAACTGTGCCAGCCAGCTGGGGCTCTCAGAGGTTTTTTAAGTGCATGCAAGACAACTTGCTAGGTGATGTTGAGAGAAAATAGATTTATTGCTTGGGCCATTCGCTTTCTGTACAGGACTTAATGGGAAAGGCTAGAGAATTTCAAGTCACAATTCAATTCTAACTCTTGCTTCATTTACCTTTGGGGTTTATGTTTGACTTTCCTTACAGATGCAGCCTTTCTACATGAGGATTTAACCAAAACACCATAATCTGTACTGTCATTGGTACTACCAGTCTCAATAGCCTCACCTTGAAACTGGCAAGTTCCCAAGGACATGATGTCAAAGTGATATTGAACTACTTTTCAAAGGCCTTTTGGGGTGCCCTTTTCTAACCGAGGAACCTTTATTTACCTTAACTCGTGGTTTCAGGGGCTTAGATAAACCTTTGCTGCTAATGCCGCTAATACATAATAATTCTTTTCAAATTACCTAAATGTTAAACAAATGTCACCCGTAATTAACTGAAAATGATCAAATGCCAGGTTTGTAGCATTTGATATGTTTTTTACCTTTTTGATTTTTTAAAAAAAGTTGGTTGTTCACTCTGGCAAACAGAAAAAATAAAAGAGCAATGTGTTTCTTTAAATCTACAATGAACTTCAGTTATATGGCATAATTATGATGAGTTGCTCTAATGATAGTTTCCCTTTTACCAAGTTGACCATTTGAAGCTTTAAGAGCTATGAAGGGAGAAAATGTGTGGGGGATTCTGGACTCTTTTCTGCTTGTTTGCTGAGTGGCCTCAGTCTCGTTAAGCTTCCATTTCTTCATCTATAACATAGGGATAGTTTACTTTATGAAATATGAAAATCACCCGTGGCACATGTAAACTCTGATTTGTGAACTGTATTGTTATTATTGTTACAGAGGTATGTTCTACCCCAACATTTCCAGATATTACCTAACCCAGGGAATAGAAAACGCCCAATGCTGGTTGCTTAAAAGTGCTTTCTTCTCTACCACAAATTACTTTGCCTGAGGTTTTGCTGTGTCTAATACAAAAAAAAAAAAATCATAATCAAAGCCAGTTACTCACTTCTATCATTTCTCCTTATTTTGTAAGTCCAACTCTCATACCACTTCTAAAAACATCAATGACATTTTTGTTTATTAATACAGTAGTTATTGCTAAATACTCACTGAATGGTTCATATATATACCCAAGTGTTTTACTTTTAATGTCTTATTTACTTTTACTTTTCATCACAATCTCAAGAGATGATGATGATGATAGTGGTGCTGGTGATAGTGATGGTGATGATTCTCATTTCACACAAGGAATCTGAGGCTCAGAGAGATTATCCAGCTAATGAGTGGCTAGGACATAGTCACAGACTAGTATTGTGTAAGAGTCTTCATCTTTAATTCATGTAATATATACCGTTTCTTTTAAGTTTTCTAATAGGAAGGTTTTGGGCTTTTGCAGCTTTGAATCAGAGATTTCTCAATTGCAATCAATCCCCTGTTTAGCAGAAACTCACAAGATTCCATTTAAAAAATGAATATAAGAGAAAACAAAATCTGCCATTTCCCTCCTGTTGGTCTGTGCCATCCATCCTAAAGTTTATCATAAAGGCCCTACCTGTACTCTAGGTCATTAGCCCCTGGAGAACTATTGATTTACGGCAAAGGTTCCCAGATCCATGGGTACTCACCAACTATAGCACATATCTGCTCCCTGAGTAAATCACCTAAGTAGAGCAATTGTAGACTTAAAAGTGAACATCTACTTAAAAGATTTACTAAATTCATGTCACAGTTCCTTTCAATCATTGTGCATTTTCTCTATTAATGCATGACTAAAATAAAGCACTTAAATGAATACTAACATATTTTACCTTAAAAGTACTTACACTCATCAAATAGGGATCTGGCTATAACTGAGTTTGATGCTTACTTTGTTATTTTGAAAGGCAGAGTTGCCCCAGCAGCCTGAAATTATGTCAGGATCTCTACATTGTAACCTCAACTCACTGCCTTCTGATGATGATATAGCTTAGTGGTAAAGATGCTGGCACTGGAATCACACCTCTGATGACCTGTGCCATTTTTGGCAATTTATTTATCTGACCCTCAGATCTCTCTTCTGTAAAATAGAGAAAATAATAATGTCTACCTGCTGTAGTGACTTTTAAAAGTATTTCATGTGGTGCTCTTAGAACAGTACTGGGCACAGAGAAAATGTTTAGTCAATGTTTGTTTATTTTTTCTGGTGCTCTTGGTAGAAGCAAATCCAATCATGTCAATGACTCACATTTAAGGACTGCATGGCAGGGTTACTCCACTTTGCTAAATACAATCCCACCCCACTTCCTACCCCTCCGTGCTCCTCATTTCTCTACTGATCTTCACTTTTCTCTCTTTTGTTACACTTATCACCTTCTACCATATTATATTATTTATTTAGTGATTATTGTATTTATTGCTTAATAACTGCCCACCCCCAAATAACTATAAGTTCCACAAGGGAAAAAATATTTATTTAGTACACTATCATAGTCCAAATGCATAGAACAGTGCATGGTACAGAGTAATTGCTCCATAAATAATGGTTAAAAAATTAGTAAGTATAAGGACATTTTGTCAAATGTCTTTCATTACATTCAGCTCATTATCCACTTCTCTCTAGCTTCAGTCCTTTTTCAAATTCTATTCCCCAATGAACAACAATAATATAATGCTAATATATATATATATATATATAGCATACTTCCTAAATTCCAGGCACCATGCACCATGTCCAACAAGAAAAAAAAAAACACATTATCTCATTCAATTCTATAAAATAGGTACTGTTATACAGAGTTTATGCACTGATAGAGTTTCAGAGAGGTTAAGGCACTTGTCTAAGGTCACTCAGCTAGCTTACTAGTAAGTGGAGAAACAAGTTAAAGCCCTGGGAAGTCTTACTGTGGCATCTGAGTTCTTAATCATTACACTGGTCTGTGAATAAGACTGTAAGCCTAGCACTGTGTCCCTTCCCATGATGGTAAATATGAGACCAAAGGACAGGACCATGTCCCATAGAAGATGATTTACCTAACACCAAAAGCAGAATCCTCACAGAGTCAGTAAAAAGATGCGGAGGCTATGTTTACTGACATGCTAAACTGACATTCTATGGTAATAATGTTCAGATCTTCCAGTTCATTGCATTCGCTTAATCACCATGGATAACATGCCCCAGGGCATGTTAATCTACCAGCCTAACCCCAGAGTAATGATAAAATGAAATCCTGCCAAACATACATGAGGCCCAGAATTTTTAGCAGCATTACCACTCAATTTTAATTAACTTGAATGATCCATGAAGATTTGGCTTTGCAAGGAGATTGACTATCTATAGCTGCAAGTTTCTATAAGATGATTTCTTCCAGCTATTGGGATAATTAATTCCACTAGCAGTGAAAGAGAAGCCTTTGGGATTTGCAAATGAGACTTGGATTTAAGTATTTCTGTGGCAACCGTGTTTCAATGACAACCAGGCAGAGCATGAACTTCCTTCACCCTTGTCTAGCCTTCGGCACTTCCAGTTTGTTCGAAGCAGAATCATTTAGTACATCTGAAAGCATGCTCACCCTACAGGCCTGAGTAGTAGAGGGGTATCCTAGAGCTCCCAGGCAACAAGACTTGATAAAGAATACACCAGAGAGGAAGTGACGGGGTCCACGTTATGAGTTGAGTATTTAGACAGTTAATGATCAAAACTATCCCATGGAGACCCAAACACACCTAGGTCATCTATTTATTTTTGCTTACTACAGGCTAGCAGTGCATGATAGAGGAGAAGAAATATGACCACCACCATTGATACTTATCATACAGGGGAACCTGAGCTGACTAAAGTTCTCCCTGCCACTATATTCCCCTCCTTCCTTTAATCCAGTTTATCTTAATTACCAGCCAATAGAAATGTGGCTTTTTAAGGATTAATCCCTCTGTTCGTGCCTGTCTATTCTATTGGTGAAACTCATTTTGGGGGTAAATAACTCCCTTAATTATAAAATAAAAGCACATCAATTGATATTTTAATGAACAAGAGCTGGAATTCAAAGAAAAAACTGATTCTGCTAAGTGAAAGTTGACCAAGAACTGCTGTTTAGCAACTATACAGTTGCTTAAATGATCTATGTCAGAAGACTAGTTTAATTTATTTTCTTGGTCAGCAGGATGTTTATATAAAGAAAAAAATGTGGCAATGTGATAAACTTCAGGACTTATTTGAAATAGAGCTATATAAGATGGAAATACAGGAGAGCTGCATTTTAGTCATCTTGAGGGAGGCCAATATATTTTCCTCTATACCCCTAAAGACACAACCCCTTGCTGAGATGGGGTGGTAAACATTAAATGGATGGATGGATGAATGGAGAAATGAGTGGGTGGGAGAATGGATCAATTTATTCAATAAATATGTATGGAGCCCTTGTCATGTACCAGATACTAGGGAACACAGAGTGATTAAGAGCAGGTAAAAATCCTTATATTCATGGAGCATATATTCTATTACAATAACAGCTAGATGGCTAAATAAATTCTAAATGTATGCAGGAGTTCCTCCATTCCTGTTACATTGCTTCCTAGGCCTCAAGAGTGCATTTACTTTAAACTGGATTGTCCCATAAGACTAAGTATCCCCATGCTATAGAATTATTGCAGGCATTGAGATCAAATTGCCCTTTACACTAAAAAATGCTGATCCCATAGATGGAATTCAAGGTTAAAGCTAAGGGAAGGTGATAAAGTGAAAAGGGCATTTGCTCCTTCTCTGTGAGTGACAATAGACATCTCTAAAAAGTACCAGGTGTGCTCTGTGGTGAAATGTGATAGCAATGCAAAAGAAGCCAGTATTGGTTAGCCATTTACGAGAAGACACTTGGATTTTGCTTACTATAAATAAGCAAAAGGAAATGGAATTATTCATGAATGGAGACTGTGTCAACTGTAACCCTTATTTTTAAAAGAAAGTAGGCCTGCCTAGGAAAACATTGGTAGGTGATTTTTTTTCCATTAAAATTTATGGTACAATCAATAAAACAGTGGACCAGACTTTTAAATATTTATATTAACCATAATTGTATGTACCTTTTAAAAACATAAGCAAAAGGAAGAATAACATTATCTTTTGGATCTATGTTCCTTCTTTGAGACTGTCAAGTAAAGTAAGAAAAATGGTGTATTAATCCTTTGAATGGACATTCTTCCAGGCCGAAGGGAATAAAGCAGAGAGAAGAGCAGATTTAAGTTGGAGCTGAGTTTGCTGGTAATGCCATGGCAGAATTATCCCACATCAGCTGTTACCTTTAGGTTCTAAAATTTGATTTTTATCATGGTACTCAGAGCTGTTCTGCCCTTTAGCGGCCGGCCTATTTACTCACTAGATTCTGATATATAAATCAGAATGCCAATTTATGAATCAATTTTGGAAGTTAGCTACTGGTAGGAGATATGCCTTCTCATGGACATAAATACTCAAACCTCCAAATTATCCACCCAAAGGCTTAAATTAAAATCAAGGAGTTCTATAATCTCAAGATAGCAGAGTCCACCAGGCTAAAAACTAAATGGATTATGTTTCTCTGGGAAAACAGTCTGGCCCAGAACTTAAGTGATTAGGATCTGAATGAGACTCTGACTGGGTTCAAAGCTCACCTACCAACTACTAGTGACTTTGGGAAAGATCATGAATACTTACTTTCCTCCACCGAATATGGGAGTAATTTTAAAGAAAAGAATAATCCATATAAAGTACTAAGTATAATAGTTGACATGTAGGAATTAGTAAATTTCAGAATTATTATATTACTACTAGAGGGTCAGTGCACAAAATTCATGCATGAGGGGGGGGCAGGGTCCCTCAGCCCGGCCCGTGCTCTCTCACAGTCCGGCAGCCCTCGGGTGATGTCCGACTGATGGCTTAGGCCTGCTTCCCCCTGAGAGAGGGCCTAAGCCAGCAGTCAGACATTCTCAGTGCTGCTTTGGAGGCGGGAGAGGCCCCTACCTCCATCACTGCACTCTCCAGCCATGAGCCAGGCTTCTGTGTTGAGTGTCTGCCCCCTGGTGGTCAGTGCACATCATAGAGACTAATCAGTCCACTGTTTGGTCTATTTTCATATTAGCCTTTTATTATATAGGATTTTAAACATTGGTTTTGGTTTTCTGAGATAAAAGTTTATCTTAATAGATTTGCCATGAGAATTAATTAAGATGCTCAAACAATTTTAACTATCACTATTTATAACTAAAGAAATAGGTTTTATGGAATCAAAACACCCTTTACCTAGATCCATGGTCTGCAAACTTCTGCTTGTGAGTCATTCTTTGGCCCCTTGAGCGTGGCTCTTCCACAAAATACCATGGTCTGGGACAGTCTATTTTAAAGAAGTGGCATTAGAAGAAGTTTAAGTTTAAAAAATTTGGCTCTCAAAAGAAATTTGATCATTGTACTATTGATATTTGACCCTGTTGACTAATGAGTTTGCAGACCACTGATAGATAATAGTGCTTGACAGACTTTAAAATTTCCCATTTTCAGGATTGTTTTCATAAGATACCAGGAGTACTTACCAGGAGCATCACAACAGGCAAATGGCAATCCAGATGAATGGGGCTACAGCTTCCTTTTCCATCAGTCACATTCTGGGCATGCCTCTCGAGCTAGCAGCTTCCTCTGAACTTGGGGATTTCCCAGTTCCTTGGGGAAAGATAATTTGACAAGGGTGTGAAGTGTATCCGTATGTGACTCTTTCTATGGTTTCAGCTTCAAAACTGCAGGTGAGTCTTTCCTGTCCCTGGTACTACATCCACTACTTTTCATAAGATGGAAAAAAAAAAGTATGCATCTGGATCACTTCAGCAGCTGGTTAAAAATACAGGGGTGAGCACAAGTAGATTTACAGTTGTGAGTACATGAAACAGAGTTTATTCTTGTATTATTATTTATTTATTACTGTGTTATTTATTTGTACTGCAACTGTAATCCTTAAAATGGTGGTTCTCTCAGGACTGGGTGGGGTAGGTTGGTTTGACAAGGGGCATTTGCAAACATTCTGTGGTGTTGGCACATTCCACAGCTTTACCTAGGTGATGGCTACACAAATGTATACAAATGTAAACATTCCTTGAACTGGGGGCTTCTGGTTTCTGGTTCTCCATGTAAGGAGCTTAGAAGCTCCTTCTCCATTTTAACAAGTAAAAAGCAGGACATACTACCCTAGCTAGTTTGGCTCTGTGGTTAGAGTGTTGGCCCTAGGACTAAAGGGTCACGGGTTCAATTCCAGTCAAGGGCACATACCTCAATTACAAGTTTGATCCTCAGCCATGGGTTGGGGCATATGTGGGAGGCAACCAATTGATGTGTCTTTCACACATCAATGTTTCTCTCTCTGTCCTCCCCTCCCCCTTTCTCTAAAATTAAATGCATAATCCTCAGATGAGGATTAAACACAAAACTTGATAAAGAATACACCATGTTAATAACAACAAAAAAGCTTGGGCATGCTGAAAAATCAGTAACTCTTCTTGTATTTGTAAGACAGGGGAGGACACAGGGAAAACGACTTCCCTCAAGATTAGGGAGACAGGGGAACTCAGGAGTTCCAGTTTACCAGAACAGAGACTCACAGGTGGAAACTGACCCCAGTGGGGGGACGCCTTTTAAGATACCTCAAAGGCATGATCCATAAAATAAATAATTGAGAAGCTGGACTTCATTAAAATTTAAAATTTCTGCTCTGAGAAAGACAATATCAAAAGAACTAGAAGACAAGCCACAGACTGGGAGAAAATATTTGCAAAAGGACTGTTATCCAAATTATGCAAAGAACTCTTAAAATTCAATAAGGAAACAAAAAATCCAATTAAAAAGGGGCCAAAGACCTTAGCAGACATCTCACCAAAGAAGATATAGAGATTGCAAATAAGCATATGCAAATAAGCAAAATTAAGCTACACATAATTTTTTCATCTGGGAAATACAAATTAGAACAAGATACCACCACTCACCTATTAGAATGGTCAAAATCCAGATCACTGACAACAGTGAATGCTGACGAGGATGTGGAGCAACAGGAATTCCCATTCATTGCTGGTAAGAATGCAACATGGCACAGCCATTTTGGAAGACAGTATGGTGGTTTTTTATAAAATTAAACATAATCTTATCATATAATACAGCAATCAAACACCTTGCTATTTACTTAGAGGAACTGAATATTTATGTCCCCACACAAATCTGCACATGGATATTTATAGCAGTTTTATTCATAACTGCCAAAACTTAGAAGCAACCAAACTAGCCTTTAGTGAGTGAATAGGTAAACTGTAGTACCTTCAGACAATGGAATATTATTCAGCATTAAAAAGAAATGAGCCATCAAGGCACAAAAAGACATGGAGGAATCTTAAATGCACACTACTAAATGAAAGAAGCCAATCTGAAAAGGTGACATACTGTAGGATTTCAACTATATGACATTCTGGAAAAGGCAAAATTATGAAGACAATGAAAAGATCAGTGGTTGCCAGGGCTTGAGGGGAAGAGGAATATGTAAGCACAGAGGATTTGGGAGGCAGTGAAAATATCTACATTAATAAAAGAGGAAGATGCAAGTTGACCTTATCTCTGCAATGCCCACCAGCCAATCAGGAGGGGATATGTAAATTAGAAAAACAAAGCTGGCGGCAGCCTCACCACCCAGCCATTCCAGGCTCAGAGTGGCTGGGCAGGGCAGGATGCTGGCTATTCGAAGGGGGGCAGGGTGAGGGCGGGCGTGAAGGGATCTACAGGAGTGGCACTTGACTATAGCAAAGGCGAAGATGGCAGACTCTGGCTGGAGCAAAGTTAGGAGGTGGTGGTCAGAGCAAAAGCCTAGGTCCCGGCTGCCAGAGGAAAACTGGTGCCAGAAGCCAGGGGAAGGAAGGCCTATTGTACAAATCCTTATGCAACAGGCCTCTAGTGATATTATAATGTTGGATATATGTCATTATACATTTCTCCATATCCATAGAATGTATAACACCAAGAGTGGACCCTTAGGTAAACTATGGACTTTGGGTGGTTATGAGGTGTCAGTATGAGCTCAGCTCTGGTAAAACATGTGGTGAGTGTTGTTGGCAATGGGGGAAATTGTGCATGCATGGGGGCAAGGAGAATATGGGAAACCTCTGTAACTCTCCATTTTGTTGTAAACCTAGACCAACTCTGAAAAACTCAATTCTTAGAAATAATCACTGAACTGTACACTTAAGGTCAGAGCACTTTACTGTGGGTATGTGACAACTCCATAAACATATTTAAATATCAATAAAAAGGTATGGCTCCATTTCCTATCTTTTAAGTCAGAATTTCTGGGAGAAGGGCCTGTGAGCTTCATTTTTAATAAGCACCCTCAGATGGTTCTAATGCACACTGAAGTTTGAGAGCCACTAACGTAAAAAAAACAAAAAACAAAACACATTTTCAGTACCAAAGACTGAGAAAGAATAATCTGAAGTCAAACCCATCCCAGGGACTAGGAGGTAAATGTCACATACATACCAGTATTCATATATCCTGGAACCCTGGAGATTTGAGTCAAGAAACCAACATCTGTTTCTTGTGCTACCCGACAGGTCTGTACCTGCAGCTGCAACATGAACATTGGAATGAGCCCTCGGGAGGTGAGGACCCGCTGAGAGGCGCGCAGCAGCGCTCAGCTCAGCTCTTAACATTCACCTTTGTGCCCGGCGCCTGAGCAGAGGGGCTCCCCTCTCCCATCTGATACTGTCCAAAGCTGGTCCAGTTACTGGGGGGTCGGATTACAATGCAGTGCCTTTGGGAAGAGCACTTGTCAAGAACGTACCTCCTCCAGAATAAGCAGGGGTCTGTCTCGAAGAGAAGAAAAAGGATCTGCCTAATGGGGCTTTTGGAAAGCAGAGATAAAAGGTTCCCTTCAGTGTCACTGCCTGCAGAGTGTCAGGATGCCGAAAGAAAAGCGCTGCTGGCTCACGGACAGATGCTCCAATGTTTGAGTGGATGGATCGGGAGAACATCCAAGATTGCTGCAAGGATTTCTTTCCAGAAGTTCTTGTGCATTGCCGTTACTTCAGGCTGCATCATTTCCCTCTGCTATTCAGTCTGCTGTTATTAGGGATGAAATCAGGGAAAGGCGGGCATGCCTTAAGGGAGAATCGCCAGCCTGCACTCCTGCAGACTCGGGGAGCAAGCGCTACCTCTGCACCATGTAGACAAACAAACCACAGGACTCCGGTTACCCACCTCTGTGCTTCCCTTTGCAATTCTGGACTAATGCAGCACTCTTTTTATAAAGGGAGCCCCACTGAGCAAATGTTTTCTGGGTTGCAAATCAAATGAGGAAAATGCAAATCTACTATCTCCCTGTGGACGATACGGCTAAGGTTCCAGTGAAAAGGTATCCCTCACGCAACCTTCTTGACTAATCCTCTCCATCTCTGTCCCCTTTCCGACTCACAATAATCATTTCTTTCAGCTTGCACCCCACCCCCAACAGCACAGCCGTTACTGCCAACCTTTGTACCAGAGTGTAGATTTCCCTGGGGAAATGGCAAACTGACTCAAGGTATTTATCTGTTGGCAAAACTGTGCTTTCTTCTGAGATGTACACAGATATTTTTATTCACATGAATCACGGCATTTTCCAGCTGAAAGAAACCTTGAAAACCATCCAGAGAACGTTCTCATCAATAGACACAAAAACACAGGCCCAGAAAGGCAAGTTTCCCGCAGCTTACAGAGCCAGTTTGGGATGACACCTGAGCTTCAGTTAATGTCTTCTGAGCAAACAAGGATTGTGCTGATCGCAGACTTTGTCAACATCTCCAAGTCCTTTTAAAAAATAAAAATAAAAGACATTAATTTTTAGGATAAGTTTTGGATTTGCAGCAATATTGAGGGGAAGGCTATATGCTGCTTGTTCCAGCACATGCCTCCCCATCCTCTTAAGTTTCCTAGTAACTCGGTGCTAGTTCATGGAATTTAGACCAAATTAATACTTTTCTCCCTATTTCTCAAATATGTTTTACAAGATGAGATACCAGACAGGAGATGGCGACCCTACCAGGGTCATATTAGGAAGAACTTTAGAAATATCCTCATTCTCCTGCAACCAAAAGACACTTCTTTACTTCTTCTTAGTAACTAATCCTATTGCCCCTCTGGGCAATGGGCCATGCCTCTTTCTGCCAATATTATGTATTTTTTCTAACTTTTGGAATTTACCTACCTGGATTTTCCTTGGGACTCGACATCAATCTTTTTTAGTACATCCGTTGATTATTTTGAAACAGTCCATGTCTTTTAAAAATGTGTATATATATATATATATATATATATATATATATATATATATGTTTTTATTGATTTCAGAAAGAGAGAGAAAGGGGGAGAGAGAAATATTAACAAAAGAGAAAGATACATGGGCTGCTTCTTGCATGCCCCTTCCCCCTACCAGGGATCAAACCTGCATCCTGCATGTGTGCCCTGACCTGGAATGTTACCAGCAACCTCTTGGTGCATGGAATAACACTCAACCAATTGAGCTAGGGATCCATGTTTTGTTTTGTTTTTTTAATTATCTTTATTGTTGAAAATATTACAGATGTCTCCTCCTTCCCCCCCACCCTTTTTTTTTGTTACGCCTCATCTGATGATATTTTCCATTGATTTTTAGAGAGATGTAAGGTATGGGGAGAGACACAGAGAAAGAAACATAGGTATGAGAGAGACACGTCAATTGGTTGCCTCCCACACGCACTTGACCCAGGGCCAAGGATGGAGCCTGAAACTGAGGCATGTGCCCTTGACTGAAATCAAACCCTGGACCCTTCTTCTGCAGGCCAACACTCTATCCACTGAGCCAAACCAGCTAGGGCTTCCCCTCTCCCCCCCCCCATTGATCCCTTCCACCCCACAACCACCCCTCCTAGGCCTTCGCCACACTACTGTCTGTGTCCATAGGCTATGCTTGTATGCATATAAACTCCCCAGTTAATCTCCCCCCACCCATTTTCTCACCCCCTGCCTTCCCTCTGAAGTTCATCACCCTATTACATGCTTCTATGTCTGGATCTTTTTTTTTAATCTTTATTGTTGAAAGTATTGCATATGTCCCTTTTTTTCTCCCACTAACCCCTTATAGCCCACACCCACACCCCACCCCAGCCTCCAACACCCTATTGACTGTGTCCAAGGGTTTTATATATATGTATACAAGTTCTTTGGTTGATCTATTCCCACCTACCCACCCACCCCCGTCTTCCCTCTGAGATTTGATAGTCTGTTCCATGATTCTATCTCTCTGGATCTATTTTGTCCATTGGATTCCACATATGAGTGAGTCCATGTCTTTTTATTTTTTAAATTGATTTCAGAGAGGAAGAGAGAGGGAGAGATAGAAACATCAATGATGAGAATCATTGATCAGCTGCCTCCTGCATGTCCCCTACTGGGGATTGAGACTACAACCCAGAATGTGCCTTTGATTAGAATCAAACCTGGGATCCTTCAGTCTGCATACTGATGCTCTATCCACTGAGCCAAACCAGGTAGGGCCTACTAGTATGCTTTTCTTTTCTTTTTTAATGTTTACCATTAGCTTTCTCACAGGAAAGCATTAGTTCACTTTGGCATTCTGATTAGTTGGTGGCTGCATTTCAACAGTCTCTTACAAACTGAATGACAAAAATGTCCACCATATTTAATACGTTGAACACGTCCATCATGCCCCATTGTCCGGAGCAATGAAAGCACATGTTTGAGATGAGTCATCCCGCTTCCTGCCAACAATAATTGGCAGGCGTTCTGCGGCTTCTTCTAGTTTGTTACTGCTTAGTTTCAGCCATTTAATTTTTACATCTTAAAACAGAGTTTATGATTTTAATCAAATCTGCAATTATTATAAGCAAATGCCTTGTTTAATCTGATGATAGAGCTACCTGTGAAATACATAAAAGCAATTCAGGAACTTAGTATTGCCAAGTAATATGTGACTTAGCCTCATTTGTTTTCCATTAAGCATCAGCATGGTCCATGCTGCTTCCAGATTACCCAATTTAAGATGAGAAGCCTTACATATGTTCCTGATGTTATATACTTCCAAATGTCAGCAGTTTATACAGTATTATAATTTAGTTCTGATGGATGGAAAAGTTGAAGCAGCAAGCCAAGGTCATGAGGCATCCATGGGAGAACAAGGAGTGCAATGCTCAGTAAGGTCGCCCTGCCAGTGTAACAAAATTCAAGCAATCAATCCTGAAGTCTTTTATGATAGATCCCTAAATTTTCACCACCACACTTCCTACTTATCCAAGCTCCCCCTTCATTACATTAATTTCCATGCCATTTTTAAAAAGGTTTTTCAGATATTAAGCCCAGCATTCTGTCTCATCCAGCCTTTCAGGATCTCATGCCAGCATCCCCAAATATCTACTCCTTGCCTTTACTTTCCATTTTCAAAGACATAGCAAGAAAACAGGGAGGAGCCACGAAAAAAGCTAGAGATCCTTGACCTAGGTCTTCTAATGTTTAATTACTGGAAGAGAGGCAGTATGACGTAGGAGGAAGAATAATGGATTTGGTGTCAGAAAATCCAAAGTGAACTCTGATTCTGTCACCATATCTGTGACTTTCACTGAAATTAATCTCATAGAGCTTCAATTTCCTCACTGAACATGTGGTGCTGATACACTGGTTTACTGTGAAATTCAAAATCCATTGAATGCACTTTATAAACTATACAGGGCCATTAAAAGTATGATGCTGATCCCTCTAAATCTGAGGGCAAAGTATTGCTGTAATAAGGCTTTAGCGACTCCTGTACAAAGTGTTGATGATCATGATCTCAGCCAATGATCTTAACTTTTTCCTAGAAGTCTTCACTAAGGAGAATGGAGAATGAACCAGTACCTGAGCCAACTAAAAGAAAATTAGTTGAAAATTTATTTTGACTTTTATTTTTAATTTTTTTTATTATTAATCCTCACTCAAGGATTTCTTTTTTTCATTGATTCTTAGAGAGAGTGGCAGGGAGAGGAAAGACATTGAGAGAGAAACGGCTATTGGTTGCCTCCTGCACACACTTCAACCCAGGCCAGGGATCAAACCTGCAGCTGAGGTACATGCCCTTGACTAGAGTCAACCCAGGACCCTTCAGTCCCGGGCTGATGCTTTATCCACTGAGTCAAATAGGCTAAGGCTAAAATTATTTCTACTTTTAACATATGGTATGTTTTATTTAAAGACAAAAAGTTTAATCTCCAATCAAATAAAACTGATGCTTTGGAAAGATGTGACACATTTACCACATGGCTTCCCTGACCCAATCTTCACATGTGTTTCCATGGGAAGTTATTATAATCATTATCTGCTGATCTGCCTTTTGCAGACAGGTACTTTGGTTTATTTCTTGTTTTAAGCCTACATAATGTTTGGTGGATCATTATCGCCCTATACTTTGCTGAATGAATAAACCAATGTCCTCTTGCCCTGGCCAGTGTGGCTCAGTTGGTTGAAGCATTGTCCTGTGCACTGAAAGATCCCAGGTGTTACTGACAATCAGGGCACATAACCAGGTTGTTACAGGTTCAATCCCTGGTCAGGTTGCATATGGGAGGCATTGGATCAATGTGTTTTTGGTGTGTGTTTTTTTTTCTCTCTCTCTCTCTTCTCTCTCCCTTTCCTTCTGTCTAAAATCAGTTTTAAAAACATGTCTTTTGTTGAGGAATTTTTTAAAAATCAACTTCCTCTTTACAAAAGTACATTTTAGGGGGTTTGGTTGATAAATAATCTTGATAATTACTATTGACTTCCACTGATAAAACTGAAAGGATGACACGAGAGCTTTAAACGTCAATGGCTAGTGCCCATCAGTAGATGAGGGGATAAAAAAGCTCTAGTACATTTACACAATGGAATACTATACAGCAGTAAAAAAGAAGAATCTCTTACCCTTTGAGACAGCTTGGAGGGACCTGGAGAATATTATTCTAAGTGAAATAATCCGGTCAGAGAAAGACAAGTATCACATGATCTCACTCATATGTGGAATCTAATAAAATAATCTGATAAAATAGGTCCAGAGACATAGAAGACATGGGACAGAATCATGAATCTCAGAAGGAAGGTGGAGGTGGGTAGGTTCAGAGAGCTTAACCAAAGAATTTATATGCATATATGCATAACCCAAGGACACAAACAATAGTGTGGTGAAGGCTGGGTAGAGAAGGTCTATGGGGATAAAAGGGAGACGTCTATAACACTTTCAACAATAAAGATAATTAAAAAAAAAAAAAGTTAATGGCTAGACCTGCCAAAACCGGTTTGGCTCAGTGGATAGAGTGTCGGCCTGCGGATTGGAGGGTCAAGGGCATGTACATTGGTTGCGGGCACATCCCCAGTAGGGGGTGTGCAAGAGGCAACTAATGGATGCTTCTCTCTCATCATGTTTCTAACTCTCTATCCCTCTCTCTTCCTCTCTGTAAAAAATCAATAAAATATATTTTTTAAATAAAATTAAATTAAATTTAAAAAGTTAATGGCTAGACCCAAATTGTAAGTCCAGTGTAACTTGGAGCTCTTCTATCCAATCGATGCCCAGCTATCCTTCCCTGCTGCTCAATAGCCTGCTTCTCAGCATTGATGTCTATTGCGCTGCTGTTAGGCCTGTCTTCACATATGAACACTATTTGTGGTTTATTCTGTCCATTTATCTTCTATAACCCTCAATCACAAATATAAGAAACCTTACTCCAATTTTTTTTGTTCCACATTCCACAACGTCTATTTCACACACAAATTCCCCTTTGCAACCATGCATTTCAGGCCAGAAGAAATCCTAGGGATTGGGGAGGAAGGCAGGGAAAGGAAGGAGAGAGAGAAGCAGCGTCACCATCTGTTGACAATCCTCTTGTGCAGAGCCAGTTTGGAAGGGTAAGGACATGTCAGGCGTCCCCCAGCGTCTGGTAACAAAAATGGGCTGCTCTCCCAGAATTCGATAGAGCAGTTGTTGTGCCCTGAAAGATATAACATGTCAGCCAGAACTCCAACAGGGTCCAGGAAGGCAATTCCTGCCAAAATCTGGATTACATTTAAGAGTGGTCCAGGAAAAACAACTTTTACCAAAATTCAAATGTGGACGTGATCATCTTTCCTGAGGCCAGTTGTGGGTCTATAACCTTCCACAATGACCCTGCAAAAAATGGGTTGTTTTTTAAAAGAGCCCTTGAATTTCATCATCAACTCTTTGATATATATATACCCGTATATATCTACTCCTTCCTTTACCTATTTTCAGAAAAATAAGGGTTGTAAACCTATAATTAAAAATGGGTTCAAGGGTTCACCAAGCATCCGCTCAGGGTTCTTTTGGGTGGTTAAGTCATTGGCATTGCAGCTGATCCAAGGCCAGCCTGGGTCTCGGCCTCATGGAGGGCCAACTAGTTAATGACTCACTTTGCTGGCTCATCAAGAATTCGCCCCGTTGAAAGGTTGCACCTTCTCAAGTGTAATTGCATGCTTTCCCCACATCTCATCTGGCTCTCTTTAATTTTCAAAGCCCTGTTGAGCAACCTTTGAAAATCTGAACCCCTAACCACCTGGTGCTCTGGGGACGGTTTAAGAAGTGGCAGCTCTGCCTGTTTTTTCTGTGAACCTAAGAACAAGCTGTCTGGTCCCAGCATGGAGCAGAGTGGACTGAGCAGGGGCTGGGCAAAGGACAAAGCAGGGAAGCTGGAAAGCTCCCAAGCTTCCCCAGACCGGGTCTTTATAGTGTGACATCATTATTTCATTTGAAGTGAAGCTTCTGGACTAACTTCAAATATAAGTTTAGAATACAAATAAAAAGTAAATGATTGTTTGATTACCTGCCAGTTTGGAGTATCTAACTCTCACTTGTACAATAGCAGACATACAAGAAAAAGTTTTGGGTGTAAGGTGCTGAAATGATCCCTCGCAAGGAAGTCGGCAGGTTTGGGTTCATTTACGGGCTCTTGTGTGACTTTGGTATAAATCATTTAATATCTCTGGGCCTTAAATTCTTCAACTCTAAAATTAAACTTAGTTGAGCAAATGCATAATTAGCTACTGAAAATGGG
Organism: Vespertilio murinus; assembly: GCA_963924515.1. Taxonomy (NCBI): domain Eukaryota; kingdom Metazoa; phylum Chordata; class Mammalia; order Chiroptera; family Vespertilionidae; genus Vespertilio; species Vespertilio murinus. The sequence continues at coordinate 129,443,830 of OZ004707.1, read as the reverse complement.
AGGGGATTTGTCTAGATCAGCCCTGTCCAACAAAACTCTGCAAAGGAGAAAATGTTCTATATCAGTGCTATCCTATGTGAGCAGCACATGCATTGTGGCCCTATGCCTGAAGAACTGCATTTTTAGTTTTATGTCATTGTAATCATTTTACATTTAAAGTGAGCATGTGGCTAGTGGCTACTGTATTAGACAGTGAACATTTAATTATTTCTGAAGTTCTTTACTGAACTCTGTTTTGATGATTTCTAAACCTAACTAGTGACCCACAAGAATCTTTCTTATAATTTTGCCTACCACGAAATTTACTTCCCAAGTTATTTGGTATAAATTAATAACATCAATCTTTATCGGTGTTATAATTAATCACTCTAATAAAAATGAGATGCCTACTTGAGCGAGATAAAATATGTGTGAAAAAACTTTTATGAGTTCTGAAATGCTATGCAATTGTACAGCATTACTTTTTAATAATTTAATAAAATCTCTATCATGACTAACTGCATACCTTTGCCAAGAGCTCACTGGCATATAAACTAAAAGCTCATCTGTTTCAAAGCTCAGGCCAATGGAAAGTACCTTGGTGGGACCCTGTGTTAGTCCTGAAAACACACTGAGTCCTTTCTTCCACTGAGGTTTAAACAGATTTTAGGTTCCTTTTCTCTCCCCACCACATCTATCAAGGGTTTCAGCCTGGATGATGCCCAGACCTACATAAGAAAATAATGTTTATAAATAACGTCATGTCTTATAGCAATTGACTGAGTGCCTTCTTTGGCTCCCAGGCTTTGCCTCATACCAGCAGAGCACATTAAACACTGACCAGGGGTCCAAAGGGTGACTCACCAGAGGGTCCCCATTTGGCTTGAGCTGGATTTGTCTCTTTCCCCTCTTGACCTTTCAGCCCCTTGGCCTCCTCTCACTGACCTTCAGACTCTTCCGGCTCTTCCCATGCGGCAGCCTGACTGGGGCTCCTCTCGGATTCACAACACTTTTCATTTCTTCTCTGGTCTATTCTTGTCTCCTCCCTTGTCCCACAGCATGTACTCAGCTCTGCACCCTCAGATTATCCCTTTCAACATGTCCCCGAGATAGTCTCCTGGGTCTGACCCAGAGGGCAGCTTCAGCAACACAAGACCTAGAGGTTGTATGCCTGGCACTCCTCAGCTCTCCAGACAATAGGTTTTTTGACTTGAAAGGAAAGGCCTCTCATAGCAATCATTAAGAAGCAAACATTTCCCAAGTTATCTTATTTTTAAGTGATTCCAGAGTCTTCTATGTAAGATTTTTTATTCAGTCCTGGGCAGTGTGGCTCAGTTGGTTGGGCATGGTCCTGTGCCCCGCCGAAGGTTGCTGGTTCAGTTTCCAGTCAGGACACATGCTCAGGCTGCTGGAAGGGGGCATGCAGGAGGCAGCCAATTGATGTTTCGCTCTCACATCCACATTTCTCTCTCTCTCCCTCTTCCTTCTTCTTTCTCTAAAAATCCATTAAAATACTTTTTAAAAAGATATGTGATTCACAGACTGGAAAAAAGTTGCTAGTATATCATTTTTTAAAAATCACTTTATTATATATATAACTGGCATGCCATAAATGACACATATTTAGAGTGTACAATTTCTTAAATTTTAACACATGTATAAGTTCACAAAACCATCCATACAGCCAAGACAATGCATTTATCCACCACCCAAGAAGTTTTCTGTGCCCTTCTTTAATCCTTCACTATCACCCTTACCTGATACCCACACCTTTGCCCTCCATTCAGGCAACCCCTGATATGATTCTTAGCATCATAGATAACTTTGCACTTTCTATAATTTTAAATAAACGGGATCATAGAATATTTGTCTGGATTCCTTTAATCTTGCTGGAGAAGTGCTCATTTTATGAATATACCACATAAATGAATCAATATACCATCCCTCCACCAGTTGATGGACATTTGTGTTGTTTCCAGTTTGGGCCATTGCAGATAAAGTTTCTATGAACACTTATTAACAAGTCTTTGTGTGGACATATGATTTCATTTTTCTTGGGCAAATACCTAGGAATGGAATGGCCAGATCATAATGTTTTTCAGAAACTTCCAATATTCTGTGTACTCAAGTCTTTTTAACTTTAGCCTACTAATAGGTGAATGATGCATATTTCAGCTTCTTAAAGTTGTCCCACAGTTTGCTGATGCTCTGATTATTTGCTTTTTATTCCCTTTGTCTTTTATCTTTTATTTTGGATACTTTCTATTATAGTGTCTTTGAGTTCACTAATCTTTTTTTTTAATACCACACGGTGAGTTTTCCATTGGAGACATTATATTTTTAGATTTTTAAGTTCAATTTGGGCCCTTCTTATCTTCCCGGCATCAAGATCTTTCTTCTTCCTCTTGGGCCATGAAATACAATGATAATAACTGTCTTAATGCCCTCTCTGCTAATTCTGACATCTATGGTTTGGAGTCCTCTATGGATCGTATCCTTTCACTTCTTTGCATGCCTGGTAACTTCTAGATAAATGTCAGACATTTTGAATTTTACATTGGTGGTGGTACTGAATGTGTTTGTATTCTTGTAAATATGTTTGAGTTTTGTTTGAGACACGGTTACATTACTTGGACACAGTCTGACACCGTCAAGTCCTCTTTTTGAGATTCACTAGGCAGGCCCTGAGCAGCATGTAGTCTCGGGCTAATGATCCCTGTTACTGAGGCAGCACCGTTCTGAGTGCATATCCAATGTCCTATGAACTGTAAGTTTTTCTGTCTGGCTGTTGGAATAGGCACTATTGCCAGCCCTATGTGAGCTCCTGGAACTCATCCTTCTAATCTTCCTGGGAAGTGATTTCCATAGCCAAGAGTCATTCCCTCACACACAGGCATGGATCAACATTTGTAAATGTGTTTAAAACTTGAAAACTCTCCTGAGCAGGCTTCTGAGCGTCTCTCCTCTGCAGCTTCTCTCCAGAACGCTTCCTTGCCAGCTCTCACCGCCTGTCTCTCCAGCCTCTCAGCTCCATCTCCTCAACCCACAGGGCCCACCGTCCCCACGGGGTGTCCTGCGCCTGAACAGTGGCCTGGAAACTTATTTTAGGCAGTAAATTCTGCAACTATAGAGCTTACCTTGTGTGAGCGCCATCTCTCAGGAACCACTATTCTTCATTGACTGATCTTTAATGTTTTAATAAGTTTTGTTTTATATATTTTTGCCTGTTATATTTTTATTTATTTTTTGTACTATTTCAGGGTGAAGGGTAAACTTGGTCCCTTTTCTCCATCCAGGCCAGAAGCAGAAGTTGATTATTTATTTTTGAAAAGTGTTTATTTTTACCCAACACCCTCGATCTAAGAAGAAGAAGTAAAAATAATTGTACCCTTACAGGAAAAGCTTCTGCCCACACAGAAGAAAGCTTTACTTGGAAAATGAGGAAAGCTGAGTGGTCCTTCACCAGTGTGTAGGCGCATAAGTGCAGAACTTCCTGGAACAGGGTCACATGGAGAAAGGCATTAAGAGAAAAGCCACTTCTGAGGGGAGATTGATTACAACATGGGGTTGTGAATTCACTAAAGAATAAAAGAATAGGAAAAGGAATTCACACTTCATTGGTTCAAAGCTCCTCTCTTTCCTTCTCCTGTCTAGTTGATGACTCCTTTGGTGCTCTGAGCTTTTTGGGCCTCTCTGGCCCTTGTTAATATGCCCTGGCTCTAGTCTCAGGCTAATTTTGTCCTCTTCTCCCATTCCTTCCCCCCTCCCCCTGAGAGCTCCTGTCTCTCATACCATTTCTCTGAGTCACTTACAGCTGGGCAGGTAGGTGTGAGGTGGTTCAGGAAAGCTGTCCTTCGTTATAGGTCAAAGGGCTTCAGCCTTAAGGGCGACAAGGCAGTCAGGGACTATCAATTTAGAGGGCTCAGTTGAGACTAGTGAGGATTTTCCTGATTAAAGAAAACTTTTAACTGTCTTTTTATTAAGTACATGTGGATTTTAACTAAAAACATGTGCTTTCTGAATACCCAAATTTAGATTCGGGTAAGACTGCAAAACAGATACCCCTTTATTTCAGATAGAAAAATGAGACTCCAGCCGAAACCGGTTTGGCTCCGTGGTAGAGCGTCGGTCTGCGGACTGAAAGGTCCCAGGTTCGATTCCGGCCAAGGGCATGTACCTTGGTTGCGGGCACATCCCCGGTAGGGGGTGTGCAGGAGGCAGCTGGTCAATGTTTCTTTCTCATCGATGTTTCTAGCTCTCTATCTCTCTCCCTTCCTCTCTGTAAAATATCAATAAAATATTTTTTTTAAAAAAGAAAAAAAGAAAAATGAGACTCCAAATAGGACCATTCAACTGATCATTTTCATATTGTTGTCAATATTCATTCTACTCTGACAGAACTTCTTTTGATCACAACTGTGTAAGAATTATAGCTAAGAGATAACAGAAGTACAGTGAAACTCAGAGAACCACTAAACATTGTTGAGTGACTAAAAAGAGGCCACAGGTCAGGTCACATTCTCAAAACATAGCTATATGCATTAAAAGGGCATTATAGTCTGGCTGGCATGGCTCAGGGTTCAGCGCTGACCCATGAACCAGGAGGTCATGGTTGGATTCCTGCTCAGGACACATGCCAGGGTTATGGGCTCAGTCCCTACAAGGGGGCCCACAGGAGGCAGCTGATCAATGATTCTCTCTCATCATTGATGTTTCTATCTCTCTCTCCTTCTCCCTTCCTCTCTGAAAGCAATAATTTTTTTTTCAAAAAAGGACATAATAAAATGGATAATACACAACAAACACTAGTTCTTACTCCCAATCTGGGAATAAAACAGATGCCACCTTTTTGTTGCTGAAGGATCCAGTAAAAAAAAGTGCAGAACATTGTCTCCTCTTGGAATCATCATAAATTTATTTTTGAATGTAAAAAGTATGGAGCATGGAAACAAATAGTTAAAATTTTAATCCAAAGAAACACTTGGAATCATATAGGATTTAAAAAAATGTCATTCAAACTGATCTATACACTGAGTGGCCAGATTATTATAATCTCTGAATGCATAATAATCTGACCATTCAGTATATTTATATATACTGTGAGCCTCCTAGTATATATATTAGAGGCACATCAATGGGGTTCAGCCAGCTTGGCCAGGGGGAGGGGACATGGGCAGTTGGCCGGCCTGCCTGCTGGTTGAACTCCTGGCCAAGGGAACAATTTGAATATTAGCCTTTTATTATATAGGATATACACTGAGTGGCCAGATTATTATGTGTTCAGAGATCATAATAATCTGGCCACTCAGTGTATATGTAGACAAAACCAATGTTGTAACATTTATAGATAGATAAGTGACGACTGGGTAGATAAATAGATGGTCCTTCAAATGCCATTATTTTCATATCATTTTTTTTTCTTTGTAGTGAACAGTACACTAGGATAGTGAGAAATAAGGGGACAAGCCGACATTCAACAACAGTAATGAGAAATAGGCTAATGTTATGATTTAGAAGAGTGTTTCTCTAAGTGTGGCCTGAGGGACACCTGCATCATAAGGGCAGGGGGCACTCTTAAAAATGTAAATATCCAGGCCCCTGCCAGACACATTATACCAGAATCTCTGAGGATGCAGCCTGGGAAATCTGTACTTAATACATTTTCCTACTGTTTGTACTTCACATTAAAACGTAGGAACTCCAAGTTTCAGTCATAGGTTATGGAGCCAAACCTCCTGATCTCAAAATTCAACTCTACTAAAACAGCTGTTTTACCATGGGCATGTTGCTCTGCATCAGTTTCTTCATCCCTAAGCTGGAGGTGATGCTAATAATAGTGCCTACCTCGTAGGACTGTAAAAGAATTCAATGAGTTGATATAGAAAGTCCTTAGAATTGCATTGGACACAACATACATGCTATCTATACAAGTGCAGCAAATGTAACTAAGTCAACCGTGTTCCAAATTACTATATCCTGTAAGTATGGGAACTCAAAAGGAACAAAATATCAATAGTACATTATAAGGTGTGAAAGCACAAGTTGGACACACAGCGTGCCATCTAGCTAACCACTGGGGTTCTTTGTTTTGCCTGGTCCTGCTTTCACTGGCAAAAAAAAACACCCTTCTGTGAAGCTCTTCCTTCTTGCTCTGGAGAAGGTGGCAGCATGGAGTAATTCCCCTCCATCTGTAACCAGAGCCTCATTGCTCTTCTTCCCAGCAAGTTCTAGTGCAGTGTTTCCCAAACTTCTCTCATGATGAGAATCACCTGGTGGAGTTGTTAAAATACAGATTCCTGAGTCCCAACTAAGAAGTGCTAAACTAGAATTTTTGGGAACATATAGGTAAAATTGTATACTTAACTAGTGCTCTAAGCTTAAATTCTAGTTTAGCACTTCTTAGTTGGGATTCAGGAATCTGTATTTCAACAACTCCACCAGGTGATTCTCATCATGAAAGAAGTTTGGGAAACACTGTTCTAGTGGAATCAGTGGACCTGTCCTTCCCAAATAAAAGCCATATGCCTCTGAAGGAACAATTTCCCTTTAGTCAGCTCTTATCAAAGATATCCTGGTTGCCTTACCTGCCCTCTGGATCTTATGTGACTCAGGTGTTTCAACCTTAATCACACTGTCAGGAATTCACCTGGGCTCAACTCCACCGTTTCAATTTTAGTACATGAGCTGTCGGAGCGAGCACAACGCCACCGTGTCCAGCACGGCCTAACTCTTGAGAAAAATAAGTGAATATTCTGAATAAACAGGGTTCAAAAGCTGTTCTTATAAGAGGTAAGACTGGATGGAGAGAGAACTATGACAAGCCATTGGACAGTGTCCCATTCATGACTCTACAGTTTCCCTCCCACTGTGGGCCAGGACGTGACACATGGAGGAATGATCCCGGCAAGGTGTGTGCCTGGTGTCTTCAGAATCACCCTTCCAAATTGTCAGCTTTCTCCAGCCTGCCCTCGCTCTTCCATCCAGCCTGGCACCCCTTTTATGTCTCTGTAGCTCCCTTCTTGCTTTCTTATTCCCCAAACTAAATACCATCCTCAATCAATGTAATTTGCAATCTGAGCAAGCCTAAATTCCTTAACTTCACCTCAAAGCTGCAAGCTCTCCACTCTCTCCCTCTCTCTAAATACATTCCAAACATGCTGAATTACTTGCTGGTTCCTAAATATGCCTGACTTTCTCCCTAGAGGTCTTCCCATATGTTGTGCCTCCCTCCCACCCCCGCCCCACTCATTCATTTGACTAATGCCTACTCATTCTTCAGAACTTAGCTAAGGCATCGTCACCTCCTCCAACGTCTTACCTAATCCAGTCCCTCCCAATGTACGTCAATCAGACCCCTTTCACACTGAAAGTTCTATTTATTCATTTGTTTTCTCTTCTGAATTATTAAATCCTTAGAGAACCATGCTTTGTTTATCCCTGTACCCTCTACAGAGTACCTATTAGTGAGATGACTATGTTGGGTCATGACCCTGTACTTAAGAGAGCCACAGCTGTGGGGTCCAATGGAAAGACACATGCTTTGGACTCAGGCAGATGTGGGCTTGCATTATAGCTCTGCCACTAACTGTCTATGTGTTGGGTAAATTAAGTTAAGTCCAAGTTTTACATCTGCAAGTGAGGTTGTCAATCTTTACCCTACAAATACGCTATAATGATTAAATTAGATAATGTACCAAACATTCACCAGTGTCTGATAAAGGGTAGCTTTTAGTATTATTGTATCCATAATGAGAATCAGAATGTATTCCTACACAAATCAGATAAAAACCAATCGTAAGTCATAGACAACGTATTGGAAACACTCAAAAGAGACTCTGAGGTCTCTAAAGCAGGCATGTCAAACTCTCGGCCCATGGGCCCTATGTGGCCCACAATGAATGTTTTTGTGGCCCAGCCAATATAATGGTATGTAAGAGATGTTCTAATAAAAATTTCACAACTTGCCGAGACCGGTTTGGCTCAGTGGATAGAGTGTCGGCCTGCGGACTGGAATGTCCCGGGTTCGATTCCGGTCAAGGGCATGTACCTTGGTTGTGGGCACATCCCCAGTGGGGGGTGTGCAGGAGGCAGCTGGTCGATGATTCTCATCAATGTTTCTAACTCTCTATCCCTCTCTCTTCCTCTCTGTAAAAAATCAATAAAATATATATTTTTTTAAATTCACAACTTAATTTTTACAATATCCTGTTATACATAATTATCAATAAATGAACTACAACATTCGCTAATGACTGATTACTATAATCGTGTTGCATTCATTTCCCTTAAGCGCCTTACACATAGGTGCACCATTTCTCTCCACTAATACTAGCAGCGAATATTTTAGCAGCTGACTACCACATCATTAGTCTTGGACTGACTTGTTTGGTGTGCATAAAGAAAATATTTCTCTTTGGAGAAGAAAACTAGGTTTATTTGTGTTATGCTTACTTGTGCAGTTATTCAGTGTCTGGTAAGTTAATGTTCAAGAAAAAAAATATTTTTATTAAAATGTTCTATAATTTTATGTTAACAGTTGCTCATTTATTTCAGCTCTTTGTGTTCAGCATGTCCCTATTGAAATAAACCTATGTTTCTATGAAAATTGAAACTTTTGTTATTATGTGGTCCACATAAACTTAAACCTTGTTTATTTGGCCTGTGTTAGCCTTTGAGTTTGACATGCTTGCTCTAAAGTATTTGAGAATGGCTGCACATGCCTGTGGGAGGCTCTCAGAATATTATTTCCCTATAATAGAGCTGCAAATAAAATATGCACTAGGATTAATATCAGGATTAATTCCACTGTCAGTGTCACTAGGGGAGAAATCCCCAGATGTTCTGAAAGTAGTGTGGTCAGGTAATGTATTATTACAAATTAAAACCCTTATTGAACATGAAGCTAAATGCTATACATGTGTGTGTGTGTGTGTGTGTGTGTGTGTGTGTATACATATATATATATATATATATATATATATATATATATATATATATAAAATTGATTTTTTTACAGAGAGAAAGAGAGAGGGATAGAGAGCTAGAAACATCGATGAGAGAGAATCATCGACCAGCTGCCTCCTGCACACCCCCTACCGGGGATGTGCCCGCAACCAAGGTACATGCCCTTGATCGGAATCGAACCTGGGACCTTCCAGTCCGCAGACCGACGCTCTATCCACTGAGCCAAACCGGTTTCAGCTATACATGCATTTTTAAAAGCACTTACCATTGAGTGCTCTTTGACATAGTTGAGGCTTACAGAGGCTAAGCAATTCTCCAAGGTCACACATTACCAGAGCCGGACACAGCCTTTAAGGTTTTAGAATATATTCTTAATGGCAGAATGGCTTTGTTGTTTATCTTTTCTGAGGGACAACTCCCGTTGATGGCATGTGAATGACTTGAAGTTCTTAGGACTTTCCCATCTGGAAGTTCCTCTACCCCTAACTTGGTTAATTTTCCGCTTTGAGTAACCTGAAGCAGTGGGTCAGAGAGGCCTTTGACTTCAAACTTTCCACAGGAGCTGGTGTTACCGTGGTCTGGGAGCTGCTAGGGATGACAGACGACTCGAAACACAAGGTTTCAGCCGCTGCTTTTCCAGGCTTGCAGTCATAGCCTCGGGACTCCAACACGGCCTGGAAGGGATTATAAAGAAGAGTTCGGGTTTCAGTGAACGCTGGCTGCAGAACTTCCCCAGGGCCACGATGGCAGCATGCGACTGCTGCCTGTTGACGTGCATTTCCCTTCTGTAGCTAACATTATGGAGCAAGAGCGGTCACTGCTTCTCCGCCATCACGACAGCCTCACGATTCTCTACGAGGAAAGTGGCTTATTCTTAATCCATTAGTTCTGTAACTCATTAGCTTTTTTCCATTAGTCATTCATTAGGTTATTTTTAAGTGGATTTACTTGTTTGCTTAAAAGTTAATTATTTAAAAATTTGTTTATTAAGCATTTGCTATAGTGACCGTCATCACAATACTGTGGAGAGAATGTAAATTTTTCAAGTCACGTTTTTTGTGTTTTGCTTTGTAATTGACTAGCTAATAAGCCCTAAACGGTTGTTGAGGTCATGAGTTTGGAGTCAGGCTGGCTTGGCATGAAAATCCAGCTCTGCCCACTTATTAACCTGTGACCTTGGGCGGGTTCCTCTGAGCTTTAGCTTCTCCGTCCACATAATAGAAAGAAAGAACAACCCCCACCTACTAGAATTCTTGTGGAAGATTAACATGAGATGTGAATAGGGCACCCAGAGCATTACCTGACAGACAGTCAGTGCTCAATAGATTTGCTAGCATCCTTCTTCCACTAGGTTCCAAGCCCTGGAGAAAGAAATGTATTTAAAATTTATAACTTCTATAGGGAATAAAGGGAAAGGAAGCTAACATATTAAGCACCGGCCTTTTCCTAGGCATTTAATGATACTACTGAATTTAAATAGATACATACTTCCAGTTATTCACTCACTCGGTCATTAATTTATTCATCCAATAAATAGTTGTACAGTACCTGCAATTTGCTAGGTACTTGCTTAGGCACTGCGGACGTCAGAAAAAATAAAATGAACTAAATCGTGCCTTGAGCTTACATTCTGGTGATCCTACCCTTTCTGTTATACCTTGCTGCACAAGTAAAGAGCTTTGAAATTTCAAAAAATAAAAAAAGACATATATTATTTCCAACTCAGAAATCAGAAAGCCTTCATGGAGAAAGGGAAATCTGACCTGGACTCAAAGGACCATATGACTCAGAGATGTGTGGGGAGAGTGGGAGTGGGTGGAACAGTATAAGCAATGGCCCCGAGGCAACACAAAACAGGACTTGTGAGGAAGTACTGGGTTTGACTTGGTCCCTGGGTGGGGTGGGTGAAAGTGAGTAATAGAAAAGCTCTGGAAACATATGGAAATCAGGTGGTGGTGTATACTGAAAAGCAAACTGAAGAATCGACTTCATTTGTAGACCATAGAGAGTAATTTGTTTATTGAACAAAGAGGTAAGAAAATTGAGGACATGCTTCAGAAATATTAATTGGGCAGCAGCATATAAAATGGCGTAAAAGAGGGAGAGATTAAAGGAAGACGTAGGAGGTTGTTGATTAAACATCACTGGGCATTCATTATTTGGGGATTTTTTTTTAAAGTGGTCAATGACAAACAAATCCAAAAATTCAGTAAATCCTTTCTCATCAGAGTTTGCCAATGTAAAAGTGAGTTTAAAAAAACAAGAAGAAAAACCTCTGTCACATGAGAAAGCACTGCATAATATCATAGAAAGAATGAATTCCTTTGAAATATGAAATACATTTAGTGTCTTCAGTAGAAAAACAAAATAAGACATAAGGAAGGACATAACCTGAAATTAAATACTGTATGGTATTATTTTCACACTAAGTTGATTCTTAGGCTAGGACTTTAATATATTTGCAAGCAAATTCTGACACCTTAATAGATTTTTTTACCCTTTCTATTACCTTAATTAGGGTGACATTGGTTAATAAGATCATGCAGGTTTCACGTGTACATTTCTATCATACATGATCTGAATATTGCATTGTGTATCCAATTCCCAAAGTCAACTCATTTTCTGTCACCATATATTTGTCCCTCTTAATGGCTTCTTAATGAAAATCTTATTGTAAAATAAGAACAGAGTTAAACATTTATATAAGAAACCTTGCAAGATGACAAATGCCTCCCCTGCAGCGTATCTTTGGTCATAAAGAAAAGGAGGTTTGCAGTACAGTTTACGCTCTTTCTGGCTAGTGAAGCTGCTGGTCTAGGTATAGCTCTCAGTTGGAGAACAACCCATTCCCAGACTAGCAGGCATCACACAGCATTCCACCTTCAAAACATTACCTGCTTTTGCTACTAGCTTTTACTGGTTTATGCAGAGTCAAACTCAAACTGTCCAAATGGGGTCATTATCTTCTCCTGTCCAATCTCCTTCCAACCCAGTCTGTTCTTCTCCCTGCCTCTCTATTTATTTAATAAATACTTACTAATCACCTACTCTGTGTCTGGTCCCCCACCGATCACTGGGATCTCTGCTCAAGGTACTATTGACCAGCAAAACTTTGGAGTCACCCTCAACCTCTCCCTCTCTCTCAGCTCTCAAGTCCTCTCAACAGCCAAAGCAAGCCAAGTCAACCTCTCCAAAGTCTCATATTCATTTGCCCCTCCCCAATCTCACTGCCTCTGCCTTAGTAGCGGCCCTCATTAGTCCATTCCTGCACCATTGCAAAAGCAAGTTAATCTTTAGCACTCTCCCCTCTATCTTCACCCAATCTCCCTACAATCCAGTCTCTCTTCCAAGATAGATCCAACCATGTGATCTTTGAAAGCCATGTTATTCAAAGTGTGGTCCATAGACCATACCTTGCAGCAGCAGAATCATCTGGTTAGAAATACAGAATCTCACCACAGAACCTGCATGATTCACAAGCACATTTAAATTCAAGACAAATTGGCTGAAAGCAAAAATCCAATTTTGTCATCCCCAGGTGACATTCTAATGTGGGAGCCAACAAGTTACATTCTACATACACAAACTAATCCAGCTCACCACCTGTTTTTGTATGGTCTGTAATGTCAGAGTGGTTTTTACATTTCTAAATGATTGCAGGGGCAGGGAGGGCTAGAAATCAAATTAGAAAAATATTTCGCAACACAAGAAAATTATATGACATTCACATTTCAATGAACATAAATATGGTTTTATTGGAACACACTGTGCCCTTGATTTGCACATGGTCTGTGGCTGCTTGTTAACAGCAGAGTTAAGTAGTTACAACAGAGACTGTTTCAGCCAGCAAATGCTAAAATATTTGCTAACTGGCCCTTCATAGAATGAATTTATTAACTCTGTTCTAGGGAGAAAACACTCATAGTAAGAAGAAGGAGGAGAGGAAGGAGAAGAAGGAAAGGGAGGAGGAAGAGGAAGAGGAAGAAGGAGGAGGAGGAGAAAGAGAAGGAGGAGGAGAAGAAAGAGAAAGAAGGAAGAGGGGGAGAAAGAGGAGGAGGAGAGCAGCAAATTATGAGATATGAAGGGGGAAAAAGAAAGACCTGAACAAAAGGCTTTCTCTTCCGCGTACCTGCAACAGGCAACAATACCCTTCAATCAGCCCGCCTTTATTGTATAGTCTTCGCAAAGTGGGGACAAGAGTCAGTTACTTCTGTTCATTTTCAGGAGGTCTGGTTTATTCCCTTAGATTCCTTCTAAGGCTGAGGAGGACAGAGGGCAGGCTTAAACATGATGAGGTCAGGAGACTGGTTGTGAGGCTTCAGATACTAAGAAGGAATCACAAGGGATTTAGGTCCTGACTACTGAGGCACCCACAAAGGCATCCTCTGGCTCTGGAGAGCTGACCGGTCACCGCAGGGGCCCAGCACTCTGCCATGGGCTATAATTCTTCTGCTAAAAGGAATGTCTGAAAATTCCAAAATGAAGTGTTTTAAATAGCAACCCCCACCTTCCCTGCAGGCCTTCCCCCCCTAGCTACACTCCCTTATTCAGCCCAATGAGACACTAAAAACTCAGTTCAGATTCCATTCATTTCCAAATGCAGACCCTTTTGGAATTACACCATCAGAGTTTTTCTCATGGCTTACTTTTTGCTCAATTAATATACCCTTTGGAATTGCTTTACTCCCCTGAAGCAGGTGAGAGAAAATAAATGGAATTCCAATCCCATCCCAGAATGAGAAAGAAGGGGACGTCTGAGGATCACGAGCCTCCCAGAGAAGTTGTCACAGAGGCACTGAGCGTCTTACAGTCCGAAAGTGGTTTCCTTTCCGCTCTTCTTTCCTCATCTCTACCTTCACATTTTCTGGGAAAGGTAACGGAATGATGTTGTGTCTATCCAATAGCAAACTATGTTGCCAGCTGGCAGCTGAGCAAGTGCTCTGGTAGGTCCGTGGCCTGCGATAGAGGAGGAGTTTAGATTTGCGAAGGCTCTCTCGGGACCTTGGGTTTGAGATGAATCCAGACATAAAAAACAGAAACTCTAATAGTGAAAAAGGTACTGTTCCTGTCCTGGAGAAGTTGGCTGCGTGGTGGGAAAGGCAGATGCCCGAGGCAGACACCCACACCCCAGTTTTACGGGCTGCATTTCAGAGTGAGTAAGGATACTGTGTGAGCACGAGGGCACACCCGGCTCGGGCTCATGGCAGCAGAAACACTCCCCAGAGGCCCTGTCTGAGCTGATTGATGCTGCAGAACAAGTAGCCATCTGCCAGGAGCGGGTCCAAGGATAGGAGTGAGAAGGGTATTCAAGGCACAGAGACATAGAAGATGAGGATGGTGCACATTAGGACTGCAGGAGAGTGGGAGGCAGAAGCCGGGTGGTAACAGAGATAGGAGAAAGGCCAGTGCAGTCAGGGGGAATCCATACTGAGGACAAAGGGGACATATTGCCGGGTTGTTGGTGTGCTGACATGATCCACATTGTGTTTCAGAAAGTAAATTAGCTGCTATGTGTAGGACGCACTGAAAGCAGGCAAGAGAACGCTTTTGGGAAGAAAAGATGGGATTTGAACCGTGGTGAAGACAATGGTGGTGGGAAACAAATAAGGCCGAGGCTACCAGGTATGGCCATGCTAATTGTGCCCTGCACAAAGCACTCTCATAAGAGGAGAGATGCTGAACATCAGACTGTGCTCTGCTGTCCAGCATTGTGTCCTACCAGAAAGGAACCTTTTTTTTTTACCCCCATCAGTCAAAACGGTACCACTTTGTTATGCTCATAATGTCATCATATGTATGGGCAGAGTTGGAGGCCCCATCAAAATGAGCATATTTTAAAGAGGAAAATGGCTGATCAAATTCGAGCTAGAGTGCCCAGTAGGCATGGTTCAGGGTTGAGTGTCAATCTATGAACCGTGAGATCATGGTTGATTCCCCATCAGGGCACATGCCCAGGTTGTGGGCTCGATCCCCAGTAGGGGGCGTGCAGGAGGCAGTCAATCAATGATTTTATCTCACCATTGATGTTTCTATCTCTCCCTCCCTTTCCTTTCCTCTCTGAAATCAATAAAAACATATTTTTAAAAGTTTGGGTTTTTTTTGTTTTTTTTTTAATGAGCTAGAGGGAGAGAATAGAGGACACTGAAGTGTGGGCCTAGCACCTTGCCATTCACCCAGGCTTTCTCCAGCCCAGCCCAGCTCTCCCCTGCCTGCTCAACCCAATTCCTTTTTTGCTGTCATGGATTTCTTATTTAAAGAAATAAACCCATTCAAATAACAAAGAAATGAATTGTATTTATATTTAACACTTTTTATTTCTTTTATTCTTTGTCTTGACTCAGTTCAGTTTACACCATATCTGAGACAACATGGTATAGTGCAGGGGTCGGCAAACTCATTAGTCCATAGAGCCAACTATCAATAGTACAACAATTGAAATTTCCTTTGAGAGCCGAAAATGGTCTTCTGCGCATGGGCCACGAAGTTTCAGTCGCACTGTATGTGCACGCCTGCACGTGGTATTTTGTGAAGAGCCACACTTAAGGAGCCAAAGAGCCGCATGTGGCTCATGAGCCGAAGTTTGCTGACCACTAGTATAGCAAGAAGTAAGCTTTTTTGTGAGGCAAACATCTCAGCTCTGCCAACAGTTACATGGGCCTTCCGTCTTCTGAGCCTCTTTTGTAAAATGGAGATGAGAATGCTTACCTTGCAGGATTGCTCTAAAAGGCAGTGTATATAAACCACCTCAGGTAGTGACCAACACATGTAATAGTAGACAATAAACTTAGCTACTGTTGTTGTGATTTACTGATCTAATATTCTGTAGCTTACTTCTTTCTTCAGTCCCATTTTCTCAGTCTCTATTTCAAGCTTTATAGTCTTGTTGCCCCTTCCTTTACACGGTCAACATTAGGGTAGCTGTTAATAGCTTCTAGAAGTACTTGTCTAGTTGCAATATCTTCCCACCGAAAGAACTTTTCAAAAGTGTATGTTTGTTTACTAAAACTCCACTGATAATTCTAAGAGCATATCCAAAATACAACTCCTTAAAAATAATAGATTTTACCAAAACCGGTTTGGCTCAGTGGATAGAGTGTCGGCATACAGACTGAAAGGTCCCAGGTTCAATTCCGGGCACATCTCCAGTAGGAGGTATGCAGGAGGCAGCTGATAGATGTTTCTCTTTCTTTGATGTTTCTAACTTTCTATCCCTCTCCCTTCCTCTCTGTAAAAAATAAAATAAAATAAAATTATATATATATATATATATATATATATATATATATATATATATATATATCATAGATTTCAAATATGAGTATTGACAATACACCTGTTTATTTGGGAAGCTTTTCTGAAATTTATCAGAAAACTAAGGAAGGTGAAAGAAGAAGAGCCAGGTGTTGTTAGGTCCTGTAGCTTTTCAGAAACAGTAATTGCAACTTCAGCAGTGTGATTTAGAGCCTTGGGTGTGAACTATGTGTCTGGCTCTGTGCTGGATAATTTATGGATCTCTTAAGGAAAAATAAAGCATGGCTTCTACTCTGAGGAAGTAGAGCTTCAATTTCTATTTTCAGTTGGAGAATTTATAAAGTTGAATTCCATTTCAATAAAACTGTATTTAGTAAAATATTTAGATAGGAAACAAAATCTTAGCCAAGATTTTTTAGTTAATCTTCAGCAGCCAATGCATAAAAAGATGTTACTGGAAACGCTTTCACATTTGTTTATCCTTAAATAATGTGGTCCATTTTCATTTTGAGGGGAAAAATAAAGAATTCCAGAGGAAAAAAAGGCTTGCATGACTGGCTGAATCATTCTCTGTAGATTTCTTCCAGTAAGCTACATTATTCTGGATGTTGTTCAAAAGGGAAAATGTCAAACGCTCTGGGATTCAGTCTGGCATGTGGGTGGGTTTACTCAAGCACAGAAATCAAATACAGGCATTGGAGCCAATACCTTGGAAAATAACAGAATGGCTTACAAATCAGAGCTGGAATTTCCATAAGTTCTTTTCCCACTAACTCCTACAAATGCAACATAAGGGAACAATATACAAGTGAGCATTTTTATATCATTGTATTGTTTTCATAGAATCCTAAAGGAAAAAAATTTAGACATAAAATCAGCCTTCATTCCATAAAAATGATTCCTTTTATGATACATATCTCTTCACAGATTTTCCTATTTCTGCTTAAAAACTTCTGGGAATAGAGAGCTCACTACCTTGTAACTCAGCCCCCTTCCTTAGTCAGACAATGTAAGATAGATAAAAGACCCTAAATTATGTAAGCCTAGATAATAACAGTGGTTATCTATGGAAGGATGAACATGGGGAAAGGAGGCTTCTTCTTCTTCTTCTTCTTCTTCTTCTTCTTCTTCTTCTTCTTTCCTTTTCTGTATTTTCTAACTTGTCTATAATGAGTTGGATATTTTTTATAATAAAACATAAGAACTCAAAACTATGAAGAGTTCAAATACACTGAGATTGTCTCAACTTTTCACTATAAAAAATCAAAGCAGAGTATGTTTAATTAGACGTCAAAATTAAGTGTTCCAAAAATAATCACATCATTTTATCAACCAAGCTGTTGTTGACCTTATTGTTTTTGTTATATTGCTCTTGATCAAATTGTATTCTACTTTGTAAGTCTTATGCTACGCAGCCTCTGCTTCTCTGAAAGAACCCTATGACTATCAAGATTTTAGAAACTGCATCACTCTGTGGACTTTAATCAAGCTAATTAAACTAACCACCATCTTTGCTTTGTCCTGTAGTTATCTAAATGTTTTTTTAGATGTGAAATAAACATTTATTCCTCTTAAGGTAGATTTTATTACTTTGTTTCCTTCTTTCTTATGAGATGCTAAGCAGAGCTAAGTGTTTCCCAAAGTGTGGTATGCGTATTTATTTTTCGTTTATTATTATTTTGTGTATGTATCAAAAAAAGAAAAAATAAATATATTTTGATTGTTACTAAAACACATCCTTTTTTTGATGAGGGGTACTCAGCATTACGAAAATTATAGAAGGAGTACACATATGTCTTTAATGATGAGAAAGACCATGTTCTGCAGGATTATTCATTCCTCCTCATGACTGGTCCTACTTCCCTGCCTTGAAGGTCCCTGGCCTCCCTCCCTGCACCCATTCCCAATAAATTATTAACCAATCCTCAGTAAAGAGTATGCTTTTTTTTAAAAAAAAAAAAGCATATTTATTGAACATCTACTATGTGCCTAATGCTTCCACATAGGTTACCCCACTTATTCCTCAAAACAATCCAGTTTGTAGGTGTCTACCTTCTCTGCAGAGAAACAGAGACTCCAAAATAAATAATTTTCCTTGAGGAGCACAGTTACTCATTGAAAAACATCGGATTTGAACCAACATTTGAGTGATTTTAATGCTAATGCTGCCTCCAGGTATTTATTGGCCTTGACTGCCTGCCCTTACTCCTGCCTTTCTGATTTCAGTTAGACTCTGTCACCTCTTCTCTCATTCCCAATGTTGACCTGAAACAAATTTTGTCAAACACCTTGCTGAAATCAAGGTGTACTATCATTTCACTAAGTTTCATTACTAAACAGAAAATCTAACTCATGCTGGACTATACTGGCTCATGTACCTGAACAGTTCAAAGACAGAACTGGGTTAATGTAGACAATTAAGTAATGGCATCAAAACTTGATCTCTCCATTTTTTTGGTCAGTGTTCCTCATCTCAGCTTCAGTTTCAGGCCTTACATGATACAAGATAACTGCCTGCAGCTCCCAGCCTTCATCCTCCTATGTCCACTACATACAAATCACTTCCACTGTTTTAGAAATTATAGGAGGCATGTATGTGAGAAAAAGAGAATCCTAGAGCACTGGAAAAAAAGCATAGTCTAGTAGAGGAAACATGTGAGTTGGCATAAAGTGCATCTAGATCTGAATCTTGATTGTCAAGATAATGTTAAGAAAGAAAGAAGAAAAAAAGAAAGGAGGGAAGGAAGGAAGGGAGGGAGGGAGGGAGGGAGGGAGGGAGGGAGGGAGGGAGGGAGGAAGAAAAAAGGAAGGAAGGAAGAAAAAAAGGAAGGAAGAAAGAAAGCGAGAGAAAATTTGATTTTAAAAACGCTTTGCCAAATGCCTTTTGCTCCTGGGATCAAGTTGTAAGTAGCAAAGTAAATCAGTAAATTATTAATGACATGTGCACAGCACTTTGCCTTTAAATCAGATTTTCTTTCTTATACCTTATCTTGTTTTTCTCTCATTAAGCAGAGCACAGGATGGAAGACAGAGGGAAGAGAAAATGTCACACATATAGGGCTGGGAAAAATTAGGTTTACAATTGTTTGTCTGGAAAAATACATTAAGGTTATTTTTACAATAGCTTTATTAACTCAAAAGAATGTCACCATGGTACAGTGCACTTAGGTACAATCGTATAAGTGCTCAAATTGCCAGCCATTACTATTTGCACATTATTATAGCCTATTTGCTATACCCAAGCACACTTTGACACAAAGTTCTTTATTGTAATCAATAAATTCTCTTAATGCAGTGAATCATATCATACACAGTACTTGGTTTTCATGAAAAGACTTTGACAACATCCCCCAAAAAAGTCCATTGGGGTGAGAGGTCTGGTGACTGTGGTGCCCATCCCACTTTGGGGATTTTTTATTCATGATTCTGACCTCGTTAACCTATCCACCTATTGGGTCCCACAACTGTAAACCTACTTTTTGTTCACTCCTGTGTAGCATATTCTTTAGTAGTATTCATGCCCCTCAAGGGAAGAAAAGCCATCTGATAAAACCTGGTATGGACCTAAAGCCATGTCATGAATTCCAACCAGTTAGTTCCTGAGTGAAATCTGAATTCTTTAAATATCCTGAATACCTAGAGCTTGTGGATTGCAGACTGAATTGAGCAGATGTGCAATTGAGGGAATCACCTTAAGACAGAGTTTATGTAAAGAAACTCGAAGCAATCCACACAAATTCTCCTGGGAGGGTAAAATGTGGGGGAACATCAACCCATCTATCTGGGAGCAAAGGGGCCTTTTATTTGTGGGCCCCACATTATTCCTCTGCTTTGTTTGCCCTGGCTCAGAATCATGAGTAAAAAAATCTAAATGCCGTAATGTTGCACCTGAGAGATTTTATATCTCTCCATGGGGGAGAGTCAATGTCAGAACTATACACCACCTGATACCTGAAATAAGCGGAAAGCTTTTAACACTCATAGCCCAAACAGAACCCTCTGTTTACATTTCCTTGTGTGAGTGAAATACCAAAGCAAATCAGAAGTCTTTGATGAGCTTGGGAGTTTTCCATGCACACACACACTACATCCTGTCTCACACCCAAACCTCCCGTCTACCTCCAACTCCTTCCTTACCCACATGGCCATTCAGGGCAGACTGTGCACCTGTTTTGAGGGAACTGAAGCTAAGGGAAAGTAAACAGAAAATATACAAATGTGTACACACATTTTCTACTGCTTTATTCAACAAGTAATTGGAGAATGTTTGCTATGCCCGAGGTGCAATATGATCAGTTGGTACTATATGGCCAGTTGTTTTGTGAGTTATACATATTCTTTAGTGGTATTAGTACTCCTCAAGTGAAGACAAATTATTGAAACACCACTGGGGGAAGCTGCCACTTTTCCATTTTATAGGTAAGGAAATTAAGGCTCAGGAATATCAAATAGATTGCTCAAAGTCAAGCAGTTTATATATTTTAGAAGTGGGCTTTGAATCAGGTGTTTCTTATTCCAAAATCTATGTTCTGATGCTACACCACTCTGACTCTTAAATATTTTTTTCACTTATCTAGTAATTCGAATCAGTATTTACTCTTCTGTTTAAAAAATAATCCCGTCTAGAGAACACATAAACCAATCAATTCAATCCAGAAAAAGAGTAGGAAATCAGCAAGCAAAGCACAACATTTCCATTCACCCACCAAAACAATTCTCTTAGCAGAAACTGTGCTTCCTCCCACAATCTCTGAGAAGCAATGATTAGGTGAAAGTTTACCTCTATGAGCTCCTATTTACTTGTTACTTGATATTTGTTTCCCAAACCCATTTCTGAATTACAATTCCTACTGAAATAAAAACATAATCATTTGTTGATCAGAACAATAGGACATCTATTTACGTACACATTTTTAAATATTCCTTTATTCAGTTAGACACCTAGAGTTAATAATCAGTTATCAGTTTTCTGTCCAGCCTTTGAAGCCTTCTTTCTCACCCTCCCCACAATGTTCCTATTATGCTCTGTCTCTTGTGTATGCAACAAGAAGCCAAGTTCTGGGTGATTCTCCAGGTTAAGATTATAATTTACTGACTCTGAATACACGCAAATTAACCTTGGAAAAGTATGCCTTATTTTTATAACAGCTATAATGCTCTCTTGAGAAACAGCTGAAAGATGCCAACACCATTTTGGAATTAAGAAATAAAATTTGCTCAGCTGGTGTGGCTCCTAATCTGGTGGAGAAAATAGAAATAGAAGTACAGGAAGCACAGAGATTCCCCAACAAGAGGAACCCAAAGAGGACACACCAAGACACATCATAATTAAAATGTCAAAGGTTAAAGACAGTCTGGCCAGTGTGGCTCAGTGGTTGTGTTGATCTATGAACCAGGAGGTCACAGTTCAATTTCCAGTCAGGGCACATGCCCAAGATGCGGATTAGTCCCCAATAGAGAGTGTGCAAGAAGCAGCTGATTAATGATTTTCTCTCATCATTGATGTTTCTTTCTCTGTCCTTCTCCCTTCCTCTCTGCAATCAATAAAATATTTTTTAAATTATTTTTTAAAAATAAATGAAATTAATTTACATTGATGACAGTATCAATCCTTCATTCAACACAGAATTAATCCATTCTGGGGAATACCTAAAAAAGAAACATTAAAACGTTTTAGGAAGCCAAAGGGAAAAAACTGCAAATTAGGAAAAGCAATCCTGGTAAAAAGGCTAAAAATAAAAGTGATTTGCAGTACTTAACACTGAATGTAGAGAAGAAATCTAATAATTCTTGCCTATTATTTGGGAGAGATTTAAAAAATATATAACAAGAAAAGGGAATGCTGCATTTCCTATCTAATTATTAAGAGTTGTGAATCAATATTTGTTAAAACTAAGTGTAGTTGCCAATGGCAGAAATGACAAAATAACAATGATAGCAGTGTATTTCTCAAATAAATAGAGTCTAGGGGAAGACAAACTCTGGTTAGTAAGCAGCCTTACCATCCATAGTGTATAACCTCCACTTTATTGTCCAAAATGACTGCTTAGGCTCCAGACATCATGTTTGTACTCTGTCCAGCAGTACAAAGGAAGTAGCCAAGAAGTCATGTCCCTTCCCTTTAAGAATAGCTCTTGGAAATTGCACATAATTCTTCCACTAACATTCCATTGACCAGTCACATGGTCATAGTAGGCCAAAAAGAAAGTTGGGAAATGCAGTCCCAATTCCAAACACCCAAATGCACAGCTAAAAATTGTGGATTTAGATACCAAAGAGGAAAAGCAGATATTAGGAGGCAACTAGTAAAGTTTTCCTCAGGAGCACATGGAGAATTGCCTTGGAAATAAAGGTGCTACATAAGTCCTCACCTAATAAGGTCTACTGAAGCCTATAGTAGTTTTTTTAGAGACATAGTATGTCCATCTTTGAACATTGTTAAGAAGGATAAAATTAAAATCTTTTCTTTCCAGTGTTTTGTAGGAAGCAGGGAATATGGGTTTAGAGATCTTGAAAGTTCTCAACCATCCTCTACAACTCTAATGTAACTGACTTCTCTTGTGCTTAAAACCACCCAGTGTCTCCTGTTGTTTATAATATAAAAGTCAAGCTTACTAGAATGGTGGTCTAGGCCCTTCCTACAGGATTTGGTCTCCACTTCACTTACTTCCTCTCAAATTTTATTCAATCACCACCCAACTTCTTCCACATTCCTGAAGATAGCATGATGTCAAGTTTCTGTTTTTCATTCATTTACTCAGCATACATATTGTCTGATATGTGTCCCCCCATCTTAGTGGTAAGCAGTATGAATAGAGTAGTGAGTATCTAATATTTAAATAATATTAGCAGCAAATATAAATTGAGTTCTTAAGATACATCAGGTTCTATGCTAAGTGCTTTAATCATATTATCATATAATTTATATATATAAAAGGATAATATGCTAAATGTCTTACCATCCGGGTAATGACATCACATAGCAATGTCTGGCTTCCTCTCCCTAGCAACTATCCTCCTTGCAGTTTCTTCAGCCCAGGAACATGACTTACTTTATAGCCACATACAAACATTTTACACTTTAACCAAATGTTTGTGAAGCATTTTCATGTGCTTCATCTCATTTGATCCTCACAGACGTCCTGGAGTAGGAAGATAGGAGACTTGGTCGAGTCTTATTTTCTTTTCATTAGAAAATGGAGATTTAGAAAGCTTAGAAATTTGACCTGACTGGAAAGGAGTACAAAATGGTGGACCTTGAAAATGACTTCAGGTTTTCTCACTGCACAGAATATAGTCAAACGCTGCTGCAGTTAAATATTTTGCCCTTTGTTCTCCCTGCATGATCTACAATAGGTTCGTGTTGATATTTACTGCTGTGTTGCTGACAATTACTTGAAAGAGAAGTTGGGGGTGCTTCACTGGGCTGGGAAAAGTTTAGCTACATCAGAAATCAGGTCTAATTTAGCAAGTTTGTTCTATATCTATAAAAGGCTAAGTTGACTCATGCATGTGACACATATAAAGCTCTTGCTGGAGCCAATCCTAAATGTGTGTTTCCATCTGTCATTGCCAATCATGAATTTGGTTGACACTTCTATTATAGAGAAAGGGAAAATAGTGCTATTAAAAAATTTCTTCTAATTAATTTCCTTTCAACGTGCATGAATCCGTGCACACAGCATCTAGTTGCTTATAATAATCTTATGACATATAAATCTATTTGTCCCCATCTTATAAATGAATAAACTAGGACACAAAAAGCTTATGTAAGTTTCAGGGGATCACACAGCTCATAAGAGCTGGCTTTGTCTCAATCCAGAAATGTTCAATACTTATAACCACAAACCACCCTGCAGTGCCAGTATTCTCTGCTTGAAATGTTCACCAACTGCTGGGATTCTTGTCCCAGCCTTACAAAGCGTTAAGCAACCTGGAGAAAGGAGCTGCGCATAGATTAAGAAGGAGTCCAAAGACGAAAGGTAATTTTGAAAGGCAGTAGGGGTCAGAAGAGCTTCAGCTAAAGGAACTGAAGACTACCCCTTGTCTAAGGACCCCATGCTATATATTAACACAATTGTCCTAAGGCAAGGTGGAGACATACACTTTAAAGGGTAAGGCTTCAAAGGGTAGAGTTTACAGAAGCATTGTCATTTTGGGGAATAACCTTCATGTGTTTGGCCAACAGGAGGCAATAACATGCAGATTTAAGATGCCCTGAGCTGTCTGGCAGTAGACAGTCAGGTTTGGGAGAAGTGCCGTTTAGCCATTCCAACAAATAATTACATTTTGCTACTCAGCCCTTGTTGAGTCTCCAAACTTCACCAACCTTTTGGTGAAACTCTTTTAATTATGACATGATGGAATTGGTTCCCTGCAACCAACCCTCCCTTCTCTCCCCCCACTGTTTCCTAGAGGCGCCTATTGGTTTTATAAAACAAAACCCAATTATCACCTCCTCTATGAAGCTCTTCTTAACTCCCTTGAACACTAAATAATTTCCTCTCTGTTCAACACTACACATGCTGTTGTTGTTGTTGTTGTTGTTGTTGTTGTTGTTGTTGTTACCAGTTTTGCCTGTCTCTGCTACCCAAAAAAAGAATCACAAACCAGTGTGGGAATGAATTACTCAATATGTAGTTACCTATTTGGAAGGAAAATCACTCTAGGTGTCAAAACAGATGATATTTCAAAATAAATACACATTATGAAAGCATTAAAGTTTTATTTTTCAAAAAACAAATGAAGAAAATCAAAGCATGAAAGGGCTCAAATAAGAGCAAGTAATTATTAGCACCTGGGAGGAGAAACACAGTCTAAGTTTCAAAGGAAGGAAGAGCATCATAAAGTGTCAGATCAGTGAATTTTACTGTGGAAACTTGTGTTGAAATATGATCAAAATTACGAGGAATTTTTAAAAACTGGGAAAACATACTTGCCTCAAATATGATAGGAAAAAAATTGCTATCATATTTGAAGTTGCTGAATAAATGGGAAGACTAATACTGTGAATCACTGCAGCCCACCCAGCAACATTACTAAATCCTAAAACAAAATGTTGAGTAGAACAGTCTGTTCATAAGTGTTCCATTTAGAGCAGAATTCCATTTAGATAACGGTAAAAAAAAATGAGCACAACTAAACTTACTTGTTTATGAGTGACTACATAGGTAATAAAAATATTAAGATAAGGAATGGAATGATTAGTCAAAAGTCATGATTGTGTTTTCCAGGGCAGAGGTGGGGGTGAGAGGAGAGTAGGGAACAGTGAGAAGAAGGTGATGGTCAAGGAGCAATTGTGGGTCTTGGGGGCAACATTTACATGCTATTCCTTAACCTCGTCTGCAGATACATGAGAGTTCCCTGTATTCTTTAAGTTGTTCATATAGTCTAAACACTATTCTGTATCTGCAATATAGATCTCATAATAAGACAGGAAAGAGGAATTCAAAAGATGAATGGGCAAAGGCTGTGCATAGAAAACCACAGGAAGAGGAAATGCAAATGACTTACCATCTTATGGGAAAATATCCAACTTACGGGAATCAATGATAAGCAATTTTTCAAACAATTTAGTGCCAAAATTTCATTTTTATTTTGATCATACTCAATGCTGTTGACAATATAGTAAAAAGGATACCCCCAAACACCACTGGAGGGAATGAAAACAATTTGGCAATCATGTCAAAGGTTAAAACCCGTTAAATGTTGCAGCTAACGCTGTTTCTTATTCTGTGATGATTTTATAGTTCTAACAATACAGATTCATGAATTTACTTTTAAATATCTATGAAACAAACAAAACCACAGTCTTTAATTGTTAATCCACAAACTCCACCTCGAAGGTTTCTATAAAGAAAGAATCCTAAAAATTGGAGAGAAAAAAGCAGTGCACATCAGAGAATGACAGCTAAAAATTTTTAAGTGCAAAACTTCTAAAGTCTAACAAAAGGAAAAAGTAAATTAACTGTATACTTAAGTGACAAAATATCACATACACAATAAAATGTTTATAAAGAATTATGATTATATAAGATATGCTTATGTTACATTAAAAATAAACTGTATACTAAACAGTATATATAGTTTGGCACATCTGTGTAAAAGTATGTAAATACTTTACTCAGGAGAAAGAAAAAAAAAGACTGAAAGGAAATTTACCAATAGAATTCTGTAAGCAACCATAGAATCCAAGTGCACCCTACAAGGAGGTTAGGAAGATGCACCTGGCCATGTGCAGGGAGGGGCCATGGCTGAAAGAGGGGTGTGTGCCAGGGCCTTCTTGAGAAACTAAAGCCCAAGTAATTGAGAATTCCTCAAGCATGGAAACCAAAGAAACAGAGCCTGGAAACCTTCAAAGCCACCTGTGAGATAGCTGTACCAAGCCTAAGAGGGTGAACCAGGAAAAATAAAAGCAGTGCCCAAACGTAGCCTAGACAGACTTCCTCGATGGCTTGCTTTTCTTCAGCTCATGGATTGGCTCAATGGAAACCATCCATCAGTTAGGTTACTTGCAGTGTTTCACTTGGATGTCTGGCCATCTTCCCAACGAGCAGTGCATCAACCCTGGATTATCCCAGAGCAGTTGACTGAATTGCATGGTAAATATACTCGTGCATCCTCAGTATTTTAGCTGGAAATGCTACCTTTTCGTGCCCTGGGAAGACCCTGCTTCTTTCAGCTTCTTTCTGCAGGAAATCTAGAGCAGCTGCTTGGGGGTGGGGAAAGGGGAGGGGGAGAAGAAATCTATTACTTTGTAGGATAAAATGTTCTCTACACATTTTAAGGCTTTTATATCCCAGGATACATTATTCAAAACACCTTCAAGCTCAGCTTCTTACAGTGGTGTCTAGAAAAATACTAGTACAAAACAATAGCTATGATTTGTGAATAAAATCAATGGTTTCCTCACAAAGTAGAGGACATGGCACGCAACACAAAATGCAATTACCTTTTGGATCAGGCTGAGCAGTCGCAGCACCAAGACTAACAATGTTATCAGCATTTACCTTGTTAAATGTACAGCCAAGGACGCAGGCTAGCTCATTTCTCTTGCTATCTTACCTGATTATCTGCAAGCAAATGGATATGGCTTTTGTTCTACCTCTCTGGCCCAGAAAAAGGCACCAAATTATACAGAGGCCTAGGGGGAAAAAAGCAGATGTATTTTCTCCTCACAATCGCGTTTGGCTTGAACATATTGCACAGAAAAAACCACAGACTCTGGCTGGCGCATCCCATGCTTAACTAGGTGTTTAGCATTTATAGGCCACTTAGTCCTCATCTGCATTATAATTTTGTTGGGTGCCATAAATGCAAAACAAGTTTTAGAGCTTTTTGATATGTGACTTCAGTTTATTGCAGTTCCATAAAGCTGTCCAATATTTACTAACGGGTTTTTAAAACTTTATTAAATGATTTTCTTCAAGTGCCAACGAGATGCCATCACCATAGAAACTGTAATTTTCTAAATCCCGCGTTCAGGTTTCTTTGGTTTTATTGAAGTGGCACATTTTCCATTAAGCTTTGTAGAACATAAAGTCGTTAAGGTGACAGTTGAGCACCGTAATGGCTGCGGTAAGAACATAGAAACTTCAGCCTTGGGCCATTTGAAACAATTATAGGAAAAGCATCAAGAGATGGCAAATGGCTTCGGAATTGCAACTTTGTGTCTTTAAGCAAATGACAAAAGAAGACGAACGTTCAGCTGGGCTTTTGATTGCTTCTGGTTGCTGTAGCAACAAGCCAGCGAGGTGATGCCTCCTTTCCAGTGTCTTAGAGGCGGTATGGGGACCCACCCCAGATCCTGCTCTTGCCTGGGGTTGCTCCTTGTTGGAAAAGGTTTGCACTAATGTTAACGCAGACTTCTAATTCCCCCTATTGGTCTCTATTTCCTTCTCAGGACTAATCACAACTTGTGATTGTAGGACTTATTTTTCATTTGTTTGCTTAGTGTCTATCATAGACCTCTACACTCAAAACTAGAGCAGCGTAGTGAATTCCACAGGGGCAGGCATCTTCTCTGCCTTTTTTCTTATGTCCTGAGCAGTAAGCACAAGGTCTGGCACTTTTGCCCAGCTGCTGAATAAATGAAAAACTCAAGTAGATGATGTAAGGCTCCTCTCACACGTAGAGCCCTCAACCCTGTAGACTCCCAGTGACTCAAAAAATGAAGTGTAATGGCCCTGGCCGGTGTGGCTCAGTTGGTTGGAGCACCATCCTGTACAGTGAAAAGTGGAGGTTCAATTCCCAGGAAGGGCACATGCCCAGGCTGCGGTTTTTGTCCCCCATCGGGGATGATCAGGGCACGTACGGGAGGCAAATGATCTATGTTTCTCTCTTATATTGATCTTTCTCTCTCTCTTCCTTCCTCTCTCTAAAATCAATGAAAAACATATTCTTGGGTTTGGATTTTTTTTTTAAGTAAAGTGTAATAAAACAATAAAATACTGTTTTCCTTCAGGGGAAATACAGCTGCAATAAGCTTGAGTTAGCAGAATCTTTTTTTTTTAAGAGGCTGTGATTCCAAATCTTATGCATCAACCCCTCCTGAGCTAGGATCACTGTCCCCATCCTATCAGTCCCTCCCTGAGGGCATGGTCCAGACAGTTTATATGATAGATATCACATCTTTATTTGTGTTTTCTTTGTTGTTGTTAATCCTCAACTGAGGATATTTTTTCATTGGTTTTTAAGGAGTCTACAGGGACAGGGAGGAGCCTGCAACCAAGGTGCGTACCTGCGACCAGAATCGAACCCAGGACCTTTTGGTCCACAGACCAAGACTCTATCCACTGAGCCAAACTGGCTAGGACATATCTTTATTATTGTTGCAAAACAGCCTGCTCTTGATTTAGCTTACCCCCACATCAAGACAGCTTGATACACCAAACCGTATTTCCATAATGAAAGCATTGTCTACAGCAGAAAGAATGTCCCTATTCGTCCCAATTATTCTATTTGTGAAGGAGATTGTTTTCCTGCATGGGAAGACATGATCCATAAAGGTCTTACATTTTTAGACTTGTTTTTTTTCTAATCTAAAGAAAGATAACTCTCAATTAAACCAGGTGTTGAGTCACTATACTTCCAAAGTTTAAGTAAAAGGAAGAGTATCCAGATATCAAGAAGTCCATTATCAGGTGTTCTCATGTGGGAAAGTTCCTATTGTTCGAAGCAGCAAGCCCTACTACTGATCTAACTGAGGCACCAGCTAGCAGGGCCAAAGCTCAGTGTGAAATAGGCCAGTCCTGGGTTCTATTCCCACAAGGACCAGTTGTCTTGTTCTTCTTGGTGGCTGTTGCTGCACCACTCACTCCAAAGCCACTGCTGTTCCAATGGTCACAAAGGGAGTCTTGTCAGAGGATATGGGTGGATAACACACCAGCAGAAGACAAACATCTTAGCTCTCACATTTGATTCATAACAAACCAGAAGAGCAGTTTTTGCATGTGAGGGACAGCATGTTAGCTAACAATATTATGAGTAAATTAAAATGTTAATAGATGATCCATATTACATCCTTATTGGACCACAGAAAGATGCATATAAGGGTCATGGGACTGCCAGTCCTGAATGTGTCATCCTTTTTCTTAAAAAAAAAAAAAAATAACATATATGTGGTATCTAAAATTCAAATTTATATAAACATCAATATAAGGACTTTGTCATTAGTTATAGTGAACATGCACTATTAGCATTTAGCTATTGATGCTTAATGAAAGGATAAAAGATAACTACATAATTTCAAATACAGAGGGAATTGTTTTGCCATGAACCAACTTGAGATATAAATGATTCCTTTAATATCTTATTTTCAAAAGTTGTAGAGTACTTCCATCTCTTTGTGATTCTTACTTTCTGTTAGTTCTGTGAAAGGAAAATCTTAAGGTATATTTTCAATTTTTTATTTCTTGAATTGATTGGTATTAATATAATAAAATTTCTTTATGTTATATTAATAAAAAACAGCTTTCCTATAAAAGTAACTATAAATGAAAATACAATGTAATAAAAACAGTTAATATGCTTTTATTAACCTGAAATTCCCTCAGACTGAAAATCAATATTAATTATATATAGTACAATAAATGGATTCATAATAGAGAAATAATAAAAAATGCAACCAACTATGGCCAATTCTACAGTGCTTAATTACTGACATGCATTACCACATTATTGACAACTCAGCAAAACTATTCAACCAGAATCTTAGTGAGGCAGAATAGTGTATATCTTACAGTGAGTTTCATTTTCCCTTTCACATAATTATATACAAAGCAGACTTCATTCATTCATTCATTCAACAAAGTTACATCGTCTCTCCACTCTGTATCCAGTACTGGGTTGTATATAAGAGAAATACTGGGATGATCCAGCTCACAATCCAGGGATGAAGCTAGGTAGCCAGTAGCTACTATCGAGTGAGGTAAGTGCTAATAGGGGAACAAAGGAGAAAATGCTTAACTTCAGCTGGGGAGGCATCGGGTAGGATCCTAGTGAAGGGCAGACTTCAGTGATCCCATGCTTTCTTTGTTTTCTAGCACCAAATAGAAGAGGGGTTCCCAAACGATTTCAGCAGAGCTGTGATGGATTTTGTGACTTCGTAGAAAAATGCAATACAATTCTAAAACTTAATTTATTTCCATAAAGCTCTTTTTTTCCTTATTTTTTCTTTTTCTTTCTTTCTTTCTTTCTTTCTTTCTTTCTTTCTTTCTTTCTTTCTTCCTTTCTTTCCATTTGAGAACTTCTCTTTCCTTCTAAGTGTATGTCCTTCTAACTCTTTTATGTCCTTTCTTTTTTGAAATCATGGATCACATGTGATAGGCCTGCTTTTTCTTCCTTAATTGATCTAATAAATAATAGACAATTCTAGGTGAATCAAGACCAGTTGGACCATGAAGAGAAGTAAAGAGAGCTGGTTGGTTCATCAGTTGAGTGTTAACTGTAGGAGCTTTCTCATCCACTGTGATCCAGAGCAGTAGTTAGTGAATTAGCCACAAAAACCAATTAAGATGAGACATCCTAAGAAAGTACATTAATATATTTTATATTTGGACTTAAAATGTTTAATTACTTAAATGTTTATTATTTTACTCAGGGTAATAAAAACATCTTAACTGTTTTTGTCCAAATGGAGGGTTTTCACTTCGTGGATCCACTGATCCAATGTACCTTTTGGTATATTTTAACTGGCACAACAATTTAAAGACAACTTTGAAGCAAAATGATTGTACAATAAATCTAGAATTTTATGAATTCCTTCCCCCCCCCACCCCTAATTTTCATGGTTTATCTTAAACCTCACTTGACAGGCAACTTTATATTCACCTTTATTATTTATCAAAATATTCCATTTGCTTTCATGGAAGCAACACTTTTTTGTGCACCTGTAATTCATCCATTATATTATGTTTACATAATTACAACCGGATAAGCACAAACGCAACTGTCCCTTGGTACGCATGCTATTTAGCAGGTGCTAACAATACTGCATGCACCTGCCAGAGCAGGGCTTCTCAACTTCAATCTGTATGTGAATCACCTAGAGATACAGTAAAATGCAGATTCTGCTTCAGTGGATCTGGAGTGGGGCAGAGGCTTTAGTTCTAAGCTCCCACGTGATTCTGCTGCTGCTAACCACCGACCACCAATGGCTCTCCGCCTTAGCTACACATTGGCATCACCTGCTTTAAGAGATCTGGAATGGGGTCTTTGAAACAGGATTTTTAAAAGCTTGCCAGATGATTGTGATACACTAGAATGTAGCCTGCTAACTTGAACCTTCTATGTGATGTGAGCGTCCTTTTACAGAGAGAATTGAGTGTCGGTAATTAATTGAACAAATCTGTTCATCAAAGTCAGTGAAAAGAACTACTATGCATATAATCAGTGAATGTCACTTGCCTACATGACAGCCCTCAGGTTCAGTGTATTTTATGGTGTGTCCTTTTGTTCTGCTTCTTAATTGACTTTATTTCTAAGACTTCTGGTTTCCCCTGTATATAAACCCCAGGTCTTAGGGAAAGGGGTGGAAACTAGAATATTTAAAAATATATTTTATTAATTTTTTACAGAGAGGAAGAGAGAGGGATAGAGAGTTAGAAACATGATGAGAGAGAATCATCGATCAGCTGCCTCTTGCACACCTCCTACTGGGGATGTGCTCGCAACCAAGGTACACGTGCCCTTGACCGGAATCAAACCTGGGACCTTTCAGTCCCCAGGCCGATGCTCTATCTATTGAGCCAAACCGGTTTCGGCGGAAACTAGAATATTTAAATGGTACCAATACCTGATATCCATCAAGCTGGCTAGGAATTAAATGTGCCTTTCCTCTTGGCTTTGCCTGTAGTGCAGCCATTACATAACACTTCACAATCCTATTGCAAAGGCTCTGTTTCCTAGGGGGATCAATCCAGCCTGATTTAAAGCTTAAGAAGCATTGACAGAAACCCAGAAGACAAAGGAAAAATGAGGACGCTTCAAGTTTAACACTAGCCACTCCATTTATGGGGCAAAAAATAATATACAAGTAATATGAAAAGAAAAATTATTATCTGTGAAATAACAGGTTAGTTATTTTTGTGTAAATATATAGTCATGACCTGAGACTTTCCTGCATGGGACTTTTCAGTCACGATTTTGATCCCTTGGTATAGAGCATGAACCAGCTGCCCATTTTTTTAAATATAGTTTTCCTGAAACACAAACATGCATAGACATATTGTATCTTGCTGCTCTCGGGCAATTCATGTCAGAGTTGAGTTGGGACAGAGACTGTATGGTCCATATACACTAAACTATTTACTATTTAAA
The DNA here is from genome assembly GCA_963924515.1 of Vespertilio murinus. Classification (NCBI taxonomy): domain Eukaryota; kingdom Metazoa; phylum Chordata; class Mammalia; order Chiroptera; family Vespertilionidae; genus Vespertilio; species Vespertilio murinus. Next base: position 129,410,818 of record OZ004707.1, on the reverse strand, counting down.
CCTTTACAGACAAAAATTGCCCACCTCTGACATAAAGGAACCGTCATCAAAACTCACTCATTCCCATTACCAGCAAGGCGCAGAGTCTCACCCACAATGTCATGCTAGGTGTCTCCCCCTCTCCACCCCACCCCCCACCCCCGCAATCAATAGCGCTCTCTGAGCTTCCTGTTAATAATCCCTCTTTAAGTCACTTAAATCTTTGCTTAGAGTACACCTTTTAAGGTCGGCCAGAATGTGACTGTGAGCTCAGGTGGAAGTTGAAATGCAGCCCATAATAACGGCAAGACAGAGAAAAGAAAGCAGGCTCACGAGAAACCAAGCTCTGAGGAGTGATGTGGATCCAGAGCTGGATGCTGATCACAATGCCCTTTCAAGCTGTGCCTATGCCAGGCTATAGATCTTTTTTTAATGCAAAAGCAGTTATTTCAGCCTGAGGTCCAATCTTTCAGCGGGAAAGTTTCGAGGCACTGTTTCCGTCACCATTATTCAAACTGGGCCTCCTAATTGATTGCCTTTTGTTTAGAGTCCAAAACAGAACATTATCCTTTTCATCAATTTTCTCAGCAGTCTGCAAAAGTGCTATTTATTGCACGCAAAGTTCTACTTAAATAACATTCAATCATCTTTCCAGCAGATTTCAATGAGCAATGCTCCTGGAGATGCTTAACAACCTGTAATGCCTATTCGGTGTGTGGGAAGCATCTAATGACAAATGGCCAAGGCAGGAACTCTTTAGGCTTATAATTTCCTTAGATGAATTTTCTTGACAGTGTTGAAAAATGAGCACCACTGTTTGCAAATGAACATATCATGCATTCCCAGCAGCTATTCTTAAAGCTGCCTTGGTTCGTATTGTTTGGAATGAGATGATGAATCAGCTGCATGGTGGCTTATTGAAGGGAGGAGGGGGAGGGAGAAGCAAGGGAATAAAAACTCCATAGCGCATATGGATAAGCATTACACTTAATATGTTTGTATTTTTATATAAAATCATTTCGCCTCTAAGTGGTGGCTTCATTAGAAGCTGGTATTTGTAATTTTTGCTCGACATTCCCCAAATAAGCAGGCCCTAAAACACCAAAGCATCTGTTATTCAAATCTGGCTGTTGCCATTTGGCTTTTAAAAAAAGCCCTTAATACAGACTATTTAAGTCTATAAAAACATTCAAGGTCCAATTTTTAAAAAATAGTTACGGTATGTTGACTTAAAGACCAAAAAAGCATTTACTAGTATTGAGTACATACCATATGCCAGGCATTATCTGTCACCAGGTACACAAAGAATAAGAGAGGTGTTCCAAGACAGTCTGGCCATTCACAGGTATTGGGTTATTTTGCTGGCTTTAGGTAGCCTCTGCTAAGCCTTTATACCAGAGGCAAGGGAGAGCTACCTCTCCCCTTCCACACAGCCTGAACAGTGTTTGCATGTTCTAATACAAGCAAGTCTCAGAACAAATTTTGCCAAGGATATATTTACCAGCAAGGAAATAAAGGCAATTTGAATGTTTGGGGGGGGGGGGGGAGACTATCGTTCCAATTTGACTCCAGTACCCCATGAGAAAAGGAAAAAAAAGCTACTCCAAATATGCTCACTTTGGTATAAAGATTATTTAGAGCTGAAGGCAATTGAGAAAAGGATCAAAATATGCAGGAAGAGTTTTCTATCCTCTCCTTATTTGCCTAAGCAGGGCCTATAATGCTCTTCTGTGAAGGTGTCTCTCTCCCCCAAAGAGGAAAATCGCCCTGATCCCAAGAGACATCGTGAACACTGAGACGAATTTGCATAAACAGACCTGACTAAAATAGCCCTTACCTTTCACTCATTCCCTCGTGTATTTCCTCGTCTCTTTCCCAAGACTTTTTTGAATCTTGAGATTCAGACCCCCCTTTTTTGTTAAAATGATATATAAGCTCAAGAGACTAACTAATTCTTCAAATTTCAGTTCTTTTGTGGACTCCGTGAATGTAAAATATTAATAAAAACCTGCTGCCTTTTTTTCTTGTTAATCTGTCTTTCTTAAATTTAATCCACGGGCTTCCCCAGTCACGGAACCTAAGAGGTTAGAGGAAAAGTTTTTCCTCCCAACAGAGGCAAAACAATGGAACAAACACATTGTCATACACATGCCTCTGTAGGCTCTGTCAAATGCTAGCTTTCTATCCTTTCGGCATTGAGGACAGTATCATGCGTGAAACGTGCTCTGGCAGCACAGGTGACTATGACCAGCCGCTGGTCTCAGCTCACCATCCAGTCTGGATTCCTCTTATTTAATGGGAGGAACACAGGACCCAAAAGAGTCCTGCCTTAGCGTACATTCCTGGGGCTGTTAGGCTGCTGAGCTTGCCAGGTTCTCACCGCCCATTCATGGAAGGGTCCAGGTGTTTACACCGTCTTTCCAAACAGTTCTTTTATCTCAAATACCACTCGTTGCACCAGTGGAAAAAAAAACATTTCTACTGCCCCTTGATCTCAATTTAGATCGTAATGTCTAAGTGATTAAATTGTTGTCACTCTTCTAGAGTGAAGACTTAGAGGATCTTAAAATGCCAACTCACCACTTCTTGAGGTGGTTTCTGATTAAAGTAATTCATCTAGCTGGCCCTAGGATATAGAGTTCATCATTCAATTACTCAGATACAGATCACATTGCCCATGAGGAATTATATTAACTACATTACAGACTGTAGCACGGAAATCTCCCAGAACCATAATACTAGCATGTACAAAAATCTAATTGGGTGCAGAGAAGGGAAGAATGTTTCAGGGAGGCTTAACAAGGAGGTGATCCTTGAGTGGAATCTTGAAGTTCAACAGGGAGAAGGGAGTTGGACACAAGAATTCCAGGCTGAAAGAACAACTTGTACAAATGCAGGAAGACAAAAACAATCATGGGTGATCAAGTACTGTAAGAAATTCAGTACGGCTGAAACATGGAGTGAATGGAGGAGGAAGAGGGAAAGAGGTGAATGAAGGAATGTGAGTTTTAACAGCAGGCAAGTAGCTCAGATAGCCTTTGTGTCCTTCCTGTCCTTTTTATTTCATCAGCTTGAGATGGTGGAGAGAACACAATTTGTCACTGCTTTTTAATATATATTTTATTGATTTTTTTTACAGAGAGGAAAGGAGAGGGACAGAAAGTTATAAACATCGATGAGAGAGAAACATTGATCAGCTGCTCTTGCACACCCCTACTGGGGATGTGCCTGCAACCAAAGTACATGCCCTTGACTGGGGAATTGAACCCAGGACCCTTCAGTCCTCAGGCCAACACTCTATCCACTGAGCCAAACCTGTTTCGGTGAATTTGTCACTTCTTTATCTTTCATCCTTGGGCAAGTGATTTGTTGGGGTGCGTTCACTAAAATGTTGATTTAGCGACATGGCTAATCATGAATCAAAATATAATTTTCCAGCCCCATCCCATACCTTCTGAATGACATGCTGCAGGTGGCTCCAGTAAACTGTGCATTTAAAGCTCCCAGATTGTGAATCATTGCTTTAAGTACTTTATTATGTGTAAGAAATCAACTTTGTTTAAAAAAAAACAAACACCCCAAACTCTTAAGTAGCTGCTATTTCTTTTGGCTCTATTCCTTCTTAAGAAGGAAAAAAAAAGAGCAGTAATCTGAAGAGCCTGAAATATTTAAGATTAAAACCTTTAAAATCCTTTAGCTGGGTTGTGGCATTTGCAGGGAGAGGGAGAGATTATCCAAAGGTAAGAGACTTTTCTTCCTTTGAAGCTATATTGGTGTGATGTGAATCAAACCATTCATGCAGAGAACAAAAGCACTTTTGACTTAAGAGCCAGTTAAGATGCTAACTTAAATAAACAGGGAGGAAAAGAGATATGACAAAAGGTCAACTTAGTCATAGGTTCTTGGGCTTTGATTGAAGTAGTGCCTAAGGCTGAACAGCTGAATTGAGCTTGTAATTATCCACTCTCCCAGAGATTCCCCCACCTAAAGGCACCAGATCTGTGAAGTCAGGGCAGAAGGAGGTCTGGAAGCCATTTTCAGTATTTCTAGTTCAGTACTTCTCTAAGCGGGGGCCTCCTGAAGAATGAGGATAGTGCTTATTAAAAATGAACATTTCTGTGTCCCAAGCTGAGATTATATTTAGAGTGTTTGATGTGGGCCTGGAAATCCATATTTCTTTTCAAACACTAGGTGAGTTTGAGAGAACCCATTTGTGATAAAGCTAATTAAAACACCCTAAGTAGCTGAAACTGGTTTTGCTCAGTGGATAGAGCATCGGTCGGCAGACTGAAAGGTCTGGTTCTCTCTCATTGATGTTTCTAGCTCTCTATCCTTCTCCCTTTCTCTCTGTAAAATATCAATAAAATACACTTTAAAACACCCCTAAGAAAAACATCCCATTTTTCTCTGCTTTAGCTGAAATGATCGAGTCAATTTAGTGTATGCTAATCAGAATTATAACAATCAGACACACATCTTTCATTAATAAAAGTGGGAAAATAAGTATGTAATTAATATAATTTGCTTAGTGGAGAAAATGTGGGTCTATGGAGAAATTTTCTTTGAAGAATTTCTTGATACCAAAAAATTTAAAAATGAACTTTGCTCTCCTTCCCCATTCATGGCTAAATACATTTTTTGTATAGAATCTTGATAGTAGAAAATACTAGTGGAAGCCGTTTTCAACCCTATTTTCCCATTCAACATCACTCCCCTTGCCCCTCCTCTCCGCTTGGCCCCCTTTTTTCAAATGGAGATGGCTATGCCAGGTGACAGTTGGGCATGTGTCTGATGCCCTATGAGGGAAACTTTGTTTCTGAAACATTTTTCTAGAGAATAAAACACCAGTGACCTATCCCACTACTTTGTATAAAATATATTTTCTGAGCCAACTTAAAGATTTGCCACACAGTTCATGGGTGTTTTCTCCTAATTTCTATTATCAGTAGAATAACTTTGGGGAATTCTGACTTGAACAGTTATGAGGAGAGAGAGAGAGAGAGAGAGAGAGAGAGAGAGAGAGAGAGAGAGGGAGAGAGAACTAAAATTGAGCCTAATATTATTTTAATAAACAGAGAGTCCTTTGATTCTATGAATATAAAATATAAAACACAGTATTTCATCAAGTTCAATGGCCTTTCAAATTCAATGAAAATTTTACATCATTAAAAGTTGAAGAAGTATAACATCTAATCAAACAATGTGGAGATTGGAGATTCCCCTGAGATCCTAACTATGAAACCACCGTCTCCCCTGCAGTTATGAATTTATTGACATAGCAACTATAATAGGGCTCTATCAGAGATGCCAAAAATAAGCTCTTCTCATTATGCAACTGTCAATTAATAGCAAAATTACAAAGAAAGATATTTCCACCCTGTTTAAACCAAATTAGTTAGGAACAGCCATTAGGTTCTGTTGATAAGTAACAGTAGTAATCAGCTACTCACTCAATAACTTCACTATGTTGTTAAGAAGCTGCTATTCAGATCAAATTCTACCACATTTACAGATACACTGAGAGAAAAAGGTTGAAGAGCTAGCTCCTCACCTAAGGTGGAAACTGTCTCAAATGTCTGAGTTTGTTAAACAGCTGTAATCTCACAAATGAAACCATATTTCTAACATCTATGATGCTAACAAGCCATTATTTAATAATATTTCTATTATCATGGGAATTAGACAAGATATCTAGTGTTGCTCGAAGATAAAATAGCTAAAGCTTTTACAAAAACTGCCTGTGGAATTCAGTCTTTCTGACCGCATGTGAACTGACAACATTTGGAGTGTGAATTCTGATCAGAGCTACTAGTTATCCTAGAAATTAGCTTAAACTAACATTCCACTAATACAGATGCAGTATATCTCAAAAAGGGAAAGGAGGGGGAGGTGATGTAATTGTTTCTTTACTGCTGATACATATAATTTAAGCTCAGGAAGATTTAAAATTAAGCACAAGATCATTTATGAATCAAAACAAAAGAATATTATTGTGTGAAGAAAACTATATATATATATATATATATATATATATATATATATATATGGAATTATTTTATTCTTGGGATATTTGAAAAAATTTATCTTATTAAACAGGCTAATCTGTTTATTCCAATTTAAAATAAATATTCAAAAAATTGACTTGGACTTGTAAATTTCAGTTGAAATCTTACCAAGTTTATATTCCATATTAGAACTTTTAAGAAGACTCAAGTTTGCCATATTTACAAATGTACTTCTTAGATTTATAAGAAGTACTTAAGTATATAGAAAGCTTTGAGAGCCATATCAAGTCTTTTTGAAGGGTTCAAATCCATAAAGTGTACTTTAAAATGTTTAAAGGTATTCATTTTTAAGTGATTTTTATAGAATTTATTAGGGTGACATTGATTAATAAAATTATATAGGTTTCAGGTGTGCAATTTTATAAATACACCATTGATATATTTAGGTGTGTCTTCACCACCCAAGGTCAAGTCTCTTTCCATCACCATTTATCCCCACCTTTACCCTGTTCTACCTCTCCCACCCTCCTTTCCCTCTGCTAATCACTATACTATTGTTTGTGTCTGGAAGTTTTGTGGGTGTCTTTTATTTTTTCTTAATCCCTTCAGTTTTTTCACCCATCCTGCCAACCCCCTCCCATCTAACAGCTGTCAGTCTGTTCTCTGAAACTGTTTCTATGCTGCTTGCTTATTTTATTAGAGTTCACATATAAGTAAAATCGTATAGTATTTGTCTTTCTCTGACTGGCTCATTTCACTTCATAATACTCTCTTGAGATTCATCCATCTTGTCGCAAATGATAAGATTTCCTTCTTTTTTATTTTTTATTTAAAAAATATATATATTTTATTGATTTTTTTTACAGAGAGGAAGGGAGATGGATAGAGCGTTAGAAACACCTATAAAATAGAAACATCAATCAGCTGTCTCCTGCACACCCCCTACTGGGGATGTGCCTGCAACCAAGGTACATGCCCTTGACTGGAATTGAACCTGGGACCCTTCAGTCCGCAGGCCAATGCTCTATCCTCTGAGCCAAACCGGTTAGCTTTTTACAGCCGAGCAGCATTCCACTGTGTAAATGTACCATAGCTTTTTTACCCACTCATCTACTTACTGGCACTTGGGATGCTTCGGAATCTTGGCTATTGTCAATTAACATAGGGGTGCATATAGTCTTTCAAATCAGTGTTTAGGTTTCTTTGGATAAATTCCCAGAAGTGAAATTACTGGTTCATGAGGCAGTTGCATTTTTTAATTTTTGAGGACCCTCCATACTGTTTTTCACAGTGGCTGTATCAATATGCATTCTCCAAAACAGGGCACAAGGGTTTCCTTTTCTCTACAGCCTCACCAACACTTGTTATTTATTGATAATAGCCTTTCTAACAGGTGTGGGGTGATAGCTCATTGTGGTTTTAATTTGCATTTCTCTCTCTCTCTCTCTCTCTCTCTCTCTACCCCTTTCCTTCTCTTAAAGATGACCCTTTAACATTTTTTTTTTAAATAATGGTTTGTTAGTGATGAACTCATACCTTTTTCTTGTCTGGAGAGCTCTTTAGTTCTCTTTAAATTTTAAATAATAGGCTTACTGGGTAAAGTGGTCTTAATTGTATGTCCTTGCTTTTCATAACTTAGAATATATTGTGCCAATCCCTTCTGGCCCAAATGTTGCTGTTTAAAAACAGCTGACAGTCTTATGGGAGCTCCCTTACTATCTTTCTATTGATGCTTTAAGATTCTCTCTTTGTCTTTAACCTTTGCCATTTAGATTCTGATGTGTCTTGGTGTGAGCATCTTTGGATTTATCTTGTTTGCGACTCTCTGTGCTTTCTGGAATTGTGTGTCTTTTTATTTCACCAGGTTAGGAAAGTTTTTTTTAATCATTCCTTATGGTACTGCTATAATAGGTATGCCATAATGCTTCATGTTGTCCCAAAGATCCCTTAAACCAAGCATGTCAAACTCAAAGGCTAACATGGGTCAAATAAACAAGGTTAAAGTTTATGTGGGCTACATAAAAACAAAAGCTTCAATTTTCATAGAAATGTAGGTTTATTTCTATAGAGACATGCAGAATACAAAGGGCTGAAATAAATGAGTAATCAATAACATAAAATAATAGAACATTTTAATAAAAATTAATATTTTTCTTAAACATTAACTTACCAAACACTGAATTAATAAGCACAAATTAATAAGTATAACACAATAAAACCTATTTTTCTTGTTCTCCAAAAGCAAAATATTTCCTGTTGTGTGCACCAAACAAGTCAGTACTAGACTAAAGACATGGCAGTCAGCTGGTAAAATATTCTCTGTTAATATTAGTGGAGAGAACTGGTATGCCTGCACGTAAGGCACATAAGGGAAATGAATGCAACACAATTATAGTAATCAGTCATGATCGAGCATTATTATTCACTAGAGACCTGGTGCATGGATTCAAGTACCAGTGGGGTCCCTTGGAATGGCCTGCAGGGATTGAGCCAAAATCTGCCCAGTGTACAGATTTGTGCACTGGTGAGATCCCTCAGCCTGGCCTGTGGGGGTTGGGCTGAAATCCCCAAGGGGTCTCTGACATCCTCCAAGGGGTCCCAGATTGCAAGAAGGTGCAGGTTAGGCTGAGGGACCCCACTGGTGCACAATCAGGGCCAGGGAGGGACTGTGGAAGAGCTCCAGAGCATATCCTGCCCATCTTGCCCAGTACTGATCAATCAGACCCCAACAGCAAGCTAAACTACTGGTCAGAGCATCTGCCCCCTGGTGGTCAGTGTGCATCATAGCAACTGATCAAATGGTTGAATGAACAGTCAGACACTTAGCATATTAGGCTTTTATTATATAGGAAGATGTGTATAACAAGATATTGTAACAATTAAGTTACAAAATTTTATTAAAACTTTTCTTACATACTGTTATATTGTCTGGGTTGCAAAAATATTCGTTGTGGGCCATGTGCAGCCCATAGGCCACGAGTTTGATATGCTTACCTCCTCATTTCTTTTTTCTTTTTCTTTTTCTTTTTCTTTTTTTGTATGTTTGGATTGGGTGTTTTCTGCTACCTTATCTTCCAAATTGCTGATTTGATCCTCTGCTTCATCCAATCTACTGTATATTCCTTCTAGTGTATTCTTCATTTCAGATACTATATTCTTTATTTCTAATTGGGTTTTTTTTATGGTTTCTATGGTTTTTATGCTTGCTATCTCTTTGTTGCAGTTCTAAGTTCCTTGAGTATCCTTATAACCATTTTTTAAAATTCTATATCTGGTAAATTGTTTGCTTCCATTTCATTTAGTTCTTTTTCTGGAGATATCTCCTGTTCTTTCATTTGGAACATATTTGTTTGTCTTCCCATTTTGGCTGCTTTCTTGTATTTGTTTCTATGTATTAGGTATTAAGTCTCTCAGTCTTGGTAAAGTGGACTTATGTAGTAGGTGTCCTGTGGGACCCAGTGGCACAGTCTCCTTGATCACCTGAGCTATGTGCTCCTTAGATGGATTATGGGGGCCCTTCTGTTGTAATTGAGACTTGATTTCTATTGGCCTGTTCATGCATGATTTCCACCCTTAGGCTGGATGACTATGAGAATCGCCTTTAGCCACGTTGTATGACCTGATGTGCAGGTGCTGACTATACTAAGGGGAACTCACCTCAATAGTGTCTGGTGCCTGCCGAGATCTCCTTTAGATGTCCTGCTTGTGAAGATAATGGGATTTTTCTCTGATGATGTCTGATGGCTGTGTTGCTTCTGGGGCCTCTTGAAGAGGGACTCTGATGCAGGTCAATGTCAGACTCTGCCTGTAACTGAACTTGAGTAATCTGTTTGGAGCTAGGGAGTGATTCACAGTTTGTGGCTGCTTCTGCTGGGCCTAGATGTGTATTGAAAGGAACAAGCTGTGTACCAAGGTCAGCTTCCATAAGCACTGAATCCAGGGAAAGGTCAGCAAAAGGCCCAAGGCACCCTCTGCCTGCCTCTGCCTGCCTCTGCCTGCCTCTGCCTGCCAGCTGCCCATGAAACTCAGTCACTGAAACAGCCTCTGGTGGTACTTGAGTTGAATGAGGAAGGTTGTCAGTAAATCACCAGGTAGAGGTTAGAAGTGTTCACTAGATTGATACAGGCTCAATCTTGGTTCCAGTGCTGGGTCTGAGGCCACTCAGCAGAAGTTCCAGTGTATACCAAGTCCAGCCGACAACCACCAGTTACCCTACCTACCTTTGTGGTGAGGTGGGATCTCAGGAAGCTGTCAGGGTGAGGCCATCAGAGTGTATTAGGCCCCAACAGACCAAGATTTGGCCATATGAAGGGAAATCTCTGCACCAGTTGAGCACGTGAAGCAAAAATGTCCCCCACTCTAGAGCCACACAACTCAGACTTTCCCAGATTTTATTGGGGGCCTGAGTTCAGCATGGTGGAGTCATCACAGTTGGGAGGGTGTGGCTAGTAGATCTCCCATGAGGTAAAGTGCCAGTCAAGCTAGGGGGAAGGAGGGAGAAATGGCCCCTGACCCAGAGCCACACAACTCAGTCACTGGCACCCCTGGGCTTCTACACCCTTACCCAGACACTTGACTCCTCAGCAGGGTATGGGCTACTCAAGGTGAGTCAAAGGGAGTCCAGACAGTAGGGCTATTGCATTCCCCCAGGCTTATGTGGTAAGGAGGGGAGTGCTCCACCCAGGAAAGATGGTGTCTGTGGTCTGGGAGAGGAGCTAAGCACAGAGATCCTGGTGGCTGTCCCTTCACCTCTCCCCAGAGCCACAGATCCCAATCTCTTCTCACATGCATCTAGTCTGCTCTGCCCTCCCTCCTTTGGAGCCCAGGGTAAGTGGCTGCAAATGAGATTTTGTGCATTGGCCATTTCAGAGGGCCCCTGTGTCTTTAGCAAAGTCCTGACTCTCCTTGGCAGACAGAATCCCAGCTGATTTTTTGCTGCTCTGGTGCTCTGAGCTGAGGAACCCAGTGTGGTGCTAGACCCCACATTATTTTGAAACTGAGATATCCCTCTGGAATCTCAGTTCCCATCTGTGGGAGTGGGGCAACACTTTTTGCATCTCCACCTTTTCTGCCAGTCTCAATATAGCTTCTTCTGTAAGTTTTTAGTTTCAGGTGTCTGTTTAGCTAGTCTTCTTTGGTTATCTGGTTGATTGCCCTATATTTTAGTTGTAATTCCAATTTGTCCTGGGAGGACGTAAGTGTAGCAATCACCTACTCTGCCACCATTTTAGATTCTCCTAAAGGTGTCTAAATGGATGAATTTTAATGGGACTTAATATTATTTAAAGACCCTCACCAAAATACTTGATAAAGTTTACTAGATTAAGATTTTAAATTAAAAGCCAACAGAACTAGAATTTGTTATTTCTAACTTTATTAAATTAAATATTAAGTTATATAATAAGAATAAAATTGAATTAGCTTTTCCTCTATGCAAAAATCACCTTTAGGGTACCAAATGTTGATTATTAACATCATCTTCTTGTCACTAAAGAGAACCTAGGCTTGCAGCATTTTTTACTTATTAGTATTAGAATAAATCTTTTCAAGTCTACAAAGAGAAGAGCTGGAACTCCATTCTAGGGCTTTAAAAGTGAGTCACTGTCTCATTAAAATCAGTGTTTTAAGATTAGACTGGGGTCATAAAGGTCGCTGGATCCAGTTTATAAAGGAAGAAACAAACTGAGACCCAAGGAGGTTGACTTTTTCAACATACTCTGTAAACTGGTAGGGGAGCCAGAATTTAATAGAGGTCTCATGACTTCCAACCCAGCATTCTTCCAAATATTAATGAATATTTATTAAGTACTTACTATAAACCAGGCACTGTATGTAGACTCTAAGGATACTGCAGTGATGAGGACAAAATCCCGGGGATCAGGCCTAAACTAGCAGCCGGACATCCTTCGTACAATCCGGGACTGCTGGCTCCTAACTGCTCACCTGCTTGCCTGCCTGATCACCCCTAACTACCTCCCTGCCAGCCTGATCACCCCTAACCACCTCTGCCTGCTGGTGTGATTGTCCCTAATTGCCCCCCCTCCCCCGCAGGCCTGGTTACCCCCTATTGGCTCCCATGCCAACCTGGTTGTCCCCAACTGCCACCCCTGCCAGCCTGATCACCCCCAACTTCCCCCTTTGCCAGCCTGGTTGCCCCTAATGCCCCCTCTCCACTCTCCCCGCTGGCCTGGTCACTCCTGATTGCCCCCCCTGATGGCCTGGTTGCCCCTAACTTTCCCCCTTGCCAGCCTGGTCACCCCCAACTGCCCCCCTTCATGCTTGGTCACCCTTCACTGCCCCCCGGCTGGCCTGGTCACTCCCAACTGCCCCCACTGCTAGCCTGGTCATCACTCCTAATGTCCCCCCAAGCCTGGTTGCTCCTTACTGCCCCCCCCCCTGCTGGCCTGGCCACCCTTCACTGTCCTAGTGAAGGTTGCTCCTTACTGCCCCCCCTTGCTGGCCTAGTCACCCCCAAATGCCCCCCTGCTGGCCTGGTAACCCCCAACTGCCCCCTCCCCCTGGCCTGGTTGTCCCCAACTGCCCCCCTGCAGCCTGGTCACCCCCAACTGCTTCTCCTGCGACCTGGTCCCCCCACATAGCCTGTTGTTCAGTCGTTTGGTCATCCTTCACTTAACCCCCCTGCTGGCCTGGTTGCCCCATGCAGCCTGCTCAGTCGTTTGGTCATTCCTCACTAACCTGCCTGCCAGCCTGGTTGCCCCAGCCCCACGCAGCCTGCTGTTCGGTCGTTACTATTACTGTTATGGCATCCTGGACAATTTGCATATTCCTCTATTATTGGTATAGATGGCAAGTACAAAGAGCCTGGGCAGAGAAGAGTTTGGAAGGTAGCATGGGTAAACACTGGAACTTGAAGGCAAAACAACGTTATTTGGATTTTATTCTGAGTGTATTATGGGGTCACTGGAGGATGTTGAGCAAAAAGTGACAGTTGAATTCACCTTTTTAAAGGGTCATTCTAGCTACTCTGAAGACAGTGTTCTGGAGGGATGTAAGAGTAGGACAGGAGAACCAGTGGGAAGCTGTTGCAGTCCTCTGGACAGTGAGTATGATGGTGACTTACACAAGGGTGGCAACATAAGAAGATGGAAAGAAATACTCTTAAAACGTCTTGGAGGTAGAATCTACAGAATCTATGTTTTCATTATTTTTCCGTACTAAGAGTTATTTTTGTTTCTCTTTGACGTCTACAGTATTGCAAGTGGCAAGGCAGTACTGATAATTGATCAAAATTTGGAAACCCACATTTTAAAATATCAAAAGGAGACATAAGTTTTTGGTGAATTTCAAATGAATAGATTCCCCAGCGCCAGACATGGCCCACCTCAAATCCCCTCCTCATTCACGGACTCCTTGGATGCTGGTAGTGCTTGATAGCTATATTTTATGTTCTATTTGCTCGAGAGACAGCTAGATAAAGCAGAAAAGGCATTAGGGAGGGACTGACATGGATTCAAATCTTAGCACCATCACTTACCAGCTCTCTGTGATCTTGAGCAAATTTCCCGACTTCTTTAAACCTTTGTTTTATTGTCTCCAAAATGGACAGAGTGTTATGGATATGTTTTAAATATTAAAATAGCTTGCACAGTGCCTGATTATGCTTATACTAAGTATTTAAAAAAAGAATCTGCTCCCCTTAACTTGTTCTCTGTGTCCTCTTTCACTTTACTGGTAAGAGTATTATACCCGAACAAGGTGAACTTCAGCCTTTTGGACTTATAAGTGAGTATGTAACATAAAGGTACATTTTATGGAGCCTTGGAGGATTTTAGTAATACTATAAATATCTTCTGCTAGGTTCACTAGTATTTAAAGTAGATGGCACTTTTCATAGACTGGCTTGAAACTGTGACTTTAAGTTGGTCTCCTGAGGCTTTGTGAAACTGCCTACAGTCCCTAACGTTAAGCATTTTCATAATTAAAACTCTCATTCTGAGAAAAATAATCTAGGATGGAGAAAGCCAGAGTGGGTCCCCTGACTGTTGAAATTATTTAGAGCATAAAACAAGGGACTCAAGGTCAAGGACTATTTAACCAAGCTTAGTAGAGGTATTTTCAGACTCTCATGCAAATCAAAACCACTAGATTAAATATAATTCTGGGCATAGCATGCAGACAGGTCAGTTCAGCCAATTCAGGCCTCTTTTCCCTGCTGAATACCTATAATTTGTCATATGTACTTAAATGTTCTTTTTTTGGCATCTTCAACTCTGTAATTACTGGGAGAATAAGTCATATGATAATGTATTAGCTCTGTCCACAAATATCACCACCTTGAGTTTTCAAGGTCTTTTTGAATTTTCTCTTTGTTATATTAAAGGTCAAGTGCCTTTACTTCTTATGGACACCAACAGACCTGACAGGTGAGTAGTTAATTTTTAATTGTATGTCCATTAGTCTTTCCTTGTAGATCACAGTTCTATGTTCCTTTGGAAATTCACAAATCTTTTAAGAATTTTGCAACCCAAGCATATACCATGTAATAGGCTGTGCCATGACATCCGTTTTAGTTCAACATCATAGCTCTAAATCAGTTGTAGGAAATGAGCAGAGTAATTACAGTATCACATAGCTCATTATCACTTGAGTTCCAATATTTTATGGATCTCATCAAATTAATCAGTCTATATTGATCATTACCTTTTAAGATGGCATTGGTAAAATACACCTCAAAAACATGTTTGTGCAGTAATTCTACTGTTCTGATGGTTCTTATATATACTTTGTGCTGCTTAACTAATATTTACTAATATGAATTACTAGTTATATACTAGTTAATTAGTAATAATTACTAATAACTATTATTTACATGGTGTTTACTATATGCTGAGCAGTGTTTTTAAGAACCATATGTGTGTGTATGTATGTATATACATACACACACACACACACACACACATATATCCTATGTAATAAGGAGGTGATATGCAAATTGACCTCATGCCCTCGTGTCACAAGAAGGCCACCCCACATCATCACAAGATGGCCACCCCCATGTCATTACAAGAGGGCAGTTGGGGCAACCAGGCCTGCAGAGGAGAGCAGTTAGAGGGACCAAGCCTGCAGGGGAGGGCATTTGGGGGTGATTAGGCTGGCAGGGAGCAGTTAGGTGTCAATTGGGCCAGCAGGGAAGCAGTTATGGTCCAGAAGGGGAGCAATTATGAGACTATCAGGCTGGAAGGCAGAGTGGTTAGGAGCCAGTGGTCCCAGATTGTGAGGGGGATGTCCAACTGCAGGGTCAGGCCTAAACCAGCAGTTGGACATCTCCAGAGGGGTCCCATTTTGGAGAGGATACAGGTTGGGCAGAGGGATACCCCTGTCCCCCAGGTTGAGCAGAGGGATACCCCTGTCCCCCAGGTTGAGCAGAGGGATACCCCTGTCCCCCACCCCTACTTCCACTGCCAGTGCACAAATTTCGTGCACTGGGCCTCTAGAGAGAGAGAGAGAGTGTGTGTGTGTGTGTGTGTGTGTGTGTGTGTGTGTGTGTGTATAGACTCATTTAATCCTCATGAAATCCTATAAGGGAAGTACTATTATTATCCTATTTTATAGATGAAGAATTGAGGAACAGAAGCATAGTTCATGGGAATAAAGTTGATGTGCTTATATGATGTGGCCCAGGCTATCTCTGGATATTGAAAATTAATCAGTCTAGCTTCCTAAATTAAGCTCTTCACCTCTACACCAGGGTCTGCCAACTCTGACACTATTGACATTTTGTACAGGATAATACTTTGCTATGAGGGTTGTCCTGTGCATTGTAGGATGTTTAGCAGCAACCATGACTTCACCCACTAGGTATCAATAGCACCCTCCCAACCCCAAGTGGTGACAATCAAAATGTCTTTCGACACTGCTAAATGCTTCCTGAGTGTGTGTGTGTGGTGCGGGGGGCAAAATTGGCCCCCACCACTTATCCACTAAGAATCACTGCCTTACACTCTACTGTTATTGCACAAATGATGAGTATGTTTACAGTTCTAGAAGAAAAGTTAAGAGACTTATCCCTGAACTTCAAAGATTAGTATCATCATTAAACAAATGGGTCCTCACCCAAATAGAATTTATATTGCCCCTAATTCCTCTGTACTTTCTTTGTTCCTCCTTTTTTTTCTCTCTCCTCTTCCTAAGTTGGAAAATTACTCATCTAATACCCACAGCCAGCTGAGCTGATGATTTCATTCTTTCCTTCAAGTCTGTGAGTGAGGCATTAAAAGAAGTGTGCAGCTTTTTGGGCAGTAACGGAAGCTGATCTTGGAAAAACACCACAATACCTCAAAATCCTTTCATGATCTTGGAGGTATGAGGAGAGGCAAGCACAAACAGAACTTCTTTCCTCTTTGGACCCACCACAGGCTATTGCTGCCTTATTCCTGAAATAGTGAGTTAATGCCCTATAAATAGTGGGTAAAATACCCTATGGTTCATGAGACTGAAGGTTTAAGTACTTACATGGTGTGGCTCAAGCTCTCTCTGGACGTTATCTGTGGGACCACATTAAGAACTTGCCACTTGTTCATAGCTCCTTTGATATTCCCTGGGACCAAGTAAGTTGGGTTGAAAATAAAGAAAGACTCTTTCTGTTTTTCAAATCTCCATAACCAAGAGGATGCCTTTGGTAATCTTAGAAACTGCTGCCAGAGTGAACATGTCTCGTGGCTAATGTCTGGTGAGTGGGTAGGAGACTGCACCTGATCAATAAACAATGGTGGAGTTGTCTTCCTGGCGCGCGTTTTCCATGGACCTGACCCAAGCAAATCACACCACATACACACCACCAGCCAATGTGATATTTTTAAGAAATCCGACTACGCTCAACTGGAGTAAAAACATTCAACCGTGTGTCATCCGGCTTATGAAAGCTCTTACACTGCTAGGATTTTTCCTTGAGGTAATGGTTTTGTTCAGAATGGATGCAATAAGCATGCACTGAGTGTCTGCCATGTGCTGGAACTATTACGTTTCTTTTCCCCCAAGTCACAACTTTTCTGGCAGCTACTGCAGTAAACATTTTATGGGAATTAGGAATAAAGAGATTGTGGGTTCCATTGTACCTCCTGCTAACCATAAAGTTGTAACCTTCTGTGAGCTTCTTAACTTCACTAAGAATCAAATTCCTCAACCTTAAAATGAGGAGGTTGGATTGTTAGGTAAACTATAAGGTCTCCTACAACTGTATAGTTCTGTGATTTTTTAATTGATTTTTAGCAAATTTTAGTGAGCTCTGAGTACATGCCCTGCACTAATGTAAAGTTCTAATACTTTATCTCCTAAATTTCACAACTCTGTAAGGTAGTTCTACGATCTCCCTATTAAGGCTGAGGAGTAATTCCCTAATTCAGTTCAATGAACTGCTTCACTAAGAGCAAGTGTACCCTTCTGCTGGATGAAGAATCACATTAGACAATGACCAGAAAAAGGCCAACTCACTGACCTCTGTCAGCATCTATCACAGGCTCTGGCACAAATGGGAAAT
Organism: Vespertilio murinus; assembly: GCA_963924515.1. Classification (NCBI taxonomy): domain Eukaryota; kingdom Metazoa; phylum Chordata; class Mammalia; order Chiroptera; family Vespertilionidae; genus Vespertilio; species Vespertilio murinus. The sequence continues at coordinate 129,393,337 of OZ004707.1, read as the reverse complement.
CAATGAATACCAATCAAATATGTAAATAAAAGAATAAACTTTAGTATCATTTTTATCAAGTGTATTAGTAAGGATGAGAAACTATAATTTGCAAGTTTAGAACCCATTCAAAAACTCATATCTGAGTTTCAAAACAATTGAGGATTTTGTTTTCACATGAGTTTTTGGTCACGATTACCCTATACCTACTTTTTAAAGATAAATGTATTCACCTGATAAAAGAACTTTAAAAATAGCCAAGGAGTATAATTTTGAAAGACTATATTTAACTGAAATCTTTTTTATAGAAAGGATAAACATTTTTGTGGCTATTTCATAAATGATGCTTTTTTCAGATGAAATAATAATTCTTGCTGATAATTTTGGCAAACATCAAAAAGGAAAAGATATTCTAGATGAGGAGAAAAATCAAATTATGTAATGGCTTATTTGAGTTCAAATGAAATTCTGCTTTGCCCTTTTAGTATTCCTAAATATTGTATAAAAATAAAATTATAAAAATAAAACTATAAAAAGATCAAGTGCTGACTCAAAAATCAATCATTTGTTGTTGTTCTTAATTTTCTCCTGTTATTTCCATTTGTGATTCATAACATAAATGAAATGTTTTAGGGTCTATGCCAATGTCAAAATTAAGTACTGCAGAATGAGTATTTTAAAATAGTGGGAAGAATAATGAAATGAGTAATATCCAGACCTTATATTTAAAAATACATCTCAAATGTGGCTACATATTTTATATACAATTAATTATACATAATGATCAATCTGACGTGTTTTTGTATTGACAGTTCTTTTAAACTGTGCAAAAAAATAGGTCTGCTGCATTTAAAAAATGTGTATTCCTAGTCTATAATTTTTTATAACATACACCCATAAGTCACTTATGTATCATTTAGAGGAGTGACTAAGATATTCACAGATTCCTTCATGGCTAAGCTTTCAGTCTTTTTAGTTTTGATGATAACCATGGTTTCTATAACCTAATGAACAAAGATATAAAGGAAAATGTGATTCAGAGCGGAACAAGTTAGCCTTTGGGGAGGGGGGGGGGAATCTCTATCTAATATATTCTTCTACAGAATAAAGCTTAAGCTTTATTTGTTTGACTCTCCAAAGTTCCAATCCTTAATAAAACATTTTTCCATAGCTACAATTAATGCTTATATATTTTAAAACCCTAAATAAGGTTTCCCACACAGAAAATATTCACTAAAGGATTTGGGTTTCATTTAAGAAATCTATGAAAAGTAGCCATTTTCTACTTGTCCATTTGTTAATTATCTAATCCTTCAACAAATATTCATTGGCTTCTTTCTATAGTACAGAGACTAGATGTTGTGGACATAGCGATGAACAAGACACACAGAGTCCCTAGTCTGGAGACAATAAAAAAGATAGATAGGGACAGATCCAGCTACTATTCTCAGTGACAAATACTATGTATAACATGAGCAGGGCACCTTATCCAATCTCCTGGGATCTAAGAAAGCTTCCCAGAGGAAATGACATCTCTGCTGAAACCAGTAGAAGGAATTCAGGAAAATTTGGGGAGTCAGCAGCAGGAGAGACCCAGGTAGAGAAGAAACAAAATTGTCAGAGGGAGCATGATACATTCCAGAAACTATGAGAGTCTGTTACTGTAGGACAAGGAGGTGCTTGCTCCTTTACTGTATCCTATTTACAATCACTTTTAATGTAGGAGAGTTGGGATAACTTCTGTGAATTTACACCATATTTGAACAAAATGTCTTAGCTCTCAAATTTGGTGACACGCTGTTTCCTTTTACCTTTGTCCACCTCGTGCTGTGTTTTCCCAGTGACCACTGCAGTCTGGGTCCTTCGCAATCTCAGCTGCCTTCTGACTACCTCATTCTCAACGTTGTAAGAACAACGAGACTGGACATGAGGGCTGGTGCTGGCACACTGGTGCTTGAAGTCCAGACCCTAGCTTCCTACGTTTCTCTGGCCCACAGAATTAATTCCACTCTTCCCCAATTAAGGAAGAAAAAGATTACAGGATTAGTTTTGTGATGCCATTTCCAGCCTACCATCAACAGTAAGAGGAAGCAACTAAATGTGACTTCTAGACAATTTTTCAGAATTGAGGCCACTCTCCCTGCTAGTATGTCTACCTATAGAGGGGTCAACTCTGTTAGGTCAGATCAAGGAATATGTGATTATAGCTGAGAGCTACAGAGACTAATATCCCTATTAGCCACAGTGTGGGAATAAGGCTCAGAAGCGTTGCCCGACTTAGAAAGCCATCACCATGAGGACTCTGCAAGTCTAGCTTCCATGGGGAGCTCAGTGTCCTTGAAATAAAGAAAGTTAAACAGCTTTAGGAAACACTCCGAACTGTGTCCACAGTAGCTTTTATTTTAGCTGGAAGGAGAAAAAAGAAAAGAAACACATCACAGAATCTTCTTTCTTCAAGGCTCAGTTGCTCCAAGAGGTTTTCCCAACTGCATGCAAAAGAAAAAGGTTGTCAGCAATATTAAATCACAGAGATTTCCTGGACATCAGAGGAAAAACAAATGCTATTTCAAACCATTACTTTCTTAAGAAAGGTGAGTAGACCTGCTAAAGGAAAATTCAAGGTCGCCACGATTTTATGAGCTCTTAAATGGGTAACAAGTATTTATATATAGGTGAATAATTTGAGCTTGGGATTTATAAAAGAGGACTTTTAGTAGCAGTTGGAAGGAGTTGAATTGTGTGTACAATAGAGAGACAATTTTGAATTCTTAGGAACTGTGCTCTGGGAGGCAAACTGAGACTAGAAGTTGAGACAAAGTCTCCAGCTCCGGGAAACCATTAGAGCTGGAGACACTTTCACCCAGTCTTTTGGATTCCTGTCTCTCTTTTAAGGGAAGTCTGTTGGCCTTGGGGAGGATAAGAGACATAAACTTGGGGCCAACAACCCCACACCCCATCAGTGCCAAATGGTTCTAGTTGGTGCAGCACAGAGCCACAGCTAACTGGGAGTTAGGAAGGACCACGGTGAAAAGTGAGAGAAAGGAAAGGAAAAGAGGAGCTAATAAAATAGTGAGTGAGGCTGTGTAGTTAGTGAGACAGAGGGGAAAACCAATGCGTTGAGGCAGGATGTTTCAAAAATACCTTTGGGAATGGAGTGCCAATATTCCATTTAAACCTCTCCTCAAAACTTCAGTGAAATCTGCTGCCTATAAAGAGCTATGAGTTAACGGCTGTTCCTGTGAAAACTGAGGAAAGAGAAGTCCATGTCTGTGTTCATGCGGAATGAAATAAGAAAAAACATAACAAGCAGAACCTAGGAGCCAGAGATGAGGTTATGAGACATAAGCCCTCCAGACATTTGCATAATCCTGCATCACAAATCAGACTTTTCTCAATTCTAGAATGAGATATGGAGAAGGTAATATTAACTAGATTTTAGGGTCAGGTGAGCTAACTGCCATTCAGGTGATATGATGACTCTGCTGAGGTCTATGTCATGTGATTTAAAGGATACAACAAGAACATCCTAACCCAAACTTTTAATAACGCCCTATGCCTTATGCCAGAGCCTGAAGTCAACACCATTCTTATTCTTTTAGGCCCAAGTATTACAAGCCTCTGTTAAAATATAACAGTAGTCTCTCACCTGTTAGAATGGCTACTAATAACAACACCCAGAAAGGGATGTGTTGATGGAGATGGGGCGAACTTAGAACCTTTTTACACTGTTGGTGGGATTATAAAATGGTGCAACTGCTGTTTAAAACAATATGTCAGTTCATAAAAAAAAAATACAACTATAATGTGACTCAGTCATTTTATTTCTAGGTATATATACAAAACAACTGAAAGCAGGGTCTGAAAGAAATATCCACACAGCCATATTCATAGCAGCAATAGTCATAATAGCCACCAGTAAAAGCAGCCCAAGTGTCCATCAATGGGTGAATGGATAAACAAAATTTGCTATACAATATACATACTAGTATAGTGAAATACTACACAGCCCTAAAAAAGAAAATCCTGTCATGTTCTACTACATGGATGAATGAACCATGAGCCTGTCACATAAGGATGAAACCGGTATGATCCCTTTTACATGAAGTATCTAAAGTCAACAAATTCACAGACACAGAAAATAGAACAGTGGTTACCAGAGGCGGGGAGGAGAGAGAAATGGGAGTTGTTTAATGGATACAGAGTTCCGATTCTGGGAGGCAAACAAGTTGTGGAAATCTGTTTCACAGCAACGTGATTATATTCAGCTGTGCTGGACTGTAAAATGGTTAGGTTGGTAAATTTTATATGTGGTTTGTTTGTTTGTTTTTTACTACAATTTAAAACAACGTCTAACAGGTAATTTTAAACCACCCTCATTTATACTTTATCAGATTAACTTCATTCCCTGAAGGGCAGCTATGTTAGTTTTGATAAAGAAGAAAGAGTGACCTACAGGAGGAGGGGCTATGAAAAGAGGCAGCTCGGGGAACCCTGTTGCCTGAGCAGCCTGGGAGGGCACAGGTGCTACCTGGCTCAGCGCTACCTGGTGGGACTGGGGAGGCTGAGGCAGGATGCCAGAAGGTAGAGGGGAAACAGCAAGGCGTGCACAAGTGCCCTTTTCTTCCTACTTTCTTTTTTAAAAAAATATATTTTATTGATATTTTGCAGAGAGAAAGGGAGAGAGATAGAGAGCTAGAAACGTCGATGAGAGAGAAACATCGACCAGCTGCCTCTTGCACACCCCCTACCGGGGATGTGCCCGCAACCAATGTACATGCCCTTGACCGGAATCGAACCCAGGACCTTTCAGTCCACAGACCAACGCTCTACCACTGAGCCAAACCGGTTTCGGCAATTTTCTTCCTACTTTCCCTCAAGCTGCTGTCCTTGGGTGACCTCAGTGACTTGCAGGCGGGGAGAAGTTGCCTCTGCAAAGGCTTCCCTGAGAGACACTAAAAATAACACAAGTTGAAGGGCCCTCCTGGCCAGCACACACAGTGAAGCTTCCAGAACCACAGAGGCCGACTTCAAACTCCCTCCACTCCCGCAGACGCACCCCTGAGCCCCGAGGCCCAGCTGGCAGGCGGCGGTCCTCGGGCACGCTCCTCTTTCCATGACTGACCGGGAGCTGTGAAGTGTGGAGCAGGAACTGGGTCTGGGAGCCAAGGCCAAGTCTCCACTTTCAGGAAACCATTCGGCCGGAAAGACCTGGCCCAGAACTCTTCCGTCCCTGTCTCTCCAAGAGGGGGAGTCTTCGGGCCTCAAGGCGGAAGTCAGCCCTGGACTTGCAGCTGAGGAAGCCCTGAGAACCTATCGTTCCAAATGGCTTCAGCCGGTGCGCCAGGAACCCGGCCGATGAAGTGTGGCGGGGAGTCACCCCAGGGCTCTGATGGGGTGATGCCTCAGTGGTGGCCATGGGGAGCCCTGCCTGGGCCCGCGCAGGCCGCTCACCCACCCACCCACCTTGCTTTTGCTCCAGGCCTGCCCACTGCGTCCAGGAGCTCCGGTGTCGTCAGAAAGCGCCTGGCAGAGCAGCTCGGTGTGGGCAGAAAGGACATGCAGGGATTTCTGAGAGATCTGACTCCATAAGTACAGGGCACATATGTAGAGCATGCCTCTCTGTCCATTCACTCACATAGGCAAACAATTATGCATTACTAGCTATGCTTATATTTTAAAACAATTTAATTTTGACTCCAAGTCCCATGGCTGTTGGATTGTGAAGGAGTTTAACCTTAGGCTTTCATGGGCCTCCCTCCAGCACTGGGGCAAGCCCCCAGATCTTACCTAGTTTCAAGGTTGTCAGACACACATCTATACTGACCCTGACTGAGATACTGTTGTCCCAGGCTCTGGTGCTTCTTTGCCAAGGCTGGCAATCTCAGGTGAATAGGGAAACGTGAGTGGTAGCCCAGACCTCCTAAAGGTGTCCTCACTGTCAATGCTTCCCTCCTGAAGTCCTGTCACCTTCTGCGTAGAGTACAAGGTCTGAGGGCAAGATCTCTCTCTCCCCCACTCCCTCCCGCTCACCAGAAATCTCTTCTGCAGCCTCATTGCCTCTCCCCCACTCCTTACCCCCTCCAGGACACCCTTCCACCATTCAGGATGTTAAGTCAGAGCCTTGGATCTCATTGACGTGTTTTCTGCTTTCCACCTTGATAGATCCCTGAGATAAAGAACCACAAAGCTTAGCCAACACTAGGCGCTGGGATCTCCATCCGCAATAAGGCACCTGGAGGTTACGTGACATGCATACTATGCTGGAGACAAAGCCCAGACAAGAAGCCAGGTCTGCTGAGGGTAGGCAAGTGTTTTTTTTTTTCCATGGCACCACAAAATGGCAAGTCAGAAAGCTTGCAGTAAACGCTGGGTTTGGAACCAGCAGGCAAGGAACTGAAGGCTCACTTGTGTTTTATTATCAACAATGGGGAGGCTGAATAAAACCAGTTAGTGGCGGGCGGAGAGCCAGCCTTCACTTGATTAGACTTTCATTCTTGTGCTTATCAGCCAGTGCCATCCAGGGAGAGCTGAATCTGAAGGAGAGGCCGCGCTGCCAATGCAGACAGCACCTGTGTTTGCCTGTCTCTACCGCCCATTTAAAACAAACAAGCGGTGGCTTGAGGGAGGCAGGAAAGAGAACTGTGAACCTGGCATCCGGTGAGGCCTCGTTTTTTGGTTGGATATGCGCATTTCTCTCCTTCCATCTAGGGATAAAACACTTGCCCCTCATCAGATGCTCTCTTAATTAGTTGTCCAAATTAGGAGACAAAAGTTCAGAATGCATTGACTTCTCAGTGCTTATTGTCTTGAAGCCAGCTTTATGGACATGGAGGCCCTGTTTGCTTTGATGCCCTGTTACTTCCTTTCAGAGCATTTCACAGCACCCTGGTGCCTCGACCTTCCTGGGCCCAGTCTCACTATATTGCCTGGCATCCTTTCTCAGCACCCCACCGTACCTGAACTCTCAGGCATAGCTTAAGCACGATGAGTATCTCTATGCATTCCAGTAGAGTATAAATTCCATGAGCTTGATAATTTTTGTCAGCTTTGTTCACTACTGTGATTGAAAATCACCCCATTAAACAAAACAAAAATAGGCCAGTGGTAATAATATGGTTTAAAATGTGCCACAAGAGAAATATTTAATAATGTTTGTCAGGTTTGCAATGTAATACATTATTTGAATTACAATTGAAAGTCTCAGCAACAATAACAATGATGAAAAACTCTTTCTCAGAAGAGTAGTAGGTTTAACTCTATGTGAAACAGATAATCTATCAAGAAAACAGATAACATATCAAGCTTCAAAAGGAACATTACACACAGGGCAAAAGAGATGCCATCAGGAGAAGGTCAAGTCATTGACAGACAAAAGGTCCATCAAAGTACAGCCTTTTGGTGAAATGAACATGGTCTAATGCAGAATTTTTCAAACCTTACATCATGAGTATTGTGCAATCAAGTCAGTAAGTTTTAACAAAAAAAATTTCTTTCTAGTGGTGTAAAATAGAAATAAATTGAATGGCATGGAAAGGAGAGGAACAGAATGGGAGTGTCGTGGAGTGGAATGAAATGGATGGAATGGAGTGGAATGGAATGGACGGAGTGGAGTGGAATGGAATGGAGTAGAACATACTGGAATGGAATGGAGTGGAGTGGAGTACAACGGAATGACATGGAGATAGTATACACATCTCCATGTACATGTACACAGGTATATAATATATATGAATATCTTTAATATAAAATGTAATTATGACTGTGGATCATGGCTTAAAATGTTTAAAAGCTATAAGTCTAAGGCACTGGTTTTTAAACTCCTTTTAAACTCAGAAGATTTATGTGAAAGGCCCATGCCAGAGAAAATAGATTCAAACCAGTGCTCACTGAAGGTATTAGGAAGAAAGTAGGATTCAGCTGGGCCAGCTTGCTACAATCCTTCCTTTGAGAAGCAGAATTTGAAAATCACTGGTACTGAAATTGGACTTTATCAGTTCTTCCTATAGAAGCATCAAATTTGATGCCTAGTGTTGAGGGGCAAATGAATAATATAATAGCATTTTCTCTTGCACCTAAATTCTGAATTAATTTAAAGAGACAATGGAGTCAAGGAAATGAAGATCAAGTATCAACATAATTCTAATGGGAAGCTACATTGCAGATTAGGTACGTGATGTCAGTGAGTTTTCTAACCTGAACTAAAGAATTAGACAGACGCAGTCACAGCTGTGTTGGAAACCTGCAGAGTGCCGGCCCTACTCCACCTCCCACTCAGCGGCACGGGCTCAGAGCAGACAGCCCATCCCCAAAGCTAGCCCAGCCCAGGTCAAAGAAGCCAGGCATGCGACATAAATATCCCTCTCTATAAGGAAGTATGAACAGGCAGGAAGAAGGTTTGTCTCCATAACAAATAAATGAAATATACTTTTAATAAATGAAATATACTTAATAAATGAAATACACTTTTCCTTCATGGCACTTACTGAGTTAGAATGAATGTTTGCCTCGCTACATAGACTATAAACTTCTTTCAGACAGAGAGTATACCTGTTCTGTCCACTGCCATGCTCCCAACACCTAGTACATATTAGGTGCTCATGGAGGGCTATGTGAATAAAACTAATGAAAAATAAATAAAACTAATGTATAACTGCTGTCAGCACAATAACCAGAACACCCCACCTCCAATATCAAGGTATTGGGAAAGGGAACAATAGTCAATCAATGGCAAACAAATCTAGCAGACCCACCTCTGAGACTATTCAAAATATTACCTTTGCTCACCCTTGATGAGTAAAGAAAAAGTTGGCCTTCTTAGAGAAAGAGAGTAATTTTAAAAGTAGGAAATACAGCCTCACCTGAATTAAAAACAAGAGCAAATGTTCCTTCTTCTGGAAAGTCCCCAAAGAAGCCAATCAGGTCTCACACAAGTGCTTCGAGGTAAGTAAACTGTAAGCCACTTCCTCCCTCTTCTTCTGTGGGGAAACAGCCTTATTTTATCAAGTCTGGCTTTTAACATGGCTCACGCCTTCCAAATTGGTGAAGCTGTGGTCACAATCAATTAACCCACAAGGAGTGGTTATTTAAATAACAGGAAGTATGGCCGTGTTTCTCCACCCCACCGGTTCATGCTTCTGGGAGGCAACATGTCCTCCAGCCACTGAAGAGTCTCATTACCAACATGTGAGGTCCATGCGGACATGTAGGGACAAGAAAAACAGCCCCAACAAAACTCTCCTTTCTGCATCCCACTAAGAAACCTGAAATTTCCATATTACTTCCTCCTTTGAGGGAAAGTTATGAAAACTCCTACTAAGATGTAAATACATTTTGCTGGGATGAACCTGTTTGATCTTGGCATCATTCGCCTTAAGGACTTTTAGCCCATCAATAAGGAGAATTGCTGCTTTAAACAGGAATTAATCTTACCGGCTTTATAAAAAAAAAAAAAGCAATCTTTTAAGAAAGATAACAGGAAAACTTATTTATAATATAAACACCAGAATAAATAATACAATTTAAGACAATATTTACCTCTGGGGTATACAATGAAGAAAAAAGAGTTTGGATACTCCAGAAACTTGGAAATTAATTATAACATTCTTTTTCTTAAATTAGGTGGGATTTTAGTTTTATTGTTATTATTTACCCTCATACTTACTGAATCATTATTTGTATTTTTAAAATCTATTTTCAAACAAAGCAATAGTGTGAGAACAGATGAGACAAACATAATTTACTAATCTGCATCCATTTTTTTACTCTTAACTGTTCATTCATTCCTCAAACATCTAGAGTGCCTACTGTGTACAAGGCACTGTAGTAGATTTTGGTAGTACAAGGCTGAATGAGAAATGTACTGAGTCAAGTTATCTAACAATTGGCATCTACTAAAAAAATATATGGCTATAACATGAACCAATCTCATAAAATTCAGAACGCAACATTAATTCAGCACAGCTGGATTTCTCGAGTCCTCTAGGCTATATAATTGACCTGAGGAATTCTGCACAGACACAGAAAAAGGGAAGTCAAAATCATACAGCCTTGGCCAGGTGACTCAGTTGATTGGAGCATCATCCCATACACCAAAATGTTTAGGGTTCAATTCCAGGGCATATACTTAGGTTGCTGCCCAGGTATATGGGAGGCAACCAAACGATGTTTCTCACATCTATGTTTCTCTCACATCAATGTTTTGGGTTTGTTTGTTTTTCCCTCTCTCTCTCTCCCTCCCCACTTCTCTCTCTCTAAAAAATCAATAAACATATCCTTGGGTGAGGATTTAAAAAATCATAAACTGACAGCTCTAAAGGCCAGGTCAGCCAATTTTCTAGGTCACATCTGGAGCTACAAGGCCCCCCTCTGAGCCATATTCTCTCTTTTTGACATGTAATGAGCCAAACTCAGAATCCTAGGAAACAGACCCATAACATCAGGAAATGCTGGCCAGCTCGTTGAGAAAACTTGTTCTTTTGAAATAATCTTTTTAAATAGACACCCATTGCCCATAACCTTGAGAAAAATGACATATAGACATTTAAAACTATGAGGGTGTTTACCACGCGTATGCCAGCTCATCCCTATTAATCTGGAAAGTCATTTCCTTTTCTCTGAACTAATTTGATTTGTTTGCTTTGGGCCTCAGTTCTTTCCTTTCACCTGCATTTTAGAGCTACTGTGAAATTCAGCCTCAGCCCACACCATAGTTCTAAATCAACTTACTGCCTTGCTTATGAAAGCCACATTTCATGCCTGTGCTATACAAGTCACTTTATTTGCCAATTATTCTCCAACTTTCAGACAAAGAGATGTTGGATTACATTACCAAGAGATGAGAAAGACATCTAATGTCCTGAAGCATTTTAAAAGAATTAAAATGAATGTGCTGTGAATCTGTTGGCAAAATGATTCTTACGTTAAAATGAGAAATGAGTAATAAAGACGGAGTTTTAGAAAACCAGGAAAGTGAGACAGAAAATCATGGGATTTAGGGTCAGAGATAGTTTGTTTAAATCCCAATTCTTCTTTGTTAGTCATATAACCCCAGACAGATTCTTCATCTTTAAAAAAGGAATAAAAAGCCCAGCTGGTGTGGCTCAGTGGTTGAGGGTTGACCTATGAACTAAGAGATCATAGTTCCATTCCTGATTGGGGCACATCCCCACCTTGTGGGCTTAAGTCCCAGTGTGGGGCATACAGGAAGCAGCCAATCAATGATTCTCTCTCATCATTGATGTTTCTATTGCTCTCCCTTCCTCTCTAAAATGAATTAAAAGATATTTTTGAAAAAGAATACTTAAATTATATCATTTAATTTGAGAATTAAATGATATAATCAAAGCCCATGGAACTCTAGCAGATAAGTAGGTGCTTAATAACACAATTCTTAGATATTTTTGTGATATGATACATAGAGGCAATGTTGACATATCATTGATAAATGTAAATATTTAAAAAAAATTAGCTGCCCAAAGTCCTGTTGCTGAATTTTAAAATTCTAAAAAATCAGTTTTACAACCCAAAATCTAGTACATAAGCATTGAATGATATCAATTAGAAAATACCACATGGCAATGACTTTTCAACTTTAGTTTGTACATATACATCAGTTACCTGGCAGTTTATAAGCTTAGTGTTCCCTCTCTAGAGAAGCTGGTTTAACAAGATTGAAGTAGTTCAGTAATTTGCATCTTTAATAAATTTCCAAGTGATTCTGATGAGATGGTGGTCCTCGACCAGATGTTGCTCAATTCAGCTTTATTAAAAATGTATTTGTGTATTTATTATGTATTTATAAAATATTTTTTAAAAAAGAAATGGCTCCAATTATCTATTACCTTCCAGGCAAAAAATGATCACACCCAAGACATCAGTGGGAATGGTGGAGTAAGGACCCTGAAAAATCTACTCCAGTGAGAACATGAGGAAATGTATTAAAACTAATTTTTTTGAACTCTGGAAATTAGCCTAAGACTTATGACAATCTGAAGAGCATTTATTCAGCAACAACAAAGGCTAAATCTTGACTAAAGACAGCAAACCTTGTGTAGTTTTATCTTAACCCAATTCCTATCCCACCTTCCACAGCTCTGCGATAGCCTTGAAAACCAACAGCCTCACAACAATGATGGCCATGAAGACCAGTTACAGCTAGAACAATGGGATAGAAAACAAAAAAAAAAACAAAAAAAGGAAATCCCAGCTTCCTCATCTATGAAATATAGCCAATATGTTACTTAGATTAAAAAATTGTTGTGGTCCTAGCTGGTTTGGCTCAGTGGAAAGAATGTTAGTCTGAGGACTGAAGGGTCCCAGGTTCAATTCCAGTCAAGGGCACATATCCCGGTTGCGGGCTTCATCCCGATGTACAGATTCATGTATCAGTGGAGGTCCCTCAACCTGGTTTGTGCCCTCTAGCAATCTGGGACTCCTTGGGAATGTCAGACTGCTGGTTTTGGCCTGATCCCCGCAGGCCTGGCAAGCAACAGTCTGGTCTGACATCCCCTGAGGGATGTAATAGTGCCCAAAGCAGCAGGCGGCCAGGGAGGAGCCCAAGCCCAGGCTGGAGCACCCACGTGTGCCGCTCCCACTCATTCTGGCCCCACTGCACCTGCTGCCACCGCTGCTTGGTAAACTCACTGAGCAGCACTCCTACTATGGGAGCGCACTGACCACCAGGGGGGCACCTCCTGCAGTGGACTGGTTGCTTAGGGTTTTGTATATTTAAATTCTAGAAAGAGCAACACTATAGGATTGGAGGACAAATTGGTGGTTGTCAGGAGCTGGGAATAAAAGCAAAGTAGTGAATCACTGCAAAGGGGCATGAGGAAACTTTGGGAGTGATATAACTATTCTTCATCTTGATTATAGTAAAAACTACATGATTCTATACATTTCTGCAAACATATGAAAGTATACGCTTCAAAATGTAAGCTGTATTGTATATAAGTTATTTTTTTAATTTAAAGAAGAAGTAGCCATAAAATCCTTAGGTTTTACCTCCCCCTAAAACACACACGCGCGCGTGCACACACACACACACACACACACACACACACACACACACACACACATCACAAAGAACCTAGGCTAGGTCAGAGGTGTGCTTAGCACTGCAAATGGAATGTTAACACAATAGATAGAGCTCCTGACTTCTGGAGTTTGTATCTAGATGGGGAGACAGACTTTAAAATAATAATCACAGGGAAAATACATACTAATCCCAAATTTGAGTAAGTACAATGAGGGAGGCAATGAAAATAGGTGATACACCAAAACCTAATTTAGACCTTTGTGGATTTTATGGGTTTTGATTTTTAAATGGCAAGGCTTGTCTATAGGAACACGGGCTCATCTAGAACCCAGAGAAATATGGGTCTTTCATTTAGTCACTTGGGTCCTAGAAAGTGGGAAAAGCTACAAGGAGAGGCTGCAAAGCAGAGAAAAGGGAGTCTGTTAAGTCAAGAAGGAGTCTCTTTATATAAAAATTCCAGACCATTCCCAGCCTCTCTGGAGCTCCTGGACAAGGGAACAAACCTGTGTAGAGATTGTTACTTATGGAAAATGCAGATTTAATTAAGATCATTTGTACGTTGTTAATAAAAATGTGTGGTATTTATGAGCCTGATTCTTGCCTGCTGCTTGCCTCTTGTTCTGTTTAATTAGCTGTGTGTAGGAGGTGCTGAATTGCAAAGGCCCCTTTATTTTACAGTGATAGTCCCAGTACAGCTTGACATGCATTTGAAACCTAACGAAGAGAAAATTAGACTGTTCCTTTGGCCCTAATATAAAGGGAACTCTGTGGACTCATATCTTCATTGAAATTGCTCCTACACTTGGATTACATTCTAACCCTGATGGCTAATATGAGAAAAAACTTGTCCCATGAGTATAATATTCTCAGCATTTCTGAAAAATTAAATTCATTATTGAGTAATATAGAAATTAACAAGCATACTTTTAAAATTGCCAGATAAATTTGCATGCGTGCACATGTACACACAAACACACACACTCTCTCTCTCTCCAGAAGAAAAAAAATCACTTTTAATATTTATAAAATTGAATAACAATGAAATCTTCACACACACACACACATATATATATATATATATATATATATATATATATTAAATTTTTTCAGTCTATTTTACCTATATCAACCCATTTTAAACTTTCAACACCCCATAAGATGAAATATTATTATCATAAGCCTCATTTAACACATGGAGAAGGAGAGGCTAAGGAACTTGCTCAGATCAAAAAATTAGTTTAAAATAGAAGTGGGGTTGGAACCTAAGCTGTTTGGCTCCAGCTGAATCCACTCTGTATTTCATTAGTCAGATATCAGGTGCTTCAAATATGTATAGCCATGGGCATGATCTGACACTCAAAGACATTAAGTGGTTTTATTTAATATTATAAATGTGTGGGGTCTGGATTTCTACCAGAGATTACTGTTGTATATCCCTAGTGATAGGTAACTTTTCTCTTCATAAGGAAAAAAATGTAATTTTAATAAGCAACTAACCAAAAACTTCAAAGATATCAAATAGTATTTTTGAGCATATTTATAATTTCAAAGAGGGAAAAATCAATGTTCTCTTAATTTTCACATGGTATTACACATTAAAAGAAGGATAGGGTAGCCGAAACCAGTTTGGCTCAGTGGATAGAGCATCGGTCTGTGGACTGAAAGGTCCCAGGTTCGATTCCAGTCAAGGGCATGTACATTGGTTGCGGGCATATCCCCAGTGGGGGGTGTGCAAGAGGCAGCTGGTCGATGATTCTCTCTCATCGATGTTTCTAACTCTCTGTCCCTCTACCTTCCTCTCTGTGAAAAATCAATAAAATATATATTTTTAAAAAATAAAAAATAAATAAAAGAAGGATAGGGTAAGGTTAGGCACAGAGGTGGGTAATGAAAACAGATGTTGCCATTTTATTTTATTTATCAAAAAAAAATTTAAATGACAGACACTGAGTTAAGCTATTTGTACAACTCAGCATGGACCTCCAAAATTGAGTCCTCATTCCTTGATCCCATCTCTCTGCCCCCTCCTCTCATGTTGTGTGTTTTCAGGCCACAGTTGAGCTTGATGGTGTAGTGAGTGGTTCAGGTTCCTCAGCTTCTCTTGGCTCATCTTCCTGATCTCGATAAGACCTACCAGTAGGTTCATACACTCCCCTCCACTGGCTTTCCAGGTGTCGATTAGTTCCACTGCCCTGTCAAGACATTCCACAAAAGGCCTTCCAGTCTCCAGGATAGAGCAGTGCCAATGTGACACCCTGGCTTCATTTCCATCTCTGGCATTTCAGCATACTAATTTCCCTATTGGGTTATACCCTAGAAAATCATAGTATGGGATTTAAAGGTTAAATGCTCTCGTGTCCAATGAGATTAAACAATGCTCTTGAGTGGGAATTTCACTTGGATGTCATGCCCAAATCCATATTACAAGCAGAGCCTACTAAACTTGGGACACATTCAGTAGGAAGGTGAAATGAAAGTCATCAAAATAGAAATAGCAATGCAGTAAGCCCAAGGCTTTGGCAATGTTTGGGGGTAAACAATAGATTTCAGTCCAACAGGAAATATATTTGTTGAGTTCTAAACAGGCACTGTGGTCAAACACGGTGTGTGGGGGTTGTCTTAAAACAAAGTTAATTGACTTTAAAGTATTTGTGTTCTAATTGGGAGGACAAAACACAAGTTCAAGTAACAAATACAGCAAAATGGCATTATACAAACTGAATATCTAAGTGCTAAGAATAAAGTGTTGATTAGAAGGACATGAGGCTAATCAAGCTTCCAGAAAAGTTTGGGATTTGAACCAAATTTTGAAGATGGTAATGGAAGGCAATTACCAGAGAAGTAGTGGGGGAAATTATACAGACTATGCAAGGTGTTCAGAAATTTGACCCAATGAGATCAAAATTTTGTTGGTGTGTGAGATGGTTATTTCAAAGATGCCAACATTTTTTTTTTAAATTTTTCATTTACCTGGAAGTAGAGGCATCATTCAAAATAGATAGGAGGAGGTATTCTTTTGTTTTAGAAAACCATCTTACTTGGAGCATTTTTTAAATTATTATTATTTAAAGTATTACATATGTCTCCTTTTTTCCCCATCGACCCCTCCCTGGCCACTACCATCCCCCAGGACAAGCCCCCACCTCCCCAGTGTCCATGGCCATGGGCTATGCTAATATGCATGCATACAAGTCCTTTGGTTGCTCTCTTAGCCACCTGCCCCCTCACCCCGCACCTTCCCTCTGAGGTTTGACGGTCTGTTCGGTATTTGTCTCTGGATCTATTTTTGTTCATCAGTTTATGTTGTTCATTATATTCCACAAACGAGTGAGATCATGTGATATTCATCTTTCTCTTGCTTATTTCACTTAGCATAATGCTCTCCAGGTCCATCCATGCTGTTGCAAATAGTAAAAATTCCTTCTTTTTTATAGCAACATAGTATTTCATTGTGTAGATGTACCACAGTTTTCTAATTCACTCATCTGCTAATGGGCACTTAGGGATACAACTTAACAAAAGGAAAACAATCGAATCAAAAAAATGGGCAAAGGACCTAAATAGGTACTTTTCTAAAGTGGACATACAGAAGACCAAAGACATATGAAAACATGCTCAAAGTCACCAAACATCCGAGGGATGCAAGTCAAAACAACAATGAGGTACCATCTCACACCTGTCAGAATGGCTATCATCAACAAATCAACAAACGACAAGTGCTGGTGAGGTTGCGGAGAAAAAGGGACCCTCGTGTACTGCTGGTGGGAATGCAGACTGGTGCAGCTACTGTGAAAAACAGTATGGAGTTTCCTCAAAAAACTAAAAATGGAGCTCCCATTTGACCCAAGAATATCACTTCTAGGAATATATCCCAAGAAATTAGAAACACCAGTCAGAAAGGATATATGCACTCCTCTGTTCACAGCAGCACAATTTATAATTGCTAAGATTTGTGGCATTTTGATTAGGTAAAGATAAAGCCCAAATTCAAATCTGGAATGGACCGTGTGGGACAATGTAAAGTGCTATGGATGATTGTCAAAGGCTGTCATCAATGTGGACTGAAGTGCCTTTCTGGGAAAAGGAAAGCTTTCCTTGACTCCCTAGAGCCAATGAAGACCTAACAGCCTTGTCTCCAGGTAGGAGGGGCCTGGTCAAGGCCATGGTGTATTTTAATTAAACTGATTCCTGCAATATGGTGGTAGGGTGGGCTTAGAGCAGCTTTGAAACATTCAGATGACAAGAAGGGACCTCTTCTTGAAGGCTCAACCTCTGGTGGTAGCGAACATCCAGGTTATTTTTTTCCCACCCAGCAGAATAATTCCATTCTGTTATCTCCAAACTGTTGATCAAGTTTTGTAAACTATATAGCCTACCTCTAGAAGTGCCTGGAGAGCGAACTGTGCCCATACTGGGACTTAAGAAAGCGAGGAGATCCTCAACAGCCTAGGGAAGCGACAGTGAAACTACCACAGTCCACCCACAGAGAAGCCTAGAACAGTAAGCTGGACAGAGGAGTTTCGTGAGAGCCCATTAAAGGTTAACTTCTTACTGATTTAGGGGTGTGAAAATGGCTTTTAAGTTGTTGGTTATTAAATAGAAGGTAACCCCTGAAGCCTAGAGAACTTGGTATGCCTCAGGGTTAATCATATGAGACCATGAAAGTCCAGATTTTGGGTTTTATAAAATAAAAACTTAGAGGGGCAACACTCACTGGAACCCACAGGGATGAACACTAGCTCTTTGTAATTAGTTGTTCTAACTAGTCTCAATACCCAGAGCAAATCAGATAACTTCTCTAAGCCTCAATTTCATCATTTACAAAATGATCTCTAAGATAATGATTAGATCAGAAGTTCTGCAATTCTATCTCCCCATCCCTTACCTTGATGCCCTATAACATAGAAAACCAACAGAACATAAAAATAGAAATTGAAAGTTAAAAGGAAAAGAAGGTCATTGTAGTTAATATCAAGTATCCAGATGGTCAGTAGTGATATGATATACTACTGTGCGTTGTTTTACTATGGTTATTAGAGATATATTACCTACCCACCTTTTGAGAAATTCACATTTTTTAGTGACTAGTCCCTCTCACCCACAGTATTCTCTTCTTTATCTTAATAGTAGTTACTTCTTGCTTTATTTAATTACTGTCTATCTTCCCAATTAAAATTTAAGTGTCATGAATTTGTCTGTTCTTATTTATGTATTTCCAGCACCTAACACAGTATCTGGCACATGGTGGATACTCAAGAGATATATGTTGACTAAAGAAATAAATGAATAAAAAAGAAATGAATGATACTCCCTGTATCTTTATTCTTTTAGAAGTAAAGACATTGATGTGGTTAAATTTTACATGTTACAGTAGATAATAACCCACAAGCCAGGTACTAAGATTGCCTAGTACTTCTTTCAGTTACCTACCATGCAAATACTAAGTGTATCCAACAGAATTGCTTCCAGTGTCTGATCAGATTTCATATGGTGCCCTGTAACAAAAATTGTTACTTTATGGATTAAGTATAGAATTATGAATTGTAATATACCTTATAATTTCTGGAGAGAAAATTTGCATTTCTCTCCTAAAGGTCCCAGACCTCCGGGCCCCATGCACCAAAGAGCACATACTCATGTTGAGGATACAATCCCTGATTGGAATACACAGTCGATCAATGTTTCTCACATCAGTTTCTGTCTCTGTCTCCCTCTAAAAATTAATAAAAACATATATTTTTTTAAAAAGATCCAAGGCCTTAATAATATGGAAAATAGCAGAAGAAAGTCAGTCTGTGTTAAATAGGAATGCAAAACCAAGCTTAAAAATTATCAGGGCCACCTGGTCTCATGAAATTACATCACCATCATCACCTTTATCAATAATTAACAGCAATAAAACTCTCACTGTAATCAAAGCACAATAGCATGAATTTAAAAGGCCAAAGAACAACTTTTGCCCAAATAAAAAGAAAAAAGTGAATTCTGCATCCACAGAGAAAAAGGCCAGTATTCTGCTCTTGAAATATATTCCCAGGATGTAAGAGATTTTCAAAGCCTAGCTAAAACTCTCAAGCTAGAGACTCCTAATGGAACTTAAATTGTTCTGAGGACTATAACATGATTTCATCTGATCAATAATATTGGTACCATTTACCTACCAAGGCACCAATTTTAGCAGTTAAAATTAAAATAAGTTTCTTCCACACTTATTTTTGAAGAGAAAAATCTGCCAGAGTTAGTGTTGAAAGAAACCCAAAGGGAGAGAAAAGTTGTAGGAATGTCAGTAAATTTTCCTACTATTCATAGCATCCAGTGAGGTAAAACCTAGAGGGTAAAGACTTTGTTATTTACAGAGATAACCTCAAAAATTTTTCCAACATCACCTCTGAAAGTTGTGGAATGCTCCTGGGGTGATTCTGAAACATTGACTGAGCAGGTGCTGGAGACAACTGAACAGTGAAAGAGAGCTACTGTATTTTTCCATGTATAAGACACTCACCACTTTTCCAACCCAAAATTAAGAAATCAGTATTTTAAACATAAAACAGAACACACTTTTATTTAGTAATTATGCAGGTAATGTTTATTACATACCAGTAGTATGATATTATGCAGCATGTCACTTTATTCAGCCTCTGTTGCATCACTGCTCTCTGCTTCATCACTATTAGTTCCAGACATAACAATTTCTTCAACTTCTATTATATCACTGCTGTCTTCTGAGTCACTGTCTATATATGTGAGATCATTCTCATAAACTGGTGACATTTTCTGAACTAACTTTGTTCGTGTTCTCATGGCCAACCCTTCTCTCCTCAAGAAAAGTAAGCCCCATTTTGCCTTTCCTGTAAAATCAACAATGTTCATTTTGCTAGCAAACATTCTTGCTTGACACTGAATAAGCTTGGTTGACACACATAAGCCACTCTGGTATTGCTCCATAATCGAAGCCTTAAGCCTCTGCTCCAAGTTTGCCTATTTTGCTGGTTTTCCTCTTAAGGCCTTCTTCATTTTTGGCATCTTAAGGAGTTGTTCTTCCTGTTTTCTCCACTGTCTGATACATTCAGTGGGAGGAAGTCTAAATTGTATCTTTACAGCTTTATTTCCATGCTCTTTTGCACAGCTGATTACATTCAGTTTGAATTTTGCAGAGTAAGACAATCACTGGTATTTATCTTTTTATTTATTGACATTTTTACGGGCTCAGAAAGCTCTGCTCCACTCCCGGTTGCATCTGCACACTCTCCACCTCCATCTCCAATTACAGCATCAGTTGATGTCAGTAATAATAAGGCTCGTGATTGGAGGAAGCCTGTTTGACAAGGTATGGGCAGCTAAGCACAGTGGCTCCCTCCTTGGCTGACTTCCGAGTATAAGATATCCCTTTATTTTTAGTCTAATGATTTTAGGGGGGAAAAAATAGCGTTTTATACACAGAAAAATATGGTATGTTGCTGGTGTATGCATTTTCATGAATTGAGCCCATGGTTACATTGAACCCATAGTTTTACCAAAGTCTTTTACCTTCTTTACACCTAAAATAGCTTTTCATATCAAAAAAATTTCTTCTCCTAGTCCCAAGTTTATAAAGACTAATTTTTTTTAGATAAAGGCAGTAGAACTCACTATAAGAAAGAATCAACAGCCAAAATCGGTTTGGCTCAGTGGATAGAGCCTCAGCCTGAGGACTGAAGGGTCCCAGGTTTGATTCCGGTCAAGGGCATGTACCTTGGTTTCGGGCACATCCCCAGTAAGGGGTGTGCAGAAGGCAGCTCGCTCATCGATATTTCTGGCTCTCTATCCCTCTCCCTTCCTCTCTGTAAAAAATCAATTAAAAATATATAAAATAAAATAAAAGAAGGAATCAACATGAATCTGTATACAAATTATTTTCTCATTCAAAAATGTCTTCCCATTCTGCTTCATCTTATATGGACATCTTTCCATGAATTATCTATCTTTCACTCAACACACACACACACACACACACACACACACACACACACAGTACTTTGGTACCAGTTAATACATGTTTAGGCTTTTAATTTCTTAAGCACAGGACTATTACACTTTATGTCAAGACAGAATACTCACCCCATAAATATAGGGTGTCACAAAAAATGTACACATACAATTTGAATAAATACAAAGGCAGTGTTTATTAAAATTCATTTCATTTTCAAAATTGAGCCATCAGCTGTTAAATTGTCTATGCATTTTTTTTACACCCTGTAACATATCAAGTACTAATTTGCCATTCACAGCCTTAGATCTATTTTATTTTTAGTTACTGACCTTGATATTTCTTTTTCCAATTTCACTTTACCCTTTCAACTTTAGCATCTGGTATAATTTTGACTCCTTATAAAAATTATTACAGTTCTAATCTTAGTCTTGTGTCACTAATGACTCAACCTCTATTGCTTCAACTCTGTCCCCATAATGTCCTCCTATCAGCAAAAAAAGGATCTGGGTTTTTCATAAGTCCTATATTTTCCTTGCATCTAATAGACACTTTAAAACCTTTTTTGAAACTTAAAAATTGAGTAAAAAAATGTAGGGGTTTGTTGGGAAAAATAAAATATATCAATTGAGTTCATTTATTTGAAGACAGTGAAAATTGGTAAGAATGGCTGATACTAAAAAATGATATAGCTAAGCTAGCACTGCATGTTAGATATAGGTCTGGTTATTGTACTTCCTGAAGCTATAACACTTTAAATAAAACATTGATAGATCAAAATGCCATAAATACTCTGCTCACTAAGGTGGTAATTACAGCTTATGGTTTTCCTTGGTGGCAATGTTTCTGATTATGAGATTTTTTTTTTTAAAGAAAAGTCATTAAATGTTTTTTATATAATCCACATACCATAAAAAAGTTTATCCATCCATGGAAACTGTTACCTTACTACCATGTTGAGAATGGTTTAATATCCCATTTTCATTCAAGTGTTGGTTGAGTACTCACTGTATATCAAGCACTGCGATATGCACTGAAGTTTCAACAATTACCAAGACACACTGTTCTCTTTAATGACTTATCACCCAATAGGAAGAAAAAAAATAATAAGCAGCCAAAGATAATACAATGTTACATTGTCAGGTGTTGAGACAATACATAAGTGGGACACTGCATAAATGGACCCACATCATGGTTTTAATTTACATAACTGGTCAGAACAAGTAGACTAGGCAGTCAGAACAGAGATAAAAATGCCTTAGGGTTGTGACATAGTTTCCTTGGATTTAATTAAGAAGGAATCATATAGAAAAGTTGACTTTAATAGGTAGTATCAGAGAGTAGGAGAAATGCGTTATCAAAGACCTGGCCGGTAAGCCTGTAGCAACCTGAGGGGCAGGAATGGTGATAACAAAGACAAGCAACAGCATTCTGCCAGAAGTTTTATTTAAAAGCAGAGTATGATGGGAGATTCCCTGCATCGTATTGTGCAACCCCTTAACATGAAAATAGAAGAAAGAGATGCTGAGTCTAGGATGCAAGGGATATCAGCTGGAAAATGAAGATTCTAGGAAATATGAATAAGGTCTCATATTGGTTATCTGTTGCTCTTTAATAAAATACCACAAATTTCACAACTTAAAACAATACCCATTACTACCTTATAGTTCTGCAGGTTAGAAATCCAAGTGGGTTTTACTTGGGTTCTCTACTTAGAGTCTCATAAGAACGAAATCAAGGTATTGTCATGCTGGGAAGTTATCTGGTGGCTCTAGGGGAGAATTCATTTCCTTATTCAGGCTTCTGGCCAAATTCAAATTCATTTCCTTGTACTTGTGGGACTGAGGTTCCCAGGGGCTTCTCTCTGCTCCTAAAGGCTGCCACATTCTTTGGCACAAGTATACCCCCCATCTTCAAAGTCAACAATGGTGTGTTGAATGCCCTATGCTTTAAATTTCTCCAACTACCCTTTCTCTTATTCTGGCCCCACCTGCCATGAGCCAAAGAAAACTTTTGCTTTTAAGGTTTTATGTGATCACTGTGGAACAACCGATAATCCAGGACAATCTCTTTAAGTTCAACTATGCCATTCTACCTAATAAAAGAATGATATGCAAATTGATCATGCCTTAGCCATGCCCACCAGCCAATCAAGGCAAGTATGCAAATTAACCCAACCAATATGGCTGGGTTAATTTGCATACCCAAATCAAGAGAGTGTAGAAAGAAACCAAGCACTGCAGAAGGGAGCAAAGCTGCAGAGAAGCAAGCAAGTGGGACAGGGGAGAAGGAAGGTAAGCAAGCGGGGCAGAAAGAAGGAAGGGAAGCAGGCAGGGCTGGAAAGAGTGAAGCTACTAACCGTGTTTCCCGAAAATAAGACATCCTCCGAAAATAAGACCTACTTCATGGAAACATAATATATCCCCTGAAAATAAGACCTAGCGCATCTTTGAGAGCAAAAATTAATATAAGACACTGTCTTATTTTCTGGGAAACAGGGTAGTATAATATAATCAGAGATATTTCATCACATTCCTAAATTTTTAGAATTAGGAAGTGCATTTTTGAAAAATTATTTCAGAGTTTTACTTACCATAGGACGCTAACCAAATTCATTCTTGAGTTATATCAATTTATATGTACTAAGTACATGGTATAAATTTTTCTATAATGAGGCTTTGATTTTGCTTAAGGATAATGTAGCTTGAGAAATAAGGAATCTATGGATAGTCAGGAGTGTCAGAACTAGAAAAGTGCTCCAAAGATTATCTTTGAAGCAAGTAAGAACCAATTATCCCCATTTTGTACTTAAGGTGCCTATAGCCAGAGGATTAGTGAGACTTGCTCAATACCACAAGAGTCCAGCTGACAGAAAGACAGCAGAACATTTTACGCTGCTCTTCACAGCATCAGCACATTTAAACAAGGCCCAATTCTCTCGGGTTTTTCTAAGAGCTGTTGGAAATCTTTACAGACATCACATCGTTTAATCTGACTCTTCGTGTTTGCTGCAAGAGATGCTGGTACTTGAGCACAAACCAGCATCTCTTGCAGCAAACACAAAGAGTCAGACTTTCCTTGTCTGAGAGTCTTCCCTACAGATAGTCATTAAGGGTCCAGTTAGAAATCAAATATGTATTTAGACTTAAGAGCATAGGCTCTGTTGGCAGACAGCTTGAGATTCAATGAACCATGCTTTGGGCACATTTCTTAACTTCTCCTCTGTAAAATGGATGAGATATTAATTCCTATCTCATCAGGCTACTCTGAGGAGTAACTGACATAACACAGGAAAATTCTTCAATCACTGTAGTGACAATTGTTGTTGTTTTTTTAACAAGGCTCCCACATGGTTTTCTCCTGAGTAGTTGCCCTCTCCTTATGGCCTTTTCTGATGCCACCTGATTGAAGGAATGGCCCCACTCTCCTTTCCCTGTTTCCTTGGCATCTGGCTGATTGAATAAAAATAGGAATGTGAAAATTAAATCTCATACATGGTGCAACCCCACCTCCCCTTTCCTCTGATTATAAGCACACAGATCCTTTGGTCTTAAGAGGAATTTAATAATAATAAATAAACAAAGATTCTGGGGCCAACCTAGAGTGACCAGGATTGAAGGATTTCTAGAGACATGGGACTTTTCAATAAAACTGAGATAGTCCCAGAAAAAAAATGGAACCATTGCTCACCCTAGAACAAATGGCTGTGTGACCTTGGGCAGGTGACTAAACTTCCTGGGCTTCCGTTTTCACATCTAAATGTAGAGATTACAATAACCCTCCTTCACAAAGGTGGTTTTTGTTTTTTTTAAGAGTAAATTAATTAATCTATAGAGTACTTTGGATCATGCATGGAATAAGTAAGCACTCAATAAATGTTGGTTATTATTACAACTATTAATCACTATATGGAAACATGGAGTAATAAAACTAACACAGGAGGACATGGTAAAAAGCTCAGAATCTTATGCAGTCCCTAACAGCCTAGGAGTGGAGCACCTGGAAAGAACTGTTTTCCTGCATCATCATATTGTTATCCTCTGAGATATGATAAAAACAAAGAAAAAGAAAAATACTGTATTATCTGAAGAAAAAAAAAAGATACGATAAGTAAAAGTTAAAACTACCATGAGTACCATTCCATTAACTATAAGGCTAATAAAAAACAAAGCAAAACAAACAGACCCCAGAAGTGTGACAACACACAGTTAGTAAAGCTGCAAGGAATAAACACTCTCATGCTGTACTAGAGGGAATGCAAAATGGTCATCCTCCCTGGAAAAATACCTTGCAATTTCTACCAGAATAATAGGTGTATTTGAACCACAGTGCTGATTCTGGTGACTTATTCTACTTTATTCTTACTCTAATACATCTACTACAGGATACATGTACAGGACTATCCCCTGACCAAAAAAAAAAAAAAAAAAAAAAAAAAGAATAAAGAAGCTCTCTATATATTAATATGGAAAGACCTCCTTATATATTGTTCAGGGGAAAAAGCCAAGGCACAATATCCTAATCCAGGGTCCATAACATCCAAAATGACTGAAGGCTCAACCAATAGGAAGTCAGTGCTGGGTTGCCGTGGTGACCAGCACTGACTACCGCTCCTGTGGGAGCCAACCCAGCACTGACTGCCAAGGGGATTGTAGATCAGGCCCGAAGAGAGGCCTGGAGAGAGAAGCAGGATCTGATCTGTAGACTCCATGGCAGCTGTTGATCAGCACTTTCCTTTCTCTTTCTCTCCAGGCCTGGCCAGTAGCCATGCATCTTTTTCTCTTGGGCCTCTGCTGGAGCTGCTGATCAGCCCTGCCTCTCTAATCAGGCCCGTTGATAGGCCTGGAGATAACTGACTAGCATAGAAACCAACCAATCAGAACCAAATCTGGGTAAAGTGTGAGTAACCAATGGCTGCCTAGGAGGCGGAGCTTTTGACACTGATCGGCATAGAAACCAACCAATCAGAACCTAATCTGGGTGAACTGAAAAGGCAGAACCTAAGTTGGGAGCTGAGGAGGGGTTTTAAGGGCAACAGCTATTTGGTGTAAGGTGTAAGAAAGTGGTTCAATTTTTTAATGACTGGTTTAGCAGTAAGAGTGATTATGGGTGGCTATCAGCCCAGATATAGAGATTATGTATTTTTTATCTGCCAAGATCATCTCCTCCTGATGAAAAAGACCCCCCCCCTCACATTTAAGCAATCCTATCCTATATAATCTACCTATATTACTAAAAGGGTAATATACTAATTAGATTGGGCTGACTGGCCATCTTCCAAACGTCCAACTTCCTTCCAGACAAAGCCATGGTGGTGGGGGCCAAGGCAGAGGCTATTAGGGGTGATCAGGCCAGCAGGGGAGGGTAGTTTGGGGATGAGATCAGGCCAGCAGGGGAGAGCAGTTAGGGGCAACCAGGCTGGCAGGGAGGGCAGTTGGGGGCAAGATCAGGCTGGCAGGAGAGGGCCTTTGGGGCCAAGATCAGGCCAGCAGGGAGGGAAGTTGGGGGCAAGATCAGGCCAGCAATGGAGGGCAGTTAAGGGCAATCAGGCAGGTAGGCAGATGCAGTTAAGGGTGATCAGGCAGGCAGACAGAGAGGTTAGGGGCAATCAGGCAGGCAGGCAGAGGCAGGTAGGGGTGGTCAGGCGGGCAAGTTGGTGAGAGGTTAGTAGTTAGCAGTCCCAGATTGCAAAGCCCAAAGGGATCAGGCTTAAACTAGTTGTTACATCCCTCAAGGGGTCCCCAATTGCAAAGGGTGTAGGCTGTGCTGAGGGAACCCCCCCATGCACAAATTTCATGCACCAGGTCACTAGCAGTATATATAATAAGCCATCTTTTATGAGAAAAAGAGAGAACTGAGAATATCCATGTATACATATATAAATATATATACATATATATTTGTATATTCATAAAGAAATATGGGAAGAATAAGCAAGAGAATGATTAAAATGATTAGTTAGTAACAGAAAGAAGTAGGATAGATGGAAACAGGGGTGGGAACAAAATGTCTCAACTTGGATTTTTTATTTCATTTTTATTTTGACCTTTCTAAATGTATTACTATCAAAAAAATAAATTTAAAAACTAAAATGTAAAAAAATCAAGATCTCTTTATATCATTCACTGAAATCTCATTTGAAAAGACAGAAAGTTGTGTTGAAAACAATAACGGTGTGCTATCAACCAAGCAAATAAACTAAAAGATTTCTGACCTGTGATTGTGAGAAACACTCTCTTCCAGCTAGCCCGAAAGGAAACAAGGGTGTTGTTCTGAGATACTGATTTATATTCCCCTCTCAGTGCTACAGATAGTCCCCTCTCATCCCAACAGTGTGGGCAGCATCTGCGACGAGGAAGGATGCAGTGTGTTTCCCTTTTCCAGCCGTAATGAGGTTTCATCATCCCATCATTTTACACTTGCACGTTAGGAGATCTGTTCTTCTTTCTATGTTAATTGAAATCGGCTGCTTTGGGCTCTGACACAGGCATTTAGCACTAGCAGTCAATTGCTCTTTCCTCAGCCATCTGGCAAAAAGAGTTGAAACCAGCAATTTTCTGAGTCAGAATTAGACATCTGAAAAAGAACGTGCACATAGGCAAACCCCTTAGAAGTGCAGAAGGAAAAAAAAGGGGGCAGGTAGCAGGATGATATAAACCCGGGTCCGCAATGATGTGGTTTCAAAGAGGGGAACCCAAGATGGCACTTCGGTGTCCTAACACCAACCCCATGCTTCCCCAAGTGCAGCAAGAAGCACTCAGGATTAGGCAGTCTCTCTTTGCATTCCTCCTGAATGACAGGAGCTGCCCTAGCTCGGGCCCCTCCCCCTGCCTTCTGGTGGGGGCACTCCGACTTTCTCATCTTTAGTTCATGAGCAGCCCCTTGCATTTCAGCAGGATGCATGAAGTGCCTGGCTTCTGTGACAGCATCTTCTGATCCCTTCGAGTTCTCTGTTCTTGTTCCATCTCCTTTGCCTGTTCCCCTTGCTCCATCTCCCCTTTAAGTGTTGGTCTCCTCTGGACTTCCGTCCTCCCCTCATCTTACTTTGCACATTTACTCTCCTGTTTGCAGGTTCAAAGCATTCACAGGCCGTGGGACCCCGTGAAAATAATGCTGGTTTAATTCTGAAGGGAGGGTGCATAGTATACCCTCTCTGACCAGGTTACTTGTTTATACGGGCCCATTCCAGGTTCCATTGGGAAGCATCACATTCTATTCACACAAATGCAATGGTGAGTACATTTCTGTTTGTGATTCCCAGCCTGGCAGCTAAAGTACTTCCTGGTGAAGGGTTTGAGGTCCCCCTACCACCAATGTCCGTAGTTAGAAAGCCACACAAGTGAATCTCAAGTTTTAATAAGGCACAAGTCATGTCACTTCCAGACTGATGGTTATGTTTGCTCTGAAATTGTCTACCCAAATGTGACTCCACTTTGGCCCCAGTATCCTCTACCTAGAAAGTGCACAGAAAAAATGCAGGTGCTCATCAGGTAAATTGGGGAGTGGCAGCTGTGCATGGCACACCAGTCCTTGCATCTCTCCCAAAGAGGAACTAGGGAGCGGCTCCAAGCATCCTCCATCTGCTCAGCCACCTTACTCCCCGGAGACCCTAGTTCTCATCTCCACCTGGAAGGTCAGTGTGGCAGGGAGTCAGGACATAGGAACACATAGGAACAAGAGTCAGTCACTGTGGTCCTTCTGCCCACACGTGGCCTGCCCTAAGTGTTCCTCTGTCCCTTGTTTTTCACGTTGTATTTTATTTATTTTTAAATTATATTATTATTATTTGCTGGCTCACCCAGGCCTCAGAAAGAGACTGTTTATTGCAAGCTCTTCTAACATCATTTTTTCATCACGTTATATTTCAAATTGATTCAATGAACCACATGATTCCAGCATAATTCCATCTGTGAGCCTCTCTGTTCTATGACCTCCGTAATAACTTGTCTGGTGTGGCACTTGGGAGCTACCATTGCATCAAAGTAATTTCCCACAAGACGACATTTTACTGGCTGGTTTCTCTTTTTTTTATGAAATGTCTCTTCATCTCTATTTCTCCTTATGATTACAAGTTATTCTTTTTTCCCCAGTTTTCAGATTTTTCTATAAAAAATTTATAATCTGGAAAGTAATTGAGCTTTTAAAAGGACATATGATCCACTGCTCCCTTTGAAGCCCAGGCGCTGACTTTTTATTAGGCAAAACCCACACCAGTGCCCAGCGAGCTAGCATAGTGGGTAGGATAGTGGTCATTTCTGCATGTGCTGGCTCTTTTCCTGTCAGAGACGGCCCACTTGCTGTCCCTGTTTTCTCACTCCTGAATCTCGTCAGGTATTTATGACTTATCTGTGGACCCCAGACTAGTCTAAAACATAGACCTGGCTCAGCACTGGGCTCCGGGTGATTGTCTCTATTGCAATTCAGGTGGAAATAGCACGGGGAGGGAGGCTGGGGGAGATGGCCATAGGAAGACTGAGGAGCCACTTGGAAAGGTGTTCACAGCCTCTGGTGCTGCAGACAGGCTGAAATGCGTGTCATTCTGGACCCCTTTTAAACCTTCCATGGAGACTATCTTTATCCATCAACATATTCTTCCTCTAAACCAGCCTCAATATAATTACTTAAATGTGAACTCTCCCACACAGCTGTGCTTCGCTGACATTTCGGGCCAAGGTCAAGTTGATTGAATTTGTTGTGTTTATGGTTTCATGGTTATTGTATAGGTCATTACATAGGATTCAATTTCTCTGGCATTGCCTATTTTCATTCTCTAAAGGTAAGTATAATCCCTGGCTGGTTTGGCTCAGTGGATAGAGTGTCGGCCTGCAGACTGAGGGGTTCCAGGTTCAATTCTGGTCAAGGGCATATGTCCAGTTATAGGTTCCATCCTCAGTGGGGGTCATGCAAGAGGCAACCAATCAATGATGCTCTCTCATCATTGATGTTCCTGTCTATCTCCCTCTCCTTTCTTCTCTGAAATTAATGAAGATATTTCTAAAAGGTAAGTATAATATCAAAGCATGCAAAATGGCAGCACACCATGTCAACATTAAATTATTTTAAAATTTTATATTTAAAAAAAAAATCCTGATGTTTAGCCTCTGTTGGGATCTCCCATGGCAACAACAGGCTGCCCCTCCTCAGATAGGCCACGTGCTCTCTAGTTGCTCACCGACACCATGTAACTCTTGGATAATTCACTCATTTACATTTCCTGGGTGGATATCCTGGACTGTATCACCAGTTTTAGTTTTCCTGATGATTGCCCCATGTTTACCCATAGTGCCGTCTTCCCGTCATCCAGTCTTGTACAATTGCTAGGCTTCCTGTGGCCCAGTTTCCTTGCCCATGTTTCTGCTCTCTGAGTGTGAGCTGACCTTGGTCCATCTTCCAGTCACTCTGACCTTAAACCAGTGAGACAAGCTGACATTAAGAACCAGAACCCTGGGGGATAGTCTTGCAGTGTTCTGATGTTCGCTTTCAACATTGCAACATATGGGTCACCGCACCGACCTAGCAAATATTGTCAGAACCCGAGGAGCTTCTTTAAAAAGTAGCCAAGTACTTCAGAATTCTAATGCTAAATCCCTTAGGCCTGTGACCTATCCATTCAATTGGCACCAAATGCCTCCTGAGATTAAACAAAGCCTGAAAGATAATGAGATGAAATGGCTCGACCTTCAGATGTGAGATCTTTCCTTCCAAGCCTGTCGCTGGTTCAGATTATTTTTATCATTTTTCAAAGCAGCAACATTTATTTCCTCTGCTTCAGTGATCTGTGCAGATGCAAGGTCTAGAAGGAATATTTAGTGGTCGCTATGGTTACCATTAGTCATATGAAGTTATAGCTAGTGCTGATTTCTCTCTTCGCAGCTGTAAAAAGAAAGAACTCTCCAAAAGGCGGGCTTGCTGGGGCTCTGAAGTCTTAAATTCCATAATGCAACCAGTTCCTGTGATAATTTATCTTGATCTGAGAGTTTATTTCACACTTTACAGATTTTAGGCAGGGAAGGCTTCCTAGGACCTGAAAACTAGAGGAACTTAGGGAAAATATAGCCTCCGCCTCTCATCTTACAAATAAGGAAACGGAAGCCCAAGAAGGAGAAGGAACTTGGGTCTGCACAGTGTCAATTATCCATCAAAAGATGTCTCTGCTATGTTTCTTGTCTTAAATAATCAAAGAGGCTAAGTAATATAAAGACCCAGGGTGGACAAAGACTGAGCTTCAGGCAAATCTGATCCTACAGAGAGGGGCTTGAAATGGAAGTTGAGCCAAAAATCACAAATGATCTTAGAGACCATATTAGCCTCAGAATATCAACCAAGCTTGATGGTTGGTTGAGTGGAGATGGTACAAACAGACCCAATGAGGCCGTTTGTGTGCTGGTTCTGACCAGTTGTCTGAATAGTGGCTGGCCCATAAGTGCTATACCTTCCTCTGGGGTCCTTTTACACCCCTCCTGGCTCCGTGTTTAACGGATCCTTGCTTTCATTAGGGCCAGGCAAATGGCTATTATTCTATTGCTTTGCAATTGATTGCATGTAAAAATAATATTGTATACAGAACATTTTAGGCAAAGTTCAGGAAGTGCCCTAAATATCTTTGCACTTCCTAATTCAAGAATTTTAAACTGTCTCATATATTATTTGTTCAACTAGTTTTTGCCTAAATAGGCTCAACATCGGATGACCTGCACTAACCCTTCCTCGTTGACTTTGTTTCTAAGTACCAAAGCTCACTGAAGGGAGAGAGCTCTTTAGAGGGAGGAGAGCTGGGGAAAAGAAATACAAGAAGAGCTTGGACTATCTTGTTATACCAAAAGTAAGTGAGTGCTCAAAAAATAATGGGAGATGTTATGGACGAAATTGTCTGTGTTCCCTTAAAATTCATATATTGAAGCCCTAAAGCCAATATGACTATCTCTGAAGACAGGGCCTATGAGAAGGAGATAACAGTTAAATGAACTCATAAAGGTGGGGCCCTCATCCAATAGAGCTAGTGTACGAAGAGGAAGAGACACCAGAGCTCTCTCTGCATGATGTGAGACTACAGAGAGAAGGTGGCCTTCTGCAAGCCAAGAACAAAATCTCTCACCAGGAAACAAATTGGCCTGCACTTTGATCTTGGATTTCTGGTAAGCCACCCTATCTGTGTTATTTTGTTGTGGTATCCTGAACAGAGTAATATAATATATGTATCAAAAGAACTCAAGAACCAGCTTTTAGTGCATGCATTGGAAAAATCTGAGATAATTTGAGTTTTAAAATAAGTTAATTAATAGCAATGGATTAAAATTCATTTAACAAAAATAAGAACCCATTAATTCAACCCGTGGCCAGTGTGGCTGAGTTGGTTGGCCATCCTCCTGTGAACCCAAAGGTCACAGGTTTGATTTCCAGTCTGAGCACATACCTAGGATATGAGTTAGATCCCTGGTCTGGGCATGTGTGAGAATCAACCAATCAATATGCCTCTCTCAAATAGCTGTTTTTCTCTCCCCTTCCTACCTCTCTAAAATCAATAATCTATCTATATAAAAGTCTAAGTGACTGTCACAACCGAATGGACAACTGAACAGGCTGCATGGGGCAACCAGGCCGGCAGGTGGTTAGTGAGAGGTAACCAAATGACTGAGCAGCAGGCTGCATGGGGTGACCAGGCCAGCAGGGGGCCAGTTAGGGCCAATCAGGCTGGTGTGCTGGGGGGCTGTAGGGGGGTATCAGGCCAGCAGTCAGAGGCAGTTAGGGGCAATCAGGTTGGCAGGCAGGTTGAGTGGTTAGGAGCCAGCAGTCCAGGATTGTGAGAGGGATGTCTGACTGCCGGTGTAGGTCCAGGGAATCAGGCCTACACCGGTAGTTGGACATCCCTCAAGGGGACCTAGGTTAGAGAGGGTGCAGGCTGGGCTGAAAGGACCTCCCCACCCCCCCATGCACAAATTTTGTGCAGTGAACCTCTAGTCTATATATATAAAAGCCTAAGCAACCGGCTGACCATTCAACTGTTCGTCCAGTATCTATGATGCACACTCACCACCAGGGGGCAGATGCTTGATGCACAGGCATGGAAACATGGAATAGACTGATGAATCTCAGAGGAAAAGGGAATGAGAGAGGGCAGGAAGAGACTAACCAAAGATTTTATATGCATACTAGAAGTCTGGTGCATGGATCTGTGCACTGGTGGGGTCCCTAGGCATGGCCTATGGGAATATGGTTGAAACTGGCAGTCTGACATCCCCCAAGAGGCCTCAGATTGCAAGATGGCACAGGCCAGACGAGGGACTGAGCCTCTAGTAATAAAAAAGAATCCATTAATTCAAATCAATAAGGTGAAAAGTTGAACATTTTCTTACAATAAAATGCCAGCTAATAAAAATATATTTAACAAAATAAAAAGGCAACCTACAAAATTAGAGAAAATATTTGCACACCATATATTTGATGTTAATATCCAATATATACAAGGAACTCATATATCTTGATAGCAAAAGCACCCAAAACAACTAATCTAATTTTTTAAATAGGGAAAGGAACTGAATAAACATTTTCTCAACACACAAATGGCAAATAAGTACATGAAAATATACTCAGCATCACTTATCATCAAGGAAATGCAAACTAAAATCACAATGAGATATTATCTCACATCTATTAGATTGGCTATTATAAAAAAAGAGAAATGATAATGTGTTGGTAAAGATGTAGAGAAAAGGGAACCTTTGTGCACTGTTGGTAGAAATGTAAGTTAGTACAGCCACTATGCAAAGCAGTATGGAGGTTTCTCAAAAAATTAAAAATAGAACCACAAATACAAAAAGGTAACAATGTTAGATGATAAATAGGTTAATTAATCTGATTGTAGGACTCATTTCACAATGCATAAATATATCAAATTAGCATGCTCTTTAAATATATATAATTTTTCTTGTCAATTATACCTCAATAAAGCTAAGGAAAAAATAAAGGTAGTGAAAATAATAAAAGTTAGAAAATTACCCTTTTTGAAACCATCATAGTAATAATTGACTCGAGACTTGATTAATCATGTTAAAATTATTAGGTGAATGTTTGAAGAGAACAGAATATTAAATTGTCTCAAAATATCTCAGTGGATAGAGCGTGGGCCTTCGGACCAAAGAGTCCCGGTCTGAATCCGATCAAAGGCACGTGCATGGGTTGCAGGCTCCTCTCTGACCTGGGCCCTGGTCAGGGCGTGTGCAGGAGGCAACTAATTGATGTGTTTCTCTCACATCAATGTTTCTATCTTTTCCTCTCTCTTCCACTCTCCCTAAAAATCAATGGGAAAATATCCTCAGGTGAGGATTAACAAAACAAAAAAAAACAAGAATAAGGTTGAAGTCTTATAGTGGATAAACCCATCAGTCACCATCTTATACACATAATATACACATAATCAAACTTAATGAAATCAACAATGAGATAAACAGATAGCATGTGCCTCCTGAGGTGATACGCTGGTAAAAACACACACCACTTTTATAAAGTATGATCTTAATTAATCATTATTGAACCTGAGGCAAGACCAAATTGAGGTTTCTACCAAACATCTGGCCTGTATTTCAAAAGCTGAGGAATTGTTTCAAATTAAGGGAGATTAAAGAGGCACAACAACTAAATGCAATTTGTGATCCTGGATTGGATACTGATCCAGAGAAAATATAAACTATATAAGAACATTATTAGACCAATTGTTGAAATTTGAATATGGTCTATAAGTTAAATAATAGCATGGTATGAATGTTTGATTTCCCAAATTTGATGATGGGGATATGATTTTATCTTATATAATAAAAGCTTAGGTGGCATCGAGCGATGCCCTTGCACGAAGACGTCACGAGATGACCACCACATGATGGCCATCACAAGATGGCCACCTCAAGATGGCCAGCAGGGGAGGGCAGTTGGGGGCAACCAGGCCTGTAGGGGAGAGCAGTTATGAACAACTTTGCTGTACTAATGAGATATATCTCCTAGAAAGTTTTGGGAAGAGGACTAGCTACCATGAAGGTCAAGCTTTGCTTAGAAGCTTGGAACTTTCAGCCTTATCTCCAGACTTCCAAAGGGAGAAGAGGAGTAGTGATTGAGTTAAATCACCAATGGCCAATAACTTAACCACTGTGCTGCATAATAGGGCCTCCATAATAATACCTAAATGTCAGGATTTAGGAGCTTCTGGGTTGGTGGACATTTTCACTCTGGCTCCACAGAAACAGAATCAAGGATCCCCCTGGCTCACGATCCTTCCATCCCTTGCCCTAGAAACCTCTTCATCTCCATTTGTCTCCTTTATAATAAACTGGTAATGGTGCATAAAGTGCTCCCCTGAGTTCTGTGAGAGATGATAGCAAGTTATCAACCTGAGGAAGGGGTCACAGGAACCTCCAACGTAGAGACAGTCAGTCACAAGTACAGGAGGTCTGGGACCTTCCCTGAGTATCTGAAATGGGAGCAATCTTGTGGGAGTCGGCCCTTCACCTCTGGGGCCTGTGTTAAGCCTTGGTATCTAGTATCAGAATTAAATTGATACTGACACATTTTGTATCAGAAGTGTCAGATAGCAAAGTCAGCTGGGAATAATGCAATGGGCCAATACACTAGACATTACTATCTAAGAATCTAAACTCTTAATAATATTTAGCAAACAATACATTGAACTGATGCACTGCATCCATCATCCTGATATTGGCACAGAAGATGATGAGCTGACTCAGCCCACATTTTTAAAGGTGTAAAGGCCACTCCACTGTTTCCAGCAGTCCCCTCCTTTTCTAGCTTGTTCACCAATGGAGACATAATAAATAACAATAGTTTTTCTTATCAGTGCCTCCTTTACTTTTGGTTTCTAAATTCTTTCTGTTGTCTAGGTCATGGTAGTTCTGCACTCTTCAAATCCTGTATAATAGAAGCCTAATATGCAAATTGACCAACGATGGAACAACTGGGCTCTATGAGGCACACTGACCACCAGGGGGCAGACACTCAACTCAGGAGCTGCCTTCAGCCTGCAGGTCCCAGGCCAGCCAAGGCAGATGGCAGCAGGCCCCCCTACAATCAATCGCCTCACAAAGAGAGGCAACTGGTGATGGTGGCAGAGTCAGTGATGGCAGCAGGGCAGGCCAGTCAAGGCAGGTGCCAGCAGGGGCCCCCAATCGTCCCACTAGTTACCACTGCAGGTCAGCCCTGACTGCCGGCCAGGCCTAGAGACCCTACTCATGCATGAATTTTATGAACCAGGCCTCTAGTAGCACAATAAAGAGTCACACAAACTCTTCCCTTCCATGAGATTCCTTATCACTCACAATCATGGCATTTAGTACTTAAATATCTGCCTCATGGTCCTAATAGTTTTGTGTCACATTGTGGAGGTTAAAAGTTCTTTATCAAGGGCCATATATGCCATTGAAACACCATCCTAAACCCATGCACCTTGTACTACATTAAGGACATAGTGTGATACTAATAGATACTTGCTGGTTAACAGACTGATACTAAAATGCTCTATTGCATAATCTTATTTATGTTGATAACTTTATTCTTTGATACTGTACAAATAACATTTGAAGAAAAACGTAAGTTTCCTATGCCCTAGGAAAAGGGCTTTGGCCTGGTAAGTGGGAATGCAGACTGGTGCAGCCACTGTGGAAAACAGTATGACATTTCCTCAAAAAATTAAAAAAGGAACTTCTATTTGACCCAGGAATACTACTTCTAGGAATGTATCCCAAGAAAACAGAAACACCAGTCAGAAATGATATATGCACCCCTACGTTCATAGTAGCACAATTTACAATAGCTAAGATTTGGAAACAGCCTAAATGCCCATCAGCAGATGAGTGGATTAGAAAACTGTGGTACATCTACACAATGGAATACTATGCTGCTATAAAAAAAAGAAGGAATTCTTAGCATTTGCAAACAGCACAGATGGAACTGGAGAGCATTATGCTAAGTGAAATAAGCTAGTCGGAGAAAGATAAATATCACATTATCTCACTCGTTTATGGAATATAAAGAACATTATAAACTATTGAACAAAAATAAATAGAGACAAAGAAGCATGGAACAGACTGTTAAACTACAGTGGGAAGGAAGGGGAGGTTGGGGGGAAGGGTAAGAGATCAACCAAAGATAAACTTGTATGCATATATATATAAGACAACCAACAGACACAGACACTTTGGGGGGTAGGAGGGAAGGTTGAGGACAAGTGCGGGGGTGGGGGAAATGGGGGAGAGGCGGCAGGGAGGTCAATGGGGGAAAAAAGGAGACATATGTACTACTATTTGTAATACCTTAAACAATAAAATTAAATTTAAAAAAAGAGAGAGACATCATAAAACTGAAAGTAACATGCCTATCTTGCAGGGGGAGAAAAATAGATGCTTGATCTTTAATGACTTGTGGTGGGATACAACTTAGAGTTCATGGTCTGAGAATGACTCATGTATCCACTTGCACAAGTCACTCAGCTTCTGGACTAATCAGCTCAATTTCCTTGTTGAGAGGAGAGAAACAGAAAAGCCAGGCAGACCTTTGGAGAGTAAAGGTGGCAGTTCATGCCCTGAGTAACAATGTGGCCCTGTATTCAGTGCTCAGCTAGTGGCTTTGAATCTTACCCCCAACTGCTCTTTCCAAAAGGAAGGGTACCTAGCAGGAGAGACTTTCCAAAAGAACTGAGAAGAGAGAACAAGACTCTTGCCTAATTTTGCTCACTTTCAAATGACAAGCTCATGTGTCAGTGAGGGCATGGGCTTTAATTCTATGCAAAGTCCAAAGTTCTGACACTGGATACCTTCAGATAATTAGTTGGCCAGTCATCCACACCAAATCCCCACACTCTAATGAGTCACATGAAAAGCTCCTAAACAAGCACCAACTCGGGGATCTTCCATCTTGCTTCTCTTGGACTGAGAAGAGATGATGCTTTAGAGTTGCTGGGCAGAACTTGAGGTGAGATCATGCTTGGAAACAAAAGATGAACCAATAGCAAAGATTAATGGGGCTTTGAAAAGCTAGTTTCAACAATGTGCTCATGAATCTGGAGTAACTGTAAAACAATCACAAAGAGGAAAAGATGTGGCTATCTTTCACCCTTATGTTTTTGGCCACCCTGTCATGCATCTGCACTCTACTGCCTTACTGGCTATCCCAGGGCAATGATAGTTTACAAGTTGGAGTCCCAGTCTTGTACTTTCTGTAATTGGAGAAGGAGGAGAGGGAGAGGGAGAGGGAGAGGGAGAGGGAGAGGGAGAGGGAGAGGGAGAGGGAGAGGGAGAGGGAGAGGGAGAGAGAGAGAGAGAGAGAGAGAGAGAGAGAGAGAGAGAGAGAGAGAAGTACTAAGGGAGGACTGAATTGTAGTGTTTTTCTTAAAATCCTGTAACTCTGCCCTCTTAATAATCAGCATTTTAATAGTGTCTGATATCTGGCATGATCATCTGTATAAGATATTGCCTCATTGGAATTTCAGCAAAGCAGTGCCAGTCTTCTCCACAATCCTGGCAAAAGAGAGTAAGGTGAGGAAAGGCAAAAGTCTCCAGCAGTGATAAGCAACCTAACCTTTATGATTCAAGTGATTCAGCCTGAGAGCTAAGGGTGAGATAAAATAAGAAAGCTGTTCCATGTTGCTACTTTTCATATATGCTTAGAGATTAGCATTAGTAGTTGAAAAGCAACATAAGTTTTCTTAATTGATTTTCTTCTGTTCAACAAAATAGGTATTTTCAGCTGCCAATAACCTCCCACTATGGGACTCATTAAAACTATTGCCATTGAATGAAGGAAAAAAGTAAATAGGTTAAAAAATGTGTGCTGCTGCCCTAATCGGTTTGGCTCAGTGGATAGAGCATTGGCCTGCAGATTCAAAGGTCCCAGGTTCGATTCCGGTCAAAGGCATATGTACCTTGGTTACTGGCACATACCCAGTAGGGAGTGTGCAGGAGGCAACTGATTGATGTTTCCAACTCTCTATCCCTCTCACTTCCTCTCTGTAAAAAATCAATAAAATATTATTTTAATGTGTGTTGTTGGTTCTTTGACACAAGCAAAGTGGGGTAGTTTTGTAATAGTTTATAGAGTTTACTGTCTTATAAAAATATTGAGCAAAAATCATGCAAGTCCTATATATTTGAATGTTTGGTGTTCTGTAGAACTTTTGTCAAATCTTGAGGGCCAGCTGTATGAAAATAACATTTTTACCTCATCACCTGTCTGTCTAGAACCAAATTCAAAGGAGTGGAAAGGCACAGAAGCAGTTCATTTCTCTAAGTTCAAGGCACATGTGGGATTAATAAGTGACCTCATTTGGGGAATTAAGCAAGTTGCAGCCCGGTAACCACCCCATAAGACTCCAGTGGGTATCAGCCACCAAATAGGTGAGGTCTGGATTCTCAAAGTTAAAGCCAGCTACTAGAAAAGAGGCAAAATTCTACGCTAATCTTCACTCCATGTCTAGAACTTGGGAAGGCCCAACTGGTGTGGCTCAGGAGATGAGTGTCAATCCATGAACCAAGAGATCACCAGTTAGATTCCAGGTTAGGGCACATACCTGGATTGTGGGCTCAATCCCAGTAGGGGGCACGCACATAGGAGGCAGCCAATTGATGTTTCTATCTCTCTATCCCTCTCCCTACCACTCTCTCTCTCTCAAAATCAATAAAAGCATATTTTAAAAAAGGAACTGAGAAAGACAGGAATGGGAGCAGACCCTACCTAGATTGTATGAGATTATTTAAAGAGATTCCCACTGGACACCAACCCCTGTATTATAAGAGAGAAATGTCGGGTACTCAGATGATTCTGGTAGAAAAGAACTGGGACCCTTCACATTCTTTCATGGAACAGAGCAACTTATTGTGGCAGGCCATGGGGCAAATATGATCATGAAATTCCATATCACTCTAGCAATCAATATTTCCAGGTACCTACTTCTACCTGGGCCTGGGAGAAATGCAGAGAAACTTATGGGCACCTGAGGGTACATTTGGGAATACTGAGTAAGCACCCATTCCAGGTACACTCCACTGAGGCTGAGATAAAGACTGACTTCAACTTGGTCAAAGTTATGGCTTCAGCCAAAGATGCTAAGGTAAGACTTGAACAAGAATAGCAGTAGGATCAGGGAGAATGAAACAAAAAGATGGATGAATCCATTTCTCAAGTATGACAGCCTGGCATCATGGTATGGAGTATGGCAGGCATAAGTAATGGGCAGCTTGAAGAACGGAACAAAGGTGAGGCAGATATGAGGATGATAGCAAGACTCTCTCCAGACTTTCTAAATCTATTGCAGTGAGAGCCTATGAGTGCTTATGGCCATAATCCAGATTAGTTCCAAAACTGGTTTGGGTTGAATTGGTTAATAAAGGGCAATGAGTTCAGTTGAAAGTACAAAGAAAGTGGAGCAAATGTCTCTTTCATTTTACATGTGATGAAGTAGAATTCAAAGACAGATTTGTAAAATCTCATTTAGCACACCCCACGTGCCAGAGATTCTGCAAAGTGCATGACTTTATTCGATTATCCAACCATCCCACAAGGCAGATATTAAGAAACTGTACAAAGAAGGCAGTGAAACTCAAGGTTAAGTAATTCCTCCTCCTTCACATGCCCCACCCCCAAAATTTGCCATATCCCTCTCTAGAATTTACCCTATCTCGTGACACTGGTTCACCGCCAATATGACATGGCCTCTATTTTAACTTTTCCAGTTTTATCCTTTCTATTATCTGGCCATGCAAAGTCATTAAGCCTCCTGAGGCCCTCTTTATTCATTTATACCATAAAGGGATAGAACTCCATGACCTCCATGATCCCCTCTGAAGCTTGGGGAGTCAGTTTAAAGCTGTATCTCCACAGGTCATATTAGAAACACAGCAATACTGCAGGCTTGGGATGGGAAAAAGTGTCAACTAATGAAGGTCTGTGGATTATTAAAAATCACCCCTGGGGCATTATGGAGCTTGTCATATTTGATGATTAAATGAATGGAAGGAGTTTGCCTGTCCAGCAAAATCCCTACCCTAGTCTGTAATAAATTGTCCACCCAAGAAAGGAAGTGAAATCACATGATTTATGAATTGCCAGAAATGGCATTCCTCTCATGTTTTTTATAGAGTGCCCAAGTGTTATAATTAAGGAGCTCAGTGGGGAGCCTCTGCTCACTGCTAACTAAGTGAATTCTGATGTGCTTGCATCAGGAAAAGTGTAATTGTATGATATTTCTGATTTTTAGTGTTCCTAGTCTTTGCTCTTGCTATTTCAAATCAGTCATGGCTTCCCTCAGCTTAACTTTGATTATCTATTTTGAGCCTAATTGCTGAGCTCTCTAAGCATAACCAATCAACTGCTCTGGGTATGATTCTCCTTTGTGCCCTTGAAAATTTAATAAGATGAAAAGGACTTACGGTTCTGTACAAGGGTCTTTGTGCCTGCCTTGAAATGACCTGATGGTAAGGATTACAATAAGCCGCTGCAACAACAAAGTATTTTGAAAGTTTCCTCTTTAAATACTGAATAATTTCCCTAGGATGATCTAGCTGTATTAGGAGGAGCATTGGGTGTAAAATCAAACACTCCTGAAGCCAAGTCTGAGATAGGTTCTGACCTTTGACCTTGGGAATCACACTGAACTTCAATTTCCTTATTTATCAAGTGACATTAATAGCCATTTCACAAAATTGTTGTGAAGATGTGATGAGTTCACTTGTGCTAAACCTCTGCATGGTTCTGGCATGATGCTCTGAATAAAAGTAACTACCGTTTATTAAATATTGTTGTTTGCCAGGGTATAGACTCAGATCATCATATACAACAACGGTTAAAATAACATTAACCCATCAAAACCGGTTTGGCTCAGTGGTAGAGCGTCGGTCTGCAGACTGAAAGGTCCCGGGTTCGATTCC
Organism: Vespertilio murinus; assembly: GCA_963924515.1. Lineage (NCBI taxonomy): Eukaryota > Metazoa > Chordata > Mammalia > Chiroptera > Vespertilionidae > Vespertilio > Vespertilio murinus. The sequence goes on along the minus strand of OZ004707.1, from coordinate 129,351,435 downwards.
AGTCAAGGGCATGTACATTGGTTGCGGGCACATCCCCAGTAGGGGGTGTGCAAGAGGCAGCTGGTCGATGTTTCTCTCTCATCGACATTTCTAGCTCTCTATCTCTCTCCCTTCCTCTCTGTGAAATATCAATAAAATATATTTTAAAAATAAATAAATAGCATTAACCCTGCAAGGTGAGTCCTGTGTTATAAACTGTGTCTCACTGAAGAGGAGACTAAGTATACACAGGCAAAGCAATTGGACCAAGATGCTGATGTTAGGTAAACAATGCTGGGATGGCTACTATATCCAGTTATTTTCACATGGTGAACAATTTTAAAACTTTCCTCTTCTGGAAAACAGTGAATCCAATTCAGAGAAAAATATCTTAATAAAGAAAAAAATACAACATGTTCCTGAGGAAAGGGAAGTAAATTGCCCCTCATCCACCCAGTATTGTGACCTCCTATTCAAGGGTTAGTTTAACAGAGAGATGGTTAAAGGGATAGAAATATGGACAATCACATAGCATAGGGATTCCACAGGGAATTGCCACAGGGATTCAGCCTGAGCCCTGTCATTGCCCACATTTCCCTGGATCCATACTCTCTCTACAGGCCTTATCATAGGGCAGGAAACTGCCCTTGCTTTTGTGGGAAGCTTATGAGACAATTTCTGGAGACAGCTTAGTCATAGGGAAGAAAAAATACTTTAGTCATTGATATTTGAAATGGAATGTTGTTACACTCCCCTGAACTGAAAGAGGTCTTAAAGTCAGCAAGTTCACAGACTGCTTCCCATATCAGTCGAAACATTATTTCAACACGAAAGAAAAATCACATCAACATTCCTTTTGGAAACTTGAGGTCTATGAACAATACCACATCTCACATCCCTAACACCATTAATTTCTACCCCAATCTATGACCTCCAGTCAGAACACCAAATAAATACTTAAATTGAAGGAAAGCAAATGCCTATATCTCGTGTTCACTTTATTTATTCTGCTGTTTCTTCTAGAACCTCATTTCTTGGTCACCAAAGTCCAATACAATTTCATTATCTAAAGGGAGATATTCCACCATTGCTGAACTTAATCCTCAACCTCCACTTGGGTACTCTTCTCTTCTAAAGCCCTCACTAGTGGTGACTTTTGGTCTCCCAAGCCTGTCTTGACATGAAGCTTGGAGGTGAGCCAGCATTCTCTGCTGGTTTGTGCCTTCTAGGATTGTATAATCTTAAATGCCCTTTTCTTATAGTCATCAACCAACCCCTTGGCATTCATCCTCAAACACTGAATGGCTGTTGACTCATACTCTCCTCTCCATTCCTAGCCTTACCATCATCCTGGCTGGTTTCAGAGGCTAAGTGCATGCCCCATAAAATGCCTTTTCCCACAATTCTTAGGTCTCCTCACTCCAATAACCTTCAGTTCTACTCCAGTTCTGTCACCTGTATACATACCCACACCCTGAAACTAGTTGTCCCACAGAATTACTTCACTGATTAAAATTTAATCTCCAATATTCATAGCCTGACCACAGAATGTAAACTTCCTGTTCTCTCTGTCAATTCCTTTAAACTTGTTTTTCAACTTCATAAAAAAAAAATGCTAGTCCCTTGACCTACTTTTGCATGCACCCATTTTCCCTAATAATGCAATTCACTTCCCTTTCTTTTTCAGCTGAAAACAACTCTTCAATTACGATTTTATCAATAACTTCAATTTTCTCACATCAGTCTTTTTCCTCCAAATGAGTCTATTGAAATATTAAATTTGAATCCATTTCTACATCTGTCTGCTCCCTCTAAAACTATACTTATGAATCCAAGCTAAGTATAGTGGAAAACTGTGCAATATGCTTCTACAATTCCATGATCTTCATCCTTAGTTACCCCTTCAATGATTTTTGTATGTGTTCATAGTTCTCTCTTGCTATTATTCCCCAGAAATATTGCTCACCTCTTTACCACCTTCAAGTTACCTATCCTCTTACTCACGGCTGATGTGAGTAAGAGGATGAGCATTGCCTTGCTCTCCACAAAGAACACAGAGGGATCAGGTAGAAATTCCCTCAACTTCCAGTTCCTCTCCTCCATCTACTCATACAATCTTATCTTCATCAGTATCTTTCCTTACCTCCTTCCTACTCCTCCCAGAGACGTAAAGTAATCCTCTAGCTATCATCCTCTTATCTCATTTCTACTATTTTTATTATAACCCATGGGTCAAAGAAAAAACTTTAAAAAAAATATCAAGTATTTTTAATCAAGTGAAAATGAAAACACCACATATCAAAATTTGTAAAATTCTACTAACATTGGTTAGAGGGAAATCTACACCATTAATTTTCTATATTAGAAAATAAGACCTCAAATTATTCACTTTAATTTCCACCTTGAAAATCTAGATTTTAAAAAGTGAAAATTATACCCAAAGTAAGTAGAAGAAAGGAAATAATAAAGATCAGAGAAGAAATCAATGAAATAAAAAACAAAAAAGAATAGACAAAAATAAATGTAATAAAAAGTTAGCTCTTGAAAAAAATTATGAAACTGATAAACATCTATACTTCTAAGATATAAATCATCAATCTCAGGAATGACTGGTGACATCATTACAGATTCTACTGATATGTAAAAAGATCTAAAATAATTTTATCAAGAACTTCATACCAATGATTTTGACAGTATAAATGAAATGGAAAAATTTCTTCACAATATAACCTACCAAAGCTCACTAAAAGAAATAGATAAGTTGTATAGCCATATATCTACGAAATTTCATTTATTTTTTATAATTTATTTATTATGTTTTTATTTTTTGTTTATTTGTTTAAAGTATTACATGTCTCCTTTTTTTCTCCAATTAACTCCCACTCCCAAGGACAAGCTCCCACCCTCCCAGTGTCTGTGTCCATTGATCATGCTAATATGCATGCATACAAGTCCTTTGGTTGATCTCTAACCACCTCCCTCTCCTGCCTCCTCCCCAAGGTTGGACAGTCTGCTTAGTGCCACCTTGTCTCTGGATCCATTTTTGTTCATCAGTTTATGTTGATCATTATATCCCACATATAAGTGAGATCGTGTGATATTTATATTTCTCCGAGTAGCTTATTTCACTTAGCATACTGCTCTCCAGTTCCATCCATGCTGTTGCAAATGGTAAAAGTTCCTTCTTTTTATAGCAGCATAGTATTGCATTGTGTAGATGTACCACCATTTTCTAATCCACTCATCTGCTGATGGGCATTTAGACTGTTTCCAAATCTTAGCTATTTTAAATTGTGTTGCTATGAACATAGAGATGCATATATCCTTCCTGATTGGTGTTTCTGGTTTCTTGGGATATAGTCCTAGAAGTGATATTCTTGAGTCAAATGGGAGTTCCATTTTTAATTTTTTGAGGAAACTCCATACTGTTCTTCACAGTGGCTGCACCAGTCTACATTCCCACCAGCAGTACAAGAGGGTTCCTTTTTCTCTGCATCTTTGCCAGCATTTGTCATTTGTTAATTTGTGGATGATAGCCATTTTGACAGGTGTTAGGTGGTACCTCATTGTTGTTTTGATTTGCATCTCTCAGATGATTAGTGACTTTGAGCATGTTTTCATATGTCTCTCGGCCTTCTGTATGCACTCTTTCAAAAATATCTACTTAGGTTTGCCCATTTTTTTTATTGGATCATTTATCTTCCTTTTGTTAAGTTGTATGAGTTCCCTATAAATTTTAGGTTTAAACCCTTATCTGAACTAGTATTGGCAAAAATGGTCTCCCCTGAAGTGGGCTTTCTTGTTTTGTTGATGGTTTCTTTTGCTGTGGATAAGCTTTTTATTTTGATGTAGTTCCATTTGTTTATTTTCTCCTTAGTTTCCATTGCCCTAGGAGCTGTATAAATAAATAAAGATATTGCTATGACATGTCTGATATTTTACTGCCTATGGAGTCTTCTAAAATTTTTATGGTTTCCTGTCTTACATTTAAGTCCTTTAACCATTTTGAATTTGTTTTTGTGTATGGTGTAAGTTGGTGATCTAGTTCCATTTTTTTGCATGTATTTGACCAAATTTCCTAGCACCATTTATTGAAAACACTGTCTGGACTCCATTGTATGTTCTTGCCTCCTTTGTCAAATATTAATTGAGCATAATATCTTGGGTGAATTTATTTTTCATATCTTTACCACAAAGAAAACTCCAAGCTCAGATGACTTTATTGGTGAATTCTTTTAAGTATTTATGTAAGAAAGAATACCAATTCTATACAAGCTCTCCCACAACTGAAAAAGAAAGAAATACTTCCCAATTTATTCTATGTGGCCAGCATTATCACAATAACAAAATCAGACAAAGATTTTTTTAAATAAATCTTTATTGTTCATATTATTACAAATGTTCCTCATTTTTCCCCCTCCATTGCTCCCCTCCACCAAGTTTCCAACCCACCCTCTGCCCTTTCCCCATCCCCCATTGTCCTCATCGATAGGTGCAGTTTAGGTTCAGTCTCTTCCCCCCCCACCCCCCGCGCCACTCCCCATTTCCCCAAGAATCATCAGTCCACTCCCCTTCCATACCTCTGATTTTATTATATTCACCAGTTAATATTGTTCATCATGATTTTTACTTCACTTGGTTTTTAGATTCACTTATTGATAGTTACGTATTTGTTGTTCATCATTTTATCTTTATTTTCTTCCTCTTCCTAAAGAACCCCTTTTAGCAATTCATATAATTCTGGCTTGGCAGTGATGAACTCCTTTAGCTTAAATTTATTTGTGAAGCTCTTTCTGGCCTTTGATTATGAGTGATAGCTTTGCTGGGTAGAGTATTTTTGGCTGTAGGTTCTTGTTATTCATCACCTTGAATATTTCTTGCCATTTCCGTCTGGCCTGCATTTGGTTTCTGTTGAGAAATCAGCTGACAGTTGTATGGGTGCCCCTTTATAGGTAACTACCTGCTTTTCTCTTGTTTCTTTTAATATTCTCTCTTTGTCTTTTGCTCTTGGAATTTTAATTATGATGTGTCTTGGTATGGTCCTCTTTGGATTCCTTTTGTTTTGGGTTCTTTGTGCTTCTTGGACTTGTAAGTCTATTTCTTTCACCAGGTGGGGAAAGTTTTCTGTCACTATTTCTTTCAATATGTTTTCGGTATCTTGCTCACTGTCATCTTCTGGGATGCCCATAATTCTTATGTTAGTTCACTTGAAGTTGCCCCAGAGGTTTCTTACACTATCTTCAACTTTCTGGATTCTCTTGTCTTCTTGCTTCTGTGGAGGAGTGTCCTCTGGCTCTTTGTGTTCCAAATCTTTGACTTGATTCTTGCAATCTTCCATACTGTTTTTAGGACTCTGTATAATATTTTTTATTTCAGAGAATGTATTCTTTATTTCTAGTTGATCCCTTTTCATATCCTCACAGGTCTCATTTATTTTATCAGCCTTTTCTAGGAGATTCTTGAACAACCTTATAAGCGTGGTTTTGAACTCTATATCCAGTTGCTTTTTGTCCTCCATTTCTTTCGTTTGTGATCTGTTTCATCGTCTCAGCATTTTTGCTGCTTCCCTGAGTTGGTAGGTTGGGAGGATCAGCTGTGTCTATGCCAGGAGACAGCCTTATTCCACTAGACTTGGAAACCTGCAAAAGCTTCTGTGTTCAGCTTGGATGGGGCGGAGTTTCAGGGTGGAGCCTACTGCCTTGGCTTCCAGTTAGCCCCACCTTCTGAGGTTCCTGAGTCTCAGTGTACCTCAGTGTCCTTTGGTATTTGCTGTAAGCATCTCTGAGAGAAAGGCGCCCTAGTGTTTCGCCCGCTACCAGACAGTCTAGTCTCTCCCCAATGAGCCTGCAACTGGGGGTCAGTGCAGTTGTAAGTGGGGTTAAGAGCAGTCCGGAGCTTATGTCTCCTTCCTGTTAGGGCAATCCATTGGCCCAATCAACCAGCTGTCCTCTGCGCGAAATGTGTGCGACTCAGGGGGCTCTGCCTTTTGCCAATCCCCTGAGCTTCTGCCTTATAGCCCAGATTCCCTCTGTATTAGCCTGAGTCCTGAGGGTCTCACCCAGGACTGGGGTTCAGTGCAGTCAGAACTGGGGCTCAGCATAGTTCTGAGCTTTTGTCTCCTTCCCCTTAGGGTAATCCAGCAGCTCAGGGAACAGCCTGTCCTCTCTGCACAAATGTGCGTAACTCTGGGGCTCTGCTGAGCTTCTGCCTTTCAGCCCAGATTCCCTCTGTATGAACTGGGGTTCAGTGCAGTCGGAGTTGGGGTTCAGCACAGTCCAGAGCTTTTATCTCCTTCCCGCTAGGGAATGCCAGCCAGGCACTCAGCCACCCCCTCCTCTCCAGCTCCATCCTCTCCCCACACGCGCACGGTGTCTCTCTGTACTTTAGGCTTTTACAGCTCCTCTGATTTTCCTTCTGGTTTTCTCTTTCCTTCTAGTTGTAGAATTTCCAGTCAGTCAACTTTCCTGTAGTTCTGGATAATGTCCACTTTATATTTTAGTTGTATTTTTTGAAATTGTTGAGTGAGGCTGCAGTTAGGTGGTTACCTATGCCGCCATCTTGGGTTTTTTCTCAGACAAAGATTTTAAAAAAATAAAAACTATAGTGCAATATTTCTCATGGATATATATACTAATATTCTCAACAAAATTTTATCAAATAAATTTAACAACATATAAAAGAGGTAAGGCATCACAACTAAGTAGGAATGCAACATTGATTTAACATTAAAAATTATTCATGTAATTTATCATATTAAAAACTAAAAAACAAAAACAAAAGGCATAAGATAATCTCAATAGATACAAAAAAAGTATTTGACAAAACTCAACATAAATTCCTAATAAAGTTCTCAACAAACTAAGAATAGAATTAATTTTCTCAACCTGACTAATGGTATCTTTTAAAACCTACAGCTATCATACTTAGTGGTGAATGACTGAATGCTCTCTCCCTAAGGTTAGGAACAAGATTAGGATGTCTGCTCTCACCACTATTATTTTATTATATTGGAGGTTCTAGCCAGGGCACTAAGGCAAAAAATTCAAAAAAATAAAAAAATAAAAGGCATCCAGACTAGAAAGAAAGGAGTAAAACTGTCTTTATTCATAGGCAACATGATCATCTATATATGAAAATCTGCTGGAACCCCCAAAATATTGGACCAAATAAGTGATTCTTACCATGATGCAGGAATAAAGTTCAATATAAAAGAAATTAATTATAGTTCTATATGCTAGCAATGAACAATCAAAAATGAAAGTTTAAAAAATGATAACATTTTCCCAGCCAGTGTGGCTCAGTGGTTGAGTGTGTTGACCCATGAACCAGGAGGTCAAGGTTCAATTCCAGGTCAGGACAAATGCCCAGGTTATGGGCTTCATCCCCAGTCAGGGGTTTGCAAGAGGCAGCCAATCAATGATTCTCTCTCATCATTGATGTCTCTCTCTCCCTCTTTCCTCTCTGAAATCAATAAAAAAATATATTTAAAAAAATAACATAATAGCATCAAAAAATAAAAATGTTTAGAGAACAAATATGATAAAAACTATTCAATATACAAAAACTACTAAGGTATCAAAGTAGACCTAAATAAATGAAGAGACATATCAAATTCATGGGTCAAAAGGTTGAATATTTTTAAGATGTATTCTATAGAAATGTTTCTATGTGCTCCTCCCCCCACCAAGTCATATGTGATGGTATTTAGAGGTGGGACCTTTGGGAGGTGATTAGGTCATTATGATAAATCCTACATGAATGGGATTATTGCTCTTATAAAGGAGACCAGAGAGAAGTCCCCTGTCCCTTCTGCTGCAAAGAAAAGAGTAATCTATGAACCAGAAAATGGGCTCTCATAAAACACCAAACACCAAATCTAAACTTGGTCTCCCTAGCCTCCAGAAACTAATACATTTCTGATTTTTATAAGCTGCCCAGTCTATGGTATTTTTGTTACACCAGTTTGAGCAGATGGCAACAATGCCAATTATCTACCATTTGTAAAAATGAACTTTGATCCATACCCTCATATCATATATAAAAACTAATTGAAAGAGGATCTTAAACTGAAATATAAAACCTAAAACTATAAAAATCATTAGAAGAAAACAGTGGATAAAACCTTCATGATTTTTGCCCTAGCTGGTTTGACTCAGTGGACAGAACATCAGCCTAAGGACCAAAGGGTCCCAGGGTCAATTCCGGTCAAAGGCACGTACCTTGGATTCCAGCTCCTTCCTGGCCCTGGTTGGGGTGTGTGTAGGAGGCAACCAATTGATGTGTTTCTCTCACATTGATGTTTCTCTCTTCCACTCTCTCTAAAAATCAATGGAAAAATATCCTTGTGTGAGTGTTAAAAAAAAACAAACAAACTTCATGACTTTCAAATAGGAAAAGATTTTTAGTATAAAAAAATACATGACACATTGATAAATTGGACTTCATTAAACTTTAAAATAGCTCTCCAGAAGACACTGTTAAGAGAATAAGAAGACAAGCCATAAACTGAAAGAAAATATTTGTTAAAGGATGTATACCCAGAATACATAAAAAAAAAAAACACTCAAAAACTCAATAATAATAAAACAATCCAATAGGAAGTGGGCAAAAGATCTAAAGAGAAATTTCATCATAAAAGTTATACAGATGGCAAATGAGCCATGAAAAGATGCTCAACAATATTAGTCATTAAGACAATGCTAATCAAAAACACAATGAAATACTATTACACTCCTACTAAAATGGCTGCTAAAATTAAAGACTAATCAGAGCATGTGTTGGCAAGGATATAAAATAGTTCTTATACATTACTGATGAAAACATAAAATAGAACAAATAATTTAGAAAACAGTTTGGCTATTCCTTAAAAAGTGCAATGTATATATACCATGTGATCCAGCCATTATATTTCAGGTGTTTTCCCAAGACAAATGCAAGCTTATGTCTGTATAAAGAATTGTCCATCCAAAACCTGTTTGGCTCAGTGGTAGAGCGTTGGTCTGCGGACTACAAACTCCCGGGTTCGATTCCGGTCAAGGGCATGTACACTGGTTTCAGGCACATCCCCGGTTGGGGTGTGCAGGAGGCGGCTGGTCGAAGTTTCTCTCTCATCGACGTTTCTAGCTCTCTATCCCTCTCCCTTCCTCTCTGTAAAATAACAATAAAATATATTATATAAAAAAAAAAAGAATTGTCCACAAACATTTATAGCAAAAAAAACCTGGAGACAACCCAAATGCTCATCAACAAGTTAACAAGTAAATGATAATAAATGTACATACAATATATGTGTGTGTGTGTGTATACACACACATATATATATGTACATGTATATGCCTCAACAATAAGTGCCTCAACAATCAATACACAAAAATATAAAGTTCAAAGTAATTATGCTGAGTAAAAGAAGTAAAAAAAAATATGCATACTGTATGATTTTATTTATATAAAGTTTTAGAAAATGAAAATTAATCTATGTAACAGAAAGTAGATCAGTGGTTGCCTGGAAAGTGAGGAGGAATGAAGGATGAGCAGCGGGGATTACAAAGCAGTACAAACAAACTTTTAGGGGTGATGGGTATATTTATTATCTCAATTACGATGATGGTTGTACAAATATAAACATACTAGAGGCCCAGTGCACAAAATTCGTGCATGGGGGGGGGGGGGAGTCCAGCAGTCTGAACTCTCTCCAATCTGGGACCCCTTGAGGGATGTCCAACTGCCCTCTCACAATCCAGGACTGCTGACTCCCAAATGCTCGCCTGCCTGCCTGCCTTCCTGATTGCCCCTAATCACATCTGCCTGCCAGCCTGATCATCCTCTAACCACAACCTTGCCAGCCTGATTGGTGCCTAACTGCTCCCCTGCTGGCCTGATTGCCCCTAACTGCCCTCCCCTGCAGGCCTGGTCACCCTTAGCTACCCTCCCCTGCAGGCCTGTTCCCCCCCCAACTGCCCTCCCCTGCAGGCCTGGTCCCCCCCCCCCCAACTTCTCTCCCCTGCAGGCCTGGGTCCCACCAACTTCTCTCCCCTGCAGGCCTGGGTCCCCCCAACTGCTTTTCTTTGCAGGCCTGGTCACCCCCAACTGCCCTCCCTTGCAGGCCTGGTCCCTCCTAACTGCCCTTCCCCGCTGGCCATCTTATAGTGACCATCTTGTATCTACATGGGGGCAGCCATCTTGTGTGTTGGAGTGATAGCCAATTTGCATATTACTCTTTTATTAGATAGGATATGAAAACTTACTGTATTGTACACTTTACATGTGTAGCTCTCTGTAGGTCAGTTATACTTCAATAAAACTACTTTTTTAAAAAGCACTTGTGAAAATATTTTAATTAGTGTATTTAAGTGAGTCCATTTGTATACTCCATTATTTAAATCGTATTCCAAACAAATTTCTTGTGATATGGTTCATAAATGATAATGACACATCACTGCATCAGAACACCATGGCTGAGAATGGATCCTTTTACATGTATGTTGAATTATTATTACAAAAAGTTAAGAAGCAACCACTAAGTCACCCTGGTGGATAGTGGGGAGCAGCTAGGGATGGGATTGGGGTGCTCTAGTTTCAGACTCAGCACACAGTAGGGGCACATTTTAAGAGGGCCAGAATTTCTCTCTCTTTTTTTTTTAATATACTTTATTGATTTTTTTTTTACAGAGAGGAAGAGAAAGGGATAGAGAGTCAGAAACATCGATTAGAGAGAATCATCGATCAGCTGCCTCTTGCACACCCCCTACTGGGGATGTGCCCACAACCAAGATACATGCCCTTGACTGGAATCGAACCTGGGACCTTTCAGTCCGCAGGCTGATGCTCTATCCACTGAGCCAAACCAGTCTCGGCAAGAGGGCCAGAATTTCAAAGGAACTCAAACTCAAGTGGAAAAAAGAAGCAGAAACAGCTTTTGTGTTGGTCCAAAAAGTTTGCAGAATGATGACCAGTCCTCAAGGATCATGCTGTTCCAACACCCTCCCATGATGTCATCACAGGATGTAATCTCTTGCAATCCAACTTCATCTGTTCCCAAGTGCTTTCCAGACTGTAGTGTATAGCTTAAGGAAAAGAGATACAGTACTACAGGGCCATTTTGCACATTGCATAAAGACAAGGATCTCATTATTTCTGATGTCCCCTTCATTTGGCCCTCCTAGTATCTATCTGGGGCCATGTGCCCATCCAATTTGTACCAGTCCCCTTGGCAGCTGACACCAGGCCTCTTCTCTTGTAGCTGGCCTCCCCCGCCACCCCATCACATTCATACAGGGTTGACATTGGCTCAGTGTCAATCATTGATCCATAATCAGGACAAGAATATCTGGGTTTGTTTCCATTGATGTATATGACTTGAGCCAAAAAAGTTTAGGCAACTTGACTTATTTAGGGCTCATTTTCTCAGAAAACACTGAGGACGTAGTGGGATATAGAGTGATGATAAACACATATAATTATAAAAACTGCAGAAAAATAGACTTGGTTCTGAAAACAAATAATTATGCTTTAAAATCACATTTTTTTGTTTGTTTTAGCTACCATTTGTTTAAATTGCTATTGTCATTTTTACTCTCTTATGCCAACTGGACTGATATCACCCATTTTCTGTAAGCAAACACAATTAATATTTCATGATTTCTGTCATTGTGACAGTTATGAATGATTTTTTTGAGCACCAAGCTTAAAAGGAACCCAAGAAATAGAGTTAACTTCCCTAAATTATCACCCCTTATTTTTGTAATTTTTCTCATAAATAAAAACAAAAATGTCTAACAATATTATCCTGTAATGTGACATGACAAACATGGGTAGTGTGTAAATTCTTATAATTATATTCCTAGCTTTACAGAATTCCACAGACATTATAAGCAGAGCAAACTGTTTCTTTATTTTTAAAGACATCATATTTCTTTAGAACATTTAATAAACTTAAAATTAATTCATAAAAATTTGCTGTTCCTTAGTACACTAAAACCTCTTTATCCAAAATAATATCAATTAGAGCACTCATTTATTGCATGCTTATTATCAAGTAATCTGCTAAATATCTTAACTATTTCTCTAACAGCTATATGAGAAGGTTTTGTTATTTCCATTTTTAAAGAGGAGGAAGTTTAAGCTTAGAGACATCAAACAACTTGTCTAATTTCACACAGTAAGTGGTGATGCTGAACTTGAACTGAAGCCGGTCTAAATTCCAGAGCAGAAATTTGCATATTTTGCCTCCTCAAATGTACCTATCTTGTATATAACTTCTTGTTCCTTCTGCTATATGGAGGGGCTTCAAATGAAGTAATCTTTCCTCAGCCACAAGGCAATGAACTTGAAAATATTTCAATGTGCAAAAAATGAGCTAAATTTAAAAACAAATCTCTGATCAAAAAGTTCAAGTGTCCTATTCAATAGGATACCTTTTTCCCAATTTGTAAAATATTTATGCTGATCTCTATTTCCATTGCCCTTAGTCATTTGTATAACTTAGTTTCAGCATATTTGGAGCATACAGAAAATACCTCTGAATAAACAAATACAATAGTTATTCTTTGGAAATTAAAAAAAATCTTAAACGTCATTGACAATAGTAGTGATAATAAAAATAAAATTTCATTAAGTCTCACATGTAAAAGTATTAGCATATGTTTTATAAAATTCACAGTGGGTAGTGTAGAAAATGGGATATGGCATACAATAAAATGAAAGAGAGGTATTTTTCTACTAGTCCAGTAGCAGACTTATTGCACAGTAACTGCCAGAATAGCTAATTCCTTTGCAAATCAACTGCCTCTGTTGCAGTTTCAATTTTGTTAATAATATTGAACATTATGCTCATAAAAATAACAATAGAGGGTGTTAAAATGAAAAACTATAAGGTTAGCATCACCAACAGAATATTTAGTGATTGAAAAATGTGACTACTTTTCATAGGGCAAACTTACAAGGGTATCAAGATGATCTATTCCTTAACCACATCCATGCATGCACACACATCGGCTTTTTTCATATTTTATGTCAAGATGTCATCTAGATTATCTATTCTTAGGTAAGCCTAGGAAATAAAGAACAACAAGATATTTAAATCAGCCAAAACCGGTTTGGCTCAGTGGTAGAGTGTCGGTCTTCGGACTGAAAGGTCCCGGGTTCGATTCCGGTCAAGGGCATGTACATTGGTTGCAGGCACATCCCCAGTAGGGGGTGTGCAAGAGGCAACTGGTCAATGTTTCTCTCTCATTGACGTTTCTAGCTCTCTATCTCTCTCCCTTCTTCTCTGTAAAATATCAATAAAACATAAAATAAAAAGAAATAAAAAAGAAATGGCTTAATAATGCCTGATGTTTTAAAAAAAAGATGTTTAAATCAGGGGCCTAGTAGAAGGTTAAACAAACCTTGTTGTTGTTGTTGTTGTTTTTAAGTGCTTTATGTTTTGGCCCCACTAATACTAAACACTATTGCTGGCCACCCAACATTTTCTCTCTCAAGAGGAGAAACGTGATACAGTTGGCACACCACCTCAGCCTGGGATTTTTCTCAATTCCAGTTGAGCTGTGTTCTTTAGGCTGGGCTTTGGAGATGTGAACTGTTATCAAGTAGGAAGTCATATAAAACACTAGGCTAAGTTCACTTTAGGTCACTCACTCGCCCGAATCCCTCTTCTCAGAAATGGCATAACAAAGCAACCCTAGTCTCATGTTTCTCAGGAGTCTTACTTGAGTTTTTCATTTCACCCCTTTTTGGATACTCAGCAACGTGACATCAATATAATTCCCCACAGTTTTCCTATAGAATACGCATACACCTCCGATGCCTGGACATTTGCTTCACTGGTGCAATTTGAAGAGTAAAAAGACTTGGGATGATAAATACATGAATATAACTGACAGGAAGCTTTATTTCCAAAAAGGTCTAGGGCCCTGGTCAGCAAACTGTGGCTCGCGAGCCACATGTGGCTCTTTGGCCCCTTGAGTGTGGCTCTTCCACAAAATACCATGGCCTGGGCGAGTCTATTTTGAAGAAGTGGCGTTAAAAAAAGTTTAAGTTTAAAATTTTTGGCTCTCAAAAGAAATTTCAATCATCGTACCTTTGATATTTGGCTCTGTTAACTAATGAGTTTGCTGACCACTGGTCTAGGGTAGCTTCAGGACTTCAGAAAGGAGCTGCCCTAAGAAGGCATTCTGCTTCTGAGGAGTAAGCCGTCTTTAAACAAACCCTCCTGAGTGAGGGTTCTCCGTGACTCTCAAGTGTTTTCACGTGGCAATTAAACATGGAATCATCGTGGCGAAGGAACAGAATTCAGCAAGGGTCAAGCAGATCCTAAAGGTTAGGAGGGGAAAAGCACAGTGAGATTAACTCTCTCAGACATATCAGGAGCACTCTGGGTAAAACAGTTTCTGGAGAAAAATCAGACAACTATTTCAATATTGCCTGCCACAAGCCATATGATGAGGTGGCAGTAGGAAGAAGTGGAAAACATGTTACTTTCAAGCTTTTATGAATAAAATTTAAAAATTAGTCTCCCTAGAGCCATGTGCCCCAGAAGAGCCTTGTAGCCCCGAGGGGGGGAGGGGGGGAACCCGGGGGAGCCGTGTTCCCTGGGGGAGCAGTGGGACCTGGGGGAGCCTTGTGCTCCGGGGGAGCGGGATGACCCAGAGGAGCAGGATGACCCGGAGGAGCCGTGTGTCCCGGAGGGGTGGGGTGAACCGGAGGAGGAGTGGATTCTATTCATGTGGTCCTGAGACATTTGGACAGTCTGCAGCCATTTGCTACAGAACACTTTGTTGTATTTCCTACAAAAACAAATGGGAGAGTGTGTCCCACTTGAAATTCATATACGGAAAAAAAGGAAAAGAGAAGAAAAAAAAATCTGAGGAACAGAATAAACTGGTGAATATAGTAGAATCAGGGGCAAAGAAAGGGAGTGGACTGATAATTATCAGGGGGATAAGGGGGTGGGGGAGCAGAGAGAGAGACTAGATTGAAATCGTATAACCAATGGATGAAGACAATGGGGGAGAGAGAGGGGGGAAGGGCAGAGGGTGGAATGGGAACTGGGTAGTAGGGAGCTTTGGGGGAGAAAAGGGAGAAACAATTGTAATAATCTGAGTAATAAAGATTTATAAAAAAAATAAATAAAAAATAAAAATTAGTCTCCCTAGTGTTATCTAGAATTTGGGCTGAAATATATGTGCCCTTTTAAGCTCATTTTCTGGAACCAACATCTAAAGAATTTGTTTTATTCTATTGCCCTGTGGGAAGTCAGACATAAAACAAAATGGCTTTTTCTTGAAGGGAAGGTTCACAGAAATAACAGCCACTGCTTATTAAGTGCTTAGTACTTGCCAGGCACAGATCTAAGCACTATCTATACATTAACAACCACATGAAGTAGTTGCTAATGTTATCAGCATTTCACAGATCAGAGGCTGGAGCTCAGATTGAGTAGCCAAGCCCTTCTCCCCATCAGTGCCTGATTCAAGGGTCTTCTCTGAGAAGCCTTCTGAATAGGACATTGCCCTTCCAGGCTTTCTTGCTCATGCCCTCCCTGGAGCTGCATTGCACCCAGCACATTCCTCCCCTATGGCACCTTATCACACTGTATTATGATTATTTTTCTGCACATCCATCTCTCCAGCAACACTGCGCTCCTGGAGGGCAGAGAGCATGCCATGGGATTTTTGTACTCATAGTACCTGTTATGCTACATGATATACATAGGAGGGACTCGGGGAATGTTCATGAATGAATGTATACATAAATGAATGTATGGAGAAAATAAAATTAGAAAATAAAATAGCAGAAGAAGAAAAAAACTAACAAGAAATACCTGAATCATGTGAGGAAAGCCATCCAAGAGTTATTCTAAATTTTTTATTTGATATGTTCATATTGCCCTCTCCCAGTTCCCAGCAAGTAATATGCTTCTAAACATCATGGCACAGGGCTGCCAGTCAAGGTGGGGAGAGCTCTGGATTTAGAGTTCGAGTTTTTAAGATCTGCCTCTACTGACTGTGGGAAAGTCAACCAACCAGCTGAGCTGCCTTTCCTCCTCTATGGAATAGTGTTACCCCTACCCATGTACCTACCTCACATGATCACATAGTGATTCAGGGAGAACATACTGTATATTTGAATACATTTAGTTGGTGTAAAAAGTCATACTAATGACTCTAATAGATACCCTGTTTCCCTGAAAATAAGACAGTGACTTATATTAATTTTTGCTCCCAAAGATGCACTAGGTCTTATTTTCAGGGGATGTATTGTTTCCATGAAGCAGGTCTTATTTTCAGAGGATGTCTTATTTTCAGGGAAACACGGTATTATGCAAGACTTAACACTTTGATTAACTTCCAGGGATATGGCATGGAGAAAGTAGATGGGAGCTAAGCCCCACTGAGCTCCCACTCAGTGCCAGGCACTATGGAAACCCTGCATGTACCTAATCTCACTTATGCCTCTCACCAGTCCTAGGAAATGTAGGTACTATTATCATAACTTTACAAATGAGAACAAACATTAAACAATTGAGTGAATTACCAAAACTATGTGTAAGGGGTCAAGCTGGGAACTAGTGTTTTATTGGTTTTAAAATAAGTGATCTTTGTTACCAACACTCTGCTGCCTTCATGGAATCTCAGCTGTCATTGTACAAAATTATCTGGAAGATTGGTTAAAGGTTCTGGCTATCAGAATTAAGAAAAACTTTGAATATTTTTCATATTATAATCTATTGGCATCTTTCATATTGGAGCTTATGAAACCGAGTCAGTCCTTCCCTTGGAATTTAAGAGAAGCCATAAATGCCAGCACTCTTCTTTGTCCAAGCTCAGAGCCAACAGGGAGACAGGCATAGGGGTGAGACTAATGAAGATCACATCATGACTCACTTACTACTGAGAGAATGGGACCTAAGAGTGTGTTTAACTCCTATGTGCTGCCTCATTATGCAGCCTTATACCCCCCATCATTTACATCATTCAATATACACAGGTCTGCCCAGAGCAGACAGCTCGCTTTGTGGCAAAGAGCAGATGAGAATGTACCTTTTCATGGGCAGAAAGAAAGAAGAGAGACATGCAAGAGCTTAGCTGAGCCTGTTCAGTTATTACTCTCAAACTCATCAATCACCTAAATCCTGCTCTGCTTGGAGTGAAGGCTGAGAACATGAGTGAAGAGGCTGAGAGAACCTGGAAGAGTCCCTCCCAAGATCTGCCTTCTAGGGCATGGGTGAATTTCCTGTCCCTCTATGGAGTATAAGTGGGCAATGGAACCATTTTTTCTTTCTTGTGTTTTCTATTTTTCAAATGGGGCCGGGAGGGTCTATTCTAAATATCTAGGCCAATATGATGGGTTTACTCTTTTATTTATAACTAGAGGCCTGGTGCGTGGATTTGTGCACAGTGGGGTCCCTTGGCCTGGCCTGCGAGGATCAGGCCTAAACCAGCTCTCTGACATCCCCCGAGGGGTCCTGGATTGCAAGAGGGCTGTTCTCAGGTGATGCACGCTGGAATCAGGCTCCCTCCTCTCTGCATCACCCGAGAACTGCAGCTAATAAGTCACCACAGCTTGGCAGCTCCTGCATTGAGCATCTGCCCCCTAGTAGTCAGTGCCCATCATAGCTACCAGTCGGATGGTATAATGGTCGGATGCTCAGCCAATCGCTTAGGCTTTTAGATAATTGGAAATAACTAAAAGAGAAAAATCTTAGAGCATGATACACAGATGCATGAAGATGCTATTTAACATGTTATGCCAATTTAGGGAATGGCTCCTGCCTATAAATGTCAAAGGCAAAGTTTTTTAAAAATCAACTAAGATTCAGACCAATTGTTTCCCTGTCTACACCCAGGAAATATATAAGTAAACCTTTTTAACCAGTCCACTTCCCTTTTGCTAGTTCCCTTTAGCCAGCTGAATCTGTGGTCAGAATGTGGCTGTATTTTATTGTGTTATGGAAATGTTGGTTGGGCAATGCATATGCATTTATTAAACACCTACTATTTTCCAGGCACTGAAAAACAGCCTCTCCAGGAGCTTCCCTTCTTGTGAGGGAGAGATGAATGATAAGCATTTTATGATACTGATAAGCACTATGAGAAAGAGAAATAGGATATTATGGTAAAGAGGGACCCTTAATTGAGATCTGCATGATGACAAGTTGGCAGCAATATGAAGATTTGCAGAGAGCAGTCTAGACATAAGGAATTAGCACAGAGGCCCTGAGATGGGCATGAGCTTTATGTCTTTTCAAGGGATAGAGAAAACAGGGTTGGCTACTGAGACAA
This sequence comes from Vespertilio murinus, assembly GCA_963924515.1. Classification (NCBI taxonomy): domain Eukaryota; kingdom Metazoa; phylum Chordata; class Mammalia; order Chiroptera; family Vespertilionidae; genus Vespertilio; species Vespertilio murinus. The sequence goes on along the minus strand of OZ004707.1, from coordinate 129,333,175 downwards.
GAATGAGAGGGAGTACTTGGCAATAAGACCAGAGAGGAAGCCCAAAATTGGACCTTGTAAGTTTAACGGGCAATGTGAAGGGATTTTGATTTTAGTCTTGATATAATGAAAAGACATCAAAGGGTTTGAACAAAAAATGGCAGGGTGCGACATACACATGATCATTCTTGATGCTGTAGAAATCATCAGGAGTAGAGACAAAAAATCAACTGAGAGATGCTGGTGGCTTGCACAAGAGCTTGGAACTTAGGGCTGATGAAAAGTGATATTATTCTGATTACATTTCAGAGGCAGTCCTGATGGGAGATTCTGACAGATTTGGTGTGAGTGTGAGGAAGAGTCAAACGAAGAATGAATCCAAATGCAGGCCCTATTGGCCATCATGGGGAAGATTTGAGGGGTGTAGACTATGGAGAGGGGTAGAATCACCCCATTTTGAACATATTAAATTTAAGATGCCTCTCTGACATCCAAGAGGAGTTATTAAGAACACAGATGAACAGATGAGTCCAGCATAAGTAAGCCTTCTGAGCCGTAAGTATAGATTTGAAAGTCCTTCAGGGAGCTAAGAAAGACAAGAAGCAGAGCTCTGGGGAACTCCAACATTTATGAACTCATAGAGAAGAGCCTGCAAAAGAGACAGGTCAGGAGGTGTCTTGGAGTATCATAAGGAATCTTAAGGTTGTGTTTCAAGGAGGGGACGGTGAACAGGGTCAAGTGCTTCAGTGTAAGAGGAAAGCAAATAACTGGCCAGTTTGTCAACATGTAGTGCCTGTGACCTGGCTATGACCCTTTGCAGTAGAGTTGGGGGACAAAGACAATAGGCTTCTAAAACCATTTTTCATCTTATGGTTCTATGACCTGCCCCAGGCTATAAACATCTCTTCCTTCACTTGTCCCTGAAGCTTTCCATGAGGCCCTTTTTGGGGTCCTCACTTCCTCCACTAATTCAAAACTGAAAGGACGAGGCTAGAACCCTGCCTCCTTGTGGGAGAAGGTGGAGCTATCCTCCATTTTGTGGGCAGACCCTACCCCTAACCCAACCAATCAAGGTCATATCCCCCCCCCCCCCCTGTATAAAACCCATTGAGATGTTACGTTCTCTTTCTTTTCCACCATGCTGTCGGAGCCCATGCTAGCATGGAAGAGACTCTTGCTAATTGCATCAGATTTGGTTCCCTGGTGGTCTTTGGGGATCATGAAATCTCGCACAACAAAACAAATAGGAGTTTTACCCAAAGGAAAAATAAATCAAATGAAATGTTGCATCCCATTGAACTTATCAAAAAATGTTTAGGATTTTCAAAAATTAAGTAAGTTTTCTATGTGCCATAGAGATGCCTCAGTAAAACCAAGAGTTTATGTTGTTTTCTCAGATTTCACTCTTTGAATCACCACCTCACTCAACAGAATGCCTTGCAGGTTTGGTTTAACAGCTACTTTTCAGTTCAGTTATAATCTGCAATAGATCATTCCTGGTGTCACATTATTTTTTGAGATGATTCAGCTTTTCAAGTGAAAGGGGGTGGGGGGCTGTAGCATAACTTCATTAAATAAGAGTTACAGTTAACATTCTATTTATGCAAAGTACATTATGTGTAAGAGATTGCTATTACTTTCATGCCTTGGAAAAAGAAAGAAGGGTTTATTTGTGTATGTGCATATATGTGTGCACAAACTCATATATTTTTAGTCTATATGGGCCAGGGTAAATCTAAACTGAGCAGTAGGGCAATTTTGTCTCCCAGGAAATATTTGACCACATCTAGAGACATCCTACAATGCATAGGGCAGCCTCCTCCACAACAAAGATGTTCTGATCCCAAATGTCAAGAGTGTTCAGGTTGAGAAGCCCTGATGTCATGATGGAAAGATGGAGAGCACCAACCTAAACACATTATTCCACAGACAGTGCATGTGGTACAGCAACTTCATTGAGCTGGCAGGACCAGCCAATATAACTGATCAATAACATAATCACTGGACTGCTAGGAACTGTAGTTGTGAGACACAGACAGTGATTTACTTCACTAATTTACACACAGCTGCCTGAGCGAGCTGATGTCCACAGAAAACTGGTTTCTAAATTTCAAATGTCAATTGAATATATATCATTCTAGTCTAGCTTCCCCAAAACCTCATGAGATGGAGGTACCAGCCTAGCCTCTTTTTCTCTTTTCTCATTCAAATGATATTCTGGTAACACCTGAATGCCCCGAGGCTGGCTTTATGTAATGCTGACCTCAGTACTAAAGATCTGGCCACCAGTTAAATGCCATCTTCTCTCTCTGCTGTCCTCGAAGGAGTCTTTCATACGCCCCAGGCCAGGCATAGGAGGGACTAAGTTTAACAATGCCAGATAGGAGGCCAGGTGACATAAGTAAAACGATCCACACATATACAGAAGGGCTGACAGCATCTCCTGCCATCCATAATACCTCCTTCTGTCCAGGACCCAATAGTGTCAGTATTTGGCAATACCCACAAGCTTTCTTTCTAAAAATGCTTCTTTGAGACTCAAATCCTACTTGAAAATTGAGTTGGCCTAAATTTAGTTGGCCTATCCAACCTCAAGGTCAACTAAATATCTAGTCTTCTTTGTACAGCATGACCAAGTCTTTTATCCCATACTTGGTGGGGAAGGGCCTATTCAAACAATATTCCTATTATATCCTTAAAATAAACCTGAGTCCAGAGGGAAAAAAAATATATAATTCCATGTCCATAATAAAAACACTGAAGAGCTGCTGAGTGAAAAAGCTTACCACAATCAGAGAAATGGCTTGGGTTTCAACTTAATTCTTTTTTTGCTCAAATGCCAAAGTAATTTTTCTACGAGGAGAATGAGGTCATTCCCACAGAAAGGGATCACTGTCTCAACATTCATATGACCAGGAAACACAAGACCAATAAGAGGAGAGGCTGCAGAAATGTGAACTAAAATAAAATGGGCTTAAGACACACAAATCGGTACATGTGACTTATGCACACAGAGATAAATTAACAACAGCTATTGATTCTTTGCTTTTTTTTTTTCCTAGGAAAGGATACTCTCCCATATCCTGCCCTACCCTGTACCGAAGTGCCCCCAATAGTACACATCAGTGTGGCTCTTTTAAACCAACAACATGGGCAACCCCACAGCCTGGTTCTTGGGGCATTTTTGATCCCTTAGGGGAGGCAAGTACCTAAATGGTGGGGCCCTGGAATGGACTAGGGCAGTGGTCGGCAAACTGCAACTCGTGAGCCACGTGCAGCTCTTTGGCCCCTTGAGTTTTTAGCAAAGGCCAGCTTAGGAGTACCCTATTTAGGTTAATAACAATGTACCTACCTATACAGTTTAAGTTTAAAAATTTTGGTTCTCAAAAGAAATTTCAATCATAGTACTGTTGATATTTGGCTCTGTTGACTAAAGAGTTTGCCGACCACTGGACTAGGGAATGCACCCAAAGTCATCACAAATATAGAAAACCAACAATGACCAGCAAGGAGAGGAATCAGAGATGTCACATCATTAATCTGTTGATTTGTTTATACCTTGATTTTTTCTTGCCTACCTTACATAGATATACAGTATAGCATGAGGATAAAGGGCATGGGCCAGGTCAAACCCCAGCATTGAGGTATTTGACTTTAGGCAAGTAACTTGACTCTCTGTTACGTGATTTCCCCATCTTTAAAATGGTGAAGAATGATGGTAATGGCCACCTAGGGCCATGTGACGGTTATACTAAGTCATATCAGTATGCACTTAGCAGAGAAACTATGGTAACACTTGGCAAATTCATATATACAAATTATTGTGGTCCACAGTTTGGATTCAAAGATTGAGGTGAGTAAAAATCTAGGAGATCTCAAAAATGATTAAATCAGTCCCTTTTAGGAAATGGGAGCTCATAGAATTAAGTCCATAGTTACAGAGCTAATTAGCAACAGGGTGAGATTAAAATAAAAATCGCTTAAACACTAGGTAAGTGCTTCTGGAGGTTAGGGGGGAAGAATAGGGTGCATGTGTTTGAAGGAATATATGAATCAGTTCTCCTGCCAGAGAAAGTCTTTTAAAGTCTGTTGTCTACATTTATTCAGCAAGGCCAGACTTTAATTGCAGGGAAACAGCTGGTCCAGCTTGGACTTGTCACAGAGACCCCCGAGCTTCTAAAAAGCCCCGATCTGGCAACATCAGATTGGGACCATCTGTCCCTGCAGGGCACATATGGCCCCACTAGATTGTAGGAATAAGGTTGTCACAAAAGGTCATTAACTGTGCATCACCTTCCTGTGATGAACTCGATGCAGGCACACTGATCTTCTCATTTCACCTCATTTTCTCCAGCTCTCTCCAGGACTTGGAGAAACCGAGGCCAAATAAATCAGGAGTAGTCCTACCATGGATCTGGCAAATCACAAAAAGGTTTTCATTCATTTATTTTTTCCTGTGGTGAGTTTAAATTCTTCTCAGAGCATGTCTTACATTCTTTTCATGAAGAATCTCAGAAGGAGTGAAGGTTTATAAACAGTGCCTAATGCAACATAAAGGCTGGATTTGCATTGAATATACATGAGAAGACTAGAAAAACAAGGTAAGCTGGGCCAACATATTGGGGTAGATGGGAATTAAAAAGAGATAACAGTCAGGAAAGAATCATACCCTTCTTATGCATATGGACAATTGCCATAGTACAACAAATGAGGTGGTCAAATATATATATATATATATATATATATATATATATATATATTATTAGCCACATTTTTATTTATTTTAATTTGTTTATTGGTTAAGGTATCACATATTTGTCCTTAACCCCCCATTCCAATCCTCCACCCCTCCCCATTCATGCCTCCACCCCCCTGTTGTCCTTGACCACTGGTTAGGCTCATATGCATGCAAAGTATATATTTTTAAAGCATCTAAGATATAGTTACAGATTTTTTGACATTTCTTCTGCGAAGAGGTATCTTCTATGTATTGTCACCTTAATTATAGGCAGGCTTGTGACTGCTTCCTTCAACTAGTAGAGTATGACCGAAGTGGTACTATATGTTTTGAGAAGCTAGATTATAAAGGATTATGCAGCATCCGCCTTATTTATAGGTACATTTACTCTTCAAGTCCTGTCCCACCACGTAAGAAGTCCCAAAGCCTCCATGTTGTGAGGAAGCCCAAGCCACACGGAGAGGCCCTAGGGACCCACCTTCAGAACCCAGCCCCCCAGTCCTCCTGCCTGGGCTCCAGGCCTGTGAGTGACGAGCTGCTAGAGAATCCCAACTCCTGGCCACTCCTGTCACTTCCAGGCAGTCACGTCTTCCCAGCTGAGGCCCAGACATTAGGGGACAGAGACAAAACTGTTACTACTCTTCACTGACTGAATTCCCGACCCACAGAATCTATGGGTGTAGTAAAATGGCTTATACTTCTAAGTTTGGTATGATTTGTCATACAGCAGCAAACAATCAGAATAGAATTGATGAGACAAGTAAGAGCATCCCTGGCTATTTTTAAAGAAGATAGTGAGAACTAGTCCTCGGCTGCTCCAAGCTTTATGTGTTATTTCCTTGAGTCCTCAAAGAAATCCTAGGAGTTAGGGGTTCTTTTTTTCCCCTCATCTTCTACGTAAAGAAACTGAGGTTCTGATAGATTTAAAACTACTCATCCAGGGGTGATGCTGAATCTATAGCTGAGACTTTTTGACTCCATAGATATTTTTTTTTTACTCTTCACCTGAGGATATGTTCTTTTTTAAAAAAAAAATATTTTATTGATATTTTACAGAGAAGAAGGGAGAGAGATAGAGAGCTAGAAACGTCGATGAGAGAGAAACATTGACCAGCTGCCTCCTGCACACATCCTACCAGGGATGTGCCCGTACATGCCCTTGACCGGAATCGAACTCGGGACCTTTCAGTCCACTCTACCACTGAGCCAAACCGGTTTTGGCAAGGATATGTTCTTATTGTTTTAGAGATGAAGAGAGAGAGAGAGAAACATCAATATCAGAGAGAAGCATTGATTGGTTGGGTGGCAATCAAACCCTCAATTCTTTTCCTGCATGAGATGATGCTCCAACCAACTGAGCCACACAGGCCAGGGATGACTCCATAGATCTTTCTACCACATTTCTTTTATGATCAAGTGTCCAGCTTTACCTACTCAGAAATCACACAACCCCTGTTAACTCAGCATCTATGTTCACCAATTACTTTTTGAGCTCCTCTGTATGCCAGGCCTTGTGCTAAGTACCCACAATGGTGAACAAAATAAACCCACATTTAGCCCTTTCCTCCAATCTCATGTCTAACCCTGTTCACATCTCTTTTCCACACCACAGGCAGTTTTTAAAATCTACATCTCCCCTGCTTAAATGCTTCCAGGGGTTTCTTCTCCCCTGTGCCAGGGTGGTTCACAAACCTGGCCCAGTGACCAGTGTCTAGGCTGGCTGCGTGACAGTTAACTAAGGTGGCTATAACAATACAGATTCCTAGGTGTCACCTCCAGAGATATGAGTCAGTATGGCCTCTATATATTTTCAAACTCCCCTGTGATTTCTGTATATAGCCATGTTGGGAACACTGGCCAACAGAACAGCGTTGAAACTCCTTAACATCGCGTGTAAAATCCAGCATATTCTGTATTCTGTCCTCTTCTACGTCACTTTCTGCCACTCCCTCGTCCTTCGCTTCATTCAGCAAACATGTCCTTGGAGACTGTGCAGTTTCTCTATATTCTGTGCCTTATACACAAGAGGCAGTTCCCCACTGAACAGTCTGGTGAAAGGGTCTCCTTTTCCATGAACCGCCCCTGACTCTCCCCCTTACAGACCTAGTCATCGCCCCTTCCCTGCGTTCCTACGGCCCCTTGGATTCACCTCCAGTCGCTTAACTCAGGGCTAAATTGTGAGCTGAAGCCAGGGACCCAGGCTCATTCATTTTAGAATCTCCAGTGTTAGCACAGTGCCCCATTTACCAAAGATATTCAACAAATGTTTGCTGAATGAATAACCCAATGTGTTTCCTTTCGGCTTTGGCTGCCAAGAACCTCGGAGCCAAATCCAGTTACCAAGTACAGTAATTAGTTCATCCCAGGTGCCTGGTAACATCTGCTCCCTGCGTCTTTGAGATGGTCTCTGTTCTCTTTTTAGCCATAATGGCTCTATTTTACATTAGGTTTCATTCCATGCGGTTTTAAATCCATTTAAAAGAAGGTGGGTTGTAAATTCTGAATAAATCAATAGATACATAAGCTTCTCAAAAGATACCTGTGTTATACCTATAGCATAAGAGTAAAAGAAAAGAAAAATAACTGAAAAATGTACTGCACTTCTCAAACCAAAGGATTAATATTTCTTCATGTTCTTAAGGATAAAAATAGAGAACTATAAGGAAATACCTACCCAGACAAATTTTTATTCACTCAACAAATAGTTATCGAACAACTGCTTTATACAAGGCATCCTGGGTGACATGTACAACAAAGGCATTAACAGCCTAGGAACCAAAGAGCTGACTGTATTGTAGGTTAGATGAGAGCTATATATAAATAATGTCTAAATTAAGGGTTCAACAAAAGAGAATATTTCTTCTACCTGATATAGGCCAGAGAGGCCATATCATCTGACTTGGATGAGTAAGATTTACACATGCAGAGAGAGTTAGACATAGGCAGGCATTCCAGGACAAAGAAAAATCATGAAAATGTAGAACAAACAGTGATTGGCTGGATAATGATATCTAATATTTATTATGCTATTACTATGCACCATTCATTGGATCACATGACTTATTATTGGTGTGTGTGTGTTTTTTTAACCTTTAAATAGCCCTACAGGTTAAGCAAATAAAAAAACTGAGGCTTAGAAATTCAGTGAGTTGCCCAAGGTCACACAGCCAGCAAGTGGCAGAGCTGAGATTAAATTGAGGTAGACTATGGCTTTATATTTAAGTAATCCCCAGGAGCAAAGGTTTACAGGGGACAGTAAGGGATGAGAACAGAAAGATAGGCTGGGGCCAGATAGCAAAGGACTGCCAAGCAAAGATAAGTAGCGTGATCTTGATTCTGCTAGCAATGCAAAACAATGGATAACATTTTTAAGGGGAGAAAATAATAGTACATTTTACAGATATTAAGTAGTTATTGCATGAATTAGTAAGTAAGTCAATGAATGGATTTGTAGGGTAGGTTAGTCAAGCAGCAATATATATAATAGATTGAAGGGAGAGACAATGGAAAAATGAAACCAACAGATACTGTAAAAAAAAAAAAAAAAGAAGAACAAGGCCTCAAATAAGACAATGACCATCAGAGAGAAGAGAAAAACAAACAAACATGGAATCTGAGCAGACACAGATTAAGGACTGTCACGTCATTAGGAAAAAGAAGCTGTGAAATAAATGCGGTGGGAGAATAGATTCGGAGGAGGCAGGACCCCAGTGGAGCTTCCTGCAGGATGAGCACTCAGGAGAGAGGTCAGAGGGAAGGATGGAGTCATAGAGCAAGCATGTCAAATTCAAAGGCTAACACAGACCATATAAACAAGGTTTAAGTTTATGTGAGCCAGAAAAAAAAAAAAAAAGCTTCTTCAATTTTCATAGAAACATGGGCTTATTTCGATAGAGCTATGCTGAATATAAAGGGCCGAAATAAATGAGTAATCATTAACATAAAATAAAGGAACATTTTAATAAAAATTAATATTTTTTCTTGAGCATTAACTTATCAGACACTGAATAACTACACAAATTAATAAGTGTAACACAAATAAACCTATTTTTCTTGTTATCCGAAAGCTAAATATTTCCTGTTGAGCACACCAAACAGGTAGGTCCAAGACTAATAACGTGGCCATCAGCTGCTAAAATATTTGCTGCTATTATTAGTGGAGAGAAATGGTGTGCCTGTGCATAAGATGTGTAAGGGAAATGAATGCAACACGATATAGTAATCAGTCATTAGTGAACAATGTAGTTTGCTATTAATAATTATATTGTAAAAATTAAGTTACAAAATTTTTATTAAAATATTTCTTGCATACCCTTATATTGGCTGGGTAGCACACAAAAAATATATATATATATAAATATTTTTATATTTATTTATATATATATAAATAAATATATTTTTATATATATAAATAAATATATATATATCTGTTATGGGCTGCATGCAGTCCATGGGCAGTGAGTTTGACATGCTTGATATAAAAGAAACCATCAGAACCATGACATGAAGAAAATATCCAAGACCAAGTACATGAAAATAAAAGAATTGTAGGCATAACGTCAAGAAACAGGATGTAGGAGGTGAGAAGAAGAGGGACCAGAAAATGCCAGCTGGTGTGAAAGAAGTCCAGAAGAAAGGTGGCTTAAGATGAAGGGAAAGTGAAGGGAAAAGGTCAGGCAGATGGGGCTTTGAGAAAGAGAACGAACAAAAGGCCATTTGATGTATCAAGTGACAAGTGACTGCTAAGACAGGTGACAGTGGATGAAAAGGAAAGAGCCATCTAGCAAGGAGTTGAAGATAGCATCTGACAAAGTGTAACACAGGTCAGGGGTTGCAAACCCAGATGCCAAAGGGGGAGACAGCTAACATACGAGAGTAAAACAGCCTGGCCACAGGCAGGTCATGCAGGCCTCTGGATCCATCTTTCACTTCCCCGATTTAATGGAGGCAATGGTGCACAGAAATATTTCTGTAAAACAAGACTGCAAGGCAATGATAACTGGCTACTGACCCTTGGTCTGTGTTGGAGACAATAGGGAGTGGTGGGGTCTGTAGTTAACTAGAGAATGCATATGCTGTCTAAAGGCAGAGACGGAAACTCAATTCTAAGAGAATGTTGTCATATGCAAATGTGAACCCAGTGCTGCCAGTTCCTCAGTGTGTAAAGAGAAAGATAAATACTGATTTTTATCTAAATTTCCCAATTTTTAAATGCTGGGGGGGTGGGGGGGCGTGATATGAGTTAAAAAAAAAATGAAGCCAGCTCACTGCCTGACAATCTGAGACCTCCTGAATTTACTGTGCTCTCATGAGGACAAACCACTGAGGTTATTTTACAAGATAGTGGAAGTTGTTTGTTTTAGTATTATGAAGAACTGAGCATTTTATTGGCTGACAGGAAGATAGCCTCAGGGGCAAAGAAAGGTTAGAAACTGCATGAAAGGGAGTACAAATTAAAACAATTTTATTCTGTTGGGTTTTAGTATATATCTATACTAATAAAAGGGTAATATGCTAATTATTTTTTGAAGGAGACCTTCAGAACATCCTTCCAGACAAAGCCATGGTGGCAGGGCTGAGGCAGAGTTGGTTAGGGGTAATCAGGCCAGGAGGGGAAGGCAGGTAGGTGTGATCAGGCCGGGGGGTAGGGGGGGGACATTGGGGGCAAGCAGGCGGCAGGGGGCCAGTTGAGGGAGATCAGGCCAGTAAGGGGGGGGGCAGTTAGGGGGGAGCACACCAACAGGAGGGGGCAGTTGGGGGCAAGCAGGCTGCTGGGGGGGACAGTTGGGGATGATCAGGCTGGCAAGGTGGGGAGGTTGGGGGTGACAAGGCCATTTGGGGGATATTTTAGGATGAGCAGGCTGGCAAGCAGAATGGTTAGGGGCAGGCAGAATGGTTAGGGGCCACTGACCACCAAGCAAGCATGCAGGTGAGTGGTTAGGAGCCAGCAGTCTTGGATTGCGACAGGGATCGGGCCTAAACTGGCAGTCGGACATCCCCTGAGGGGGTCCCAGATTAGAGAGGATGCAGGCTGGGCTGAGGGACAGCCCCCCCCATGCACAAATTTTGTGCACTGGGCTACTAGTGTATATATACACACAAAATAATCAGGAAGCCCAGACAGCATGGCTCAATAGTACCTATATACCAGGAGGTCATGGTTCAATTCCCAGTCAGGGCACATGCCTGCTTGCAGACTCCATCCCCAGTGGAGAGTGTGAAGGAGAAGCCAATCAATAATTCTCTTTCATCATTGATGTTTCTATCTCTCTCTCCCTCTCCCTTTCTCTCTGAAATATATATATTTCAAAAAAAAATAAAAAATAAAATATATATATATATATATATATATATATATATATATATATATATTTTTAAGAATAATCAGTCCTAGCCAGTCTGGTTCAGTAAAAACAAAGGGTCCCAGGCTCAATTCCAGTCAAGGACACGTATCTTGGTTGCAGGTTCTTCTCCTCCCCTGGCAACCAATTGATGTTTTTCTCTCATATTGATATTTCTCTGTATCTTTCCTCCTCTCTTCCACTCTCTCTAAAAATCAACAGAAAATATCCTGGGGTGAGGATTATAAAAAAAAGAAGAATCTGGGAGAGAAAGCTCTTTGTTAAGTAAAATTCAGAATTAATTGATTAACAAGGAAGTGATAGCTGTATGATACATGCTATTGTTACCTTATCTTGTAAAGAGGCAGTTTCTATAAGAGACTGACAGCCCTACAGGTCTGACAGGACCCACTCACTTTGCAGCTAGGATGCTTGCATTATTAAAGCAAGAGTTCCTTTGTGATGTGGCAATGGGGAGATGTCAGTAAGCAGCTAGCACCCTTCCTTTCAAACAATGGAAACCCCTTTCTCTGTGAAGAGATTTTTATTTGGATTCAGAATTCCTAAATTTCTCATAACCTGGAAGCTAATTAATGTCTTCATTGTTATCATGGTAAAACTGTCGGCTTTTGTTGTCTGGCCTGGCTCAGTGAAGAAGAGGGGAAGTAAAAGAGAGACACAGACAGCTTTTAGATTTCAGAAGCCATGGGACATGATTTCACAAGTGAATCTGAAAAGTCCATCAGTACATTCCCTTTCCAGATGAAACTAAGATTAACAAATTAGTTTGTTAATGTATTTTTCAACCCAGTGTCACAAAAATACTGGGGATCTTTAAAAATAGAATTTTAAAAATGTAAGAAAAGCACCAGCAAAGCATGTTTCTTAAATGCCTTTCCAAACTCAAAAGAAAAAAATTTCTGTAATATACCAATACTCTGATACATTGACTTTTTTCTTCCTGGCTTTCAAGTCTTTTCAGGATTCACCCTACCCTACAAACCCAAACTAATCCCCCATTAGTCCACAATGTGTTCTTTGCTTTTACAAATCAGCCACCCTAGAATGCTTGTAATTGCTTTTAAGGCCCATCGCGATAATCCAGGGTAATATTCCATCTCAAGACCTGAATTTATTCACATCTGAAAACACCCCTTTTCTATGTAAGGTAACATTTACAGGTTTTGGAAATTAAGACCTGATATTTTGGGGGGCCATTATTTAACCTACTACACCCTTAGATGAAGGCCCTTTGACTAAATAAAGCTATAGCAAACAAACAAATAAAATCAATTAAGATCTAGAAGAATATGGTCTCTCAGCCACAAATTCCTTATTCAGGAAATTAAAACACCCAAGGAATGGAAAAAAAACAGAAACCAATGCAAAACAGATATTACAATATGCCGGTAGTAAAGATATTATAAGGTTAAAAATTGCCAAGAGGATTTGGAAAGCAATAGTTTGAAATGAGTCAAAAGTATTAGCATTGTTTTTTATTATATTTCACAGGATCAAAAGAAGACTTTTTTCAAAATAGAATAGCTGGGAAGATAATAAATTCAGGTCAATTATTTGCCTGGGGAAAAGATTTTTCATAGTGGCATTCAGCCACCAAACCTAATTTTTTTTACTCAAAACTGTAAGTTAAAATGAATATCCACTTCCTTTACTAAAGTGCTAAAACAATCAAGGAGAGGTAGACTACAGGTTGACTGTGTTCCTATGCTTGAATTATCTTTATTTAACTAGATTCCAACATAACTAAGAATGATTCAACCGCCGAAACCAATTTGGCTCAGTGGATAGAGCGCTGGGCTGTGGACTGGAAGGTCCCGGGTTCGATTCCGGTCAGGGGCATGTACACTGGTTGCGGGCACATCCCCAGTAGGAGGTGTGCAGGAGGCAACTGATCGATGGTTCTCTCTCATCGATGTTTCTAACTCTCTATCCCTCTTTCTTCTTCTTTGTGAAAAATCAATAAAATATTTTTTTTTAAAAAGAATGATTCAACCACCCGAATTATTAACTGCGTGTTCTGGGAACTAGGATAAAAGCTCTAAGAAGGTGGAATATTCACCCTTCAGGAGGCAGAATCCCAAAGGTGTCTGCATGAAGATTGAATATAGTTTTTAAAGAGATAATCATTTTGGTGCCTGTGGTTGGAAGAATAGCAACATTCTAGTTTTTAGAATTGAGTTGTCCTGGATTGAGTTCTATTATAATAACTACACATTCTGCGAGCACAGGTAGTTTTTAAGGCCCCTCTACATGTATTAAAAAGAGACAAACTGTGAAAAGCATCAGGTGATAGGAAACCCAGAGGTCCAAGATCAACTTTCTTTTTTTTTTTTTCTGCCCCCAGGATCAACTTTTTAATGAGAAAGTATTGGTAGTCTAACCAACTGGTCAACCTGTTGAAATGCTAACTAGATTGGCTTAGTAAATATAAATACCATAGCAGGATTTGGGCATTTGCAGATACTGCTTTTATTTGTAAGTTTCTAATGAAAAATTTCCACTCAAAGACCAGAGTAAAAAATAAATCCTCTGGGGCACCCAACCATCAGCCCGCCAATCTGCAGGTTCCCCCAGCAAACTGGTGTAGATCAGCGCAGGAGCGCACAGGTCTCACCACAGGAGAGCTGGCAGAGAGGCTGATTACCCCGGATCACCAAGAACAGGGCATGTTACATTCTACATGCCTATTTGATAAGTCAATAAAGTGTATTATACATTTTTAAATAATTACAACAAAAGCACTGTTAAAAAATATTTTAAGAGAAATTATCTTTATTTATCTGAGAATTTTTCTTAGGATAAATATTTTCTCCCCCAAAGAAGGCAGACCAAAGGCAATAATACTTCACTTATCAGTGAGGCTCAAAGCAATCTCTTCCGATTCCTCAGACCCCAGTGGGTTCCTCCAGATCTCAGTTTAATCCTCATCTCAGTGTGGACTTTATTTTCACATCATAGCATGTCAACTATTTATTTCCCCTTTTAAAGCTCAGTCTTGGAGCAAGAAGCATAAACATCCTCCGAGGAGGCAGCTTTGTTTGTCCAGACCCTGTCCTCTGGAAAAGTTATGATCAGCAGGAAATGCAAACAACCGACATCGCTTTTGTTTTCACTGATTTCAGTGACATTTTGAAAATGGAGCACCTAAGCCAAACCAAATCCTGGGCCTCATTCTGACCAAAATCTGAAACGAGGAACTTCATGCGGAACATTAAAACCTTGATTGTGTCCGGCCACAGCTGAATGAAAAGCTCAGATGAAAACTGGCAACCATTTACTTCCTACAAACATGCTTTGTTCCTGACTAACTTGTCAGCTCATAAAAAAAAAACGCCTCTGTACAAGCAGCTGTCTCATTCAAGACGCTGAATCCTTTCATGGCCGTCAATACGAATGTGTTTCACGGAGCCCAGCCCAGGACCCTTGCTCTAAAACTCTGGCCCAGAGTGTGGGCCTCCCGCTTCCCTGGTATGCCTTTCTTCTAATGTGATGACTTGCATTTTTTTATAAATGGTTATAGAAAATGCCAAGTTCTTCATGGAGTCCTCTCATCGTTTTGTTTCCCAGAAGCCTGTTGGTGGAAAGAGCCAGCCCCAGAGGGAAAACAGAGGAGGTCTCTGAAGATTCCAATTTTTTTATCCTAGCTCTTGCTCTTAGCTGCTTTGGGCAAATTTATTTAATGTCTTTTTTTTATCTTCAAATGTTTCCTTGGTGAGTTTGGTTAACTTGCAGTAATGAACCTGAGCTGGTTTGCTAAACAAAAATCAAATCAAAACTATGGCAAAACATTTTGCAAATATGAAGTGTCTGGTGAGGGACCATTATGGTTTTCCCAATGGGCCAGTAAAGAATTGATGGCACATTCATGATGCCTCACTATTTCCTGGATTATCTCAAGAGGCACTGAATCCAACCTCATTGTGAGTACT
The DNA here is from genome assembly GCA_963924515.1 of Vespertilio murinus. Classification (NCBI taxonomy): domain Eukaryota; kingdom Metazoa; phylum Chordata; class Mammalia; order Chiroptera; family Vespertilionidae; genus Vespertilio; species Vespertilio murinus. Next base: position 129,318,167 of record OZ004707.1, on the reverse strand, counting down.
GATATATACTATTCATCTTACAGACTACAGGGTGAACAGATCAGAGCTAAAAATAACGTGCCCCTTTTCTCTTCCTGATTCTACCTTTGCTCATGTTGCTCTACTCACCTGAAATGATCTCGTTCCTCTTCTAGTCCCATTCTGCAAAGCTTCTCTGAGAACCTGTATATTCTCATTCATTTAAAGCCAAACTCTGTTTATGTAAATTGCATTTACTCTGACCTAACAGAAAGACAATTGCAGATGCTCATAACTCATAGACATCGTTCTCACTTCTGACATGCTATGGCTGGTCACCAGAATTAGTCATTTAACAGCTCTGAGCTCCAGTTTCCTCAACTGTTAAAATGGGACTAGGAGTGCCCTCCTCGCAGTTCCTTCAGAGGTCTTTCCCACCTTGAGTCATTTGGCCATGGGGTTAGAAGATCAACGAAGGTTGAAGCACTGCAGTTGCCCTGTAGCAAAGCCTGTTTAGGGCAGGTGGCCAAAGCCTTGGCTCCATTACTGACAGAGCATAATATATAGGAAACATCTTGGATAAAGCAAAATACATTCAAAAACCATGTTTTAAGTATATATTATGTAGCAGGTACTATTTCATAGTTGTTATGGTCTGAATTCACATGTTGAAGTTCTAACCCTAGTCTCTCAGGATGTGACTGAACTTGGAGATAGGGTCTTTAAAGAAGTAAGTACGGCTGAAACCGGTTTAGCTCAGTGGTAGAGCGTCGGTCTGCGGACTGAAGGGTCCCAGGTTCGATTTCAGTCAAGGGCATGTACATTGGTTGTGGGCACATCCCCGGCAGGAGGTGTGCAAGAGGTGGCTGGTCACTGTTTCTCTCTCATCGACGTTTCTAGCTCTCTATCTCTCTCCCTTCCTCTCTGTAAAATATCAAAAATATATATATTTAAAAAAAAAAAAAAGAAGTAAGTATGGTCAACTAAGATCATTGGGGTGGAACCTAATCTGATATGTCCTTCTAAGAAAAGGAGATTAGGGCGCAGACACATATAGAGGAAGATTATGTGAAGATAGCCATCTACAAACCAAGGAGAGAACCTTCAGAGGAAGTCAACTCTTCTTGATCTCTTGATCTTGGACTTTTAGTCTCTAGGATCGTGAGAAAAGAAATTTCTGTGGTTTATACCACCAAGACTCTGGTAATGGCAGCCAGAGCAAACTAATAGTTATTATCTCAAAAAACCACAGACCACCTAAAATGTATACATAATTTAAAACTTGATAGATTTTGTTCACTAGTATGAAACACAGAAAATGACTTGTTGAATTTTTACATTTCTTCTTACTCCCATACACCGATGTCTCCATTTTTTTTTTCCTATGTAAGAACACAGCCTTTGAAACCATGAATGAAAACCACCATTTCTTGCTTATATCAGTCAGGACAGGTTGGGTTATGCTACATAACAAACAATGCAAAATCTTATGGACTTTTAACAATGAAATTTTATTTCTTCCACAGGGTTTCTGCTCCATGTTTCCTCACTAGTCTCAGACACTTCACTAGAGCGTTAACAGTTGCTGTGGTAAGTAGAAGAAAGCATGGTGCATCTCTCAGTGGCTCTCCTACTAGAAGTGACACAGGTCTCTTTCACCCACACCCCCCTGCTCAACCTAAGACATACGGCTATGGAGCAGTACAAGCCTATGTGGCTGAAAAACCAGAATGTCAATGAGCAGGATTATTTGCTAACACGGTGCTTTTGGGTGAAGAAACAAAAATCTCACCGCAATTAAAGCAACCGTAATGGAGAAAGCCTATGGATTTAGACAGGAGTGGGGAGCATCCAGCCTGTGGACTGAGTAAGGTCTGCAAAATCATTTGGTCGGGCCTTGCCAAAGCATTAGGAGTGAGTTAATTAAATGTTTGACCAAATATAGCAGGCTAATTTTAAGTTGATAGTTTTATATGGCCCTCAAATGATGTCATAAATATCCAAATGGCTCTTGGCAGAAAAGTGGTTCCCTATCCCTCATTTAGAGGGACAAAAGTCCTAGCCAGGGTGATATACCTTAGCTTGACTTTCTATATATGAAACCAAAGAAAAAACATAGATTTTAGAATCATATCAATACCCTCCATTTAAGCTAATAGCTTTAAGCTTCTCTGATTTTATGATTATTCATCTGTAACTTTTCTCATAATATTTCTACAGGGACTAAGTACAATTACAATTGTAAAGTACCCTCCACAGTGTCTAAAAACATAGTAGATGTGTCTGCCTGCATCGACTGCATCTTTGAAACTGATATCAAGTGACATTTCTTTTTTTTATTTTCTTTTTTTTTAAATATATATTTTATTGATTTTTCACAGAGAGGAGGGGAAAGGGATAGAAAGTTAGAAACATCGATGAGAGAGAAACATCAATCAGCCACCTCCTGCACACCCCCCACCGGGGACGTACCCGCAACCAAGGTACATGCCCTTAACCGGAATCGAACCCCGGGACCCTTCAGTCTGGAGGCCAACGCTCTATCCACTTGAGCCAAACTGGTTTCGCCTCAAGTGACATTTCTTTACCCAATTTCTTGTATTGATTTCTGACACTCGCTGAACAGTGTCCAACAGAAGGTTCAGCCTTGTTAATCCACCAGGTACCATTCTTCCAGAGAGTCTTCTTACTTCTAAGGCACCTAGTCTGCCTGGCCCTGTACCCTTCTTAGCATTCTACTAGTACATCCCCTATTATGTATTCTCTGTCTCCTCTGCCCTTTCTCTTTTTCTGTCAAGTCCTGTGCTGACCTCTAGCCTTCAAACCGTATGCTAGAAAACAAGTTTAATGCATGAGATGGTGATGGGGTTTCATTTGTTTCCTCCATTGTTCTTGACAGGAGTTATCTTCTCCATGCACAGGGAAGGCAATTCACAGAGAAGATAACTTTGGCTTTTCACTATTAGCACTTGACCCCAAGCCAACCAGCCATCCTGCTGTGGATGCCACACCCACTTCTCCCCAGCTTACGTCTGAAAGCATTTAGTGTATTTGATGGATGTGAGAGGCTTGTGTGTGTATTTGCTTTTATAGTAAAGCAAGGTCAAAAGCTCTTCTGCTTTATCAATATTTAGATGAATGACCTGGAGCCATTGAGCAAAGCTAAATTAAAGCTATATATATAAATTAATCCTAACTTTTTATTATCACTTCCAGCTGAAAGCTGTTATAATTGTTACAACTATCTATATACAACTTATTCACTTGTATCATCCCTTACAATATAGAAAGCACTTTTTATATATTTTCATTTCATCTCTCTGATAACATAGGGCAGTTTTGGGGTTTTTTTTTTAAACCAGGTTACTGATGAAAAACTGTAGTTTGGCAAGTGAATGATAAAGTGTCATAGCTATTTAAATGACAGAGCTGGGACTGTATCACAAGTCTAAAACACAATTCTGTTTGTGACACATAGCTTAGAATTCAGATTTAGAGATTCAATAAACATCTATGCTCTGCCACACATTGGCAATAGTGTCTTCACATATGGGAACTGATATAAACATCACAGAAACCCTGTAGTGATCACAGGACCACAAAGTTCTTCCATTTATGCAAATATGTGTCATGGTGTGAAGGGGACTGGAGGGAGGGCAGGTGGTGGTAAGAAATGAGTCCAAAGAGACAAAGGTAATTACATGAACACCTATGATTCCCCTTTAATCTATAAGACAAATGAGGTTGAAAGAGGAGATGAGACTAGCTGAAAGAGGAACTTTAGATAGGCCCAAAGTCAAACTCGATATTATTTTGTTGTAGCACAGCAGACAGATGTATTGAAGAAGAGATAGATGTTGAATCCACTATCAACCATGAGCCTGCCAGAGTTTTCTCCTCCAAAAGTATGATTCAGATTCACCAACACCTGGCTAAACTCTTTTGAATTCTAATACCTGTTTTTTTAGTAAAAGGAAGTGATAAAAGGTACACAAAGAAGACTTGGAAATGCCCAAAGCTCAGATGCAAAAGTTCCTGAGCTGCCTCAGACATGAACAATTACAGCAAAATACCCAAAATCTGATGGAATAAACTTCGTGCCAGCCAAGGGAGCAGCTTAATAACACCGCTTGTCAGAGAGTTTCCAAATGAAAGAATTAAAGACAGGCCCAACTCAGAACAATGAAGCAGGTAAAAACTTGTATTGAACAAAGACAGAAAGCCATTCCTGTGATTGGCAAGCCATTGGTCACGGTTCAGCACCAGAGAGATGGCCCATTCCCTCTGTGACTCACATGATTTTCTTCCTGAAAGACTGTGCTGCCAGAATATGAGTAGCTGGCTCACATAATTGCAGGATGTTCTCTGCCACCCAGGCTCTCGTTTCCATAGAGACCCCACCTTCCCATAATCAGAGCAGGATTTTCAAATGACCCAGACAAACAGCCTATGTCTTTGATAGTTCAGGTAAATAAGGGGGTTGAGAAGGAAGTATAAGACATTAAGATTCTGATAGAGCTGACTGGATTTTCTGAAGGGGAATAGAAATATAATAGCTAACTTGCCACCATCACAGTACTAAGTCTTTATCTGTCTTATCTCATTTAATCCTTATAATAATACCATGAGGTAGGTACTATTATCATTGTCATTTTAAAAGTTAGGTAACTGAGACGCAGAGAGGTTAAGTAATTTGCCCAAGACCACTCAGCTAGTAATAGTAGAGCCAAAATTCAAACTCAGGTGCCTTTGGCATCAGAGCGTTTACTTACCTTACTTACTATTCTATAAGTCCTGTCCTTAAAGGAAGAACTGGGGAGAGAAAAGCATGAAGATGCATTTTTTAAATCATATTTTAATTTTATAATATAAATTTTCATAATTGTAAGTAATGTTATATCCTAGTATCCATCTTTCTCACAAATCATAAAAATTCTTTATGCATCAAAACTTCTTAAAATATTTCCATTTCCTCCTGGAAGGAAAAAGGAGTTCAATTTTCAGATTCATTTGCTTGGCATGTAGGTGCTAGCAAGGGCAATTCATTCACTTCAACAAATATTGGAAGCTCACTCTTCACCAAACCCATGTAGGGTGATGTGGCTACAAACATTTGCTTAAACCACCATGAATGATTGAATGGCTGAATGATTTCATGTACATGACACCAACAATATGACAGTACATTAGCCGGTCATAGTTTTCAGTGACTACAAAGTGTTGTAAAGCATTTCAATGGTCAATTTTGGCTCTTGGCTTAATTTCACTCAGGCTACCTCACACATTCACCAGCTAATGTGGATTAATTCAGCTGCAACAACACTCATCCTGTACCAGAAATGGGAAAGCTTTTTCTGTGCAGGGCCAGAGAGTAGCTTCAATTTGGGGCCAAATGAGCTCTGTCACAATTACTCAACTTTGCCATATTGCACAAAAGCAGCCATAGACACTGTGAAAACAAATGGACATCACTGGATTTCAATAAAACTTTATCTACAAAAACAGGTGGTGGGTGAATTTGGCTCATAGATGACAGTTTGCCTACCTCCCAATTCCTGTCTCTGACAAAATTATGACATTCCCCACTTATCCCAATTCTGCTCTTCTGATGATGCTCCATCCTGAGGATCATGGAAAGCTTTTTTTTTTAAGTCACCCAAGATTTGTAAGTAGATGAAACCGGTTTGGCTCAGTGGATAGAGCATCAGGCTGTAGACTGAAGGGTCCCAGGTTTGATTCTGGTCAAGGGCATGTACCTTGGTTGCAGGCACATCCCCAGTAGGGGGTGTGCAGGAGGCAGCTGGTTGATATTTCTCTTTCATTGATGTTTCTAACTCTCTATCTCTCTCCCTTCCTCTCTGTAAAAAAATCAATAAAATATATGTAATATTTTAAAAAGATTTGTGAGTAGTACTTAATTACTTAGAGTGGCTAACCACTTCCAAAATTAACAACTAAAGTGAACTGTCAAAGAGACTAAGTTGACCAACGCAAGGGTCACTACATAGGAAACCCTGCACTTGGCTTTCTTCTTGTCCCATCCTTCCCTTTCCATAGCTCTTATCACAATAGGGAAAAGAGAGGTTTGATTTTTTTGTTTGTTTGTTTCAAGTTTTATGCCCAGTAACAGATATTTCATGTTTCATTCAAGGAAAAGAAATACTCTTAATGAAGGTGTTTTATTTTGATTGGTTTCTAGTTACAGGTTGCTAGGAGAAAAAGTGAACCCTCTCTATTACAGCACCACACAGGTCATCGTCTGTGTTTTAGGGTCTCTGGTGAAGGACAGAAAGAGACTTGTGCTGAGCCCTTTCCTCTCACAGCGCCTTGCCTTCCTCTGGCTGCTGTTTCATTTTGGAAATGTAGGACAGAGAAAGAAGAAACTGGAAATAGAGGCAGAAATGAAACAGATCATGGTATGACAACTTTAATTCTATACATTCATTTTTTTATTTTTTTATTTTTTTTTCTCTCTCCCTGCTTGCCCACGTTTTTAGAAAACAGGGTCAGTCCAGAGATTCTGCTGGGAATCATAGTTTAAGCAAGAGAGAAGTAGAAACTTCGGACTAAATGTGGTGACCTTGTGGTGGCCACTGTCCATTCCACAAGGATCCTGTTTCTTAGGCTTCAGGGCATCCCATAGGTCAATCAGCCTATGTGAAGATGACTGTTCTCAGGCTATTTCTATAGATTCCCTATTTCATTTCCATTTACTTGCCTGCTTGTCAGTTTCAGTAAACACTTTAATTAATTATATATTTTAAAGTGTTTGATCATGTGCTATAGAGCAAAAGGGTCCAATTTTTTAAATCAGTGAGGGGGAAAATCACTTTTAGGGCCCATCAGCTGGAACATCTGGTGTTTTACATATTAACGGCGAGAATAGGAAAGAAATTCTCCTAATCAGGAATTCTATAACTTCACCTAGAAAAGGACTCGCCTTGCAATGAGATTTGTTGTGAAAGCCCCCAAAGCTATAAGAATGAATCTGTTTCAAGCATGGAGACCTTAGGAGGGTAGGAGGGAGTAATGGGCCCCCAGAAAGAAAAAGAGCCAAAATGTCAATTAAATGTCCACTGATCACACAGAGGAAAAGGTAGGAGCTTCTGCACTCCCTGAGTTATTGAAAGAGGCAGACTGTGCAAAGAAAAGCACATGTACCAAGGTCACAGTCAACTTGATCAGTCCTGGCTTCCTGCACACAGATAGGTCTGGGTGGATAGCTGGTAGGCTCAGGCTTACCCCGGGAGGCAGAGAGAAGGGAAGATGTGGGCATTCTGGGTGTAAAAGGAGAAGCCTCTGGAAGAAGGAGTGGGCGAGCAATCCCAGCCTCTCAATCCAGCACCCGCACATGGGTTTCTTGCCTAGTGATTGCCCAGCAGCTATAGCATAAATAACAACAATGGCAGGTGGCAAACAGAGGATAAAATCATAATAGCAATAGCTACTATTTATGGAGTACCTACTCTGGTGACAGGTCTGCTGGGCATGTTTACACATAGTACATTTATTCCTCATGGCCTCTGAGAGAAGCACTGTGATCCTCGTTGTACAGTTGGGAAAAAATTAAGTCAAGAATAACAAATCTAGCTCGGGGTGATAGTTTTTAAAAAGGAAGAGTCACTATTCAAATCCAGATCTTTCTGAATCCAAAGTTCAGGTGGAAACATCACTAGCTCCCTAGTTTGCTGTTGCTTTCAGAGAATCAAAAACTTGCTTGAATCCCAGGTAATTACCTCCAGTGATTATGGCTGCCTACGCACTGCAGCAGATTATTCTCAGGGTATTATCTTAGAGCAAGCATGTCAAACTCAAAGGCTAACACAGGCCAAATAAATAAGGTTTAAGTTTATGTGGGCTGCAAAAACGCAAAAGCTTCAATTTTTATAGAAACATAGATTAAAAATAAAAAAAGAAACAGAGGTTTATTTCAATAGAGATATACTGAATACAAAGAGCTGAAATAAATGAGTAATTCTTAACATAAAATAATAAAACATCTTAATAAAAATTAATATTTTTCTTGAAGATTAACTTACCAGACACTGAATTACTGCACAAATTAATAAGCGTAACGCAAATAAACCTATTTTTTCTTGTTCTCTGAAAGCGAAATATTTCCTGTGGCACACACCAAACAAGTCAGTCCACGACTAATTTCGTGGCCATCGGCTGCTAAAATATCCGCTGCTATTATTAGTGGAGAGAAATGGTGCGCCTGTGCATAAGATGTGTAAGGGAAATGAATGCAACGCGATTATAGTAATCAGTCATTAGTGAACATTGTAGTTCGTTATTAATAATTATGTATAACAGGATATTGTAAAAATTAAGTTATAACATTTTTATTAAAATGTTTCTTACATGCCATTATATTGGCTGGGCTGCAAAAATATTCATTGTGGGTCGCAAGTTTGACCTGCTTGCCTTAGAGGTTGCTGCAGAATCTCATTTCCAGTAAAGTCTTTACATCTTCCAGCATCTACACCCCAAATTGCTGGAGGAACAAAGTGTATTGATTCTGCCTCATATCTCTCCCAGGTGCCTCCCATTGATAGAATAGAACTAGGAACACTAGTGGCAAAGGAGTCTGGAAATGTCGTTTCTGGGCTTCTAACCTGTGGTAGGCGGAGCTCAGAGACAGTAGCAAGAATGATTTTGCGTTGCCTAAAAAAACACTCTGGCATAGTTATGGATGGGCCTACAAAAATCTGGAATTCAGGAAATTATGTGAGTATAGTTGTGACCTGCTGCAGAGAACCCGGCGATGGGGGTGGGAAGGGTGCAGAGTGGCTACCGTGCGGTGGATGCAGTTGGTGAGGTCCAAGCCGCAGAGTAAATGCTTTGGCCATTATTTTGCACTCTGGTCGTATTCTCAAGCTCGGGGGGATCTAGTGAGGTGCCTTTTTGCAGATTCAGATTTGAACAGCTTCCAAAGAAAGACAGGTAGCATGAGGGAAAAGCCACTTTCCAGGCAGGGTCCGTGTTGAGATGCCTGCCCACCAACGGCTTTCATTAGCGGTGTAAGAGCTCTGGGCTCTGCTTTCCACTCAATGAAAATTCTTTCCTGCCGGCTGCCCTACTTCTCTGTTTAATTTCTTCAGGAAAGGTGACTTTAATTTCAGTAACTGAATCCGCTGAAAGGACTTAAGAGAAATTTTGGTTAATTTTTAACTTAATTTCAATGATCAAAGTTACATTTTTATTTTCTATTTCCTGAGGGCAGTTACTTTCAAGTCTTATACCTCTTTCTTACATCCATATTTCTCAATAGCGTGCTTATCTTGCTAGTTCTTGGGGGTTTATTTTCAATTTAGACACTAGGTATTAACTCCATACAGTTGAAAAATGACAACAACGATATAAATCAACACACATACACATAATGCACACACACACACACACACACACACACACACACACACACACACCACACAGTACCACTCTTACTTTTCTGCTCATCTTGCCAAATATAATTTTTTTGGGTTAAGTCATTACTCAGTATTACATTATGTGACTGTGTAATGTTTACTGACCACTGCAACATGCAGTCTTCTATATATCTTTTCTCATAAAATGTTCCATTTTCTTAGAATCGGTCATTTTCCCCCCTTGCTTAGTTTTTCAGTAATCACTAACTCATCTGGAAACTTTGTGCCAGAAGGGAACGCTCTCTTTAGTAGGTTGAAACACATCTCTCAGTCTCATGGATTCTCAGAGAGATAGCCCTGCCTCCCCAGAGCTTCCACTCTGCTGTCCCAATATAGTAGGGCCGCTCTCTGGGCTGGCTGCCCAGCTACTGTTCTGAGATCACCTGTCACCACCAGCCAAGGAATTGGACACTGTCTGTCATGAGATGGTCCCAGGCAGCTCCCTTAACCCCCCCCCTCCCCCACCTTGCTGTGATAGGAGGCAGTGGTGGTGGTAGTGTTGGTGGTGGTGGTAGCTACATTTTCCCTCAGTTGAGCCAAATCCTATATTTAGCTTCTTCTCTGAATCATGACTCCCCCCTTTCCTCTCTAGAAGATCCCACGTGTGTCCTGGCATGTGAAAGTAGGAGGCTGGTGCATTCCAGAGCCCAAGAGACTCCCAGTGTCCCTGTGGTCAGTCTGTCTGAGTGGGAAATAATGGAGAGACACCAAAATACAAATGCGTGGGAAGGGTTTCCAAGAAGAAGTTATCCAAACCATTTCTGGAAATAGATGATCACATTATTCCCTTAAACACAGGATGCCACAAAGAGAGGGATTATAATAAATGATGCAATATAAAAATTAGTTTCAAAACGCTAGTGTTTTTCTCTTTTTTAGGCCAATTGCTTTGTGCTAAGTGTTGTCGCCGAGAGTCTGTGAGTGAGTTTTGTGTAGACCAAAGACTTTTTCCAAATGCATTTTCCAAAATTATTTATAAGGCTGTTGCCCCAGGGATTAGAGACTTTGGCTGTCTCCCTCATATTCAAATATTGGATATTTGCAAAATTTGGTTAGCTGAGGCTTTCTGGGAAGCAAATAACAAGAGGGTGGAAAGGGAATATTTTACCATCCATTGCACAAAGAATAGAATACAAGTTGCAACAGATTTAGACCCTCCTTCCCACTGTACAAAGAACACAATAGTAACCATCACTCTGTAAACATTAAATATCCTATATAATAAAAGCGTAATATGCAAATTGTCCTCTCAACCAGAGTTCCTCTGGGAGTTCGACCAGCGGGCAGGCTGGCGGAAGGAAGAGAGGGATGCCCTGGGCAGTGGCTGGCAGCCGCTAGGGACCCCACAGGTGCACAATCTGGGACTGGGAGGGATGCAGGAGGTTGGCCAGCAGGGGAGTGACCGTGGGAGTGACCATGGGAGGGCTCCAAGGCATGTCTGATCCCTCTCACTCAGTCCTGATTGGCCAGACCCCAGCAGCAAGCTAACCTCCCAGTCAGAGCATCTGCACCCTGGTGCTCAGTGAAAGTCATAGCGACTGGTCAACTGTCTGTCCCCTGGTGGTCAGTGTATGTCATAGTGAGTGGTTGAGTGGCCTTACCATATCATTAGCATATTATGCTTTGATTGGTTGAACAGACAACCAAACACTTAACACATTAGTCTTTTATTATATACAAAATATATGCTAATTGAGTATGTATGTTATTGGGGAGCTTCCAGTCAATAGTAGGCTACTAGTAGTTAAGTTTTTGTGGTGTCAAAAGTTATACATGGATTTTCAACTGTGCGAGGAGGTCAGTGCCCCTAAGCCTACTTCTCAAGGATCAATTGTAGTATGAAGTGTAATATCAGGCTTAGCTAGCATTTTAATTACTAAAACGCTTTAATCATTATTTCATACAGAATTATACACAGTAAAATATATAAATCTTAATAGCTTGGTGAAAATTTACATATGCAAACCCTCATGTTACCACTATCCAGATGAAAATACAGAATTATTTCCATCACCCAGAAAATTCTCCACACCTGCATGCCTATTTGGTGCATTTTTAATGGTTGGCATTCTTTATTCTTTACATATTAATCACTTTCTACTAATGAGAACACTTGATTAAGCAGGACCTTGATCATGCCAGGGAGAAAAGAAACCAACATTTATCAAGCAAATGCATATTGCCAAACACTCTGACATTTCATGCCAATCCTGTTAGGCAGGTGTAAGTGCCTCCAATGAGGCAACGAAGAGGTTGGGGCTCTGAGGGTCTCAGGGACCTTTCCAGTGTCTTACAGTCCATGAACAACTGCTGGCCCTTTTGTCCCCATTTAATCATACTGCCAGATAACACAGCTTACTATCCTTTGCAACTAATGAGAGCTGATTTCTTTAGCCAACTCTTACTTATGCATGCCCAATAAAGTAAAGTGATAAAGGGTTTTTTTTTAAATCCATAGGGAATGAAAACCCAAATTTCTCTGTTAAGTAACCTTAAAAATAGCTTTATCTATTAATTTACATGAAAGTGGACTGGAAAAAGAAAGAGATAGTGCTCATAGTCTAACTACACTTTAAAAACAAAAAAGGCATTGTTTACCTATCTCCTTGAAATAGCCTTGCTATTGACTTTCAGATCAAGTCCAGGGTTAAGAATAAAGAAACAGTGTTAACGACACTCCTTGAACTACCTCTGGTCCACCAAATCATAGGGACCAGAAACCGCCTGGCCCAGGTCATGGAAGTAGTGTTTTTGGGTGCCCTGAAGAGTGTGACCTTGTGGCTTTGTGGCCGAATGCTTCGCTGTGCCTGGGACTGCTACAGATTTAGCAGTGAGATCCCTCAGCCTTAGACAAATGGGGCTGGTTGGTCACCCTACTGAATAGCCACCACATGCCAAAGTACCTTGATAAAGGGTTTCTTTGGGGTCTTGGGGGTTTCAAAGGCTGAATGGGGACGTGACCCCAATCATAAATGCAAATTTCACCAAAAAGAGTAAAAAAAAAGAATGGATGTGCATTTGCTCATACACAGGCAAGGAATCAGAGCAGTGCCATTGCTTCCAGGGAGAGAACTTGAGCTGGCTGACATTGGAAGGAGGGTGATCGCCCAGTGCACACCCTTTTTTGCACCACTTGAATTAAACGGATGTGTGATTATGGTAATCCAGTGTTGTTAAACTGTGCTCCTCAGCCAGCTTTGAGAGGCTGTAGGGATGGGGGCAGGGAAGTAATGGAGATGACTACAGACACCTCCACCTACTCAATCCACTTGGCCATTTTGTACTTTGAGTTTCTTCACAAGACTTCATTTATATAAAAGGTTTTATGATGTTTTTGAAAGTCTGAAAGCCATAACACAAATCCCTTTACTTACAACGTATGAATAGCAACACTCGGAACAATCCTTTGCAGAAGAGGGACATTGAGGTCTGCTGGAACAAAGGAGACACCAAATCAAAGGCACCAAATCGTATCCTCGTCCACACTTGCTAGGAGGGAAAAATGAAGAGATGGGTGTGGTGGGCAGGGTCCTCTGGAATCACTTGATTAGGGGGAGCAGGGTTGACCTTCCACAGATAGGACACAGTGGTATTTAGCATCCTCTCAGGGATTCTGAACCAGAGGAGGAAAAGGCAGTGTTGGGCGTGAACCAAGAGAGGCGCTAAGGAAGGAAGAGTGCAGGAAAGTGCCTGCATAGTTGGAGAAGATGGATGAAGCTGGGGAGACTCAGCCCTAGAAACGCTGTCAGAAGGTAAAAAGAAATAGTTTTTATTTTTATTTTTAATTAGATTAAAAATAAAAAATTTTATTTAATTAAAAAGTTTATTTTTAATTAGAAATTAAATATTTCTAATATTTCAACATAATTTTCAGTTAACCACATTTGCCATTGCTTAAAACACACACACACACACACACACACACACAGGAATATGATGCATTCGTGATTTCCATGTCAATGAAAGTCACCTTTGGCGTTCCAGATCATGACTATATCCAATACCCATCTGCTGAATGAGCAAGTCTATCCAGCAGAAGCTGGGGAGCCCCGTTGCAGCAGAATGACCTAGGAAGCCTCAGTCACAGCCCCTCCACAGCCCCCTAGGCTACTCAGAGGCCCTGGCCCCATCCCCAATCTTAATCAAGAACTCCAGCTTCTCAATAACTCCAATCCTAACAACAAGTTGGCAAGGAATTAATGTATAGGCATGTCAAGCCCCAGCTATAATGAAACCTTAACCAAATTCAGTAGAAAATCTCTTTTATTCTAATTAACCAGACTAAATGGGTTAACCAACACTAGTGTGATCACAGAATTTATTACCCAGGACCTCCTGAAGAGTGAAAAGGTTGCTCATACTAATTCAGCCAAGACAATAGGCACAAACTGGAGCACATGGTTACACCTAACAATCTCTGTCCCTCTTCAAAATCCACTGACTGATGGCCAGGAATATACTGTTCTCCAGCAGTCCCTGCGCTTCTGTGTCCATCAGCTGACTTCTAAAGAACCACTCGTCTATCTTCCCAGACATGCTCACACTCATTGCAGTTATTATTAGAATTATGTAATTATATGAAATTTTATGCAAACTGGTGAAATGTAAAGGTAAAAAGAAAGGTTGTTGATGTTGTAGAAGACCAAAGAAACCCAAGCAACGCTTAGAGAAATGGAGCTCCACAGGTTTATTATGCAGGTGGTCTCAGAGAAGTTGCCTCCAAAGTCTGAGCAAAGCAACATGGTGGAAACTCTTCCTTTATTCCCTCCAGCCTCTTTGTCTCCCAAACATGGATGGGACTACCAGACCTTTCGTGGGCTTTGCTAAAAGCCCATTTTAAGAAAATTGAAACTGGACGTTGTAAATGATGCATGATGAGAGTGGTTTATATAAGAATGGGGACATGGAACTCCAAACAATGAACTCATAACAAGGAAAAATTGGACCTCACAGCAAAAGATAGTCCATGAATGTTAAGTTTAAATTAAAAGTTTGAGATACATATATATTTGATTCACAGTTTTGCAGACTTTATTAGTTAGCCTACCAACCTCAGGTGCCTAGACTAACTATTGCCATTACAGCAGGCCTCCTGTCTATACTTAAACCAAGTCTTCTAGTAAGAGGGCTCCATAAGATGTTTCACAGCACACCCCAAAAATTGTTTCAGGCAAGCTTTTTAAACTAGATATTTTTACTGATTTTGAGAGGAAGGGGGAGAAGAAGAGAGAGAGGGAGACAGAGAGAGAGAAGAAAATATCAATGATGAGAGAAAATCATTGATCAACTGCCTCCTGTATGTCCCACACCAGGGATTGGAGATTGAGCCCACAACCTGGGCATGAGCCCTGATAGGGAATCAAACCATGGCCTTCTGGTTCATAGATCGATGCTCAACCACTGAGCCACGCCAGCCAGGCTCAAGGCTTTTTGATCATACTTTATTTATGTGATTAATCCTAGGGGGGAATTTTACCCCAGTCTGTAAAAAGACCGAGGGAGAATGAAATTAAAATGTCTGCTGTTCTACAATGCTTCTGAGCAATGTAAATGTATATGAGTCTATTTCATAAATTTCTATCATAAACAAATCATAAAACAAGAAGCAATTTGTATAGAAAATGAAAATGGAAAACACATAGGTATGCCTTTAATCACAATTAAATCACTGTCAAAACATACATAATTTAATAAGAGGAAAAAGTAACCACCGGTGACACATCAAGGAGAAGAAGAACATGAAGGTCACTGTCACTGAAAACAAGTTCAAAGTTAGCAACTTAGGTGTGTGAGGTTGGGGATTGGGGGGCCTGAGGGAGGACAGTGGAAAGCGGCATGTGGCTGCAGTGTAGTAAAAGGAACATTACAGTAATCTGGCCCTTATTATTTAGAGAAGTCACTTATTTAGGTAAGTCTACCTCTGTTCACAGTACAATTAAGGGATATAGACAAAATAATAAATCCTATATGTTTATTCTATATCAGACACTGTTCAAAGTGCTTTATAATAATTAGTCATGAAAAGAAAAAAGAGCCCTGATCGATTCCTGGTCAGGGCATATGCTGGATCCCCAGTGGGGGGCGTGCAGGAGGCAGCCAATCAATGATTCTCTCTCATCATTGATGTTTCTATCTCTCTCTCCCTCTCCCCCTATAAATCAATAAAAATATTTTTTTAATAAAATAAATAGTGGGAGCTTAGAGTTGAATCAACGTGGAGAGTAAAGGAATGGAAAATGGGTCCTATGATGTTATTGGTCCTCAGAAGACTAGATAAGGAGTTAACGGTTATGTAATGATAAGAGATCTCAGCTAAAATAAGGAAGAAATTATTTGGCCATCAAGTTGATCAAATACGGGAGGGGGGGGGGGATTGGTTGGGTGTGTGACTCCAAAAGGCCATTTGCCTAGGGAAGGGCCTAAGGTACAGGACGCCAGGAGAGAGCAAAGAGGGCTGATAGGCTAAATGCAAGTTGGCAGAATACGACCCAGGTGAGGCCCAGCAAGAAAGCCATCACCAGCTGTCAAACCAAAGGGCCACAGTGAGGTTGCCAGGTCACAGAAGCTCAGTCCTGAGTCATAGAATGAGGCTTACCACACTACAGCAGCTCACCAGAGGCAAAAAGGGCCAGGTCTGAAAGGGCAGCTGGGCAATGTACTGATTTCAGGAGATTGCCAACTGCTCTGCCCTACATCTTTTTCAACCATATTACATGCATCATAAAGCATTTTACTTGTTGTGAGCTGTTACCTGACACTGAGATTCTTCCAGGAAAACTCATTGGGCTAAGTAAATAAAGGATTTCTCTAAATGGTTTAGTTATTTATCTTCTTTATCTCAAAGCAGAGTTTGGGCAATATATCTACAAAGTTTAGGATTCAATGAAAAATGTGGAAAAGATAAAGAAGAGAGGGTGGGACAAAGGAAGGGTACAAGAATTTTAACTTGCCATTGATGTAAGTCTATTTTCAAGCCCTAATATAAGTGACCCACCAAAAAGTGGAAAGAAATGAGAAATCATACAGTTAACCCAGTACAATAGTTCTGAAACAGCCACCCTGGGGCAGTCTAGATACATCAGAATCAACTGAGAAGCCCTTTCAAAAACACACTCCCAGCAATTTCCCCCAGACCTCCTAAGTCAGAATCTCCCAGGATGGGGACACGTTATTTCTTCAGGCTCCTTGGTTATTTCTGATACACAGATTTTGCAGATTCCCTACTCTCCGTGTTCAGGGCCTTGTACCAAAATTGAATGAGGGCTTTGTACTCAGTACCTGCTTGAGGTGTAGGGACAGTATGTTGGTTGGTTCCATTTGACGCAGGTACTGCCCAACAATAAAGAAAGAAGTTTTTTAACTCAGGACCTGATGAGGAAAATGAGACAAAGTTTAAGGAAATATAACTCCCTATGATTAAATGAATTATATACATATTATTTATAGTTACCTAAATGAGAATATATTCAGTAAAATATAAATAATTGCAAATGTAAATACTCTTCTCTCTAGGACATTGGTGAGGTTCTCAGCTGCCAGGACCACATAAAAGAGAAGCCCTGTCCTTGTCCAAGTCCAACTATCGTATTTCCTATATCCAGGCATGTCTTTTTTTTTTTTCTGTTTCCTGTTATAAGTGCTATTATGTTCATCATAGAGAACTCTTAGCTTTTTGTGTCTGCAATTACTCAAAGTCCAATGCCTATTATACACGCTTTCTTCCACTGGGGCATCTACTATATTTCTATTGCTATGTGCTTTTGTACAAACTCATATAATCAGAGAAACTTTTAAGGTAAAACCCTCACCTATGACCTCTTTTGATGAAAAATTTGTTCAGGGATTTAAATCTTTACAGTCCAAGATAAAGAAAAGGAAGAAAGAAGAAAGGAAGGAGAGAAGGGAAGAGAAGGGAAGGGAAAGGAAGGGAAGAGAAGGGAAGGGAAGGGAAGGGAAGAGAAGGGAAGGGAAGGGAAGGGAAGGGAAGGGAAGGGAAGGGAAGGGAAGGGAAGGGAAGGGAAGGGAAGGGAAGGGAAGGGAAGAAAGAAAGAGAAATCACTTCTGAATTTACCTTTATTACTCCAATCTCTTTACTTATAAGTGGTTTCTTATCTAACATTTACCACAATCTACTATAAATTTATATTTAATTATTTATCTCTACCATGAGTTTTAACAGTTCTAAGAGAACAGAGAGCATCTATATTGCTCATTGTTGAATCACGTAGGTTGGTGCCTCCTCATATAGATGCCTCATTATTATTTATTCAATCATTGGGTGGATAGATGGGTAAATCGTTGCTTCCTGTTCCAACTGCCATAGTTTTTCCACAAAGGTACAATTTGTCCTTGAGCCCCCAGAGAACGGAGATATATCACATTCATTTGTGTGTCCCCAGTACAAATGTTTGAAGAATTACTGAAAAATATAAGGCAGAGTTGACCACACCAAGTGATTCACTGCTTGTGGTTCAGTATCTTCCACAAGAGTTGCATAAGCTTGTATAGTATCTGAACCAAATCAGAGGATTCAGCTGACATTCTCTGAACATGAATAGACGGTCTCATAAAACAGCCGAGTATCTAAACATTCCCAAGTTTCCAAGTTGAATTTAGACTAAATAATTTGCAATTAGGAATTGTCCTTTTTAGGACAATTGGTGCTCAGAGAACCCCAGCTCACACACCATTAAATCCAAGAAATAAATGATAGGTCTATTTACCAGAGCCATGGTTTCCTTATACCGTCATCTGAGATGAGTCAGGAATTAAAAAGGTCATCAGTATCGGAAATGTAATCATTGCTTTCCTGCACAGTTGAAAGCTGAGAAACAGGATCTGGAAATTGAGGTTTACCGCCCAAATATGTCTTCCCTCGCCCCATTCTTCTTAAAGGCACCCAGTCAGGTGAAGTTTGGTTACTCAGGCAGACAGACTATGAAAAACATGATTTTCCTGTTTCCACTTTGAAATATAAAATAGTCACCAATAGGTAACAAAGCATGATTCACAGTTAGGTAAACATTCTATTGTTATTGACTCAGTAAACATAGATCAGTATATACCTGTAAAGACAGCCTGAAAGAATTTGAGGAGGAGAATAACAAAAATTAGAGCTGACATCTATTGGGCATGTGTTGTTTGCCAAGCATTGACAATGGAGAATAACTTCTTGCATCTCCATGGTAACCAGGAGGTCGATTTTATTATTAGAGTATTTTATGATAAGGGAACTGACATCAGTAGAAGTTAACATAACTTTTTCAAGATTACACATAATGTAGAAGATGGAGCCAGGATTCAGTCTCAAAAAGGTGAAAAGGTAAATTTAATAGGTGAGTTAAGCAGAAAAATGAGTGAACACTTTTGAAGGACCTTTTGGAATTAATAAAGTATAGAATATTCATAGGACTTCTTCCAAGCAGTTCAAACAGAGGAGGGGACTGTCCCATAGTGGTGAGTATGGATGGGAATACAACAAATCTGAAGCAAAATGAGGGAGAAAGGAGATTCTAGAATGATAATATCATCTGTCTCTCCCAAGGACTATTCTCAAAGAAGTTGTCCAATTTGTCACACTCCCTCTGTTAAAATCAGTCCTTGGACTCTAGAAGAGGTAGACTTTTTAATAACTTATTAGCTCTTGAAAAGAAATAGCATACAGTATTTGCAGTATTTGGGGGTAACAAGAATCACTAAACAAATTTCCTCATGATTCATTCACTACTCAGGGAAGCCACAAACTTATTAGAATCTCCATTTTTTCCTTTAACACTGCTCTGCTCATGAAATAAGAGGCCTAATCATAACCTATTCTCTAGGTAGGCCCTAGCAGGTAAACTCATATAGGACAATTTAGTTTGCACCAACATGTAGCCAGCATCTGTTACTTGTCCCATGAAGCTCACCTAAAGGCTTGCAAAAAAAATAATGTACCTGCAGTATTTTTTTGGTCTTCAAGTGCCCTGAGGAACCAGTTTACCCTTGATTTTCCCTGTGGGAATTATTTACTGGACACAAATTAAACAATTGCAGAAATACTGATAGATAGTTCTTGTGATATCAAGTCTCTTCCAGAAAGCATTCTTTGTAAAGCTGGGTCAAAATTCAGTTCCAGCTCCCAGGTCTCAACCCCAATTTGCATAGAAACTTCCCATCACAGTTCCAACGAGCAGACTCAGTTTTTGTAGTCCATAGCCAAAGACAAGAACTCAAGGGGGAACTTGGATCCAGAGTGTCAAGGCCAGAAAGACCAGAGCAATTCCAGAGGATCTGGAATAAATTCATCACTTCCTACAATGATTAATTTTATGTGTCAAATAGACTGAGCCATATCAATTGCTTAGTCCTATATAGTAAAAGCCTAATATGCTAAGTGTCCAGTCATCTGGTGATCGGTCAAATGTTCAACCAATCAAAGCATAATATGCTAATGATATGCTAAGGCTGCTCAACTGCTCACTATGACATGCACTGACCACCAAGGGGCATACAGTCTACTGGTTGACCAGTTGCTATGACATGCACTGACCACCAGAGAGCAGTGCTCCAACCAGTAGGTTAGCTTGCTGCTGGGGTCCAAATGATCGGGACTGAGCAAGATGAGCTGGACACATTTGGAGTTCTCCCACAGTACCTCTCCGGCTGACCAGGCTCCCTAGTCCCTACTTGGCTGGCCAGCTCCAATTGGCCCCAATCAGCCCCAATCAGGACTGAGTGAGTCAGGGCCAGACACACCCTGGAGTCCTCCCACAGTCCCTCTCAGCCCGATCATGCACCAGTGGGGTCCCTCAGCCTGGCCTGTGTCCTCTCACAATCCTGGACCCCTTGGAGGATGTCAGAGAGCCAGTTTCAGTTGGATCCCGTAGGCCACTCCCCTTGAGAGGGCACCAGGTGCAGGGCTCAGGCTGGCCAGTGCTGCTGTGGCAGCACAAGCCCCTCCTGATCAGAACTGATTGGGTGAACCCACAGCAGGCACAGTGGGGCCAGGATGAGCGGGAGTGGCAGGTAGGCACTAAAAAGTGCTCAATA
Organism: Vespertilio murinus; assembly: GCA_963924515.1. Lineage (NCBI taxonomy): Eukaryota > Metazoa > Chordata > Mammalia > Chiroptera > Vespertilionidae > Vespertilio > Vespertilio murinus. The sequence goes on along the minus strand of OZ004707.1, from coordinate 129,297,747 downwards.
AATATTTGCTGATTTGAATTCAATGGATGACTTCCCATCCCATAGTATACAAAGCTCTCCATTTCTTGCTGCCTAGTCATCTTCTGCTCCAATTCCCTGAGTAGGTCACTTTCTTTTTTCCCACCTTTGTATATTTATATACCTTTGTCTCTCTACCTGGTCCATCCTAGTCTCTCCTGTGCCTGCATATAAATACACATAAACACCTAGAGAATTCTTACTCTTTCTCCAATACCGAACTCACATTTTTTAAACTACTCAGGTTGGGCAATACCTCCTGCAAGAAAATATCCATACCTGACTCTCCTCTTTGGTGTTCTACCTATGGATACTTAGGTTACATCTATTGCTGTAGCCTTCTCAGCATTTCCTTTGAAAATGTCTCCCCTTGCCAAAACCGGTTTGGCTCAGTGGATAGAGAGTCAGCCTGCAGACTGAAAGGTCCCGGGTTCGATTCCCATCAAGGGCATGTACTTTAGTTGCAGGCACATCCCCAGTAGAGGGTGTGCAAGAGGCAGCTGATCCATGATTCTCTCTCATCGATGTTTCTAACTCTCTATCCCTCTTCCTTCCTCTCTGTGGAAAATCAATAAAATATATTTAAAAGAAAATGTCTCCCCTCATACTACCAATTCTGTATGAATGTCTGCAACCATGTTTTGCTACCCTCCAACCACATTACCTAGATCCAACATATCACAGTAACCCATGTCCCTGGTAACAATGGTTAATCCAAGGAGTGGGAATGTGACCAAAGCTTAGCCTTCAAGGTAAAACAAGAGTCTTTGCTTTGAATTACTCTAACTGGGACTAACAGGTCAAGTGTCTTGTGTCTGGGGTCATGAAGTAGAAAAATATGCCACAGGGGTTATTTAAAATCACATTCGCCACTAAATTCTAACTAGAGGATCCTGATATGTTCTGAGAACACAGTGGGTTTACCTCTATCAAAGCCTGTTGCTTCATAGCTAGCTATGTAGTAGGTGCTCAACAAATGTTTGTTGAATGGCTTTCTCAGGTTTGGGTGCACAAAATCTCTAAAGGGAATACTGAAAACTGCCTACAAATCTCCTCTCTGACCACACGATATTATGTCACATCTTGCTATAATTTGACAGCAGAAATGGGTTCACTTTAGTTATTTGAACCTTTGGTCACATAGATCTAGAGGAGAGAGTGTATGTCTGTCCACAGTGTAAAACCTAGACACTGAAAACTAAGCTATACTTGGCTGGAGCTCAGATCTTTCCTTTCATGGGAAAAACCTTTTTGCATGTGACTAATTACAGCTAAAATGGTAGAAGCTACTAAGGAAAGAAAAACAAGGATTTGTTTGTTATAGAAGAGAAAAGAAAATAATTTAGTTGAAAAAAATAACATCTGAAATTTTTTTAAACGTGGGCTCCAAACCTTGTTTAGTCATTTAGTCGCCAAAAACATAACAACTCTATTGTGAATCCTCCCTTCCCCCACAGCCAGATCTATAAATTAGAAATAACATTGTATGTCCTGGCTAGTCTCACTGCAGCTTAATGAGATTATTTCTAGGACACTCTTTGACTTCAAAAAAGTCAGAGAAAAAATTCAAAGAACTTTTATTATAAAAGGTCTCGATTTGATTAAAAACCCTCATGCCTACTTTGTGAGTCATGCATATTCCCTATGGACTTTCTCTGTGTCTCTATTATTAACATTACATATTTATTTTAAGTCTATTGAAGTAAAAAATTATTCTTCTAGCTCTCAGCCCAAAGTGATTTCTAATGACTATTTAGTTTTTATGATAATTTTAAAAATTTGCATTAATAATAAAAGAATCCAATGTTAAATTGGAGGTTATTAAAATTGGCCTTCTTTCAAGTTGTCTATTGAAAAGTTTTTTTTTCTTTTTCTTTTTTTACCATATCTGTCCTTAATTGCATGAGAATAAGGTTACACTTAATTATTATTTAGACTTTACATAGTATATTTGAATAGCTTAGTTGAAAAAGGCATAGTAACTTGCTGCCTTCTCAATATTCAATTGGCTGTGCAATATTCTCTGTCTGTGTACCCTATCCCCAGCCCACAAAGGACGAATCTGAAAAGTCTTCAGGGATAATGAAGATAATGCAACTCGAGACCCTGCAGCAAAATGAAAGGAACATAGTCCTAACACCAGGCAGTTGATACCAGCTGGCTTTTGCCATGCCGGATCATCAGATCTTCTGATTTTTTTTTTCAAGAAAATCCACCCCTAGCCAGTTTGGCTCAATGGATAGAGCATTAGCCTGCAGACTGAAGGGTCCCAAGTTTGATTCTGGTCAAGGGCACATGCCCAGGTTGTGGACTCAGTCCCCAATAGGAGCATACAGGAGGCAGCCGATCAATGATTTTCTCATCCTTGATGTTTTTCTCTCTCTCTCCCTTCCTTTCTGAAATAAATAATAATATTTTTTTAAAAAGGAAATCCAGACTTCAGATTTCATGTGAAATCTCTCAAATGTAAAACCATTATCCTCTAACTCAAATGTAAAAGAACCACCACCACACACTATGAGCCAAACTAAATAGCTTCTCACCACACTCAGCTAGGATTCAACCTCTGCCTTACAGAGTATTTTTTGAGAAGAGCAAACAAAAATAACTAAACTTCTACCTTCCTTAATTTTCTGTTAAATTCCTTCCTCATAGAAAACAATCTTCAGCCTGGCTGCTATGACTCAGCAGTTGAGCATCGACCCAGGAAACAAGAGGTCACCAGTTCAACTCCCAGTCAGGGCATATGCCTGGGTTTCGGGCTTGAACCCCAGTAGGAAAAGGGCAGGAAATTCTCTACCCTCATTGATGTTTCTATCTCTCTTTCCCTTTTTCCTTCCTCTCTCTCAAAAAAAAAAATTAATAAAAACATTTTTTTTTAAGAAAGAAAACAGTCTTTATGGTCTTCATGCACAGGTGTGAAAGCTAGGCATAATGTACTTGATATTCTTGTCTTAAAAATGTACATCTATGTGAGCATGCTCCATCTCTCAACTTGCTGAGCAGAGCAAGTGGGGAACATAGGCTGCCCCAGTGAAGTTCACTATCCTTTGTTGAGTCCTAAATGTCCTTGGCATTGGCAGTGGTAGGAGTGGAGAGTGTCAAGAATGGTGCAGAGCCCTAGCTGGTTTGGCTCAGTGGATAGAGTGTTGTCCTGCTGACTGAAAGGTCCTGGGTTCAATTCCGATCAAGGGCACATGCCAAGTTGCTGGCTCAGTCCCCCGTAGAGGGCATGAAGGAGGCAGCTAATCAATGATTTTCTCATCATTGATATTTCTCTCTCTCTCTCTCTCTCTCTCTCTCTCTATATATATATATATATATATATATATATATATATATATATATTAAAAGAATGGTACAGAAACTCTCACCAACAGCAGAGAGGAAAAGAAGATCTAATAAAAAATAAATAAATATATATATTCTTTTTTTTTTTTTTAAGAATGGTACAGAAACTCTCACCAACAGCAGGAGGATGGAGGGGCAGCCTTTTTGTGTGTAAGAAACACAATCTGAAGCTAAGAAGGGGGCGTTTATCATTACCCAAATTGCTGAGTAGACTTTGAGCCTCTTAAAAACTGGGACTCTATCTAATCCATCTTTGTATTCTAAGAATGGACCACAGTACTGGCACGTAAGTAGCTCTCCACCAGTTGTTGGATGAAAGCAGATCAACCAGTTTTTCTGTCAGATGACGGGGGAAAGGGACAGGTCCCCAGTCCACTCATAAATTGGTGGCCTCCAAACTTCCCCCACGAAACTGCGATGTGAAATTTAGCATTTGCAGGGCAGCCACGTGGTTTGTTATTTTAGAATCACAGACTGTTTTGTGCTTCCTTAAATTGTCAAAATAGAAGAAAGGGGGAGAGGAGAGATGACAATTTTAAATCTAGTGCTTACATTTCATCAATTTTCAGAAGCAGAAAAATAATGCAATCCCAATAGGAACAGATAAAACAACTGTAGACCCTCAGAGAGGTGGAAAATGGTTTTCAGCATTATTTCCCCAGACACATATTTTTTTAATGTAATGATTTCAGCAACGGTTGAAGAACTGTCATTTGTTGGATGAAGAATAGGTAATTAAACCCACTGTTCTGAAAGAAAAGCTTTGTGAGTACTTTTTTTTTTTCCCCCAAGTCTCCTGTGCCGGGCTGGTAATTTTTTCCTGTCTCGCACCTACTCGGAGCCCAGGGGACCTGTCCTTGATGCCTGGCACGAATCTGATTACAGCGCAGCTCCCGAGTGCACAGTCCAATCGCAGCAGACAACTGCTGATTTATGTGTAAATCAAAATACCCATCACTTCCCCTACCCTGGGAATTGTTAAAATGCATTAACAGACTCGAATTTCATGTTTCTGATATAGCAACAGTAGGGTGATGCTTGTTTTGTTTTGTGTTTTTTATTTTCCTTTTCCCCTCAGAAACTGAGATAAGCCCTTTCTGAGCAGGAAAGCTCCGCGGACTTGTTCCGACAAATTCTCATTCCGTTTCACTCAGGGTCAGGCTCAGTCAGAAGAAAGCCAGCTGTGGGGAGGTGGGGTGGGTTGGGGCTGATTGCACAGACAGCTCTCTCCCTCTGGGCTTCTACCGGGACTTTGCTGAAGTCCATTTTCTTCTCTTTCATGACTGAGACACTTCCCAGGACAACATCTGTATTTAATGATCTTAAAAGATGTTTTCACATATTTTTCTTTCAGTAGCAATAGAATAGCACAGAGTATTCATTCACTCCCCTGCTCTCTTGTCTATACAAAACATTGACTGTGGAGAGATCACATTTTAATAGGGAAAATAAGCAAAAATAGGAAAATAAGAAAACCAGGGTGTGGTATTGACTCTGCCACAATCCTGGGAAAATCACATATATTCCCTGGGCTCCGGCTTTCTGTCCACGAAAAGGGACGTGAGCATCACTGGTTTTCAAATTGAACAGAGAGCACAGCCCTAGCTGATTTTTCTCAGTGGTTAAGAGCATCGGCCCACAGACTGAAAGGTTGAGGGTTCAATTCCAGTCACGGTCACATACCTCAGTTGCAGGTTCAATCTCCGGCCCCAGTCAGGGTGCATTCAGGAGGCAACCAATCTGTCTCTCTTGCCAATGTTTCTCTCTCTATCTCTAATTCTCCTTTTCTCTCTAAAAAACAAACAAGCAAACAAAACGAAAAAAGAAAAAAAAACATAACACAAGAAAAAGTAAACCTTTGTTGTTTTAGGCTGCTGAGATTTGAGAATTGTTTGTTACCACAGCATCACTTAGCCTGTCCTAACTGATGCAATGCTTTATAGTTTTGGATCTTCTCATTTCTGGAGGGATATACACAATCATGCACTACAAAAGATTCCAAGAACTGATCTAATCATCAGTTTGAAATGCTCCAAACCAAGGATTTATGCTAGATCTCTCAGAAGGTCTCAGGCCTATTGCCCTCACTCTTTTTTATTTTTTTTTTTTATTTCATTGATTTTTTTTATTTTTATTTTTATTTTTTTGTTTTTTTTTTTTTTTGCAGAGAGGAAGGGAGAGGAATAGCAAGTTAGAAATATCGATGAGAGAGAAACACCCATCAGCTGCCTCCTGCACACCCCCTACTGGGCATGTGCCCACAAGCAAGGTACATGCTCTTGACCGGAATTGAAACTGGGACCCTTGAGTCTGAAGGCCGACGCTCCATCCACTGAGCCAAACCGGTCAGGGCTGCCCTCACTCTTCAACCCCATATCTCTAAGCACTTCTCTTAAGCTTCGGATACAGGCAAGTGTCTCTAGGCTTTCTATCCACTGTCCCACCAATTAAATGGCTTCCCTATCTTCTTTCCCCAAAATGTTCTTGGAGAATAGATTCAATTACAAGAATAAAACAATGAATCTTTCAAAGTGCCTAAGGGACTTGACTTCAGAGTAAAAGTCCTTTGCAGCTTCCATGGAATAGAAAGTTTGACAAGATAATTACCTTTTCGGTACTCAAAAGTGACATATCACATGAGAACATCTCAACATAGGATATTTTCCTCACAAGCATTTATTTCAGGCTGTTCACAACAGTATATTTATAATTATTTTCATTTTCTTCGGGGGGGCCTGATGTGGCGGGATCTCCCTTCTCCGCGTCCCGCACGGAAAGAGAGATGAACGAACCTGTTCTAAGGGGAGGCGGCCAGGGATTGAGAAATATTAGAAAGAGAGAAGACACAGAGATAAATTTTAAGCTGGGAGCTGGGAGGGCCCCTGCCCTCCTCTGCTGGAGAGGCAGACTGAGGACCTCCTGAGCCACACAGCACATCTATTTATCCTCCAATCCAACAAGGGGGTTTCACAGAAAAACAAGGAGCCTGGGAGGGCCCAGGGCCCACCCACTCCTTCCTCCTGGACAAACACAAGCCAGGAACTCAGAACATCTCCTCATTCCCAGGGCTGGAGTGCAGCTGACATGATTCTGCCAATATCCCGGGCCCAGTCAGCAACAATCTAAAGAATGTCCAGGTATCTTCCCGTTTGGCCCTCTACAAATTTCTGTTTGTATTCACTGTTCATTTGTCATAGCACTAGGTTGTCATGATAACCACCTCAAACAGGTCTCTTTGACATCTTACCATAACCTCAGGGAATTTTACCCACTTTCCCCCCCAGATTTATGATTTCACGTTATTTCAGAGAACTTTAAGTTGAGTGTATCTCTTTTTTTAAAAATTGTCTTATCAAACTAGAAGCCATCACAGTAAAACAGTTTCAGGGAGCACTCTTTACGGAAGTTACAAGAAAAACAAAAAGTAAACAATGCTGAACTGCTGTTTTCTTTTTCTTTTTTTCTTTTTTTAATTAATGGAGTGAATAGAAACAACTTAAGCAAGATGGTCAGGTAAATCTCTTACCCTCTGCAACCGTGAGTTTCAAAAAATGTTCTTTAAACATAGCCAGTGGAATAGGTTTTTATTATTTAGATGTTTGTTCCCTTCTGGTCTCCTTTATGGCAGTAATATGTTTTTTAAATGCCTAAAAACCTTTCTTAATACCTAAAAAGTCCCCTAGATTTCATGAATTAATGCAAATGGTAATCACAAGTGTAAATGAGTAATTGGTAACACAAGTCCCCATCTGTGCATGCAATTACCTGCCTTGAGCAAGTAATTGCCTGTGTTTTTCAAGAGCTTACTAATAACCTCAGTTTAAGCATATATTTTTTGAATAATTCTGCCCTAGCACACAGCAAAAACTTTTTCTTGGGACAAATATTTTTAAACAAGCAGCCAAACACCTTACAATTTTTAGTCTTATGAAGAGCAGACCTAAGAAGCCACCTCTGTAGTAATTAATTTCAAAAGTTTCACACTTCACCCCGGCCAGTTTTATTCAGTGATTAGTGTCGGCCTGCATATGGAAGTGTTGAGGGTTCGATTCTACTCAAGGGCATGATTGCAGACAACCAATGGATGTGTCTCTCTCACATCAATGTTTCTCTCTGTGTCTTTCCCCCTCTACTCCCTCTAAAAAGCAATAGGGGAAAAATCCTCAGTTGAGGATTAACATTAATTAATTAATTTAAAAATATACATCTTTGGATGTGAGCCTTCACCAAGCTGTGTCCCTAGCCCCTCCCTCCCCAAACTGGCCTGATTGCCATACCTTTGCAAGGTCTCCCCATCTTTTTTATATTCATCATTTTTCTTCAGCAGCTTTTGACTTTAATTCCCCCATCTGTTGCCCAAAGCCTTAACCCATAGCTTTTTTTATTCCATACCAAGCTACTTTTTTTCTAGTACCAAATGCCCTGTTGTTCCTCTCGTCACTGTCCCTTGCCCTTAAATACCAACTATATACTGACAACACCCAAATTAAGGTTTTTAGCACCAACTTCTCCCCAAAAGTCCACCCTCCTCTAATTGTCATCTTACGTATGTAATTGTCATGTCCAACTATGTTTCCAAACCCCTCCACAGACCATTTCCCTATCCCAGTAATGGGCAGTCCCAAACCTTATCGCCGTTCTTGCCTCCTTTCTTTCTCCCTGGACATCCAACCCATCAGCTCATCTTTTTGACTCTACCTTCGCATAGATCCAGACTCCTACCACTTCTCACACCCCCACCCGCTACCAGCCCTAACCCTTCTAGAGTGTTTCCACCTTAACCCCCCTGGAGTTTTTCTCTCCGACATCAGAGTGGTCCTTTTAAAAGCCAAGTTATATCAGTCTTTTCATCAAAACTCTCAAATGGCTTCCCTCAAGAGTCAAAGCAGGATACCTTTCAAGAACTTACAAGAACCTGTATAATCTGTCCCATAAATTCATCTTTCTTTTCTCATCTGCCCCACCACCACTACTAGTCATTTTTGATCCAGTAAAACTGGCTTCCTCGTTGCTCTTTCCACATACCAACCACATGCCTATATCTCACTCGCTTTTCCACACATGTCTACATAGCGCATTCCCATGCTTCTTTCAGATCATATTTTCAGAGGAATCTTCCCTGAGCTCTGAGGTAATACAAAAATTCCTGTCCACTGCTCACTACCATGCTTCCTAGCCTGTTATCCTGCTTCCTTTTTAAAAAAATATATTTTATTGATATTTTACAGAGAGGAAGGGAGAGAGATAGAGAGCTAGAAACATCGATAAGAGAGAAACATCGACCAGCTGCTTCCTGCACACCCCCTACCGGGGAATGTGCCCGCAACCAAGGTACATGCCCTTGACCGGAATCGAACCAGGGACCCTTCAGTCCGCAAACCGACGCTCTACCACTGAGCCAAACCGGTTTCGGCTATCCTGCTTCCTTTTTGCCTATAACTCTTCTTCTATATAATACACATCTATTGTCTACTTCCCATATTAGAGTGCAAACTCAGTGAGGGCTGAAGTTTTGTTCTGCTAAGCTTTCTAGCATCTCAGTGCCTGCCTCATAGCTTCATGTGTGAGTGAATAAATGAATGAGTGAATGAATGAACATCCTAGGTTGGAAGAGGTTCCGCTCCCCATCATAATTTTGGTTCTTATGAGGCTTTTGAAGAGTTATCACTGTTTTCTCCGTTCTCTGTCTCTTACAAAATAAATGAATAAATAAATATAAATTGGAACAATGTTTCCCAGATGGAAACAACTTGGAGTTATTCTCAAAGGTAGCAAACCAGCTTTCTAGGATGTAGTCCAGGTTCCTCAAATCTCTTAACTCAGGTTGAAGTCCTATGAAAGATAACCTCCCCAGAAGCTGAGGGAGCTCATTGTTTGAGTCTGAACCCCAGGATCCTAAGCCCAAATTTCAGTCACCATTCCCTTTCTGTTCTCTCCTAAGCCAATCATTAGGTTGCCATGGTGATTAGACATCTGATCAGGCCATATCTCTCGCCCTAGGCCTCCTCTGGGAATCTCATTACACAAAGAAGAAAACAGAATGAAAATGAGCAAACTCATTGAAACTCACACTTACTCCTCAACAAATTCAGGAAGCAACAGCCATTATTAACATTGAGCTCAGAATTTCAGATATTTAGCTTCTTCACTAAATAATAATGAAGAGGAGAAGGAGGAGGAGGAGGAGTGACTAAGTAATCGAGAAAAATAAAAAGTGTTAAAACCTTCAGAATCCAGCCACTTAAAAAGAGGTGTATAAAAAAGAAGGAAACTCTCCCAGATGCTGAAATGGTTTTTTGAGTGTGCATGAATATGGGTGTTAAGTAGACTATGCTTTGCCAAAATCAGGATACCTATTTTAAATTTTAACTTGATTTATTCCAATCACTTCTAAGATGGGAAAGTTTGATTTGTTATCAAACCTCGGCAAATGCTGAATAAATTTGGTATATGACCTTCAAATGAGCTTACTTTTAAAATTATGATCCAACCAATTAATTGGGTAAGCATGTTACTATATATTCTCAAATTCTACATCCAAAAAAAAAAATAAATGTTCTTTGTTTTTATAATACATCCAGTAGATCACAGAACACCATGCGGCTGTTCAATAACAGCAGCAAGATTTGAGGAAGAGAGTGAAAGGAGATGATTAATTATTAAAATAGACAAAGTTCTGCGACACAAATGTTTCTCTTCTGTAGCTTAAGTACCGGCCCTTATGGGGGAAGGGGGAAGAGAATATGAACATTTTCTTATAAAACTTTCTCAAACAGGAAAACAAAGTTGTGTAGGAAGAAAAAGAAGTCGGAAACAATAGCAGCCTTTTTATAATAAAAACCCTGCGGTGTCTGCTGCCACACTAGACAATCGGAGAGTGGCAATAAAAGCACAATTACATGCGGTGCTCCGAGCAGTCAAATCACAGATTTCCCCCTTGAGTTCTGGCTCTACAAAAAAAGGATGTTAAATAAAGTGCCACATGTTCACATTTTCATTTTAATTACCTCTTTAAAATGCTAAGATTTGGGAGCCAAATGAGACTCATACACTTTCAATCACATTAGACTCAATATTTTAAATCATTAAATTCTCATTATATCCTCCTGCAGTTCATGTGATACCCTAGCTATATTTAACATGATGTGTTTAAGTAACTTGCCTAAGACCATTTAAGAAGTTCGTAAAAAAGCAAAAATGAGACCTGTACCAGCATTGCTGCATACTAGATGAGTGACTTTAGAATTCAAACTCTGTGGGTCCCTCTGAAAGGAGAAAGTTGATTCAAGCAGATCACGTCATCTTCTCTAGCCCTAACAGTCAATGACTGCCCAGTCTTCCTTTTAGGCTTGAACTTCCTAGATCCCTCGTTTGTTTCAATTTAAGACTCATCTTGACTATCAGCCCCTCGACTTTTATATCAGCCAAAAATCCCATAGAGTGCTTATTCCTTTTACAATTGCTTTGAGAAATCTTTTTAACATCAGTGAAAATGGACACCCTCTCCGCCCACACTATCCAATAACCTATAATATAATTGTACTGTTATGGATTTAATGTTAAAAATTCTAGCCCCCAAAGTGATGGAATTAGGAAGTGGAGCCTTTAAGAAGTAGTCAGGGTGGATGGAGGCCTCATGAATGGGATTTCTGCCTTGAAAAGAGGAGACCATCAGCACTAGCTCTCTCTCTCTGCTCTCTGCCATGTGAGGATCCAAGAAGACAGTCATCTGCAAACCAGGATGCCAGATCTTCTCGCACCTTTATCTCACGTTTCTCAGCCTCCAGGACTGAGAGAAATAAATGTGTGTGTTAAAGCCTCCCAGTCTATGGTAATTTGTTACAGCAGCCTGAGCTGACGAAGGCACCTACCATTCTTCAGATCAGGAAGCCGCCTGCTTTCACCTCTCAGCTTGCATTAAGCTGAATAATTCTGATTCTCCTCATCTTATCTCCATAGTTCGTTTTCCTGTGCCTTTATCATTTCCTCCAGCCTTCAAATTACTCATTTCTTAAAAACCTCAAGGCGCACAATAATATAGAAGCCTGATTTATACTGTTTGAGTGGAAAATTCCCTTTTTCACCCCAAAGTAGGGAAATGTGCTTGTTGTTTTTTGTTTTAATCACACTCAGCTGTATTATTGTCTCTTGGTGTTAGCTTTATTTCAACATCTCCAACACTTGCCTATAATCAGTAGTTTATCTGTTCTCTATGTTTATAGCTCCCTTTTTCTCCACGGGTAAAATAACTTCTACAATCGTGAAACGAGGATCTGGTCACTATTACCCTGTTGTTAACTGAATTATGTCCCCCTGAAATTCACACGTTGAAGCCCCTTCCCCTGCCAGTACCACAGAATGTGACAGTATTTAGAGAGAGGGCCTTTCAAGGTTAATCAAGGTCATTTAACCAATATGACTGGTGGCAGGACACTGGGAGAAGATGGCCATCCACATCCCAAGGAGAGAGTCCTCAGCAGAAACCAGCCCTGCCAACACTTGAAGCTCAGGCTTGTGAGAAAGCAAATGTTTGTGAGAACTGTGAGAAAACAAATGTTTGTTGTTGAAGCCATCTAGGCTGTGGTACTTGGCTATAGCAGCCCTTGGAAGCCAACACAAGCTCCTCCCCTGGTGATGACCTTGATCTAACCTCCATAACCACTGCTACCGGAGAGCGGAATAAGGTAGTGACTGAGCCTCATTCCAGCGCACACACCCAGCATTGCACCATCTTCACCATCATGCCTAACCCTGTCAATAGGGGAGGACAGACTCAGGACTTTCACAGAAAGAGAAGCACGTTTTCAGTAAATTAAACTAGATTTTTCAATGTTTCCCTGTATTTTCTTCTTCATACTCCAAGAATTAACAGCCTAATAAGTGCCAGTTAAATAGCCCAAGGTTTTCCTGAGGATAAATGAGGCGAGTTTACTATGGCCATCTTTCCCCTAATCTTGGTGCCAACAGCCATTGAACCAGATTATTTCCCCAAAGCTTGTGTTCCAAGAGTCCAGCTCAGTAATAACGCACGGGAAATCCATTTCTTTTTTCAGAGGAACCTAATATTTGAGCCTGGTATCAAGACCAGAATATTCCTAAGGAGAGAGGCTTACTCGCCAGATGGTCACTACACAGTTTATGATTTTAACCATTTTTTTAAATTATTCATCCACTTCTTCAGAAAACATATATTGAGTACCTACTATGCGCAAGGCTCTGCAGAGAGGCCAGGGCTACACATGATTATAACTCATCAACATATCAAAAGCCATAGGAGTCTACCAGTAAGCCAGAGTGTGAAGATTTCTAAGAGGGAGACATTATAAAAAAATCAGAATTTTAAGATTATGAGAGAAAATGACTCCAAAAGATGGCCTATTCTTCCAGGAAATGCATAAGCTTAGAAAATCAAAACAAATAGCAGCACATTGATTGGGCAGATCCTGTATTCAGATGTGATGTGGAAGCTAGTCATGTGAAGCCTCACAAAGATGATATGTAGGTTTCTTTTTCCCTGGCTCTGTCCCTCCCTGACAAAGGTGCGGATCCATTCCTATGCAAACCCCCCCCCCCCAAAAAAAAAAAAAAAACAGACACCACTTACATTCAGATAAAGTCGCCAAATTATTTTACAAAATGTACTTCAGTTTTTCTGAACCTTTTAACACCATAGGATCCCTGCTACTGTCTTTGAATAAGTTTCCATGAGGCAGAGGGAATAAATAAACATCCTGTGCTGTTAGCAGTTTCTCTCTGCTGTGCAGGGGGAGTGGGGGTGGATGGATGGAGGTGGCGGTGGCAGCCTCGATGGGTTGGCGGGGGCAGGGCCTGAGGAAACAGTGCAGCTTTTTCATGCGTTGCTGTGAGAGAATCACGCAGACCAGGCCGCTGCAGGAAGGGGGAAGAGCCTGAACCCACTCAAGAGAGCGCCTCAAGGGCAGTGGTGTGCTCTCCACAGGCACGTGATCAGGAACAAAGGAATCTTTATTCATCTCTTTCTGCTGCACTGGTTTGCTTTCTATTCCTTAGGAGCAGCTGAAAAAGACCATGAGCAGCCCCTTTAATCAGCTGTGGAAGAGATGAAAGGTTTCAGAAGAGAAGCTGTCATTTTGGAGAATGGTGCATTCACATTATAGAATAATCTTTAAAGAAAAGAACTGTGCGAGACTGATCTTTTAATTATAGAGGCACAAACACATCTGTGAAATCCACCAATTTCACTGTGGATTACTCTCTCCTGAAAAAGCCACATACTCGGTAAACAAAGATCTTAATTTGGAAATGGCTTCTCTCCCTAATACATGTCTTTGAGTGAAACCCCTTCCCCACCCCACTTCCAAATTCCAGTCAGTATTATGAGAAACAACAAACAGAAAAATGTGCAACCTTTCAGAGATGAGGTTTAAGGGCTTACCTAGGTTGTGTTTGCTCCCAAGTAAGTTCCAGCTTCTCAAAAATCAGATCAAATGTGAGTTATCTGTTAATGACTTCATGATCCCAGTCTTAGAGGAAAAATTCTTTTATTTATCCAAAAATCTCAAAGCATTTTCATCCCACTCATGAATCTTATCCTAGCTCTGGCTAAAGAATACAAGCAAGAATCAAATCTTAGAATTTTTGCTGTACCTCTAAAGTGCTAGTGGACACAGATATTCAATAAATATTTATATGCCCTGGCCAGTGTTGCTAAGTGGTTGGAGCATTGCCCCCCCCACCCTCCACCCCCCCCACACACACACACACACAGAAGGGTCTTAGGTTCAATTCCCAGTCAAGGGCACATACCTGGGTTGCAGGTTCAATCACTTGCCCAGTTGGGGCGTGTGTGTGAGGCAACCAATCAAGGTGTCTCTCTCACATTGATGTTTTTCTCTTTCTCTCTCTCTCCCTCTTTCCCTTCCACTCCCTCTAAAATTCAATGGGAAAATATCCTCAGGTGAGTATTAGCAAAAATATATATAGTTATTGAGTTGAAATGACATCACTCACAACATTGATAACTCCACTACCCCAAAATTTTAAATCACAGTTTCTTCTAATTCCTTCTAAGTGAACAACAAACAAAAAAATAGTTCCTGGCCCTAGGTGGTTATATCTTTACTGATTCATATTTTATTCTTCTTAGTAAGATAGTCTACTCTAGATGCAACTCCACCGTCACATACACAAGTGACCAAGGACTGTCTGAGGCCACGTTCCCTTTCCTGCTATTTCTGGATCTTGAATCAACCCTACTCCTTGTGGAGTTCAGAGACTTTTGTGAGTTCCCATTTCAGGAAATCCCATTGCATTTGAAGCTCTCTCTCCCAGAAAAAAAGGAAGAAAAAAAAAAACTAAAGGAAAAGAAGAGCCTCAATCTTCTCAAGAACTATTGCTTTCTCTGTCAGTGTTTCATTGAAAACTTTCTCTAACATGAAGATATTTACACTACCTTTTAATATTCCTTTTTTGGTGTTATTCCTTAACTTTGTTAAGGAATGAAGATACTTTAATAAGTGTTATTTAGATGACTTCCCAAGGTAGGTTGATTTTTCCTATTACTTAGTACATTGTTATTCTGAAGCATTCTTATTTTTATCTACTGGAATCTGTTCAACTGTGTTTCCAAAGGTGGGTGCCAAGTTTTAGTTCCTCTTGTTTGCAAAATTATCTGTTCCTGGGTTGAGGAGGATCCATGCTTTTTAAGTAACACTTCCGTGTACGGGCTTCTCTTCTAGGCCCAGAATAATAATAATAATTACTATTATTATTATTATTATTATTATTCATTATTCTCAAATGTTTCCCTGAGCATTCAGGGCCTGGACTCCAAGAACTCTTCAAAATAATGTAACTAGCTTTCAGATAGGTTTCCATCCAGTTTCTTCTTAAATCCCCTAAAAAATTTTTTGAGACTAACCAACCCAATTTTAATTTAAACAAGGAGAGGAAGAAAAGAACATAGTGTCAACCAATTTTCTCTTGCCCAGCCTGGGTGGCTCAGTGGCTGAGTGTCCACCCAGGAACCAAGAAGTCATTGGATTCAATTCCTGGTCAGGGCACATACCTGGGTTGTGAGCTCCATCTAGTAAGGGGCATGTAGGAGGCAGCCAAACAATGATGTTTCTCTCTCAATGATGTTTCTGTCTCTCTACCCCTCTCCCTTCCTCTCTCTCTAAAAAACAATCAAGGGTGAGGGAGGGGGAGAAATTTTCTCTTTTTGATGGGAAGGCATAATTATCTCACAAGTAGTTGTGTCTCTTCGGCACTTGCATAAAGGCGAAGGGCTGGCCAGCGAGACTCAGAGGCCAACTCTAGGCCAACACAGTCCTTGGTTCACGAAAATGGGTTTCAGTTCAGCCTATGACTTATCCCCTCAATCTCCATTCCTCTGTTCCTAGCACTGACCTGCTGCCAAGTAACGACCTCCACTGACCTCCTAGGCAAGTGGAATGCCCCTGAGATGGAATGGGCTTCCCTGGCATGTGGGAGCCCTTGAGAAAGACTGGTTCATGTACATCATTGCACATATTCTTAATATTATATCCTTACACTGCATTGTATACATTTGTTTATAACTGTATATTCACTACTTAAAGCCCACCACCACACAGGGATGTCACCTTTTTTAGGAAAGACTATGTTTTATTCATCATGGTTTTCTTGGTGCCTTATACACAAAGATGTTCAATAAATGATTGTTCATCTCCACCTATTACCCTCTTTCTCCGAAAATAAGACAGTGTCTTATATTAATTTTTGCTCCCAAAGATGCGCTAGGTCTATTTTCAAGGGATGTCTTATGTTTCCATTAAGTAGGTCTTATTTTTGGAGGATGTCTTATTTTCGGGGAAACACGGGTATTGCTTTTTATAAAGTCATCAGGAACTCAGCAAGGGGACTTGACCCAAAATGAAGGAGCTTAACAGACCACACTCATAGGAATAACATTTGATAAAGCCAGTTAATAAGAGAGTATCCCTGGAATCATTAAAGGAAGAAAATCCTAAAACAAGCTGGGGAGAAGGAGGAATGATAGAAGAGAGAGGAAACCACAGGCCAAATGTCAAAAATAAGAGACAAATATCTTAGAAAATATTGACTTAACACAAGACGGGACACCTAAAAGCCATCCTGGAGCATAGAGCAACTAAAAAAGATAAAGAATAGACTCTATCACCGAAACCGGTTTTGCTCAGTGGTAGAGCATCGGTCTGCAGACTGAAAGGTCCCGGGTTCAATTCCGGTCAAGGGCATGTACATTGGTTGCGGGCACATGCCCGGTAGGGGGTATGCAAGAGGCAGCTGGTCGATGTTTCTCTCTCATCGACGTTTCTAGCTCTCTATCTCTCTCTCTTCCTCTCTGTATCAATAAAATATATTTTTAAAAAAGAAAAAAAGAATAGACTTTATCGTTAAGGGTCATCCTTCCTTTCCCCACTCCCCACTCCACCCCACATCACAGGCCTCCCCTATCAGCCCCACCCAGGGGACTGGTGGATACCAGCGATAGCCTCCTTCTCTTCCTCGGGTTTCAGTGAGCCTGCTTTCCTTTCCCTCCCTTATAACCCTTTGATCTCAATAAAGTCTTCCCTTATCTACTCTCATTCCCTCCTTTGAAAGATAACCAGCCTTTTGGAATGGCCTCTTTCTTACCCCTCTTCAACAGCTCCACCACTACCACCTTTGCAATGGAGACTTAGGTCCACCGCACTTGTTTTACTTCCTTGCCTGATCCTTAGAATTAATCTTTATAGACAGCAATGCCTGAGTCACTGACTCAAATAAGTTATATATTAGTCTCTGGCCAATAAGAAATTTCATGGCTTATTTTCAGACTCTTCCTTGCTGCTGGCTATCATGATGAACAGCCACATTTATTCTTTTGTTGTCTCTATCTGCATGACATTGATTTGGTGTGTTCTGGGGGTCAGGCAAAATAAAAGTATAACAACAACAAGAAAAAACTTGCACAATTCTGAGGCTTTCTTAAAAGAAGAGTCATTATTAGAAGGGCAATAGCATAAAACTATACTGTCCTAATGTCAACCAATCTTAGATTTGAATCTCAGTTTTATTTTAAGTAACTGAACCACTCTAAATCTATTTTCTTACCTGTGAAAGGATAAGTAATACCCCCTTCCTCAGAGAGTTACTGTAAGCTTTTAACCCCTCTGCTGTCTACACTACCTCCAATTGCAAAATTGACCTTGGTTCTTCCTTCACTTAGCTGCATCAGATCTATGAGACCCCTGGTATCACTGAGTGAACTCCACTAGCCGAAGGAAAATACTATGCCAGTTCTGTTATTTATTTTTTATCTATATTTAAGTGTATGTATGCAATTTTTAACCAACTGCAGCTTCATTTCTTCTAAAGTCAGTGAAATTTATTTTAGGAAAAGGATCTGTTCTAACTAATATGACTGAGTATATGTATGGCATGAGCATAAAGGTTTAAGAAGCCAGGGGTTCCCAAATTGAGGACTGCATATACCTTGGACACCTCAAGGGTCACAAATTTATATGCTCACTATTCTTTATTTGGAGACTGTCAGAACAATAACATATATATATATATATATATATATATATATATATATATATATATATATATAAAGGAAGCAGTGTTTGCACACACACACACACCCCAAATGTGCCTTTTGGGATATTGATTTTAAGCTGGTTATTTTTAAGAAACAAAAGTTGCAGAAAGAACTTTTGAATCTTTACTTGCCTAAAGAAGTGTAGATAGAGGACCAGCTCCAGGAAGGAGCTATCACAGATAACTACAGTTTAATATGAGTGGTGTGAGATAGATAAGAGCCTAGCAAGGCCCATTTGATGAAAGTCCTCTCTGTGTCTGTTGTTGAAGTTGGCCCAGCAAACATTTATTTACCACACATTTGCTTTCCATCTCCCTGTGAACTGCTTTCCTGCCCTTTGAAGTTTCCCAGACCACAACCCCATCTCCCTCACCCCTTAGCCAGAGTAAGCCTCAGCTGCCTAATCTTTCCTTGGGTGTCTTATATTTTCGTGGCACCCACCCCCGCATTTATAGTATGACATCTGTGATAAATTTTAGACATTTTCTCCTGTTAATCTGTCTCACGTTCATTGGATTATTAGCCCAGCCAGAAGAATTTAGGAAGATGGGAGGAAAGTAAATTTTTTTTTTTGCATCCCCACAATACAAACCAATATATCCACATATATTTAAAAAAAACCACACACACATAAAAAAAAAACACACAGCATTGCTCTTTCAGAGATACATGTAAATGCTATTGAGTAATAAAATATAAATTTATTTAAGAGCATGACTTAATTTATAAAAGCTTTTATCATTGTGTGTGTTGTCTGTTAACATTTGTTAATATTACAACATGTAATGGTTTTAATTATTTAAATGTAATACTATCAGCATTTTATTATATATTGATGTCGATGGTATTACTGACATTTGATTATTAATAAGAATAGCCAATACATTATGTGTCAGGCACCGTACTAACAACTTAACATATATTAACTCATTAAATCCTTACAATGACCCTATGAGGCAGAACTATTATCATTTCCAATTTATATATTAGGAAAATGAGGTCCAGCAAGGTTAAGTCACCTGTCACAGAGCTAGTAGGAGGAAGAGCTGAAATTCAAGGTCAGGTGTTTTGGTTCCAGAGAATGGAACCAAGCTTCTTGTTTTCACTCTCAATCAGTTGAAAACTCAGCTATTCAATGTCATTGGTTTTTATTTAAAAACATTTATTTGTAACTCAACACTGATTCCATTTTTTATTAAAATGGGCATATTTCTAGATATGTACAAACTGAAATGTATATGTATACGCTGACTTATATTCGACCAGGATACAACTGAGATATCTATGGCAACTGTTTTTATAGAGGAAAAAACACACGCAATAAATCAGTTCAAACAAAAAATAATAATAATGAAAACATTTCATGCTCCCTGGTTTGCCCACATATGCTTCTACCTAATGAGGTCATATGGTTCAAAGTAAGGTTCCACTAATAACATTTCTTCGATAATCATTTTGTCATTATCTTGTTGCTTTCACCTTCTTTTGCATCCATTAGGAAATTAGCTTAAATTGCACTATTTAATTATTTGGTAAATTGAAAGGTAACGACAGAAGCAATGACTTCTAAGGAAGTTAAATACAATAAAAACAGAATGGCATGTTTCAACTTCTCACCTCTATACTTGAGTTATAGTCACACACACATCCATGTTCCATTCCGTTGATTGAACGTTCAAGAAATTTCATTGACTCTCTGCCATGTGCCAGGAGTTATGTTTGGAGCTATAAATATATGACTATAGCTAAGCATGTGCCAATCCTTTCAGAGGACAATCTAAAGGACTCCAGGTAGCTGAAACCGGTTTGGCTCAATGGTAGAGCGTCGGTCTGCGGACTGAAAGATCCCGGGTTTGATTCCGGTCAAGGGCATATACCTTGGCTGCGGGCACATCCCCGGTAGGGGGTGTGCAAAGAGGCAGCTGGTCAATGTTTCTCTCTCATCGACGTTTCTAGCTCTCTATCTCTCTCCCTTCCTCTCTGTAAAATATCAATAAAATATATATTTTTTAAAAAAATAAAGGACTCCAGGTAGTCATTCACTCAATTTATAACTACAGTGCAAGGTAGAGTGTTATCAATTCCATTGGAGGGATAGAATTCCACACGTGTTCTGAGCCAGGAGAGAGAATTCCAAGAGAGCCAGTAATCTGATAGAAAACCTCCCTATCTTTAGGGCTCTCTAGTACTCTTAGTACTCTCTAGTACTCCCATAGCCACCAGGAACCCATGTGCAGAGCAGAAAGGCAAGGTCTCCTGGGGCCAGTTTTACGTCCTGCGACCAACTCATCTCAGTGTACAAAGGTGACCTTCTTATGCCATATTTTCTGCTGACTCCCTACCACTTTCCCTCAGCTTCTGTCTTTCTTTGATTTGTTTCACTTTCTTTGTCTTCTTTCACACTGTCTTTCTCTAAAGGTATGCGCTTTCCTAGGAATATTTCCACAAATGTGGCATTATGTCGATGTCTGTCACCATTTCAGAAAGTGGTATTTTCCTATCCTGATTCCAAATTATGAGAATTTATTCTACTTCTAAACTGATAGCCGCCTTAAGCATTAAATGTTCTGTGTTTAATGGCCTTAAAGTTTCCTTTCTTACCCTTCTGAATCAGAACCTGAGGCAAAGGTGTTGGAGAAAGCCAGATGAAATGACTTTAGAAAAGGTCAGGCCTCTCCAATACGGCCCTGCAGCCGTGCAGCCTCTACAGCAGTATGGCGGCTGTTGTGGCTGCATCTGCGGGCACTGCTATTCCCAGGACAATGAAGGCAACTACTTTCACTCACTCTTTGTGCACAAGGTGAATCCCCAGAAGGACGCCCACTCCACCTTGCTGTCAAGAAGGAAACCAGCAACCTCCACAAAATCCAGTTTCACAGTGTGAAGCCCTAGTGTCTGGATGCCTACAGCAGCCTGGCGGCTGTGCTACCCAACTGCACCTGGATGAGGACTAGCCTGCTCGCTTCTGGGCAACTGGAACGCATGGCATGTGAAGCAGAACCGGCAATGCACCAGGCGGCTGTCTCGCCCTCGCGGACCGCAGGGACAAGCTCAAAAGCAACAAGGAGAACCTGAAAGGAGTGGAACCAGATGCTGCTGTCCAGGAGAAACCAGATGCTGCTCGAGTTCAGCTTCTGGGATGAGCCAAAGCCCAGAGTGGGCCCCAACATCTATGAGCTGAAAACACGTTCAAGCCAGGAACCATGATCAAGTGAGGAGACAGCTGGGCTCGGGCCATCAGACACCAGCAGGAGAACCAGAGGCAGTGGGCGGTCTCTCCTTACAGATAGAAGAGCCGTCTCTGGGCCTATAAAGACCTGTAGTCTCAGGAAGAGATTAGAAATGCTACTTGGAGGAAGAGGGGTTGAGACGAAAATGTCTACTACACAGTTCCCCTGGTGAGACACATGGAAGATCTCGCCTCTCCAGTGAGGTTACTGCCACCTCATTCCCCTTCTCCCTCAGGCAGCCACAGACAGAGAACTCTCAGTCCTGTGGTCTTGGTTTTCTCTCAGCTCTGGGAGGACTCTGAGGCTGATGCCCAGATCAGACAATGAGGAGCTGAAGGATGACAAGGCTCTGAGGACCTGCAGCTCGGCCTGGACACTTCCCATCGTCCCTGCCCATCCCTTGCCCTGTCTGGCAGCAGTTTCTGAATGAAGAATGGCAACCTTTTATGTCTTCTCACATTTCCCCTTACGATCCCTCATCTCTAGCCCACCATTCTCCAACGATCGCCGTGGTAAAACCTCAGTTTACCTTTAGTGCACAAGGTAACTAGTGGCTGGGGGTGGGGTGGGAAGAGAAGAGGAGAAACTAGCCCAGGCTCTCAGGAATCCCCTGGTCTCTACTGGGCCACTTGCTGGACAGTCCAAACCAAGTCCCTTTTGCTGGGGAATAGCCTGAACTGCCACAAGAAATGAAGGAAAACCCTTAAGTTAGCAAAGTTAGCAGGAGGTCCACCTAATTCACCCAGAAAGACTAACAAAAGGCAGCTGTAAAGGATCTGGAGCAGGGCTGGGCAAACTACGGCCCCGCGGGCCAGATCCGGTGAATAAAACTATTGAATTAAAAAAAAACAAAAAGACTGTACCCTTTTATGTGATGACGTTTACTTTGAATTTATATTAGTTCCCACAAACACTTTTTTTGTGGGAACATGCTTTTGTTCCGGCCCTCCAGTCCAGTTTAAGAACCCATTGTGGCCCTTGAGTCAAAAAGTTTGCCCACCCCTGATCTGGAGGCAGGAAACAGAATGGAACAGAAATAAGAACCCAGAAGGTAGAATTTAGAGTTCAGAACTTAGCTTTGAACTGTAGAACTTGGAATACAGAATGGGAAAGACAGAACAGAAGTGATAGAAGTCCACTTGGGAGCGTTTCCCAATACAGACAGTTGGAAGGAGGCTCATCCCTTTCCCTCTATAATCAGGTTGAAAGTGGAATGTGTAGTTCCAGCCCTTCTGTGGAACTGCCCTCCCTTTCCTTCCTGCCGGCACGGAGAGGGGCCGGGGCCTGTATGTTCCTCACCCTGCAACCCTTTCCTGCCTCTTCACATTTGATCAGCCCAGCCCTCGTTCTGCTGGGCCACTGGGTATGTGGAGTGAGATAAGTGATTTTGGGGGCCTCCTCAGTGACCCTCATACCTCATGAACCTCTGGGAAGATTGATCCTGCCTCTCTTTCAGGAAAACTTATGCTGGAATTGCTGATGGAACCTGTTATTATATTTACTTTTTTTTCTTCTTTTTTTTTTTAGTAACGAACCTGAAGAAAGATTTAAAGAGAAGAAAGGCACAAACAAGACAATCACAGGAACTCCCAAGCACAGACGGATGGGAGGCTTCGGAGAGACATATAATGTAAATATCTACCGGAAGTGAATAGCTGCCAAGGCACTGATCTGTGTCCCTCCATAAATTCTAGAATTTTTATTTTTCTCTAAGCACTCGAATAATCATATTTATTCATTTGCAAAGCTTACATTTTGATGGAGTCATGGTCTCTGGAGCTAAAAATATTTGTGTCCATTTTTTTGCCCCTCCCCCCCAATAGAAAAGTAAATACTACATTTAAAGTTCAGATAAATTTTTTAGTTTAACTTCCTATGCCTTGTTTGAGAGGACAATGTTGGTGCTGATTCTTTTACAAACGTGGCAAGGTGTGTGCTTAGGAAGTAATTCTCATTGACCTTTGCAGTGTTTAAAAGACAATGTGATCAAGTGAGAAGGTCAGCTGGATCACAGGAGATTATGTGTGCCAGACCGAGCTTTCTCGCTGGTGTCTTGGCTAAGTCATTTCATCTTTCTGGCTTCCGTTTGCTCATTGATTCTTAGCACATGCAGTTTGGTGGGCAACAGTGTCTGCTAAAGAGAGAAAATTCTGTGTTTTCAAAGTTACTTAGTACATCTGACTAAGATTCTTTGGGTCTAAGATCTTTTTTTCTTAATTGATATTTTTGCCGAAACCGGTTTGCACAGTGGATAGAGCGTCGGCCTGCAGGCTGAAAGGTCCCAGGTTCGATTCCGGTCAAGGGCATGTACCTTGGTTGTGGGCACATCCCCAGTAGGGGGTGTGCAAGAGGCAGCTGATGGATGATTCTCTCTCATCAATGTTTCTAACTCTCTATCCCTCTCTCTTCCTCACTATAAAAAAGTCAATAAAATATATTTTTAAAAATAAATAAATAAATAAATAAAAATAGATATTTTTGCCTTCAATACAAACTGAGAGGAGGGCAGCTAGAAAAGTCATATGAACCTTTTCTAGTGGATAAAATTGCTTTGCTCAAAAGTTGATATTGCTTCTGTTTTATAAAACACGTCTTCTCCACCGGCTCTCAAGCATCATTGCCCTTGATCCACAGTAAAATCCATTAAACATCACAACCGTATGCATACACATACGCTTCACAGCCTTCAGTGAAGCACTTGCCCTTAGTAGCTGTGAGCATACTTATATTTTCTATCTTACTCTATTTCACTCTTTTTTTAGGTGTTTATCCTGGTTTCAGGGCCCAATAAGGTTGCAACCCACTGTTTGAAAAACATTGCACCATGAGGGTTTTATATCTTCTCCTCCTCCTCAAGTATCATAATATCAATCAATGCCTTGTGCTATTGTTGTGGGGAGCTTCTAGATGGGAGATCTTTACCAGGGCTGATGGGTAGTATGGGATTCGTTGTGATTCCTTTTTTTTTTTGGGGGGGGGGGTTATCCCTTTGGATTAAAGCTAAATGTTACTCATGGAATGACCTTTCTCTTATATTGTTTAGAATTAATTTCCATGAGACAATGACAAAAGCCCTCCTGCTTTGGTAAGGCTGACTTGTCTTCGAATGAGAGGTGAGAGCCAAAACCAGTTTGGCTCAGTGGTAGAGCGTGGGTCTGCGGACTGAAAGGCCCCAGGTTCGATTCCGGTCAGGGGCATGTACATTGGTTGCGGGCACATCCCCAGTAGGGGGTGTGCAAGAGGCAGCTGGTCGATGTTTCTCTCTCATCGATGTTTCTAGCTCTATATCTCTCTCCCTTCCTCTCTGTAAAATATCAACAAAATATATTTATTTTTTTAAAAAAGAATGAGAGGTGAGAGGGTAGGACAAAAAAAGAATTAAACAGAGGATTTAGGATGGCTACTTCTGAGAACTGGGAAGTTCCTATGCCCCTATTATAAACTGAGGTGTGACATGGACACTTCATAAAAATGAGATAGGGTGAGGACAGAACTAGTGATGGGAGTATGCTTAGCTTTAATTTTGATTGACTAGATGTAATAGTGTTAAGTGACACAACCTCGTAAAAGTAACCCTACAGGTTGTAATTGTCTCTAATGCTGGACTTTGCATTTAGTTGGGATCGAAGCCAGTTTGTTCTTACTTTGGATTCATTCGGATGCTTTACACATACACACACACCCGCCCCACTCCATTGGAGACCTGAAGGTCCGTATGTTATCTTTTGGCTTTCTCAACTAACAGGAGTAGGCTATAAAGGGAGATTGTCAGTATTTTGTGTGGCAAGAAAAGCCAGTCATTTTGCACTCGGTATGCTAAAATCTTCTTGTGCAACAGAGCCACATTTAGATAAATATGAGCTTTTTCTCCGATTCAAATGATTTCCGATGTCTATAAGAATGCTTTCTTCTATCAAATGTTTCTGACCCATATTGCCCCTTGTCTGTAAAACACATATTTGAAATAATATTTGAAAAAACAGTAAATAGTTTTTGAAAATGAAAAAGAGAACATTGCTCATTCAAGCCTGTAGCAAGTCTCATTTTATAAATAACATGACATTATTAATTCAATGCAATTTCCTTTCATGCTGCAAGTATCATTATTAACCCCATTTTATAGTCGAGAAGACAGACTTAGTGAGTGATCTGGCAGGATCACACGGGCAGTGGGCGCTGGGGGTAGAACTGAGGAGCCTCGAATGAAGGTGTTCTGATTGCAGATGTGTTTGAAATAAAAATAATAAAAATAAACACAATATTTAATTTAGTAGTCTTCAGGCTTCTTCAAATGGCACCTGTAAAAAAAAATAAAAGCTTTGTCCTGATCAGTTTTGCTCAATGGTTAGAGCATGGGCCCATGCGCCTAATGTTCGAGGGTTCAGTACCCAGGCAAGGGCATGAACCACTGTTTCGGGTTTGACCCCGGCCCTATAGGGGTGGGTGCGGGAGGCAACCAATTGATGTGTGTCTCCTACATATCTCTCTCTCTCTCTCTCTCTCTCTCTCTCTCTCTCTCTCTCTCTTTCTCCCTCCCCACCCCCACCTCCTTTCCACTCTATCTAAAAGCAATGCAAAAATATTCTTGGGTAAGGATTAAAAATACATACATAAAAGCATAATTCTCATGCTAGCATAAAAAATGGTGAAGTGCAGTTGTTCTGGGCTAATTATCTCTGCCAGACCAAACAGCGTCGTACAGTCATCAGAAAATCCATTAGATCTAATTAAGGGAAATTATTTCAAGACAACTCTTGAGCCTATTTGAGAATATTTTTGCTAAGATTTCTAAAACGCTTTAGAGCAGAGACACAGCTTGTGAACCAGAAAGAGTTCGCAGAACTAGAACTCTGATCTGGAGAGATTAAAAATACTTGGCCGCCCCCTCCTCTTCTCCTAACTTTGTGGAGCAGGTCAGCCATTAAAATATCCTTTTTGATGACTTTAAAGTTATTATTTGTACTGTTAAATTCTGAGCAGAAAAATTCCTTTGAGCTTCAAGCATAACGTTTACTTTTCTGATACGAAGTCAGAACCATATATACTTACACACATGCACATACATATATACATGCATACCTACATACAAAAATGGCCAACTAAAGAATTGTTAGTCCAAAGTCACAAAAAAATATGAACAATAAACTCTCTGCTTCTCAGGTTAGACAATTAGGGCACTATAAGCCAAACCTGCACTGTGACACAAGTATAGCAGTGTCATCTCTATCTCTTTTCAAAGAAAAAAGAACAGAGCTTTCCCAGAGCCTCCTTTGACTAGGGCAGACATTCAATAATGACTCACCCATCCCTGGACTATCCAGTTCTCAAAGAGGCTCAGGTGAGGAAACCAACCAGTAGAAGACAATGGAGCGGCTGTGGGAAGCGGAGAGGAGAGGAAGCAGGAGCCAGGGGTAAACAATGGAAGGTTCATTCATACTTTGCTTTTGGTCCTCGCTGACAGATGGCAAAGCTGACAGGCCAACAATCGTGGGACAGAGGTCACAGTGCACCACGAGGGACTGTGCCAAGAGCCCTGTGCAGTCTGTGATGCCCTGCTCCAACAGAAAAGCAGTGTCCTCCCCTCAGAGGAGACGTCAGACTCTCAAACAACCCTGGCCTTCTTTTTTA
Source organism: Vespertilio murinus (assembly GCA_963924515.1). NCBI lineage: Eukaryota > Metazoa > Chordata > Mammalia > Chiroptera > Vespertilionidae > Vespertilio > Vespertilio murinus. The sequence continues at coordinate 129,270,936 of OZ004707.1, read as the reverse complement.
AAAATTTTTATTAAGGTATTATATGTGTACATATTTTTCCATTGCCCTCCCCTACTCCCATACATGCCCTCCCTCCCCAGAGTTTTTTGTCCATTGGTTTTGCTTATATGCATGCATACAAGTCCTTTGGTTGATCTCCTGGCCTCCTTTTCTAAGTAAAACTTTTGAGAAGCCCATGAAATCAAAAGGGCTCTGAGTTCAAAAGACATATTCTCAGAACCAAATATCAGAATTGGAGGTCCATCAAAGGTGTGCTTTTGTTTTGGTTTTGATTTATGTGAAAAGTTGTGGAAACCTAAAGAGTTATGTTGGTTGTAGATTCGACAAAACATTTTTATTGAATACAATGAAATCATATGAAGTACATGCTGCCCCAACAAATCCAGGACAATCAGCCTTTAGGAAATCAAAATAGTAAAAATATTTCAGACTTGCCTCACTGAAGTTCGAAATGTGAAGTTGAGTAGAGACTATTTCTACTCCCCTCAGCTATAGAGCAATAAACACAGGATCATAAACATTTTTTTTGGGGGGGGGGGAAATAATTTATATTTTCCCCTTACACTGAATTAAAATATGGACTCAATGAAATAAATAAAATGTATACTTTTAAAATTACTTTCAAGACTTCTTCCAGTGCCTTATACAATAGAGAATATTGTTACCTGTCTTTATTGATGCATTATTTGAGAATAGGGCAGAATCTTTACTCAAAATAGAACAAACCATTCCAACAAGTCTATATTTGAACTAGAGGCCCGATGCACAAAATTCGTGCAAGGGGCTCAGCCCCCATGCCGCAGTAGCTGCCTCTGTCTCGGCTCCTGCAGCTGCCACGGCTTCAACCACAAGGTCATCTGGAAAGTCGTCCAGTCTAATTAGCATATTACACTTTTATTATTATACATTACATTCTTACTTATATACAACTTTAGAAATTTAACTTCTGTGTGAAGGAAGATATATCTATTCATGATTCTGTGAGCTGTCCTTGTCAAAATTTCAGTGTATTCAGTTCATCTGCCTCATCTAGAAAACTCAGAAAGTCTGAGTGAGGTCCCAGGGAATAAGAATCCTAGAGGAATTCAGGCCTCCTATTGAAAGGCAGAGAATATGTAAAGAGATAACCAACTGGACTGTGAATTTATGGACCACAAAAGATACTCTATACACCCAAAACAGTCTGTGGTACTCAGCCTTAAAAACCGGTAAAAAAATAAGGGACGAAAATAATACCTCTTCCTCCCAGCTTTGGCACATAGATTAACTCAGAGATAACTAGTAGAACTCCACTCCCACAGGTGACCAAAGCTGACGGAACTCTCATTACATCATGAACCTCTCTTGGGTAATCCTGTCCACATAATAACCTAGAACCAGAAGAGCAATTGGGATGTACCTATCCTAGAGAAGCTAGTGCTAAAAAGGATACAATATCCAAAGGAGATCCTGGTTCCTGTGGTCTTGGGAACAAGCAAGATTTTCATGATCTTGGGCTGGGAGGGACAATAAATCAGAGAGTTCTCACAGACTTCTAACACTCAGTGAGTGTCAATAGTACTAGCAATCATGTTCTATATGCAGGCAATGGCATAATCATTTAACCTGTAGTTGGGTATTTAATCATCACTACTACCCTATTAGAAAGATAACCTTTATTTTGAAAAGCTAAAGTTTATCCAGGTCCAATAAGTTAGCCAAGTTCACAGACCTATGGTGCAACCAGGAGCCCAACTCAGAAAGTCTGTCCATAGACCCATGCTCTTATCCATGACACTGTATTGCACATTTTTACATCTATACATGTAGCATATATGTGTATATGTTTATGTCTGCATATGTGTGTGCACATGTGTGTGTAGTACCATAATATTAAATCCATATAGTCTGTCATAGAAACTGCATCATTCTAAGGTATATATTTTTATGCAGCAGTAGTTGGAGGTCATAAAAAGAATAAGACACAAGAAATAACAAGGTCAAAAGGTTGCCAAGCCAACCATGTATTAGAGACTCAGCAGACTCTAGAGGACCCAATCTGTCCAATAAACAGAAGACTTTCCTCCAGAGAAGTCATTAACACTAATAACTGTGAGCATGGAAGACAATTCTACTTGACCAGACTAATCCCAACTAAGAAGTGCTAAACTAGAATTTTTGGGAACATATAGGTAAGCTAGAGCACTAGTTAAGTATACAATTTTACCTATATGTTCCCAAAAATTCTAGTTTAGCACTTCTTAGTTGGGATTCAGGAATCTGTATTTTAACAACTCCGCCAGGTGATTCTCATCATGAGAGAAGTTTGGGAAACACTGCCCTACACTGTAATTCTCTTAGTGATGTGGACTGGACTAAGGCACCAAAATGAATTTCAGCTTTGCTGAAATTAAATCACCAATTTCCCTGGTAGCCAACATGTATTAGTAGGAGATCCAAATCAGCTGATTAGAGGAGCAGTAGTCATCACTGCCCATCTGATGGGGTGTGAGAAGGGGCATCAGCGGAATATTTGGGGATTGAGCAGATCACTGAAGACCGCAGTGCCTGTCCCTCATGTGTATCAGTGTACCCTGCTTCAAAGACATCAATAAATTGAGCAGAAGGGCTCTAGATAAATTGCCTGATTTGTGTCATGCTTAAACCAGTAAGACCAATAGTTTGTTGTTGGTTTTTGTTTTGTTTTGTTTTGGTTTTTTTGCTACATCGTTGGCATTTCCATGGCTTTTTACAGCACTGGCAGAAAAGAAATTCTATTTTGCCCAAAAATAAACTTTAGTTTAAATTAAATCGATTTCCCTGAATATTCCAAGAGCACAGAGAACTGTTTTGTGACCTCCTCATAGGGGTGCCTATTACCGGAGGCAACATGATATTATTTCTTTGTACTTTTCATAATGTTTCATTTTTGCTACATTTCTTGGGGACTTCTCTAAGGCTCTAGTGTATTTTTTTTACTCCATATTAAATAAGTTTTTAGAATAATATTGAGGTAATACTTTTTCATTGTAGAAAATTGAAGAAATACTGAAAAGCCCAAAGAAGAAAAATTTTAAAACCTATTATCTCATTTTTAAAAGAAAACAGCTGTTTTAAATATGTGTCTTTCCAGTCTCATGCAATGCACACATGTGCTTTTGTGACTATTTCCCCATGTGACTATTACCCTTTACTACAGAGTGGCAGTCTTTAACTTAAGCCTGTGCATGGACTTCACATAATTCATGAATTCTGTGAAATTATCTACAAAACTTTATTTTTTAAAAATATATTTTATTGATATTTTACAGGAAGGAATGGAGAGAGATAAAGAGCTAGAAACATCAATGAGAGAGAAACATCGACCAGCTGCCTCCTGCACACCCCCTACTGGGGATGTGCCCGCAACCAATGTACATGCCCTTGACCGGAATAGAATCCAGGACCTTTCAGTCCGCAGACCAATGCTCTACCACTGAGCCAAACCGGTTTCGGCTACAAAACTTTATGTAGGTACATATGTGCTTTCTTTCCAAGGAAGGAATTGACTGCTTTTATCAAATACCCTAAATGGTGTATGACCTGAAAACAGTTCAAATTTTTCATTTAACAACAATAATTTTAGTATGATATTCTACCATATTAACCACTCTTGCTACATAAATTAAACTGCAATAAACACTTGTGTAACTAAATATTTTTGCGACACTCCAACATTTTCTTTGGAGGGGGAGAAACCTGATATTATCATTTCTCTAAGAATATTCACTATTGAAGGCTTTTAATATGTGTTATCAAATTACCCCCATAAAACTGCAGTATCATTCAGAGTCCCATTAGAACTGCATGAAAATGTCTCTTTTTTTCAAACAAGCATTAACCACACTTTGTCATAGCAACTGCATTGTTCTAAGGTATACACTTTTGCAGTAGTACTTGGAGGTCATAAAAAGAATGAGTCCTTTCTTTTTAATTTTTCCAATGTATTGGCTAAACTAAAATACTCATGTTTGAATCTTTTCTTTTTTTTTAGGTTCATGGGGCAGTATTATTTGTAATACACTAAGAAAGGTTTGAGGACTCAGAACATACAGGAAGAATTATGTCTGTCCTGGCTGGGCATAGCTCTCTATGTCCCACATAGTTACTCTACTCCCACAGTAACATGGTGCTGAAATCAGCCCTGACTCACAGGTCTTTCAATATAAAGACTGGGACTTGCTAATCTTGTAATGATTTTTATGGTGTTGGTTTCCTAAGTGCCTACTCTTACCCTGATGTAATTATCTTTTGTACTATTTGTCTAGGATTGTGGTTCCTATTTAACAACATCAATTGTTCTGTTTGATGTAACATCACCTACAAGCTAAGTAAGCAAATCCTCAATGTCTTTCCTCAAGATGTCAATGATTCCAAGGATGGTAAGATTACTTGACAGAGGCTCCACACATTGATACCAGCTTTTGTTTTTATTGTTAATCCTCACCCGAGGATATGTTTTCCAGTGATTCTTTTTTTTTTTTTTTTTTTTTTGAGAGAGAGAGAGAGAGAGAGAGAGAGAGAGAGAGAGAAAGGGGTGGCAGAGACAGAGAGAAACATCCGTGTAAGAAAGACACATCAATTAGTTGCTTACCACATGTGACCCTACCAAGGCCAGGAATAGAGCCTGCAACCTAGATTTGTGCCCTTGACTGGAATCAAAACTGCAACCTGTCAGTGTGTGGGACCATTGAGCCACTGAGCTAAGACTGATTCCAGATCCTAGAGACCAAGTAAGTTTTCTACGCAACTGCAGTAACTCTGGAACTGGACTCTGGCTGAAAAGAACATAAAATCTCACCAAAAGCAACAGAGATCAGTGACCCAGAGGCCGTGGTGGTGGATAAGAGAGTGAGCTCTTGAACCTAGAGATCCTAAGTTTAAATCCCAACTCTGTCACTCGCTGTCTCCATAACCTTGACAAGTACCTCCATGGGGCTAAGCTTCACTGTACTTTAAACAAACTGATAAAGGCACTTGCTGGGTGAGCATGCCAGGAGCGGCTTCCATGTGAGTGGCTGGGAAGTTGCAGTACTCCTTCTACACAGGATTTGTGCACTCCCCATATGAAACAGTAACTTCACATTGCTCTTCTCCCCACATACTCTGTCTCCCTTTTCATGCCTAACCTTTTTCCATTTCCTGTCTTACTATCTTCTATAGGACATACTTAATTATTTATTTTTCATCTGATATCTCTTACTATCACGTAAACCCCACAAGAACAGGACTTTTTGCATTTTGTTCTCTGCTTTCATGTGCACCTTTCATTTCACCTTGGAGAATAAGTGAATAGGGTCATTGTAAGGATCGAGTGATTCAATGTGTCTATAGCAATGTATTCGTTTCTAGGGCTGCCATGACCAAGTACCATAACCTGAATGACAACAGAAATGTGTTATCTCACAGTTCTAGAGCCTAAAAGTCCAAGGTGTTGGAAGGTTTGGTTCCTCCTAGTAAGGGAGAATCTGTTGCATGCCTCCCTCCTGGTTTCTACTGTTTTTTTGTGTGTTTTTTTGGTTGTTTTTTTTTTTTGGCAATTACTGGGGTTCCTTGGCTCATAGATGCACTACCCAGTGTCTGCCTTCACCTCTACATGGTGTTATCCCCGTGTGCATGTTGGTCTCTGTGTCCAAATTTCTTCACTTAAAATAAGGACACATTCATAAGGCACATTGTATTAGAGCCTACTCCAATAATCTCATCTTAACTTGACCATGTGCAAAGATTCTATTTTCAAATAAAGTTATAGCCAGAAGTGTTGGGGGTTAGGACTTCAATATTTTTTTTAAAATATATTTTATTGATTTTTTACAGAGAGGAAGGGAGAGAGATAGAGAGCTAGAAACGTCGATGAGAGAGAAACATCAACCAGCTGCCTCTTGCACACCCCGTTCCGGGGATGTGCCCGCAACCAATGTACATGCCCTTCACCGGAATCGAACCCAGGACCTTTCAGTCCCCAGACCGACGCTCTACCACTGAGCCAAACCGGTTTCGGCAGGACTTCAATATTTTGAGGGAAGACACAATTCAATCCCAGCACTCTGTTGGAATTCAAGAGCTATCAACTCTTCTTATAGGGTCACATTATAGCATCACCATCTTAAGAGAAAACTAATTTGGTCTATCGTGACATGTTCTCACAAGTCACTATGATGCAACCCCACTCTGAGGAGATACTAACCAGACTTGCTGTACCCCACCCCCCTGGTATGACTCTGACTCTGAGTAATGACCCATGGGAGAAGAGGCAGTTGTGAAATTGAAGCCTTTGCCATCATTGCAAACCCATTACTTTATAGGCAAGAAAGGAGAGGCTAAAAGGCAATGACTCCTGTGAGGTCTTACAATTTGTTAAAGCCAAATCAGGACTAGAACCAAGGCTTTCTCCCTTCTTCCATTATATAAAATCTACATATATATATTTAAAATGATAATTATGATTATGGACACATTCAAAAATATTTTGATTGGAGAATATCTACATCATTTGTGATGAGGAAAATGCTAAATAAAACAAAAATGAGATGCCATTCTCCACCTATTAGAATGGCCAAAATCTGGGACACTAACACCACCAAATACTGATGAGATGTAGAACAAGAGTAATTCTCATTCATTGCTGGTGGGCATGCAAAATGGTACCACCACTTTGGAAGACAGTGTGATGGTTTCTTATAAAACTAAACATACTATTCACCATTTTATATAGCAACCACACTCCCTGGTATTTACCCAAAGGGACTGAAAATTTATTTCCACACACAAACCTGCACACTGGTGTTTATAGCAACCCTATTCATAATTGCAAAAGCAGATCTTCAGCAGGTGAATGGACAAATAAACTGTGCTATATCCAGACAACAAAATTTTATTCAGCACTAAAAAGAAATGACCTATCAAGCTATAAAAAGACAAAGAGGAAACCTTAAGTGCACATTACTAAGTGAAAGAAGCCCATCTGAAAAGGCTACATACTATATGACTCCAACTACATGAGATTCTGGAAAGGGCAAAATTATGGAGACAATAAAAAGATCAGTGGTTGCCAGGGGTAGAGGGAGGAGGGAGGAGATGAATGAGGTAGTAAAAATATTCTGTATGACATTATAGTGATGGGTGAATGTCATTATACATTTGTCCAAACCTGAAAAATGCACAAAACTAAGAAGCCTAAGGACTTTGAGTGATTATGATGTGTCAAGGTAGGTTCATTTTTGGTTAAAAAAATACATATATACATATATATATATATATATATATATATATATATATATAGTTGATTAAATATATATATATATATATATATATATATATATATATATATGTACACACACACACAACATATATGTTGATAATGAGGGAGAGACAGGGAGTGTATGGGAAATCTCTGTACCTCTCTCTCACCCTACCTAATAAAAGAGTAACATGTTGCTGAAACTGGTTTGGCTCAGTGGATAGAGCGTCGGTCTTCGGACTGAGAGGTCCCAGGTTCGATTCCGGTCCGGTCAAGGGCATGCACATTGGTTGTGGGCACATCCCCAGTAGGGGGTGTGCAGGAGGCAGCTGGTCGATGTTTCTCTCTCATAGATGTTTCTAGCTCTCTATCCCTCTCCCTTCCTCTCTGTGGAAAATCAATAAAATATATATATTTTTTAAAAAGAGTAACATGCTAATTGACTGTACCTTCATGATGCCCACCAGCCAATCAGGAGTGGATATGCAAATTAACCCAACAAAGATGCCAGGTTAATTTGCATACACAGGTGCTGAGTGGTCAGGAGCAGGGTGGGATGCTTGTGAGATGACACAGGTGTTCCATACCACCCCAGCCACTCCAGGCCTCTGGGCAGTGTGGGAAAGCATAAAGGCGGCTCTGGCCAGAGTGAAGGCTTCCCGGCAGCCAGGGGAAGGAAGGTCCATTCTTGCACAAATCTTTGTGTATTGGGCCCTGGTTTTGTTATAAACCTAAAACTGCTCTTTAAAAAAAAAAAAATAAAGCCTTATAAAAATTGAGACATTTTCAGCCATTATTTTATTTAATCAAATCATATATTTAATCTATTGTGAGAGATGCCATTATTTTTTTTATTATTGAGATGCCATTATTATTATTTTTTGAGATGCCATTCTTTTATCTACCACCAAAAAAGAGAAAAACACTGCTAATTATGTGTGCCTACATTTTAAGAAAGATACCTCACAAAATTTGAGCTGTTTAAGTGTGAAAGGAGCTTGAGTCTCAAAACCACAAAACATGGTGGCATAACCCCTCAGCCACTGGACTAAAATTTTGTTTATAGAAATTCTCTTTTCTAGACTGGCTTCATATATTGCAGCGTTATGGAAAAATAGGTAAAACAGACTTTAAGACACACAGAGCTGTCCACCTTGACCCCTCTAGGGACCTACCACATCCCCCTGATGTTTCTACCAACCAAGCTTGTGTTGTGTACCTCCAGGAATAAGAATTAACCAGCGGGAGAGAAGGTTTTGAATCAAAGAGATGGGACTGGAGAAGAGAGGAATGCAAAGCGATTCTCTGCCAAGGAAAACAGACAGGCAAAGGGACATGAGGTAATGACATTTCCTTCATAGATGTGCCAAAGGAATATTACAAAGAATTCATCAACCAGTATCTGGGACTGAGACAACAGCTGTAAAGGTATGCCGAGCCCCCTGCGAGGATTAAGAACCTTCGAGATTTGTGCTTGCTGTCTCTAGCCTGGCACAAGACCAGCGTCGCCTCTGGCTGGTATTTACAAAGAACTGGTGAGGGGCCAGTTGGCTGCCGGGGGCATGCTTCTGTATCATTTATCACACACAAAGTGCTCGGCAGCTGGAAAAAGAGTCATGAGAGCTGCAGCCAATCAAGCCGGGCAATGGGACCAGCCATCCCTCCCTTCTAGTCTTAGCCCCTTCCTCAGGAGAAACAACTGGCAGGAGCCCAGCATTCAGGGAAAAGAACCAAGGGGGCGGGGGGGGGGGGTGTGGTTAAGCTAATAGAGACGCCCCGCCACCACAGCCATTCATTAGGGATGTATTCAACACCCACTATGTCCTAGGTCTTGGGGAGACAGTGGGAAACAAGACAGCGCATACATTCTGTATTTCTGATCTGCAATAATTTCTGTGCCCTGGACTCTTCGCATCCACATCCAGTTGCAAGGGAAGGGAGCTGCCATCCTTGTGTCTTTGCTCAGTTTCTTCCACAGTTTCACGTTCTGCCACAGCTCATACACTCCTCTCCTCCCAGCCTTCCACACGATCAGTCACAGGAATGCCAGCTCAGCAGAGCAACCAGCAAGACGAACCGCCCAGCTAAGCGAAGAAGTCAGCGTTTCGTCACAGTTTTGGGGAAATGAGGAAGTGGCTCTCAGGAGAAAAGGGGAAAAGGACAGATAAGAGGGGCCATGATTTAGATTCACAAGAAACAGCGTGGCTCACAGCCCCCAACCATGCGCTGAATAAGTCGGTGCAATTTTCTTGGGAGGAAAAACACTGCTGGCCATTCAAGCTGGCAGTGGGAGCTGGACAGTTGACATTTACAACAATGCTCCATGCAAATCAAGGCCCTTGCCCTCAGAACGGAATGTCATAGATTTATCCTTTAAAAGGCCATTTCTCTGACTAGTCTGGGTCAGCAGTTAAGCTGAAAGGGAAATATTTCTATTATTTGGCAGATTTTTCCAAAAGCATCTTAGTTCATTAGGGGAGGGAGGGCTTTTAAAAGTCTGATCCTGATGTGGTCGGCAGGCAAACAGAATGAGAGGACATCAAAGAACAATCCCGTTTCCAGAGATGATTAAACACTTCCTCTGAAGTCCCTAGCGTTCCGCGCGCGGGGGTTGGACCTCGCAGCCCAGGTGTCCTGGCGCCAGTCCAGCTCCGCAAATATCTGTGAATAACACGCTCTGATAACTCTCATGGCTTCGCCTTGAATAAGCAAAAACCTCCCAGGCTTGCCGCTGCCACTTGCTGTTCCACAAATGGATTAAAACCCAGAGCCACTCAATAGTTGGCCGACCTTGAAAAGGCACAAAGCCTTAAGCAAAGCCTCCGTGTTTCATACCTGCTATTCCTTCCCCCCCATGCCGCTGAGACCCCCCCTTCCCCCACAATCAGTGATTCCCAGGTGCACTGTTTTATGTTCCTTATGGCACCTACTATTTGAAATTATCTCAGTCATTCATTTGCTTGTTTATCGCAGGTGGCTTCCTGAGAACGGAGAGTGTGCCTGCCTTATTCATCTCTGAATCCTTGGTTAAAGGGATGCCTGCTGCTTGGATGCTCAGAAAATATTTGCTGCATAAATAAATGAAACGCATTCAAATTATGTGAACCAAAGATCGATAATAATAATGATGATACTGATTATAAAAGGTAATACCTGCCTCATGGGACTGTTTTAAAGATCCAGTGAGATCAGATTAATAAAAGCAGAGCCTGGTATATTTAAGGTGCTCATTAAATATTAATTTTAAAATATGTTAGCTCTCCTAATTCCACAGAGCACTTTCCTCTGGTGATTATCTAGAAATAAACAAACAAAAAAAGATCTGAAATAATTTACATAGTTATTACATATCAGATTTATAACCTTCTAAGCTACCAGCCACTGAAAATGCATTATAAACTTTTTTTTTAATTGTTGAGGAAAAAAAGAAAAACCATTGTATTTATCACCTGTAATGTATACCAATTTCAAAAATGTAGAATAGTGAAAAACTTTTTTTTTTTAATGTGGTCTTGCCTCTCCCTGAGAAAAACAGAGCTTTAGCCCAAATGAAAAACTCTCTTTTGGTGTAATTTCAGCTGATGTGATTGGGAGGTGGGAAGACACTGGGGAGGGAGCCTTCCTCACATCCTGAACTGCACCACATGCTGCTGCTTCCTGGCCCCACTTCGGAATGTGAGCAACTGCTCTTGCCTTTAAACTAGGAAGTAAGCAAAATAACGAGCAAGACGTACAATTAACTCTCAATTAGTCTCAGAAACTGGCGTCAGGATATGCTTGACTAGTCAAATACCTTGAGAAATCAGGTTATTAGAATGCAGTGGCTGTAACGTAAAGAACAGAATAAGGGGACACCTTCCTCTTACCATGTGAGGGACAAAGATTGAGCTAAACTCTTTTTATGATGTACAATCAGATCTCTACTCTCCAGTGAAAACGTTCATTTGTGACTTTTTAAATGTTTTTTGTTTGTTTTGTGTGGTTTTTTTAATATATTTTATTGATATTTTACAGAGAGGAAGGGAGAGAGATAGAGAGCTAGGAACGTCGATGAGAGAGAAACATCGACCAGCTGCCTCCTGCACACCCCCTACCGGGGATGAGCCCACAACCAATGTACATGCCCTTGACCAGAATCGAACCCGGACCTTTCAGTCCGCAGACCAACACTCTACCACTGAGCCAAACCGGTTTCGGCTTTTGTTTGTTTTTTTACCATCACCATGCTGTATGAGACTTATTTATCTTACAGCTGGAAGTTTGTACCTTTTAATGACCTTCACCCATTTTGCCCTCACTGATCTTTTTTTTTTAAATAAATCTTTATTGCTCAGATTATTACAATTGTTTCTCCTTTTTCTCCCCCATAGCTCCCTTCCACCCGATTCCCACCCCACCCTCTGCCCTTACCCCTCCCCCCACCACTGTCCTCATCCATAGGTTATACAATTTTAATCCAGTCTCTTTCTGCACCCCACACACCCCTTTCACCCTCGTAATTATCAATCCACTCCCTTTCTTTGCCCCCGATTCTATTATATTCACCAGTTTATTCTGCTCCTCAGCTTTTTAATTCACTTGATCTTCTTCCTCTTCTTAAGTAACACCTTTCAGCATTTCATATAATACTGGCTTGGCGGTGCCCTCACTGATCTTAATGATATCCCCTCACTCTTCCAGCATCCAGCGCCTGGGCAGCGTGTTAGCGACACATCACAGGATGACTAGAAAACAAGCGGCCTAGAGAGTCCGGCAATTTAACAGTCGAGGCAGAACTGACCCCCGCCCTCTCCCTCCTGCATGAGCAGTGTCTGCTAAGGAGTGAAAAGTACTAGGGCCCATCCACAGCGTTGCCTGTGCCTCCTCTTTGCCCACTTTCTCACTCACCTGAGTCAGCAACGACGAGAGCTCGAAGGTCCCAGAATAAAAGCTGGGATCCTAGAGAGACAAGACAAGAGAAGAGGCAATTTCCTACGAAAGCCTTCTCTCTGCTGTCATACTTGAGGTGAATTCCCCCCGTGATGAAATGGCAGTTTATTTTTCTTTATAGATCTGCACATAAAAAAAGGAGTTGGACTGGCAGACGATGCAAGGGATCTAGACCAGGCCCAGCGGGTGACCTGGGGCTTGTTGGAGGTGAGGGAGGTCACCAGCAAGTGGTCTTCCTGTGACATTGCTTTGTCCCCGGCCTCCTGAATAGACCGGGGAGAGCAGGGGGGTGAGAGGACAGGAGGAGGCCAGGACATGGACAAAAATTAAAAGGTCGATTTCCAAATGGGACATCAATACATTTTGGCAAGCCATCATATTGCCTGAGAGTGCTTGGACAGAATGAAAATTTTAAAAGCTCCCATGATCTTCACCCACTGGCCTGCCTAAAGACAGGGGGAATTTCCCAAATCCAGAAGAGAAGCGCTATTTCCAAAAAAAAAAGGCCAAACCCGGCTTCAGATGTAAAATGCTGACATGGCGTTGGGATTTTTGTTTTGGTTTGCTTTGTTTCGTTTTCCCTAAAAGGAGCCTCTAAATCAATCGCCTCCGTTGTGCCTTCCTCTGTACAATGCGGGGCAGATTGCCCGAAGAGGAAAAACCTCCGTCCTTGTCAGACTAAACAGCAGCTGGGCCTTGGCTCCGCACCCTGGAACGGGGCGCCTCGTGTGGCGCCCTCACAGCCCTTCCAGCCGCTCCAGCGCCAGCTTCCGTCCTCAGCGGCCGAGCCAGGCACACCTCTGCCACCCTCCTCTCCGGCTGCGAGTGCCAGCCCCGCGTGCATTTCCTATGACACAACCCCACTCCACGAATTCTAGGAGCTCTGGAGAGACCCTATTCAGATAACCAGCTGAGCAGATAAGCACGTCAAGGGTCACCCACCCTGTGCTCTACACACCAGTCAGCCGAGTGGCCGCAAAAGCAGCAGAGGGTGTCACCGGGAGGTTGACTCTTCTGCTCTCACATTCTATTCTGCCTCAGACCACACGTATCCGACACAATACAATACTCTGATCCAGATAAAAACCTCCTCGTTTATTCCAAGGCTCTCTTGGGTAAGTAAAAAGCCCCTTGGAAGGATGTTCTCACTCCTTCCGGTACAGTCCAAAGAGTTTTTTTAAATAAGCAGATGACATCTTTGCTCAATGTGGTCAGCTACCTGTTACCTGGGAGCAGTGGAGAGCTGACTGTGCAAGCCCACTGGCTCGGTGTTAATACAGTTGGTTCAAAAATCTATTCATTTCAGCTCTGGTACCTAGTTTTTACTTCCGATCAGGTGAAGTACTTTCTCTGAAAATGCAAGTTCAGTGGTTAACTGAGTGGTTTAATATCTTATAAAGATAGCATTTGCTACTGTAAATTGGACCCAGAAAGCACGAATGCCTTAAATCAACAAACCCAAACCCTGTGGACCCACTGTCAGACATGCGCTTCACTTCTCATGCTCTCACGTGGTTGTATAACTGAAGTTTCACAGAACAGTACTCATGATTGCTATTTTCTATTCAGTATTTTCCTTAAATAATATGTATTTTTGCAAATTGATCCCCACTCCAGTTATATGCCTCATTACAAGGCTTTGGCAAACAACAGAGCTGAAAAATTCCTACCACCTTGCGATGTCATAACCCCGAAAAGTCATGCGTAACGTTGTAACGTCAGAGCATCACGGTGTAAGACATTACTATTTACGGGTTTGTGGTGATGTGGTGTAAACAAACCCGCTGTGCTACCAGTCATAGAAAATTACAGCTCACACAACTGTATACGGTGCCTCGCACTTGAAAATGATCATAAATAATAGTTACTGACTTATGTATTTATCATACTATACTTTCATCATTATTTTTTTATATCGTTATTTTAGAATGAGCTCTTTCTACTCAGAAGGACAAAGTTTGTGGTGAAATACAGAGTCTGCCACGTTACCCTGGCAGCAGCCTCACACATCTTGTGTTTACAGCATCCGTGATTGCCTCATCCTCTTGTGGTTGATTTAATCTCATGTTTTGTACAATAAGGTGCTGTGCAGGCTTGGAGTCTAGGCGCAGTGGGCTGTACATAAGCCTAGGTGTGTATTAGGCTCACCAGATCTAGGTTCATGTAAGGGCACTTGGATGTTCGTACAACAACAAATCTGTTGAAGGATGCATTTCTCAGAACGTGTCTCTGTCATTAAGTGCGGCAGGGACTATATATTGAGTTTACAGCCCACTAATGGGTTGTAACTAGCATATTTTTTTAAATTAAGTCCTGGGGGGAAAAAAACCTTTTAAAACTACCCTTTCTATTTTTCTAGTATCTAATGCCCTCTCCCTAAAAGCATAAATCTCCACGTAGTATCAGAAAGGCATTGCTATGTTTTCAGGGTGAGAGAAGCGGTAAGGGGTGGAGAGGATTTAAAAAGTATATAGTACCAGAAGAAAACTTCTAAAGAGATTGAGGAAATAGCTTCAAAACTCCCCCAAAAGACACTTCATAATGCCTCATTCAACCAGCAGACTGTGGGTTTCTCCCATGGGCCAGGCTCATGGTGGGGCAGGCTACAGAGGGAAGTATCAGGACTTTTTGCTGCCTGTACATTCACCACCACAGACAGACCCTCCACGCAAAGCAGGGGCTACAGGAGCAGCCCGGGCAGAAGCTGCCTCTGCTCTTGTTCAGGAAACAGGTGTTCAGAGTCCAAGCATCTGCCCTCAGTCGGGAAGCTGCAGCAAGGCCTGAGCACTCCTCCCCGTGCCTTTTTAAGGGAGGAAGAGGGACCTCTAGAATGGAGGTCAGGCCTGAAGCACCACAAAATTGCTCTGAGCAAGCCCCAGTTACCCCCTGACAAAAAAACAGATAATTCTAGAATCTGAATTTTATTATTGATTAACTGTGATATATCTATATCCAGACAGGGATAAAGAATTTATAAAGTCTAACTTTTCTCCTTTCATTTCCTCTCCTGGTACATAGAAGAAAGGAAGGGAGGAAACAGAGAGAGAAAGAAGGAGGAGGAGACAAGAAAAGAATGAAGGAAGGAGGGAGGGAAAGAAAAATACTAAAGCTAGGACCTAATCAGATCTCATTTGATAAAACCCAGAAAACTTTTCCTTGTACCTTTACAGTAGATATTACAAAACCACATGGTACCAAAAAATATTTGGAGTCTTAGCTAGTTCATATATATATATATATATATATATATATATATATATATATATATATAGTTGATTTCAGAGAGTAAGGGAGAGGGAAGGAGAGATAGAAACATCAATGATGAGAGAGAATCATTGATTGGCTGCCTCCTGCATGTCCACACTGGGGATCAAGACTGCAACCTGGGCATGTGCCCTTGACCTGGAACTGAACCGTGACCTTTTGGTTCATAGGTCAATGCTCAACCATGCCAGCCCGGCTACTAGTTCTTCTTTAAAAAGAAAAAAAAAAAAGAAAAAGAAACAAAGAAACAAAAAGAAACAAAGAAAAAAAAAAGAAGAGTAGAACTAATGTAATTTATACTAAAGTATAAATTGCATTCTCAGTATCTTTCTAAAAGTGATAAGGAGTAATCTCTGGTGTGAAGTCACACAATCACTACTGTTTTTTTCTAAAATAGCCTTATGGATTTCCAACCTCTTAAACCATTTTCATGGGTTATCCACTCCTTTGTCTCTTTTTTCAATGAATCCAAATATCCAAAAGTGTCCACAGCTAATAATAGAGTTAATTATTTCCTTTCCCAAACTGCTTTATGATGTTGAGGGTCGGGGTGGGGGCAGTAGGCAGCCAGGAAAACAATGATTTGCCAAGGATGGCAAGCAAAGACTAAAAATATTTTCTAGACGATTAAACATAAAGTGAACTCAACCTTTCTCCATCTAATTCTAAAGGCCTTCAAGTTTTCTCTTAATTACATCTTGATGCTCTTGAACATCTCACTTCAACTGATTGCCTGTTCTGTTTCTGTTGCCAACGTGCATGTTAGCAGACTTACCACCAGGCAGGCAAATGTTTTCATGTCAATCATGAAGCAAGTGCTTCATTTGAGATGAGTCTAAGAAGTGTTTGTACTCACATCCCATTTTGATCATGCAGATAAAACTTGTTTGAAGACCTGGCCATGTAGTTGGGCAAATAATCAAATTAGCAGAGATAGATTAACAGGAGAAAATGTGCAACATTTAAAACATTTATCATAGATGCACATGTGGCAGAGGGAGGGAGGAAATGTCACAAGATATGAGACCCCAAAGCACATTATGGACAAAGGAGAAAGAAGGGCAGAGGTCTGAGATTTCAAAGGAAACAGGTAATTGACAGGTGGCTGAGGAAGACCAGAACGCATGACAGGCAAATGCTTGCAAGGCAACCCAGGAACAATGGGACACAGAGGTAATCTGGTAACAGGTCCCTGTCCTGAGCCTTCCTTTCTACCTTACTTTTACTCAAATTAGGCTTAGGTGAAAATGCTAAGGTTTCCTTCCTGTAGCAGGTTTTCCTCTTAATCTCTTGGATAGGAAATGGGAGAGTCAAATGTTCTTTCTGTCTTTAAAAAAACAACAAAAAAGCAAAACAACAAAACATATTTTTATTGATTTCAGGGAGAAAGAGAGAGATAGAAACATCAATGATGAGAAAATCATTGATTGGCTGCCTCCTGCATGCCCCCTATTGGGGATCAAGCCTGCAACCGGGGCATGTACCCTGACTGGGAATTGAACCATGACCTTCTAGTTCATAGGTCATTGCTCACCCACTGAGCCACGCTGGCCGGGCTCTTTCTGAGTCTTTAGTTTCTTAATCACCAGCTTAAAATCAATATCCCAAAAGGCAGTCTTAGGGTGGCAAAACATTGGTCTCCTTCATGTACGTACATAATAAATTTCGTTATTTTCTCATGTTAATCTATCTAATGTTAATTTGACTATTAGTCTAACCAAAAGAACTTAGAAAAAAATGGGAGAAATTTTTATTTTTTTAAATTTGTTGTTGACAATATTACAGATGTCCCCCATTTTCTCCCTTTCACCCACCTCTTCCCAGAGGAAACTGTGTCCCCCACACCACAGTCACAACATCCCTTGCTATTTGCCTATTTTGTCAGTCCTTTTGTACCCTCTAGGCCCGGGTAACGGCAAGTGAAATAACCTACAATAAAGAAGAATTCAAAGAATACTTTTTCTTCCTAAATAAGCAAATACAATATATTAAATATTTAAAAATATCTAAAAACAAGGCAGTATTTAATTTAAAAAAAAAAAATCTCTGCATTTATTCCCACCCCTCCTTCTTTCCAGAAAGGGTGATCTGAAAAATAACAAAGAAATGTAGGATACAAGCCACTATCTTCGCATAAGCTTTAAAAGCACTACATATCAAGCTTGATATGCAACGATGCTTTAGAAAAACAAAAAGTGTTCCATTAAATGGTAGCCAAAATCTTGATCACTGCATATCAGGTGTTATTTCAAAGAAATCCAGGAAGAAAGGCTATAGTTAAAAACATCAATAGTTGGCAGAATGATTTATTGCTAAATTCCCTGTGTCACAGGCTCATAAATGATCCTGTAAGTAAATTCATTAGCTGGCTGGTCTCAGTCTCAACCTGCTTTGCAAGGAATCCTGTTCATTGGCTAATAATGCTCTAGCAACATCCAAACATGTTTACTCATATATGTCAATTCCCTCAAAAAGTAATTAGCAGGCCTAAAAGACTCACTTCTGGGAGTCATGCTGATGTACGTGACATAGCCATTCCGTATTTTTCCCCGTTAACAAACTCTTTTTCCATTGCATCTGGCTGAAGGTATTATCTATTCTAATGTTTGACTCATGTAGTGGAGATAAGACTGTTGCTGACATAGTTCTTCCTGCCTCCCACCCCCCTCGAGTTCTGATGATTAAAATCTAAGCCGTCAGCCGAAGCCGGTTTGGCTCAGTGGTAGAGCGTCGGTCTGTGGACTGAAAGGTCCCGGGTTCGATTCCAGTCAAGGGCATGTACATTGGTTGCGGGCAACATCCCCGGTAGCGGGTGTGCAGGAGGCAGCTGGTCAATGTTTCTCTCTCATCGACGTTTCTAGCTCTCTATCTCTCTCCCTTCCTCTCTGTAAAATAACAATAAAATATATATTTTTTTAAAATCTAAGCCGTCAAACTCCTGGGCCGCCTAGAAGCTCCAAATTTTCTTATTGTGTGTGTGTTTGCCTTTGGACATCATAAACATGCCTGACTCTCTTCTCCTGTAACTATTATTACTTTAAACTTATTTAAGAATGCTGTCTAACATTAGCAACTTAGCAGTATAAAAAAATGAATGAAATGTTTTTGAATAAGTGAACGCATGAAAATATTAATACATCAGAAAAGGCAAAGAAAATTGGAATTCTTAAGTTTTTAAAGGAATCCTTCCATAGCCCAGCTGGTGTTGCTCTGTGGTTAAGTGTTGATCTATGAACTAGGACAGTGGTCGGCAAACTCATTAGTCAACAGAGCCAAATATAAGGTGACCAGACGTCCCACTTTTGGTGGGACGGACTCGATTTTTAACAATTTGTCCCGCATCCCGCAGCGTTTTTTTTTGTTTGTTTTTTTTTTAATATATTTTATTGATATTTTACAGAGAGGAAGGGAGAGAGACAGAGAGCTAGAAACATCGATGAGAGAGTAACATCGACCAGCTGCCTCCTGCACACCCCCTACCGGGGATGTACCCACAACCAAGGTACATGCCCTTGACCGGAATCGAACCTGGGACCCTTCAGTCTGCAGACTGACGCTTTACCACTGAGCCAAACCGGTTTTGGCCCGCAGCGTTTTTTAAAAAAGTCCCGATTTTTGGAAAGAATGCACGACAAGCTAGGGGACGGCGGGAGAACGGGAAGGGAATATACGGTTTTCAGCAGCCTTGTGGCTATTTAGCCAGGATGTGAGTTTATATTATTTTTGTTAATTTCATGTTAAACTTTAATAATAACAAATAATGGTTGCGAACAGATTATCGAGAACTGCTTATCAAAGTTCGCATTGTTGAACAGTTGTTAGAATTCGACCACCATTGTTTGGACTTAATGAGCAATGGCATTTTTTGGGATTGGCAACGACGAAAACATTTTGTAACTGTCTCTCAGACGATACACATCGCACTGCGTGCTAGTAAGCTAGTTAAACAAGTGATGTCATTACAAATCAGCTATTCAGATAATTTAGGTAAGTAATTTATTTATTTATTTCATAAATACATAACTTGAATTTAGCAGACAGTATTCATATTATTTATATTTTATAGTGGCGGCAAAAAGTCTAGCACTGGCCTTGAAAGTGACACTTATGACTATACATAAATTTTTTATTATATTTGTAAATTGTACTTATGTTGAAATTTTTAAAAAATATATTACAACACTATTTTTGCATTCTATGAAAATTTTTGTTGCTCCATATAGACCAAATTTTTAATCAAGAACCCTCTCCCCCCCCCCCCCAATGGTGTCCCGCTTTATTAATGTTAAAATCTGGTCACCTTAGCTAAATATCAACAGTACAATGACTAAAATTTCTTTTGACAGCCAAATTTTTTAACTTAAACTTCTTCTAACACCACTTCTTCAAAATAAACTCACCCAGTCTGTGGTATTTTGTGGAAGAGCCACACTCAAGGGGCCAAAGAGCTGCATGTGGCTTTCGAGCCGCAGTTTGCCGACCACAAAACTAGGAGGTCACAGTTCGGCTCCAGTCAGGGCACATGCAGGGGTTTGTGGTCTCGGTTCCCAGTGCAAGAGGCAGCCAATCAATGATTCTCTTTCACCCTAATGTTTCTATTTCTCTCTCCCTCTCCCTTCCTCTGTAAAATCAATAATATATATTATATATATATTAATCAATATATATATATATATTAATCCTTCCATAGAAACACTAATGAATGTTCACTTTATCTGGTCTCAAATTAAGGATCCAAGATTAGACAAGAGAAGTGTCTGATCATTAGACAAGCACTTTTCCACATTAATGTAAACAAGTCAAACTAAACTCTCAGATAATATGTAAGCTCTTTTTCTACCTTTGGGAACATATAAAATACTGATTCATGGTGGATTCACCTGTGAAATGCGGCTTTTCTAACCTTAGGAATAATCAGTTCTCTTGACTAAGCACATGATGACTGGCTAGATGGGGATGGGGAAGAGATGACTAAACCATGGTTAATGATTAGAGCAATGTATCATTAGGAATGCCATAAATAACCTACAATGCAGATAATCTACATAAAGAGTAAAGATAAACAAATTACTGAAAATAATCCAATTCAGCAAACTGTATCAGAGTCTGCTATGGCAAAGAGCAGGAAGTTAGTAGTACTGAAGACAAAATTCACAAAAATATTTTGGCTTCAGTGCGAACAAAAACGACATGCTCTTATAAGGAACTGATATTGTGAAGACTTGATGATATTCTAGGAAATGAACGTGAGATAATGTTTTCAAAATAGCCCCATGATAATGTCAATGAGTAATTTCAGTTCTTATCGCAATATTATGTAGTTCATGAGCAATACTGATATTGAGGCAAGGAGAGGTGTTAGAATGCTTAAAAAAAAATCAATCCGCCAAAACTGGTTTGGCTCAGTGGATAGAGCGTCAGCCTTCGGACTGAAGGGTCCCGGGTTTGATTCCCATCAAGGGCATGTACCTTGGTTGCAAGCCCATCCCCAGTGTGCAAGAGGCAGCTGATAGATGTTTCTCTCTCATCGATGTTTCTAACTCTCCCTCTTCCTTCCTCTCTGTAAAAAATCAATAAAATATATATATATTTTTAAAATCAATCCTTGCCGAAACCGGTTTGGCTCAGTGGTAGAGCGTCGGTCTGCAGACTGAAAGGTCCCGGGTTCGATTCCGGTCAAGGGCATGTGCATTGGTTGCGGGCACATCCCCGGTGGGGGGTGTGCAGGAGGCAGCTGGTCGATGTTTCTCTCTCATTGACGTTTCTAGCTCTCTATCTCTCTCCCTTCCTCTCTGTAAAATATATATTTATATATTTATATATAAAATATATATTTAAAAATCAATCCTTCCTCCCTCCCTCTAAGCCTTAGTCCACGTGTGGGCAAACTTTTTAACTCGAGGGCTACAATGGGCTCTTAAACTGGACCGGAGGACATAGTTTGCCCACGGCTGCCTTAGTCTAAGGGAAACAGCTGACGAACAGCCACTGTTGGCAGATAAAAACCTAACACTGCTCAGTCATGGGGGGAAATCGTCTGAAAACAGATTTTGTTGTTTCTCAGCAAATGTTGAGCCAAAGATCTTGATCCGGTTTCCATCAATATATACAGCTTTATTATCAGAGGAGAAATCATGGAAAACAGGTAGATCATTTAAGCTGGAAGAGTCTAAAATTCAACCAGCCTCATGGGTTTGGCTCAGTGTTAGAGCATTGGCCTATGAACCAGGAGGTCACAGTTCCATTCTGAGTCAGAGCACATGCCTGGCTTGTGGGCTTGATCACCAGTAAGGGGCGTGTAGGGGGTGATGATTCTCTTATCATTGGTGTTACTATCTCTCTCTCTCCCTCTCCCCTCCTTTCTCTGAAATAAATAAAAACATTTAAAAAAAAAAAAAAAAAAAAAGATCATCTGGCCCATGCCCAAGCCAAAAGATGCCCAGAGATACTAAGTGACTAGCCTCAATGACACAGCAAGTGAACTGCAGTCAGATCTGTGGAACCAGAGCTTCTCCTTCCTCCTCCTCCTGATTCTAGTTCTCTTCCTACTTGTTCTATTTCTCCTCTCATTTTAAGAACAAATAGAACAGGGGAGAAAAACATCACTGAAACCCTGTTGTAAATTTGCAAAATAGAAAATAGTACCCATCCTGGTTCCATTTCCCCAGCTCCCGTTCACTTCTCACATATTGCAGCTCTCTTCTCCACCCTTGTCCACATTACCAGTTTTACATGTTCTCTTAGGGTTTCTCCTACCCCCAAGTCAGAGTTAAGGGTTCCCTTGGCTCAGTTCCTATAGCAGCTCATTCATACTTGTGCCACAATATGTATTGCCTTGTTGTGTTTTAACTACCTGATGACCTTTCTATCTCTGACCGCACCCACAATACTGTGATTTCTTGGAAGCAGTGATTTGGTCTTCTCTTATAGATTCCATTATACACCCAGCCTTTGGCAAAGGTCCATAACTGTTCATTGAATAAGTAAATAGATATTGCCAAATTTTTGCCTCTCTGAACATCAGGAAAAGGCAGGCATTCAAAGTAAATGATGCTACAGAACAGTATATCTATGCTATATAAATATTTTTCAATTGCTGAAGATCTGATTCAATGCTATACAATTTCTATAATTTTCTTTTTCAAAAGGGACCGTGAAAAGGCCTGCTCACTCTCAGACAGATACACAGCAAATTATGCCCATGGTTTAAAATTCAAAATAACCTCTGCCTTTCTTCTAGCTGGCCTTTTTGCTCCCAATACTCTTCCCTTCACATGTGTTCCCTGCCCATTGTGTTCACAGGTCAGCTCCATCATCATCCTCAACAGGATCCATTGGTGACCTCAGGACCCTTTATCACTTTCTCTTCTGAAGTCTCACAGAATTTTATCTGTCCCCCCTCACTCATTGTACTCTACTTATTTTAAGTAGATATTTTATCTCTGCCTCACTAAGCAACCTGAGGGAGGAGTTTCTATACCACCGGGAGATGTCTAATATAGAGCCTTACCCAGGGCAGGTCTTTGGTCAACAGTTTCTCATCCCTAAAACAGGAAGTTTAGATTATCTTCTTAAAGACCGCAAGCTTCAAACAGATAAATCTTCATCTGCAAAATGGAGGTGAACCTTTCCAGCTGGAATGTTCCATGGCTTGGGGAGCCCCTTCCATCAGCATTGGCCAGAATCTCGGTCTATCTCAGGTGCATCAGTACTGATGGAGAGCTGGGCGGAGCAGTGAGCTTATCAGGAGGCATTGTTAAGGAAGATAGATAGCAAGGATGCCTAACTTGGGCTGGAAATCAAAAATGAAAGCATGCAAAAACCGGTTTGGCTCAGTGGATAGAGCGTCAACCTGTGGACTGAAGGGTCCCGGGTTCGATTCCGGTCAAGAGCATGTACCTTGGTTGCAGGCATGCCCCCAGTGGGGGATGTGCAAGAGGCAGCTGTTTGATGATTCTCTCTCATCAATGTTCATCAATGTTTCTAACTCTCGTCTTCCTCTCTGTGAAAAATCCATAAAATATATTTAGAAAAAATAAATAAAAGGGTGACCCCTGATCTGAGGCTGAATTTTGGGAACATATAGGTAAAATTGTATACTTAACTAGTGCTCTAAGTATACAATTTTGGGAACATATAGGTAAAAATTGTATACTTAACTAGTGCTCTAAGTATACAATTTTTACCTATATGTTCCCAAAAATTTTAGTTTAGCACTTCTTAGTTAGGATTCAGGAATCTGTATTTTAACAACTCCACCAGGTGATTCTCATCATGAGAGAAGTTTGGGAAACACTAAGCTAGAGGAAGGCCTCAAGGATAATTAACAAATTTCTGTCTTGAACAACTATGTAGATAGTGATATCAAAGATAGACTATGCATAAAGTCAGAAAGTAGAGGAAGTTTAAGTGGGAAAATAATGGATGAAGTGTAAGATATGTTGAGTCTGAGTCATCTGAGGGACATCAAAGAGTCTGTCCTACAGGCAGTGGTCACCTAGATCCAGATCTCAGAAGAGAGATTTCAGAGGCAAAGGCACATATTTGGGAGTCCTCGTCAAGGTTGGTGGTTGAGTTCACAGGAAGAGATGTGATCGTGCAGGAAGAGTATGCATAACTCATGAAATGCTAAATTTAAGGACAGATGAAGAAAGGAAATCCTTAGAATGAATTGAAAAGTTGGAATTAAAGAGGTAGGAGGAAACCTGAGAAAGACCATTTTTTGGAAGCTAAAAAAATGTTTCAAGAAGCAGCCAGTGGCCAACACTGAAAATGCCACAGAAATATAAAATGATATAAAGACTCAGACAAAAGCCATTGCATTTTCCCAGAGGAGGTTTTAGTGACCTTGAAAAACAAAACACTATTTCTGGGAAGTGACAGAAAATGAAGCCAGGTAGAGTTAGGGAGTAACTAATTTATATTTACAACATGGAATACTATAAAAAGGATCTCTTACCCTTTGTGACAGCATGGAGGGACCTAGAGAGGATTATAATAAGTGAAATAAACCAGTCAGAGAAAGACAAATATCACATGATCTCGTTCATATGTGGAATCTAAAGAACAAAATAAACTGATGAACAAAATAAATCCAAAGACATAGAAGCATGGAACAGACTGATGAATCTCAGAGGGATGATCAGGGAATATGGACAGATTAGCCAAAAAAACGTATATATATATACTAGAGGCCAAGTGCACGGCATTTGTGCACTCAGTTGGGTGTGGTCTCTCAGCCCAGCCTATGCCCTCTCACAGTCCAGGACCCCTTAGGGGCTGTCTGCCTAGGAGTCATTAGAGCTGCAGCGGAGGCAGGAGAGGCTCCTACCACCACCATTGTGCTTGCCAGCTGTGAGCCCAGCTTCTGATTGACCAGTGTTCTCCCCGTGGCAGCACACTGACCACCAGGGGGCAGTTCCTGCATTGAGCATCTTCCCCATGGTGGTCAGTGCACATCATAGTGACCAGTAGTTCTGCCATTCAGTCAATTTGCATATTAGTCTTTTATTATAAAGGATATGCATATCCCCGGGACATAGTGTGGTGAAGGCCTGGAAGGGTGGTAGAGGTAGTCAATGAGGACATAAAAGGGTGGGTTTTTTTTTAATTGAAAGTGTGGGAGGGGTGCGGGGGCGGGGGAATGAATGTAGATAATTTTTAGAAATTTTGTTTTTAAAAAAGGTAAGAAATTGGACCAAAATCAGAATGAGACACAAGCTGAGGGAAGTTTTAGAATGTGTGTGTGTGTGTGTGTGTGTGTGTGTGTGTTATTTGGTTGGTTTTGGGGGGTGTTTGTTTGTTTGTTTGTTTTTACAGTTGAAAGAATCTTGAACCTGTTTATATCTGAGAGGAAAAGTCAGGGAGAGAGGCTAAAGATTGAAGAGAAAGAGGACAAAAAATGGAGGGCATTCATTAAAGAGGCAAGGGGAAGGGATCCAGGGCACTGATTAGCCTGAGAGAAGAGACAAGTTTCCTCAGAAAGTAGCAGAGAAAGGAATGACAGGTGCAAATGGTAACAGGGTCATAGTAGTTAAGGGAAGTAGTTAAGCAGCTCAATTAATTGGGCAAGTAATTTAGGAAATCTTTTTAGAAATCCTGATCAGCTGTCAGGAATGAAAGAGCTGGTGGTGGTAACATGGTAATGGTTTCAAAGTAGATCTTGGGTAAAGAGCACACAATAGAGTTCGCAGATGTTGAATTATAATCTTGTACACCTGAAAACTATATACTATTATTAACCAATGTTACCCCAATGAATTTAAATAAGTCAATCAGATAAAACATGTTAAAAAGCAATCATAGAACCAAAAACAAAAATTACAAGAAAAAAATGCAAGAAAAAAAAAAGTTGGGAAAAACTTGACCCTAAAGGAGACTTATCAAACATGTCAACCAATCACAAAATGTTGACCTAATTTGGAGCCTAATTCAAACAAACTTTAAAAAATGTCAAAAGGCAATGGGGAAATGTGAAAACAGCCTATTTGTCTAATGGTGTCAGAGAATTATTATAAACCCTTATGAGATAATGCTATTGTGCTTAGTTTATTTTAAGTGTTCTTATCTTTTAAAGTACCTAAATATTCACAGATAAAATAATAGGATGTCAAGAATTTGCTCTAAAATAATCAGGGGAGCCGAAACCGGTTTGGCTCAGTGGATAGAGTGTCGGCCTGCAGACTGAAGGGTCCCGGGTTCGATTCCGGTCAAGGGCACGTACATTGGTTGTGGGCACATCCCCAGTGGGGGGTGTGCAGGAGGCAGCTGGTCAATGTTTCTCTCTCATCGACATTTCTAGCTCTCTATCTCTCTCCCTTCCTCTCTGTAAAATATCAATAAAATATATATTTTAAAAAAAGAAAAGAAATGGAGATGGACATCAAATAGAATTAAAATGGTCATGAAATTGTGAGATTGGGTGCTGAATGGGTCCTGAAGAAACCCTAAATTCTCCCATAAAAGGGAGGTTGGGTTATAAGTTCTATAAAGACAATGATTACGTCTGTTTTTTACTAATATACATTCAACATCTAGTACAGCGTTTGGCAAAGAGAAGATGTTTCTAAATGATTGTTGAATGCTTAAATGGAAAGACTGTCAGTAATGCCTTAACTTCGAGCCTCCAAAATTCTTCTCACCACTGGTTAGCTGGTAAGCCGGGAGTGAAAGAAAGGGCTGGACAGAACAAATGAATGAATGTGCACCAAAACAGACACATGGGGCAAAAGAAATATTAAAGGGATAACAAGTAGAATCTATGAGAAAAAGTCTGAGGACTTCACTTTATTAGTCATTTATACCTGAACTAATGTGCGAGCTGCCATTGAGTTAATAACTGTCTTTGAATGTAAGAAGGGTTATTTCAGGGAGAGAAAAACAAGAGAGGATTGTTTGCTTACTGCCCTGCCCGGATGCTGTTTTGCCGGGAGGACTGAGCCGGCCTAAGTGGGAGTTGAGTGGCCTGAGGTCACCTCCCGGTCAGGAACCAGTGGGCAGGGCAAGGAACCATGGCTCTAGGAACCCCTTTAACTCTGCACGTGAATAGGATAAACTCTTCACCTTGCAACCCATCTGCCTGCCCAGAAATTTCAGAAACAAATTAGTATGATTGAGCATATCGTAGGCTCTTACTATTGGGAACATAAACCATTACCGTTTATTTATTATTGATTCATTTATTCTGAGATATAAAAGTTTAAATTGAAGAAATGATGTAGGAACAACATAAAAAAGAACATTGAAATAAATAAATAACTACATACATACATACATACTAAAGTTACAAATAAAATTTTCATTAAATGATAATCTTTCACTCTAGCCAGTTTGGCTCCGTGGATAGAGCATCGGCCTGTGGACTGAAGGGCCCCAGGCTTGATTCCTGTCAAGAGCACTTACCTGGGTTGCAGGCCTAATCCCCGACCACTGGTCAGGACATGTGTGGGAGGCAACAGATAGATTGATGTGTCTCTCTCACAATGATGTTTCTCTTTTCCTGTCTTACCGCGCCCCCTTTCCACTCTAAAAAAAAAAATAAAATAAAATAAAAATAATAATAATAATAAATGTAAAAATATCGCCAGGTGAGAATTAATAAAAACATACAAACAACCAAAAAAAAAAAATGATCATCTCAAACACTGTGTGAGTTTACCATTGACCAGAGAGTATCCCATGAGCTTTACATAAATTCTCTTGTCACCCTCATAGCAATCCTGTAACCCAGCTATTATTAAGATTCCCATTTACAGTTTAAAAAGTAGACTAAGCGGTGAAATGACTTTCGCAAGACGACACAACCAGTATGTGACTGAGCCAGGTGTAGCGGACAGGAAAGCATGTGCTCCTAACCTACACTCTAACTGTCTCATCAGCCTGGCTGGCATGGCTCCCTGGTTAAGCGTCCATCTATGAACCTCCATCTATGAACCTGGAGGTCACAGTTTGATTCCTGCATGGTGGGTTCAATCCCAGTGGCGGGGGGGTGGGGGGGGAGTGTTGCAGGAGGCAGCCGATCAATGATTCTCTCTCATCATTGATATTTCTATGTCTCTTTCTCCCTCTTCCTTCCTCTCTGCAATCAATAAAAAAATATTTTTAAACCAATTAAAAAAATATTCTGCCTCATCAAACCCTGGGAAGCACATAGCACAGTATGAATGCAGCCATCATCTAGACAAAAGGGAAGTCACAAAATGCTGGTGGTGAAAGGTCTGAGTCTTGAGAGTGGACATTTTTATAATACCTCTTGGGTCCCTGCTCTTACAGCCGTGGAATCCCTATTTTCTACAGAGAAAGGAAAGGCGGGGTGACAGAGAAAAACCTCCGGGAGATCGTTTAGGCCACTGCCTATCAAAGAACAGGAATAAAAAGGGAGGCATTTCAGTCCAAAAGTCCTTGAGTTCCTATTTCCTTGTGAATGAAAGAGACTAGTATGTAAATAAGAGCTTTGCATAAGCCAGACATTCTTTCAAGTCCAGTTTATCTACAGTATGAGTCACTTCCTTTCTAAAGCAGGAATTAAAAGAGATAGAGGCACATAATCATTACCCAGTACAGACCTTCTTAATAGACCTTTTCTTCTCATTCAAATAGCAGAAAGGTAAAGGGCTCCTCCTCTGACAAAACAGTAACATCATTTTGCATATACTGTGTACACAGGCGGGCCAGTTAATATTCTCATTCAGCCGAGGGAAGTGAACAAGCGAGATAAACAGGCAGATGAGCTGATAGAAGGGAGGCCACGGGTCCAGCCGGGTTAACCTGACACCTACAAAGGAATCTGAACAACAAGAAGCTTTTGAATGGCTCGGTAATGTTCAACCCCTCGGAAAGAAGTGTAACCCGGAGTTATCCACGACAGCAAACATTCTCAGAAACCTTTGGGGGGAAGTCTCAGAGTAGCGCGGGGTCAGAAAATGGAAAAGGAGGCAAGCCGCGGGTTCACCCACGGATGAGGGCTCCGCACAGGGACTGGAACTTGCAGCTGGAAAACAAATACAGTTGCATTGTAGGATGGCACAGGCAGGGACCCTGAAAGCAACTGGCCTCTTCCCCATACCAGTGCCCCCTTAGGTCTTGTCCAGGCCCTGCAATAGATGTATCAGCGATGATTCGTTTTTCAGGAGTTCAAGATTTGATGTGAAGAGTTAATCAGGGAGGAGGAAGGCGGGTAAATAAAGCCTGCAGCACATTCTCATTGCCTCGGGAACTCCTCTAGACCCTGCACCTAAAACATCCAGCAAAGCCCCAGACTCACCCAGTCCCCCCAGGGTCACATTTACTAATGCTCCAAGCTATTAAGAACCATCACCAGCCGAAACCGGTTTGGCTCAGTGATAGAGCGTCGGTCTGCGGACTGAAAGGTCCCGGGTTCGATTCTGGCCGAGGGTATGTACATTGGTTGTGGGCACATCCCCGGTAGGGGGTGTGCAAAAGGCAGCTGGTCGATGTTTCTCTCTCATCGAAGTTTCTAGCTCTCTCTCTCTCTCTCTCTCTCTCTCTCTCCCTTCCTCTCTGTAAAATATCAATAAAATATATATTTTTTAAAAGAACCATCACCATCAAAGTTTAAAGGCCTTCAGATGCCTACATAATACAACAAGATCTTATTGAGTATCTATTATATACTAAGCACTGTGCTAGGCGCCAACACAAAGCAAAATACATCGTTTCTCTGTTCTCATGGACCTATGGCCCAACAGGACAGACTGGCGAGTTGATTGTTGGTTCCAATGAAGCATGCTAATGTTACTGGACAGGTGACCTGGCCCTAGCAGGTCTGCCTAGGGCTGGCCAAAAGTGCTTGGGTTCTTGACTTCTGTGCAGGAAAAATTAAACTAGGAGTACATAAGAGCTAGGTGGAGAAGTGAGCCCAGGGCTGGGCTGCTTTGGCTCATTAAAGAATTTAGAGAAAAGGAGGCATTGAGGACAGGTTTAGGAGGTTTGCCGTTTGCCTAGGACAGTGGTCGGTTCTTTGGCCCCTTGAGTGTGGCTCTTCCACAAAATACCACGGCCTGGGCAAGTCTATTTTGAAGAACTGGCCTTAGAAGAAGTTTAAGTTTAAAAAATGTGGCTCTCAAAAGAAAATTTGATCATTGTGCTGTTGATATTTGGCTCTGTTGACTCATGGGTTTGCCCACCACTGGCCTAGGATGAACTGCCGCTGCCCATTGTTGCAAGCCTTGTGGGGTCCCTTAGAATTTGGAAGATACGAGCTTGTGGGGATGGAGAGGGAGGAGAGGAGAGGGGAGGGAAACAGCAAGGCTGTGCTCCAGGGAGGGAGAGCACGTGTTAGGACCTTTTGGGGTTTTTGTTTTGTTTTGTTTTTTGTTTGGAGGGGTCTTAAAAGCTAGGAGTTTAGGGGTGGATCTCAATAGAATATTCATCAGCTTCATGCTGATGGACCAAAATAAGATTTTTTTCTCTTAACTTCATCTGTCCTTGAGTGTGGTTGACAAATGACACTAATTGGATTTCTGCTATCTGTCTGAGTAGGGTGATTTAAGCTATTCACCCTCTGGTTGGGGAGGAAAAGTGCTAACCATTAAGTGTCCCTGGTTCAGGAAAGATAGGATTTACTAGATGGTGCAAACTGCTGTGTAACTATCCAGTTCCGTTTCCCTATTCCCTGTCCTGGCTTACCGGCCAGTCTCATTAAGTAATCTAAGTGAGGGGAGCCAGGGGAACAGGTTCTCCGAGAGGAGACAGTCTGCTAAGAGCATGTCCAAGCTGAGTGGGAGTAAAGAGAGGGCTTCGGGAAGGGACTCTGCAGGAGAAAGAGAGCTTTGACTGGGTACACGGAGGACCTAGAATGCCTTACCCATCTCAAAGAAAACAAAAATCATGTCACTTAAAAGAGGGTGCTTTTCTCTTTTTAGTTTTTTACCAATAAATCCTCCTTGTACCTTATAAGGAAAACCCTGCCTTCGCTCTCCAGTCAGGAATTTTCCCTCACTTTGCTTATCAGGTAATTTGTGAGTCTGAAGTAGACTGCACTTAGGTGATTAAATTTCAGAGTTTTGGAAAGGAGTTGTCCATCCCTAAAATTCTTTGGACTTATTAATGTTTTTGAATGTACTGTTAGAACTAGATATGCGATTATTACACACATGAAATAAATTTAAAAGCATGGGTACATTAGAAATAAAGTTAACAGAGAGTCCTAGAATACCAGAAGCAGAACTATATTATCATTTTATTTTTATTAAATGTTTACTTTGCAACAGCACTTTCCTAAGTTCTTTAGGCATGCTGAGTGAATTCATTCACACAGTAGTAGAATTTAAGATGTTTATTTTACAGGTGGGTTAATTGAGGCACAGAGAGTTTTAGCAACTTGCCCATGGTCATACAGCTAAAAAGCATCATCAGGATTTGAACTCAGGTGGCCTGACTCCAAACTCCACGAGCTTATCTGCAATGCTAGCCAATCAGGATAAATATGGAAACAAACTTCGCCTCACAATGTTGCCTCTGACCAGTTGTGTGTGGGTTTCTACCAGGTACACCAAACAACACAAACTATTCCAGTGGTTCTCAACCTTTCTAATGCCACGACCATTTGATACAGTTCCTCATGTTGTGGTGACCCCAACCATAAAATTATTTTCATTGTTACTTCATAACTATAATTTTGCTACTGTTATGAATCGTAATGTAAATATCTTTCCAATGATCTTAGGCAACCCTGTTAGCAGTTCTCAACCTGCTGAAGAGCCGAAGACCAATCGGAAAACACAGCTATTTACATTACGATTCATAACAGTAGCAAAATTACAGTTATGAAGTAACAACAAAAATAATTTTATTGTTGGGGATCACTACAACATGAGGAACTATATTAAAGGGTCGCAGCAGCCTTAACTGGTTTGGCTCAGTGGATAGAGCGTCAGCCTACGAACTGAAGGGTCCCTAGTTTGATTCCAGTCAATAGTATATACCTTGGTTGCAGGCACATCCCCAGTAGGAGGTGTGCAGGAGGCAGCTTATTGATGTTTCTCTCTCATAGATGTGTTTAACTCTCTATTCCTCTCCCTTCCTCTCTGTAAAAAATCAATAAAATATATTTTATAAATAAATAAATAAATAAATGGCCGCAGCATTAGAAAGGTTGAGAACCACTGAACTATTCTCTGTTCTACCTGTTAAATCCTGAAGGATCCAAACTCCTCAACTATCCAGACTCCTCCCCAAGTGCTTTGAACCATGCTATTTCCCTTGGGGACCCCTATATTCTTTCATAGAAAAACAGATTTCTGGCCATGCATACTGCTGCTGAGGAATGACCATAATTACATAATGACAGAGTTTGCTAAAGTGGTTTTTCTGAGGAGAGGTCAAACCTATCCTAAATCATTTCAAAATCTTTATTTGGAGGAATTAAACTGGCTGGTTGCATTGTGGAAAAGTCATCTTTAAATAATTTGTGTACTCCTCAAAAGAATGACTTCAAGGAAAAGTTCTTAAAATATTTTTCCCTTTAGTAAAAAGTGTTCTAAGTTGAAGATGTCTGCCTACACACAGGAAAAGAGAACCAGTTGATTTTTTTTGGTAAAATACCAGTTACAAACCATATGCTACTGCATGAATAAAATACTGAAATGTCTGAAGACATGAAAACTACAACTTACCTCTATCATTTAAATATCTAAATAAAAATTTAGTATTGTTTTATTCATTACAAAAGATAACCTGAGGGGAAAGGCCTTAAGCATACTTACCAGTTTGTGTTCGGTTGTATCAGACACCTCTCCTCAAAGTTTGCTGAACAAAAGAGATGCAGAGGCCTCTTTGGCTGATGGTAGGTAGCATCTAATCTTGTGGGTTAACTGTGAGCCACCGTGATTAATCTTTTCTGTGTCTTCAGCCAGGAATACAGATATTGCTGTTATAATTATTCCTTTCAAGTAGCAGAAGAAGAAGGGAAAAAAAAAGGCCTTACCAACTTTCTTGGGCCTGGGAGAACATAACCCTCAGACAATCATTTCTATTTTTCCCAAGCAGATCAAAGCTGAGGGAACAGCCTCAGGACAGAACTATGGAAACATTGCTTGTTTAAAATAATCTAGTCTCTTGGTTAACATTACCTGACCCTGCAGAACCAGTGGGCCCTTCACACAGAGGTAAGCGCCCTGAAGGCTGGTAGAGAAGCCAGCAATCACCTTTATCGATTGGTTTTACACAGACAGCGCTTTCTTCTGAAGACCAAGAAAACATCATCAGCCCAAGAAAACATCATCAGCCCAGGGGAAGGATCCCAACAATTTCAAACCCCAATTCTTTTGAAATTTGAAAATATTTTATTAAGATCAAAGATTTTTTTTTATTCCACTTATTGGGCTATTGATTTTAAGCTGGCTATTGAGAAACAAAAGACTCAGAATGTTTGACGCTCCTCCTTTCTCAGATGAGAAGACCTGCTCCTGGAAGGAAAATCTTAGCTTATTCACCTTAGCCTGATTTGAATTAAGTAGGGGGCTGGTAGCTCACTCACCCCACTGTGTCCATTGAAGCAAAAATTGATCTTCCATGCATGTTCTCCTCTCCCTCTGCTACCTGTATATTGCCTATTCCCCTTGAAATCTAAGACATGCCCCCCACATACACACCTTTTCCAAAGTGTCATATGTATACAATTTTACCTCACTGTATTAGGAACTTTTATACTTATGTGGTTCCCTATATGTGTATACTAAAATTTGATCTTCTTCTGTCTCTATAATGTTATTATTAATCCAGCTAGAAGAACATAGAAGGTGGGAGAGAAATATATATATGGCTAATATGCAAAGTGTCCCCATGGGAGTTCAACTGGGAGACCGGGAGTTCTGTCGCTCCCTATGATGTGCGCTGACCACGAGGGGGGCCGTGCAGAATGAAGGAAAGCCCCAGACAGCAGCTGGAAGGAAGGCCCCGGCTGTTAGCCTGAAAGCCTCAATCAGCCCTGACTACCAGCCAGGCCTAAGGACCTTACCTGTGCATGAACTTTGTGCACCAGGCCTCTAGTATATATATATTAGCTCCCACAGAAGCAAGCTCATACAATAGTTCCTTTATGCTTACCCCAATTTTTAAACAAAGGCCATGCCATATTTATTAAATAGATTGGAGAGCAGAAGTGATGAATATTCTCTGCTAAAACAAACATGTGCTACTTGGTATTTTCCATTATTACCCATTAAGAAAAAATTTCCTGGCAGTCCACTTAAGCACATCCCTAAGCAAGAATTTAACTACTTAATTAAGAATGTGTATTCTACAAAAGTAAATACTCCTATGCCTATAAAGATTATCAGTACTTTTATTCTTATTTTAAATATTAAAACATTAAGATAGACATTTGGAGCTCATTTGTCATAAGTTTTATTTCCAGATTCCATGTAGATTCATATAACCAGTGCAAATGTATTTCCTTTCTGGGTTTCAGGTGCTTATTTCTTTCGTGTCTGAATGAAAGAGACAGATAGAATTGCCACAGTCCTCAGTCTGTGTATCTGTTTGCATTTTAAGTGACACAGTTTCTCATGCCTGTTTTTCTTTAAAATTAAAATTATTTTATGTCATTCTATATCTCCAAAATTTCAAAGATGCAACTGTATGACACATAAAAAATAACTGAATTTTAAGTGGCTCATTATTCAAGGACAAGGGGTCAAATTTATTCAGGCAATGAATAAGCAATTCTGACTGAATTCAACTGCTTAAGGTTTAGTTTATTTCCTTTTCTAAAGAATTGAGTTGTTACTATTTTCTCTCTCCAAACCATTTATATGGGTAGATTTAACTTTTAATGAAAAGCCAGCAAAAACTATGTATATATACAAGACCTTCTCACTGTCAGTCAGTATTGAACTACAGTAAACACTGATTTTTCCATTTAGATAAAATTCTTGGATTGCTGTGAAGAAATCTCATTCACTCCTACTTCCTTAAAGAACAAGGACAGATTTTATACACTGATTTTCATCAGAAAATAGTTTTGTTGGTGGTTTAAAATGCTTTTGAAGAATATAGGTGGGATGGATTATACATGAGGCCTCCACAAAATAAATGTTGATAAAATCATGATTCTATTCAACATTAATCAGAGAGCAGAAGAAAAGTTATGAGAAATTTTACTCAGCGAACAGATTACATTCCACTGTCAAAAACTAATTTTTAAATAATTACAAGATGACTCAAACAAATATTTAAAAAAATGAACACATATCAACTGATACTCAATTCATTGTTGGGGGAGATAGCACAATGGTAAAGTTGGCCACAAGGGCATATGGGGACCTGGGTATTTATAGAAATTGGTAAAAGAAAATGTACAAATAAAATTGCTAGGTTAAATATACAACTGGTTAATGTTCCACAGGGCAATGAAATCATAATCTTTGGCTTTATCTTTTCTACCAGACACAAATCTACAAATCAACAGTTATCCTCACAGAGTCCAAGCTTTGTCAAACAAAAGGTACTTTTCCTTGGATAAATTTATAATCCTTGGTGGCCTTTTTTAATGCCTCCCAATGTGACATAGTGTCCTCTTTTTTCCTTATTTCCAACTTTGGGATTATTTTTCTTTTGACACCTCTGAAGTTGTGCCTAAAACAAAAATGACATTCTAGTATTCCACTTTAGAAGAGTCATTATTGAAAAGTAATTCCGAAATCTGGGAACATGAAATTTCTGGAAATTAACTTAACTTCATTTCTTTTTACCTCTGATTTGAAACAATGATTCTCTATCTCACTAGGCATTGTGTTTGCCTTCCATTTGTTTCTCCCTATTCTAGCAGAGATCTGAAGTTTACTGGCAAAACCATCTGGTTTCCCCTCTGCACATTGGCACAAATTACAAAAACTGCCTTCCTATTTTTTTTAATATATATTTTATTGATTTTCCACAGAAAAGAAGGGAGAGGGATAGAGAGCTAGAAACATCAATGAGAGAGAAACATCAACCAGTTGCCTCCTGCACACCCCCTACTGGGGATGTGCCCACAACCAATGTACATGCCCTTGACCAGAATCGAACCTGGGACCTTTCAGTCCGCAGGCTGACACTCTATCCACTGAGCCAGGGCCCGCACGTTCCGGTTTCGGCCCTATCTTTTTTTTTTTAATGTTTATTTATTTCAGAGAGGAAAGGAGAGGGAGAGAGAATCATTGATCAGATGCCTCCTGCACACCCCACACTGAGGATACAGCCCACAACCCAGATGTGCTCTGACTGGGAATCGAACTGTGACCTCCTGGGTCATAGGTCAATGCTCAACCACTGAGCCTCACCGGCTGGGCAACTGCCTCCCTATTTTTAGAAGAAAACTGTTACCATTGTAACTTGCTAGTTTTAATGACAATCATAGGAAGAAAGCAGAGAGAATGCCAGACATTATAAGCAGGGCTATCTAAGCAGCTTCACCAGGAAGCTGAAGTTTCACACTCCCCAGAGAACCACGGATCCATTCCCTGTTGATCACTGGGGGAAGGAATCAAACAAGGGGGAAGATGGGCCCATTCGCAGTGAAGTCTGGGTGCCCGAGAGGTAGGGAAGGTGCTTGTCTGTCAGACTAGCCCGGGGAACCATGGATTGGCTACAGGGGTGGCAGCATCACTGCAAGCTCCCAGAGTCCTGAAGGATTCATTGGTTAAGCTCCTAGTTAAAATCTCAGACAAAGAAACTCTCTCTCTTGTTCCTCTTGTTTTGCTCCTGTTTGCACTTGCTTCTGCTGTAACCCATGCTAGCTTGTCATGTGGCCCTAGAAGCTGCATAGCTCATTGGCCATAGATGGCAGCTGGGAACACAAACTAAGCTAGCCAGATACTGGACTGGACTGTGCTTGGATATGAAGCAGAAACTCTGGGCAGTGGCAAAAAAAACTTCAATGGGGGAAAAAAGACATTTTGGGGGGCTAGCAATCTGAATCTAGTTGCTGCCCCTTTAATTGTCTGGTCCTGCAAGACCTGTTTACTCCCATTTTAGAGAGGCCATAAACCTTCCCAAAGTTATCAGTGCTGGCGCCAGGCCAGGCCTTTGGTTGAAGTCTCAAAGCTCCAGCACATAAGGCTCTTTAAGGACTTGCAAAGGGGACAGAAAAACTCCATATTTGGGAGACAAATGACTGAAAAAGATACAAAAAGGGACAACTTCCTCTTTGTGACTGCTCAGAAATTGAAAGATATGTTTTTCTCTGGGCCCGCACGTAATAAAGTGTAACTCCATTTCTCTAAGTGTTTTGTTTGGTTTTTCTCCTGTCTTCTGTAACAGCTTTAATTCTAGCTCTTCTGAAGATGGGACTTTTTCCATGATGGGACAAACAGAGATGGAGGGCAACTCCTTTAATGTGACATCATCAATAACATTTTCCAAGATACCTCATCCTCCCAAGGGAATCCTTGTTCCAAGGGATCCCAAGAGCTCCACTTCAAGTAACAGGTGGGGGCACAGAGGGCACGGATAACAAGACCACACTCTGCCACACGATATCCAACCATTTTACCTGAAAGAAAAATGCTTTTTTTTAAAACCTCACTTTCTTGTCCTCTCCATGCATTAATGACCAGTCTACTACCTTTCTTAGTAATCACTCTCATGTTTTTACAAAGCAAACATATTAGCTTTTTTTTTTCTTGGTCTTATTTTACAATCCTCAGTTTTCTTTTTAAATTTTCCTGAATTTGAAAAGTTAAAATGCTTTCCTAAAGCTCCAACAAACATTGAATCCAGGATTCAATTCTCTCACAAATACTGAAAGGAATGAGAATACATTTCTTTTGCCTATTTTCACCTCCTCTTAGATTAGAAGACTGGACTTAAGTGGTAAACAGGTTGAACATAGGTAAAACAATGCAAAGACTCAGAAAGAACTTAAATAAAAAACAAGCAATTGCAAACAAGTGCGAATTGCTTTGGTCTAGAGATTTGTCCATCGTTGAATGTGCTGGAATTTTTGGTGTTTCAGTACTGCTCCAGCCCTGTGGGAGGAACCCCTGGCTCCAGCCCTGTGGGAGGAACCCCTGGCACCAAGCTGGGCAGCACTGCCCTGAGCCTGCAGAGCACACTCTCTGAACTTCCTCACAAATGAGTCCCACAAAAACCCAACTGAAAGGAAAGGCCTAGAATGTAAATATCTCATTAGCCTGGGCCTGGGCTGGCTGCCCAGCTCCGATTGGGCTCCCAGTGACTTCTTCCAGGCTTGAGGCCAGGTCTTATTTTTATGTTAGGTCTTGAAGAAGTGTATTCAGTTCCTCCAAGCCCCATGGTACTGTGAAAACTTTCAATTCATCAGCGGTTGCCTCCAAAAGGGGTTTGAGCAGAAGAGTAGCCAGAGGAAAGAGAAAGACAAAATGCCACAACGACACTTAATGAGGAATAGAGCCCTGCTCGTTTAGGTCAGACCAATCCAACAGTCAATCTCCAGAGCTAAATTCCCACAGCAGCTTAAAATTATTAGCCAGCCCAGCTCCGGAAGGAAAGCCTCCAGTGTAGGAGACTATAAAGAGGTAGAGAGCAGTAGACAGAAACTTTCATTTGCTGACCACTAACCACATTCCTGAATAAATTGATTTATTCTTCAAATCAACCTCATGAAGGACAGGGAACAAGAACCCTATAGCCAGTGTCATCAATCTTCACCTTCACATTAAAAATAATAATAATAATAATAATAATAATAATAATAGTATTTTTCATTGATTTTTAGAGATCTCTAGCCCAATGGGTTGAACACCAAGAGCCTTGGTCACATCAATGGCCCTCACCCACCAGGGGAGGTCTGACTAGGTTAGCTGAGGTGACAGCAGGAATAAACCAACTGTCCTGGAGGAAAGAGAGTACGCATCAGGAAGACCCAAAGCCATAAGCCATTTTGAAGAAGAAAATAACTATGTTTTTTAACACATGCTAACAAAATTGTAACATGTGAACCTAACAAGCCAAAGATATTAGAAGAACTTGATGGGAACAATGGATTAAAAGCCTCTTTACTGATCTCCATTCCCAACAGATACTTCAACATTCAGTCATTCATTCATTCTTCCAACAGATATTTATTGAGAGGCTGCTATACACTAGATATCATTCTAGGACCCTGACCACAGTGAACAAGAAAATGATTTTAAAAAGGATCTTTTAACCCAGCTGGTGTGGCTCTGGTTGAGTGTCAACATATGAACAAGAACAGTTAGATTCCTAGTCAGGGCACATGCCCGGGTTGTGGCTCAATCCCCGGTGTGGGGCGTGCAGGAGGCATCCCACCAATGACTCATCATTGATGTTTCTATATCTGTTTCTCTCTCCCTTCTTTGAAATCAATAAAAATATATTAGGGAGAAAAAGGTTCTTTTACTTTTATTAAAGTAATATAAGCCTATTAGAGAAAAAATACAAAATGGAGATAAACTGAAATAAGAAATCATCTGAGTCCTCCCATTAAAAAATATATATACAATGTTAACTTTATGGGACACATATTCTTCTTTTCAATCTATTTCTAATGTGTATAAGTTTATATGTATATACTCTTTTCCCAAAATAATATTATACTGTATATAACACTGTGTCATCACTCTTTCTCGCTTGCTATATTGTTAGCCGTACATAGTTCCTTATGTTGCAGTCTAATAAAAGGCTAATTTCCTCCGTTCAAAAATAGGAGTAGGAACATTTTTTAAAGAAATTCTAGACTCGATAGATATGAGGAAAAGAAAAGGGAAGAATAAATGGGTCCCCAAGCCACCTACCCCTGGGGTGCCAGCCAAGAGGTGATGAAGGCATTACAGGGTTCTGGGGTCCTAAGTGTCCACGACCCACTGTGGGTTCTTAGTTTTGCACAGGAAAGAATTCAAATACAAGCCATCAAAGTGAAAGTGAGTTTATTAGCAAAGCAGTGAGGCAGAAAATGGGCCACTCCACAGAGGAGCCCCCCTTTCATGGAATTTGCTTCTTTCATTGAGGTTCATTTAATTGGGGTAAGCTATTCAACAATGGGAATGGACATTTAGATTCTCCCCAAGGAGAAGGGCAGAGGTTTCTCAGAGGAGTTCTGTGGGCCATTTTGTGTCTATATATGGGCTTTCCATTTCTGATCATGGCAGCTCGGGGTGTGTCCTTTAGCATGCTAATGTATTGCAATGAGAGTTGATGAGGCTAGTGATTGCCATCAGGTGAAATTAGTTTCCAGATTGGATTGAGCTGATCTCTGCCAGCATTTTCTTCTGGTCCCCCCACTGCACTCCCCACCCTCCACTCCACCTTCCCCACCCCCCCCACCTCCCACCCCCCTCCCGTTTTAAGCCACAAATCCGATGGAAATGCCCTTACTATCTTCCTGACAATTCCTATAGCTTTTATGGATTGCAGCTATCTCTCTCGCCACACCTTACCTCAGAAAGAGTAAGTGCTAAACTCCCACAGTTCCCAGTTGGCACAGGGAGGCTGGTGAGCAGCACTTGTACAGCCGCCAGTACAAGGCCTGGTCCATAGCACTGGGTTCACCTGGCCCGCGCAGGGGAGGAACAGCAGTTTCATCAGTGGGTGTAACAACCACGCAGTCTGGAATGCTTGGCCTTGCATCAGGTCAGGGAAGTCAAGCTTCACGGGGTGTGGTCAGGGCTCATATGAAGAACTGCGGGGCAGGTGTTGGCTACTTGGTTCCTCATAAGGAACCTACAATTTCATTCCCATTATGTATTACTAGAAGCCAATCATATTCTTGTTATTCAACTTAACACTTATGCCTAAATTAAATCTGCTGCACTTTGGCAACATTACAAAGCTTTAGGCCTAAGTCTTTAAATAATTTAAGACAAGCCTGGTACCCAAAGAAAGCAAGCCTCCTTTCAAGGTAGGATTTGCTTGTGGGTACTAGGCCCACACAAAGGTGACTGATCCCAGAAACCAACCAACAGCATCATTCTTTTTTTATTATTATTAAGGTATTATAAGTGTACATAGCTTACCATTGCAACAGCATCATTCTTTTTAAAAATATATATATTTTATTGATATTTTACAGAGAGGAAGGGAGAGGGATAGAGAGCCAGAAACGTCGATGAGAGAGAAACATCGACCAGCTGCCTCTTGCACACCCCCCATTGGGGATGTGCCCGCAACCAATGTACATGCCCTGACCGGAATCGAACCTGGGACCCTTCAGTCCGCAGACCGACGCTCCACCACCAAGCCAAACTGGTTTCGGCAACAACAGCATCATTCTTTTTTTTTTTCCCCCTCACATGAATTTTATTAAGGTATTATATGTGTACATATCTTACCATTGCCCCCCCCCCCACCTCCCATTCATGCCCACCCTCCCCAGAGTTCTGTGTCCGTTGGTTGTATTCATGCATACCAGTCCTTCGGTTGTTCTCTTATCTCCCCCCAGGTCTCCTTCCCCTCCCTGCTATCATTTGACAATCTGCTTGTTTTATGGTGGCTATCTCAGGACCACCCAAATAGAGTCTGCTCCTCCTCTGGTTCTCACCGCCCCTCCCCCTGGGTCCCACTGCTTCCCCTGGGACACACGGCTCACCCAGGGCACAGGGCCCCCTGGGACACAGGGCACACCCGGGGCACACGGCCCCCTGGGACACACACAACATCATTCTTAATGATTAACTCTTATCCCATTGTATCAGTGTACCAAAGTTTATTTTATCAATTGTCTTTTTTTTTAATCTTTGAATTTTTTTATTGTAACATTCCTGCAGTGAACATCTGGTAGTTAATGTTTGTTCATTTGCTCTATTATGGCCTTAGGATAAATTCTTTCAAAGAGAATTGTCAATTCAAAGAATATCTACATTTTTATGGCTTTTGCAATCAAATCACCACATTGCTTCCTCATAGACGTTATATCAATCTTTGTTCTCACTAGTCTTGCATAGGCATTTACTTTCATATAACTTTCTCTACATTGGGCATTACTATTGAATTTGATATGTGAAAAAATAATTTCACTGCTTTCCTTTGTATTCCTTTATTACTAATAAGGCTGATGATATTTTTATATGCTTTCTTACTATTCACTTCTTTTGTGAATTAGTTATTCATATGCCTTTTTTTTTCTAAAAATGTATTTTTATTGACTTCAGAAGGGAAGGAAGAGGGAGAGACAGAAATATCAGTGATCCTCCTGGGGATTGAGCCACAACCCGGGAAATGTACCATGACCAGAAATCAAACCATAATCTCCTGGTTCATAGATCAATATTCAACCACTAGTCATATGCTTTATAAGTGTTCTTTATACAGTAAGGATAATAATCCTTTGCATATATTTACTTTGCAAAGTATGAACTGTTTAAATTTACATACTACATATACTTAATGATTTTTGTCCTCTTTGCTCTATAAGTTATTCAAATGATGTTTCCCCTCCATAACTGCATTTATGACTTTCCTAATCATATGTCAAAAGAACCATATTATTCTGAAAGAGTTTAGTATATATAATCCATAATATGGAACAGTCACAGGGTTATAACAAGCAGTCCTTTTCAATTTGTATGT
Organism: Vespertilio murinus; assembly: GCA_963924515.1. Classification (NCBI taxonomy): domain Eukaryota; kingdom Metazoa; phylum Chordata; class Mammalia; order Chiroptera; family Vespertilionidae; genus Vespertilio; species Vespertilio murinus. The sequence continues at coordinate 129,228,479 of OZ004707.1, read as the reverse complement.
TTTATCTTGTGTTTTCCCCTTTTTCTTCTGCAGTTGAAATATTTTACATTGTGGTTTAGTGTACTTCTATGAGTATATGTATAACTATACATATCTAAGTATGTAAATTAACATATAAGTATACCTGTAAAATAAAAACAAAAGTTTTTACAATGTTAACTTTGTGTTAGCATTTTACAATGCTACCCTTTATACCTGCCTGTATACTCCATTCCCCCCCCCCCTTTTCTTAGGCTAGTTTAAACCCAACTAAATCAGTTTATGAACCATTAATAAGATCCAACCACCAACTGGAGAAACATGCTAATAATTAAAAATGCTCCAGATCTAGGTAGAGATGTAAGCATGTCTTCCCCTAGTAGAAGACTCAGCCTTGTGTTTTTGAAGTCCAATTAATTATCAGTAAGAATGATTATTTTCATAGCATCCTTGAATGCTTACCATATGCTTATTAAGTGTTTTACATGAAAACCCTCACAACTTTTCAATAAGATAGGGGTTATTGCTGTCCCCATTTGACAGATGAGGAAACAGGCAGAGATTAAATGCCTGCTCAAGTTCCCATGGCTACTTCGTAGTAGAACCATATTTGGAATTAAGAAGCCAAATTCTAGAAATCTGTTTTCAACTCCTTTGGCTTTCTACTGGCTCTGAGACAGCCAGCTAATGTGAGTTCAGTGGCTCACTAAACCCCAAGGGTAGAAGAAAATGAGCTGCAAATTTTAGCCCAAAAGCTATGGAGACTACTGATGGTTCAAATAAGCCTGGGAGAGAAAGGAGATGGGGAAACAAAGTGAGAGATAAATAAGTTTCCACCATCACAGTAGTCAGTCATGGACAGTTTGCAAAGAGCCTACTGTGTTCCACAAGCTTGTCTCTCCCTGCCCGAGGACAAGTAGGCAAAAGAAACACGAAGCCCATATAAATAACGTGCAGAAGGAAGGCTAGTTATCAGTCAGGGCTAGTTATCAGTCAGCACTAGACAGAAATTAGAAATAAAACTTCACCCTCAACACATGTATGTAGCAGGTATTTCTCTATCCTATTTTTAAAAATAAAAAATAGTCTAACGCAGGGGTGGACAAACTTTTTGATTCGAGGGCCACAATGGGTTCTTAAACTGGACCGGAGGGCCAGAACAAAAGCAACCTGACCATGCTGGCACTCTCATCTTGGGCTGCTGGTGAAGGAGCAGAGGGGAAAGAAAGAGAACCCTCCGCTCTTTCGGCTCTGTGGGCCGAATAGAACAGCTGAATGGGCCAGATCTGGCCCGCGGGCCGTAGTTTGCCCACAGCTGGTCTAACATCTTTATCATAATACTAGAGGCTCAGTGCATGGATTCATGCACCAGTGGAGTCCCTCGTTTTGGCCTGTGGTGATCAGGCCAAACCCGGCTCTCCAACATCCCCTAAAGGGTCCGGGGTTGTGAGAGGGCACAGACCAGGCCCAGGGACCCCACCAGTGCATGATCTGGGCAGGGGAGGGACCAAAGGAGGGCTCCAAGGCATCTCCAACCTGTCTTGCCCAATCCCAATCAGCTGGACCCCAGCTGCAAGCTAACCTAACCTGTCAGAGCATCTGCCCCCTGGTGGTCAATGCGTGTCATGGCGACTAGTCGAACAGTCGAAAGGTCAGACATTTAGTATATTAGGCTCTTATTATAGGTACATGAGGGTGGAGGGAAAGGGGTCTGAGTTTCTGAATAAGACAGCAACAAAGATTACTTTCTGCAAAATTTGTTCTTGACGATGCTCATTGAGGCATCAAACCCTTCTTGCTGCCCTAGTCTTAGCAGAGTCCAGAGTCTTAAGAGAGAGCCTCCCGGAATTTAGGTTTTCCTAAGTCAACTCCTACCCTCTTTTCCTTTCCTCTGATACTTCACTACCTGTGTTTCACTTGACGTATCAGCTTGTTCTGCTGAAGGAGGAGGATGGTTTGTGGTGAAAGGGGGCACCATCAAAACAGCAGGAAGAGCTCACCACGCAGGTCTTTAAAAACCACCACAGTGATTCAGGCCAGCGTTTAATAACAACATCATGGCCCGGAAGTCCTTTTTCAGATCGGATCTACATCCATATTGCTGCAACTTATAAATACACTTTGGCTTCCCACCCAGCCCCAGAGCACTGTGTGCCTTAGGGAAATTTACCACAGTAATTGAATGCATACCACTCTGACAGGCAAGTTCATTAATTTGCATACAATGCATTGTGATCCTCAGATAAAAGGTGATGTGCATGCACAAAGCCTCATTCTCCACCCCCTCTCCCCCGAAATTAGTCCCATAATTAAACTCCTGCTAGTAATTGCAAATACTCCATTACTAAATAACTCCTATTCAGGAAAGAAAAATGCAGCTCATTTACTTATTTTATTGTTGCACAGATAAGTATATGGGATCTTTAGCTAAAGGCACAGGGCAGGAGCTCCTGCTGAGATGAATTAGGAACAATGCTTTCAAAGCCCCTGCAACAAGGAAACTGCGCTTCAGCTGCCCAGGTGTTGGGAGGAGGTGGGAGGACGGGGTTTTGTGGTTGCACATTAACTCTCTGACCTCCTCTAGATAGCCAGGTGACAGCTGCTGGGAGGTTTCTTTGAAGTGTGACATTCTTTCGGCATTTCAAAGGGCCCAGGCCCCTGAGGCAGGTTTGTTAGCGGCCACACCTGGTACCTGGCGGCCACACCAGAGCAGCTGGCCGACAGGAAGCTGCTTAGAACCAGCCCGGGACCTCTCTAATGAAGTGCATCCACTGATAACGGCACCACAGCGGACAGCGGTCAGCGCAGCGCGGGAGAGTGGCCGCGGCACGGAGACGCACCCTGCTTCCAGGCTGGTCCTTTTCTGAGAAAACGATGTCTCCTCCGCACAGGTCAGATCCAAACAGCTCAGAAAGCAGCAAGTATGGAATTTTGATTGGAAAATGCCCTTTGTGGCTATCAAACCTCATTCCCACCGGTGAGAAGTCTGAGCAGGGAAATTTAGTTGAAAGTGAAATGGAGCAGAATGCGAAGGCAGCACGTGCTGCAGGGAAAGGTGAGCGTGAAACCACGGTATTATGAAGCCACTCAGCTGGCCGATGGGAACACACAGAATGAGGGCAGCTCTAGAAAAGGCAAACAACCCTGCCTCAACCCACCTTGGTTAAAAAGCACCTAGCACATACATTATGCTCCGGGCTATTGCCCATCACCTACCAGTGTTTCCCAAACTTTTGACATATGTGTACCCTTCTATAATTTTCGTAACACTGATATCCCTCGTAAAAAAATGGATGGATTTTAATAACAATCAAAATATATTTATTTTTTGTTTTTTTGGTACATACACAAAATAATAATAAACGAAAAATAAAATTATTTATAATAAAATATAAGTAAAAGTTATATTATAAATAACATTTATTTGCACACCGGACCATCTCACGCCTCACAAGACTGTCTTGACTCATGAGACTATAGAATTAGGCGCAGCTAAGCACAGTGCAGTGCATATCCTCACCAAACTCTGGTGCAACTCGTACCCCCACCAAACTCTTCCCGTACCCCTGGGGGTAGCGTACTACACTTTGGGAAACACTGAAAGCAATTACCTTTCAATGAGTTACCAAGTCCCTACTATTGTCACCAAGGTGAGAACACAATACTCCTCAAAGAACTCCCATTCTGGTGAAGATTGTCAGTTGCAGACCTTATCAGGCATTTGGCTCCTAAAAAGTGACATTCCCTGTTTGGATCAGCCTTTCCATTTGCTCACTGGGAGACGCTGGGCAAATGGCCTGGACTCTGCTGTCTCAGTTTCACCACCAAAGGGTAGTTGTGGAGATTAAATGAGGGAATACATGTGCAATGACTAGGACAGTGCCCGGCACTTAGCAACAGCTCAACAAATATTGGCTAATATTTTTAGTGCCTAAGGTGGGATGTGGCTCCACAAAAACCACTGTCCCACGCAGCTGATGGATCACACTGATTGACATCGTGCCTTATCTGTCGGCATAACTCACTCATTTCTGGGGGAAGAGCGAGCCCACACCCGTGAAATATGGTCCAGTGGAGAATGCTGTGAACTGAGGAAGTGAGCAGAGTCCCCAGTTTAATTTTCCTATTGCATCCGGCCTGGGAGCCAGTGCCACAGACCCCGCCCTTGTGAGGCCCGGCAGGGAGTTGGGAAGGTGCTTGTACGAATCCCAGCCCACGGCCTGCAGAGTGCTTAGCTCATGGGCTTGCCCGTGAGGATCAAGTGAGATCATGAATGTGACGCTTGTAGCAGAGCTCTGGCACATATTAAGGACTCAGTGTTCACTGCTCTTTTTGAATTAAATGCAGCCATTGTCCCTGGAACAGCAAGTGATTCTTTGCCATCAGCATACCCATTCGCATCTCAGAGCTGGCCCATCCACATCAGGAAAGATCTCGCAGAGGAAAGGAGACAAAGGCACTGGGTGAGGGGCTTGTTTAGCTTTGAATCCTCACGCGCATTAGGGCTTTGGGAAGAGCACTGGTTTGGAATTCAGGAAGACCCGAGTTTGAATCCCGACCTCACAGCACACTAACCATTCATTTAACCTCTCTAAGTCTCAGTTTTCCCACCTACAAAATGAAAGGTTATCTCTCCCTCCCAAACTGGTGGGTGGAGTTAACACATGACTGGCACCTGCCACAGAGACATCTCCAAGACATTGATCCACCAATCAGCACGGACCAGTGTCCTTAGAGCCCACCCCTTCCTGTTCCACCCTGGGCCCAACCCCCTTCTGCTCTGTCCTTTAAAAGGGACCCCAGGCAAGACACGTGTTGCTAATCTGCCATCAGCCCGGCTGGGTCCGGTCCCCTGTCCCCTCCCCCTCCAATTCTGATCTCTTTAGCTCCATGATGGGTTCCATCCATTACTGGGGAATAAACTTTACTTTAAAATTCCCTGTTGTTCTGTTTCCTGTTTCCTTTCAAACCTAACACAAAATAGAGAGGGGGATGGAAAAGCTAGACATACCACAGGTAAAACACCTAGCCCCGTGCCTGGGCTCCTGTGGCTAATACAATGCAGTCATGGTACCAGTGCTCTCTATTGGCTCTCCCTTTGTGCATATTACACATTCCCTATCGGCAAGTGCTGTGGAAGTTTTTTAAAGGCCACGAAAACTGGCTGTAAAAGAAGAATAAAATCACATGACAGCAAACATCGATTTTCACCAGAAAGAATGGGTTCCCATCAGGGCTAGGAAACCCAGTGTGCCAGCATATCAGCCCTGCTTCCCAGAGGCAGGCCACAGGCAAGGCCAGCTTCAGCCAGGTGGAAAAACAGCAGGAATTTGATTAACACACACCCTTCCTTTTCCCCCACACCCTCCCACCATGGCTTTCTTCATCGTCAGTACCTCCCAGGCCTCTAACACACACACACACACACACACACACACGCACGCACGCACGCACACACGCACGCACGCGCGCACACACACACACACACACACACCTCTATATTCTGTTATCGGTGAAAATGGAGTTCTTGTGATGTCCTAAGGAAAACAGTTTCCCAGGACTCAGAGGGAAGGATGAGTAATATTTGTTTATTTGGGTGGAAATAAGCCCCGGGTTTCCAATGTCTCATTTCCATCCACCTCCCCATGGAAGAAGGGCAATCTGTCTCCAGCAGGGCCAGGATGAAGGCCCTGCCCCGCGTGTCTGCTCCATGATAAAGGACAGCCCGGCCCAGCCTCCTGCCTGTGGAGCCCACACAGCCATGGGCCATGCGGCTGCTAAGGCCGGGCGGCTGAATGCGCCACACAGGCCAGTGCGGGTCACGGAGCCAAAGGGCAGAGAGTGAGCTTCTTTGTTTGCCTGGAATTATGTATTATCGGGCTTGGGAGGGGAATCAGAAGCTTTTTCAAAATGACCAATTAAATCCCCAAACTTCATGGGCTCCTGATGGGATCCAGCCACCAGTCAATTCATTGTTCCCGGGGCTGGACCAGGCAAGCTCCGCCCCTGCGGCACCCTGACTTCTACCGCTCATGTGCCTATAACCCCTTCCCCGCCTCACCCCCCCATAATCCAGAACCTGATGGAGAAGGCAGGGTGCGGATTCCCTCCGAGGAACAGTGCTGTGCAAAGCTGTAGCTTCCTGGTGAAGCGGTACCCATGCTTGCAATGTCTGACTTCCCTCTGCACGCTTTCCTTTATTCATATGAACTACCTAATTACAATGATGATCCTTGGATCTAACCTCTCTCTTCTTTATATATAAATAATTATGTATTTATTTGTAGCCTACGTGGCTCGTGGGACAGAAGTGGCCTGAGCTTTGAGGCCAGACATATATGTGACCTTGGAAAGGCCAACCGCCTGTTCAAACTGATCCAATGTTTCTCAGGCCCAACCCCAGCTATTTCTACTTTCTTTGCCAAAACCAAAGCCCATATAGCCTCTCATCCAAACCTCTTCAAATACCCCCTGTTAAGACTCCACTCCAGCACAATTCTCCTATTGAGCCTCTCAATAGCTTCCACAAGAATCTATATGGATATTTTTCTCCCTCCCCCCCCCCCCACTGAAAAAAAAGTCCATTCCATGAGTATGGGAGCTATTAATGTGAATATTGCTGCGACCACTAAAATGGTCATTTATCTTTAGTTGAGCATTTTGCTAAGGGCTATAAATATATTAGGTCATTTTATTTCTTCCAACTGTAAAGTATTAGTTTTCCAATCTTGCAAAAAGACTGGAACATTTGGGTAGCCTGCCCAAGGTCACAAAGCTAAAATATAGCAGCTCTGGGATTTCAAACAGGCTAGCTCATTCATTCATATATCCATCTATTTAGTCTCTCAACGTTCAACAGAGTTAGTGAGAATATATTCTGTGCCAGGAACAGAGAAAGGTATTGGGGTACCAACAAGCAAATGGATGCCATTTCTGCCCTAGAGACCTGTCTGTACTCTGACACCAAATCGTACTGCTTAACCTTTAGATGCACTGCCTCCCAAATTACAGTTGTCATGGCAGAGTATCGTGTACCCTAAGCTGGAAAAGGACTGGTAACCTGACTTACCTGGAAACTATAGCCTAATATACTAAATCATCGCCCTTCACAAGTAAAAGGAGGGACTTCTACATGGTCTTGAAAAATCAGACTATATTCTGAAGCGCCATTCTAAAAGGCTGAGGGGTTATATTTCAGTCCTGCCCCATTTGGATATGGCACTAACAGTGGAGGTCTATGGTGTCCTCTGCACCCAGTTGACTACGCTCCCTACTATTTCTTATTTAAAATTATTTTTAATTGATTGATTGATTGATTTTAGAGAGAAAGAAAGGGTTCAAGAGAGTAATATCAGTTTGTTGTTCGACCCATCCATGCATTCATTGGGTTGACTCTTGCGTGTGTCTTCACCAGGGATCCAACTTCCAACCTTTGCAATTGGGATGACGCTCCAACCGAAGTACCTGGCCAGGGCAACCACACTCCCTTTTCTAGCACAGGGTTCCATCCTGCCTGAGAATGCATTTCTAACAGATTCTTCAGTTCTCTTTCTTGTCAGGCCAGGTTTGTCTCACTTCTAGGATTGGTTCTATAAGTGTCTCTCTCAAACTCAGCCATCTCAGACAGGTAGGCTCCTAGTTGGCATTTTGTATGATTTTAGAAACACTGAGAAGCTAACTCCACAAATCTCCTTTCCCAGGGCCTATGCACTGTGCATTTCCAGGACCACAGAGAATATGATATGACAGGTGCCCCACAAAACACTCTTAATCCTTTCTATGCCCCCAAGTGCACCCAAATGCACCAACCTTCCCTTTCATACTTTGTGAGAACATTGTGAATGCTATTACTCTTCTAAAAGGTCATATTCACACTGAGTTGATCTTTTTCTGGTGACATTTGGGAGGGAGTGGTAGGGAAGTGGGGGTGGAGTTCCTTGCAGCAGCCAGGCTTGAAGGAGAATTTGGAACATAGGAAAAAAGTACTGAAGACACCAGGGACAGACGTTTTCCGCATATACCAAATGACGCCTTATACCAAATCTGGACCTCATTTTCAACTCACAAGTCCGTCAAACCAAGGGTAGAGTAAGTTGAAATATAAGACCCTGCTTTCTTTCCCTACTCTTTACTCATACCATGTCAGAGATAAAAACCATATAATTTCCATACTACCAAACCATCATATATATTTCTAGTTTTCTGAAGATTTATTATAATGTGCTGACATGCATATCACTTTGAGAAGACAACTCAAGTTCCAGAAAAGAGGCGTTCTGTGTAAATGCCCTTAAGAAATATAGCCTGTCTTCCATTACTGGGATGGGTTTCACTTAATATTCATTAAAGTATGACTTGCTTTCAGCTCATAAATCTTGAAAACAGATTCTGCCACCCCTGCTCATGTACTATTTTCACTGGCAAAGTCATTTTTTTCTTCCCCTTGACACATTATGGTTTGTATTTAATATGAGACAGAGATAGTTTTACCAGTGGGGGTTTTCTAGTTTGATTTTACAGGAAACTATAGAACAAAAATTTTCAAAGATTTATAACAGGTGTGCAGTTTTCTCCTCATAGTGAAATAGTACATTGTGTACCAATGAAAAGGGAATGACAAAAGTAACAAAATAAAATGTTCAACCTAGCATCATAGAAGATATGAAACTGGGCCGATAGGCAGTTTCAGAGCAGCTGCCATATTTTAAACTGTTGTTTTTTTTTTATATACTTTTTTGATTTTCTACAGAGAGGAAGAGAGAGGGACAGAGAGCCAGAAATATCGATGAGAGAGAACCATCGGTCAGCTGCCTCCTGCACACCCCCCACCGAGGACGTGCCCATAACCAAGGTACACGCCCTTGACCGGAACCAAACCCAGGACCCTTCAGTCCGCCTGGCCGACGCTCCATCCACCGAGCCAAACCGGTTTCGGCAGCTGCCATATTTTAAAGGTTAGGTATACAGCTCTACAGATGCATTTTGTCTATTTGTCTCCTTTAAAGAAATTACCAATGTTAAGGATGTAAACTTTAGACAGAGTGTCCAAATTCACAAAATGAAGAGAGGGTATGACAGAATTTGTGTGTGTATATGTGCGTGTGTGTACATGTATGGTGGGGTAATGATAGCAAAGGAGTTCTTAACAGACTATTTTGAGGATGCATACTCTTTTTCTTTTTTCTCACATGGCAGGTGTGGACCAATAATACTCAATGTGGCCCAAAAACCAACCAACTCAAGTTTCTATCAAGCCAAGAGAGGTGAAATAGTCAAGAATTTGAGCATAAAGAATACTATACTACTGTTAGAGCCAGACTTGACTTGTGAGCAGTGCCTTAGATGGAACTTAATTTTCAGAAAGTTCTTCAAGGGAAATAAACGAAGGAGGAGGATGGTGATAGCAAAGATTTATCAGCTCCTTAATATGAATCAGACACTGTTCTAAGTACTTTACTTATAGCAATATTTTAATTCTGGTAACAACCCTACCTCCGAGTACAATTATTATCACCATTATAAAGATGAGGAAACTGAAGATGGGGGAGTTAAGTGATTAGCTCATGGTCACACAATTAGCCTGGAAGGAGCCAGGATGAAACAGCTAAAGAGAGAAAAGTGTTTGAATGGGCTCAAAACCAGGTACCACGATGAACATTATCTACCATCTTGTTTAATGTTCTCTGAGGTCAGGTGGCAGGAAACACAGGCAATTTGGTAATACAAGAATCTCAAAAAGTTTTTAGAAACGTTCAAACTATTCCAAAATGTTCGGTTACTCTGCCCACACTAACCACTAATTACAGAAAGTGCCTAATCAACTTCTCTCTGTTCCTGTTACTATTCTCAGTGCTCTAAATGTATTATTCATGTAAGCCTCGCATGAACCCAGGGAGGTGGCTACCATTATGATCCCATTTATAGAGTGGAAAGTGAGGAAAGGACAGGCTAAAGAACTTCCCATGTTTAGACAGCTGGCATGTGGTTTTCCCAGGATTCTAATCTAGGCTCTTCTGGCTTCAGAACTCAGGGAAAGTACACACTCGTTTTGTTCACCCTGTAGTCACATACCTGGAAAATGTGTGTTGATAACCAGTAATTGGTGTCCAGTAATGTTTGCTGACCTGAGTTAAAATTATTATCAGATATGACCCTGGGTATTCAAAGACTCTCTTGTTTCCTGATTAGACTTACATTTTCACCCCTTTTGGAGCTGCCATGCCTCACCCTAAGAAATAATTCCAAGGAGAAAAATTCTATGCTCTTACTCTTTGTTCTCTTTCTGTTAAAAGCCTGCTTGTTATTTCAGAGTCCAGTGTTTCCTTCTCAGGGAGATGTCCCTGATCACTGTGATGGACAGGCTTAACTTTTTCCCTCCTGTGTGCTCTACAACCAGAGTTCTTCAGACTTTCATGTGTACTCAGACCACCTGGGGATCGTTATGAGACAGTCTGACTCAGTAGGGCTTGTAAGAGGCCTGAGATCCTATATTTTTAACATCCTAGGGATGCCATGTTTTGGCCATGGACTATATTGAGAAGGGCAAAGCCCTACATCAGTTCATTGGGTATGAGAATCGATTGAAGGTCCTATGCACATTGCTAGACCATGAGTTGTCTGTGGGCAGCAGCTCTTTGTCTTTATGACTAGTAAAAAACATTATAAATTAATTCTTTTCAAGCACTCTCAAAGCCCGAGGAGCCTATTGGCTCCTCACCACCATCCTATGGAATCAGGAGAGCCAATCTCATTATCCTGATGAGGAAAGCTCAGGCTTGGGGAACTTGAGCAACTTCCCCAGTCACCAAGTTACCCCGAGCTCTTGACCATGGTCAGATTTCTAGGTTTGATTGGTTCCTGCCTTGTGAGCCTACCATCATGCCTAGCGGTATGGCACTGGGACCTGGGCTTGGCTGCACATGTTAGGCCTTACCTCCCAACACACTCACTCCCTTTCTTCAGCACCACTATTCTTAGGAAGCCCACTGGCGACTCAGGACCCCCGTTTCAACCCCAAATCATGGCAGAAATAAAGATGGGACCTCACCTCCCAGAACTGAATGCCTTGGTTTTTTTTCTCTTCCTTTAACAAAACTTGGTTAGTATATTCCCCTGAAAAGCTGCCACAAGGCCATAATACCCTTCCAGGGAACCTAACTTGTATGTTGGCCTATTATAAACATTTTATCTCACTCAAAGGAAAAACTCAAAGGCATGGGGGGGCGGGGTGCCACGGGGGACTGTTTCTTGCTAATGTAAGAGCTCTTTTTCTGGAAAGCTCTTTTCTCCTCAGACATTTGATGAACTCCTACTTATATTTTAGAATTAACCTCACATATCAGATACTTTGTGAATTTTCATGCTTCCAGCCCCTCAATCCTTGTCCAGCCAAAGAGGCAGATCCTCTCCTCTGTGGTTCCGTTACAACCAGCACATGACTCTCCCCCATTACATTGTTAGGATTCCTCCCTCACACCACCCCTCTGAGACCATCTGTCCTCTGACACCCTGGAGAAATTTGGGGCATAGGCTGCATCCAGCTTCCCCACTCTTATTTCCAGTTGCCTTTGAGGAACCAGCTCCCCAATTCCTGACACTTTATTATACAGAACAAAAAGCTCTCTGTTTGTCATGCTGTCCTCCCAGAAAAGAGGAGGCCCATTATTCGAAGGCAGTTTACGTTTAATTTCTAAAAATAGAGCTATCACACCTGAGTAAATTATGTCAAGGTCCTACTGTGTGAATACAGTGGTCATTTTTTTTTGTTCCAATAGCAATGTTTGCCTTTTGCCCTTACTTGTTCAATAACCCAGTAAAAACTATGGATAGATCCCTTGCCCAACTAGGCCAGGAGTTACTTGAAGACAGGACTGTTCCATAATCATCTTTATATCTCTAGGGATTAATATGGTTTTTGGTACAAAAGTTAGTGAGGAGGAAGAAAACTTGGGCTCCAAGCCCTTTTGAAACTTCTTTACCACACCTCTTTGGCAACCAATACCCCAAATGTGGGTAAATCTAGGTCTGCTGGGAATTCTGCTTGCCAGACCCTGAAGCAATCTGAGAATTGAGCTTTGCCAAATATGAGAGGAGACATATTAAAACAGGCCTGCCCTAACCGGTTTGGCTCAGTGGATAGAGTGTTAGTCTGCGGACTCAAGGGTCCCAGGTTCGATTCTGATCAAAGGCATGTACCTTGGTTGCAGGCACATCCCCAGTGAGAGGTGTGCAGGAGGCAGCTGATCAATGTTTCTCTCTCATCGATGTTTCTAACTCTCTATCCCTCTCCCTTCCGCTCTGTAAAAAAAAATCAATAGAATGTATTTAAGGGGGGGGGGGGGCCTGATTTTTACCACATTGGAATAATTACATTGGAATTTTGATTGAAATATTTTTATGTAGTCCAAAATGTATGTGTACACATCATTAAATTCTTATGATTTGGCCATACTTTACAACAGTGACATTTACAACCTTAGTTTTGAGTTTCTACTTACCAACAATGGAGCAAACTTTGGTTTTATAACTTGCATATAGAGTACAGCATTTGTTTGGAATAATTATATTTCCTATTTAAAACAAATGGAGATGATTTGGGAATTAAGATAAGAATGATTTAGTCTTTAATTCTAGTCAGTCTTTAAATCCATTTATTACTGTATATTTAAAAGAATAGGATATGAAAACATAATATTTCGTACTAATATTTTTTTTCTCAAATAGCATTGGTATTTCAATCAAATTTTCATCAACTGCAAGTCTCTATTAGGCAGCCAGCTCTGGTAAAGACCCTGGGCTTTGGAGTCAGATAGTCCTGGGTTCAAATCCTGGCCCTACCACTTCTTCCATGCTTGACTGTTCACATGGGTTCCTTAACATAGATTTTGGGTCAGGCTAACTTGAAAAATTCTAATTTAGTAAATCTGAGATGGATCCTAGAAATCTATAGTTTAATACCTAATTTTCAATTTTGAAATAATTTTAGATTTACCAAAATGTTGTAAAAATATTACATATATCCTCTACCCAGTTACCCCTAATGTTAACTTCTTACATAACTATAATACAACTCTCAAAATTAAAAAATTATCATTAAGCCCTGGCCAGGTGGCTCAATTGTTTGGAGTATTGTCCCATACATTAAAAGGCTGCTGATCCAATTCCTCATCAGGGCACATAACCAGGTTGTGGGTTTGATCCCCAGTTGGGATGCATGCAAGAATGTGCATGCAAAAGTGTGTGTGCATTGGTGTTTCACACTCACATCGATGTTTTTCTCTTCTCTCTCTCTCTCTCTATCTCTGTCTTTCTCTCTCTCTCTACCTCTCCCTCCCTCTCACTGTAAAATCAATAAAAGCATGTCCTTGGATGAGGATTAATAATAATAAACATTGATACAATGCTATACTTATTTAAAGTGATACCTATTCCATCTTCAGCAGTTTTCCCACTAATATCCTTTTCTCTTCCAGGATCTCACATTGCATTGAGTTGTCATGTCCCTCAGATTCCTCTGAACTGTGACAATACCTGTCTTTCCTTGACTTGCATGGCCTTGTCACTTTTGAAGAGTAGTGGTAGGTAATTTGTAGAATGTTGCTTAATTTGTATTTGCCTGATATTTTCTCATGATGAGACTGAAGTTACACATTTTTAGCAAGAATACCACAGAAGTGATGTTCCCTTAGTGATCACATCAGAGTACAAGACATCATTATATCTTGTTACTGGTGATAATAACTTTGATTGCTCAATTGAAGTGATGTCTGATATGGAGTTATTGATACTATTAATAGTAAGATTACTATTTTTCCTTTTCCAATTAAATATCTTGAGGGAGCTACTTTGAGACTGCAAATATTGTGTTTGTCCTTAACTTCACACACTGATACCTGAAACTGTTATTACTATGGTATTCTAGTGGTGAATTTTTATTTTCCTCATCTCCTCTAAATTTATTAATTCAAAACTTTTATTTAATCCTCACCTGAGGACATACTTAGAGAGAGGAGGGAGGGTCGGGAGAGAGAGAGAAACATCAATCGGATGCCTTTTGTTGTTGTTTTTTGTTTTTAAATATATATATATTTTATTGATATTTTACAGAGAGGAAGGGAGAGAGATAGAGCGCTAGAAACGTCGATGAGAGAGAAACATCAACCAGCTGCCTCTTGCACATCCCTTATTGGGGATGTGCCCACAATCAAGGTACATGCCCCTGTCCGGAATCGAACCCGGGACCTTTCCGCTCAGATGCCTTTTGCATGTGCTCCAACCAGGGGTCAAACCTACAACCCAGGTATGTGCACTGATGGGGAATCCAACTGGCAACCTTTCGGTGCACAGGACACACTCAACCTACTGAGCCACTCCGGCTGGGCAATTGGAATCTCTTCGTAGGGAAGAATCGTTCCTTCCCCTCAGTGTATTTATTTATTCATTTATTGAATGATATCAGTATGGACTCGTGAATACTTATTTTATTCCAAGTTTTAATCCAGTGCTATCATTACTTATTTTGATGTTCAAGATCATTTAATTTTTAAAGCTGGTAAGGGAATCATTAACTGGACCTCTCTGTTTCCTCACCTGTGAAATGAAGCTCATAATAAGGTTACTTTGCAAGGTTGTTTAGAGTGTTTATAATTTTATACATATACAGCCCTCAGTTCATGCCTAGCATACAGTGGGCTCTCAATATATACTACCTTGTTTCCCTGAAAATAAGACAGTGTCTTATATTAATTTTTGCTTCCAAAGATGTGCTAGGTCTTATTTTCAGGGGATGTCTTATTTTTCCATGAAGAAGAATACGGTACACATTTATTGTTAAATGAAAATAAAGGAAATTTATTACCTGTATATGGTACGGTAGTACAGTGGTTGTCAACACAAACCAGACAAACTGTGAATCCTGGGGGCCTTATTTTTTGGGGGGATGCCTTATATTTCATTCAGAAGGAAATCTGTAAGTAGGTCTTATTTTCGGAGGATGACTTATTTTCGGGAAAACACGGTATCATACTGTCTCTACAGCCATTACACAATACATATGTCGGATACAGTAGAGTTTGTTCAGTTGTGGAGCAGATGTCAGGAAGACAAATCAGGGAGGAATTTCATTTTGGAGTCAGAACAGGACCAGCTGCTACTAACCAGCCACTGAGATTGGGCAAATCAGTTCCCCACCCGGAACTTGATGCCTCATGGATAAACATTGGAGGTCCTGTCTAGTTCTAACACTTTGTGGTATTAATCTATCTCACATATACGGAAATATTTGGTAAGTAGCACAAAGTTGTGAAATAAATCAATAATGTTCCTACAATGACTTGGAGAAGGGACTAATTCACAAAAACATGATCCCAAAATTTGCTGCCAGTATAAAAACAACATGGAAAATGACATATGTGGCTATTTTTGTCAAGTTCATGTCCCATCTCCTAGTAAAATCCTTGTTACTTTCCAGGATCTGACTGTTATATACGGCTTTCCCTGCCCTAATATATATTTATTGATTTCAGAGAGGAAAGGAGAGGGAAAGAGATAGAAACATAGATGATGAGAGAGAATAATTGATTGGCTGCCTCCTGTATGCTTCCCACTGGAGAGTGAGCCTGCAACCTGGACATGTGCTCTGACCAGGAATCAAACTGTGACTTCCTGGTTCGTAGGTTGATGCTCAACCACTGAGCTACACAGGCTGGGATGCTCTTTTATTTATATATATATATACCGTGTTTCCCCGAAAATGAGACATCCTCTGAAACTAAGACCTACTTCATGGAAACATAATACATCCCCTGAAAATAAGACCTAGCGCATCTTTGGGAGCAAAAAATTAATATAAGACACTGTCTTATTTTTGGGGAAACAGGATATATATATATATATATATATATATATATATATATATATATATTCCAATGGATGCCAAATACAAGTAACATTTTGCATAATACTTGTAATTACATAATTATGTTTTTAAAGTTCATTGAAAGATGAACATCACAAATGAAATCTATTGTGTTATTCAATTGCCTATCATCAGGCTATAAGATACCACCTGGCACTTAGTATAAGCTCAAAAAAAAATGTTTGTTGATGAAATGAATGAATCAAGAATGAATAGATCCAACATACATATTATGAAAGAGGAAAAAGCCTTTCATAAAAGAGTAACAGCAGTGTGTCACGTCAGAGGCATTGTAGAGCAGAGCCCATGACAGGAAGAGGATGAAAAATTCTTCCTCATTGCCACAGGTTAAAAGGTCCCAGAGACGTGTCTAAGTTGGAGCTGCTGCCGCTGCTGCTCTCTCTCCCACTTCCTCCTCTGAAAAAAAAAAAATGCCCTTTAACACTGGGCACGGAACCTCATGTGGTGAATGAAAGCCAATGGCCCAAGGTCCTGGCACCAGCGACAGGCTCTGGGCTTCGTTCAGGTTCCACATTTAGTGTGACTCAGATGTGTCTCCCTCCCAAAGTTAAGGACATGGATTTGGACAATACAGAAGCACTTCTGAAAATAACTTTAACATGCCCCATTAATACCACCTCCAGACATACTGCCAAATTAAATCCCTGTTTTGTCGCTTTTCACAGCACCTGTTCCTCGACTGACCAAACTGCTTCATACAAGCATTTCCCCTGCTCTCCTCTCACAGGGCAACACTGGCTACTGGCCCCACACTGGGAAACTTCCTTGTAGGCAAGTCGTCAAGTCCTGGTGGTGCTTCAGTGAGCAATTCTTGGATAAGGCCCAGGATGGACGAGCATTTCTTTCCTTTCTTTCTTTCTTTCTTTCTTTCTTTCTTTCTTTCTTTCTTTCTTTCTTTCTTTCTGTCTTTCTTTCTTTCTTTCTTTCTTTAAAAAATATATTTTATTGATTGTTTTTTACAGAGAGGAAGGGAGAGGGAGAGAGAGTTAGAAACATCGATGAGAGAGAAACATTGATCAGCTGCCTCCTGCACACCCCCCACTGGGGATGTGCCCACAACCAAGTTACATGCCTTTGACTGGAATCGAACCTGTGACCCTTGGGTCCGCAGGCTGATGCTCTGTCCACTGAACCAAACTGGTTAGGGCTGGACAAGCATTTCACCAAATTGCACTCTACAGTGAGTCACAGTATAGCACAGTGGATGTGTACAGGGTAGTTCACTCCATGCTGTCTTTGCCACTTTGTAGATTCTCTCACTTAACTAGAAACGTATAATGCCTACGATAGTCATAGGCGCCAGGTCACAGAGGAGGCCAAACCTGTGGCATCAGAAGCATGGAAAGTGGTCTTGAATCAAATGTAAGTTTTAAAGACTGATGGTCCTCCCTCCAGCTTGGCTTCTCCTACCAGACGCCCTTTATCCTATAGTTTCCCAAGCTAAGAGCCAATGTTCTTAAAGAAGAAAACTGTTGGAGACTTTGAATCCATTACTACCAATAAACCCAGGACATTTTCATTATGTCTGATAGAAATGGGAGTGCTTTAAAAAATGGTTTCCAAGGGCACTTTAAGATCACCAAGCGAATGAGATGAGAGGCAAATTGATGAAGAAGGAGAACTTGGTATTGGAGTCAGACCTTTGAATTCCAATTCCATGTGATCCTGAACGGACACTTAACCTCTCTGCCCTCAGTGGCCTTCATTACAAAATGGGGACAATACATAACCAGCCCATAGTGCTGTCAGTATTTAATAAGGTAATAAACTCAGAAGCACCTGGCACATCATAGGGGCGCAATAAATATCAGTTTTCCTTCCCTTGGTCCACAAACTTGCCTGAGCCAATCAAGGAAGTAAATGAAGACAGGAAAGTAAATATGTTAAGAATCCGGTGTTAAGCCTCATTTACACTTCATCTATTTTTTCCTAACTCAGCAGAGAATGTGCTAGAACAAAGAAGGTCAAAGAATCCTTAGGAGAAGTTGCAATAATTAGTGTGATGAAATATTCCAAATGGCACACATATTCTCGCAGTAGGAAGCCAAGGGGGATAATTTAGGGCCAGTAAATGGGTCATTTTCATGCCCAAACTTGGCAGATTTTAGAACTTGCCAGGCTACTTTCCAGGGAAATTAAAAAGAGGGGCTATCTGAGGAGAGAAGCAGTATCCCTATTTCCCATCACAAAATTATTTAACTCCACGTGCACCTCCGATCTGTCATTATTTTAAACGTGTGTCGGAGCAGGAGTATTGTTAGTTCACACACGGGTAAACATGGGTAAGCAGTCCTGTGGGATGTTGGGGTGGGGGAGAGATCTGAACACACAAACAACTGCAGCCCAATGTCATCCCGTGGTCATTACTTAATACAAATGAGTTAGTGCCACCGGCAGAAGATGGAAGTGATGTTGCTTCAGAAAATAACAACCTGGCATAAACAGGTGGTCAGAAAGGCAAGGAAGTGATTACCACAAAAGTCAGGGTAGTGGTTACTTCTAGAAGGGAGGGAGAGGATGTGGCCTCCAAGGCAAACAAAGGAGGGCTTCTGGGCTGGCAATGCTCCATCGCGCGATGGAGGGGTGTTCACTTTGTAATTACTCATCATGCTATGCATTTAGGTTTTATGTCTGTATATTCTAACTCATCCCTTGAAGGGGTTAAGAAACGCAAGGACATAGGTCCCTCCCTTCCTTGAGTAAAAAACACTTTACTGCAGAGCTAGCTCGAGGTATTTGAACGTCTTTCTGAGCTGCCTGCCTTCCATGTTCCTCCCATAGATTGTTTTCGGGGGGGGGGGGGGGGGGATTGAGGAGGGTGGCTTATTGAGGAGCCAGGAGTTGACTGCTGTCAGCGTCCAGGACAGATGCTATACCAGAGATTGTCGAATCCTGGAGGATGTTTGGGTCACATTTTAAAGAGTCTATTTACTCTATAGCAATGATTGCCCACCTTTTTTTGGCCATGCCCCACCTAAGCATCTCTAAAATCCTGATGCACCCCCATGACATATAATTCTTATTATTCTTTTTAAACTCTTATTCACGCCGAAACCGATTTGGCTCAGTGGTAGAGCGTCGGTCTGTGGACTGAAAGGTCCCGGGTTCAATTCTGGTCAAGGGCATGTACCTTGGTTGCGAGCACATCCCCGGTGGGGGGTATGCAGGAGGCAGCTGGTCGATGTTTCTCTCTCATTGACGTTTCTAGCTCTCTATCTCTCTCCCTTCCTCTCTGTAAAATATGAATAAAAATAAATAAATAAATAAATAAATAAACTCTTATTCACGTGGAGGAAGCTTAAAAGGCCATTAACTTAATCTAAACAACCTTCCAAAGAACATGGCATCCATGAAAGAGAAAAATAAAGGAACGAAAGGACAGTTGAAGTACTGAGGAAGAACTCACTAAGAAATTGTTTAAAATAGCCGAAACCGGTTTGGCTCAGTGGTAGAGCGTCGGCCTGTGGACTGAAAGGTCCCAGGTTCGATTCCGGTCAAGGGAATGTACATTGGCCTGTACATTGGTTGCGGGCACATCCCCAGTAGGAGGTGTGCAAGAGGCAGCTGGTCGATATTTCTCTCTCATTGACGTTTCTAGCTCTCTATCTCTCTCCCTTCCTCTCTGTAAAATATCAATAAAATATATTTTAAAAAGAAATTATTTAAAATTGTAATAATATGAAGTGGTATGGAAAAAAGCAAATAAAGTTTTAAAAAATATAATAGATAACTGAAATACATAAATATGTCACATATAAATATGTCATAAATATTTATATACTGTATATGAGGCCCCTAGAACCATAAGAAATGCAAAATAAAATTTCACTGTTAATAACTCATCCTCGAATTGCCCCCCTTAAAAATCAAATTTCCTCCCTGTTGGGCGTATAGAACCATTGCTCTACAGTCAGAGTTTAGTGGGTTAGGCAACTCTCACAAATCAGAGTGATCAGACACAAACAAAATGGATGCAATTGAGCTTATGAAGTCATCAGGAAATTTTTTTTTTAAAATGTAAGGAGATATTAAGAACTCAGTTCTTCCAATTCAGGGCATAGCGGAGCCTTAGAGCCTCTATGTGAAGAAAATCCCTCCTGTATTTAGCCTCTGGGTGACTCACCCACAAAACCATCTATGGCCTGCGTGCAACAAAAAGGAAATGAATCATGGAAGTTTCTGACCTTTGCCCTTGTCATTGCTGTACAAGGAAACCACCCACAGTCTACAGAGCTGGAGACAGTGCAGCCAGACAAGGCACACACAAAAACAATGTGAGAGGAGAGGAGAGGCAGGTCAGGAGAATGCGGCTTAGGGGTTAAGAATACAGGATCAGCACTGATTTCATGATTCAGAAAACCGAGCAGTTGAACTTGGCAGTGCCCACCGGCCTGTAGTTTTAAGCAGTTATTTGAGCTCTTCCGCCATTAGCTGGGCAGGGGTGGAGAGAGCAACACAGAAGAGAAAAATGACCTGATGCCTTTTGGAATCTCCATGTTATGTTTGGTATTTGGAGAATGTGCTTGGCTTACTTAGAGGAAGTCGACCAAACTCACGCGAGTGTGGAAGTTGGAATGAACTTGATAAAACCATTTACATTTGAGAAGGTTAGAGACAATCTCTGCATTGGGAAGGGGCAATGAGTTTCCGATAATGGGCTGAGGAGTGCTAACACAATCTGAAGAGTGATCTATAGCCATAGTTCAGTACTTGAAGTCATGATTTCAGCTTTAAACAAAATCAGAATGCCTTCACAATGCTAACTGGTAGAAAGCAAACACAAACAGAGGGCATGAAGGAAACCCTCTCATTGCCTACAGAACTTAAAAACTGCCTTCAGGAATCCTACATGGAAGTGAGATTGAGCTCAGCCTCCCTGCTCACCCACCAATGGCGAGGGAATAGATGACTACCACGGGAGCTGCAGAGTTCAAAGGCATTTCTCTATACTCCAAGGTGAGCTTTTAAATGCAATTTATTTCCTCATATAGGTCTACAAATGGTACTGCTTCCTACATATCTATAATAAAAGCGTAATATGCTAATTGGACCAGATGTCCTTCCAGACAACCTTCTGGATGAAGCCAGGGCTCTGAGGGAAGCCTGGTCCCTGGTGCCTGACAGTGGCCAGAGGGAAGCTAGTGCCACAGCTAGGGAAGGAAGACCTACATATATATATATATATATATATATATATATATATATATATATATATATATATTTTCCTTTATTGATTTCAGAGAGAAAGGGAGAAGGAGAGAGAGATAGAAACATCAATGATGAGAGAGAATCAGAATCATTGATTGGCTGCCTCCTGCACACCCCCTACTGGTGATCAAGCCCACAACCCAAGCATGTGCCTTGGCTGGAATCGAACCTGGGACCCTTCAGTTTGCAGGCTGACACTCTATCCACTGAGCCAGGTAGGCTAGGGCAGGAAGGCCTATTCTTGTACGAATTTCGTGCATCAGGCCTCTAGTCTTATTATAAAAGAATATACCATCCCTCAAAAAACACCTCCAGGCCTTTGTCCTCCAGATGAACTTGGCTAATTTTGGGAGAGTGGGAATTGGGTACCCATATGCCACACAGCTAACTCAGAGCTCGAATCTGTGCTTGATAACTCAAGTTGATACAGGATTTTTTTTTTTTTTAATACAGGATATTGTATATCAGATGATGTTCTAGTCATAGCTCCAAAAGATAGTTGGGGCCGACTTTAGAACTTTCTCTCCCTTCTACCCTCACTCCCCACTCTGACCATTTACACATTCTCTCTTCTTACCACTATATAAAATCATCCTGCATTATTAAATTAGAGAAAGGAGATTACTCATTTCCAGGCAGTCAGGCAGGACTTGTTGGTCCACACCCTAATGTTGCCCCAGCCTTTATGATGGAAATGGAAGTGACTCAGTCCTCTCTCACTGCCCAGGATCATTGTATGATCCTTTGAACACTGTTAAATGATTTACATACAATGGGTATCAGGGAGTCCCAGTATTATCTTCCCATTCCCTTTATGAACTTCCCTCTTCATTTCTACCAGTGTTTTCAACTAATGAACTAGTTATCTTTTCTGCAAAAATAATTTTTAAAAAAGCAAAAACAGCTACTATCTATTCAATTCTTAATATGCCAGGTACTCTGCTAAATATCTTATAGACATTAATCCTTTCAATTTTCATAGTAACCATGCACTATGGGTACTATTTCAGCCCTACTTTATAGATGGGAAACCACAAGTTAGAGAGATTGTGTGACTTTCTCCCAAATCAAGTCAATATATGAAGGAACCAGATTAAATCCATGGAGACATCACACCTGTCTTCTGTAAATTTCCTATATTTCTTTTCTTATGTGTAAGAAATGATAAATGAAGAAACCTAACAGCAGAATTCCTAGCAATTTCCAGCCTGATTTTCCTATTTCTTAATAATAGGGACTTTGACCTTTCTGAAAAGATGATCTTTCAAGCTCTACCAATAAAAGTTTCATTAGAAACACCTCATCAAGCACACATGGAAAGAGGCCAATTGAGTTCAGCTTCTCATTTGGAATTCATCCTCTGACCTTCTGTTAGGAACAACAATAAAGATAAATCACTCTCTCATCTTCTGCCTCCATTTTTAACCTGAGCTAACCTATCAACAATTCATTAGGATTATAACAATCACTATGTAGCAATCATGGGGAAATTAGATGGTGTGTCTTTAAAGACAGTGTATCTTTAATAAGTGGTGTTCCCATAGCCTATCATTTCATAGCTATTTAGTCTATTGCCGATGTACAATACCGGTTTCTGATTCAGGATCTCGTTCTGTTCAAAACAACATTTAAAAAAAATTAGCAGCTTAGCCCTGGCCAGATAACTCCATTGGTTGGAATATCATCCTAATGCACCAAGGTTATGGGTTAGATCCCTGAAGAGGCACATATAAGAGTCCACCGGTGGGTGCATGGATAGGTGGGACAATAGATCTATGTCTCCTTTCTCTCTAAAATAAATTTTAAGCCAAAACCGGTTTGGCTCAGTGGATAGAGTGTCGGCCTGCAGACTGAAAGGTCCCAGGTTTGATTCAGGTCAAGGGCATGTACCTTGGTTGCGGGCAACTGATTGATGATTCTCTCCCATTGATGTTTCTAACTCTCTATCCCTCTCTCTTTCTCTCTGTAAAAAAATAACAAAATATATATTTTTAAAATCTTTTTTAAAATAATAAAATAAAATAAAATTTTAAAAAATTAGCCTGGTTGGTATTGCTCAGTGGTTGAACATTGACTTATGAACCAGAAGGTCATGGTTAGATTCAGGGCACAAGCCCAGGTTGCAGGCTCAATCTCCACTGTGGGGTGTACAGGAGTCAGCCAATCACTGATTGTCTCTCATCATTGATGTTTCTATCTCTCTCTCCATCTCCCTTCCTCTCTGAAGTCAATAAAAATAAGTGTTTGTTTTTTAATTAACATCTTAGAAATTCAGGATTTCTTTTGGCTAATCAGGGTCTAACTCTCCGAATAGAGAAAAGATATTGCAAAGACAGCTCAACTTTTAGATCCCAATGAGCATCACCGTAGTTGTAGGGCAGTGATTGGCAAACTGCAGCTCATGCGCCACATGCGGCTTTTTGGCCCCTTGAGCGTGGCTCTTCCACAAAATGCCACGGCCTGGGCGAGTCTATTTTGAAGAAGTGGCATTAGAAGAAGTTTAAAAAATGTGGCTCTCAAAAGAAATTTCATTCGTTGTACTGTTGACATTTGGCTCTGTTGACGAATGAGTTTGCCGACTACTGTCTTAGGGAAACTAAAATCTTTCAAAGGTTGAAAAGGAATTGTCTTGATTCTCCTCTACTGTTTTGGTTTAACCCCCATATTGCTTTTAGAATCTTTGTCCTGAAGAACACATGTTTTAGTATCAGACAAATCTTGTCTAAACCTGGTTTCCCACACTTTGTAGAATTAACTGGGGCAAGTTATTTAACCTCTCTGAGGATCTATCTCCATCTATAAAATGGGTTGTGAGAACTGAATGCATCTTCCATATAGAAGACTAATAAAGTGTCTGGCTCAGAATAGGATCTAGATACATGCATGGCAAAAAAAAAAAAAAAAAAAAAAAAAAAGACAAAGAAAATTAAAAAATCAGCCCAGGTTGGTTTGGCTCAGTGGTAGAGCGTCGGTCTGCGGACTGAAAGGTCCCGGGTTCGATTCCGGTCAAGGGCATGTACCTTGGTTGCGGGCACTTCCCCGGTAGGGGGTGTGCAAGAGGCAGCTGGTCGATGTTTCTCTCTCATCGACGTTTCTGGCTCTCTATCTCTCTCCCTTCCTCTCTGTAAAATATCAATAAAATATAAAAAAAAAAAAACCATAAAAAAAATCACATTGCATTTTTTTAATCAACCAATTTGAAAACTGTAGGATGGCCTACACAAAGCAAGGCCAAGGCCAGGAGCACAATAAAGATTCACCACAAAAAAATATAGGCTGCAGAGCAGATTTTGCTATAAGAAAGGTCTATTTAGGACCCATCAAAAGGGGGCTTAGTGATTACTGAGACACTTCTTTGCAAGGAAATTCACCCATATTACATTTCCCACGGACCCAAGAGGGATAACCCATTTGAGACACCAGTGGATGAGGATGAAAAACTCACCCTCAACAGAGTGGTAGCATGGCCATTTGCCAAGATCATCAACAATAAACTGACATCAAAGAAAAAGGCTTTTGAATTCAAACCCAGTTGATTGGCAGGAAGAGAGGGTCAGACAAAGGGAGCCTGGGTACCGTGTGGAACTAGTCTGAGTTGGACTTAACCCAGAGTCACTCACTGAACAACCTAAATCACATGACCCAAACCATGTAGCTCTCCTCTGTCCAGATCTCTGGATCAAAATAACTTCTTCCCAAAATAAAGCCGGTGGGAAACTTTTGAGTGGAGTTTGATAATCTTGAAACAAAATATATTTTTAAAACATATCTTTATTGATTTTAGAGAAGGAGGGAAGGGAGAGGGAAAAGAGAGAGAAGGGAGAGTCATGGAGAGATAGATTTTTTTTTTATTTCAGAGAGCAAGGGAGAGGGGGGAGGGAAGAAGGGGGAGAGAGAGAGAGAGAGAGAAACATCTTTTTTTTCTTTTTTCTTTTCTTTTTTTTCAGAGAGAAAGGGAGAGAGAAAATTAGAGAGAGAAACCTTTTTTTTTCTTTCTTTTTTTTTCAGAGAGGAAAGGAGAGAGAAAGTTAGAAATATCAATGATGAGCCGAAACCGGTTTGGCTCAATGGTAGATCGTCGGTCTGCGGACTAAAAGGTCCCAGGTTCGATTCCAGTCAAGGGCATGTACCTTGGTTGTGGGCACATCCCCGGTAGGGGGTGTGCAAGAGGCAGCTGGTCAATGTTTCTCTCTCATTGACGTTTCTAGCTCTCTATCTCTCTCCCTTCCTCTCTGTAAAAATATCAATAAAATATATTTTTTTAAAAAGAAAGAAATATCAATGATGAGAAGATGAGAGAGAATCATCTATTAGCCCCCTCCTGCACACCACCCACTGGGTATCAAGCCCACAAGGAACATATGCCCTGACCGGGAATCAAACCGTGACCTCCTGGTTCATAAGTTGACACTCAACCACTGAGCCACACTGGCTGGTCATGAAACAAAATATGTGTTTTTTTTTAAGCCTTCATTCTGAGCCTTACTGATTAGAGTCAGGTGAATAAAAATGCAAACCAAATATCAGTAAATACTAAGCCATAAGACATAAAATGGGAGAGGAGAAATGGAGGAAATAAGTAACAAAACAAGCCAAAGAGAAAATTGCCAAGTTCTCACGGAATCTACAGAGAATGGGAGGAGAAAATAATAGAAGCCAACAGGAAAATATTTCAAGAAGGAAACTGTGGGAAAATGGGAAAGTGCCTTGAAAAGAAGCCAAGGTTTAGTGGGTGGGAGAGATACAAAGATAACATCTGCTGCCGCCTCAGCTCCAAAAGGAAGAAGCGGGAGTGTCATTAAGACCCAGAAGGAAGGAGCGGGCTCCTGGAGACAGGGCGAGAGGTTGTGCGGTGTGAGCTTCAGATGGGAAGTGCCTCCGTCACATCACAGCAATGGACTCAGGGCTGTGCCTGTGAACAATAAACAGGGTGAGAATTTGTCCCCCCCTCCACAGGGAATTGTTTTCTCCTGAAGTAATCTATAGGGAGAGTCCATATATGTCTCTCACAGTTCTGCTGAGGGGAAGTGGCAAGAAAGGGTTAACCTGCCCACAATCCAGAAGAGACTGAGGGAGGGTAGCCGAGAGGTGGTGGCATTCAGTGACTCAGCTAGGTCTTGGCAGCTGGAAGCATGGAGACGTGACATCCAGCCCAGCTCTTCCATCTGTCATCTGAGGGCCCCGATAGTCTGTCTGCCCCTGGGACTCAAGAAATTACCAGCTGCCCCTAGTTATCAGCTCCGAGACAGTCGCGGTTTTCCAAGAAGGCCCCATGACCTTAGCCACTTTTGCTCAGCGGACAGAACATCAGCCTGCAGACCAAAGCATCCTGGGTTCTATTCCGGTCAAGGGCACGTACCTTGGTTGCCCTTGGACGGGGTATGTGCCGGGGCA